>OY288282.1:52737025-54133839 GCA_958450335.1 Hibiscus tridactylites
CCTGCTCAAAAAAGGTTATATCCAAAGTAACCAAGAATTTTTTAAAAGGGGATGGTAACATTTGTAGCCTTTCTTGAGTGAAGAATATCCAACTAAGACACATTTCAAAGACTTGGGATCAAATTCAGATCTCGTAAGACTGAAATTCTGTACAAGCACAATGCAGCCAAAGATACGCAAGGGAAGATTAGAGTTCATAGGTTTGAAGGATGGAAAGAAAGACAAGAGTACATCCATGGGTGTTTGAAAATTCAATACTTTACTAGGCATACGATTAATAAGATAAGTAGAGGTTAATAATGCCTCACCCCACAAGTAACGAGGAACATTGTTGGAAAGCATTAGAGCTTGGGTTACTTCTAAAAGATGTCTATTTTTTCTTTCCGCAATCCCATTTTGTTGTGGAGTATCAACACATGAACTTATATGAACAATGCCTTTATCTTTGAAGAATTCACCTAAGGACTTAGTGAAAAATTCCTCCCATTGCTAGACTTAAAGATTTGAATTTTAGTCTTAAATTGGGTTTCAACCATACTATAGAATTGTTCAAAGACTTGACTAACCTCTGATTTTTCTTTTAACAAGTATGTCCAAGTAAGCCTACTATGATCATCAATAAATGTGACAAACTAACGACCCCTAGTAATATTCTTCACACGAGAAGGACCCCAAACATCACTGTGGACAAAAGAAAAAGGATGCGAGGGTTTATAGGTAGAGGGTAAATATGAATTTCTAGTTTGTTTTGCAAGAAGACAAACATGACATTTAAAAGAGGAAGGCTTTTTATTAATAAATAACTTGGGAAACAATTTGGAAAGATAGAAAAAACTTGGATGGCCTAACCTAAAACGCCACAACATGATATCATCTTGTCCTAAGGAAGAAATACAAGCTGTAGAAGAAGGGTTTTGAGGGAATTGAATACTGGAGAAGACATATAAACCATTCTGCAAGCTAGCACTGCCAATCGTCTTCTTACTGTCTAGTTCCTGTAAAACACAATCAGAACCCTTAAACTTCAGGACACAGTTAAAATCCTTGGATAATTTACTCACTGACAATAAGTTGCACTTTAGATCAAGCACAAATAATACATCTTTCAGAAGTAAATCTTGAGTAAGAAAGACAAAACCTTTTCCTTGGATTTTATAGCGAGACCCATCGGCAAGGAAGAGGTATGGAGATCAAAAAGCAGTTCCTTATTACCAGTCATATTGTCAGTGGCTCCAGAATCAATAATTCATGTAGATATATTTGAAGTTGAAAGAAAAGCAGTAGGGGAAGGATTGTAATCCATACCTTCAGGTTTTGTACTGGCCAAATTACCTTCAATATTGCCAGTTAGTTTACTAAACATTTTTTGTAACTGAGCCATTTGTTGTTTAGTAAAACCACCTGAAGTAGTAGTTTGACCATCATCAGAGGAGGCAGATTTGTTTTTATTATTGTCAGGCTTCCAGTTAGAGGGCTTCCCATGTAATTTTCAGCAATTTTCCTTTAAATGGCCTTGTTTTTTGCAGTAGTTACATGTAGCTCGTCCCTTCTTTGTTCTAGGGGTGGAAGTAGACTGTGTGACCATGGCCGAGCTGTCAGGAACAGGGGCTTCTGGAATCATGTAGAGGTGGCGGCTTTCCTCTCTTCGAATCTCAGAAAAAACCTCTCTCAGTGAAGGAAGGGGATTAAGGCCAAGGATCTTGGATTTGACTGGATCAAAATCCCTATTTAAGCCATTGAGGAACTGGAAAATTCTTCTTTGTTCGTTAATCTTTCGAAACAGTGCAACATCAGTTGGGGTCTCCCATTCATGGGCTTCATACATGTCAATTTGCTGCCACAAATTGGTGAGAGTTGTGTAGTATTGTGTAGCAGTCATCCCATCCTGTTTCAGTGCAGCAGCAGTGCTTTCGATCCCAAACAACTCTGAGTTGTTGTTTGTGCTGAAGTAAGTATCCCGAGCAGCATCCCAAATCTCCTTGGCAGTCTCATAGAGAAGAAACTGAGAACCAACTTCAGGGACCATGGTATTGATGAGCCAAGACATGATCCGACCATTCTCTTGGATCCACTTTTCCAGACCTTCATCAGTTGCAGCAGGTTTTGAAGTTTTCCCAGTGACATATCCTAGAGTTCCTCTCCCGATAAGGAAGAGTTTAACAGACTGGGACTATTGAACATAATTTGTGCCTGTGAACCTATGGCACAAAGAAGTCGAACCAAAAGGTTCCAACAAATCTGCCATCGAGGAAGCAGATGTAGAGGATAAAGAGCGCAAGTCACTTTAACCGGAATTTACCATCAGAGAAAGAACCGAAAAAAATCGATTGGATCGAATTTAGGCTGTGATACCATTAAGATAAACACAAAACTCTTCTGTTTTATTAGATGATCGAAAAATCTGATTCAATACAAAGATACTTACAACCTTATATAGGCTAGGACTTTAAGTTAGATAAGGAGTCCTACTAGGTTTAGTCTTCCTACTCTATCTAAAAGACTTAGAATACTACTACATTAATTAAACTAATAAATTAACTCCTATACGGATTAGGATTACTATGCGTATTCTTACAATTGGCGTAGAGCTACCTCATTGGAACTCTTTTATCTCTCCATAAATTTGGCCTTTTGATTAACTGATTTTCATGTGTCTGATTTTTTGGCCATCCTGACTTTATATCTAATATATTTTGGCCTTTTGAAGGAAACATCAAACAAAGATTTGTCAACATTAGCGAAGGCAGCATTTGAATTGCTAAAATGGAGAATCATTTTAGAACCCCATCTCCAAAAGGCTGTTTCTGTTATTCTTTCTTCTGCAAATGATCCTAATTGGCGAACTAGATCAGTAACTCTAACGTATCTGCGAACTTTTATGTTCAGGTGTGTTCAATCCTTCTTTAAGGGGTTGGTAATTTCCCATTTTAGCAAATTTTGGGGCTAGAGTCACCTCCAGCAAATAGGTTGATAAAATTTTTGTATGTGTCATAATTACTGTTGTGCTTTGTGACAGGCATACTTTTATTCTCTCTGAAGGCGACAAACAAAAAATTTGGAAAACAGTGGAGAGGCTCCTTCAAGACAGTCAAGTGGAGGTTGGGTTCTTTTTTTCCATCTATATCTTATCTCACGGTTAATATTAGACTTTATGATGTGGGACATTTTATTGATAACTGTAACCCCTAAATCCAGCCTAGAAGAAAAGATCGAATTTAAAAAGTCACGTTTGAAAACTTAACCCTCAAGAAAACTAATTTTGAAATTACACTTTAATTTTAAAAAAATATATATGTAACGATAATTAATAAATATATAATAATAAATAAAAATCTAAATATCATAATAAGTGTTCGAGTGATTGTATAAAATCTCTAAATTAAAATAACAGTAGACGAATGCTAAAAATAATCCCAAAACTTAAATAGTCTAAAATTACATCCATGTCCCAAAATAATAAATAGAAATCTGATTAAACTAAAATTGTTTTGTACTGAATAATAAAATAATTGAATAAAATCTGAGATCCTCCGAGTACCACGTCGCCTAAAGTCCAAAGATATCTGTAAGAGGAAACTATGAGGAGTAAGCTAAAGAGCTTAGTGTATCTCTAAAGTGCAAGAAAATCAAAGTCGTAAAAACATAGTAATATTTTCTTAAAATTCTTTAAAGCACAACACATAAATCACAATCACAATGCAATGCACCCAACTACATCCGTCATAAATGAGGAAGGTTCCCATAACCTCCTCCCTACGTTCGCCAATCCAAAGTGGAATTCAGCCCGAAGGGTGAAACCACTAAACTTCCTCCTTACAAATCCAAACCCATGCTCATACACATACGATGTTTAAAATTCAAGTTTCATAAAAACAAATTCCGTAAATCCGATATTCCATAAACATAATCCATAAATCATAGTCCATAAATCATGGTTCCATAAATTCGATGTTTCATAAATCAATATTTGTAATACATAACCAAAATAAATTCTGAAATCGTATGCATGTGATGTCAACCATACAATCCATAGTACATATAAATAATCACACAGGAGGTAAAACACCAACACATAGAAAAATAATATATAATTTAACTATAGCACCGGAAGAAAACACACCTTAAGCAACAATAGCTCTAACGTCGAGACGAACGCCTCTCACGTTCAGATCTAGTTGAATTTGAACCTATGATATAAAATTCTACATCAGAATCTAACACTATGCCACCAATTAATACTAGTACTAATCTAAAAGAATACTCACGTGTAGTCCTTGTGGTACGTGCACGGTTAGATCGAGCAGGCGAAAGAGGTGGTAATTCGTCGTCTTCAAAATCAATGTCGTCTAAAACACATATTTAAACTGCATCAAATCTTATATTCAAACCCTTCAAAAAATTAAGGTTGTGCGATGCTAGAAACTCACCAAGGGATGGCCCTGGTTCAATGTCTTTTGCCACAATTTGAGGATTAAGGTCCTCGGGCAGGAAACATGATATTATTACTTTCAACTAAAATGCTACATTTTCTCAGGTGAGAGAGCATGCTGCAGCAGTGCTGGCTGGCCTTATGAAGGGTGGAGATGAAGATTTAGCCAGAGATTTCCGTGAAAGAGCTTATGTAGAGGCAAATACCATTCAACGAAGTAGAAAGACAAGGTATTTCTATGTTTAATTATTTGGTTTAATGGAAGCTAATTCTTTTAGATGCCAACAATTTAAGTTGTTTTGATGTGGTTAGATATGATTGCTAGGTTTTATCCTCAAGCATGAGAGAATAATTAATGCCAATCTTGCTAATTCCATGATGATAATTTTAGTTTCTATAATTAATCTTACTTTGCATCTGTCCAAAGAAAAAACTATCAGCATATATATGATTAGATGCTTGCCCTACAGTGCTTCATAAGAATACAACTTTGCACAAATCATTAAATTCTGAGCATTGAAGTTGCTTGCTGAATTTATAAGATTTATGTATGGACTGGGTTTCGGACATCTCTCCGACAATACATCACTGTACATGATAATTGGTTGTCACCCCCTGCAGCTTACATTAAAGTTATTGTCCTCTTTGGGCACCCAGAAGCGCCCCTCAAGACTTTTGTCACCCAATGGTGCACCTTGAGGGGAAATAGCTACTGTGTAGGCAAAAGGACTCCAAAACGGAGAGGTCCTTGGTTTGCACCGAGAAAGGCGTGCTGTTAACTGGGTATGCCTTGAGTGGCTTGTGGCATGTGGGTACCCAAGGAGGACAATACCTTTGATGTAGAAGCTCGCATGGGTGTTGACTGAATTCTGGTACACATGGTGACATTGGTGAGTGGTGACCCAGAGATGTCCAGAATTCGGTCATTTACAATTTGTGCGTGCAACTGCTATAAAACTTATATGCTACCATCTAGATCAGAAAACTTATGCAAGCATCTTAATCATAACTTGTAATTAAATAGCTTATTTACAAATAAAATACATCCATTCACATTAATCTGTGAAAGAAGTCCTGGTTTCAGTTTTCTGTTGATATATATCTACGCAAGTCTAATCATGAACTTATGAATGCAGGAATAGAAATTCTGGACGCTCCGTGGCATCTGTTCATGGTGTAGTACTTGCTTTGGCGGCTTCTGTGTTATCAGTCCCATATGATATGCCCAGGTTGGTCTATGTTAAACATGATAAATAGTTCAAATGTTAGTAATAGTTCAGGAATTATTTGTTGATCACCAGATGTTTTACTAGGACAATAATTAAAGTGCTATTTCTAAATCCATAGGTTTTAGTTAAAAGCACAACAATTACTTATTTGTTTTCACTATGTCTGCTCCAGGGGCAATTTTAAGACTTAGCATCCTAAGAAATATCATTTGGTTAATGCAAGAAATACCTTTTAGTTTTAGCAATTTCCATTTAATTGCTTACTATTTGTAGAGCGGTCGAATAAGGGAAATAGAAGAAATAAGAACTGTATTAATAGTCTAGGAATAAATTCATCTTTCTTGGGTACTTACAACACTGCAGAAACCTTCTGAAGTTAAATTATTAGGCATCTAGTTTGTTTAATATATTAACAAAGGTAGGTCGATACCTTGACATGCATTTTAAATTTTTAATATTGCTTGTTCAAGCTTGTTAATTATTAAACAACACTTCTAGCCATAAAATTATCAGGACTTACTTGGAGCGGTCGAATAAGGGAAATAGAAGAAATAAGAACTGTATTAATAGTCTAGGAATAAATTCATCTTTCTTGGGTACTTACAACACTGCAGAAACCTTCTGAAGTTAAATTATTAGGCATCTAGTTTGTTTAATATATTAACAAAGGTAGGTCGATACCTTGACATGCATTTTAAATTTTTAATATTGCTTGTTCAAGCTTGTTAATTATTAAACAACACTTCTAGCCATAAAATTATCAGGACTTACTTGGAGCGGTCGAATAAGGGAAATAGAAGAAATAAGAACTGTATTAATAGTCTAGGAATAAATTCATCTTTCTTGGGTACTTACAACACTGCAGAAACCTTCTGAAGTTAAATTATTAGGCATCTAGTTTGTTTAATATATTAACAAAGGTAGGTCGATACCTTGACATGCATTTTAAATTTTTAATATTGCTTGTTCAAGCTTGTTAATTATTAAACAACACTTCTAGCCATATAATTATCAGGACTTACTTGGAGCGGTCGAATAAGGGAAATAGAAGAAATAAGAACTGTATTAATAGTCTAGGAATAAATTCATCTTTCTTGGGTACTTACAACACTGCAGAAACCTTCTGAAGTTAAATTATTAGGCATCTAGTTTGTTTAATATATTAACAAAGGTAGGTCGATACCTTGACATGCATTTTAAATTTTTAATATTGCTTGTTCAAGCTTGTTAATTATTAAACAACACTTCTAGCCATATAATTATCAGGACTTACTTGGAGCGGTAAAAGCCAGTGAAATACCCCCCCCCCCCCCCCCCCCACCCACCCACCCACCCACCCACCCACCCACACACACTGTCATTTTTTTTTGCTATGTTATTGATGTACAAGTTCTTTTTGCAGTTGGTTACCTGATCAGGTCACATTATTGGCTCGCTTCAGTGGGGAGCCATCGCCTGTAAAATCAACAGTGACAAAAGCAGTTGCAGAGTTTCGACGCACTCATGCAGATACATGGAATGTTCAAAAGGATTCATTTACTGAAGAGCAGCTTGAGGTATCTGTGCATAGAGCTATGAATGATAAAGGATTTCTGATTAAGCTGAAAAATATGATGCTTAGCTTTTGTTTTACTATTCTATTTATGTTTGCAGGTCCTAGCAGATACATCTTCTTCGTCATCATATTTTGCTTGATCTAGATTGCTCTCCTTGACCGAGAGAGAGAGGATTTAGCAGAAACACAGTATGGAGAAAATAGTAGCGACAAGTTTTATGATTTACTTGTGAGTTTCATCATAGTTGAACTATAGAATGAGTTTTATTTACATTGCCAAATATAAGCTTTTGTCCCCCACTAGAAGTTCATTGTTGGCATGTAATAGGAATTCTTGCCTACAAATAGGATTGATTTATAAGATCATTAAGTTGAATATGTATTGAATATGTTTGATGCATTCTTAAGTTGTTTCCTACCTTGGAATTCTTCCCCGTTTTCATCCATTAATTTCTCATGTGATCTCACTTGGTGCGCATTGATGATATCCGGTCACAGACGCATGGAAAATGCTGCAACCCCCTTCCAAATTAGCCAATGTTGCCCTCATACTAGTAGACTCCCACGCCTTATTCATCGGTAGCATGTAGGGGGTGTATCGAGCTCGACTCAGTTCATTAAGAATTCGAGTTAAGTTCGAGCTTGAGTAGTTTTTTAGGATTCATTAAATAATATAAATAATATATAAAAACCTTAAGTTTAGGGTTTGTATTTGAGATTTGGGATTTTGAGTTTAGAGTTTATGGTTTTTTATATATTATTATCGTGAATATTTTGGGTGTTTTTTAAAAATAATATATAAAAATAATATTTTTATATACTAATATTATCTCAAGTGTAGTTTGAAATAGATAATATTTGCGGTAATGTGTTACAAGTTGTATGTTGGTTTAGTGGTTAAGGCTTACTCTTCGTACTTGAAGGTTTTACCTTCAGACCTCCCTAAGTGTATGAGTTTTATTATTTTTTCTCCAATAAAATGACGCCATTTAGGCCTAAATTAATTCATTAAAGAGTTTATAGCGGAGTGACATAAACGACATCGTTTTGAGTTAACGGTTTCGTTATGGTTAATATTTCAGTGACTTTTGGTGTAGTTTACCCTTTTTCTTATTTCATTTTACAATTGCATTAAATTTGAATCTTATTTTATTACTTGCAAAAGCGGTCAAACTTTAGTTTTTTAAGTAATTTAGAGATTTAGTTTAGGGATTTAGGTGTATAGTATTTAGGATTGTTGTTAGAGTTTAATGTTTAGGGTTTATAAGTTAAAGCTAAACCCTAAATCTTAACACCTAAACTTTATATTCTAATCTTAAATTTTAATCATAACCCTTACATTCAAAACTCCTAACCCTAAATCCCTAAACAGTAAACACTAAACTAAATCCGTAAACTGTAAATCTAAGGCATTTGTTGAAACTAAAAGTCTCAGTCACTTCCATTTTCCCATTTGCAAAAACAAAATAAATACTTACAATAACTCTGAATGTACAACTATAAACATAACAAGCAAGCACATTTGACCAGTTGGCCAAACTGCTCATTTATATTCTCTTATTTTCTTTAGGTCGTGGGTTTTAAACCCGCTCGCAACACCTCATTCCTTACCTAAAAAATTCCTTCCCCACCATTCTAGGTAAGATTAGGATTTGTAGAAAATATATATACAAACATAACTGTCGGATACAAATTATTTACTTTTTTAATTTAAATATACTATTAAACATATTTATGTCTAGTCTTGCTTTTTAAATGAATTTTTTTATTCAAATAGAGAGGTGTTTTTAGGGCATTACAAAAAGAATTTATTCTGAGACAGTACAATCAAAATGTAAAATACTTAAAATCATATCAGGAATGGTATTTGATAAATTTAAATTCTCTGTTAATCGCGGACGATAAATAAATTCAGAAATTAAAACAAAATTACAAATCCTAATATCCTAATCTAAAAATCCAATACCAAAATAGGTGTAGTTGTTGAAATAAAAGATATCTTATCCTAATTTAGCGGCAATAAGTCCCTGGATGGATCCTATCAATCCCACAATTGTGACAAGCAAGCAGAAGAAGCTGAAAGTCCTTAGGACAAGCCATTTTCTGGTCCAGGCCTGGATTTTCTTCTGCACCATGTACATCTCCACCGGAAAATATATGGCCAATGGCCAAAAGTTCAATGCCCCCAGCACTCCTAGCACCTGGTTGAAGTATGGGAAGATCATTGCAACAACAGTTGTGGATGCAACATACGCCGTTCGAAAGCATAGCTTCAGAGCATTCGTTTTAAACGAAGGCAGCAATGGGAGCTTGATGGTGTACCAATTGTTCACGAATCCACTGCTGGGGTACTTTTTGGTAAACCATCCCTCCACAAATGCAAACACAGGCTGAGAAAATATCTGCCACCAAAAACAAACAAAACATTCCGACAACATTCGAGTACAAGTAACATATTGTTGATTATGTTCAGGAGTTCAATGGATTCGTGACATACCTGATATCCTCCCACCAGGTGAAGAACAATGCAGGCATTAGCAAAGTCAATGAGCCAGAAGGGCTCGTAAAATCCGAATCCAGTGAGGAGATTTCCAGGCGTGTTGTTGCCAAAGGCAGCATATCCAGAGCAACCACAGCAGAGGTAAAAGAAAGTTGTTACCAAGATTGCTACCACTGACGCCTTCTTCATGGTCTTGTTCTCCGCTGGAGGTGACTTCAAGGTGTCCTAAATTCCAACAATTCCATGGTCAAATTCTGATTTTGGTCCCTCTTATTTGTATTAAAAAGAAATGAACCCATACCTGTATTTCAAGGAGAATGATTGAATATGGATAGGCAAATGCAATGTCTCCAAGCGACTGAAATACCAACCATAGCTTATCAGCCACACTAGCAGCAGGCACTCCGGTTATGCTCCCCTTGATCATCCCGTTTTCTGCAATCAAAAACTCGAGTCTTCAACTTTGTTGTGAGGTAAACCCTTAAGTTTGAATAAGCAACAAAGATGAGGAAAATTATACCTTTGACTTGTGCAAACCCAAGTCCAAGCCCTATGAAAGAGTAAGTAAAGGACATGGCGGCGGCAACTACGGAAAGCAATGTCATGTTATGGAAATTTGGTATCTGAGACATTAAAATTTGAAAAGCTCCAAATCCAAGCATAAATGTTGTATATCCATATGAGCATGGAGCACTGTGTCCTTCTTTGTGGTAACAGTTTGATTTCTGAATTGCTCTGTATTGGACCCAAAAAATGAACATAAATATATAGAGAGAGAGAGAGAGAAAAAAAGGGTTGGCAATTAATTAAAGAAAAGAAAACATTAACTTAAAGACAGCCATATGAAGTAAATCTTGTATGGGGTAACAGATACAAGTATGGGTACAAATTTTATTATGTTGTTTTAGTATATTTCGGTAGGCGTGGGATATCAGTGTTGGGGAGGAATATTTGAAGAAAAATGAAGAGTAAGGAACAAGTTATAAGCTAAAGGATTCATCAAGTACCTCATACAGGTTGAAGTTGTGATTACATAAGCAACATCAAACCCATATAGACTCAGGTTCTGAAGGAAAACACAAATCCATGTCCGGTTTCTACCTGGAAATATTCAACCAAATTAGGTTTCGTAGGACGCAAGGTACATAAGGGACAACCGATGTTAGAGAAGAGATGACAGAGTGAAAAGTTAGTTCGAAACTACCGAGATAAAGACGAACAGCATCACTGTAAGACTTGTTTCGTGTTCCATTGTCAGACCGGTAACAGTCAGAAAGAAGGGAGGACGAAATATAGGTGATAATAGCGAACATAATCAATGAAACAGGCCCTGCTATCCATCCTAGCTGTGAAGTACTCCATGCCAAGGACAAGACTCCTGAGCCTATCACAGCAGTGATTATGTGTGCCACACAACTCCACAAGGTCCCTGATTAAGTCCCCATGAATACACATCGTAAAGTTATGCATCGTCCGACCGAAACCGAAAAACCTAATACTAATTAAAAATGCTTTAGTCCCAAAAACGGCCTTACCAGTTCTTGCAGGTTGTCCAAGGGAAGGTAGGACCATTGTAGACAAGTACTTGGACAAAAGCAACAGGTTTCAATAAGAATACTTATGGGCTGTGCATCCAAAAAAAGGGGTCTAAGATATCATTGGAGCGGCTATTTTCTTTTAATATAAACAAAGATCCATTTATTCACTTGATGCGACGATGGCGACAGAGAAGAGGGTGGCAGCGAGGCTACTTCACATAGAATTAAAAAGGCAAAGTAAAGAAAGAAGAATCTTACTGGATACTGGTAGCAGATGCGATTACGTACGCAACTGTAGTACCATACAAGCTCTCTTGTGCTATTACTCCACACACTTTGTGATTCGTCTCTCCTGCAATGCATCCATGTTTTCGAATACAATAATCAGACAGAAACAAAGAATGAAAGAAACAAGTATACTCAGAGAATCAAAACGACAAATACCTTGCGAACAGAACTCAGATTGGTCAAAACAATGAACGTACATATCTATATATATATATATATGATTAGTCATAGGTAGTTGATTCCCTATCTAAATCGTCTTTCTTAGTTTTTGTTCTTTTAAACCCTTTATCACCTTTTAGATATTGTTTCGAATTCTAATGGATAATGAGTTCGTTTTCAATAAAAATATTTATTTATATTAAGATAAATATTAGAGAATACAGATTTCTTGACGAATAAGAAATTGATTGTATAAATATCATTGGGACTTTCGGTAATATTAGGATGAGTTAAGATTGGATTTAGTATCCTATTTTTTAGAGTTTCAGATAAATAATATATGTATTCAATCATCTCTTTAAAGTTGTATTTGTTTTAGAAACGTTAAATATTAACTCAATTCTAATGGTTAATTAAGTTCAATTTTATTTTAATTATAGGGGTGAGCTAAACAACTTTTTCTAATAATGTAAGGTATATATATATATATATATATATATTATTTAATAAAAAACAATTATATCTAAAATTTTAAAATATACCTATAATGTTATTTTTAAGGAAGAAACGTTTGAAGATAAAACATTGATATGAATATGGAGGAGTTAAGGAATTGATGAGAAGAAAAAAAATTACAAAACAATTATAGTTGAAGGACCAAATTAAATAAAATATAAAGTTAAGAGACTAAATTGAAAGAGGAATATTTTTAAAAAAACACATGAATTGAAGTTACAAATATATTATATAGCGGTAGTGGAGCATGTGGTTTAAAACGAAGGAGGAATTGAAGAAATGAAAAAATCATATAAAGTTGAGGGGCTAAATTGAAAAAAATAAGAAATTTATTTTCAAGAATATTAATTAAAGCTAAATATGTATTCTACGGTTATTAGGAGCATTTGGTTCAAATTTAGTAAAAAGAATGGACTTAAAACGAACGAGAAATTGAAGAAATGAGGAAGTCATACAAAGTTGACGTGCTAAATTACAAAAAGATAAATTTTGTTTTCAAAAATATGAATTGAAGCTAAATATGTATTCTAAAGTGGTTTAAGAACATGTGGTTTAAATTTGGTCAAAATAGACATAAAATGAAGAAGTAATTGAAGAAAAGGGGAATCATAGACTAAATTACAAAACTGTAAAATTCGTTTTTCGACTTGGGCAAACTTAAACTCAAACTTGAATTTTTTTAAGTCATGTCAAGTTTTGCCTATCCCTATTTATAGTGGTTGAAAATTACTTGGTAATTAAGTTTATTTAATATTTATATTAAGTATGAAATCTTACGGAATAAATTTTGACCAAATATTTGAGTCTATAGAGTAAATTTGACAGAGTGATTTGAGATATATTAAATTTTAAAATATATATATACATAATAAGACTGAACCACGTTAAATTTGTCTATCTGCATATGTCTTTTTCTCTTAACCTTGTTTTATTTATTTTTCGGCATCCAAAATTGTAAGAAAGAGCATATAAGGGTAAGATAATAAGGTTTGAAGGGTTACCCAAATAGACAAGGACGGCGTGGGTGTAGGATTTGGCTCTGTTGGGGCCGAATTCAGGGTGAGGGAACATGTAGCAGTCACATAGGAGGTAACTGGAAACAGTGGTGACAAGTGCAAAGGCAAGCATGCAGATTGGACCTGCAATCCATCCCAGCTGAGCCATGCTCCACGCAAGGGACAACACTCCTGCCCCTATCACCCCTGTTATTATGTGTGCTACTGCCGTCCATACACTCCCTTCACATCATGTTCAAAATACATTCAAAATTGACCTGAATCCGAAACTAACCTGAACCCGACATCGGACAGGTTTACGGAACCATGCACAAGATAATACATGCATCTACATGTACATGTACAACAATACGAAATATATCTAACTCGAGAGACTGTGTTTTATAACACCCAAAATACGAAATACATCTCTCATTCAAACTGCAACTACCATTCAACGCGTCATCTGCAGATTCAACTCATCATGCTTAAGCAATGAACTACACATATATGTATGTGTATACAGTCTTAACATAGAAAAGGGTCGGCAGATAAAGAACATATATGTATGTATGTATGTATGTATGTATGTATGTATGTATATATTACCAGTTCTTTTGACAGGTTCTGCTGATCCTTGAGCTGAGGAAGAAGAACTTGTCAGCAATGGAGATTGGTTGTCTTCTCCAACTTCATGACCCATGCCTGATGTCTTTTTTATATGATTCAAGATTGATACAAGGAAAAGAAATAAGATATGGTGGATGTTTCATAAGGGTTTTTTCTCAGCTCATACTTTTATTTATATCCATACGCAAGTTGAAGGTTTGGTAAGAATTTCAGCTAACCAGATTTATCAGCTACAGTGCCACATTCCCATTAAAATGACACTTCGAATATTCTTATTAAAACATTTTAAAGTTCAAAGATCGATACAAATTCAGTTATATGTTCTTCATGTTTCAAGTACTTGGGGTTTTAGTTCAAATATTAGTGTTATTCTATCATTTTATATCTTTTAAACAAAAACAAGCCTATTTTTCATATCCACAGAAAATAATGCATGAAATCTACAAAAGCTTGAATCTAGAATAATAGTTAAAAAAATAAAAGTTTAATCCTGGATAAAGATTGAGCATTTAATTTAGCTCTGGGAAAACAAAATGGAATATCTGTCTGTCAACAAAACTATTTACACCACCATGGCATGCTTTCTCGGACAAACTTGTTTGAAATCTCTATGGCCTCTGCCTCTACCTCTGCAACTTTCAAGGTTCCGAAATTCAATCCCCATAACTCATCTCTCTTTCACTCGTCATGTTTTCGGTATCTTGCTTTGACCTGTAATATCGAAATGGTTACATATGGCACAGCATTACCGAGACAATGAAAACCACCAAGGAGAGACCGAAATCAAAAGAAAGAAAGATTTGGAGTACGAATGTTGGAAGAACTGACCAACTGCGGAAGGATCTTCATGTACGAAGAAACTCGCAGAGACTATCAGATAGCAAAGTATAAGCATTAGTCCTTTGAAGTAGTTAGATGTTCCTTCCTGCACGCGAAATGAAAGAAAAACAAAGTCAACTTCATGATACCCATCACTCGAACTTGAGTATAAGGTTCTTGCAATGCCAACCTGCAGAAAAAAGGCTACAACTATAACGGTAATGAACAGAGTTGCTGTCTCAAAAAGCTGGAAGTTTAAGTCCATTTCCTTTCCCATCACCCAACCGATAACGACACAAAAAGGTATCTGCAGATTCAAAAAAAAATACGAGTTTAGAGGACCAAGGAAAAAAAAAACATACTAGCAACACTAACATATAAAAACCGGTTTCAGGTTCCCTCCAAAGTTAAGTTTAAATTCTCCAGGACTTGAACACTACTCATGCTTTAATATCATTACAAATAATGTAAAACCACTAAATCATGTCTTGGTGTAACGGCAACCAAAGAATAAAACCAAGAGTAAAACCAGTAAATCCCAAGATTCAGATGTATGACATAACGGAGTAGCATCAATAGAAAACCGGGTGGATCCAATGTACAATACATACCCCAAACATAGAAATCTGAGTTGATGACCCTATCGCCACTCCCAGGGATATGTCCTGAAGATGGTTTTATTAATTAGCAAAAATGTAAATGAATTTAAAAATGGAAGTTAAGAGAATCACTTACAAGCTTGTCTTTCATGGCAAACATGATAGCGCTTGCGTGCTCAGCAGCATT
The DNA here is from genome assembly GCA_958450335.1 of Hibiscus tridactylites. Lineage (NCBI taxonomy): Eukaryota > Viridiplantae > Streptophyta > Magnoliopsida > Malvales > Malvaceae > Hibiscus > Hibiscus tridactylites. Next base: position 52,752,470 of record OY288282.1, read on the forward strand.
CCCAATTATGGGGAGCAAGATAACGCTAATAAATGCAATTGGCACATCCCATGCCTCAGAAGCCCCCTAAGAAAAAACCACCAGACGAGAAAGATCATAGAAAACCGATCAGCATATACTCTCAAGAAGTTTTATATAAAAACAAAAGGCAAATCAATTTTAAAAGCCTACTAAGTGTTGATTATACCCCTCAAGTGGAAAAAGAGCAAATGCGGACCTCTAAACAACTTTCAAATGATTTCGTCACTGATTCATGCTCAGACCGGCTTGAATAGACATGACACTAGAAGATGCATATCATAAAACCAGTATTTTATGATTCTTTGAGTGACCTATGACCTCAAATGTTTTAACAAATCCATCTCATTAACCAAGAAAGAGGAAAGATTAAAGAACAAATGTTACCTCGATGGTATCCACCAAATAGTCGGACAGGATGGAAATCCAAGCAGTCATGATAGCAAGCCAAATTATTGATTCCCATTTGGAGATTTCTGGAGCTTCATCTTCATCATCATCATCGTTCTCACCATTGTGACTTCCTTCCTGATATTACACCATTTTCTACAACACTAAGTATTCTACACAAAATACTTGGAGAAAAGATAACAAGACAAAATAACCAACCTCGCCAACAGGGACATAGTTATCATTTTGACTTTTTAACTGGAAAACAAGATACGCAGCATAAGCTAGAAGCATAACACAACTGCTAAATCTTGAAAGAGACAACTCCGACTTCCCAACTTGCCGTTCAGTGTGAGTGTAGTGGAGGACTGCCGGAAAGAGTAGGCCCATGACTGCCATAAGCAGCAGTCCTGAATTGACAACAGCTGTGGCCTGAAGGCAAGTTTACTTCAGTTTAGAGTGATCCAATAAGGGAAAGTAGAAGAAATAAGATCAGACAACATACTAATACTTTTACCTTGCTGAAGACTTGTTCCTTTCCATAATGTACAAGTCCACCGCAAAAGAATGCACATCCAAGAACAAGCAGCATATTTGACAAAATTGAGCCCAACAATGACAGCTGAACGACCCGTGTCATTCCACTTTTCAGTGCATAAATTGAAATAATCAATTCGGTTGCATTCCCAAATGTAGCATTTAGAAGACCACCAACTGTAATTCATTTCAACAGATGAAAGACCATTACTGACACGAAATTTAAAATTAAAAAGAGGGGTTTTAAAAGGAACCTTGGCAAGCAATTTAAAAACCAACAAACTAGTTGCTTAATCGAGAAAAAGAAAATTCATAAGAATAAAGAATAGAAAAAAACCTGTAGGTCCAGTGTAAAAAGCCAGCTGCCTAAACTCAATCAAATGAAAAAGCAATATTAGGTGGCAATAGAACAAGTAATAGCACCAAAATACCAAATTCAAAGAAGAACATGAATCCTTACTCAGTAGCATAACCCAAACGCTCTGCCAAAGGTGTTATACCTAGTAAGCTTAGAAAGAAGACCCAACTCTGCAATCCACCTCACCATTTAAATAACTTATATCAAAAAGAAAACCAAGCAAAAAAAAGAACATCAAAACTAAAACTCACATTACTAGTACTCATTTTATGAACCATGATTGCTAGAGGTCCGAAAGGCATGAGCAAGTTGAGTTTATTGGAGAAAACTACGGTCTTTATGCTCTTATAAACACCATTTCTTGTCATTTTATAAGCACCAACAGGCAAACCAGAGAGCAGAACACGTTGATTTGAAAGAATAGGCTGTGTCTTTTGGGCATCCATTTCAGAGGAATAAAGGCACTCATCAACAAGATCATGCATTGCCCCATCTAGTGATCCCATCTGCAACAATATGCACTAAAACATTAGAAACGAAGGCTCTAAATACACTAAAAAAGAATTAGCAACGTAAATCCATATTCATCAACCAAAAGAACGGTTGAATAACAAAGAGTGGAGGACGACAAAGCATTAAAATATGAATAATAACGTACTTCAACGAGAGATGTAACTCCAATTTGCCCCTTGTAATTCATCTTATCCATCTTCATCTATCAAAAGAGCTATAAGTTCTCCACAAAAAGCATCACAAAACCATGCGCTTGGTTTTTAATTCCTCAAGCTCCTAAATAACACAAGCACAAAACCAACATTAGAAAGCATGCTAAACACACAAAGAGGTAGCGACAAAGCAATAGAATCCCAAATCAAGATCCCATCTTTCAAGCTTATCACATACTGTAAATTTCATATTCTAAAAAAACCAAACTTGATATTTTCATTTCCAAGCCTTATATGCATCTAACTGGAACCTACATCATCAAGTCAATCCCAGGATTCAATTCCAAACAATCAAAAACATACTAGAACAAAAGAGAGAAGACATAAATTGCATGAAATACAACGTTAACGCTAAAGAAACAATCCCCCCAAAATAGAAAAATGCATCAAACGTAAATGGATCTGAGAAAAGAAGGAACCTTTATTGCAAATTTTTGGAAAACCTGAAATGGGTATGAATAAAAAATCCCAGAAAATTAAGTAAAAGAAAGTTAATACTTTTCGTTACCGAAGAAAAAAAAAGATTATTTTTTTCCTTTGGTAAGAAAGAGAAAATCAGAGAAATAAAAGCGGATTGTTCTTTTGAAAAGCGTTGGTGGGGATGATATACAATATACGTAGAATTAAGCTAATTGCTAAGTTCTCTGTCTCTCCGTTTTCTTCGTGTAGTTTCAAATGCTTGTCTTTGTCTCGTCATTCTTGGTTATTCTTCATTTTTTCCATAAATTTGAGGGTTCAAATTAAGGTCTAATTATGGTTTTAGTCTTCTACTATGCTGAAATTTAAAATTTTATCCATTTACATCAATTTATTATAATTTGATCTTCTACTTTTATATAGTGATACACTATTAATCACTGTTTTTTAGAGTATTATTAGTCACTGTTGTAAAATGATAACATGTTTTAAACAACTTCCAAAATCTTAACTAATACATAGGTCTATTTTTATTAAATATTGTTGATCAGATTTTCAATTGAATAATAAAAAAATCATTTCATTTAGGGTGTGCTTGAACAATACAATGTAATTACATAAAAAATAAATTATTAACCTATTGTGCTCATGTGTAATTACAAGAAAATATAATTTTCGAGGTATGTTTGACTGACAAACTGTAGTTACATTTTAATTATTTATGTCATGTTTGTTAGTATAAATTGTAATTACACGGTTATACGTGTCTCCAATCACACTCAATTCAACAAAACTCATACAACGGTTGGTCAAACATATCACATTTGTGTAATTACATCTAAACTTAGGCCGGTAAACAAACCAAACGTTCAGTGAATCGTTCATGAACCGTTTGGCGAGAAGTTTGTTTATTTATTAAACGAACGAACATAACAAGTTTTTTTGTTCGTTTAATTAAATGAACGAACACGAACAAAGGGTTCGTTCGTTCGTTCATTTACGTTTGGTAATCCATTCATTTATGTTCGTCCGTTTATGTTCGTTTAATTTATTCACATATATCCATTTATATTTATTATTTTCCATAACAAACTATTATATTTAGAAAATAAATTTATTCACATATGTTCATTCATTTAAGTTCGTTTAAATTTATTCACATGTGTTCTTATATGTTCGTTCGTTTGTGTTCGTTTATTATTTTAACGAACGAACACGAACAAGTTGCATTCCTTAACAAACGAACAAAGAATTGTGTTCATTTAGTTGTCCGTGTTCGTTCATTTGTTCGGTTAAAATTAAACGAACGAACATAAACATATCATTGTTTGTGTTCGTTCGGTTTGTTTACAAGCCTATCCAAATTCAATTACCACACGACTTTCCAAATGCTTATTCAATGAAAGCAATTAACTTAGGGTAAAGGGTAAAGCAATTAACGATATTATAAATTTGGACCTAATAATAACATCGTAAAGTAGAGAATCAAATAATGTAAAATTAGGGTAAAGGGTCAAATCACAAATTTTAACTTAGGAGATGGACTAAAATCATAATTAGACCTAGAAATTAATAAGGTCAGAAAAAAGGGTTGAATGAAAGTGTTGAGGTTGAGCATTATTATTAGTATTAAAATAAAATAAAAGAGTAAGATTAAGACAAGAAATGTGAGAATCCATGTGTTGTGTCCATTTTTTAGTTTAATTTTAGTTTATAATAATAATAAATAAATAAAAAGAAATCGAAGTATAGATTTGACCACTTTGATTGGATTGGCTAAGCTTCCACGAAGTTACATAAGTTTAATTAAATGATTTGATTTCTGATCCATTTGCTTCTTCGTGGAGACCACCCTTCGTACCTTAATCAATAATGTATTATTATTATTATTATTATTATTATTATTATTATTATTATTATTATTATTTGAAAAGCAAAAGATTTTTATTCGAATTGAAAAACTTAGATATGTGCCTCGGTAAAAAAAACCTTTCTAAATCTATTGGAGGAAAAATAGCACAACATATCTAAGTTAGGATATAAAGAGAGCAAGCCACCATTAATACCCAACAGTCTTGGTTTGATTCCTTAAAACAAACTAAACATCACCTATACACTGGAAAAGCACAAACAATAAAACTAAACATTAAAAGCCGGAACCAGGTGCCTGCTGGTTATGCACTTTGCCCTCATTCACACCTTTTCTTGGGAGTTACACGACCTGGAAACACGAGAAAAATAGCTGGAACCAGGTGACAACTAATTTATTCCAGTTTGTTTCGCTATTGGATAATAAAATCTTCCTCCTTGTCGTGCATCAACACTCTTAAGTCCTTCTCCTTTAACAGACCCCTTTTCGCTAATTTATCCGTCGTTACATTATCCTCTCTTGGTATGAAAGTAATATCCTGATCCAATTCCTTACCCTCCGACTGAATGCTATGAATAATTTCTTTAAATATCGCGAGAGCCTGCTGGAAATTTTTGATCCAGTGAACAACGTTGCTGCTATTGCACTCTATACGCAAGAAATTGGAGGTTGCGTACGGTAAATTTTTGTACATGGTCATTGCTTCTTTCACAGCCAGCAACTCTGCTGTAGGGGCGTCTGCAATCCTAACCTTCTTGGAGAAATAACACAATATCGAGCCATTATGGTTCCTTAGAACTCCACCTATAGCTGCTGAATCGTAACTATTTTTAACCGCTCCATCAGTATTAAAAGTGAGGCTACCTAGTTCAGGTTTACTCCACTTGCAGCTCTCTCTCTTTTGTTTTACTAACTTGATGTTACTTAGAATGTTGCAGCTACTCAATATGTTTGAAGCTTGTGGAAATTGGTTCCACTATTTGGCACTGTAGAACTAATGTTTTGATATAATAATTGAAAAATGTTTTGGACTAAGTTAAAAAGAATTCAAAACTATTTCCAAAGTCCAAACAACTTGAAATTATGTTTAGGGGATGTTTTCAAAGGTTTTTACATGTTTTCAAAGCCAAACTAAACAAAACCTTCCAGGCATTTCGAAACACCCCTAGGTGTTTCGATACGGTGTCTTACAGTGTCAAAACGTTTCGAAACGGGTTTCGAAACGGGTCTTTTCTGGATGAGGATTTTGCCAAGCGTTTCGATACGGGCTATGCCATTTCGATACGCCTACGTGGCATCAACTACAACGGTCATAAACCCCAAAGACTATTTCCCAACTAACATTTAAATGCAGATCGTTTCGATACGAGACTAGGCGTTTCGATACGGGCATTTCGATACGGCCAACAGCGTTTCGATACGGGTGCTGCATCAGACTGCAATGGCTATTTCTACTTGAAGAGCGTATCTAAACATGTTCGAGCGTTTCGATACGGGTAGTTGCAGAACTGCATTTATGGTGGGAAATTATGTCTCCAACAGCTCCAATTCAACCCCAACGGCTAGTAACGGCTACAAACTCATTGAGGAGTATAAAAGGGACCTCCAAGCATCAAGTAATGGTTAATGCTTCAATTGTCAACAACAAATGATCAAGAAATTATCTTAGTGCTTATTTGTCATTTCTTTGTATAGACAAACACTAGTGAGCCAAAATTGTTAGATTTGCTCAAGTGTTTTAGGTTTTGGGTGAGAGCTAAATTGTGCAAACAAATACCTATTAGAGGGATTTGAGTTTGCTTATATTTTTTCTATGTAAAGAGGGTTTGATCAAGGCTTTGGGTAGAAAACTTGATCGGTGTATAATGGTTTCCTCCTAAGCCTAGAAAAGGGGACGAATCAATAATAGATTGATTGGAAATCCTTAGTGGGAAGCTAAGGTAGTGGATGTAGACCTTGGTTAGAAGGTTGAACCACTACAATTCTTTGTGTCATTAATCTTTTAAGCTTCCACACCACATCCACCCAAAATTCCTCTTCTCCACCACTTGGCGAGCAAGAACGGTTGAAGGAATCGAGCACCGAATAACTCAACAGGCACTTCCCCATTTGCTTACCCTGATTACAGACAGCTTGAAGACCTCCTCCTTATCAACTGTTTTATTTCTAAAAATAGTGTCATTTCGAGCCATTCATGGAGACCAAGTCACACTACGGAAAATCATCGACCAAATCGTTTTCTCCTTGAAACCATTCTGCAGTTGTTCCCATAAGATCAACAAACTACACGAGCTGCTAGGAATAACTAGATTGATATTCCACACGCAACACCATTTCTGCCAAATCTCCCATGAGAGCTTACATTCAAAAAAATATGATTAACAGTTTCATCTGATTTTCGACAGAAAGGGCACAAAACGTCCCCAATATTAGTGCATCCTCTTTTCCATAATTCTGTTTTAGATGGGATTCGACCATGGACGAGTTTCCATAGGAAAACCCCAATCTTATGTGGGGCTAAGTTCAACCAAATAATTTCCAGACATGATTCTTTGGTTCCAAAGCAGAGTTCAATAACTTACAATAGGAGGAAGGTTTGTACGTACCATTTGAATCAGCGATCCATCTAGATGAGTCTTCTTTCAGTGAGCCCACCTTTATGCCTTCAAGTTTTTCCTTCAAGTCATTCCACATATCTTGTTCCCAGTCGAAAACTTGTCTTCTTAGAGATATTTCCCATCTCCATTCACCCTCGACAAAGGCCCCAAATTCTGTTACTTTGCCATCTTTTCGGGTCGCCAAAGCATAAATTCTTGGATAAACCTGTTTGAGAGTGACGTTAGAGCACCATACATCATTCCAAAAATCCACCGTTTTCCCATCCCCGACCACATGTCTGAGATTCTACAAAAATACATCCTCATATTTCTGCAGGGGTTTAATAATTCCCCTTCAAATCCAGGATTTGTTAGTCCCCTTTACGTTCCTTGGCATAACTTGTTTCGAGCTTTTTCGTACTTCACATTTATCACCTTGCGCCACAACCTATTATATTTGGTTCCATATCTTCAAAGCCATTTATTCAGCAAGGCTCTATTCTGAACTCGCATATCACATAACCCCAGCACGCCTTGATTTTTCGGTTTGCATAAAGTCTCCCAACTAAGCCAATGGATCGATCTTTTATCCAGAGCCCCCTAGATGAAATTTGCTATTAACCTATTTAAGATAGAAGCCACGGCAGCAGGCATACTAAAAATAGACATGAAAAAATAGGAATATTTGAGAGGACAGATTTTACCAAAGTTATTCTGCCCCCGAGAGACAAGAGCTTTATTTTCCAACCTGCTAAACATCTTTTAAACTTCTCTATGATTGGGGATCACAGTGCCATTGAATTTTTTAAACTCCTAAGGGGTAAGTCTAAGTATTTACATGACAGTTTTCCATTTTACAGTGAATTTCTGACGCCCAATTCTCCACTGTTGTCTGGTCAACATTGATCCCTAGTAATTTTGTCTTCGTAAAATTCAGTTTCAAGCCTGATGCAATCTCGAAACCCCTGAGAATTCGAACGATATTCTTGATCTCAGTTTCACTACCACCACTAAAAACTATAAGGTCATCTGCAAACTGCAGATGTGAGATCAGTATGTTGCTGGGTCCAATTTTGACTCCAGTAAAGAACCCTGAAGTTGCAGCCTTTGTCAGGAGCGAACTCAATCCCTCCGCTACGATGTTGAACAATAGAGGTGATAAGGGGCATCCTTGTCGAAGACCTCTACTGATATTGAATGAGTTCGATGGAGATCCATTAATAAGGACATAAATCGAAGCTGAGCATATGCATTTTTTTATCCAATTCTGCCATTTTAATCCGAACCCCATTTTGTCTAGAAGCAAGAATAGAAAATTCCAATTTACCGTGTCATATGCTTTACTAAAGTCCACCTTTAGAATGGTTCCGGGTAGACCCCTTTTCTTCAGAAAATCCACGACTTCGTTTGCAATCAGTGAGTAGTCGAGCAATTGTCTTCTAGGGCAGAAAGCGAATTGAGTCTCACCAATTATTTCATCCAGACAACCGCTTAGTCTCCGAGATAAAACTTTTGCCAAAAGTTTGTAAACGGTACCAACCAAACTAATTGGCCTATACTCCTCAATAGAGACTGGATTTTGTAGTTTCGGAATAAGCACAATAAAAGAATGATTAAGTGACATATCGAAGTCAACTCCATTGTAGAAATTCTGAACATTTCCCAAACCTCCTTCTCTAGTTTATCCCAGAACCTTTGTAGAAATCCCAAATTGAAGCCATCTGGTCCTGGAGCTCGTGTGCCATCCATTGAGAATAGAGCTGATTTTATTTCATCGATGGTGAATTCTCGTTCCAGTAAAGAAGCTGAAGCTGCTGAAATCCGCCTCACTTCACAATCAAACTGTTTTACCGAAATTGTTGAAGATGTGTTGTATGCTTCTCTCAAATGTGCTTGTTTTGAATAATATAAAGGTGATTAGAAGGTAGTATTTATTTATATATTATGTACTCTTTGACAAGATATATACTTTGTAGACAAAATGATTGAATTTTGAACATCGTCTTCTTTTTTAGTGAGACTGCTTGTTAGATTTATTATTATTATTATTATTATTATTATTATTATTATTATTATTATTATTATTATTATTATTATTATTATTATTATTATTATTATTGCTATTACTATTATTATTATTATGAGGGTAAACTACACTGGCAGTCACCCAACTATCGTTTTATTCCTATTTTGATCACCGAACTATTGTTTTTGGCAAAAACGTCACTAACATTTACTTTTGCTCCTAATTTGGTCACCCTCCGTTAAATAATTAACGGGTCTGCTGAGTTGGAATTAATAATGACTATATTTCAAAATTTTCACGTTATTTTTTTCCATGTCAGCACACACACGTGACTTTTACCTTTCCTTTTTTTTATTTATGGGTTAGAAACCCTTATTTTCTATCATTATCTCTTTCTTTTCCTTTCATTTTTACCGTTTATATTGCACAAAATCAGTGAAGAGAATAACGCGAAGAAGAAGAAGATGGAAGCAAATGAAGCCATTCGATATTGTTATTGTGGGTATCCAGCCGAGTTAAAAGCAAGTTAGACATCGGCTAATCCAGGTAGAAGATTTTTTGGGTGTTCAAATTTTGGGAGAAAAACAAAAAAATACAATTTCTTTGAATGGTTTGATGCTGAAATTACTGATCGTCCAAGAATTATAATTGTTGGTTTGCTAAAAAAGAGAAATGCAATGGAGAGTGCAAGGAAACATGAGCGAATGTTTTGGGTCTTTTGTGTCATCGTTCTTCTTTACATAGCATTCTTTGGTAAAGTTTAGAGTGAGTTTTTAGGGTTCTCTAGCTAAGGGTTGTTTTATGGTGAAAATGTTATGTGAGTTTTGAGCAATCGTGATGAAGTTCTGTGTATGGTTAATGAAATGCTTGAAATGAAGTTAATGAAATGTTTTAGTATTTTGTAAGAAATTTAACTTATGCTTTTTTCATTCTTCATGTTCAATTCAATCTTTTTTCTCTCTTTTTTTGGAAGGAAAGTGAACTTTTAACAATGGTACACGTTCATTATAAGCACATAGAAAAAAAATGAACTTTTAACAATATAAAAACTTCAAAAATATAAAAATATACTGAATTTTGCATTAACTTTCAAAATAAATCATCATTGCTCATATAACAAGCTGCTTACAAAGTTTGAAGTAGTAGCACTGCTTTCATTTTCACTACAACAGCTGGCCATATATCATATAACAAAATGAATCATCATTGTAACTTTTGCCACTTCAAATGAGGAAATAAAAAACTGATTCTAGTTGTGATTACAAAAGGTTGTTGTTCATAAGCAACTTCTAAACATTTTTTTTCAAATAACTGCAATCAACTCAATGATCATTTTCGGTACTTGTAGCTTCACTTGAAGTGCCTTGGTTGATTGAACTTTCTTGATTGCCGACCATACATCTAACAACATGGATTGCTGATGGTTGTTGCATTGTGGAACTTGATGAGTTGAAGCACTTGTGGTTGCTGCAGTTTTTTTAGCAGTACCACTAAATCTTCTCTTAACCTATATCAGTAAAAAAGTCAATTAATAAGCTTAAATTACTTATTGTAACAGAAAAAGTAACTTAAATATTTATTTACTATATTAATTAATAATACTCACCGGAAATTTAGGGAGTCTTTTCTTTGTTGATGCTTGAGATTGAGATTGGACAAACTTATTTCTACCCACCTTGCCTTTACATGTCCTCACATTATGTCCACATTGTCCACACTTCTTACATTTCATGACTAATCCATTTCTAGAAAATTTAGAATTGGAATTAGTGGTTTCATCAAGTTCTTTTCTTCTTTTCTTGTGAGGTCTACCTGAAGGTCTCTTTAACGGTGGAGGTAAAATAAGTAGACATGATAATTTATGTGGAATCCATTGGTTAGGACCTCTCACTGAGTGGATCATATGTGAATATATTGCTTGTTGAGTTTCTGTTTTATAACAGCTATTCACATAAGATTCAGGTCTCTCATCCCTCATTAGTATCATTGAAATTGCATGAGGGCATAGAATCCCTACAAAAAATAAAAATGAAGTCAGTAATAAATAGTTAAGAGAAAAGTTAACTAAAAAGTAAATAAATTACCTGTTAAGTCCCACTTCTTACATGAACAAGTATGTTCCTCCAAGTTCACACCATATTGGTTGTGTGGGCCACATGTAACCTGATAAATGTTACCACCATCATGGGTGGGCCAACACATTCACAAGTACAAATCACAAACAAAATGCACAAATAAAAATCATGTAAAAATAATTTTAACATATATATTGCATTTAAATAATTTACCCTAAATTAAAAGATAATCAATACCTATTAGACATTTCAGTTGCTGCATCTATTTTTTTTTTGAATTTTTGGACACAAAAGTCCAGTCCAGATGTCAGCTTCATCCTTCTTCTTTGCAAGCCTTTGCATTATCTTGGTTCGAATTTCTTCCATCATGGTTATGATTTGCCTTGTTCTTGCTTCAAGTATACACTGCATGGCAAAAAATGTAAATCAGTTGTAAACAAAACATACTTAAAGTTTAAAAATATTAACATCAATTAAAATTTGAATTATCTTATTAAAAGACTCGCATAAGTTGTTCAACAACACATCACATTTTCTTCTAGTTGAAAAAAGAGACTTGCTCCAAAATTTTGGATCAATATCTGACAATCATAGAAAAGCTTTTGATGATAATTACTCCATTTCAGACAATGCAACTTGAAATTCTCTCACATAGGTAGATGTAGCAGCTTTCCACAAACTGTCTTTTAATGCCTTTTTCTTATGTTTTGTCTTGAAATTGTTGTATATATTCCTTACACAAAATCTATGCTCTGAATAGGGAAAGTATTCTATCAATACCTCTTTTAATCCCTACACATATGAGATGAATATTTAAAAATTATAAAAATAATTTAGTAGTTACAAGCTTAAGGTTTAAGGTATTGCCTTTTGTCTGTCTGACATGAAAGAGATATGGTGTGAATTATTCAGGTTCAAATATTCCCCCAAACGTTGAACAAACTAGCACCATGATGATTGACACTCACTTTCAACAACAACAAAAGTTATGGGATAGATGCAATCATTTGCATCAATCCCAACATCAGTTAACAATTGTCCTCCATGGTAACCCTTTAGGTGACAACCATCAAGACAAATAATAGGTCTACATCCAGCTTTAAACCCATCTTTACAGGCTTTGTAACCCCCTCGTCCCGGTCTGGTCGGATGACCGGTCCGAGTGGGCCACACAGGGAAAACTGAAGTGAAACCCGTTGAGGTTCCTCCTCGGTTAACGATCCAGAAAATTTCTTTTAACTTTATCTTGTCCATAAATGCCCATTTATTTCCTATGTGATCACAGCAACGGAAGACAAACATTTGCAAGCAATAACTCGAGCAACCTCAACAAAACAACCCATTTTTAACTTAAACTGCAGACCGTATCGATACGCCCAAATAGTGTATCGATACGCCTTGACTAGGTCAATTGGCCAAAGTCAACACGAGGAGACCGTATCGATACGCCCAAAGAGTGTATCGATACGCCTCCAACGGTCAACTTCTCGTGGTCAACGCTAAGAAGACCGTATCGATACGCCAAGGTCCGTTTCGATACCCAATTTCTCGTCAAAATCTCAGAATTCTAGTAGCAAAAATGGTATCGAAACACCCCCTCGCGTATCGATACGCTTGGCCTGAAACAAGAAGGTCGTACCGATATGGGTCCAATCGTATCGATACCCCTACTGCGAACATACATGTTTTAGCTGATTTAAGGCACAAGGGTGCCCCTAAACCTCACTAAAACCACCAACAACACTCTAGCAATAATCCTAAAGGCAAACCAACAAATGAGCATGCTCGACACATCATCATAACAAGATTAACGCTAAGGCACAACATCACAAAATCATTCATCGATGCATAACTTCAAAGGTGTTAAACTTCAACATAGTCAACACTTAGGCAAATTCTAGATAGCAAAATACTAACAAGGTTTCAAGCAAGGCATACATCTCAAGCCGAATAACAAACACAAAAGAGGAGTCTAACATGCTCCTAAGCAACATCAACCACAACATAATCCAAAAACATCATAATAAGATTACATGCCCCATTGCTTGACCATTACATCTTAATTTAAAAGTTCATACTTGGTACCTAAATAAGCACCACAAGCACACTTGGAGGCCCCCTTCTTGCTCCTAGCAACCCACGAACTAAGGATCTGCATTGTCGAATAAAGAGAGAGCGTAAGCAATAAAGCTTAGTGAGGGTAAGCTCTTTAAAAACAAACCTCGACAATGCAGGGTCCGAGCACGATCTTAGCCAAGGTAAAAATGCATAATTACCAAGAATCCTCAAGAGCCGCAAGTTAAAATGCATGAACAATATCCAATTAAATGTCATGCTCATGAGTTCTATTCCACAACACATGTAATCACATATAGGCATCCAAATAAGGATCATATTTCACAACACATTGATACCCATATCAATCAATATTGGCACCTAGCTATGACCCGAATACGCGGATAAACTCGTTGGAACTCACATCCAACAACCACTTTACCTCTCGGTGGGATTACACTCATCACCGGTCTCGGAGAGGGGATTCCACTCATCCTCACGCCCCGTCGATGGGATTCCACTCATCATCGACTATATATAAATACAATTTCCGGACGAACCCGTACTCCTCCTTGGTGACTCAACGCCACCAAGGCCACGCGCGACTTTAGACTCATGTGTGCACACTAACATCCTAATGATCGATCATTTGTACTCAAGCATACTAGTGCCAACATTTAACTCATTCCACATTATTCATTTCAATCAATTCCGTGCTTAGCACGTACTCACCATGATCACAATCATGAACCATTACCATGCATGCCTTAAGCATCACAAATCATGCCTCAACTCACATGTATAACACAATATACATAATGCAATCATATCACCATTCATACGAGGCATAAACATCCATATACAAGTTCATCCAATGGCTCTAGATCAAGTTTAGGATTAGGCTACCACCATAACCTAACTCTAGGTGGGTCTACCAAGCTAAACCTAGTCCACATACTCGAACCAATTATTTAAAAACCACGTAAAACGTTTAACCACTCACCTAAGCTTCCAAGTTCCAAGCCAAGCAAGCAACCACTCTCACATTCCCGGATTTCTTCCCGAAGCTTCTCCAACACAAGTTCCCGCTTCTAAACAACCTCAAACACAATTCAAACAATCCCAAATCAGCCCAACATCAAAAGACCAACCCGGAACACAATTCAAATTCAATTTACAATGTAGCAAGCCATGAACAAATCCCATTTTTAGCAAACTCGGGCAGCCCTAAAACCATGTCCAAAAACCATGTTTCCAACATCCATTGCACCCACAAATGATCCCAATTCAACCCCTATCCATAGTACTATCAATAGCCTATCAAAATCCACCTAAAACAACCCCCAAAACTCACCCAAAACCCTCCAAAAACCCCATTTATACCCAAATCCGAAAATTCCATAAAACATTGTAAAAATCAGTTTTGTTGGACCTTTTTAGTTGTAGGCAACTCATATAACTTTAACAAATAGAAAGCTTAAGTTAAAGACCTCAAAGACAATATTTTTAATCTAAAATCCTCCAACTTCAAATCTCAAAACATGTATAAAGATGAAAACAATTGGTATTAACTTGTAGAGAATAACGAGGGCAAGTCAAAAATAAAGTTACCTTTGCAAAATCTTCAAAATGAGCAAGATATTGGATGGAATAGTATCTAGGAGGGGAGGGGTTTCTTTTGTCGTTAAAATGGGAAGATGGAGAGAGGTAGAAGATGAGCCAAAAGTATTTTTTGTGTTTGTTTAAAATTGGGGAGCTAAAGACCAAAGTACCCTTAATGAATTAAAGAAATCACAATAGGTGCCACCCTTGGCTATTTGGGCTTGTTTTGAAAATGGTCCAACTCAACTTATTTGTTTTTAACACCCGAGGCCCAGTACATTATTTTAATTATAAAACCGAGCCCAAAAATATCAAAATATTATTTCCACCTAACCCCTAAACTCGGGTGTTACAGGCTTGCATGCAAATATACAAACGCTCAAAAACTCTTTCGTCTAACTGACATATAGTGGTTGTTCCAGGATTGCTTAACCTCAGCTCCCCAAGATAATCATATATCCTACCATATTGTTCTTTGTGATTTCCTTCAATAATACTAATAGCAATATCCCTAGCCCTATACAACTTGCTAGTAAGGACAAGAGCTATAAAATCTTTTCTGACGGCCTCATGTAAAGAATGAATTGAAAAATTTCTGTCACTCACAAAAAAGTGTAAATACCTCTCAGCAATAGTTCTAGATGACAGATTAATTTTCACATTTTCTTTAGAACACCTATGTTCATCTTTCAATGTCTTAATTTGCCAAGTAAAATCTTCAGGAACACTAGGGTTCTGTCTTGATGTTCATAAAACTCATGTACATCCAGGTTTACAGATGATATTTACTCTTTTAAGGTCATTTCTTTTAAACTTCAGATGGTACTTATTCTGTAACCCATAATTAATCACTGCCTTCTTTAACACTTCCCTATCAGCATAGATCATACCCACCTTCAACACAGGATGCACCATGTTAGTTTCACTATTAAATTTTGGAATTCTCTTCTTCTTGTATTCATCATCTGAATCTGACTCCTCTACACTATGTAGTGAATCAGAATATTCAGTTTCATTATCACTCACTATCCTTGCCTCCTCAAAATGTGTTTCAAATTGACTAGTATGTCTAGTAAAATGTGATTTATTAGCTACTGGTTCAGTTTCATCATCAGACACTTCATCAGTAAAAAAATCATTCTCTTCAAAACCAGATTCACACTCAGTTTTAGATTTACATTCAGAATCACTATCTACTAGTTCATGCTAATCATTTGGTTGAGGTTCAGGTTCTATATTTTGTTCAGTATCACATGCAATATTTGGCTCATGAGAAGGTGGTTCAAAAAATTGCTCAACCAAATACAAATGCACATTACGATGATTCACACTCAGTTTCAGATTTACATTCAGAATTACTATCTACTAGTTCATGCTCATCATTTGGTTGAGGTTCAGGTTCTATATTTTGTTCAGTATCACATGCAACATTTGGCTCATGAGAAGGTGTTTCAAAAAATTGCTCAACCATGTTCAGAATATCATTATTAGTATTCAATGGTAAAGTCTTAAATGGCCCCTCGGGCACTGCCCTAAATATTTTTACTGCAGATTCAATTCTTAGAGCCTCAATCATATGGATTACCTCAAAAATAGACATTTCATCCATAACACAGAAATTAAAGTAATCAACTTTTTTACCATTATACCTCAAATTTTGTGCATTTAAAAAAGCCCAACCATGGTGCATAACTATAGTAAAACATGTTGCATGTGGGCCTGCAAATTATATACAAAACAAATAAAGAACAATATACAATATATTATTTTAATAGTATCATATCAGATAAGACAAATGAGGTTATGTGGACCTATAAATTATATACATAATGCACCCCAAGTGAGTCTAATATTTTCACAAACAGAAGAACAATCTAATTATAAACAAATGAAGACTAATTACAGTAAATAACATATTATAATTCTCAATAACATACACCATAATTAGTTCAGTAAACCAATATACAATATATTTCTACAGGATTCAAGATATAATTATTATTTCTACAGACTCCTATGTTTTGACTTGAAAAATTAAGGAACAATTTAGGGAACTTTGTTCAAGATTTTAGTAGATTTTTATTTTTATAATATACCATCCTTTCTGGCACTAGTTTCAGACATGTATGTGACTATAACTTTGTAAGGAGTGATCTATCAATGAATTTTTAAAATTAGTCCTAGAAAAGCTGTAAGTTCTGATCAAATGGTTAGCTCCCCCCTCACTTTCACATGATTCTACATCGCCACAGAAAAGGGTTTATGATTAAAACAAAAAGATTAGACATGCTATATCCAAGTTCAATTTATTTTTAAATTATTGATATATCATTCTGCAAATTGTTAATGGAGCATGTTTTAACTATTGCTAATTTGTTACTTGAACTAGGCTAATTCTAGGGGAATTGTAAAACACATATGACCTCAACTACGTATGCTTACATAAGACACAAAATATGAGCAAAATTCATTATGAAATACACGAAAAATCAGTATACATAAAATATGAACAAAATTAGTATACATAAAAATTTTGTGTAGTTGAATCGTTATCTTCAAAATTGAAGTAAAATTTTTTATTAATCAAAAAGTTTTTTCAAAACCCATTATGAAATACACAAAATTTATTGCAAATCGCAGAACATACCATAAAGAGGGCTTGGCATCCCTTTCAGTCGAAGCTTCCAACCTCCCATTGCGTTTCAGATTGAAACAATCAGGATCAACAATGTAATCGTCTGATTAAACACTAACCCACTGTGATTAAGTCTTAAACTCTAAGATTAATTCCTAAGAAACTCATTTGCGATTTAGAACAGAAGATTTTGGGAGTTTTATTTTTCTAAATGAAGGTCTGAGAAGTGAGAAATTTTTTTTACCGTGAGAACCCTAATTTTGATTAAAACTTCCTTCTATTTTACATCACGTGGTCTTTTAAGAAAACACGTGTGTGTGCTGACATGGAAAAAAATAACGTGAAAATTTTGAAATATAGCCGTTATTAATTCCAACTCAGCAGACCCGTTAATTATTTAACGGAGGGTGACCAAATTAGGAGCAAAAGTAAACGTTAGTAGCGTTTTTTGCCAAAAAAAATAGTTCGGTGATCAAAATAGGAATAAAATGATAGTTAGGTGACTGCCAGTGTAGTTTACCCTTATTATTATTATTATTTAAACAGAGCCTTGGTCTATCTTTTATTTATCTTTGACCTTTTTAAAAAAAATGTACTTACAGGTAGATATTTAGGGTACTTACCAAGGGTGGAGCCACCTATTAAAACCCCAAAATTTTTTGAGATGAAAAATTTCTATATAATTTTTATATAAAAATATTAAATATATAAATAAATGACACCTATTTATAAATAATTGACACTTTTAAATATAATTCATGAGATAGGACAACATTCAAATAATTTTCTGGCTCTACTACCTCTTGTAGTTACTTCAATTAATAAAAATATCCAATACTAGTAAGTTGTACGTACTAAAAAATCAATTAATAAACTTAGATTTATCCACAGTTAAAAAAATAAAGACCTAATACCTGCTTTAGTCCCTCTATTTCAGTCAAAATCTCACTTCAGCTTTCATTTCACCAACACCGTCACCATTAGCTCCAAACGTTTTATCGTTAAAAATAGTCATGTAATTAATCTGATTTTGTCAGGTGATATTTTTGTTTAAAAATTTCAAATAGCTAAAATTTAATAAATTTATAAATTTTTTTTAAAAAATCCCAAAAAAAAAATAAAAATAAGAAGAAGATATGTTTTGGAATTTATATTTTTTAAAACGTAACAATTCATAAAAAACATTAAAATGAAAAAAATCCCTCAAATACAATATATATAAACAATTTTTTAATTATTTTAATTAAAATATGTTTTTTTCTTTTTTCATGATTTATTTTAAAATTTATATTTCTTTCATAATTTTTCAATTTTTAAAATTTAAATAAAATGTAAATATCCAGATTTTTCCCGAAATCCCGAAATTATGTTTTTGAAATTAATATTTTTTTTGAAAATTATAATTATGCTTAATTTTTTTAAAACAAATGTAAATTTTTTCTAGAAAATGAAATTTTAAAAAATATATAAATGATTTTAGCTCTTTTTTAAATTATGGGTTTTAAGATTTTTTTACATTTTCAATGATTTTTTTAGAATTTTTTTTTAAAAAATCCAATGTTATTATTTTCTTTTACACGTGGTAAAAATTGATAGGATGGCGTGGTCATTTTTTTTTAACTGAAAATATCAAAAGGCTAATGGTGTTAAGCCGAAAATAAAATCTAGTTGGTAAAATTCATGCAATGACTATGCAATTGGAACCTCAACCATTGACTTTGTAAAAAATGGTTTCATACCAAAAATGAAAATTTACATAATATAATTTATATTTCAATATATTTTTTGTTAAAATTTATTCAAAGATATTAATTTGAACCCAACAAGTGTCTCGGGGTTCAAATCGTTTTGTCTACAAGATGTATGTATATTGTCAAAAGGTTAAAATTATATATGAACATATACTACCTTATAATCACCTTTAGACCATTAAAAAGGATATTAGAACTAAATGGAATGTGGAATGGACAATTGCTCCCTACTTTGAATTGTTTAAATACATTTTAGGCCACTTATAATTTTAAAATCATTGCAATTAAATATAGGTTCCTTTCAAAGTCTTTTGATTTATTATTTTTAAGAACATATTACTCCTCATTTTTCCGGTTTAATTACCTTTTGAACCTTTTTAATTTTAAAATTAATAAAATGAAACCTTAACTTCTTTAATTTTTATGATTTAATTACTTTTTAAAACTTTATTCATTTTAAAATTAATCAACTTATCATCTTTATAGTTCAATACTAACTCCGTCCGTGAAACAAATATTAATAAAGGAAGCGGTGTCGAGGTGGGACGGAAATCTTCTGCCCCCTTTCGGTGTCCTTATGCTCAAAATTACGTTTAGGATTTAGGGTTTAAAGAATTTAGGGCATGGAGTATTTTTTTAGAGTATAAATGGTTTAAAATTTAGATAGGGCTTGAAATTTAATTTTGTAGTGTTTTTTTAATGTTAAGGGATAAATAGAGGCACCAAAAAGTACAAATGATTTTTATCGGTCGAGGTGGGGTGACCCCTACTATTTATGAGAAAGGGAAAAAAATGAAATGTCATATTCCATTTATTAATTAATTTATTATTGCTATTACTATAGTATGAGAAATACTAATTGACATCCTTGCATCACTTTACATCAAAAGGGGGAAATTGTTTATCATTTCTATTCCCACGTCCATTTTTCTATTAATCAACACATTTCCTCCACTAATCCCATAAATAAATAATAAAAGAAAGACACTACAAATATAGGTGTGAAATTAATGAACAAAATGGATTATATATGAGTAATAAGTTTCATATTTTTTTTAAATAAAAAAAATCATAATTTTTATATTTAAGTACATTTCATTTTCTTTTTAGCGTGGGATTAATATATTTTGTCAATGTTATGGGCAATATGCTTCCTCGCAGTATGTAATACATTGTACAAGTTGTAGAGATAAATATACATGGTGTAAGTATGAGTGAGTAAAATTTGACTCGAAAAAATTGAATTTCCAATTCGACTCGAGGTGAATAAACTCGACTCATTCCGACTCCTAGAAATTCCATAAATTCGACTCGGCTCGAAAAAAATTCAAATAAAGTTTGAGTTGTAAAATGAAAATTCAAATGACTCGAAATTTTTAGTAATTAGTGGATTGATTTTTAAATTCGAGTCAAGTTCATTAATTTTTCTAATATATATATATGAAGAAATATATGCCACATATAAAAAATATGATATATATATATATATATCTTATATGATTAGAGAAAGTTGTTTACGTTAGAATCAAAATGTACTATAACATGATAAATAATTACAATTAAATTTGTATAGGAACTCGAAAACTTGACTCGAATCGAAAAAATTTCAAATAAAGTTTGAGTTGTAAAATACGACGCGTCAACTCGAATAACTTAAAATTTTTTTACTCGACTCGACTGATTGAGCGCTCACCCCTAGGTGTATCCGCATTGTCAAAGGGTTAAGAATATCTATGAACAGATATTACATTGTAATTACATTTAGACTATTAAAAAAATCATATGCGAATATGAGTTGAATACAATCCAACTATTTTGAATTGAATTTTATTTAAAAAAATTGGTTAACTATTATATCGATTATTGAATTTTGATAATCATAATCTAATTGTTAAGAAACGGCTAACCGTTTTAACTATGAACGGTTAACCGTTATTAACGATTTGGTTACATGTTAACCCATAACATATTACAATTTTTTTCATATGTCCACTGCTTTGAGGACAATGAAATTATTTCTCTAATAAATATTATATTATAAGAGAGTCTCGAGATCGATGTAATCAATCTTGTGAACAAAATATATGTATAAATAATATAATAACAATTAACTTAACTATCATTTTTAACGATTCGATTAATAAAAATTAATTAATCTTAACGATTTAATTAATTAACTTATAAAATATAACAGTTAAATAGGAATAATTTGTTTTTTCCCTTCAAACACGGCATTTACTCCGGGCATAAATGCTACAACCATCCTTGTCCCAAAAACTTTAGATTTCTTCAACAATGTCCAATTTTAGCTTTTGGCCAATAAATTGCTTTTATCATATTGAATAAATGCTTCTCCATACACACATATATTTAGACTTTCTCTTAAACCTTAATCTACTCAGCCTTGTTATATATGCATTTTCTGTGGAAAAATTAAAATATCAAAATATCCTATGATGAAATTGATTTTTAACCCCTCGAAAAGATATATAATTCATTATTGATTTTTTAAATTTACAAAATTTTAAATTATTCTTCCAATATATTGTTGAGTTACGCTGTTGTTTATATGTCACCATTTTTCATCTCTGACTAAATCGAAAAACTAGTAATATTTGGTTGCCCTTCTGGTTCTCCAAAGCTTTGCTTTAATTAATTCGGACCAACTCGGGTCGTACATCTGAATTTGGTAGGTAAATTTTCCTGTAGAATTTTCTGCATATACAATGTCTCAAACTCAAGATTTGTTCAAGCGATACCAAGCTGCTTACCAGTTGGACCAATCTCGTTGGTATTAAAAAAATTTATATTTAATAGTTGACACGATTAATATTTGTAGATACCGATTTTCGTTCGGAAAAACAACAAAATCGCTTAATTCAATTTTGTATATTATCTCTCGGGAACAATTTCACCATTCCGTCGGCAACTCAATTTATTATCAGCTTCCAAAATAATAGAATCTGTATTCAAAGAGGTTGCACACCTCAAGCCCTCATTAGTTGAGCTGAAAAAAATTAGCAAGTCTGCCTCTGCCACTATGGAAAGACCCTTCTCCTCATAAGAAATTTTATTCGCTCTACAGGCACTCGATAGCTCAAGAACCCTTGGTCCATACGGGTTTAACATCGATTTCTTAAAACGTTTCTGGCCCTCTGTAAAAGATGAGTTCATCAGGTTTTTCTCGAATTTCTATAATGGTCGGATCTAAGATTCCTCATACAATCATTCCTTTATCATTCTCATTTCGAAGGTAATTGACCCAAAATCAATCACGGACTATCGCCCTACCAATTTGGTCGGGTGCGTCTATAAGCTCCTAGCTAAAGTGCTCTCTATTCGTCTTAAACGTGTCTCTAATGAAGTAATCGGCGACTGCCAGTTTGCTTTCTGTCCTGGAAAATAAATCCTGTATTGTTTCCTCATCACCAATGAATTAATCGAGTACACAAGGAGAAGATGTTTATCTGGTGTGGTATTTAAAGTCGATTTTTACAAAGCATACTACTCTGTGGATTGGGAATTCTTAGTATTTGTTTTGAAGGAGATGAGTTTTGGCGAATTATGGTGCTCCTGGATCAAGTCATGCTTATCAACTTCAGTTATTTCCGTACTTGTCAATGGCTCCCCCACCAAAGTGTTTCCTATCTCCCGAGGACTCCGTCAAGGCTGCCCATTATCTCCACTCCTTTTTAATATAGTTGCGGAGGCTCTTAGTTCTCTATTGACTAAAACTGTTTCTAATAGTTTTTTTCTGAGTTCCAAATTGGCTCTAATTCGACAGAGATTTCTCATCTACAATTCACCGACGACTTTTTCATTTTCTGCGGTGATAGTGAAATGCATATTTGAAACGTCATCCGTATTCTTAGAGGTTTTGAGGTTGCCTCTGGGCTCAAAGTTAATCTAAATAAATCCAAGCTCATTGGTATTAATGTTGATGACAATGCTGTCTCTTATTGGCTTCCCTAATCCACTGCAAAAGTGATTCTTTCTCGTGCCCGTATCTCGGTTTACTGCTGGGTCACTCCAAAAATAGCTCCAAGCTCTGAAAGCCGATAGTGGATAAAATCTTAGCCAAATTGGCTGGCTGGAAAGCTAAATTACTCTTTTTTGGGGGCCATATTACTCTTATCAAGTCGGTATTGTCCAATCTACCAATCTACTACTTATCCATGTTTCCTATGCCTGCATCAGTAAGCTCCTATTTTTCAAAACTCGTCGCTAAGTTCCTGTGGGAGTCCCTAGACCACCGAGCGATTCATTGGCTCAATTGAGATTCTGTTTGCCTTCCAAAAGATAATGGAGGGCTTGGTTTGATCGACTTCAAAACTAAAAAAACGAACTTTACTGTGCAAATGGCTTTTGAGGTATGGCTCTGAACCAAATAGTTTGTGGCGTAAAATCATAGCTGCAATTTATGAACCAGACCAGCTTTCATTACTTCCAGACTTCAGTAAACCTCAATCTGTGGAATAAATCTTTGGTTTGAAGAAATATCACTTCTCAGATGCTGAGGCCTGATAATGGTTTCTCTAAAAACATTTCTTTCGTGGTCGACGTCGGCAAGCGCATACAATTCTGGTTTGATTCTTGGGCAGGTTCCTCATCATTGAAAGTCTTATACCCTCGCATCTATGTTTTAGCTATAAATAAATCAGGGACAATTGCCGAATTTGGTTACTTTGAAAATGGCTCATGGTGCTGGTCGATAGAGCTTAGAAGAAGACTATTTAATTGGGAATGTGAAGTCTGGACTTCGTTCATGGGGAGGCTCAACTCAATATATCTCAGGCCAGATATTCCTGATAGTATACGTTGGAAAGAAAGTTTTGCTGGCATCTTCTCTGTTAAATCGTATTGTAATACTAACAATCCGACCAATTTCTTTACAGATACTATTTGGAAGATTATTTGGAGTAACATCACCCCTCTTAACGTATAAGATTTTATTTGGAAAGCAACCCACGGGCGAATCCCCACAAGAGCAGAGCTTTCGAAGAGAAAGGTTATTAACATGCAATCAACTCTTTGTCCCTTTTGTTCGTTAGAGCTTGAAATTGTATTTCATCTTTTATGCCACTGTAAGTTTTTTTGGTTGTTGTGGCAAAAGTGGTGTGGTATGTGGCAGCTCCATTTGGTGATCCCTCGATCTTTTCGTGTAACGTCCTGATTTTGGGCCTAGAAGTTTCAGAGTTTGAATCGGGCCGGTCGAGAACGGTTTGAATTTTTAAGGGAGATTTATGGAACACCTAGTTCGAGATGCTTTAAAAATATGGAAAAATCCTCATTTATTATATGAATGATTATGGTGAAAACAATTTTACAAAATATGGTTTGGAAATGCTACATTTCGGTGTAGTGACCAAATCGCAGTATTTGCAAAAGTTGACTAGTGACTGTTTTGTAAAAGATTGAAACTTTGAATCTTTAAAGAGCTAATTTTATTAAAATGTTTTATCAGATTTCTCTCTAATTTTGGGTGTTTTAATAATGATTTAATAAAGGAAACTAAAAGAGAAAATCCTATTTTGACTTTCATAACTATTTTATGATCTTTTTCCCTCTTTTCATTTTCTCTCAACTTCCACTCAGCCAAACACGTTTCCTTCATCAATTAACCTCTAATTTTCATTCCTTTTGCTAAGATTTCAATCTTCTATGGATTCCTAATCTTTTCCTCATCAAATCCTCTTGTTTTCACTTTGGATTTTCAAGAAAACTTGCCCAAATTAAGGAGAAATCAACCATTAGAGGTAAGCTTCGTCCTTCTCCTCTAATGATCAGTTCTTTACTGAAATTCCCAAGTTATCAATCCTTTGCTAATGATTTTTGAGTTGCTTTAATGTTAGAAACATAAAATTGTGTTAAAACTCAAGATTTATGGAGAGATCTTGATGATTTTCGTAACTATTGTTTAGGCTATGTTTTGAGGTTGATTTCTAATGTTTTTTGGGTAGTAATTGATGTTATAAATGAGGTTTTATCAAAAAAATCCCGAATAGGTTTGGATTCCTAAGTTTTGCATGCTAGATTGGAGGTTTTTGGGGTGATTTTGGTGTTCTGTTGTAGCTGGAGGTATAAGGACGAGTTTATGGTGATTTTTGGTGTTGAATGAGGTTTAGAAATGATTAGAAGTGATAGATCTTGGCTGGGCTTTGTTTTGGAAGAGTTTGGAGATGATTTCGGTTGTTTTGGGTAGCTGAAATGGTGCTTTTGAGTAGAGCAGCGAGTTTGTTTAGTTAGCTGGTGATTTCAATGCATGATGATGCATTAATCCTCTGCTCTTATGTGTAATGAACAAGGGAGACATCTTCGGACGCTTTTGGCGTTGATCTGGAAGTGCCGGGAGCTTAAATATCGTTTCGGCGAGCAAGCGAAACATAATTGGTGAGTGCGAATGGTTTTATAAGTTCTTGAGGGACAAAGAACCAAGGTTTGGAGATTTAGGATTGGTTTGAAACATCATTCTAAGTCCGAAAGTAAGTATGGCTAGATTTGCTCTCAAATATGTGGTTGTTGCCCCTAAAATGCTTTTACAAAACTCCTACTGTTTTATGCATGATTTGTAGCATGAGATAATGCTTTTTGGAGATTTCATGAGATATCATGTTGCATTGAAGAGTTTTGAGATTTTGACTTAATGCAAGCATGAGATATGATTTTGAAACGAGATGAGAATGACTTTGAGAAATATTGCATAAAAACAGTAGGTGAGATGATGTTTTGACTTAATATATTGGCATAGAAGATGAGATACTTACCGGATATAATTGATCGATCAATAGGATGAGAGTGCACTATAATCTAAAAATTTCTACGTGCTCTTTGGAGTCGGGCAATGGGGTAGTGCCATCCCGATCCAAAGTGAGAATCCGATGATGAGAGATACCATCGGGGTAGGACTTGGTGAAATACCCAAGCTTTGTGGCGATGAGAGATACCGCCATGAGAGTCTGGTGATGAGAGATTCCACCGGGGTAGGAATTGACTTTGAGTCAAGCTAATCCGCATATCCGAGTAAAGATGAAATGTGAAATGCCAATATAATATATGAAAATGTATTTGATTCACATGTACCAAATGTTGAGATAATTTATGCTATGAGAAATGCATATGAGATTTGTATATGAAATGCTTTAGTTTTCGTAAGCATGTGTATGGTTTTGCCATGAGATTTGCATTGGTTTAAATGCATGAGATAGAATGAAGGTACATGTGGTTTCAAATGAAGATTTGCTTTGAAATGGTTTTCAAGCATGAGATAGAATGAGCATGTCGTTGAAAATGGCTTTTGAGAAAGAGTTTTGATTAATGCATTGTTGTGTTGGTTTTCTTTAGAGCTTGCCTCACTAAGAAAATATGCTTACACTCTCTTATACCACCAATGCAGATAATTGAGATGATTTTGGGCAGTGAGAAGGTTAAGAACATCCAAGGAAGTGAAAGCTCATGTATGGTGATGCTTTTACATACTTTAGTATTGATATTTGGCAATGGGGCTTCAAGGTTGTTTTTGGGAGATGTATTTTGAACTCCCTATGTTTGTAGCAAGTTTGTTATGGCTTTTGAAGTTTGTAAATGGTCCTATTTGGTTTGGTTTGAGGTTTGAAGTCTTTATTTGGTTTCGTGGTTAGGAAGCATGCCTATAGACTAAATGTTCATGTGTTTGTTGCCATGTTTTAGCTTAGGCTTCTTAAATATGTTCTTTTATGTCTAATCATGTTGCTGGCATGTTATGGTATGATTTGAGATATGTTTGAGTGTGAAAAGATGTGAAAAACCAGAAATTTATGCTGTTGCAGGGCAGGGTGTATCGAAACACCCTTATATGTTTCGAAACAGGGGCCCAAAATGGCCATAGTGTTTCGGAACGGATGAAGGTGTTTCAGAACACTTTGGCTACTAGAGAGGTCTGTTTCGATACTGGCCTCGGAACGCACCCGAGTACTGAAACGGTCAACACTGTTTCGATACGACCGTTTCGACACCAAGGTCAGCGCTTCGAAACCGATGACCGTTGAGCTGTGTTTTTGAATTGTTTCAAGTTCTCATGTTTTACATTTTAGTCCTGGATGTTGTGCATGCAATTGATTGAGCTTGAAATGTCCTTTTAAGCTGAAATTTGACAGAGATGCATGTAAAATGACTAATTACATATTGATAAACTTAAAATCGGCAATGTCCTTATATTCTCCAAAATTTACGTTTTGGTGCCTAAAAGTGTAATTCTTGCAATTGAACCCCTAAAGGATTTCCAATCGCTGTGCCTTTCCCTCCTATGATTCTTGAGTAATCACATAGGCTTAATGTGCATCTAGAAAAGATAAAAAGGAAAAAAATGTCGTTAATCAAGGTTGACTTTCGAGTTGACTTTGATTTTCACCGTGTAATCTTCGTAGTTCGGGTCAAGCGTCTAGGCCGGGCTAAGAGGATTACATTTCGGGAATTCATTATCCTTTGGTCCCATTTCGCCCCTCCAGGCTTCAATAACCAGGTATGGATCTTAAGTGCTTTTAGTTTCCTCTAGACTATTTGGTGTTTTAGAAATGAAGTGGTTTTCAAAGGGACAAAGTTGGTTGTGAGTCAGATATTCGATCTAGCTATTCAAAGACTCGATTGGTGGCGCAAAACTAGGTGGCCGTTTGTTGTCTCTTCCGTTAATGTTCTTACCCATTGGTCGACGTTATTTGCTATGATCAAGGTGAATTCAGCAAATCAAAATAAAATTCCAAGTTCTTGGTCTCCCCCTCGAAAAGGCGATCTAAAATTCAACACTGATGAAACAGTTGCTGGTAGTTTTGGTGATGTTGGGATAGGAGGGTGTTTACGAAATGAAAACTCGAAATCTCTTATCGTCTTCTTCAAATTCGTGGGTAGAATGGATGCAACGTCTGTGAAAATTCTAGCAGTAAAAGAAGCTTTGCTTCTATTTAAATACTCCTGCTGGGTTGGTAAAGAAAATCTTATAATAGAATGCGATTGCAAGTTAGTGGTCGATTGGTTGAAATACCCGCCTTTTGTTCCAACGGTTTTCAAGCCCTTAGTTTCTTCATGCCTGGAAATTGGCAACAACTTTTGTTGGTGTATTAGTTTTGTTCCAAGAGAAAATAACTCTCTTGCTGACTGCTTAGTCGAGAGAGGAATCTTTAGGGCTCAGAACTACCTTGTGATTGAGACATCATAGATTGTTGAGAGTTTGGCTTTTCTGGTGATATACTCACAGTGCGGTTCTCCATTTAATAATGTTGACTTCTTGGTTTGTCATATCCTCGCTAATCTGGTCGTTGTTTCAGCTTTGGAGTTATAATTGGTGTTATTTCTGGTGGTCATTCAAAAGCATACTGGTTCTTTATTATTTTCGTTTTCTTAGATTGGTCTGTTAGTAGTAATTCGCTCCTTTAGTTCGGTGTTCTCTTTCACCGCTACTTGTAATTTCTCACAGTCATGACGCATTTTTTTTTACACCTAGATTTAGGGAGGTTTTTTAACGAGGCTCATAGTTGTGTCGGTCTACACCTCGATGCTTCTCAATAAAATCTATGATTTTATCTTTAAAAAAAATTAATTGAATAAAATTTAATTGCCTTACGTTATTTAGATTTCGGGCCGTTTGTGGGTTTGTATTCAATTTCATCCTTTAAATTTTTGGATTGGTGGTTTGGGCTTTCTGGTAATTGGCAATAAAATGATTTTATTTTCTCTGAAGATTACATTTCAAAATTGAAGTTGTCAATGATGCTAATATTATACCAATTTGTATAAATTTGAATATTAATATTTGGAATTTGGAATTTTTTTAATAAAAAATTAAAGACGTCAATCAAGCTACAGTTTACATTGCAATTAATCTGGTATTCCATGCGCGTATAAACCATATAGAAAGAAATTGTCATTTTATTCTACAACAGATCCAATACAAAACTATTGCCACACCATTTATTTCTTCACAAAATTAACTGGTTGATATACTATAAAAATCAAACTATTACGAATTATTATTATTATTATTATTATTATTATTATTATTATTATTATTATTATTATTATTAGTCTAAAACATACTTTGTAGATAAAGCAATTGAACTCGGGTCTCCTAAGATGAATATCATCCGTTTTTTCAATAGACCACTTGTTGGGTTTATTATTATTATTTTTGTTGTTATTTCAAATAAATTGTTTACATAAAATTTAAATTTACAGAGTTATTTTAAAATTTAATTAGTGGCATTTTTATTCTATGCAAATTGATTAAAACATTTGTTGAATATTTAAATTTAATAAATATTATTATTCAAAAAATAATAAATATATAATTTAATGAATCTAGAATTATTAAAATAAAAATAAAATAAATAATGAGCTTAAATATTCAAATTCATTGTCCATAAAAACATAACAAATAATTCTCTATAGCATTTTCATATGGGCAAATAATTTCTTTCTTTAAAAACTTGTAAACTAAAGAATTTGTAACATTGAGATCTATTAATTGGCCCAATGACTAAAGATGTTTATCTTATCTTGTATGAGTTCAAATTTCTAACATTAAAATATAATACATTCCGTATTTAATCAAAAGACTTTGTAACATTGACATGGGAACCAATCTATCTGATAGTGCAAATGATTTCGTCATAAACTTTAGTGAATCAAGCTTTAATATCAATCACGTGGTGTGATACAACATGTATTGCGTTAGACCTTCAACCTTTTGAAGAAAAAAACTCAATGTGATCCAGGAGTTAAATTGACAAAAATTCAAGTTGACTTTTTGATTAACGAAACCTGATGTTGATCGTTATGATATTGATGCAGTACTTTATAGTATTAACATGGTTGTCCGCTATAATAACGTGGCTATTAATATCTGAATGGCATAAAGTTAAAAATAGCCCCCTAAACGTTTGACCTTTTGATCGCTTTAGCCTACATTCTTTTTGGTCCAAACAACCACTTAATATTTTATTTTCGTTCAAAATTTACCCTCGACGGATGAAAATCGTCAGTCAACTAACGATGATGCCATGTCAGCAAAGTTCCACGTGGCACCACCACATCGGCAAAGGGTGTTGACCGTTAGTTGACTAACGATTTCCATCCATCTAGGGTGAATTTTGAACGAAAATGAAATGTTAGGTGGCTATTTGGACAAAAAAAGGATATGTGCTAAAGTGACAAAAAGGTCAAGTGTTGAGGTTATTTTTAACTTTATGCCTATCTGAATATGCTCCAAATAAAAATTTAAATATTAATATTGGACTTAATAAAATAAATAAAGAAAAATATAGAGAAACATCTGAATTCATACAGTTTTAAGCTTTGTTTGGTAGAGAGGAAAGAAATTTGGAAGGATGAAAAATTGAAGTGATGAAAAATATTTTTTTCATCGGTGTGCTTGGTTGAAAGGATGAAAAACTAGAAGGAAAATAAGTTTCTTTCCTCTCTATTGCTTGGCATAATGGAAAAGTGAGAGGAAAGAAAATTAAGCATTAAAAATTATAATTTATTTTTAATTTTTATAATTTAGTACAATATTTTTGTTCTAACTATTTTTATTCAATTTAGTCCCTAAATATTTTTATTTAATCTTAAATTGACCCATATTTGTTTCAAATTTTTATAATTTAATCAAACATTTTTAATATGGTTTTATTTTTGTTCAATTTTGTAACACCCGGGTTTAGGGGTCGGGTGAAAATAATAATTTAATAATGGTTCGAGTTTAGGTTCCAAAAATTTAAATAATAAAATAAAGGTTTGGGCTCCGGGTTTTAAGACAAGTAGAAATTTAATTGGGCCATTTTTCTAAACAAGCCCAATTGGGCATGGATGTCATCCATTGTAATTCCCCAAATTCATTAAGGGCATTTGGGTCTTTAGTCTTTTAATTTCAAATAAACCTAAAATAATGTTTTGAAAGTCATCTTCTTCCCTATTCATTTCCTCTCCAACGTGAAAAGAACCCATCTCCCCCTTGGATACTATTCCATCCAATAGCTTGCTCGTTTTGAAGGGTTTTGCAAAGGTAATTTCGTTTTTGACTTACCCTCATTATTCTCTACAAGTTGATACTTTTTGTTTTCATTTTTACACATGTTTTGAGATTGGGAGATTGGGGGATTTTTGATTAAAAATGTTACCTTTGTAGCCC
This sequence comes from Hibiscus tridactylites, assembly GCA_958450335.1. NCBI lineage: Eukaryota > Viridiplantae > Streptophyta > Magnoliopsida > Malvales > Malvaceae > Hibiscus > Hibiscus tridactylites. The sequence continues at coordinate 52,783,680 of OY288282.1, forward strand.
TTGACTTAAGTTTTTGATTTGATGAAGTTCTATAAGTAGTATACAACCTAAAAGGTCCAATAAAATTGATTTTTACAAGGTTTTGAGTGTTTTCTCGGAATGGGGTTTTTGGGAGGTTTTGGGTTGAGATATGGGGGTGTTCTATGTAGAAATGAGAGGGCTGATGGTTAGGGTATATGTAAGTATTGATTTGAAGGCTTTAGAGAGTAATTTGAGGGTTGAAATCAATGGTTTTGAGGGGTGCTTAAGGGCTGCTCGAATTTTGGAATTTTGAGCTTGTTTTCAATGGAAAAATCGATGTCTTGTGCTTGGTATGTAATCCGGTTGATTATTTTAGAACATGGACTGATTTGAGATTATTTGCTTGGTGTTGGAACGGCTAGAAACGAGAATTTTGGTTGGAGAAGCTTCGGGGACAAATCCGGGGATTTCAGAGTCTTGAGCTTGGTCATCGATCTTCTCTTGGGTAGCAACGGTGAGTAGAATTATTGGCTTTTACATTGAGCTCGATATGGATGTTTTTGGGGTTTGGGTGGAACCTTGAGAGGTCACCTAAACCCGTGTGTAAGCCTCTCTACTCTCATGTTGTTGTGATATGTTGATTGTGTATACGTTGTGATCATTGAATGCATTTTAAGTTGTTAATGTTGTAGTCGTGTTGAGTTCGTGCCTCACGTGATGGTGGTCTAAACTACGATGATGTGTAGTCCCACCGGTAGTGACTAGTAGGGTAGTACTTTGATGTGTAGTCCCATTGGAAATCCACTAGTCGAAACGGTGATGTGTAGTCCCACCGTACGTGTATGTTGGTTGTGCTTGTGCAAACCAAGTGTTGTGGTTGTGATAGACCCTTGTGCATTCCATTGCTTTCTTGCATATAAATCATGTTTTGGAAAAACTGCATGTTGTGAATTGTAGAGCCTCTCTCACTAAGCTAGTTGGCTTATGCTCTTTTTGTTTCCAACGTGCAGATCGTTAGAGTTCGGGAGGTGAGCGGGCGAGGGAGGAGCTTTTGGAGTTCTCAAGCAAGTTTAAGTATGGTTTGCTTTTGTAATAATGCCTAGACAATGGGGTATAAAGTTTTAGGACTTGGGATCAAACTTCTTAGGAGATTATGTTTAAGTATGTTAACTTCATATTGTGATGTGCTTGCTTCTTGGATTGTGGCCTATGATTCTCATGTCGTTTATTCGTACATGCCTGAATATGTATGTCGTTGGCCTATGAATGCTTTATGCTTGATTACCTTGTGTATGATACCTATTCTTGTTAAGTATGCCTCTTGTGAAATTGCATGAAGTCTAGATAGGTATGATCCTTGTTATATTCAATGCTTGTAAGCTAAATCTCGGTTGTAGTCTTGATGTATGAATGTTTGTTTGAGCTTAGGGGAGTCCAAATATGCATCTAGAGTTGTGTTTGAGGTCGCCAAGTTGAAGATTGTGGAATTGCAGAGCAGGGCGTATCGATACGCCTAAGGGCCGTATCGATACGGCCTTGCCTAAATGCCACAGTTTTTACTTGGCGTACCGATACCCTCCAAAGTTACTGGAATTTGGAGAAGTGGGAACGAGTAGTGCGTACCGATACAGGATTCCCGAGTATCGATACGGGTCTACTCTGTTGACCAAGAAGGTTTGACTGAGATGGGCGTATCGATACGCTTAAGGGCTGTATCGATACGGTCTTCCCGGAGTTGACTCCTTGGGTTGACCTGGTCAGGGCGTATCGATACCCCTAGTTAGGGTACCGATACGGTCTGCCCTGTAAGCTTAAAAATGGACTGTTTGTGTGTGGTTGTGGTTCGAATGTGACTTCCTTTGAATGATTTCCGCTGTTGTGAATCACATAGGACTTAATATTCCTCTAGACAAGATTAAAATAAAAAGAAAAAAAAATAGGGTTGCTAACCGAGGGGGAACCTTAACAGGTTTTCACTCGGTTTTCCCCATGTGGCCCATTCGGACCGGTCATCCGGCCAGACCGGGACGAGGGGGTTACATTTATTGGTATCAGAGCCTGAGGTTTCCGAGACCTCGGGCAGGTAAGTAAGGTGAGTTAAGGTATTGTAAGTGTCTTGCAATGTATGTCTAAATTTTGTCTCTAGCACGGTGTATGAATGCATGCTATAGTGATCTTGCTGTTGTTTGAGTGTTGGTTCAAGTCCCCATTGTTAGGCGTTGTTGTCAAATTAAAAAGGGAAAATTGTTTTGGTTTAAAGAGCTTGAGAACCGGAGTCCTTTGCCCCTTGCTAACCTAACGTTTCTTTGTTGTTGTGTGTTTGTTGTTTTAGATTACATTAATTGCTATGGTGAGGCCGAGGGGACGGCCTAGGGCGGGTGGCCAGGCACCCGAGAACGTGCCTCCTGCTCTTAATGCTCCCGATGGTAATGGAGGGAACGTCGGAGGTGATGGTAATGGGCCTCAGGCTGAGGCTAATATGGGAGGTAATGGGGCTCAAGCGGGCCAAGGTCAGGTAGGTCCATATGTGGCTCATTTGATTCAGACTATAGCCGGAGCTTTTCAGACAGCTTTGGCCGGTATGCAAGCTGCAGCACCACCTCAGGGTGCAGGGACAAGATTACCCCTAGAGAGGCTTCGTAATTTGGGGGCAGTTGAGTTTCGTGGGTTATCTCCGAAGGGTTCGGAAGGGTGGCTTGAGAGCACTACTCGCATCTTGGGTTAGATGGAGTGCTCGGATGCCCGTAAGTTGGGATGCATCGTCTTATTGCTTCAGGGAGACGCTTATACTTGGTGGACCACTGTTATTTCTGGTATGGCCGAGGCAGATGTCACATGGGAGTTTTTCAAGAATGCCTTCAAGAGGAAGTACCTCGGGGTTCGGTACTTGGATGAAAAGAAAAGGGAGTTCATGGCTTTGGTTCAAGGCAATAGGACCGTGTCCGAGTATGAGATCCAGTTTGTGAGGTTGAGCCAGTACGCGCCAGAGTTGATTCCGGATGAGAAGGAGCGATGTGAGCATTTCAGATATGGGTTGACTACTGATGTGAAGACCTACACGTTGGCCTCCGACTACACTGAGTTCGATGTCTTGGTTTCTAGGGCCAAGGATGTAGAGCAAAACCTAAGCTCTAGAGCACGTGCTGGTGGGTCTGACTCCGGGAAGAGACATGCGAACTGGGATAGAGACCATGCCAAGAGGCATAGGGATAGGAGGTACCAGCCGGATACGAGGCCTAGGGGTGGTAACCATGGTCAGGGCCGTCAAGGCCAAGGGGCCGTTGGACCCATTCTGGAGTGCACTAGGTGCGGGAGACGCCACCCAGGTGAGTGTATGGGTATGTTTGGGGCGTGTTGGAACTGTAGCTCCCGAGACCATTTGAGGCGTGATTGTCCACACCCAGTTAGAGGAGGACCGGCTCCAGCGAGAGGTTTTGAGCATCAAAGAGGTCGTGGGCGCGGCCGTGGGAACTTCCAGCCGAGGAATGAGGGTCAGAGGAACTTGGCTCATGTGGTAGCAGTCCAGCCCGAGGGAGGAGGACCGGCTAGAGTGTACGCTCAGCGAGAGGCTGGGAATGACACTGATGTCATTGCAGGTAATTTCACATTACAATCTTTGAGTTTGCTTTCTCTAATAGATTTGGGGTCAACGCATTCGTATATTTTGGGCGAGCATGCAAAGTCATTAGGATTACCTTGTGATTGGCTAGAGGTAGGTGTAAATGTCACTAGCTCTTTTGGTGATACCGTGGTAGTTAGGAAAGTGTATAGGAGGTGTCCCTTGATGATTCAGGGCCATGTATTTCCGGTCGACATGATGGAGCTACCCTTTTATGGTTTTGATGTGATCTTGGGCATGGATTGGCTTGTAGAGCACAGAGCTAGGGTTGACTTCGAGACTAAGAGGGTCTCTTTGAGGCTTACCGATGACTTTGAGGTTGTGGTAGTTGGGGAGAATGTCAAGTTTTTGTCCAACGTGGTTTCGGCTTTGGAAGCTCAGAGGTTGTTGAGTTCAGGGTGTCAGGCTTACTTGGCTTACGTAATGAACCCGGATATGAGTGAGGTGAGACCTCAGGACATCAGGACTGTGTGTGACTTTCCGAGTGTTTTTCCGGAAGAACTACTAGGTTTGCCTCCAAATAGAGCAGTTAAGTTTGCTATTGAGACCTATTCTGATTCCACACCGGTGTCGATTGCTCCGTATAGAATGGCACCGAAAGAGTTGAAAGAGTTGAAGACACAGCTTCAGGAGTTGACAGACAGAGGCTTTATTAGGCCTAGTGTTTCCCCGTGGGGTGCTCCGGTTTTGTTTGTGAAAAAGAAGGATGGTAGCATGAGAATGTGCATAGACTATAGACAGTTGAATAAGGTGACGGTGAAAAACAAATATCCCTTGCCAAGGATAGATGACTTGCTATACCAGTTTAGGGGTGCTTCCGTGTTTTCAAAGATTGACTTAAGGTCTGGGTATTATCAGTTAAAGGTAAAGGATGTGGACATACCGAAGACAGTTTTCCGTACACGTTACGGGCATTATGAGTTTTTGGTGATGCCTTTTGGGTTGACCAATGCTCCAGCAGCCTTTATGGATATGATGAACCGAGTGTTTCATAAGTTCTTGGACAGGTTTGTGGTAGTGTTTATTGATGACATCCTAGTGTACTCTAGGACCGAAGAGGAGCACGATGGACATTTAAGGTTAGTGCTTCAGACCCTACTTGAGAATCAGTTGTATGCCAAGCTAAGTAAGTGTGAGTTTTGGATTAGGGAGGTGGTCTTCCTAGGTCACGTGATCTCAGCTAGTGGGATTAGTGTAGATCCCAAGAAGATTGAAGCCATTGTGAGTTGGAAGCAACCGAAATCAGTGACGGAAATTCGCAATTTCCTAGGTTTGGCGGGGTACTATAGAAGGTTTGTTGAGGGGTTCTCAAGAATAGCGACTCCGTTGACTAAGTTGCTACAGAAAAATGTCTCGTATGAATGGTCAGATGCAAGACAAGAGGCGTTTGAGAAGTTGAAGAAATCTTTGACCGAAGCTCCTATTTTGATTCAGCCTGAGCCGGGGAGAGAGTTTGTGATTTACAGTGATGCGTCTTACGTGGGGCTAGGTTGTGTGCTTATGCAAGAAGGTAAGGTAGTGGCATATGCTTCCCGACAGTTGAAGGTTCATGAGAAGAATTACCCCACACATGACATAGAGTTGGCTGCAGTGGTGTTCGCGTTGAAAATTTGGAGACACCATCTTTATGGTGAGAAGTGCACCGTGTACACCGACCACAAGAGTTTGAAATATTTGATGTCCCAGAGGGAGTTGAATCTTAGGCAACGAAGGTGGTTAGAGCTCCTTAAGGATTATGACCTTACCATAGAGTATCATCCGGGCAAGGCAAATGTGGTGGCCGATGCCTTGAGTAGGAAGGTGGCCGTTGAGTTGCGAGCAATGTTTGCAAGGTTGAGTGTGTCAACGGATGGTGGGTTGGTAGCCGAGCTTCAGGTTAAGCCATCATTGGTTCAGTTGATTCGTGAGAAGTAGTTGCGAGATGAGTCTTTGGCACCTCACGTGCAAGACATAGCCGAAGATAGGCCCAACGAGTATTGTTTTGGAGAGAATGGGATCCTATGTTTCAAGGATAGGATAGTGGTTCTGGAGGATGCCGAGTTGAGGCGTACGATCTTGAGTGAGGCTCACAATAGTCCTTTTGCTATGCATCCGGGTAGCACGAAGATGTATCGAGGATTGAAGGAAGAGTATTATTGGATTGGTTTGAAAAAGGATGTAGCCGAGTTCGTAAGTAGATGCATGGTTTGTCAGAGAGTCAAGGCTGAGCACCAGTTTCCCTCAGGGTTGTTGCAACCGTTGAAAATTCCAGAGTAGAAGTGGGAGCGTATCACTATGGACTTTGTGTCAGGACTTCCGATGACTACTTCGAAGAAAAATTCAGTGTGGGTGATTGTAGATAGATTCACCAAGTGTGCTCATTTCATACCGGTTCATACTACCTATACATTAGACAAGTTGGCCGAATTGTATATTCGTAAGATTGTGAGACTACATGGAGTACCGAAGTCGATTGTGTCAGATCGAGATCCGAGATTTACCTCTAGATTCTGGGAGTGTTTGCATCGAGCCTTGGGCACTTGGCTGAACTTCAGCACTTCGTATCATCCGCAGACAGATGGGCAGTCTGAGAGGGTAATTCAGATATTGGAGGACATGTTGAGGTGTTGTATCATTGACTTTCAGGGGTCATGGGAGAAACACCTACCATTAGTGGAGTTCGCGTATAACAACAGCTTTCAGTCGAGCATTCAGATGGCCCCCTATGAGGCCTTGTATGGTAGGAAGTGTATGACCCCGATTTGTTGGGCCGAGGCCGGACAGAAACTTGTGCCGATGCCCGAATTTCTTAAAGGAACCACCGAGAAGGTGAAGTTGATATGTGATCGCTTGAAAGCAGCTTCAGATTGACAAAAGTCCTATGCCGACTTAAAGAGGAAGGAGGTAGAATACTCCGTGGGGGATAAAGTGTTCTTGAAGGTCTCACCTTGAAAGAAGGTGATGAGGTTTGGGAGGAAGGGCAAGTTGAGCCCAAGGTACATAGGGCCTTATGAGATAATTGAGAGAATTGGTCCGGTTGCATATAGATTGAGACTCCCAGTTGAGCTAGAGAAGATTCATGATGTATTTCATGTGTCGATGCTTAGGAGGTATAGATCGGATCCGTCCCATGTTATGCTAGTGGAAGAAATAGAGTTAAATCCGGACTTGTCTTACAATGAGGAACCAGTTGAGATACTTGCTTCTGATAGCAAGGTGTTGCGTGGCAAGACTATAGAGTTGGTCAAAGTCTTATGGAGACATAGAGGTGTGGAGGAAGCCACGTGGGAGAGGAAAGCTGGCATGCTTGAGCACTTTCCGTATTTGTTTCCGTCAGGTAATTTCGAGGACGAAATTCCTTAAGTAGGGGAGAGTTGTAACACCCGGGTTCGGGGGTCGGGTGAAAATAATAATTTAATAATGGTTCGGGTTTAGGTTCCAAAAATTTAAATAATAAAATAAAGGTTTGGGCCCCGGGTTTTAAGACAAGTAGAAATTTAATTGGGCCATTTTTCTAAACAAGCCCAATTGGGCATGGATGTCATCCATTGTAATTCCCTAAATTCATTAAGGGCATTTGGGTCTTTAGTCTTTTAATTTCAAATAAACCTAAAATAATGTTTTGAAAGTCATCTTCTTCCCTATTCATTTTCTCTCCAACGTGAAAAGAACCCATCTCCCCCTTGGATACTATTCCATCCAACAGCTTGCTCGTTTTGAAGGGTTTTGCAAAGGTAATTTCGTTTTTGACTTACCCTCGTTATTCTCTACAAGTTGATACCTTTTGTTTTCATTTTTACACATGTTTTGAGATTGGGAGATTGGGGGATTTTTGATTAAAAATGTTACCTTTGTAGCCTTTGACTTAAGTTTTTGATTTGATGAAGTTCTATAAGTAGTATACAACCTAAAAGGTCCAATAAAATTGATTTTTACAAGGTTTTGGGTGTTTTCCCGGAATGGGGTTTTTAGGAGGTTTTTGGGAGGTTTTGGGTTGAGATATGGGGGTGTTCTATGTAGAAATGAGAGAGCTGATGGTTAGGCTATATGTAAGTATTGGTTTGAAGGCTTTAGAGAGTAATTTGAGGGTTGAAATCAATGGTTTTGAGGGGTGCTTAAGGGCTGCTCGAATTTTGGAATTTTGAGCTTGTTTTCAATGGAAAAATCCATGTCTTGTGCTTGGTATGTAATCCGGTTGATTATTTTAGAACATGGACTGATTTGAGATTATTTGCTTGGTGTTGGAACGGCTAGAAATGAGAATTTTGGTTGGAGAAGCTTCAGGGACAAATCTGGGGATTTCGGAGTCTTGAGCTTGGTCATCGATCTTCTCTTGGGTAGCAACGGTGAGTAGAATTATTGGCTTTTACATTGAGCTCGATATGGATGTTTTTGGGGTTTGGGTGGAACCTTGAGAGGTCACCTAAACCCGTGTGTAAGCCTTTCTACTCTCATGTTGTTGTGATATGTTGATTGTGTATACGTTGTGATCATTGAATGCATTTTAAGTTGTTAATGTTGTAGTCGTGTTGAGTTCGTGCCTCACGTGATGGTGGTCTAAACTACGGTGATGTGTAGTCCCACCGGTAGTGACTAGTAGGGTAGTACTTTGATGTGTAGTCCCATTGGAAATCCACTAGTCGAAACGGTGATGTGTAGTCCCACCGTACGTGTATGTTGGTTTTGCTTGTGCAAACCAAGTGTTGTGGTTGAGATAGACCCTTGTGCATTCCATTGCTTTCTTGCATATAAATCGTGTTTTGGAAAAACTGCATGTTGTGAATTGTAGAGCCTCTTTCACTAAGCTAGTTGGCTTATGCTCTTTTTGTTTCCAACGTGCAGATCGTTAGAGTTCGGGAGGCGAGCGGGCGAGGGAGGAGCTTTTGAAGTTCTCAAGCAAGTTTAAGTATGGTTTGCTTTTGTAATAATGCCTAGACAATGGGGTATAGAGTTTTAGGAGTTGGGATCAAACTTTTTAGGAGATTATGTTTAAGTATGTTAACTTCATGTTGTGATGTGCTTGCTTCTTGGATTGTGGCCTATGATTCTCATGTCGTTTATTCGTACATGCCTGAATATGTATGTCGTTGGCCTATGAATGCTTTATGCTTGATTACCTTGTGTATGATACTTATGCTTATTAAGTATGCCTCTTGTGAAATTGCATGAAGTCTAGATAGGTATGATCCTTGTTATATTCAATGCTTGTAAGCTAAATCTCGGTTGTAGTCTTGATGTATGAATGTTTGTTTGAGCTTAGGGGAGTCCAAATATGCATCTAGAGTTGTGTTTGAGGTCGCCAAGTTGAAGATTGTGGAATTGCAGAGCAGGGCATATCGATACGCCTAAGGGCCGTATCGATACGGCCTTGCCCAAATGCCACAGTTTTTGCTTGGCGTACCGATACGCTAAGGGTATCGATACCCTCCAAAGTTACTGGAATTTGGAGAAGTGGGAACGAGTAGTGCGTACCGATACGGGATTCCCGAGTATCGATACGAGTCTACTCCGTTGACCAAGAAGGTTTGACCGAGAAGGGCGTATCGATACGCTTAAGGGCTGTATCGATACGGTCTTCCCGGAGTTGACTCCTTGGGTTGACCTGGTCAGGGCGTATCGATACCCCTAGTTAGGGTACCGATACGGTCTGCCCTGTAAGCTTAAAAATGGACTGTTTGTGTATGGTTGTGGTTCGAATGTGACTTCCTTTGAATGATTTCCGCTGTTGTGAATCACATAGGACTTAATATTCCTCTAGATAAGATTAAAATAAAAAGAAAAAAATAGGGTTGCTATCCGAGGGGGAACCTTAACAGGTTTTCACTCGGTTTTCCCCGTGTGGCCCATTCGGACCGGTCATCCGGCCATATCGGGACGAGGGGGTTACAAATTTAATCCCTAATTTTTTCTTTAATTCGAAAGTGACTTATATTATTTCTATTTGTTTATAATTGAGTCCAATATTTTTAATATGATTTTATTTTTTTCTAGTTTAGTCAATAAAATTTTTATTTAATCTGAAAGTAACCTCTATTTATTTCTAATTTTTATAATTTAGTATAATATATTTATAATCTAATCTCGAGAGTTTAACTATCAATGTAACACCTTATACACGGTACAAACGAATCCAACCCGAATATTGAATGCTACAAATGGCCAATTTGTGGCCTAAAAAATTAAAAAAAAAACAACAAGCATATTTGGTTAAATGAAAATAAAAAACCAACATGAACATAAAGGAAAAATAATTAACTGAAGTCACCCGAGAAAATAAACGATTTAAATAAAAGGCATTTTGGTAGTTTTACAAGATTTGAACCCAAAAAACATTCAAAACCTAAATAAAAGTTTAATAACAAGTAGAAACATTCTATACCTCTGTTTTGCTAAAAAAAGAAGTCCAACTCGAAGTAAATTTAACCAAATCAGGGTTTAGGGACTAAAATGTAAATAATTCATAAATATTTAAGTTAAAAACTCAATTTCAGGTCAGTTTTAGACTCATTAATTCCAATTAGACTTAATGGTAAATTCGTGTTGAAATCAAATTTGAAATAGAGTGTTAATTACAAAATTTAAGTAATTTATGGATCATTTTGAAAACATTCATAAAAAGCATGGGCCAATTTTTTCAAAAAAGTGAAATTAAACCCTTTTTATGAAATAAATATCATAATTTACATATAGACCAAGTTTTAAGTTAATCCAAGCTAAAACAAGTCTTTAATTGCAATTATAAAATTAGTGATTGAAATGTAAAGATTGCTATTATAAGATAATGGACTGAATTATAAAATAGAGGTTGAAATAATTCCAAATTAAATAAAATTTTAGGGATTAAATTGAACAAAAATAAAATCATAGTAAAAATATTAGATAAAATTACAAAATTAAAAACAAATAGGGTTCAATTTTGTATTAAATAAATATTTAAGGGACTAAAGTAAACAAAAATATTATTATATTAATAATATTGAATTTAATAATAAAATAAAGAATAAATAAGGGTAAGTTTTAGATTGAATAAAATATTGGATAGAATCATAAAAATAAATTATAAACATGGTTAAAATTAAATTAAAATTTTTTAAATAGAATTTCATAATTTTATTATTAAAGTGGGATAACTTTCACTTTTCTTTCCTATTTTCCACCTAATTTGGAGAAAAAACTATTTTTTATAGATAAGAGATATTATCACAAGCCTCGTTAAAAATCTCCCTAAACTTAGGTGGAGGAAAAGAGTACCCGTGATAATATAAAAGATGTCATGTTACAATTGTGTGGAGCCCGATAATCACAACCGAATTAGCTTGCCAAGTGGTGGAGAAGATCGATTTTTGGGTGATTGTGGTAGAAGCAAAAATTGAAAAAATAAGACACGAGATTTAGAGTGGTTCGACTTTCTAACCAAAGTCTACATTCACTACCTTAGCTTTCCACTAAGTATTTCCCAAATTCACTCTTGAATTTCTTCCCATTTTCTAGAATTAGGAGTTAACTGTTACAAGGATCAAAGCTTTCTACCCAAAGCTTAAGCAAACCCTCTTTTATAAAGAGAAATAAGAGCAAACTTGTAAATCCCTCACAAGGTAGATTGTTTGCACTCTTAAGCATTCACCCAATCCTAAAACACTTGAGTAAATATTGCAATGTAAGCTCACAAGTGTTGTCTATATAAAGAATGAGAATTTAAGCTCTAAGACATGATTTGATCATATGAATGTTGACTTGTGGATCATTAGTCTTCTATAGATGCTTGGAGGTCTCTTTTATACTCCTAATTGAGCTTCTAGCCGTTGGAGACCGTTGAGATTGATTTGGAGCCGTTGGAGACTTTATTTCTCGCAATAAATGTAGTTTTAGAGTTGTCCGTATCGATACGCGGGTAGCCGTATCAGTATGCCCTTCTTCAGAACTAGCCGTTGAGTATGTTGCAGCAATGTCGTATCGATACGCCTTGGTGCGTATCGGTACACAATTGTACCGTATCGGTACATGCGTTTGTTAATGTTGCAGGGAACTAGCTGTTAGGGGTTTTCGAATAGCCCTTGGGCATTTAAAGCTCGACATATCAAAATGCTACATAGTGTATCGAAACGACCCCTCTCCGTATCGATACAACTAATGCATGTATCGGTATGGGTTTTGGCAGAAACAAAACTTGTAGCTGAAACCCTTAAGGTGTATCGATACGAGGTATACCGTATCGATACGGGGTTTACCGTTGGTACGATCAAGCTGAAATCTTTGGTTTGGCTACTTTAAAACATTTCAAACCTTACCAAAATCTTTTGAAAACTCCTCAAACATATTTTCAAGTTGTTTAGACTTAAAATCATTTTTGAAATTTTTTCAATTTAGTCCAAAACTATTTTTCAATTATTATATTAAAACAAATATCCTAACAGTCTCCCCCGTTTGATATAATAAAACTAACTTAAAAATTTGTGTTTGAGATTCTCCCCCTTAGTAAAATAAATTTTGAATAAGAGACTATAGATTCAAAAGAGTTAAAAGCTCCCTCTTATTCATTTGGAAATTCAATTTTTCAAAACATTCTCCCCCTTTTTGTTATATCAAAAATGGTTCAAACCAAAGTTTAAAAACTTTTAAGTCCATAACAATGGAGAGTTCAAAAGATTTGACAAAAATAAGATTCTTGTTTATAAATCAGCTCCCCTTTACTCCAAGCATCAAGCAAATGTTAGTCTAATAAATATATGATTATCTAGTTGAAATAAAACAAATTGAATTTAAAAGAAAATAAAATCAACAAGAATTTTACCACTTGAACCAAAGGGAGGATGTGAAGCCTTCCTTCTTTAAGTGATCTTCTTTGTGTGACAAGAGCTCCCCCTCAATTTCATCATTATGTAAATCAATGCTCCATCACACCTTGAACAAGACAATCAAGTAATTTTTGGTATCCAAATTGCTTTGGATCCATAAGCATTAGTAGCACAAAGTTTAGTCACCTTAGGAATTCTTTTTCAATTTCATCATTTTTAGTTGAAGTAGTTTGTCATTTTGGGACCCAAATACTTCTAAAACATTTCTCATTTAAAAATCTAAGGCGCTAGACTGTCTTTGATAAAAGTTTAATTTTTCAAAATTAGTTTCTTTTCAAGCTCTTTGAAAACCAAATCTTTTTCTTTCTTAAGATCATCCACCTCTCTTTGATGATATTTTTCTAAGTTTTGAAGTAAATTTTGTAAATTTAAAACTTTAAGCTCAAAATATTTGATTTTTGCTTCAAACTCTAAATTAGTTTTTAAAAGCAAATCATTTTTGGTTTTCAATCTTGATATCAACTTTTGATTTTTCGAAAATGAAGCCTTGAACTCAGAAACCAATTCATCATATGCTTTTTATAACTCATCAAATGAATAAAAATTTGAACTAGATTAGTTAGAAGTTACCTAACCCTCTTGGAGGGTCATTAAGCATAAGTGGGCTACCTCATTGTCGATGGAGTCTTCTTCATCACTCCATGTTGCCATATATGCTTTCTTTGAAGATGATCCTTTTTTGTTAAAGCGAGGGCAATCATATTTGGTGTGCCTCGTCTCCTTGCATTCAAGGTTCTTTTGGGGATCTTTCATCTTTTTCTGTGATTCATGTTTAGATTTGTCAATATTATTCTTCATGAATTGGGAAAATTTCATAAAGAGTTGAGTTATCTCTTCACCTTCACTTTCCTCCTTACTTGAATCTATATGTTGGCATGCGGAGGATGGAAGAGCAATGGCAGTTGAACCCATTTTTGGGTCATAATCCAATACCCATTAAAATAAGATAAAAACTCTTTATTACACCCATAACCCATACCCATTTAAAACCCAATAACCCGGCCCAATTAATAAACACAATCCAAAAAAAACTCTAAAACCTAAATTAAACCTAAACCTAATCTGCTATGCTAGCCGCCACCGCCGACTGGATCCGCCGCTGCCGCCATGAAGCCGAGCCGCCGCCACGAAGCCGGACCACGTCACCAGCTTCATCCGCGTCACCCCCACACGTGTTACATCCCCCTGCAAGAAAGAAAAAGTAATCAGAGAATTATTACTCTGTAAAAATTAAAAGGGGATAAAATCCCGAATATGTATATTATTTTATGTTTTAAGTCCGGCTATATATACCGGATCCGGTTGTAAAAGTAAAAAAAGGAGAGAGGATTGGAAATAAAAAAGGAGATTCGAAGCAAAAAACAAAAATATTCGAAGCAAACCAAGCAAATCCACAGTTCAAAAAAAAAAATAAAAGGTAAAAATTTTAAGGATTCGAAAAGTTTTTCTTTAGATCTAGAGAAATAAAGAGTGAGTTTGAAAAATCTAACCTCGGATCTGGACTCAACGTGCAAAAACGAGCCGGAACCTATGCTTGCATTTCGGATTCTCGCCGGCGGCGGGAATTCCGGCGACCGATGGCGAGTCCCCGACCGCCGGTGACCGGGCCGAACGGCAGAGGGGAGAGGGCTCTCAACTGCCTTCTTTTTTTTGGGTTCAAATGAAGTATCAAAGGTTGAATTATGGAAAATTTTGGGTATTTATAGGCTAGCCAAAACGACGTAGTTTCAAGCATCTACCCGGATACGCGACCGACCCAAGCCAGGACCCGCGCGTTTTCAACTGGAGGGGAAAATTCCGCCCGTAGCCATCCAACCTTCGTATCCTTATATTTCAGCATTTCAGTTTTGATTTCATTTCGTTTTAGTCACTGTTTTTTTTTCTATTAATTTCGTACTTTAATTTCTGTCCTATTTCAATTGGGTCACTGATTTCATTATAATCATTATTTTTTCACTTTATATTATTATTATTACTATTTTCCTCATATATTTTTATTATGTCTATTATTTTATCAGCAATAATTTTCGTTAAAGTTCATTTACAGATTTTAGGAGTTATCGTGAAAATCGTACTCCGGGCGTTGGAGTGTTATTTTCCGTTAATTCCTTTATTAAATTATTATTTAATATCACCTTTTTTGAATAATGTTTTCATAGGGGAGACCATACTCCGGGTGTAGGAGTGTATATCCCTTTCTTTAAATTTTTACTTTAAAATATTATTCTAATTATTTTTGGGATCACATCATTAAATAAAATTCAATTTTTTAAGTTCTGTCATTAAAACAATTTGTAACCGACTAGGTACCAATTTTTTGGGCGTGTGGGGGTGCTCATCCTTTTCCACACGTAACCGACTCCCGAACCTATTTTCTGGTTTCGCAGACCAAAACTCGTTATTTTAGTAAAAACAACAAAAACAAGTTTTATTAAAATAATCGGGTTTTCAGGTGTTCCAATCGCACCTAAAGTAAAACAAAATATTGGTGGCGACTCACCCGTTGTTACAGCTTGACGACTCCGCTGGGGACTTTTTTTTCGAGAGTCAAGCCACAAGTTGGTTACCCTTTGTTTTATTGATCGAAAAATATTAACTTGGTTTAATTTAATTTTGTGATCCCATATATATATATATATATTTTCATAAATCTTTATAAAATATATTTTCTAAGTTCATATCATGAGCTCTCAATCCGAGCTCCGTCCTTTAAGTGGAAGCGAGAAACCACGCCTTCGTGAGGTACCGCCTCCGTGTAGGATGGTGAATCGCTTTCGGGATATTGGTCCCTTTGTCTTCGTGAGACTTCCGTCTCCGTGCAGACCTAGAGACCTGTATCCCCCTGAATTGAGCTTTGCTAGCCTTAGTAGGCGATAGCATTGCGATTCGGGTACCCTTTGTAGAACCGAACCCCATGTAGTGAACCATAAAAGCCTACCCTTTAGAGCCATACCGAACCTCTGCCCGTTTACAGAATCACCTAATAAGTGCATTAGAAAGAAAGCGGGGGGTTTCGATCTTTTTTTATTATGCTCTTTAATTTCAGTTATGTTTACTTTATTTATTCCTTTTATGTATATTATTCTTTTATATCGGTACTAACATGTTTGTTTTGTTTTGTTTCTTTTTGTTGTTTTTGCATTGCACTTTATTTTTTATTTTTAAAAATAAAAGGTGTTGAGGCAAGTTCAACCGTTATAAAGGACCAGCTATGGAGAACCAATTTCTTGATAAGGTGGAAGGCAATCTGGGTGTACGAAAATGGTCAGAAGAGACTCAGCGCCAGAAAGGGGATAGCTTGCTAGAAGGTGAAAAGCAGAGTTTGGGGATTCTACCAATATCAGGTTAACTCAGAACCAGTTGCAAGAATTAAAGGAAATCTGGAACCAGTGGGACGAAACAAATAAACAATTGTTCTACGATAGCTATGGTGATTTGCCTTACCTACTAGATGTCAACATTGATAAATCTTTGTTCAGAGCCCTTGCCCAATTCTAGAATCCCGCCTACAGTTGTTTTACTCTAGGTGATGTTGATTTGGTACCAACTGTTGAAGAATATACCACCTTGATCCGCTGCCCAAAAATCCAAGTTAATAGAGCATACTTTAAGTCTCCTAATTCTTTGGAGTTTCAGAAGAAGCTGTTAAAGATGACTGGTATGGACGAAAAGTGGGCTAAAGCCAGGATTAAGATAAAAGGGGAAACCAGGTGTACCGCATGGAGATTCATACGGGACCTGATCCAAGCCGAGTCTAGGCGCGAAAAACAAGTTAAAATGTTTGCCTTGGCCATTTACGGTTTGGTTATCTTTCCCAAATCGTTAGGATACATTGATGACGCTGTTATGGAGCTGTTCGATCACCTTGATAAAGGAATTACTCCGGTTCCAGCCATTCTAGCCGAAACCTTCAGGTCTCTCAGTGCTTGTAAAAAAAGCGGTGAAGGGAGGTTCATTTGCTGTGCTCAGCTTTTATTGGTTTGGTTTCATAGTCATTTTTGGAAGTCGGAGAAAGTTTCTTATCAAGCATGCTTCGAGAGTTACTCGCCGCTGCAGGACCTCGCGTCTACGCCAAGGCCTGAAAACCTATCTTGTGATAAGTGGAAGACCATTTTCCGAAACCTTCAAGAAAAAGACGTCATCTAGAAAGCACGCTGGTTCTTCCCTAATAATATTGTGTACAAATGTGGAGACTATGATTGGGTCCCTCTTCTTGGAATATGGGGAGCAACTGGATATGCGCCGTTACTAGTATCTAGGCAATACAGGTCGAGACAGTTCATCCTAGCGACAAGAGGGCTTGCTACTTGTGAATTTCCATACGAGGGAAGAGGATATAAGAAAAATGTTTCCAAGATTGTTGAGGCATGAAAGCATATTTACAAGATGGAACCATTCGACGAAAAACCTAGAGTTATGTCGGAGTATCGACGATGGAGAAGTATGAGAATCAACAATGATATCCCCTTACCAGACCCAGAAAATAATGTACCAGTGGAGGAACAGTTACGAGTGGATCCCTCGGAGATGGAGATCGCGAAGCATGACTTTAAGAAAAAGTACTTGATGATGGAAAGTCGTCTGTCAGGGTTAGAAAATGAAAAGAACCAGCTGAAGTTTGGTATCCAGTCCCAAGAGCGAGAAATCGAAAGGCTAAGGAAAGGAAAAGGTAAAGCCGAGGAAGATCTGAACAATCTACGAAATGATTATAAGAAGTTGCGTGCATCAACAAAATATGCCGGCCTCGGAAAAACGTCGGCCGAATGGAAGCATGAAATCCAAGAGGAAAAGGAGAGAGCCGACCTTTGGGAGAGGAGGTTTAATGACATTCAAGGACAACAAACAACTATGGAGGAAGAGTTGTTTCGAAACAGAGCCGAGAATCTAAGCCTGAGAGGCCGAGTTGATGAATTGGAAGGCTCTCTACAAAGGTACCGCAGCCGGAACCATGCAGCTGAGTTAAAGGCAAGTAGACAGGAGAATGAGAATATGAAGAAACAAGTTGAAGATTTAGAAGCGGCTCTGGAAACCTGTCAAGGCCAGATTAAAAATTTTGAAGAAGTTCAGTCATGGAACAACCAACAATGGCAGGCACAATTACATCAATCTCAAGACAGAGTCCGGGATAGAGACCGTGTAATGGCTGAAGCCCTGGTTCAGGTACGAGAGGTCGCGGAGCACTTACAGACTCTAGCTGTCCAAGCTGACGTCCTGAGCCTACAAACTGAATCAGAGTCTGATAGGGGCAAGAAGTTGGCCTGGCTCTTCAGGAAGATCAAGATCCTCGGCGTTAAAGCCAAGCAATATATGTGAAATAGACCTACCTTATGTAAAGAAACTTGTTCTGATGCGAGTTTCCTTTTGAAAGTTGTACCGAAATCAACACCTTTTTGTGTAAAATATGTTGTGGTACTAATATAATGACTGCTTTGCATATCTTAGTTTTTTGTCTGCACATGCATCACATTGCATCACATCGCATCTCATTACATTATTTTACCAAGTTTTAATTCTCAAGGAATTATTATTGCAGTAAACTTTGGGGCTGGTAGAATTACAAACTCAACACCCGTATCTCACCAGAATCAAAGCTAAAAACATGGAAGAAAGGTTAGCAAAAGTCGAACAAGCATATGAAGACATTAGGATAGATATTGAAAATAAGTTGGAGAAGACACAGCGGGAAACTCGTGATCACATCTCACAAGCACAAGAAGACCTGTTAGCTAAGATAGCTGCAATGCTGGGCGGACAGAGCTCGGAAAAGAGGAAGGGAGTCTTCATAGATCCTAGTGCGCTGACCAATGACCCGGTCCTCCCTCTCAAGGCCTACTTGTCGATAGAAATCCCTGCAACAAAACAACCAGTGGTTTATGCTGAGTCTTCTACACACGGGGGGGCAATAATTCATGATGACCCTAGCAAGTACGACGTTCCTGACTTTAATGAAATGGACAAGCTTAAAGTCGAGCTACCCAAATAGCTTGAAGATCGATGTAAACATCTAGAAGAAAAGTTCAAGGCCATGGAAAGTATAGACCAGTTTCCAAAGATGGACGCAAGGGAGCTAAGTCTGGTCCCTGATCTGGTGCTTCCTCCCAAATTTAAGATGCCGGATTTTGAAAAATACAATGGGACTACTTGTCCTGAAGCTCACCTTACAATGTTTATTAGAAGGATGACAGGATACATCGATAATGATCCTCTTTTAATCCATTGCTTTCAGGACAGTTTAACTGGGTCTGTCGCCAAATGGTACAACCAATTAAGCCGTGACATGATCACTTCCTGGAGAGACCTAGCTCAAGCATTTGTCAAACAATATAACCATGTCATTGATATAACACCAGATGGGGTTACACTACAAAATATGGAGAAAAGGCCTGATGAGAGTTTTAGGCAATACGCGCAACGGTGGAGGGACGTTGCAGCCCAAGTACAACCTCCTTTATTAGAGAAAGAAACGGTGATGCTTTTTGTCGGAACACTAAAAAAACCCTTTTTTAGGACGTATAATAGGGGGTGCCACAAAGGATTTTTCCGACATAATAATGAATGGAGAAATGATTGAAAACGCAATCAGAACCGGAAAAATCGAAGATGAAGAACACACGAAGAAATCGAATTATAGAAGAAGGGACAACGAGGTCAGCAATACAGATGTCTATAATGTCGGCTATACCAAGCAGCTGACAGTCGGGCAACCCAAAGCTGCAACCTCGAATGTTCAAAATTCCTCTAAACAAGGATCGAACCAAAGGACGAATGCAGAAGATATGGAATTTACTCCCATCCCCATGTCCTATGGCGAGTTATATAAGAATTTGTACAATGCACACGTGGTGTCTCCATTCTACATTAAGCCAATTCAACCCCCTTATCCAAAATGGTATGATGCTGATGCTCACTGTGATTATCATGCCGGAATAACAGGACACTCCATCGAAAATTGTCCCGATTTTAAGAGACTTGTTGAAAAATTTATAAAAATGGGAGTTGTAAGGTTCGATGACTCCGCTGGATCAAGCACATCCGAAAATCCGTTACCCGACCATGCTGAGTCTGGGGCAAATGCAGTCGTTGAAGGTAACAGAAAATTCAAGACCATTGTGGAAGATGTAAAAACGTCATTAAGATGGGTCTGGAAAAAGATGATCGAAATGGGTATGCTACAAAAAATCACAGGAAACATTAAAGAAACCTCGAATGATTGTTGCCCATACCATGGCAAAAAGGATCACGATATCCAAAACTGTGCAGAGTTCAAGACTCTCATCCAGCAATTGATTGATAACAAAGAGTTAGAATTTTTCGAAGAAAGGCTTGTGGAGGAAGCATATATATGTACCTCAAAATACAGAAACAAGAACCTAGAGGAAAAATACCCAGTCATCGTTATTTCGGGACCCAGGAAATGTGGAAAAGGTGAGAGTTCACAAGCCAAAGTTACGATCCAAAAACCCGTGCCCTTCCCGTACCATGACAATAGGAAGGTCCCTTGGAAATACAATTGTGAAGTATCAATCCAAGGAGAGGAGGCCCTAAAGACAACTTCAAATGACATAAATGATGTAGGCTTCTTTACTAGAAGTGGGAGACGATATGTTCCCAAAGAAGCAGAAGACCCGAAAGAGAAAGCTCCCGTAAATGCTGAACCTGAATCACTCATCAACGAGCCAGTTAAAGAGGAAGAGGTGAAAGAATTCTTGAAATTTTTGAAACATAGCGAGTACAATGTTGTTGAACATCTGCGCAAGATGCCTGCTCGCATATCAATACTATCCCTATTGCTAAGCTCTGAAGCACACCGGAACACGTTGTTGAAGGTGTTGAATGAGACCTTTGTTCCCAATGATATTTCGGTGAACAAATTGGATAGATCGGTAAATAATATTAATGCTGATAATTTCATCTACTTTCACGATGATGAAATACCAGCAGAGGGTACAAGATCCACTAAGGCCTTACACATCACTACTCGGTGTAAAGGCTATACCTTGCTGGGAGTTTTGATTGATAATGGATCCGCCCTGAATGTCTTGCCATTAGTCACTTTAAGCCGGCTCCCAATAGACAGTTCTCACATGAAGACATGTAACACTCTGGTTCGAGCCTTCGATGGTACTGAAAGAAAAGTAATGGGAAGGATTGAGGTACCTCTACTGGTGGGCCCAAATACATGTGATGTAGATTTCATAGTGATGGATATCAAACCCACGTACAATTGTCTATTGGGAAGACCTTGGATCCACTAGGCTGGGGCAGTCCCATCTTCACTTCATCAGAAGCTGAAATTTATCTTCGATGGGCGACTGGTCACCGTGAACGCCGAAGAGGATATTATAGCATCTATGTAACACCCCAATTTTGGGCTTAGAAGTTTTGGGTTTGAACTGGACCGGTCGGATTTTCGGTTCGAATATAAAAGTTGGTTTTAAGGAAAGCCTAGTTCGGGATGCATTAAAAATATGGAAAAATATCCAAAAATCCTCTTTTATTATATATAAGAGAGTGGTTAAATCAATTTTACAAAATGAGGTTTGGAAATATGACATTTTGAGTTAGTGACTAAAATGTAATTTTTGAAAAGTTGGTGACTGTTTTAAAAGGATTGAAACTTTGAATCTTTAAGGAGCTAATTTACCCAAGGGAGGATTTCTCCAGATTTTTCTTGATTTTTAAAGACTTAATTAGTGTTTAATTAATAAAAAGAAAGAAGGGAAAAAGATATTTTTAGTTTCATAACTAACTTTTACCAAAATTTTCCCATTTCATTTTCTCTCAATTTTCCCTCAGCCAACCACATTTCCACAACCACATTTCCTTTGATTTTCACACCTAAAGTTGAGATTTCAATTCCTAAATGATTCCTAATCATTTCTACATCAAATCCTCATCATTTGCTTATTGAATTTTCAAGAATTTTGGCTCTAAACAAGGAGAAATTCACATTTAGAGGTATGAACATCCTTCTCCTCTAAATACTCAGTTCTTTACTGAAATTCCCAAGTTCTCAATCCTTAAATTAAGTTTTATTAAAGGTTTTAATGTTGTGATCTTGATTTTGGCTTAAAATGCAAGATTTGGATTTAATTTTGAAGAAATTCGTAATAAATGTTTGGGCTCTGTTTTGAGGTGTCTTTTTGATGTATTTTGGATGTCTAAATGATGTGTGGTTGAGGTTTAATCAGTGCAATCCCGAATAGGTTGATTTTCCTAAGTTTTTACTTGTGAAAATGGTGGTTTTTGGGGTGATCTTGGTGTTTTGTTAATGCTGGAGGTATAAGGACGTGTTTGGGATCATTTTAGATGTTAATTGATGTTTAAAAATGGTTAGAAGTGATGGATCTTGGCTGGGTTAAGTTTTGGAAGTGTTTGGATGTGATTTCAGTTGTATTTGGTAGCCGAAATGTGGGTTTTGCAAAGAGCAGCGAGTTTAGGTGTGTTGCTGGTGTTTTTAATGCATAATGATGCATTAATCCTCTGTTGTTATGTGCTTGAAACAGGGGAGAATGATCCGTGAGCAATAGAGGTGGCGTTGAAGGTTTCAGATGCTTGGAAGGCTTGTTGGCTAGCCTAATTTTGTGTATCGGTGAGTGAAGTTGGGTTTTCAGCTTTGAAACCAATGTTTGAAGGTTTTTGGGAGCTTAGTTTAAGTCTAAACAACTTAGCTAAGCTCAAGAGTAAGTAAATGGAATTTCTCTCTTGGTTTGTGTTATGAAACGGTTTTTAAAGCACTTGTGATTGTTGGTTGTAATGCTTGTGATTTGAATGTTTAAATTCTGTTTTGAAAGCATATTTTAGCATGGTTTAATGCTGGTTTTGAAAGTCATGTGTGAAGGATGCTCAAGGTAAGAGATCCTTGGTTTTGTACATTGAAATTGTAGAATTGATGCATAGTGTTGCATGTTGTTTAATGGCTTTGTTTAATGCTTCAAAACAGTGAAATGATGATGGTAATTGGTGGTTTTGGAATTTTGGTTATGCTTATAAAAACAATGGATTAATGAGGTAAAATGGTTATATTGGCAAGTGATGTAAGTGGTTCTTGGTTACTTTAATCGAATATAGTTAGCCGGCTATAGGATTGGGTGCACCGTGAATTGAGTCGTCTTGGATGTCGAGGGGGTTGTAATTGTACCGTAAACTCCATCCAAGAATCCTAGCGATTGAGGAAATTGGTGTCACCACGATGGAGGTTGGCTCTCGTGAGTGGGCTTGGTTTAGTGCCACTACGATGGAGGTTGGCTCTCGTGGGTGGGCTTGGTTTAGTGCCACCACGATGGAGGATGGCTCTCGTGGGTGAACCTTGTTAAAGTCACCATGATGGAGGATGGCTCTCATGGGTGGGCTTTGTTAAGTGTCACAACGGTGGAGGGTTGCTCCCGTGTGTGAGCTTGGTTAAGGTGATTACAATGGTTGTGTTAGCTTCCATGTGTAAGCCTTGTGATGTGTCCCGCCTCTCGCTAGTGTATTATACAACTTCCGATGAGTGATGTTGAGGGGTTGTGATTGTACCGTTAAACTCCATCACGGGTGTTGAGGGGTTGTGATTGTACCGGTAAACTCCACCTTATGTTGTTCGGAAGTGTGTATGAAGCGTGTGGGACAACGCTTGTAATCCGCGTATCCGATTGTGTCGTGTGTTATGATGGTTTGTGAATTATCACTTGGAAGCCAATATAATGTTCTTGAATGTAATGAAGCATGAGATGCTTGAAATGATGCAAGGTTGCATGGAAAGTGTGTAATGTACCAAGAATGCATGTAGTACTTGTTAGCTTGAACAAGTGTTTATTTTCTATTGAGAATGGTGCATGTGTGCATGGAATCTCTTTAGTGCGTTGAAGTCTTGTGAAGGCTTGTTTTAGAAGGCATGTAATGCAAGTGTTGTTTTTGTGGTTCATATGTTGCATTTGTTGAATGCATGAGTTAGATTGAAGGAGTAAGTGGTTTTCAAAGGTTTCTTGCATAGAGATGATTTTCAAATATGAGAAAAGTATAATGTGAAGTGGAAGGGTTTTTCAAGGAATTTGTATTTAACTTTGCATATGGTGTTCATGCATGGAAAGGTTAAATTGATGGTTTTGCAAGGATGTGCTTTGAAGTGAGTTACTTAGCTTTTCTAAGCTAAGGGTTGGTTTTCATGTTTGAGCAATGTATGATTTAAAGCATGTTGTTTAAAAAGGGGTTTTCAAACATTGCTTTGGTTTAACGGAATGTGTTTACTTTTAAAAGAGGTTTTATGACTCGCTGCATTGATGGTGTTTTGGTTTTGAGCATTCCTCACTAAGCATTATGTGCTTACGCTCCTTTTTGTCCATCAATGCAGATATTTGAAGTTGGGGCAGCAAGAAGCAAGGGATTCAAGGAGAGCTCCACTTGAGATGTATGTCTCGGTTAATAGCTATAGATAATAAAGGCAATGGGGGGAGAGTCTTTTATGTTGATGTTTAATGAGACTGTGTATGTTGGACAAGTTTGGTTTATGGTTTTGAACTATGTGGTTTAACGCTTGCAACGTTTGAATCTTCTTATTCATAAGTCGTTATGCCATGCTTCTTGTTTTAAAAGCATGATTAAGTGTTGGATGTGTTGAATGAGTTGGTGCACCTAGGGGTGGTTTTGTATCTAGATTTTGATGAAATTTGGTAGGTATGATGTTTGGCATGTTGTTGATTTATTGTGGAATGGTTTGGAGCATGTTTGAAGGGGTTTAAAGGTGTTAAAACAGGCCTATCTGCTGTTTCTGGGCATGGTGTTTCGAAACACCCTTGCCTGTTTCGGAATAGGCCCTTGATTTGGCCTGGGTGTTCCTGAACGACCTAGACCCGTTTCTGAACACTTTGGCTACTGCCAAGGGGTGTTCCTGAACGACCTAGACCCGTTTCGGAACACTTGACCGTTGGGCATATTTTTGAAATGTTTTGAGGTTTGCGAGCTTTACGTTTTAGTCCTGATTTTTGTATGTGCAATTGCTTGAGTTCGAGATGTCCTTTTAAGGTGAAATTTGGCAGAGAGGCATGAAACATGACTAATTTCATAATGGTAACTTAAGAATTGATAAAGTCCTCTTAATTTTCAGAATTTACAAATTGGTCCCTAAATTCGTATTTTGTGCAATTGGGTCCCTTATTGTTTTCCGATTGCTGTGATTTTTGAGTATGCTTATCTCAAGAGTATGCCTAGGTTTAATGTGCATCTAGACAAGTTTAAAAAGAAAAAAAAGGGTCGTTAATCAAGGTTGACTTTCGGGTTGACTTTGGTTTTCCCCGTGTAATCTTCGTAGTTCGGGTCAACCGTCTAGGCCGGGCTAAGGGGGTTACAATCTATCACTAGTGAAGCCCCTTACATCGAGACTGATGAAAAGGCTGGGGAATGTTCCTTTAGATCGTTTGAGTTTGTTAATGCGACCTTCATACCCGAAGGGAGTCGCATTCCTACTCCTAGATTGTCTAACGCCACAGGGGTTGGAATCAAGCTGACAATAGGGAGAGGAGCCCGGGATTGGTCGCGGACTTGGAAAGTATTTGTAGGGACGGGTCACTACACAGTCTGTAGTCAACAAGAAAGATCTCTTTGGCCTCGGGTACAGGCCAAATGCAAAGCAAACAAGGAGCGAAATTTTGAAGAAGCAAGAAAGGCGAAGAGCCCGCTTGGAAGGAGAAGAAGTTAGCTGGGAGCCCATGGTTTTTCCTCCTCTGTCTAAAAATTTTATCTCAGGAGGGTTTCTCTACCCTAAGCTAGCCAAGGAAGAAACAGATTTGAGGAAAAAGCTGGAAACTTTAGATATAAATGTTATAGTTGATGAAGGAAATGAAAGGGTGTATCTGAGAGGAATCCGTCCTTATGCCCCTGGAAGTGTTCTGAATAATTGGACTGCCGAAGAACTCTCTGCAGTGTTTAGGAGTGCTTCAGAGTAATGTTCAGAACACACTTGTTACTCTTGCCCAGGAGCAACAAGGTTTTTTTTTTGTAAAAGGGCATATGCTTATGATCTTATATGGTCCTTATGTTAATAAAATAATACGTACCCTTTTTGCGTGTAACTTTAAAGAAACATTTCTTTTGTTCCATACGTAGTGACCATTTTCAAATCACGTTTTTTCCAATTGTCATCATTATTTTATATCAGGTCCCCTGATATCAATATATCAAGCAACACCGAAATGGATTCAAAACTAATTTTTGAACGAGACGTGTGTCTAGATGGACCTCAGGACTTTGAAGAAGACCAAGATTATGACTTATCCCCAGATCTATTAAAGATGGTTGAACACGAGGAAAAAATATTTTACCCTACAAAGAGGCGTTAGAGACGATCAATCTCGGAGATGAAAATGAAAATAGAGAAGTGAAGATCGGGACACGCATTACCACGAAGACGCGACATGATCTTGTTGAGCTGCTGCTAGAATTTAGGGATATCTTCGCATGGTCCTACCAAGACATGCTAGGATTAAACACGAATGTGGTCGTGCATAAACTTCCTATAAAAGAGGGCTACAAGCCAGTTCAGCAGAAACTTCGAAGAATGAGGACTGATACACTTTTGAAAATAAAAGAGGAAGTCAAGAAACAGTATGATGCTGGCTTTCTCCAGGAGATCAAGTATTCGGAATGGGTAGCTAACATAGTTCCTGTTCCAAAGAAAGATGGCAAGGTCCGCATGTGTGTCGATTATCGGGACTTGAACAAAGCCAGCCCTAAAGATAACTTTCCATTACCTCATATTGACACCCTGGTTGACAATACCGCAAAACACTCACTGTTCTCCTTTATGGACGGTTTCTCAGGCTACAACCAGATAAAGATGCATCTAGAGGATATGCACAAGACTACGTTTATAACATAATGGGGAACCTTCTGTTACAAGGTGATGCCTTTTGGGCTTAAAAATACAGGGCAACATACCAACGAACTATGGTCACTTTGTTTCATGATATGATGCATAAAGAAATTGAAGTATATGTCGACGATATGATTGCCAAGTCACAAGCAGAAGAAGAGCATGTTATAGTCCTCAGAAAACTATTTTCGAGACTAAGAAAATACCAGTTAAAGCTGAATCCTGCCAAATGCACCTTTGGGGTTAGATCAGGAAAATTGCTAGGTTTCATAGTCAGCGAAAGGGGTATCGAAGTTGATCCTGATAAGGTTAAAGCCATTCAAGGGCTTTCACCCCTGCGCACTCAGAAAG
Source organism: Hibiscus tridactylites (assembly GCA_958450335.1). NCBI lineage: Eukaryota > Viridiplantae > Streptophyta > Magnoliopsida > Malvales > Malvaceae > Hibiscus > Hibiscus tridactylites. The sequence continues at coordinate 52,810,294 of OY288282.1, forward strand.
AAGTAAGAGGCTTCTTAGGAAGATTAAATTACATTGCTCGGTTCATTTCACAGTTAACTGAAAAATACGACCCCATCTTTCGCCTCCTCAAAAAACATAATCCTGGAAACTGGGACGATGAGTGTCAGAAGGCTTTTGACAAGATCAAGCATTACTTGTCAAATCCTCCCGTCTTGATACCGCCTGTCCCAAACAAACCATTGATTCTGTATTTGACCGTCTCCAAAAACTCTATGGGATGCGTGCTCGGCCAACATGATGAGTCAGGAAAGAAGGAAAGGGCAATTTATTACCTCAGTAAGAAATTTACAGAAGGTGAAGTGAGATATTCACCAATTGAAAAGTTGTGTTGTGCCCTGATTTGGACCACTAAGAGGTTAAGACAATACATGTTGTATCATACGACGTGGCTGATCTCAAAACTCGATCCTCTTAAATACTTAATGGAGTCAACTGCACTAACAGGAAGAATGGCCAGGTGGCAGATTTTGCTCTCTGAATTCGATTTGGTTTATGTAACCAAAAAGCCATAAAAGGAAGTGCAATATCTGACTTCTTAGCCAGCCGAGCACTAGAGGATTATGAGCCTCTAAACTTCGACTTCCCAAATGAAGATTTGATGAACATTATGACCGTGGAGGATAATACTCCAGAAGACAAATGTTGGAAATTGAATTTTGATGGCGCCTCAAATGCCACAGGAAAGGGGATCGAGGCATTATTAGTCTCCCCGGACGGTGACCATTACCTCTTTGCCAGTAAGCTTGACTTCGATTGTACGAATAACATAGCAGAATATGAAGCATGTGTCATGGGGATTCGAGCAGCCATTGAACAAAAGGTTAGATCATTAAAAGTATATGGAGACTCCATGCTTGTGATTTATCAACTTCGGGGAGAATGGGGCACCAGAGATTCCAAACTATTGGACTATCGAAACCTAGTCTTGGACTTGATCAAGGAATTTTACGAGATTACCTTCCATTATCTTCCCCGGGAGGATAACCAGATGGCGGACGCCTTGGCTACGTTATCTTCACTAATTAAAGTTAACAAGCAGTTCGATTTGAGACCTATACAGATGAGTATATACCAGACACCAGCCTACTGCTATGATATCGAGGAAGGCCACTAATAATGAAAAAAAGACATTGCGGAGGTTGGCAAGCGAATATGTCCTGGACGGGGAGATTCTTTACAAAAGAAGGAAAGATCAAGTCTTATTGCGTTGTGTGGATGATGCAGAGGCTAGAAAAATCCTTGAAGAGGTCCACGAAGGCGTATGTGGGACCTACGCCAACGGGTTTACCATGGCCAGGCAAATTATGCGATTGGCTACTACTGGTCAACAATGGAAGAAGACTGCATCAGCTATGCCAAGAAATGCCACAAATGTCAAATCTACGCCGATAAGATTCATGTTCCTCCATCAACACTACATGTTATGACCTCCCCATGGCCGTTCACCATGTGAGGCATGGATGTCATTGGCCCCATATCGCCAAAGGCTTCGAACGGGCATCGATTCATCTTTGTGGTCATTGATTACTTCACTAAATGGGTAGAAGCGGCCACTTATGCGAATGTCACCAAATCGGCAGTATGCAGATTCTTGAAAAAAGAGATCATATGTCGATATGGAATGCCAGAAAGTATCATATCCGACAACGCATTGAATCTAAATAACAAGGCCATCGAAGAGGTATGCAAGCAGTTTAAGATAAGACACCACAATTCCTTGCCATATCGCCCCCAAATGAATGGAGCAGTGGAGGCAGCCAACAAGAATATCAAGAAGATTGTTGGAAAAATGGTAGAAACTTATAGAGATTGGCATGAAAAGTTACCATTTGCCTTGTATGCTTATCGCACATCGGTCAGAACCTCTACCGGGGCAACCCTTTTTTTGCTAGTTTATGGGATGGAAGCTGTACTGCCCATTGAGGTTGAAATCCCTTCCCTCCGGGTCTTGTCAGAATTGAAATTAGATGAAGCAGAATGGATTCGAGCCAGATACGACCAACTAGCTTTGATCGAAGAGAAAAGGCTAAAGGCCATTCGATATGGTCAAATGTATAAGAAAAGGATGATGCGAGCTTACGATAAGAAAGTTCGCCCAAGAGAATTCCAGGAGGGAGACTTGGTACTAAAAAAGATATTGCCAACACAGAGAGATGCCCGAGGAAAATGGATGCCAAACTGGGAAGGCCTATACATTGTGAAAAAGGCCTTTTCCGGAGGAGCTTTAATCCTGGCTGAAATGGATGGCAAAGATCTGCCTAACCCTATAAACTCGGACTCAGTCAAAAGATACTTTGCTTGAAGAGACAACCAGGAGACTCTGCCAACAAAGTACCCGAGGTCTCCTAGACACATCAAGGCTCACGGCCCATTAATCCGGCTAAAGCCTGCTCGTATGATATTAGGGGCACCTAATTTTGTCATGTGATTTGTTTTACTCCTTTTTAATGTTTCCCCACTTAAGTGTTCCAAACTTTATTTTCAATAAACTCGACTTTTCATCTTGTGTTCTTGTTACATAAATATTTTATTGACATCTTTGCATTACTTTGAAAAACTCCTAAAGTACACAAATGAAAGGTAGCCCTAAGGAAAAAGAGAATATCATAAAAAAGAGAGCTGAGGCAAAATGGGGCAGACAATCCTGGGACAAAAAGGAGAAGCCTAGTGATCAAACTGGACAGAGTATGAACCGCTGACAACATTAGTTTCGGAGCAGATACAGATGCTTGAGCCAATACTTTAGAATCAAAAAGCATTTTTCATCCGCATCAGAGTCATTCATGCACTCATCTAAGATAGACTCACGCTAACCATGGCGTCATGAATACATTTACTAATTTTGCAGGTTCTACTCTTCAGTAGCAAAGTAGGTCGGCGTCGGAAGCGCAATGAGCCATGTCGTCTTCTCGAATTTACAACATGATATGTGGCCAAACATGTGGTCCGTGCTTCCTCTCTTAAGCAACATGTAAAGACAATCACATCTGAATTTAAGTTGTTTCGGTAAGCCTGATAGAAACGTCAGCACAACGCCCTTAAACGCGGGTAAGTGGGCAATTCAAATGCCTATAAAAAATCCATTGTCACAAATGGTCAAAAGAAAATAAATCCTTTGGAAAAATCCAATCTCATGATTGGTATAAACTGATTGTACCCAGGGGAATGGTACAACTAGCCCGGAGCAAACGGCTACCGGTAAAGGCAAGTCAAAACCGTTGATCCCTGTGCATTTGGGAAAAATGAAAATTCGAAATTCGAAAGAAATGTCGGCATAACGTGCTTAAACACGGTTAAGTTTAAAACAATGGGCAATTTAGATGCCCATCGAAAATCCATTTTAACGAATGGTCCAAGGAAAATAAATCCTTTGGAAAAATCCAATCTCATGATTGGTATAAACTGATTGTACCCAGGGGAATGATACAACTAGCCCGGAGCAAACGGCTACCGGTAAAGGCAAATCAAATCCTTTCATCCCTGTGCATTTGGGAAAAAATGCAAAAGAAGTGTAAACCAGGGACACTCTTCCTCGTCTCATTGACGGAATTCCAGTACTAATCAGATCTTCTCGCATCAATAGAGTTGCAGTAGATCGACCCTTTTTCAGATCTTCTAGCATCAATGGAGTTGCAGTAGATCGACCCCCTTTTCAGATCTTCTAGCATCAATGGAGTTGCAGTAGATCGACCCCTTCTTCAGATCTTCTAGCATCAATGGAGTTGCAGTAGATCGACCCCTTCTTCAGATCTTCTAGCATCAATGGAGTTGCAGTAGATCGACCCCTTCTTCAGATCATCTAGCATCAATGGAGTTGCAGTAGATCGACCCTTTTTCAGATCTTCTAGCATCAATGGAGTTGCAGTAGATCGACCCATTCTTCAGATCTTCTAGCATCAATGGAGTTGCAGTAGACCGAACCCTTCTCCAGATCTTCTAGCATCAATGGAGTTGCAGTAGGTCGACCCTTTTTCAGATCTTCCAGCATCAATGGAGTTGCAGTAGATCGACCCCTTCTTCAGATCTTCTAGCATCAATGGAGTTGCAGTAGACCGACCCTTTTTCAGATCTTCTAGCATCAATGGAGTTGCAGTAGATCGACCCCTTCTTCAGATCTTCTAGCATCAATGGAGTTGCAGTAGATCAACCCCTTCTTCAGATCTTCTAGCATCAATAGAGTTGCAGTAGATTGACCCTTTTTCAGATCTTCTCGCATCAATGGAGTTGCAGTAGATCGACCCTTCTTCAGTGCAGATGACCGACCCTTCTCCAGATCTCCTTGCATCTACAGAGTTGCAGCAGATCAAGCCTTTCCTTCCAGATCACGCTACCTCGTTCAGTAAAATCACTTCATTCAATATATATGTATATATAGGCCGAGTTTTCAGTCGATTTTGTTTCGGGACAGAGTTGCGACAGGCCGAGGTTCAACGCTTCTCCAACAGAACTCCCCGTTTTGAAGACTATGTTTGCAAAGGCGGTCGAGTGGATTAAGTGAAGTGGAAGAGTATACCAAAAAGAAGTGAGCCCAACCCGGCCCGAAAATGGGTTCCTTTGGTCTTTGCTCTATTGCTATTGTATAACAATGAGCAAAGAGGGGCAGCTGTAATAACCCATTTTTGGGTCATAACCCAATACCCATTAAAATAAAATAAAAACTCTTTATTACACCCATAACCCATACCCATTTAAAACCCAATAACCCGACCCAATTAATAAACACAATCCAAAAAAACCCTAAAACCTAAACTAAACCTAAACCTAATATGCTATGCTAGCCGCCGCCGACTGGATCCGACGCCGCTGCCGCCATGAAGCCGAGCCGCCGCCACGGAGCCAGACCACATCACCAGCTTCATCCGCGTCAACTCCACACGTGTTACATCCCCCTGCAAGAAAGAAAAAGTAATCAGAGAATTATTACTCTGTAAAAATCAAAAGGGGATAAAATCCCGAATATGTATATTATTTTATGTTTTAAGTCCGGCTATATATACCGGATCCGGTTGTAAAAGTAAAAAAAAAGAGAGGATTGGAAATAAAAAAGGAGATTCGAAGCAAAAAACAAAAATATTCGAAGCAAACCAAGCAAATCCACAGTTCAAAAAACAAAAAATAAAAGGTAAAAATTTTAAGGATTCGAAAAGTTTTTCTTTAGATCTAGAGAAATAAAGAGTGAGTTTGAAAAATCTAACCTCGGATCTGGACTCAACGTGCGAAAACGAGCCGGAACTTATGCTTGCATGTCGGATTCTCGTCGGAGGCGGGAATTCCGGTGACCGACGGCGAGTCCCCTGACCGCCGGTGACCGGGCCGAACGGGAGAGGGGAGAGGGCTCTCAACTACCCTCTTTTTTTTGGGTTCAAATGAAGTATCAAAGGTGGAATTATGGAAAATTTGGGTATTTATAGGCTAGCCAAAACGACGTAGTTTCAAGCATCTACCCGGATACGCGACCCGACCCATGCCAGGACTCCCGCGTTTTCAACTGGAGGGGAAAATTCCGCCCGTAGCCATCCAACCTTCGTATCCTTATATTTCAGCATTTCAGTTTTGATTTCATTTCGTTTTAGTCACTGTTTTTTTTCTATTAATTTCGTACTTTAATTTCTGTCCTATTTCAATTGGGTCACTGATTTCATTATAATCATTATTTTTTCACTTTATATTATTATTATTACTATTTTCCTCATATATTTTTATTATGTCTATTATTTTATCAACAATAATTTTCGTTAAAGTTCATTTACAGATTTTAGGAGTTATCGTGAAAATCGTACTCCGGGCGTTGGAGTGTTATTTTCCGTTAATTCCTTTATTAAATTATTATTTAATATCACCTTTTTTGAATAATGTTTTCATAGGGGAGACCATACTCCGGGTGTAGGAGTGTATATCCCTTTCTTTAAATTTTTACTTTAAAATATTATTCTAATTATTTTTGGGATCACATCATTAAATAAAATTCAATTTTTTAAGTTTCGTCATTAAAACAATTTGTAACCGACTAGGTACCAATTTTTTGGGCATGTGGGGGTGCTCATCCTTTCCCACACGTAATCGACTCCCGAACCTATTTTTTGGTTTCGCAGACCAAAACTCGTTATTTTAGTAAAAACAACAAAAACAAGTTTTATTAAAATAATCGGGTTTTCAGGTGTTCCAATCGCACTTAAAGTAAAACAAAAGATTGGTGGCGACTCACCCGTTGTTACAGCAGTCACATCAGTGCCTTGCTCTTTGATCTTCTTCTCCTTCTCCCTTCTCAAGGGTAGAGACATCAACTCATGGGTGAGCAAAGATCCAATGGGCTCGTCAAGCTTGAGCTCCTTCAAGTTCTTTGCTTCTACAATGGCCGTCTTTTTGGACTCCCATGATTTGGGAAGTGAATAAATTAACTTTCGAATGAACTTGTCTTCCAGAATTTCCTTTCCAAATCCTTTAAGTTTGTTGACTATTGTGGAGAACCGATCGAACATGCTCTTGATGACTTTTTTGGACTCATCTTGAAGTTTTCGTAGTTGAGGTTGAGTAGACAAATCTTCGTCTCCTTCACCTCATTTGTACCTTCATGGACTACTTCAAGTTTGTCCCAAATCTCCTTGGCACTCTCACAAGAAGAAACTTTTTCATATACCTCCGAGCCTAAAGCACAAAAAAGAATGTGCAAAGCCTTGCAATTAAGCTACATCTTCTTGCGATCATCTACACTTCATTCTGCCTTGCTTTGTTGTGGCACGAACGAGTCATCAATCACAATATCCCAAAGATGGTAGTCTTTGGCTCTCATGAAGTACATCATTCTATTCTTTCAATATGAGTAGTTGGTCCCATCAAAGAATGGTGGCCTATCGATGGATTGCGCCATGACTTCGGTTGATATAGGAATAACTTGAGCTCTCTGAGGATTGACTTTTAGGATGTTAATCTGATGAAAGAGACCTCGCTCTGATACCAATTGTGGAGCCCAATAATCACAACCGAATTAGGTTGCCTAGTGGTGGAGAAGATCGATTTTTAGGTGATTGTGGTGGAAGCAAAAATTGGAAAAATAAGACACAAGATTTAGAGTGGTTCATCTTTCTAACCAAAGCCTACATCCACTACCTTAGCTTCCCACTAAGAATTTCCCAAATTCACTCTTGAATTTCTTTCCCTTTTCTAGGATTAGAAGGAAACCGTTACAAGGATCAAAGCTTTCTACCCAAAGCTTGAGTAAACCCTCTTTCAGAAAGAGAATAAGAGAAAACTTGTAAATCCCTCACAAGGTAGATTGTTTACACTCTTAAGCACTCACCCAATCCTAAAACAGTTGAGCAAATATTACAATGTAAGCTCAAAAGTGTTGTCTATACAAAGAATGAGAACTTAAGCTCTAAGACATGATTTGATCATATGAATGTTGACTTGTGGATCATTAGTCTTCCATAGATGCTTGGAGGTCCCTTTTATACTCCCAATTGAGCTTCTACCCGTTCGAGACCGTTGGGATTGAATTGGAGCTGTTGGGGCTTTTATTTCCCACGATATATGCAATTTTAGAGCTGTCCGTATCTATACGCGGGTAGCCGTATCGGTACGTCCTTCGTCAGAACTAGCCATTGAGTTTGTTGCAGCAATGTCGTATCGATACGCCTTGGTGCGTATCGGCACACCACTGTGTCATATCGGTAAAACTGTCTATTAATGCTGTAGGGAACTAGCCATTGGGGGTTTTCGAATAGCCATTGCGCTTTTAAAGTTGGGCATATCGAAACGACCCCCCACCGTATAGATACGGTTTATGCCTGTATTGGTACGGATTTTGATATAATAATCGATACGGTCAAGCTGAAATATTTGGTTTGGCTACTTTAAAACATTTCAAACCTTACCAAAACCTTTTGAAATCTCTTCAAACATATTTTCAAGTTATTTAGACTTAAAATTATTTTTGAAATATTTTCAATTTAGTTCAAAACTATTTTCAATTATTATATGAAAATAAATACCCTAACAAATTGAAACCAAAACAATTTAAAACTAGACCAAACCCATTAGATAGATTCATCCATCTCTAAGACTTCAGCAACTCCTACCGGTGGGACATCCAACGTATGCACGGCATAATCCTCGGCATTGGCAAGCTTTGCCAATGATAGCTGATCTGCAACGCCATTTCCCGAGCGCGCTACGTGCTGCACCTGCAGCCGCAGGCACGATTCCACAGCTCAAAGACATGAAGAAGCAACGCATTCCCCTTAGAACGAGCCCCTGCACTTTGTAACATCTTTACCACGTCCTTGCTATCAACCTCGAGGATCACTTGGCGCAATCCCATCTCCCATCCTATTTTCTTTCCTTCTAATTTTCACTCTACCAAACAACTCTTATATTTTATTTTCCCTCCTTCCTCCCATCCTCTTTTCCTCTGCCAAAAGCCAAAAATTCACTTGAAGAAAAAAGTAAACTGTTTTACTAGTGTTCTAGAAACCTTGGCACGTACGATATGATTGGACTCTTATTGATGACATCTCAAAAAGTCAGGCTGGGTCCCATGGAAAATGGTGCCATTAAGCCTATATTTATGGTGTTTTTGACTCATAAATTAATAATAAAAAATAGATATGATCTTTCATGTAACCCCTCGTCCCGGTCTGGACGACTGACCGGTCCGAGCAGATCACACGGAGAAAACTGAAGTGAAACCCGTTAAGGCTCCCCTTCGGTTAGCAACCCTAGAAAATTTCTTTTAATTATTATCTTGTCTAAAGGCATTCATACATCCTATGTGAGATAAGACAGCAGAGAGACAACAAAGCGATGCGAAACAATCAAACAAGTAATTCAACAGCCCATTTTAGCCTTTACAATAGGCCGTATCGATACGCTAGGAGACGGTATCGATACGCCTTGACTTGGTCAACTACCCATAGTCAACCTAGGGAGACCGTATCAGTACACTGGTTGACCGTACCGATACGCCCTCGACGGTCAACTTCTCACGGTCAACGATATAAGACCGTACCGATACGCCAAAATCTCGTAAATTTCTCAGATTTCCAGAGAGCTTTTGGCGTATCGATACACCCGTGTGTACCAGTAAGCTAGGCCTAAACTGAGCCCCAAAGTGTAGGACCGTATCGATACGACCCTTAGGTGTACCGATATGCCCTGCACTGCAAGACTCAATTTAGCTGAAAAACAACCTAAGACTCAACTCTAGATGCATTTTACGACACGTCTAGCAACATACCAACACTCATAAATCATTTAGCAACCAAAACATATCATGCAATTCAACACAACCGAACAAACATAGCATCCAACACAAGATAGGCAATTAGGTAGGAACTTGCATAAAAACATACATGACTTCACCATTTCATTCAAAGGCAATAACACACATATAGACCTTTTATAAAAAGTTTTCACATGCTTTAGAAAAACTTATAGGCTTTCATGGTAATACATGGCTATACGCCTTCAACACACAAGCATTCAAGCAAAAACATCATTAAAACTAAGCATATATGAGTCTAACATTGCTCATACAACCACATGGCATCAACAATCCAAACATGCTAGGACATCAAAAGCCAACAAAGGAGTTTGAACTCCAACTCCGAACAAGTCTACACCCCCATTGTCTAGGCATTATTACAAATACTTAAATCATACTTGAGCTACTCGAGAACTCCAAAAGCTCCTCCCTTGCCCACTTGCCTTCCGAGCTCTAACGATCTACATGTTGGAAAAATGAGAGCGTAAGCTTGATAGCTTAGTGAGCGAAGCTCTAAAAACATCATCAATCATGCAGTTTTCAAAACACATTTCTTAAATGATAAATAAACCATTTGAATGCACGAAAGGTATCTCAACAACACAACTACATGGTTTGCACATGCACAACCAAAACACACGGTGGGACCACACATCACCGTTCGACTAGTAGTTTTTCGATGGGACCACTCATCACCTTACTCTACTACTAGTCACTACCGGTGGGACCACTCATCACCGTAGTTATGACAACCATCACGTGAGGCTCGACACCAACAACGACTACACAACAACACAGATATAAAAGCAATCTACAATGCATATGATATCGCAATAATTACTCATACATCATCACTTAACCATCAAGGTAAGATTAGTAAACTTACACTTGTGTTTAGCCCTCAAGGCTCCACCCAAACCCCTTTTTGAAATCAAATCTAGTTCAAGACATTTTCACTCACCGATGCAACCCAAACGAAAGCCGAACACCGATCTCAAGTCTCCAAATTCCCCGGAATCATGCCCGAAGCCTCTTCGGTGGTTTCCCTTGATTCTAGTCAATCAAAAACAACAATTTACTAAATCATTCAGCCCCAAAACCACTGTCACAATCAAGATACAATTCCAAGACCCATTTACCACATTTCCAACCCATGAACTAACAAAACTTCTTCGTTTTTGTACTCCCTAATAACCCAGCAGAAAACTACCAAATCCAATGCCCAAAACACCTCCAAACACCTTCAAAACACCCTTCTAGTATCACTATAGCACCAGCCCAACTCTCTTTCACAAAACCACACCAAAAACACAAATTTTTACACTTTTAAAATACCCCAAAACCCAATTTCGGGATTCTTAATAAAAACCAACCAAATTGAGATATAATGCACCTTAGGGCTAGGTTAACTCATAACTTAACTCTACATATTAAAAGCAAAACAAAAATCCATTAAAGTTCCACCATTTTCTTTGAAATCTATGAAAACTCAAATTTCTCTACCATGGTGTTTTCTAAAATCTAAAACCATAAATGTGTTAGGAATAGAGAGGGCAAGTCAAAAGTGGTCTTACCTTGATGGAAACACTTGAAATGAGAGTGGGATTTGATGAAATAGTGTTTTAGGGGATAAGGGAGGTTTAGACGTGAAAAAAAATCAAAGGAAGAAGAAGATGAAAACCTTTTCAAAAATCACCCTTTCTCATCTTATTTCCCTTTATTTTAAAATTACCAAAATGCCATTAACGAATTCAAACTCCTTTTAATTTAAACCAAAGCTTAATTAATTTTAAAACGAACCCACGACTCGAACCCGATTTACCCGAGTAACATCTGACCCTTAAACCCGAGGCGTTACAACTCTCCCCCACTTAAGGAATTTCGTCCCCGAAATTACCTGACTGAAAGAGATAAGGAAATTGTCTTTCCATATCCTCCATTCTCTCCCAAGTGGCCTCGTCCACCCCTCGATGTTGCCACCTCACCTTGACCAACTCAATTGCCCTACCACGCAACACCTTGCTATCTGAGGCTAAGATTTCCATTAGTTTCTCATCATATGTCAAATCCAGATCAATTCAATCTCTTCTACGGGCATTATGTGAGACGAATCCGATCTATACTTTCGGAACATCGACATATGGAACACATCGTGAATCTTCTCTAGTTCAGTCGGGAGTCTCAATCTATATGCAACGGGACCAATCCTCTCCACTACCTCATAAGGTCCAATGAATCTCGGACTCAACATACCTTTCCTACCAAACCTCATCACCTTCTTCCAAGGTGAGACTCTCAAAAACACTTTCTCACCCACAGCATACTCTATCTCTTTCCTCTTTAAATTGGCACACGACTTCTGTCGATCGGAAGCTGTCTTCAAGCGATCACAAATCAACTCTACCTTCTCAGTAGTGCCCTTAAGCAAATCGGGCATCAGTACAAGATTTTGTTCGGCTTCGACCCAACAAATCGGAGTCTTACACTTCCTACCATACAGAGCTTCATACGGTGCCATCTGAATACTAGCCTGATAACTGTTGTTGTATGCAAACTCTACTAACGGTAGATGTTTCTCCCAAGACCCCTGAAAATCAATGATACAACACCTCAACATGTCCTCCAACACCTGAATCACCATCTCTTACTGACCATCTGACTGCGGATGATACAAAGTACTAAAGTTCAACCATGTGCCCAAGGCACGATGCAGACACTCGCTAAATCTAGCTGTAAACCTCGGATCTCAGTCTGACACAATCGATTTCGGTACCCCGTGTAGTCTCACTATCTCGCAGATGTACAGATCGGCCAACTTATCTAAGGTATATGTGGTATGAACATGTATGAAGTGAGCACACTTAGTAAATCTATCCACTATCACCCACACTGAATTCTTCCTCGAAGGATTCAACGGTAAATCTAACACAAAATCCATGGTGATACGTTCCCACTTCCATTCCGGAATCTTCAAAGGCTGTAACAACCCTGAAGGAAACTGAAGCTCGGCCTTGACTCGCTGACAAACTATACACTTACTCACAAACTCGGCCACATCCTTCTTCAATCCAACCCAATAGTACTCTTGTTTTAACCCTCGATACATCTTCATACTACCCGGATGCATAGCAAAAGGACTATTATGAGCTTCATTCAAGATCGTACGTCTCAACTCAGCATCTTCTGGAACTACTATCCTATCCTTGTAACATAGGATCTCATTCTCACCAAAACAATAATCGGTAGGCCTACCTTCGGCTATATATTGCACGTGAGGTGCCAAAGACTCGCCTCACAACTGCTTCTCTCGAATCAACTGAGCTAACGAAGGCTTAACCTGAAGTTCGGCTATCAACCCACCATCCTTGGACACACTCAATCTAGCAAACATAGCTCGCAACTCAATTGCCACTTTCCTACTCAAAGCATCAACAACTACATTTGCCTTACCCGGATGGTATTCTATCGTAAGGTCATAGTCCTTAAGAAGCTCTAACCACCCACACTGTCTAAGGTTCAACTCCCTTTGAGACATCAAGTACTTCAAGCTCTTGTGGTCGGTATATACGGCACACTTCTCACCATAAAGATGGTGTCTCTAGATCTTCAAAGCGAACACTACGGCGGCTAACTCTATGTCATGAGTGGGATAGTTCTTCTCGTGCACTTTCAACTGTGTCGAAGCATAGGTTACCACCTTACCTTCTTGCATAAGCACACAACCTAAACCTACGTATGATGCATCACTATAAATAACAAATTCTCTTCCCGGCTCAGGCTGTATCAAGATAAGAGCTTCGGTCAAAGCTTTCTTCAACTTCTCAAACGCTTCTTGCCTTGCATCTGACCACTCATAGGGGACATTCTTTTGAAGCAACTTAGTCAAAGGGGTCGTTATCCTAGAAAATCCCTCGACAAATCTTCTATAATATCCCGCCAAGCCTAGGAAACTATGGATTTCTGTCACTGACTTCGGTTGTTTCCAATTCACTATAGCTTTTATCTTCTTGGGATCCACACTAATCCCATTGGCCGAGACCACGTGACCTAAGAAGACTACCTCCCTAATCCAAAACTCACATTTGCTTAGCTTGGCATACAATTGATTCTTAAGCAAGGTTTGAAGCACCAACCGCAAATGCTCATCATGTTCTTCTTCGGTCCTAGAGTACACTAGGATGTCATCTATGAACACTACTACAAACCTGTCCAAAAACTCATGAAACACACGGTTCGTCATATCCATGAAAGCTGCTGGAGCGTTTGTCAACCCGAAAGGCATCACCAAGAACTCATAGTGCCCATAACGTGTACGGAAGGATGTATTTGGTATATCAACATCTTTCACATTCAACTGATAGTATTCGGACCTCAAATCAATCTTCGAAAACACGGAAGCACCTCTCAACTAGTCAAGCAAGTCATCTATCTTAGGCAAAGGGTACTTGTTTTTCAATGTCACTTTGTTCAACTGCCTATAATCTATACACATCCTCATGCTATCATCTTTCTTTTTCACAAACAAGACCGGAGCACCCCACAGAGAAATACTAGGTCTAATGAAACCTCTATCGGACAACTCCTGAAGTTGTGTCTTCAACTCTTTCAACTCTTTCGGTGCCATTCTATACGGAGCAATAGACACTGGTGCAGAATCAGAATACGTCTCAATGGCAAACTCAACTGCTCTATCTGGAGGCAAACTCGACAACTCTTCCGGAAAAACACTCGGAAAGTCACAAACTGTCATGATGTCTTGCGTCTGACCTCACTCATATTCGGATTCATCACATAAGCCAAATAAACCTGACAACCCGAATTCAACAACTTCTGAGCTTCCAAAGAAAAAACAACATTGGACAAGAACCTAACATTCTCACCAACTACCACAACCTCGAAATCATCTCTGAGCTTCAAGGAGACTCTCTTTGTCTCAAAGTCAACCCTAGCTCTATGCTCTACGAGCAAATCCATGCCCAATATCACGTCAAAACCGTAGAACGGTAACTCAATCATATCAACCGGAAACACGTGGCCCTGAACCATCAAGGGACACCTCCTATATATTTTCGTAACTACCACTGTATCGCCAAAAGAGCTAGTAACATTTACACCTACCTCTAGCCATTCACATGGTAACCCTAATGACCTTGCGTGCTCACCCAAAATGTACGAATGTGTCGACCCCGAATCTATTAAAGAAAGCAAACTCAAAGACTGTAACAAGAAATTACCTACAATGACATCCGTGTCATTCTCAGCCTCTCGCTGAGCATATACTCTAGCCGGTCCTCCTCCCTCGGGCTAAACTGCTACCACATGAGCCAAGTTCCTCTAACCCTCGTTCCTAGGTTGAAAGTTACCACGACCGCGCCCACGACCTCTCTGATGCTCAAAACCCCTAGTTGGGGCCGGTCCGCCCCTAGCCGGGTGTGGACAGTTGCGCCTCATGTGATCTCGGGAACCACAGTTCCAACATGGCTCAAAGATACCCGTACACTCGCCCTGGTGGCGTCTCCCGCATCTAGTGCACTCTGGAGTGTGCGCCACAGCTCCTTGGCTCTGATGGCTCCAACCATAGTTACCACCCCTATGTCTCGAATTAGGCTGGAACCTCCTATCTCTATGCCTCTTGGCATGATCTCTATCCCAATTCGCGTGTCTCTTCCCAGAATCGGACCCACTAGCACGAGCACTGGAGCCTAAGTTTTGCTCAATATCCTTGGCCCTAGAGACCAAAACATCAAACTCAGTGTAGTCAGAGGCAAGCATGTAGGTCTTCACATCTCTAGTCAACCCATACCGGAAGCGCTCACACCGCTCCCTCTCACTAGGAACCAACTCAGGTGCATACTAGCTCAATCTCACAAACTGAACCTCGTACTTCGACACGGTCCTGTTACCCTGAACCAAAGCCATAAACTCCCTCTTCTTCTCTTCTAAGTACCGAACTCTGAGGTACTTTCTCTTAAAGGCATTTCTGAAGAACTCTCACTTGATATCCACCTGGGTCATACCCGAAGTAATAGTGGTCCACCAAGTGTATGTGTCCCCCTGAAGCAAGGAGACAATGCAACCCAACTTACGGGTATTTGAGCATTCCATCTGACCCGAGATGCGTGTGGTACTCTCAAGCCACGCCTCTAAACCCTCGGGAGTCAACCCACGGAACTCAACTCCGCCCAAACTACGGAGCCTCTCTAAGGGTAATCATGTCCCCGCACCCTGAGGTGGTGCTGCAGCTTGTACACCGGCCAAAGCTGTCTGAAAAGCTCTGGCTATGGTCTGAATCAAATGGGTCATGTCCGCGCCCGCTGGACCCTGACCCGCCTGAGCCCTAACACCTCCAACATTAGCACCGACCTGAGGCCCATACCATCACCCCTGACTTGCGCACCAGCCTGAGGCACGTTACCTTCGCCACCTACTCCATTACCACCGATAGTAGAACGAACAGGAGGCTCACCCCCGGGTGCCTGGTCACCCGCTCTAGGTCGCCCCCTCGATCTCACCATATCAAGATAGAATCTAAAACGGCAAACACACAACACACACGAAAAACGTTAGGTTAGTAAAAGGGCAAGGACTCAGGTTCTCAAGCTCATTAAACCAAAACCATTTTTTGGCAACAACACCTAACAATAGGGACATTTGACTAACCCTTAACCAACAGCAAGGTCACTAAAACATGCTTTCAAACATCGTACTAGCAAGCAAACTTCAAGCATACATGGCAAAACACTCACTGAGACATAGAGACATCTTAACATATCAACCTTACCTCACTTACCTACCCGAGGTCTCGAAAACCTCAGGCTCTGATACCACCAAATGTAACCCCCTCGTCCTAGTCTGGACGACTGACCGGTCCGAGCAAGTCACACGGGGAAAACCGAAGTGAAACCCGTTAAGGCTCCCCTTCGGTTAGCAACCCTAGAAAATTTCTTTTAATTATTGTCTTGTCTAAAGGCATTCATACATCCTATGTGAGATACGACAGTGGAAAGACAACAAAACAATGTGAAACAATCAAACAAGCAATTCAAAAGCCCATTTTAGCCTTTACAACAGGCCGCATCGATACGCTAGGAGACCGTATCGATACGCATTGACTTGGTCAACTACCCATAGTCAACCTAGAGAGACCGTATCGGTACACTGGTTGACCGTACCGATACGCACTCGACGGTCAACTTCTTACGGTCAACAATATAAGACCGTACCGATACACCCAAGACCCGTACCGATATGCCAAAATCTCGTCAATTTCTCAGATTTCCATAAAGCTTTTGGCGTATCGATACACCCTCGTGTACCGGTACGCTAGGCTTAAACTGAGCCCCAAAGTGTAGAACCGTATCGATACGGCCCTTAGGCGTACCGATACGCCCTGCACTGCAAGACTCAATTTAGCTGGAAAAACAACCTAAGAAGCAACTCTAGATACATTTTACGACTCTTCTAGCACCATACCGACACTCATAAATCATTTAGCAACCAAAACATATCATGCAATTCAACACAACCGAACAAACATAGCATCCAACACAAGATAGGCAATTAGGTAGGAACTTGCATAAAAACATACATGACTTCACCATTTCATTCAAAGGCAATAACACACACATAAACCTTTCATAAAAACGTTTCACATGCTTTAGACAAACATATAGGCATTCATGGTAATACATGGCTATAGGCCTTCAACACACAAGCATTCAAGCAAAAACAACATTAAAACTAAGCATATATGAGTCTAACATTGCTCATACAACCACATGGCATCAACAATCCAAACATGATAGGACATCAAATGCCAACAAAGGAGTTTGAACTCCAACTTCATACAAGTTTTCACCCCCATTGTCTAGGCGTTATTACAAATACTTAAATCAAACTTGAGCTACTCAAGAACTCCAAAAGCTCCTCCCTTGCCCACTTGCCTTCCGAACTCTAACGATTTGCATGTTGGAAAAATAAGAGCGTAAGCTTGATAGCTTAGTGAGCGAAGCTCTAAAAACATCATCAATCATGCAGTTTTCAAAACACATTTCTTAAATGATAAATAAACCATTTGAATGCACGAAAGGTAACTCAACAACACAACTACATGGTTTGCACATACACAACCAAAACACACGGTGGGACCACACATCACCGTTCGACTAGTAGTTTTCCGATGGGACCACTCATCACCTTACTCTACTACTAGTCACTACCGGTGGGACCACTCATCACCGTAGTTATGAAAACCATCACGTGAGGCTCGATACCAATAACGACTACACAACAACACGGATATAAAAGAAATCCATGATGCATATGATATCCCAATAATTACTCATACATCATCACTTAACCATCAAGGTAGGATTAGTAAACTTACACTTGTGTTTAGCCCTCAAGGCTCCACCCAAACCCCTTTTTGAAATCAAATCAAGTTCAAGACATTTTCACTCACCGATGCAACCCAAACGAAAGCCGAAAACCGATCTCAAGTCTCCAAATTCCCCGGAATTGTTCCCGAAGCCTCTTCGGTGGTTTCCCTTGATTCTAGTCAATCAAAAACAACAATTTACTAAATCATTCAGCCTCAAAACCACTGTCACAAAAAAGATACAATTCCAAGACCCATTTACCATATTTCCAACCCACGAACTAACAAAACTTCTTCATTTTCGTACTCCCTAATAACCCAGCAGAAAACTACCAAATCCAATGCCCAAAACACCTCCAAACACCTTCAAAACACCCTTCTAGTATCACTATAGCACCAGCCCAACTCCCTTTCACAAAACCACACTAAAAACACAAATTTTGACACTTTTAAAATACCCCAAAATCCAATTTCGGGATTCTTAATAAAAACCAACCAAATTGAGATATAATGCACCTTAGGGCTAGATTAACTCATAACTTAACTCTACATATCAAAAGCAAAATGAAAATCCATTAAAGTTCCACCCTTTTCTTTGAAAACTATGAAATCTCAAATTTCTCTACCATGGTGTTTTCTAAAATCTAAAACCATAAATGTGTTAGGAATAGAGATGGCAAGTCAAAAGTGGTCTTACTTTGATGGAAACACTTGAAATGAGGGTGTGATTTGATGGAATAATGTTTTAGGGGATAAGGGAGGTTTTGACGTGAAAAAAAAAATCAAAGGAAGAAGATGATGAAAACCTTTTCAAAAACCCCCTTTCTCATCTTATTTCCCTTTATTTTAAAATTACCAAAATGCCATTAATGAATTCAAACCCCTTTTAATTTAAACCAAAGCTTAATTAAATTTTAAAACAAACCCACGACTCGAACCCGATTTACCCGAGTAACATCCGACCCCTAAACTCAGGGCGTTACATTTCAAAATTTTGGGTAGAGGTGAGAAAAACTCGACTCGACTCAAAAAACCGAATTTATTTTCAAATTTCGAGTTATTCGAGTCGAGTTATTCGAATCAAATCCAATTACTCGAATTAATTTTGAGTTATTCAAATCAAATCGAATTAATTTTGAGTTCGAGTCGACTTTGATTTTTGAAAATTCGAATAATCGAAAAACCGAAATTTAAAACGACGTCATTTTAAATAATAGGCTTTAGTTGTGCTATGCGTTTGATCTCTTGAGAAGTGGGCTGGATTTTTAATCACGTGATTTTCTCCCTCAGTTCTTCATCCCTCACAGCGTAAATGCATAATCTCTTAACCTAAATTCCCAATTTTCTAAACCTCAGTTCTTCCTTCAAGCTTTAGTTTCGTAACAGAAAGATCGTCGGACGATCGTCAAAAAGAGTCTTTCGTGTTCGAGCCTTCGAGGTAAGCATATAGACTCGTCGAGGATGAAGCCTCAACTCTCTCGTTAATTGCATTTTTTTATTCTAGCTTTGTCTCATATTCAAACATTCACTCTAATTTGATTTGCTCATCACTAAACTTTCTCAAGTTCATCGTTTTATTCTTCTCTTTACACCTTAGAGTATGAGGTGTTTGTTCTGCTCTTGTTTCGGATGATGCTGATTAGAAATGTTATTGTATTTTTTACAACTCTTTTTATTTTTTTACATCTAATTTCAAGATAAATTAATATGTTTGGGATGTTGCTGATTAATATGTTTGTTCTTTGTATTTTTTACAACTTTTATCTGTTCCGCTCATGTTTCAGATGTTACTGATTAATATGTTCTGCTCTTTGTATTTTTTTATAGAGTAACAACTCTTCGATATTGAAGGTTTAATTTATAATAGGTTGTAGGCTTTTTCCACTTCCTGATTTGTTTTTTTTTCAAGTTTCCCTCCTAATTTTCCTTTCTCCCAAACACAATTGGAATGAACGCTAGTTTTGGGTTAGGAAACAATTTTTTGGCTATTGAGCTTGATGTTAGGCAATTGATTTTCTTTCAAATAAGTTTAATAAAATTAGAAACAAGAAAGAGTTTGACTTTTCTTCTCTAGAGGTTTATTTAATTTTGTAAATGCTCAAAACAAGTAAATGTATTGAGCAATGTTACCGCTTGTTATAAAAATTGCCACTGAAACGACAGAAGCCTTTTCTTATTTACACTTTGCTGCTTTGGTTTATAGAGTGATGCAAACTGTTGCAAAATATAACATTCATTGTTATTTATAAACCATTATAAATCACTTGTTAATTTATAAATAGTCAAAATAAAATTACTTGTATTTTGCAACACTTTGCAGCACTGTAAACGCTCAAAACAATTTTTTTTGTAAATTTTTAATTCAATTTTATATTTCGATATTGCAGATGAGTGAATCACAAGGGACTCAAAGTTCACAAAATTTTTCTCTGACTAAAGTCAATGACCCATCGGCAACGAGTAATAAACGTGTCTGAAAGCAACAACAACCAAGAGCATTTTGCTGGAGCAATTTCACCAAATATGTAACTGAATATGGGGAGAATAGGGCAAGGTGCAAACATTGTGTAACCCCCTCGTCCCGGTCTGGCCGGATGACCGGTCCGAGTGGGCCACACGGGAAAAACCGAAGCGAAACCCGTTAAGGTTCCCCCTCGGTTAGCAACCGTAATTTTTTTCTTTCATTTTAATCTTGTCTAGAGGTTTGTTAAATCCTAAGTGATCACGACAGCGGAGACAATCAAAGGAAATCACATTCGAAATACGGCCATGCATAAACAATCCATTTTAAGCTTACAGGGCAGACCGTATCGATACACCAATCAAGGGTATCGATACGCCTTGGCTTGGTCAACCCAAACAGTCAACTCGTAGAGGACCGTATCGATACAGCCCTTGAGCGTATCGATACGCACTCTTCAGTCAACATCTCGTGGTCAACGAGATAAACCCGTACCGATACGCCCCAACCCCGTATCGATACTCCAAAAACTCCCCAATTTCTCAAAATTCCAGTGACCAAAAACCGTATCGATACTCCCCGAGTATCGATACGCCCAGCCAAATTTGAGCCCTGGAGGCAATAGCGTATCGATACGGCCCTCAGGCGTATCGATACGCCCTGTACTGCAACACTCCCAAACTCAGCAAAAACGAACAAGATTCGAACCTAAATGCATTTTTGGACTTCCCTAAACCCCAACAAACATTCATACAACATTTACAGAGCAATATTTAACCATACAAGCACCCAACATATACATTCATTAAGGAAATCATGCAATTGAATCAATGATGACATTTAAGCATTCAAGTCTCATACTTCAAAGTTCAAACACAAAGGCAACCTCAAAAGCACATAGCTAACATTCATGGTAAGCAATTTAGGCATGGATGACAATTCGAACATGGCATCACAAGCCATTCAAAAGCAACACAACATGGAGTCTAAGCAAGCTCCTAAACGACCAACAATCATCCATCAAAATAACACATGTCCCATTGCTTAAACTATTACATACTCAACATTTAAAAGTTCATACTTGATGTACTCAAGCCAACAACCACACTTGGAGGCCCTCCACTTGCTCAAGCAACCCGCGAATTAAGGATCTGCAATGTTGAACAAAGAGAGCGTAAGCAATGATGCTTAGTGAAGGTAAGCTCTTAAAAACAAACCTCAATATTGCAGGGTCCGAGCACGATCTTAGCCAAGGCATTACACATATATACCAAGGATCCACAAGAGCCCCAAGATAAAGGTGCATGAGCAATAGTCAATTAAATGCCATGATCAACAAGCTCTATTCCTCAACACAAGTAAGCACATTTAAACATCCAAATAAGGATCATATATCACAACACATTGATACACATATCAATCAACATTGGCACCTAGCTATGACCCGAATACGCGGATAGACACGTTGGAACTCACATCCAACAACCACATTACCTCACGGTGGGATTACACTCATCACCGGTCTCGCGGAGGGGATTCCACTCATCCTCACGCCTCGTCGATGGGATTCCACTCATCATCGACTATATATAAATAAAATTTCTGGGCGAACCCGTACTCCTCCTTGGTGACTCAACGCCACCAAGGCCATGCGCGACTTTTGACTCATGTGTACACACTAACATCCTAATGATCGATCATTTGTACTCAAGCATACTAGTGCCAACATTTTACTCATTCCACATTACTCATTTCAATCAACTCCGTGCTTAGCGCGTACTCACCATGAACCATCATCATGCATGTCTCAAGCATCACAAATCATGCCTCATCTCACATGTATAACACAACATACATAAGCATTCATATCACATTTCATACGAGGCATACACATTCACACATATGAGTTCATACAAAGGCTCTAGATCAAGTTTAGGATTAGGCTACCACCCTAATCCTAACTCTAGGTGGGTCTACCAAGCCCAACCTAGTCCACATACTCGAACCAACCATTTTAAAACCATATAAAACAATTAACCACTCACCTAAGCTCCCAAGCTCAAAAACCAAGCAAACGACCACCTTCAATTCCCCGGATTTACTTCCGATGCTTCACCGATGCCCAAACTCGATTCCAATCAATCTCAAACACAAACAAAACATCCACAATCAATAACTCATCGTCGGAACTAACCCGGAATACAATTCAACCACAAATTACCAAGTTGCAAGCATGAACAAATCTCATTTTTCACCAACTCGGACAAGCCCAAAACCATGTCCAAAAACCATGTTTCCAACTTCCATTATACCCACAAGTGATCCCAATTCAACCCCTATCCATAGTACTATAAATAGCCTATCAAAACCCCCCTAAAACAACCCCCAAAACTCACCCAAAACCCTCCAAAAACCCCATGTTTACCCAAATCCGAAAATTGCTCAAAATCATTCAAAATTCACATATGTTATACCATTTGACCTCTATACATCATAACTAAACATATTAAATCAAAACATTTAACTTAACAACATAAAGATCTCATTTTTAATCAAAATCTTCCAAAAATTCCATTTTCTAAAACCTCCATGAAAATGAAAATAAAAGGTACTTTTAAAGAGAGGGAGTTGAGGGGAAGTCAAAAACGTCATTACCTTTCAAAACAGAGTTGAAATGGATGAGAAATGTGATGGAATAGTGAACTCCCAAGGAGAGGAGGAGTGGACGTTGGGTTTGAATGAGGGAGGGGAAGAAGATGGGAAAGGTGGGTGTTTTATTTGCCATGTGTTATTTTTAAGGCTCAAAAGACTTGTTTACCCTTAATGAAATGGAACATTTACAAGGAAGGGAAATCCATGGCTAATTGGGGTTTAATCTTAAAACATGGTCAACTCAAATTAATTAATTTGAAAACAAAACCCGAAATATTATTTAAATTATAAAACTGAGCCCAAATAATATTAAAATATTATTTTCACCTAATCCCTAAACCCGGGTGTTACAACTCTTCCCCACTTAAGGAAATTTCGTCCCTGAAATTACCTGGTGGAAACAAATACGAAAACTGCTCAACCATATTCGCTTTCCTCTCCCACGTGGCCTCTTCCACACCTCTATGTCTCCACAACACTTTGACCAACTCTATGGTCTTGCCACGCAACACCTTGCTATCAGAAGCAAGTATCTCAACAGGCTCTTCATTATAAGACAAATCCGAATTTAACTCTATCTCCTCAACGGGCATCACATGAGAAGGATCCGATCTATATCTCCTAAGCATAGACACATGAAAGACATCATGGATCTTTTCTAACTCAGAAGGTAACCTCAAACGATAAGCTACAGGCCCAATCCGCTCAACTATCTCATACGGACCAATGAACCTCGGACTCAACTTGCCCTTTCGGCCAAATCTCATTACCTTCTTCCACGGAGATACTTTCAGAGACACTTTCTCACCCACGGAGTACTCAATCTCTTTCCTCTTCAAATCTGCATAAGACTTCTGACGATCGAAAGCTGCCTTCAAACGGTCACAAATCAACTTCACTTTGTAAGTGGTCCCCTTAAGCAAATCCGGCATAGGTAACAATCTCTGACCTGTTTCAGCCCAACAGATCGGAGTCCTACATCGTCTACCATACAAAGCCTCATAGGGTGCCATCTGAATACTAGACTGATAACTGTTGTTGTAAGCAAACTCAACTAACGGTAAGTGCTTCTCCCAAGAACCCTGGAAGTCAATCACACAACAACGAAGCATATCCTCTAGAATCTGTATCACTCGCTCTGACTGCCCATCGGACTACGGATGATAAGACGTGCTGAAATGCAAACGGCTACCTAGAGCACTATGCAAGCAACCCCAGAACCTTGAAGTAAATCTAGGATCCCTAACCCTAACTGAAACAATAGACTTCGAAACTCCATGAAGTCTCACAATCTCACGGATATACAAGTTTGCCAACTTGTCTAAGGAATTCGTAGTGTTCACTGCTAAGAAGTGAGCACACTTAGTGAACCTATCAACAATCACCCAAACAGAGTTCTTCTTCGAAGGAGACAAAGGCAACCCCGACACAAAATCCATAGTGATCCTCTCCCATTTCCATTCCGGAATCTTCAAAGGCTGTAACAAACCTGAAGGAACCTGATGTTCTACCTTCACTCTCTGACAAACCATACAACGGCTCACATACTCGGCTACATCTCTCTTCAGACCAACCCAGAAGTAATCATTCTTCAAATCTCGGTACATTTTGGTACTACCCGGATGCATAGAAAAGGGACTCGAATGTGCTTCACTCAGAATCTGACGTCTCAACTCGACATCTTCCGGTACAACAATTCTATCTCTAAAGCACAACAAGCTCTCACCACTAAAACTATACTCGGTCGGTCTTCCTTCGGCTATGTCCTGAACATGAGGAACTAAAGTCACATCTTGCAACTGCTTCTCTCTAATCAATTGAATCAAAGAAGGCTTCACTTGCAATTCGGTGATCAAACCACCATCATCGGACACACTCAATCTAGCAAACATAACTCTCAACTCTACGGCCACTTTCCTACTCAAAGCATCAGCTACTACATTTTCTTTACCCGGATGGTACTCGATGGTCAAATCATAATCTTTTAGCAACTCTAGCCATCTTCTCTATCTCAAGTTCAACTCTTTCTGTGTCATCAAATACTTCAAGCTCTTGTGATCGGTGTAAACTATACACTTCTCACCATACAAATAATGACGCCAAATCTTCAATGCAAACACAACTGCGGCTAGCTCTATATCATGAGTAAGATAGTTCTTCTCATGAATCTTCAACTGTCTAGAAACATAAGCAACAACTCTCCTATCTTGCATCAAAACACATCCTAAGCCTACGTAGGAAGCATCACTGTAAATCACAAACTCCTTACCTGAAACAGGTTGCACTAACACTGGAGCATTTGTCAAAGCTTCTTTCAATTTCTCAAAGGCCTTCTGTTTTGCATCTGACCATTCGAACTTAACTCCCTTTTGTAACAATTTAGTCAAAGGAGCAGCTACTCTAGAGAAACCATCAACAAATCTCCTATAATAACCGGCTAATCCTAGGAAACTCCTAATCTCGGTCACGGACTTTGGTTGTTTCCACTCAACAATCGCCTCAATCTTCGATGGATCAACTCGGATACCTTCGGCCGAAACAACATGGCCAAGAAATACAACCTCTCGAATTCAGAACTCACATTTACTAAGCTTCGCATACAACTAATTGCTCAACAATCTCTGTAAAACAAATCTCAAGTGCTCATCATGCTCTTCTTCTGTCTTCGAGTACACAAGTATGTCATCAATGAAAACAACTACAAAACGGTCTAGATAATCTCTGAAAATTCTGTTCATCGTGTCCGTGAATGCTGCAGGTGCATTCGTGAGCCCAAATGGCATCACAAGAAACTCATAGTGACCATATCTAGTCCTAAAAACTGTCTTCGGAACATCACACTCCTTTAATTTCAACTGATAATACCCGGATCTCAAATCTATCTTCGAGAACACTGAAGCACCTCTCAATTGATCAAACAAATCATCTATACGAGGCAACGGATACTTGTTCTTCACAGTCAACTGATTCAACTGTCTATAGTCAATACACATGTGCATGCTACCATCTTTCTTATTCACAAACAACACGGGAGCACCCCACGGAGAACTACTAGGCCTAATGAAACCACGGTCTAATAATTCTTGCAATTGACTCTTCAATTCTTTCAACTCTTTCGGATCCATACGATACGAAGCTATCGAAACTGGATTAGACCCTGAAACAGTCTCAATCACAAACTCAACATCTCTAGCATGAGGTAACCCGACAAATCTTCAGGAAACACATCCGGAAAGTCACAAACTGTTCTGATATCCTTCGGTCTAGCTTCACTCATATCCGGATTCATAACATAAGCTAAGTAGGCCCCACATCCGGAGTCCATCAACCTATGAGCCTCTAAAGCTGACACTACGTTAGACAAGAACTTAATGTTCTTGCCTACTACCACTACCTCGTAGTCATCAGAAAGCTTCAAAGAAATTCTCTTTGTCTCAAAATCCACACTAGCACGGTGCTGAACTAACCAGTCCATACCCAAAATAATATCAAAACCATAGAAAGGAAGTTTCATCATATCAACTGAGAACACATGACCCTGAATCTTCAGTGGACATCGCCTATACATTCGTCTAACCACAACTGTCTCACCAAAAGAACTAGTAACATTCATACCTACATCTAAGATCTCAACAGGGATATCTAACTTCTGTGCATGCTCACTCAAAATGTAGGAATGCGTAGAACCCGAATCAACCAAAGGAAGAAAAGACATAGACTGTAACTCGAAATTACCTGCTATCACATCAGTGTCATTCCCGGCCTCTCTCTGAGCATAGACTCTCGATGGTCCTCCCGCCTCTGGCTGCACCGCCACAACATGAGCAAGGTTCCTCTGAGCATCTACCCTAGGTGCATCAGTCCTAGGCTGGAAGTAGCCACGACCGCGCCCACGGCCTCTCTGAAAATCATTCGCTCTCGCAGGAGCCTGAGCAATGTTCGGTGCCTGTGCCGCCTGATGCGGACAATCCCTCCTAAAGTGGTCCCTCGAACCACAGTTCCAACAAGCATGGAAATTACCCCAACACTCACCAGCATGTTGTCTCCCACAACGGGTACACTCGGGCAAACGCCCTCCACCTCTATGGCCCTGATGGCCCCTACCATGGTGGCCACCGCCACGTCTATGGTCAAACTGATGTCCGCCACCTCTGTGCCTCTTGGCATCTCTACCATCAAAGTGGTTATGCCTCTTACCAGAACTGGAACCACCAGATCGTTTGGCCGAACCCAAACTATGCTCTAAGTCCTTGGCCCTCGCGACCAATACATCAAAGTCTGAGTAGTCAGAAGCTAGCGTGTACCTCTTAATCTCCTCACTCAACCCATAGCGGAAACGGTTACAGCGTTCCACTTCAGTGGGAACCAACTCTGGAGCATACTGACTCAAGCGAACAAAACGGATCTCATAGTCAGTCACAGAAGCCTCTCCTTGAGTAAGGGCCATAAACTCTCACTTCTTCTCATCTAAGTACCTCGGTCCCAAGTACCTCTTCCGGAAAGCGGTCTCAAAGAAATCCCAATCAATCTCTGTCTCTGGAACCCCGGTAGTAATGGTGACCCACCAGGTGTAGGCATCACCCTGAAGCAACGAGATCACACAACCCAATCTATGTGCGCCCGCACAACCCATCTGAGCCAAGATACAAACTGTCTTCTCCAACCATAACTCCGACCTCTACAGAGTAGATCCTCTAAACTCCTCGGCCCCCAAGCTACGGAGCCTCTCCAAAGGTAGACTGGCATCATCATACCTAGGCTGAGCTGCAGCCTGAGCTCCCGCAACTGCAGCCTGAAATGCTCCCGCTATAGCTTGCACTAGCGGAGTCATATCAATTCCAACTGGACCTTGGCCACCTTGAGGTCCATCTCCTCCGGCTCCATCCTCGCCCCCAACTCCAGGCGGAGGAGGTGGTGGTGGTGGAGGAGCGCCAACTCCCGCGGCCACCGGCCCTTCTATGTGAGCTCCCACACCAACTGCCGGCTCAACAGGAGCCGCAACACGTGGTTCCTGATGAACCACTCTCGGCCTACCACTCGGTCTAGACATCGCTCTCACAGATATTAACTACAACCACAAAACATACAGAGCTGGGTTAGCAAGGCAAGGCTTCCAAGTGTTCAAGTACGTTCCCTCACTTAAAAATCATTTTTCCAATGTAATAGTAGCAATGGGACTCTTACACACATGCTTTGAAATAAAACAATCAACATACTTGTCACACAAGCAATCATACTTACAAAGCAAGCAAACACCGTGCTAATCAATTCAAAACTTAAACTTACCTCACTTACCTGCCCAAGGTCTCGGTAACCTTAGGCTCTGATACCAACAAGTGTAACCCCCTCGTCCCGGTCTGGCCGGATGACCGGTCTGAGTGGGCCACACGGGGAAAACCGAAGCGAAACCCGTTAAGGTTCCCCCTCGGTTAGCAACCCTAATTTTTTTCTTTCATTTTAATCTTGTCTAGAGGTTTGTTAAATCCTAAGTGATCACGAAAGCGGAGACAATCAAAAGAAATCACATTCAAAACACGACCATGCATAAACAGTCCATTTTAAGCTTACATGGCAGGCCGTATCGATACACCAATCAAGGGTATCGATACGCCTTGGCTTGGTCAACCCAAATAGTCAACTCGTAGAGGACCGTATCGATACAGCCCTTGAGCGTATCGATACGCACTCTTCAGTCAACATCTCGTGGTTAACGAGATAAAACCGTACCGATACGCCCCAACCCCGTATCGATACTCCAAAAACTCCCCAATTTCTCAAAATTCCAGTGACCAAAAACCGTATCGATACTCCCCGAGTATCGATACGCCCAGCCAAATTTGAGCCCTGGAGGCAATAGCGTATCGATACGGCCCTCAGGCGTATCGATACGCCCTGCACTACAACACTCCCAAACTCAGCAAAAACGAACAAGACTCGAACCTAAATGCATTTTTGGACTTCCCTAAACCCCAACAAACATTCATACAACATTTACAGAGCAATATTTAACCATACAACCACCCAACATATACATTCATTAAGGAAATCATGCAATTGAATCAATGATGACATTTAAGCATTCAAGTCTCATACTTCAAAGTTCAAACACAAAGGCAACCTCAAAAGCACATAGCTAACATTCATGGTAAGCAATTTAGGCATGGATTACAATTCGAACATGGCATCACAAGCCATTCAAAAGCAACATAACATGGAGTCTCAGCAAGCTCCTAAACGACCAACAATCATCCATCAAAATAATACATGTCCCATTGCTTAAACTATTACATACTCAACATTTAAAAGTTCATACTTGATGTACTCAAGCCAACAACCACACTTGGAGACCCTCCACTTGCTCAAGCAACCCGCGAATTAAGGATCTGCAATGTTAAACAAAGAGAGCGTAAGCAATGATGCTTAGTGAGGGTAAGCTCTTAAAAACAAACCTCAACATTGCAGGGTCCGAGCACGATCTTAGCCAAGGCATTACACATATATACCAAGGATCCACAAGAGCCTCAAGATAAAGGTGCATGAGCAATAGTCAATTAAATGCCATGATCAACAAGCTCTATTCCTCAACACAAGTAAGCACATTTAAACATCCAAATAAGGATCATATATCACAACACATTGATACACATATCAATCAACATTGGCACCTAGCTATGACCCGAATACGCGGATAGACACGTTGGAACTCACATCCAACAACCACATTACCTCACGGTGGGATTACACTCATCACCGGTCTCGCGGAGGGGATTCCACTCATCCTCACGCCCCGTCGATGGGATTCCACTCATCATCGACTATATATAAATACAATTTCCGGGCGAACCCGTACTCCTCCTTGGTGACTCAACGCCACCAAGGCCACGCACGACTTTTGACTCATGTGTACACACTAACATCCTAATGATCGATCATTTGTACTCAAGCATACTAGTGCCAACATTTTACTCATTCCACATTACTCATTTCAATCAACTCCGTGTTTAGCGCGTACTCACCATGAACCATCATTATGCATGTCTCAAGCATCACAAATCATGCCTCATCTCACATGTATAACACAACATACATAAGCATTCATATCACATTTCATACGAGGCATACACATTCACACATATGAGTTCATACAAAGGCTCTAGATCAAGTTTAGGATTAGGCTACCACCCTAATCCTAACTCTAGTTGGGTCTACCAAGCCCGACCTAGTCTACATACTCAAACCAACCATTTTAAAACCATATAAAACAATTAACCACTCACCTAAGCTCCCAAGCTCAAAGACCAAGCAAGCGACCACCTTCAATTCCCCGGATTTACTTCCGATGCTTCACCGATGCCCAAACTCGATTCTAATCAATCCTAAACACAAACAAAACATCCACAATCAATAACTCATCGTCGGAACTAACCCGGAATACAATTCAACCACAAATTACCAAGTTGCAAGCATGAACAAATCCCATTTTTCACCAACTCGGACAACCCCAAAACAATGTCCAAAAACCATGTTTCCAACTTCCATTATACCCACAAGTGATCCCAATTCAACCCATATCTATAGTACTATCAATAGTCTATCAAAACCCCCTAAAACAACCCCCAAAACTCACCCCAAACCCTCCAAAAACCCCATGTTTACCCAAATCCGAAAATTGCTCAAAATCATTCAAAATTCACATATGTTATACCATTTGACCTCTATACATCATAACTAAACATATTAAATCAAAACATTTAACTTAACAACATAAAGATCTCATTTTTAATCAAAATCTTCCAAAAATTCCATTTTCTAAAACCTCCATGAAAATGAAAATAAAAGGTACTTTTAAAGAGAGGGAGTTGAGGGGAAGTAAAAAACGTCATTACCTTTCAAAACGGAGTTGAAATGAATGAGAAATGTGATGGAATAGTGAACTCCCAAGGAGAGGAGGAGTGGATGTTGGGTTTGAATGAGGGAGGGGAAGAAGATGGGAAAGGTGGGTGTTTTATTTGCCATGTGTTATTTTTAAGGCTCAAAAGACTTGTTTACCCTTAATGAAATGGAACATTTACAATGAAGGGAAATCCATGGCTAATTGGGGTTTAATCTTAAAACATGGTCAACTCAAATTAATTAATTTGAAAACAAAACCAGAAATATTATTTAAATTATAAAACCGAGCCCAAATAATATTAAAATATTATTTTCACCTAACCCCTAAACCCGGGTGTTACATTGTGACTCGACTTATACCATGCAAATTGGAGGTTCTACAACTAATCTGAATAATCACTGGAAGACATGCTTAAAAAAACCTCGAGGTAGTACTTTTGATTCTAAGCAAACGGAGTTAACATTTGCGAAGTTTGACCTTGAAAGTGAAACATCTTTTTCAACTTAGAAGTTTGACGAAGATGCTATTAGAAAGGCATTGATTCACATGATAATTGTAGAAGAACTACCTTTTCGAATTATCGAGGGAGAAGGGTTCAAGCTATTTCTTTCCAAAGCATGCCCAAGGTTTCATCTCCCGTCTCGGTTTACTGTTAGAAAAGATTGTCTTAATTTGTTTAACTCTATGAAGAATTTAATGAAAAATTCTTTTGGTCAAGATACGAGTAGAATTTGTTTAACAACTGATACCTGGACATCACTACAAAAGGTTTCTTACATGGTTCTAACAACACATTGGATAGATGAGGAGTGGATGCTGCAAAAGAGAATCATAAACTTTTTTCTGATATCTGCTCATAGAGGTGAAAACATAGGCCAAGCTCTTGAAAAGTGCATTCGGGATTGGGGGATTGAGAGGATCTTCACTATTACAGTTGATAATGCATCTGCTAATACTGTTGATGTTGAATATTTAAGAAAGAAATTGAACCATCGAAATGTATGTGTTACAAATGGAATATATATGCATACAAGATGTGTTGCACATGTTATTAACCTTATCGTGCAAAAAGGTGTTAAGCATGCTTCTGTGTCTGTTGATCGAGTTAGAGCTGCTGTGAGGTATATAAGAGCATCACCATCAAGGATAAAAAAAGTATTACAAGTGTGCAGAAGAAGAAATGATAGATACTAAGGCTCACTTGTGTTTAGATGTACCTACTAGGTGGAACTCAACTTATATGATGTTGAAGGTGGCTGCAAAATATGAGCGTGCTTTTGATTCGTATGCTCGAGATGACCATAACTTTTTTCTTGACCTCTCAATTGGAGATGGAGTCCCTACATTTGATGATTGGGAAAATATTTGAAGAATTGAAAATGTTTTAAAACCCTTTTATGATCCTACATTAAAAGTATCTGTATCATTGCATGTTACATCTCATTTTTTGGGGAAATATTGATAGAAATACATTGTTTATTTGATGTGTGGGCAAATTCTGAAGATTTAGATGTAATCTCTATTACTTCTAAAATAAGGGAGAAGTACAATAAGTATTGGGGTGATGCAAAAAAGATTAACTTCTTAGTTTACTTGGCGAGCATCTTTGATCCACGACACAAAATGAAATTTGTGAACTTTGCTTTTTCATGATATTGCTGATGACGTTATGAAGATGATTGGCAAAGAATTGCATTGTTTGTTTGATGAATATTCTTTCATTTTTGGGAGGGCTATGGTCTATGAAGGTCAATCTAGTATTTTGATAAAGGTTTTCAATTCCGTAGAATTAAATCTATCTAAGACAAGTTTGGCCATGCAACAATATCTCTTGAAGAAGCAACAAGTTGGTTCGAAAAATAAGTCTGAGTTGGATAGATATTTGACCGAGAAGGAAGAACCAAACAACTCGAGTTCATTTGATATATTATTTTGGTGGAAAATGAATAGTCCAAGATACTCTGTTCTTGCACAAATGGCTCGAGATGTTTTCTTTATTCCTATCTCGACAGTTGCCTCAAAAAGTGTATTTAGCACGAGTGGGCGTGTTCTAGATGGTTTTAGAAGTTCATTAACTCCGATGATGGCTGAGGCTTTGATTTGCACTCAGGATTGGCTTCGAAAATCTAAGAATCTTATCAATCTTGATGAATATGGTGCAGAACTTCAAAATATGAAATATGGTAATACTTAATTTTGATTGATTAAGTTATTTGGTGTGTCATTTATTTTATCAATTTATTTAAATTTAACTAATATTTTACTTTTATATTTGTTAGATTTATCAAGAATACCCGAAAATCAAGAAGTTCTTTCAAGTAAATTGCACACATTGCATGAAGACGAAGAAACTTAAGGTATACAAAAATGTGGTGTTTTGAAAATATAATGCAAACTATTGATATATCATATATGTATGTTTTTGTTTTGACAATTTATATTTTATACCCACATTATTTCAAGTCTGTTGATTTTGTAATGTATTCTTGCAGCTCATGTTGAAGTTTTGCCCTTGTATTTTTCTCTCGTTGCAGCATTCTAGTTTTTATTCTCCATGTGGTCATATTTTGATTCTCCAAATCGTATTTTTGGAGTTTCAGTGTTGTTTGGCTTTTGATTTCTTGATTTTCATTGTTTTGCTCTTCGAATTTTGTCTTGGACTAAGACTCTTGGTGGCTGGTGCTTGTCTTTGGATTGCATTTTGGGATATGTTTGTTTATATTATGTTAAGTTGTTGATGTTGTGTTGATGCATTGTAGCGAAATTTTTGTGTGGACTTATTCACAGTCTTACACCTAATAGATATAATCTTATTGAAACTTTAATATTTTTTTAGCATTTTACCAAATTAAGTATTCTCTACCTATGTTTGCAAATTAATATTCTTTAGCATCTCATTAATATTTGATAGAGTTTCATAAAAATTGAAAATAATCGTATCATAACATTATAAATATTTACAAGTAAATTTGAAGAGGAACTCGAACAACTCGATTCGACTCGAATTTCATAAACTCGACTCGATTCGAAAAAATTTCAAATAAAGTTTGAATGATAAAACATGACTCGTAAACTCGAATAACTCAAATTTTTTGACTCGACTCGACTCGATCGAATACTCACCCCTACTTTTAGGAGCTAAGTTTTCCCTTCCATTAACCCCACAGATTTAAAATATTAGTACTTTTTTAAATTTTAATATAAATAAAATTTTCAATATTGATATATATTTAGTTTAAAAAACTGCTATGGTTACGATTAATATTAGATTTTATATTTGATTTTAAACAATTGTTCTTGTATCTCTTATGATTTCTTATATAATATAGTAAATATTAGGGTAAACTAATCCAATGACCACCATACTATGGTAAATGTATTAAAATGACCACATTAAAAAAAATCGATTCAATTGACCACCCAAACTATTGAAATTGGATCAATTAAAGCACCGGCCGTTAATGGGCTAACGGAAGGTGAGGTGACAGTTAAAAAAATAAAAGTATAATTACACAGTTGGTCCTCGTTACTTATACAGTCTATTAATTTGATCTTAATTTTAATTTAATAAAATAAATTAATTATTTAGTGACACGTGTCACCACCTTATTGGAGGACTTTAATTTTTTTTATTTAATTACTTCCCCCTCCAATCAGGTTGTGACACGTGATATAAAATACAACATATAATATATCTATTATATTAATGTTAATGCATGAAAAATGAAAAAAAAAATGCGGTTTTAAGAAACTCGAACACAACATACTTATGATGCACTAATTAAATTTGTAAAAAAATTAATGATTAATTTTTTTAAACGATTAAAATATATACAAATTTATTTTTTTTACAAATTTAATTAGCGCAGGATTGTCGTTATTTTAAATTTGTATATATTTTAATCGTTTTATACAAAAAATTTCATACAATTTTTAATTTTTTATTTTAATCGTGCACTAAACATAATTTAAAATATATACAAAATATTGTTAATTTTAATTTAATTATTAGATTTATTTAATTGAGTTAGATGTTTTTATGCATCATAAGTATGTTGTGTTTGAGTTCCCTAAAACCGCATTTCTTCCATTTTCTTTGCATTAACATTAATATAATAGATATATTATATGTTGTATTTTATATCACAAAAATTACATTGGTCTAGTGGCAAGCACATGTTTTTTTTCACCAAGGGATCTTTGGTTCGAATCCCTCAGCCCCAATTTTGTTACTTTCAATTTTTCCAGGCATTAATAATGATATAAACATATAATATATGTGGTACTTTATAACACAAAAATAGGCTTGGCCTAGTGGCAAGCCCAGCGTCTTCCCACCTTTTTAACCCAAGTTCGAATCCCTCACCTCCCAATAAGGTGGTGACATGTGTCACAAAATAATTAATTTATTTTATTAAATTAAAATTAAGATCAAATTAATAGAGTGTATAAGTAACGAGGACCAACTGTGTAATTATACCTTTATTTTTTTAACTGCTACGTCACATTCCGTTAGCCCATTAACGGCCGGTGCTTTAATTGATCCAATTTCAATAATTTGAGTGGTCAATTGAGTTGATTTTTTTAATGTGGTCATTTTAATACATTTACCATAGTATGGTGGTCATTGAGTTAGTTTACCCTAAATATTAACGTGTACTATTTAATTACATACTTAAAAAAAGTCAATGTACTTAATTTTTTTAAAACAGTCTAAAAAAAATTAATATACTTTATTTAAATATACTATTGTCGAGGAAGATAATCGGAGGCGGATGATAATTAGGGTCACTAAGAGCTATGGCCTTCAAAATTTTAAAATTTTATTATTTAATTTTTTATATTTTAAAACTTTTCAACTTGACCTCTTTAAAAATTTAAAATATTCTTGTTATGTTTTAAAATTTTTGAATATTTTTAATTTAAATACTCTCCTTAAAATTTTTATTAGTTCCCATAAAGCATTATTTTGTAAAATTTTAGTTAGACCTTAATTTTTTTAAAAATTTCAATTTAAACATCAAAATATTTTAGAAAATTAAAATAAAGCCCCTCGAATTCCGTTCCTCAGATCTGCTCATGAAGATAATAAAAGAACTTAAAATAGTTTCAGACTTCAGCATTGAATTAATTCGGTATAATTCAATTTAAGTTTGACGTTGAATTTAATTTCCGGAAGAAGGGAGAACTTTTGAGCTTTCCCTCGGCTCCACGTAAAGCAGCCGCGCGCCTCATATTTTAGGAAATCTCTCCGTAACAAAATTTTTAAAAATCACTTTTCAAAAATAATGTTCTACTAATCTTTAGTTTGTGAAACCATGCGGCCACATCACATTTTTTCCCTTCGAAAATTTTATTATGATTAATTAAAGTTGAATTGTATCGTATATTTAATTTTAATGAATAAATTTTTCAACAAAATTTTTTCGCGTACACAGAACTAAGTTTAAAGTATACTTAAGCGATATCAATCTACTTATTACTTATTCTAACTCTCGTTGGTTATTTTTTAAAAAAATAATACTCCCTTTATCTTACTATAACTGTCACATGTTAATATTTTTCTGGTCAATTTTTTTCAACTTTAACTAAATTTTATTTAAATATTTTAATTAATTAACATTTATAATATATATTTAAATACTACTTGATTGAAAGCGTTTTTAAAGTATAATTGTTTCATATTTTTATCAATAGTAAAATTTAAATTATAAAAAGTTAAAGTTAAAAAAAATTCGACAAAAAATATCAACATGACAATTTTAGTGAGACAGTGAAAACAACATTATTTTTACTTAAATTTAATTAAAAATATAAAAATACTAATTAAAATTTTCTAATAATTTTTTTTGAATAATAAAAATAAATATCAAGTTCTGTCGAGAATTTGTGCAGTAAATAAGCTGCACGAGATGAACTAAGACCATATAAAAATAAACCATACTTAAAGAATATTCTCCATTATTTAACGTGGTTCTACTCTTGGTTTATCCTCGTAACCCTAAAATAATTAAAATATAATTCCATTAAATTTGTAATTTTTGCACGATTAAAACTATAAACTCTCCTCATAACGCCATATAACTTTTGTTCACCCATTAATGGACTGCGTTTCTCTGAACTCCATCAATTTTAAACGTTAAATCTCACTAGCTATTTATATGATACATTATTTTACTCCTAAGAATTTTAATCACAAAAAATTTACTACAATCTTCTCCTAATAATGAATATTTGTTGCAATAGTAAGTATGTTATACTTGTATCTCCACACCCAAGAGTTCCGAAAAATGATCTCTAGTATTTATGCGCTTAGCAACTCCGAAAGTGACTCATGGCAACAACTCCTCTAAAGGCGAGCAATAACGAAGACAAGGACGTCGGAGGCCCGCACGGTCTTGTGGAGCATACTAAGGCGTATCTATAGTGGTGTATGGTGGGTCATGCGACCTACTATTAAAAAAGATTAAGTATTATGTCTGGTGTAATTTGGAAAGGGTTATATTTATTTTTTAGGGTTAATTTCTATATTAGTCCTTTTGCTTTTGTATGTTTTCGTATAATTAACTCTTTCAAATTTTATTTTCTTTCAATTTGATCTTTTAATATGTTTTTTATTTAGTTATTGTATATTTATTGTTATTAGATTTTTATTTTATTAATAATGTACACCACTATTACTTTTTAACAACAACAACAATAATAATAATAATAATGTTGTGAATAAAATAAAGAAGAACAATAATAAGAATAAAGAACAAGAATGGAAGCACAAAGAGATGAGAGGAAGATGGAGATTTATATTATTCTGAATAGTCAAGTGTATACAATGCCTTAATTAGATCATCTATTTATAGACATAAGAAGTACATAATACAATAAACTCTAATTAATGAAGATAATATTTCTAATGATAAAGTAAATCAAATCTCCTTGATAAAGTCCTTATCATTATAGACATCCACATAGATAAATATTCATAACACTCCCCTTTGGATGTCTATGAAGATAACGTGTCTCGTTAAAACCTTACTAAGATAAAAACCCAGTGGGAAAAAATTTTCTTTAGTGAAGGAAAAAGAGTACACACATATTTGATACGCATAACATGTTGTCTCATTAAAAACCTTACCAGGAAAACTCATTGGGACAAAACATCAGTTAAGGGAAAAAGAGTGCAACACGTATTTACTCTCCTCATGAAAACGTCACAGAAGATCTTTGAATCTTCATAATTCAATCTTGAATATTATTTTTCTAAAGATCATGAGGGATGAAACTTTGGAGTAATATGTTTCATGATGTATCCACTTTCAAACATATATCTTGCATTATCTTCACACAAGATAGCTTTTATCATATCTTGTAAAAATAAATCCACATATCTTTTGGATATGTTGGGTCAATGGTCTTAGCCAAACACATTTTTAGCTTGCCTCGTGCATAACAATTATTTCTACGACATTTGAGGAGGCATCGACGAATGCTTGAAGATCTAAATGCAACGATCTTTGTATATTTATAGATATTGCTTGACCAACTAATAATTTGTGCTTCAAAACCAAGAAAAGATATAATTATCTTTATTCACATCCAACAATCTTATAATAGATATGCTTTATCCATATTGAATCTTCTTTAAGATTCTTTCAACTTATGTCCATTCATAGATAAAAATGTATATTTAAGTGCTCGATCTTTAGGTTGAGACAAAACCACATCTCAAGATTCTTTTTCTCAAATCCTTTCCTTAAATAACCAAATGCTTAGAAAGCTCTTCAGGAGTTCTAATAATATAATGAATCTTGATTCAAATTTCTTTATAAAATAAATAAAGAAATCTTATCATTCTTATAGTATTTCCTCAATTAATACTCACTAAGGCGATTATATCAAATGCGCCAAAATATTCAATGAGACATGTCTAAATAAATTTTCTTAAAAATTTCAAATGCTTTTAGCATTTTAAATCTTTTAAGGATAAACAGGGATCCATAAATAATTAGACACATGTAATATATTTTATATTGCCAAAGTAATTGCATCCACCATGAAATAATTAAAACTCTTCATAAATTATAATTCAAGTCGAATTTACGACTACTTATTTGTGCTTTTAGGTGATCTTTTCATTCTCACAATCTCGCTCTATTTGAATTTTTTAATTATTCTTCCCATTCATTTTTAAAGAACCTAAAAGAACTATAGAGATTTTATTGCTCAGCGAGCTCCATCTTTCATGATTTATTTAAAATGCAAATCTCATTATCATGGAATTTAGTTTTACAAATTAGGCACTGATCAGAACTCCTTATAAAATCTAATATAGTGGCATTCCTCCAAAGAAATCAAATTCTGCCATTCTAGCCTCATTATAATTGAATAGATAATTTCATTTAGGGAAGACATTTTGGATTATACATTGCCTATATACCTTTATGTTGTCTTTTGTTTTCTCTCCTCTTTACCTCAGTCTTGTGTATGAGTAGAAAGTTAAAATACTAATAAAACGCACGTGATATAAATAAGTAATGGCCTGACATATATGGAAGAAAACAATGTAATAGCAGGTTTTTGGAAATGAAATATTGAGATTAATTTCTGAGACAAGGTTAAGTCTTTATGAATGTGTTTTGATGTATTTTCTGTTTGATTGATACTTCAAATTGGTGCATTTAACAGTTAAAGGTGTTCTTCTTCTTCAACTAAAGCACCACCGTATAATTGAAAAAACGTCAAGGAAGGATAAGTGTTTGTTTAAATAAAATTATTTTAAGATTCTTTTTATATATGATTTTTTATTAACTTGCTTTAGTTTAGGTTCTGCGTCGTCTCCACTCTCCACATACGCATCTCTGAAGTCTAATTGCATTGGTGCTGGTGACGGAGCAATATGGTACGAAGTCATTATTCTTTCTTAAATTTTTTTAATAAGATGTATAGCGCTATTGTATCATATTTTTTATGTGAGATTAATGTTCCTCACCTCATTAAAGGTGTCATTTTCCCCTACTCAACCATTATCACGGTTGTCCACTATGTCTACCCCACTCTTGGGGTAGGTTTGAAATCAGGTAGTCAAAGGATTGTTCTAATACCTCTTGTCACGGAGCCATTACACTCTTCCTAAAATACATGTTTGATAGGATGTGCAATGCCACTATATTTATATCCTAAAACTTCCATTTTCTTTTCCGATGTGAGATTAATGTTTCTCACCTCTTTAGAACATAATATTCTCTCACACTCAACCTTGTGATGCCCTTGTCATGAGTCATACGCCCTCATGATGGGCCACTTTCACGAGATGCGACGAGGACGTCACTGAGTTTGGTGGGAGAGAAAGTCACAACCTGCAAGATTAGGTCTGAGTCACATGCATAACAAGCTGCCCAATAGGTTCTTGAAGAGATTTTGGGCTTGAAGAGACCACCAGAGTTAACCCGATCCGTGGAGGATTTTAGAAGTCCTATCAATTCACACATATGTGAACACACCGTATGAACATAGAAGATAACTTCCTTAGATAGATAGATATTGTAATCTATGGAATATGCCGATTTTGTACCATTTGTGGTTGGTAGATTTTGATCTTAGTCATTGATGTAAATCAATAGGAACCGTCAGATGTAAGG
Organism: Hibiscus tridactylites; assembly: GCA_958450335.1. NCBI lineage: Eukaryota > Viridiplantae > Streptophyta > Magnoliopsida > Malvales > Malvaceae > Hibiscus > Hibiscus tridactylites. The sequence continues at coordinate 52,850,596 of OY288282.1, forward strand.
AGACTCAACTATAAATAGAGACATTCCCACCTTTTTGTTGTATATCTATCATTTGAGTAATTAATGCATTTACTCTAAAACTCTCTTTGTGTTCTCCATTATTATTTCTTTGTTCTTCTCGTTTTTTATAATCTTCTCATGTATTTGCTTCTACTAGTAATTTTTTTAGGCTTTCTAGTATTTTGGAAGAGTTTGATATTTCTGTGAGAGTTTTGAAGAGTACTTGGACATTTGTTTCAAGAACATTGTTTAAAGTCGCACGATTTTGCTATAATGAAAATTTTGTCCCGTGACAAATATGGCAAGATTCAAAGAGGAATCTCTTAGCTTACCGTATTATCAAATTGTTGGGGACAAAAGAAATTCATATGGCCGAACGTACATATGGCCGATCGTGCATATGCCATATAAGAACAAAATGTATCCCTTTTGAAATCAAAAGATATAGAATAAAAGTTCCTACTAGTTAGGGTAGATATGAAGAATACACATGATTTCTTGATAAGTAAAATAAAGGAGTTTAACGAATATTAAAGACAATTATAAGGTTTAAATCTTATGTTTAAAATTTAAAAGATAAATTATTATTTTATTTTGTATAATATAAATTTATTAATTTACAGTGAATTTTTTTGAATAAATTGACAAAATATTTATTGTCTATAACTTTGAGAGAATAATAAGTGATCATACTACCCTTACAAAATATTTTTTGAATAAATTAATTGTTGTAAGGACGACACAAATAGGGTAGAGAGATTCTAAAGTTTAGTAAACATAATAGACTTTATTAAATATAGTTGATTTTAAATTTCAACAGTTGTATAGAAAGTTTGTCCACAATTATGCTTTGCCTTTTTATACATGGGCGTGATAAATTGTTTATAAATTTACCTTTAAGTGAATTAATATTGACTAAGAGAGACATTAATTGTTTTTTCGGGGACTGGTGGCTGTTATATTTACAAATTAATGTTTGCTGATTTGACATTATGCATTTGTTAAGGTCATTGCCGTTGTTTTATATATTTATATGATCGGAACAAAACGAGACTCTTGATCTTTGTTGTGCGTCCTATTGTCTTATATTAAAACATAAGAAAACTACATATATATGATATTCTCCAAACTCTTACATCATTTTGATTGAGAAAGGTTATGCATATTGTTAAATTAAATAAAGAATCTCAATTGCTAGATATAACACTAACATTGTAATATTTAAATGTCAACTAAGGCATTAGCCGAAAGTAGAATTGGGGATGGCAAGCGGGCGGGCGGGCAGGACGGGGGTTCACCGCTCTGAACTCGCCCCGATCTATAAATTTTTAAACCATATCTTGCCCCACTGTCGATTTAAATATGAATTATTCATCCACCTCGATATATTAACTCAGAAATTCGACTTGGAAATTAAAAAAATTAATCTTCGTCGATGATAAATGTCAGATTTGACCAAGCCTAAAAAACAAAGTAAAACCAATTAAATTACCCATATGAAAAATATATATTTAAAAGAATAAACTTGAACTATTGGCCGTCATAATCAGATATGTTAAAACTTGAACAACTTCTAATTTTTTTTAGAACAAGCACAATACCCAAAAACAAAAAAGTAGCTTAAGTCCCTTAAAAACATTTTTATATAGTGATATTTTCATAAATATGATAATATATATAAAATTAAAAATATACCAGAGCGGGACGAGAAATTTCTATCTTATACCAATCTTGTCCCGCATCGCCCCGACTCAACACTTTTCAAAACCTGCCCCAAACCTAAAATTCAAGAATAAAATATTTGATCGGATAAGGTCGGAGCAGAACAGATTGGGTTAGAGTTGGATAATTTTACCATCCTAAATGTAGTGCAAGGTTCAACTAAGTTGGAGTATTCATATAAAACAAGGATGGAATTTTAGTCCTAGTTTTCTATGTCGTAACCAAAATAATAACATGAACAAATCAGCCTTCATGACTATTTATAGATGTAATTTAGGCTATTTTTTGCTGTTATCATAAGCGGCAAATCGCAGCAGCTAAATGCTGCCTCCAGCTTCAATACACAGTCCCTACAATGAAGTATAACTAAAAGTTTGACAACTAAAGCAGGGCAGGATTTAGTCCAATTTGTTGAGTTTATCGAACAATCAAAACTGACTAGGAGGTGAGTCAATTGGAATTTTTTAAAAAAAAAATGGAAGGCGAGTGCAAGAATGAAAATTTACAAGAGAGATTTAAATTGGTTCAACTCCTTCAATAGAGTTTACATCCACTACTTTAGCTATCACACTAAAAATTTCACAAATTCACTTAATTTATTTTTCCTTTGAGAACAAAGAATAACCTTAAGATACTCACCTAAATTTATACCCAAAATTTTGTGAGACTTTCTCAAAGTTACAAACAAATAAGAAAATTCAAATCCTCTTCAAATTTGAAGGAAAACAAAATTAACAAAGAAAAGAGTGGGGGGTGGGGGACCTAGAAAATATGGGAGCAAACATAAAATTTCCTTCAAATTTCATCAGATTAGCCATCCAAGAAATCCTTATGATCTCTGGTAGATTATGAATATTGATTTATCTAATAAGGTTTGTTATTATTTTTTATTTCATTAATAAGCTCATACTGTTACTTTAAGTTGACTAGACTTGTATATTCTGTTATTTTTTTACTAGTAATTTTACATTCTGTTGAGTTTTGACATAGAGGTTTTCATTTCAATCAGGAACAGAATTTTGGTATCTGTCTTGTACCAGGCAGAAGATGATCGTATTGAAAATATGCTTAAGAGAAGGTAAATTTTACTTCCCATGTCCTATTGAAAATAAATTTGTAATATCTCTTCATTGGCTAAGTAGCATTTCAAAATTTTGCACTTAGTTATTTAAAATAGAACGCACGTTAAATAAATAAGTTTGAAGATCCACTCCTTCCATAAATTAAAATGGTGGTGTACAAGGCTCTCGCACTTTAAGATCAGTATTTTGTTGATGGGGTTCGAGGTTTCCGCATCTATTAGAAGATTTGGGTTTAAGGGATTTTGACTTTGCAAATATTAGAGAAAGGTCAAAACGCACAGTAGAAGGGAATAAATCTTTTTCTCATTTATTCAATAAAACCCTGATTACATTATATACTAATAAAGAACCTGAACCTTTATTTAATAACTAAACCAGCTGTAAATTAACAAAACCAACTAATCCTAACAATATTAACTAATCCTAATAGCCCCCCTCAAGTTGGAGCATACAGATTCTGAATGCCCAACTTGATTACAGAATCCTTAAACAAAGATGGTTGAAGAGCCTTTGTAAAACAGTCAGCAAGTTGATTATGAGTAGACACAGAAAGTAGTCGAATTAATCCTTGCTGTATCTTCTCTCTAACCAGGTGACAATCTATCTCGATGTGTTTAGTCCGTTCATGATATACAGGATTCTCTGCAATTTTCACAGCAGAAAGGTTGTCACAATAGAGATTAGTAGAATGCAAAGGAATCTGTAAATCAGCTAAAAGATAAGAAACCCATTGTATTTCACAAGTTACAGAGGCTAATGCCATGTATTCAGCTTCACTTGAAGATCTGGAAACTGTCTGCTGCTTTTTCGATTTCCAGGAGATCAAAGAAGGTTCTAAGAATAGACAAAACCCAGTGGTAGACTTCCTGGAATCAGGACATGAGGTTCAATCTGAATCTGAAAAAGCACTGAGTTTTAAATCACTATCAGCAGAGAAAAAAAGTCCTTGTCCTGGTGTACCTTTCAAGCACCTAAGAACTCTATGAGCAGCTGCCATATGAATGTCAGTAGGTAAAGAGAGAAATTGGGACAATTGTTGAACATCATAAGTGATGTCAGGCCTTGTATTAGTAAGGTAAACAAGTTTACCAATAAGTATCCTATAAGGTGTTATGTCAGACAAAGGAGTTCCATCAGTTTTAGATAACTTGGAGTTTAAAGGTGTGGAGACAGATTTTGAATCTAAAAAACCAGTTTCTTCAAGCAAGTCTAAGATATACTTCCTTTGACAAAGGTTAATCCCCTTAGAAGACCTTGCCACTTCAAAACCAAGAAAATACTTAAGATCTCCTAAATCTTTAATTCTGAAAGTTTCATGTAAAAAGGCTTTAATTTCATTTATGGAAGTAGAATTAGGGCCAACAAGCACAATGTCATCAACATAAACTGCTAAGGCAATAAAATCATCACCAACACCTTTTAAAAATAAAGAATTATCAGAGGCAGCCTGTTTGAACCCTTGACTAACTAAAGCAGAGGTGAGTCTTTCATTCCATTGCCTACTTGCTTGTTTTAGCCCATAAAGACTCTTTTTTTAACTTACAAACTAAACCAGAATTTTCAGGGGAAAAACCAGGGGTGGTTGCATATAAACCTCTTCATTAAGGAAGCCATGTAAAAAGACATTACTAACATCTAATTGTTGTAATTTTCAATTTTTAGCAGCAACAACAGCTATAAGAGTCTTAATTGTGGTTATCTTTGCAATAGGACTAAAGGTATTAATAAAATCGATTCCTGGTTGTCGAGTATAACCTTTTGCAATCAACCTAGCTTTATACCTCTCTAAGGAACCATCTGAATTGAGTTTAGTCTTGTAAACCCATTTACAGCCTATTGCTTGTTTTCCTGGAGGTAAGGGAACTAAATCCCAAGTCTTATTATTTTCTAAAGCAGTAATCTCTTTAGCCATAGCATGTTTCCAGCAGTCATGTTTAATATCATGCTTATAAGAACTAGGTTCTTTTAAAATTTCAACAGAATTAATATAATGCTGATATGGAACTGATATGTTAGAAAAAGACAATACCTAATTAATTGAATGAGGAGATGATTTAGAAGATTTGACCTTAGGTAGTTCCACTTGAAAATCCTTGAACTTACTAGGCAATTTTGCAACCCTGGTAGGCCTCTGATGCTGAGTAGAAACAACATTAGTAGGGGCACAAATGACAGTAGGAGTAGGAGAAAGATGACAATCCAAAAAAGAAAGATGTTCCAGTTCTTTAGAAGTTTCAGTTGCAACATCAGATATAACATCATTAGGAGTAGGAGTAGGATTAGGAATAACTTGTTCCAATTCTTTAGATGTTTTAGAATTATTCTTAGGCAAAGATGAAGGACTTACATGATTCTTTAAAGAAACAGTAACATCAGTTTGCTTAATTGGAAACATATCATCAAAGAAGTTAGTATTAGTCTCAGAATTTGGCAATATAACTTCATAAGGTGTCTTAGTACTTTGAAAAGGAAAATTATTTTCAGAAAATACAACATCTCTTGATACAAAAACATTATTTGTTTCTAAATCATATAATCGAAAACCCTTAATATGTTTTGGATAGCCTAGAAACAAACATTTAATAGCCTTAGGATGCAACTTAGTTTTAGGCTTAGGTAAAACTGCTGAATAGGCTAAACAACCAAAAGTTTTAATATCTTCAAGCTTAGGTGTACTTTGAAACAACATTTCAAAAGGTGCTTTATTTAATAAAACTGGAGTAGGAGTTCTGTTTATTAAGAAAACAGAATGCAAAACACAATCTACCCCGAAGTTTAGGGGCAAACTAGCCTAAATTTTCAAAGACCTAGCTACAACTAAGATATGCTGATGTTTCCTTTCAACAGTACTGTTCTGTTGAGGGGTATAAGTGCAAGAATTCTGATGAATTATACCTTTGGTTTTATAAAAATTCATCATATCAAATTCATGAGCATTATCAGTTCGTATACATTTAATTTTGCAAGAAAATTGAGTCTCAACAAACTGATAAAAGTCAACAATAAGAGTTCTAACTTCAGTTTTATTTCACATAGGAAATAGCCAAACATATATGCTCTTATCTTCAACCACAGTCAAGAAATAAGCATGACCATACAAGCTTTTGACAGGAAATGGACCCCATACATCCATATGAACCAAATCAAACAAACTATCAGAACTAGATGTACTAACAGGAAATGGAACCCTTTTATGTTTAGCTAGATGACATACATCACAGTTTGAAGAAAAACTATTAGGAATATCACTAAGCATTTGGGAAAAATGTTTCATTCTAGTAGGGGAAGGATGCCCTAACCTAATGTGCCATAAGTTTGAAGATGCTAAAGAACAAACAATAGACTTAGGAACCTGAGCAGGTGTAGCAGAATGCAAACACATATAGCCCATTTATGCAATCAGCTGTACCAATCATCTTCAAGCTGAGAGTATCCTGTAAAGAACATCCAGCAGAGGAAAAAATAAGAGAGATTTCTTTATTTGCAACCAACTGAGAAACAGAAACAAGGTTAAAGTTAAAACTAGGAATATGTAACACTCTATGCAAGATTATGAAACTATTTATATGAACAGTACCAACATGTTCAACTTTAACTAAGACATTATTTGGTAACCTGACAGATTTATCAATTACAGCATGATATTCATAAAAAGAATCTAATAAATGACATACATGATCTGTAGCACCCGAGTCTATAATCCAAGAACTAGACAGATTAGATGAATTAAAGCAAGCAAGAACCATCTGTTTCTTCTTGAGGAACAGACCCAAAGGTAGAAGAAAGCATATTAACAGATGACTCTTTTACAACAGTGGATGAATTCTTTGATTGAAGCAAAGCCAACAAACTATCATATTGCTCTTTGGTGAAAGAAACTGATCTAGTTTCATCTTTGTCAGCAGACTCAGAATTGTGCATAACAGACTCAGAATTGGACCCAACTTGATTAACACGACTGTTTTGATTTGGATTTCTAGATTGAAAACCAGGGGGAAAGCCATGCTTTCTATAAAATTTGTCAACAACATGACCATATAGACCACAAAAGGTATATAAAGGCCTTTTATTACCTAGGACATGTTTCTTATTTGAAGAATACCTAGTTTCTTGCCTAACAACAGAATCCCCAGATCTAAACGAAACCCTATCAGCCATAAGAATGGTGGAATCATTAGAAGAACCAATTGAAGCATTAACAGACCTCTCGTGTTGAACAACAATAGAAAAGACCTCATTATCGAGGGTAAAGGTTTGACCATGAGAATTTGGGATTTTTGAATAGAAAAATTTTCATTTAATCCCCTCAAGAACCTAAGCAAAAAATCTTGGTTTCTATACTTCAAAGAAGAACATTCACAGGCAACCAAAGGGCGTAAATTGAAAATTTCAGCCCAGACAATTTTTAATTGAGTAAAGTAAATACTGACAGGAAGGGTACCTTGTTGCAAGGAGTAAAACTCCTGAAGCAAATCAGAGACACAGAGTAGATCCCCTTGATTGAAACGGTCGAAAAGATCAGACCACAACTCAGAGGCGTTGTCAATCCAAATGACGCTCTGAGCAATTTCTTGATTCAAAGCTCTTTGAATCCAAGAAAGTACCAAATTATTGCACTTGATCCACGCAGAATGCTTCGGATCATCCTCTCGTGGTTGCTGGATCGAACCATCCACAAACCCAAGCTTATTCTTCGAAATAAGCGACATCCTCATCGAACGAGCCCATGCGTGATAGTTGCCGCTGTTCAACAGGGAGGAAGTAAGCACCAACGCCGGGTTTTCATTCGGATGAATGTAGAAAGCGTCGGACACATCGTCGTTCTTGAAACCGAGACTCTCACTGGAAGAACTCGAAAAGTCTTCTGATACCATATTAGAAGATTTGGGATTAAGGGATTTTGACTTTGCAAATATTAGAGAAAGGTCAAAACGCACAGTAGAAGGGAATAAATCTTTTTCTCATTTATTCAATAAAACCATGATTACATTATATACTAATAAAGAACCTAAACCTTTATTTAATAACTAACCCAGTTGTAAATTAACAAAACCAACTAATCCTAACAATATTAACTAATCCTAATAGTATCCAAAGTTCTAGGATGGTGTGCAAGGCTCCCACACCCAAAAACATAACACCGTTCGATGGTGTCTAAGGTTCCCTTATTCAAGGATCTGACACCGCCATATAGTGTACAAGCCTCTTGTATCCTATGACCTGCTTTTAATAGTGTCCGAGACTCCCGCACTTAAAGGCTTGGAATCGTTCGATGACATGCTTTTAAATGTAAGAAAATATTTATTTAGACGTTAATTTAGGTGGGCAAACGCCTATTCAGCACTCCAACGCCTGTTGGAGTTGGAGAAATATTGTCGAACGGAGCCTTAGAATTCAAGTCTTCTTATTTGAGACGTTGGTTGTGATAATCTATTATGTTGATTGACTTTTCCATTGTAAACATTCATATTTGCATCCGTTAGGAATTTGAAGTCAAAATAAGGTATCCATCTTTAGGATCTAACAAAATAAAAAGAAGAGCCTGTAATTTTAGTTTTCTACAACTACTGAATCCATAAGCTTTCCTTTTCTAGAGTTTCCTGCTTAATTTCTCTTTTATTAATTTTTCTAATGATTCTCACAATAATCATGTTTCCATGGGCTTTTTTCCTTTTTCTTTTTTTTTTGTTTAATTATGATGACAGATGATACTACCTTATTAGGGTTTTGATCACATCATTCGTAATTCCATAGAAAATGATAACAAGGTTGCATTCGTTGAATGGATTCACTATAAAACCCAATCAGTTGGTGGTTATGATGTGTATCAATCGCACGTTTTATCGGACATTGTGTTCGACATCACTCGATACAATGCAGTTAAGTGTGCAACTGCTCTATTACAAGGAGAGATTGGTCTCAAACTAGATGTTAATATTTTTGATCCTAATGACTTCTCACTTAGGCCTGAACTAAGTGTCTTGTTTCTTCCTTACTTAGCTCGAGCGGATATCAGATTTATGGGCCGGCAACTTCTAAACATTGCTATTGAGCGCATAAGGTATTGGTTTGGAACATTCTCCTACTTCATGAATGCGGGTGCTTATAGAGCTTGCTCCTTTTCCGTATTACATTATAGAAGCAGGGCCTGAAAGTAGTGTATTAATACGGTTTTTGTTATATAACATATATATGCATGTCCATTTCTTATTGCAGCGATCAACCTCCCTTCATTGGCTGGTCTACAAGACAATCTCTCTACAGGACGATTGTCTTTTGTCAGTTCGAGGCAACGTTATTGGAGAGTGTTAGATTGCTTTTTAAGACCACGAACGAGGTTGAGAAAGAAATATTCCATAACGTGAATGACGGGAAACTGATTGAGATAGCTACCTTATTGACTGTAGCTCGACAAGATGTTATATCCCCTTCTCTTTTCGAAGGCTTATGTGATCCTGCTTTGAATGGGAGTATGTCCCTTCGCCAATTGGTCTTATCAGAGATTGTTTCACTAATGGCTTCACAAATAACATTAGTTTCTACTGGTGAGGAGGTGCATGATGAGGTGAACAATAAGTTGGAAACATGATGTCTATATTACTGTTAATGCTACTGCTTAGATTGTAAAGCAAATAATAGGTGAGATTCCTGCTAACACCATAGTTTTTGTTTCAATGTAGAAAGTAAATTATTTTGTGAAAATGAAGGCACTCGGTTGGAAAGAGGGACTACAAAGATTTACAAACAACATGATGCGGATGTCATGGTAAGAAAAAATGGTATTCTGTTGATTAACGCGTTGTTTAAAGTGTGTACATGGTGTCTAGTCTTGTTACAGGATTAATAGATCAAATTGATTATTTGCTTTGTCATCTTGTAAAACACAAAGTGGATTCTTCGGTTGTCCAACCAGCCTCTAACTTTGGAGGCAACCCCAAACTCAATAATGAGGATGATGATAAGGGTTCTTTACCACTCAAAATTTCTCTTGAAAAACTACGGTTAAAGTTAATTTATCTTGTGCAATGATATTTGTTAACATTTTGAATCTCATTTTCCAATTTCTACATGCATCTCTCTCGTGAATTGTTGTTTTTATTCATGTTGATTTACTTATTATTATTGTTTAAGTTCTCTTTCGTATTCTTCATGCAGTTGTCATCCTTATTTGAATGACTGGACTCCCAAAAAATTCATCTTCAAACTAGGTTGTATATTAGGCCTACCGCAATTGGTTTGTTTGTTTGTTTTATTCGTTTTTCCTATTATGCTTTTTTTAATGTTTTTATTTTTAAGTAGTTTTGTATTTCATTTTCACTTTCATTATTAGAAGGAGTCCTTGAAGAGCGTCAGATTGGTTGCATGCAAAACTGAGATTGAGACCATTGGTTGCGATTTGGCGAGGCAGGGAAAGCTCATTGAACTAACTTCACTCCTAATGGTGGCTCTAGAGAAGTTGATCATGACCGCATCACCTGGAAGCAATGATTTATGTTTTAATGTCATTCGCCGATGCATAATGAGTGATCTCCATGCATCACTTGATGCGGAGGTCAGACTAATTGGTAGATCCAACAGTCACAAGTTAGTTGAGAAATGTAAGGATGAGAAGGAAATGAAGTTGTCTGCACTCGTGGTGCTGGAAGTGTTTGAGAGAGCTGTCAATTCTATTAACCAATATCTTCAATCAGACGCATATAATGTAAGTATCAGGTGTTTGATCCTTCCATTTTTTTCATCCAACCAAGAAAAGCCTAAGTATTTAGAATGCTACCCGTTTCTTATGCACTTCATTCATTGTTATGTATCATATTCCGATTTTACATGTTAGAAGTCCACCGACTTCTCTTCCTTTATCCATTGATTTAGAAGTATCTATATTAGTTATTTATCTCTAATATTCTTCTAGATTTCTCCATAGATGTAAAGTATCATTTATATTTTGTTATTATAATAATAAGTTAACCGACATAAGCACACCTATAAATAGGTTGTGCGTGAAAGAGTGATGAGTGTTAAGGGTGCAAGTTGAGTGACCGTGAGTGAGTGTGTGAAAGTGTAAATTGAGTGTGAAAAACGTGAGATAAAGTGCAAGTGAGGTGTGTGCAAATTAAAGTGGAGAATAGGTGTGCAAGTGAGAAAGATATTCGGGGTAAAGGTAGAGAGAAATATAGTAGTGAGGTATGGTTAAGGGTAGAGAGAAATATTGTAGTGAGGTATGGTTGTAATATTTTTGTATATTAATTAAAGTGTTATTTCTCTTTGTAATTAGAAGTTTTTCGGTTGAGCCTTACTTTATGTATTTTTTAGCGCATTTGAATTGGTTACTAATGGTCGGCTATGCCGCCTAAGTTATATGGCCGGCTCTACCGCCTAAATAGTGTGTGATCGGTTCTACCGCTTAATTGGTGTATGGTCGGCACTGTCGCCTAAGTTGTGCACTAAGAAATTAAAGATATAAAGGCTAACCGACTCAGGTAGTAGGTATAGCACTAGTGGTCAGTCTTAGGTCCTCCATACGGGGTGTGTTGGGTCCGTCAAGTTTTCAACAATTGGTATCAGAGCGGGTGGTCTGGAACCGTTACTAGTGGAGAAAGCTTCGGTAAGCGTTGGACGCTTACATTGGTCGGTGTATCAGTTCGTTGGGAGAAGACTCTGTAGAAAAACAGTCAGAGACTGTAAAGTTTCGGTAAGCGTTGGACGCTTACATTAATCGACGTTGCATCAAGGTGCTAAGGGGAGACTCTGCCAGAGCACAGTCAAGGATTGTAAAGCTATTGGTTTGGAACCAAGCTTAGTGGACGTCGGGTGTCAGTCAGTATGGCAGACTTTGGAAGCACAAGCAACGGGATAATGAAGCTCAATAACCACAACTGTGGTTACTGAGAGACGTGTATAGAGTCCTACCTACAAGCTCAATAACCATAACAACTGTACAATATATAATTATAGTTAAATATAAAATTTATTTTATATAAATACACGAAAATGTTGCATGATTTTTCTCGAAATTTCCAATATCATGTTTGATAACGTCCAAACCCTTCGCAACATCAACAAGAGTTAAAGGACCGGTCCACCTACAAAGAAGAAGATAATTTTAATTATAAAAATACATATATTAAAAATAAACTTTTTTCTTACTTTCGACCTAGCGAAAAAACATATGGAGTAGGCTGCGTAAGTTGAGGGCGTAAAAACGACATTCTCCGCCATGCCCAAGACTAGAGCAACACCAAACAACATTCGATGTAATATTTTTTCGGATCAGTGTTCTTGAATATCTTCTTAAATAGACTTGCCAAAGCTGCGGATACCCAGCTCAGTTTACCGGCATCTTCAAAACTCTGCAAATGCCTACAATAGGAAAAAAATATAAGCGCGGACATATGCCTACAATAAGAAAAATATATATTAGCATATGTACATATTTTTATTATTATCATATCCACTAAAAAATGTTTTGTTACCGTCTTCACATTTTCGCTCGCATCATAGGGTAAATTTTTAAATTTATTCTGTAGCCACACTAATTTTATTTTTTCACCGTCAAAACGTTTTGGTACAACCCCTAGCCAATCTAAACATATGGCATGCCAATCAGCAATACTGGGACCGCTGATAACCTCTCCATCAATAGGAAAACTCAGGATATAGGAAACGTCTTGCATGGTAATCATCGCCTCACCGCAAAGGAAGGTGGAATGTGTGTGTGTCTCCGGCCTCCACCTCTCCAAAAGAGCGTTGATCAAATCAACGTCTAATTTCGCACCTCCAATAATTTTGGATGCGTCCAAAAATCTGACCTGCTCTAAATACGGTTCGATCAATGTGTCAGATAATCTCGACATCTGGTTGTAAAAAATCTCTAGATGTCATTCCTCCTCATTCTAAAAAAATTAAACACATATGTATAAATTATACTATATAAAAGAATATAAAAATACGTATGTATAAATTACAATATATGATAAAATAAAATAAAAACTAAATAAAACTAGATAAAATTTACATGTCTCCAATGATACTCGAACATGTGCTTGTGATCCAACCTTATCAATCCCGACATTATATCAAACACGAGAAATCAACTGAGAAAGTGAAAGAAAGTAGATTTGAGAGAGAGTGAATTTTTTGGTGTAGGGTAAAAAGGTGGGTGGGGACCAATTTATAGTGGTAATTAGGGGTGTTCATTGCCGGGTACCCATTTTCGGGTACCTTAAACTGGTACTTGGTTCATCTAGGTACCTACTTTATCGGCCCGTGTCCCGACCCGTTACACTCGGGTACTTGGAAAATTGGATACCATGTACCCAGTTTATATTTTTTATATTTTTTTAATTCTAAAATTTTTATAAAAAATCACATATCAAACACAAAAATATTTTTAAAAAGTTTTAAACTTAAAAGTATATAATACAAACATAAAAAAAAATTTAGAGATTTAAATTTAGTTTTAGAGTAAAAGTATTAAGAAACTTAAAATAAAAATATAATGTCAAATATAAAAATATATATTAAAAATTATCAGGTCGGATCGGGTACCCGGTAAGGGAAAACTTCCGGCCCATGTCTCAGAAAAATTATCGGGTCAGTACCCGACCCGGTCAGGTAATTTTTTTTTATAAGATTACCTAGCTTTTTTAAGTTCGGGTCGTCGGGTCGGGTCAACCGAGTTGAGTATTTTTTGAACACCCCTAGTGGTAATCACATCGGTTATGGTGTGAATATTCAATGGAAATTGCATCCTGCAGGACGTGATTTTTGTAAACCGCACCCTACAGAATGCGAATTTCTCGTAACCCTAACGCGGTAAATAAATTTTCAACCGTTACAATTTATTACCGTGAATAACGCGGCCCACAAAGCGCGACTTAAGTTTATCGCGCCAATTCGTTTTAAATTCTCGTGGAAGTCGCGTTCTACAGGCTACGACTTTATTTTTATTTTTTAAAAAAATTAATATCGGATAATATAATCCACATCGGGCGAAATTTGTACCCTATGCGGTGCGAGTTTGAAAATCGCCTCTTACAGAACATGAGTTACCCTTACGTGGGTCATATATGGGGTATTTTTTATAAATGTCGTTCTGACCTAAAAGGAAATATCTGGTCAAATACCCCCTAAAACCCAACCAAGTACTTGATTTTACATCCCTAACACCATCACGGTTAACAATAGATTCATTTCGACAAAGGAGCACATTTATTAAATTTTTGAGTTTAAAGTTTTGATTGGATGAAAAAAACCCTTAAAGACTTAATTGATTTTTCTCCAAAAGTTTAGGGCTTTTTGCACCCTTAAGCCAAATATTAACATTTCAATCAAGTTTTCAGTCTAAAAAATAATATTGAAAGGGATAATAGCACAAATGCCCCATATACTTTTAAAAATCTTTTAATGAGAAGTTTGTACTTTGTAAACGTTCAATCAGCCCTATGTATTTTTCTTCTATCATACAAAGTTTCCTTCACCTATAATACCGTTATTTGGTAACGTGACAGAACACGTGGCCGCGTTAAAAAGTGACGTGGCTTCGCTGTCAGAAAAAAAAGGAGAAAACTACGCAAATTTACGGTTTATTTTTTAGGTTTCTAAAATAAAGTAAAAACAAATAGAAACCCCGATTAGTTCATTCTCATTTTTATTCTACACCATTGTTTCTAAACCCAAAAAATGCAACCTTGGGATTTTCGAAATGGGTTTTAAGTTTCGATTCAAGAAAATGCAACCTTGGCTTGGTTCTTGCAAGAAAGTTATGATTCAATCGATGGTTCCACTTTCTTTTTTCTGGGATTATCATGACTGGTATGTTTAACTAGAAAAAAGATTGAAATTTTGATTATATGGAAATTTCTTTGATCCTCCGGCATTGAATAGGGAGAAATGCTCGTAGACTTGACCAAAATATCAATTAACAAGATTTATTATGGAGACAAAATGGGGGATGGTTTTTTAGCTGTTAAGATCGATTTTGTGTGTGCTATTTTCAAGTGTCAACTTATTGGGTTCCTGTGGAATTGCAGGGTTCTTATTCGTGCAATGACAAATTTATATTTTAGTTGACATACTATGTTTTGTTTTGCATATTTGTCAACACAAATAGATTGATTCATTTGTAGGTATACTTTCATGCAATTGAAGAGTTTATAAATGTGGTGGGAGTTTATGGTGGCAAAGGTAGATGTTCATCAACCCCGAATATTGCTTGCTGCCTGCGAATGTGTGGCTGCCACGTGTTACCTTTTAACGCAGCCATGTTTCCTGCCATGTCACCACATAACGAAGTTATGGGCGAGGATATTTTATATGACGGAAGGAAAGTACAAGAACTGATTGAACGTTTATAAGTATATACCTTACATTAGAAGATTTTTAAAAGTCTAGAGGGCATTTGTGCCATTATTGTGGGCCAAAGTAAAAGAAAATAGAGCCAAAATGACAACATAAACAAATGTTAGAGGTTAAAACTGTTATTATTCCTACTCTTTTGTGTTGGATGTAGACCTAGCAAACTTGACCCAATATCTAAAATTCGAACCGAGTTAGCTGATTCGAGATACGAAATCGGCCTGAATAAGATGATCTGAAATAAACGAAGCCGAACAGAAAAAGACCCGAATTTTAATTGAATTGAAATAGACGCAAACCGATTTTCAACCAAACTGAATGGACTTGAACCGATTCTCAACCGAAGTGATTGGACCCGAACCGATCTCACCTAAATCGAAAGCAACCTAAACCGAAGACAACCTGAAATTGGAAAAAATATTAAAAGAAATAAAAAAAAGATGTGATGTGAATTGCCGCACAACTCACCAAGGAAGTCAAAATATATTAGCTTTATAAAGCCATGTAGGGTGTAAAAGAATTGACTCGATTTGAAAACCCGACCGAAACCGATCGATATCCTACTGGCATGACCCGATATTAACCGATCTGAATCGAACGTAGTCAAACTGTTAGAGGCTGTTAAAGAATATTGTAACTGAGTTTGTTAGTAGGTTGTTAGATTTAGTTAAGTGGTTACAATGTATAGTTGGTTCATTGTATATTTTGTATAAATAGTGGATGTAATCTGATAATTATGATTAATGAGAATATAGCCCATATATTCCTTTTACTCCTCTTGTCAAATTTTAACATGGTATCATTGAGTCTTTTGATCCAATATCGTTTGGGCCGTTTTTTTTCTTGATCCGTTATCATTTTTTTTTCGGGTTTGTTTCTCGTCCGAGGGTTTTCTCTTTTGTTTCTTTGATTCAGCCCTAGGGTTTTTTTTTCCTCTTTGGTTTTCCTCTTTTCATCATGCCTCCTGAGATTGCGGCGGCCGTCGATTCTATCGACTTTAATCACCCTCTTTTTCTCCACCCTTCTGACACACCGGGGAGTTTGTTGGTATCTCATCGTCTCACCGGCATCGACAATTACAATATCTGGAGTAGATCCATGCGTATTGCCTTGCTTGCTAAAAACAAGCTTGGTTTCGTTGATGGCAGCTGCACTCGCGACAAATATGGTGCTTCGTTGGTTTCTCAGTGGGAGAGGTGCAATGCTTTTGTCCTCTCCTGGCTTCTCAACACCGTGAGTGCGGAGCTTTCGGCAGGGATCGTCTTCGCTTCCAGCGCGTCAGGTGTTTGGAAAGACCTTAAGGAACGCTTCGATAAGGTGGATGGTTCCCGGATTTTTTTCCTCCACCGTGAAATTGCCACCGCGAGCCAAGGCGAGTCCACCGTTTCGACTTATTTCACTCGCCTGAAACTTTTGTGGGACGAGTATTCTTCGTTGGTGCCGTTTTCAGTTTGCGAATGTGATGAATCTCAAGATCTTCTTGCCCACTTGACCCAACAGCGTTTGTTCCAGTTCTTGATGGGCCTGAATGAGACCTATGGTTCTATCCGGAGTCAGATGTTGCTCATGAAACCCTTACCGTCGGTCAACCAAGCTTATTCAATGCTTGTGCAGAAGGAGTCTCAGCGCGCTCAACTTTCTGGTATTTCTCTCGTTTCTGATTCCACCGTTTTGTATTCTAATGCTTCTGGTTCTTCTGATCGAAGGAAATTTGCTAGAGTTTGTGACTACTGTAAAATCCGTGGTCATCGCCGTGATAATTGCTATCGTCTTCACGGGTTTCCACCGGATTTCAAGTTTACCAAGAAGCGTGTTTCTATGCCTGCTGTTGCTGCGAATACGGTGGTTGAGACTTTGCCCACTGTTGAGGATGGTGGTTCGCCTGCACCGGTGTTTACTCATGATCAGTATACCAGTCTCCTTGCGCTTCTGCATAAGCCTGCTGAGTCTGTTGTGAATATGGCTGGTACACATATTCAGGGTATGTCTCTTCCTCATTCCTCTGTACAATGGATACTGGACACTGGGGCTACTGATCATTTGTTGTCTGACTTCAGTTGCTTAGATTTTCCTGTTCCATGTGTTTCTGATTCCCATATTGTCCACC
Source organism: Hibiscus tridactylites (assembly GCA_958450335.1). Taxonomy (NCBI): domain Eukaryota; kingdom Viridiplantae; phylum Streptophyta; class Magnoliopsida; order Malvales; family Malvaceae; genus Hibiscus; species Hibiscus tridactylites. Next base: position 52,867,861 of record OY288282.1, read on the forward strand.
TTCCCAATGGTAAAACTGTTTCCGTTTCTCACACTGGTTCTTTTTCCTTTAATCCTTCTCATGTTTTACCAAGAGTTCTTTATGTACCTAATTTTACCCATAACCTTCTTTCAGTTTCCAAACTTACTCATGATCTTCATTGTAGTATTACCTTTTATCCTGACTTCTGTGTTTTACAGGACCTCTCAAATGGAAAGATGAAGGGGATTGGTAGAGAGTTCAAGGGCTTGTATTTCTTTGATTCTTCTAGTTTGGGTATGTCTGATTTGCTCAATTCTGTTTCTGTTAATTCTGTTCATGCTTCAAATTCCAGTTTGTGTATGCCTTTTAATTTCGTTAATAAAATTCCAGTTTGGCATGCTCGATTGGGGCATGCCCCTCATTCTGTTCTTCATAAAACTCCTTTTTTACAATCTGTTACTTGGTCTCCTACTGATATTAAAGATTGTTGTGTGTATCCTTTAGCAAAACAGACTAGACTACCTTTTCCTCACAGTAGTTCTAGGGCTTCTGCCCCTTTTGAATTAGTTCATTTAGATCTTTGGGGGCCTTATCGTGTTTCTACTCACAGTGGACATAGGTTCTTCTTGACAATAGTAGATGACTATTCTAGGATGACTTGGGTCTATCTGATGAAACTAAAGAGTGATACTATTCTTCATATTAAAAATTTTTGTTCTCTGGTTCAGACTCACTATTCCACTCTTGTTAAAACCTTTCGTTCTGATAATGGCTCTGAATTTTTTAATTCAGAGTGTGCTTCCTTTTTCCTCTCACAGGGTATTTCTCATCAAAGTTCTTGTGTAGGCACACCCCAACAGAATGGGGTGGCTGAACGAAAACATAGACATCTCTTAGAGGTTGCACGAGCACTTAGATTTCATTCAAATGTTCCTCTTAAGTTTTGGGGAGAATGTGTTTCCACTGCTTGCTATATTATAAACCGACTTCCTTCTTCTGTTCTTTCTTGGAAAAGTCCTTTTGAGGTCTTTTATAAAAAACCACCCAACCTTTCTCACCTTAGGACCTTTGGTTGTCTTTGTTATGCCTCTAAACTTCATTGTTCTGATAAGTTTGGTGCTCGTGCTGTTCCTTCTGTTTTTTTGGGATATTCTTCTTCTCAAAAAGGCTATGTTTTGTTTAATTTGGATTCTAAAATTTTCTTTTTCAGCCGAGATGTTGTTTTTCATGAACATCTCTTTCCTTTTCATTTACCTGTTTCTCCTTCTTCTTCTTTCTTTCCTACTGATCATTCTCCTCATGATTTTTTACATTGTGATTCTTTTAATGATCATGTTTCTTCTCCTGCTGTTCATCATCCTGATGATTCTTCTGCTGATGTTGATTCTTCTGCTGGTGATCATCCTCCTAATGATCATCCTCCTGCTGATCATTCTTCTGATGATCATCTTCCTACTCATCATTCTTCTCCTGTTTCATCAGATAGTCCTCATGATTCCTCTAGTTCTTCTGTTCCTCTTGTTGCTCCCTTACAGCAGCAGTCTTCTGTTCCTTTAAGAAGATCTGCTCGTATTGCTCAGTCTCCTCACTGGCTTCAAGACTATATACTCTCTTGCCAATCTTCTTCTCTTTCGAGCAGGTATCCCATTTCTTCTTTTATTTCTTATTCCCATTTGCCTATTCATACTCAAAGTTTTCTCACCTCTACCCATATTGCTGAGCCTAATTCCTATAGTGAAGCCATCCAAAATCCCCTTTGGGTTCAGGCCATGAAGGAGGAAATCTGTGCACTGGAATCCAACAATACTTGGTCTGTTGTTCCTTTGCCTCCGGGTAAAGTTGCTATAGGGTGTAAGTGGGTGTACAAGGTGAAGTATAAGGCTGATGGCTCCGTTGAGAGGTTCAAAGCCCGTTTAGTGGCTAAAGGGTACACTCAGAAGGAGGGCATTGATTATGTGGATACGTTTTCTCCTGTGGCCAAGCTGGTTACAGTTCGTGTTGTTCTTGCTCTTGCTTCGGTTTACAATTGGCCATTGTATCAGTTTGATGTTAACAACGCGTTTCTTCAGGGAGATTTGTTTGAAGAGGTCTACATGACCTTGCCTCAGGGTTTTTGTAGCCAGGGGGAGTCTATGGTATGCAGGCTACAAAAATCTCTTTATGGTTTGAAGCAAGCCTCTAGGCAATGGAATCTTAAACTTACAAAGGCCTTGCTTGCATCTGGTTATCATCAAAGTAGATATGATTATTCTTTGTTCACCAAGTTTCAAGGAGACAAGATGGTTATCCTACTCATATATGTTGATGATCTACTGATAACAGGCAGTGATGAGGGTCTTATTCAAGATTTGAAGAATACTTTGAATAAGAATTTTAAGATGAAAGACCTAGGTGAATTGAAATATTTCCTAGGTTTGGAGGTTTTAAGATCTAAAGAAGGAATTATTCTGAACCAACGAAAATATGCTCTTGAATTGATAGAAGAGTCTGGTCTAGGGGGAGCTAAGCCTTCTATGACACCTCTTGAACAGAACCGTAAATATACTTCAATAGAGTATGATGAGCAGTTTGAAAATTCTGAAGATGAACTGCTGCAAGATAAGTCGTTTTTCCAAAGACTTATAGGAAGACTAATCTATCTGACACATACAAGGCCGGATATTACATTTGCAGTGCATACTTTGAGTCAGTTTATGCAAAAGCCTAAAAGGTCACACTTAGAGGCAGCCTTTCGAGTGATAAGGTACATCAAGAAAAATCCAGGACAAGGAATCTTCTTGAATGCAGCAAGTAAGTGTGTACTATAGGCTTACTGTGATTCAGATTGGGCTTCTTGTCCCATTACTAGAAGATCAGTCACTGGGTTTTGCATAAAGCTTGGTGAGTCTTTGTTGTCATGGAAATCGAAAAAACAGAGTACAGTGGCTCGATCATCTGCTGAAGCAGAATATCGAAGTATGGCAGTTACAGCATCAGAGGTCGTTTGGTTACAAGGGTTGTTTGCGGAGCTCAAGATAACTATTGAAGGACCAGCAAAGATGTTGTGTGATAGCAAGGCAGCTTTACAGATTGCTGCAAATCCAGTGTTTCATGAACGAACGAAACACATAGAGATAGACTGTCATTTCATTAGAGAGAAGATTCAAAATGGAAGCATTGAAACAGTATATGTCAGATCAGAAGATCAAGTTGCAGATATCATGACAAAGGCCTTAGGAATCCAGCAGCATGAACACTTAGTTTCCAAGTTGGGGTTTAAAGATGTTTTTCAACCACCAACTTGAGGGGGAGTGTTAGAGGCTGTTAAAGAATATTGTAACTGAGTTTGTTAGTAGGTTGTTAGATTTAGTTAAGTGGTTACAATGTATAGTTGGTTCATTGTATATTTTGTATAAATAGTGGATGTAATCTGATAATTATGATTAATGAGAATATAGCCCATATATTCCTTTTACTCCTCTTGTCAAATTTTAACACAAACACGAAATGACCTAAACGACCTATTTGCCGCATCTAGTTGGAAGAGTATTCGTCGTTAGTTAAAAGGTAACACAAGCAAGCGAGAATCTCTCTCTCAATCTTATAAAACTCTCCCTTTTTAACTTGCCTTTGAAGCCACCAAACAACACAATTTGAATTTCAATCCTACTAACGTCTAAGTAATTTCAAGCTTTCAAACAGCCACAATCCCTCACCCCCTCATCATTTTACACATAATAATAATTTTAGTCCTGAACATTTATATCCTTTGTTAATTTTCCTAAGTTTTCTTAGTCAAATTAAATTTAAACTCTTTTTACTCAAAATTTAACGAAAATGTTGTCTAAGTCATTAATTTTTTTCACAGGTTAGCGTGGCAACTCACGTATATTCCACCAAATATTTTTAAAATTATAATAAATATTTTCAAAAAATAATTTGTTATAAAATAGTGTAAGGTGAAGTTAATTATCACATCAACAATAAAATACACATGAACTGCCATGTTAGTGGTGTGAAAAACTTAACACTCTAATCACCATTCTCGTTACGATCACAATAGTTAAATTAAAGAAGAAAAAAATTGGGCCATATTTAGTTTTAAAAAAAAAATCAGAATCGAAATGACAAAATATATGAACATATAAACATTCAGAACTAAGTTTGTCATTATACATTTTTTTTTCTCTTTGGTGTCCAAAACCTACGCCACCTTTCTCTTTATAAACACCCCTAAATCCTATAAACCCATATAAAAAATAATTGCCCCCAAGCAAAAGTAAATAAAGCATTTTGTTGTTAGAGTTGAGAAGATGGGTTTGTGTGTCCCGTTATGTTGCCTCGTCGTATCTGTGCTTGTATTGGCGGTTGGGATTGCGGCGGTGATGGGGTGGTTGAATGGGTGGGGGGCAGGGGAAGGGGTTCACAAGCTGGGGGATGCACTGGGTTGGGATTACTGTGATCCTAAATACTCTACTTGTGGAAGGCCTTTCTTGAGCTATGCAGCTCCTCCTCCTTTCTAATTCCTTTTGTTTCTTTCATATGAAATAATTAGAAGCAATCCAGATTGTTTCTTTCTTTTGTTGTGCACACAAGTGTATTCAAGATGCTGTCTTGTCTTTATCAATGTAATCAATAATCAAAGTATTAAACAATATACTTTGACAATAGGTTTCATCTGCAGGATCACTTGTCCATATGGACATAGAGACAGTGCACTGGGTTCTGGACATGTGTAATGTGAACGACGGCACATGCTTTTTAAAAAAAGAAAAAAACAAAATAAGTTAAGTTAATATTTTTAAGAAAAAAATAAAATACTAGTTATAGGTTAATAATAAAGCACGTGAAGTTGCATAAATTTGAGTTTTTCAAACTCATTTTTTCATTCAAAATAATCCATCACACACATAATAAGTTAGTGAGCATTTTTTTAATAAATAAGAGTCTTAATTTAATAAATTGTATAAGATCGCTTAAATTTTTTAGCCGTCTCTATTACTATGCAATCTATGCATTTTGACCTGCTAAGATAATAAGTTATGATTTAGTTCCTATAAAATGATATTATTTTAAATTATTTTTTATCAATAAGTATAATTTTATTATAGAGAAAAAAAATTATACATAAAAAATATTATTATGTGTCTCATCAAAAACGTCCTAAACTTATAATAAAAAAAAAGTACATGTTAATATTTAGATAACAAAATATAACGCCAAAAAGCATATAGACAAAGCACCTTAAATCTAGCTCACATCCACCCACCTAATCTATGAACACCAAGATTTTAGGTAATAGTATCAAACATTCAGCCGAACGAATGCAATAACATCCCAATTCAACCCATTCAAAATGATGACTCTGCACTCGCAATACACTAAAAAAAAACGCCTAGGGATGGGCATTTTATCCGACCCGGTCGGGTACCGACTCGACCCGACTCGATTGGGTCAAATTTTTTTAATAAAAATTTGAGTTCGGATCGGGTCGGATTTTTATTAAGGGTGAAGTCAGGTCGATTTAGGGTAAAAAATACCCGATACAGGACTAATTGTGTAATTTTTTTCCTAAATTTTTTAGGGATATTTATAATAATACTCATTCTTTATATTTTTTTATAATTAGGTCCTTAAAATTGAATTTTTATTTACAATTTAATCCTTAAATTTATAATTTTTTATGATTATATCCCCTAAAATTATTTTTTATAATTAGGTCCCTAAAAATTATTTTTTTTCTATAGGTCGGGTCGGGTTTAGTGTATTCATTTTCGGGTCAGGTTCGGGTGGGCCAAAAACCCGACCCGTGTGTAACGCCCGGGTTTGGGGATCGGGTGAAAATAATATTAAAATAATGTTTCGGATTTTCTCTTTTTGTTTTAAAATTCATTTAATAAGTTGGACCCGATTTTAATTTAAAACCCAAAATTTCATGGATTTTAGAATAGTGGAAGATGGCCATTTTTCATTAATGGCATTCTTGTAATTACAAGGCCTTTGAAAAATAAAACCTCATTTATTTTAAAACACTCATTTTATCATCTTCTTCCCCCTTCCCTTCCAAGTTTCCAACGACAACTTCTTCTCTACCATTGGAGTTATTATTCCATCACCATACTCTCTCATCTTTGGTGATTTTTGAAAGGTAAACACATATTTGACTTGTCCTCACTTTCCTCTACATGTTTGTACCCTTAGATTTCATTAAAACCCATGGTTTTGCATTTTGAAGTTTTGAAGTTTTGGATTAAAAATGTCATCTTTGTCAGCTTTTAGTTAAGTTTTCAATTTGTTGATGTTATATAAGTTATTTTCTATCTAAAAGGTCCAACATATGTAATTTTTACAAGGTTTTACAATGATTCACGAATTTGGGTTTTTGGGAGGTTTTAGAGGGGTTTAAGGTTGGTTTTTGGGGCTATTTTGGGTGAAATCTTGAGGGTTGATGGTTAGACTATGTTTGAGGGTTGTTTTGAGTGTATTAGATGGCACTTGGGAGGTTGGAAACATGGTTTTTTGGTTTGGCTTTTAGGTAGCTCGAAAATAGCACTTTATGGGGTTGTCTTTAGCTTGAATTCATGTGTTTTGTGATTGGTTTGTGTTCCGGGTTTGCTATAGTGATTTGTGGACTGAATTATGGTTGTTTTGATTGTGTTGGGATGTTTAGAAGCAAGGAATTGTGTTGGTGAAGCCTAGAGAACGAATCTGGAATCGTTGGGAGCTTGATCGGCTAGAGTTGTTGAGCTTGAATTAGTCGGTGAGTGGTTCTACGTTTTTAAATTGATTTTCAAATGTTGGTTCAAGCATGTGGACCTAGATTGGGCTTGGTAAACCCACCTAGAGTTGGGATTAGAGTGGTAGCCTAATCTCAAGCTTAGTATAGGAGACCTTTGGTTGAACTTCTAAATGCTTGTTATGCCTCTTGTTTCATATTAATTCTGATTAATGTGGTTATGTATATTGTGATATACTTGTGTGTGTGGAGGCATAATATTTGATGCATTGTTATATGCATGTGGTCATGGAATGTGGTTTGTGCATGATGGTAAATCATGGTGAGTACGTGCTAAGCACGAAAAATGGTAAGAAATTGTGTTGTGAAAAGTTGTGAAATGTGTTAGTATTGGCACTAGTATGCTTGGGTATTATGATCGATCATTAGGATGTTTAGTGTGCACACGAGAGTTGAAATGCGCGCGTGGTCTTGGTGATGGTAGTCGTCAAGATGGAGTATGGGTACGCCCGAGAATCTTCTTTTATATGTCAGTCGGTGATTAGTGGAATCTCACCGACGGGGCGTAAGGATGAGTGGAATCCCCTCCGCGTGAAATGGTGATGAGTGTAATCCCACCGTAAGGTAAATGTTGAGTGGTTGGACGTGAGTTCCAATGGTTATCCGCGTATTCGGGTTATAGCTAGGTGCCAATACGGGTTGTTGACTGTGTTGCCAATACGTTTGATATATGTGTTTCCATATGGTTGTGTTTATGGACTTGATGAGCATGGCATGACATCGAGATTATGTTCATGCATCATATATATTTGACTCTTGTGGCTCCAAAAGTAAGAACTCATGCATTCTATCTTGGTTGTGTTGCTCGTGCTTGGACCTTGCATTGTCGAGGTTTGTTTTATGAGCTTACCCTCACTAAGCTTTATGCTTACGCTCTCTTTTGTTCGACAATGCAGATCCGTAGTTTGTGGGTTGCTAGTGCAAGACGAGGGCCTCCAAGTGTGCTAGTTGCGCTTTTGATCATCAAGTATGAATTTCTAAGTTATGGATGTAATAGACAAGCAATGGGATTTGAGCATTTGATTTATGTTGTTGTTATGTGTTAGGAGCGTGTTTAGACTCCTATGTTTTGTGGATGTTTTGCTTAAAGCTTGCTTATGCCTAGTATGTTGGCCTTGTGCCCTATCATGAATGCTTGTGAATGTTTATCTAAAGCATGAAATCTTAAATGCTATGTATGCTTCTTTTGTTGAATTGATGATTCCTTTTAATGGATGGCTTTTATATGTATGTTATGTGTTAAGCATGCTTGTTGTAGAGGGTCTTGCCTTTAGAGTTAATGCATGTTTGGTTGGAGGTCTTAGTTGGTGTTTTTGAGGCAGCCTTGTGCCTTAAACCAGCTAAAACATGTCTGTTCGTAGCAGGGGTATCGATACGGTTGGACCCGTATCGATACGGCCCTCTTGTTTCAGGCCAATCGTTTCGATACGCGGGAGGGGCGTTTCGATGCCATTTTGCTACTGGAAATCTGAGATTTTGACGAGAAATTGAAGGTATCGAAACAGGCCTAGGTGTTTCGAAACGGTCTTCGTAGCGTTGATCATGAGAAGTTGACTGCTGAAGGCATATCGATACGGTCAACCAACGTATCGATACGGTCTCCTCGAGTTGACTTTGGCTAGTTGACCTAGTCAAGGCGTATCGATACCCTCTTTGGGCGTATCGATACGGCCTGTAGTTTAAGTTAAAATGTGTTGTTTTTGATTTGTTGTTTGGTTGTTCGCCTCGCTTGTTGCTTCCGATGTCGTTGTTTCACATAGGATATATTTATGCATCTAGACAAGATAATAATAAATGAAAAAGTATTCTCGGGTTGTTAACCGAAGTGGAGCCTTAACGGGTTTCGCCTCGGTTATCCCCGTGTAGCCCGCTCGGACCGCTCAAGCGTCCGGACCGGGACGAGGGGGTTACACCGTGCCTATCTCTAACAATGCCTGCTTTAAACACAACATCAGGAAAACAAGCAAATATGTTGAATTGACAGTCACCATCACGACCTCGACCTATAAGTACACCACATCCACACACGTTTGGTAACCCAACATGCAACTCACCACCGCTCATTCACCATTGTCTCTTAATCTAGGGATGGGCACGGGTCAGGTTTTTGGCCCACCCGAACCCGACCTGAAAATATATACTTTAAACTCGAACCCTATCTAAAAATTATATACTTAAACCCAACATGATCTATTAAAAAATTAAATTTTAGGGACCTAATTATAAAAAAAATATTTAGGGACATAATTGTGAAAAAATAAATTTTAATGACCTAAATATATATAGAGGGAGCATTGTTGCGAATATCCTTAAAAATATATGAAAAAATTACATTCTTAGTCTCGAGTTGGGTCGGATCAGATATTTTTCACCACAAACTCGAACCCGACCCGAAATCACCTTAATAAAAATTCAACCCAAATCAAACTTGAATTTTTTTACAAAAAAAATCTGACTCAATACGACCGTGTCAGGTAAAATATTCACCCCTACCTCAATTCCCTAATTACACCAAAAATGCCATAACAAAAAATGCCTCCAACTCAGCAAAACAAATCAACAAACACTTTATTTTTTTGTGACTGTGATCGATCACGACTTTTCTTCTTCATACGTTCTTCGACAATTATTATGTCTTTAAAAATCATTCTAAATTAATAAATAATAAAATATAAATTTTCTTATCTTTATTTCCCTTGACATGACTGCAATATTAATTGAAGGTTGAGAAATTATTAAACCTACATTCTCTTATCTCTTATGTTACTTCTATAAATTCAATTTCATTTTAGTTCCTTTAAAAGAAACCTATATGATTACAAAATAAATTTAATTCTTAAATTTTAAATATTAAATAAAAAATATAACAGGATCAAAATTTTAATTGTGATTTCTCACTGTCTGTATGAAATAATTATTTAGCTCTTAAATTTTTGTAAAAAAAAACAATTTAGCCCTTAAACTGTTTTTCACCCTAGTTAATCTATAAATTTAAAAAAAAAAAAAATTGGTCCTTTGACCAATATTAACAGTTAACTGTAACATTTATTTGAGAATTTTGATTTGACACGTGTTGCAATGGGATAATTCCACTTGGCATTTCTTAGAAGTTTTAAATTTTAATTTTTTTAAATATAAAAAAAATCAAAGTTTTTTAATTTTGGAAAATTCTAAAAACTATTTTAAAAATATAAAAAAATATTTTAAAATTTTCAAATTTTATTTAAAAACAATAAATAAAAATTTCGAAATATTTAAAATTTGTTAAAAAAATCTAAAAATTTTAAAATATATTTTTATATTATAAAAAATATTAAATGATTTTTTTTAACAAATTGAAATTAATTAAAATTAAAAAAATTAATAATATTTAAATAATTTTAAATATTTGAACGATTTAAAAATAATTGTTATTGTTTTATGTTTTTTCAAATTATTTTTATAAGTGTATAATAATTTTTAATTTTTTAATTTTTTATTTATATTAATATTTTTTAAAATTTTTAAAATATTTTAATCTTTTCTAGAATTATTATTTATTACAATAAAATTTGAAGTTTAAAAAAATATTTTATATTATAAAAATAATTTTTAAGATTTTCCAAAGTTTAAAAAATAGAATTTTTTTCCTGATTTTTATAGATTCTTAAAAATTAAAATCTTTAACTTCCAAGAAATGTCAAATGACATTATCCTATTGCGACACGTGTAAAAATTTTAAAAAAATATTAAAGTTAAAGTTCAACGTTGGTTAAAAGGCCAAATAATTTTTTTGAGTTTAAGAGCTTAATTGGGTGCAAAAAAGATCATTGGCTGAATTGATTTTTTAACAAAAGTTTAGGGGCTTATTGAACCCTTTAGCCTTAATCAAAACACAACAATGCATTTTATATCAAAGGGAAAATATCGCATGCACATGCGGTGGAAAGGAAAAGTTTCTAAGCCCCTTAATTTTAGGGTTTAGGGACTTGGTTTAAGATTTATGAGTTTAAGTGTATGTGTAAAACTTAATTTGATTTTGATATAACAAATTTGTCTAATGACTTATTTGCAAATATAAATAAATTTTTAAGTATTTTAAAGTCTCAAAAAAATTAACAAGCATTTGAACTGAAACTGATTTTAAGTCAAAACATTCAAACCAAACATATTTTTCTAAGTGTTTTCAAGTCAAAACTTACAATTACGCTAAGGCGTATCGATATGCTCTAGTCATATCGATACGGTTTTACGTTACTGAAATTTTTATTGACTAAAGTGTACCAATACAGTTATGCCCGTATCGATACGGTATTCTTTCTAGGCTTACTTTTTTGCTTTAGCGTACTGATACGATTGTCCCCGTATCGATACGATTTGGTTTGACTCGATAAATCTTTGCATTTAATAATATAGTCGTTGCTTGCCAGTTATGAAATCAGCAAATTTTAAACGGTTGTTGGACCATATCGATACCCCCATAAAGCGTATCGATACACTTTTTTCTTAAGTTTTTCTCAGGATTCCAGTGAGCAAAACATCGTAACGGTACGATCTTTGAGTATCGATACGTCCCTTGTTTTGTACTATAATCGTACCGATACACCTATACGTGTATCAATATGCCCCTCTTAAATGTGCACAACAGCTCTTTCTGTTTTGAGACAAGTGTCGATATGGTTGCTCGTGTACCGGTACAGTAAATTGCAAAAGTACATTTATTGCGGGAAAAATGGAGCCCAACGGCTCTATTGATGATCTCAACCACTAGAACAGCTAGAAATCAATGCAATGGTATAAAAGCAAGCCTCTAAAGCCTTGGCAACAACTATTGAACTTATTTGCAACATCCAAGCATATATCCAAACTCTTGAGCTTAAAGAGTCAAATATTTGTAACCCCACTTGTGTAATTTTTTATTGTATCATTTACTTTCAAGTTTGGGGAGTGATTACTTGTAATTGGGCAATCTATCAACCTTGTGAGATGTACTTTTCAGATTGTCGTTCCTTCTTTGTATATAGAGCGTCTTGGTTAATCTTTGGGTAGAAAGATTAACCAGTTTGTAAGGTTTCCTCCTAATCCGAGAAAAGGGGAAGAATTTCTAGGGAAATTGGTTGAAAATCCTTAGTGGGAGCTTAGGTATTGGTGTAGAACTTGTGTGAAGCTTGAACCACTATGAATTGCCTTGTTCTGAATTTTTTATATTTTTAATTTTCTCCCTTTCATTTTAAAAAGCCAATTCACCCCCTCTTGGCCAATTTTGATTCGATTGATCTACTCAACAATTGGTATCAGAGTCTAACTCTTTGAGGGACTCACATCCACAAGAGAATGTCCTAGAAGAAGATCAACCGACCACAAATCAAGCCATGGCGACTACCTCCGGCCAAAACCTCTCCGAGTCACAATTGATCACCAAACCACCTTATTTCAATAGGGATAATTATCCTTATTAAAAAAATAGAATGAGGCTCTTCATCAAGTCAAATGACTACGTCCTTTGGGATGTGGTGGAAGATGTAGGAACCATTCCTATGAAGAGAGATGAAGAAGGAAGGCTCGTTCCAAAGACAAGAGCGGTGATGACTGATGAAGATCGTATGAGGCTTCAAGTCAATGACAAGGCTCACATCATCTTTTGTGCACTTGAACCCGATATGTACGCAAAAGTGTCATCTTGCACAAGTGCGAAGGAGGTGTGGGACAAGCTACAGTCCACATATGAGGGCACCAATGATGTAAAGGAAACCAAGATTGGGATCCTTAATTTGAGTTACGAGAACTTCAAGATTGAGCCGGATGAGAGCGTCTCTAAAATGTTTGATCGGTTCTCCTTCATAGTAAATGTTCTCATGGGCTTCGGTGAGATCATTCTTGAAGACAAGCTAGTCCGGAAGCTTCTTTACTCTCTTCCCGAATCATGGGATGGAAAGAGAACCGCAATCATCGAGGCCAAGAATTTGAAGACATTGAAGCTCGGTGAGTTGGTGGGATTTTTTCTTACTCATAAGATCATGAAGCAAGGAAGGGAAGAAGAAAAGAAGAGAGAAGAGAGAAGAGAAAAGAGTTGAAAAGTAAGAGGTGGAGAAGAAGAAGCAAGGAATTGCTCTCAAGGCTTCTCAAGAGGAAAGCAATTCAAGTGAAGACGAGTTTGAGGAATTGGCTATGATAGTCAAGAGATTCTCTCGGTTCATGAAGTTCAATCGGGAAGAAAATTCAAAGAAGAAGAGACTTTAAGAACAAGAACAAAGAAGATGAGAAAGATCAACTCATTTTTTATGAGTGCAAGAAGTTAGGGCACATAAGATCTGATTGCCCTCAACTCAAGAAGAAAGGCTTCGATAAGAAGAAAAAGCACAAAGCCCGCGTTGCTACTTGGAGCGATGAAGAATCATCATCCGATAAAGATAAGCACGAAGTGGGTAATCTTTGCCTCATGGCCATTGATGATGATCCTAAGGTAAACCCTAACTCACCTACTTTCGATTTCACATTTGATGAGCTTCAAGATGCATATGATGAGTTGCAAGAAGTTTACGATGAGTTGGTGGAAAAATACAATGAATTAGTTTTGAAAAATGAGAAAATGATTTCCGATTTAAAAACCCAAAACGATTCCCTTTCTACAACAAAAGTCGGAACTTGAAAAGAAGATTTTGGTTTTACAAGATGATCTAAAATATTTTCAAAATGAGAATGTTGATTTAAAAAATCTTCTTTCTAAAGTTCATGATGATCACCACAAAGTGGTGAATGAGCTTAAGGCTTCCTTAATGTAGTTGGGAAACAAGATTTTGAAAAAGCAAGTTCTTCAAAACCCAACTATGTGAAGAGGAACTTTAATGGCTACAAACAAAGAAGCTCTCAAAGGCATCTTAAAGGTAAAAGAGTTAGAAATGTGTAGGTTCCTAAGGAACTAGTAGTTTCTAATAATATTAATGCTATTACTTCTTGGATTCTTAAGGAAACCAAGTATTTGGGAGTTAACTCACATGGACCCAAAACAATTTGGGTGCCAAAAATCAAGAACTAATATTTTTTTGTAGGGGGAGCATTGCTACAAGGTCAAAGCTTTAAGTCAAAACACTTGGTACCTTGATAGTGGATGCTCAAGACACATGACCGGCAACAAGAGTAGATTCATGGAGATAAAGTCAAAGAGTGGTGGAGTGGTGACAACTCTAAAGGCCACATTAAGGGTATAGGTTCTAGTGGTAATCTCTCTTCTATTCTCATTGAACATGTTTTATATGTCAATGGTCTTAAACATAACTTGTTAAGCATTAGTCAATTGTGTGATAAGGGATTAATGTCCTTTTTGATGTTAATGGTTGTAAAATTGTGGATATTAAAAAAATAAAATAATTCCCATTGGTCATCGCATAGGTAACATATACACGGTGCATCTAGATGACATTCATTCATCCCATGCATGTTTGGTTGCTCAAAATGAAAATGATGCAAGGCTATGGCATAGGAAGCTAGGGCATGCTAGCATAAGTGTTTTAGAGAAATTGATTTCCCAAAATCTAGTTAGAGATTTACCTAAGCTAAAATTCTCGTTAGATAAAATTTGTGATGCTTGTGCTAAGGGTAAACAAAAACGAACTTTATTCAAATCCATTAATGATGTTTCAACTAGTAGGGTATTACAATTGATTCATACGGATCTTTTTGGGCCTATTAGGACAACTAGCTTGGGTGGAAAATCATATGTCTATGTTTTAGTTGATGATTTCTCTAGATACACTTGGGGTTCTCTTCTTAAGTACAAAAGATGAGGCTTTAGAAAAATTCATCACATTTTAAAAAATTAATCAAAATGACCTTGGTCAAAACATTACTCATATTAGAAGTGACCATGGAACGAAATTTCAAAATCTAGGTTTTGAGGATTTTTGTAACACTAACGGTATTAGCCACAATTTTTTCATACCTCGCACTCCTCAACAAAATGGGGTAGTTGAGAGGAAAAATCGTACTTTAGGAGAAATGGCTAAAATCATGCTTTGTGAAAACAATTTACCTAAGTATTTTTTGGCGAAAGCAACAAACGCCGCTTGTTCTATTATAAATCGAGTAATGACTAGGCCAATTTTAAATAAAACTCCTTATGATATTTTAAAATCAAAGAAGCCTAACATTAGCTATTTTCATCCCTTTGGATGCAAGTGTTTTTTTAAACAACAGAAAAGATCATTTAGGTAAATTTGATGCAAAAAATGATGAAGCTATTTTCCTAGGTTATTCTTTAAACTCTAAAGCCTATCGAGTTTTTAACAAAAGAACATTAGTTGTAGAATAGTCTATATTTTCTATGATAACCTCCTTCCGAGGAAGGATTCTTGTGGTGATGATGATGTAGGGATCATTGGAGCCAATGATGGTAGACAATCATCAAAGGTGGATGAGGTTCCAACCAAAGAAGAAAAAGCACAAGATCCTCCCATAGAATCCTTGAAAGACATGAATCTTGGTGAAAAGGAAGTGAGCTACCCAAGAGAACTTAACTTTGTTAAAAATTGGTGAAATCTTGGGTGATCCATCCAAGAGGGTAACCACTAGATCATCTCTTAGATTTCTTAATAATGTTGCATTCATCTCATGCATTGAGCCTAAAAATATCAAAGAAGCATTGAAAGATGATTTTTGGATATTGGTCATACAAGAAGAGCTTAATCAATTTGAGAGGAGTAAAGTTTGGACATTAGTTGATAGGCCTAGTAATAAGTCTACTATATGAAGTAAATGGGTCTTTAGAAACAAACTAGATGATAGTGGTAACATAGTGAGGAACAAGGCTATACTTGTTGCTCAAAGTTATACTCAAGAAGATAGAATCGATTTTGATGAAACCTATGCACCCGTAGCTAGAATGGAAGCAATTAGGATGCTTTTTGCATTTGCATGTTATCATTAATTCAAGATTTTTCAAATGGATGTTAAAAGTGCATTTTTAAATGTTTTTATTAATGAAAAAGTGTATGTTGAACAATCACCCGGTTTTGAAGAGCCAATTTATCCAAACCATGTTTTTAAACTAACTAAAGCTTTATATGGTTTGAAACAAGCTACTAGAGCTTGGTATGAAAGGATTTCAAACTTTTTGGTTGAAAAAGGCTTTGAAAAATGCAAGGTGAGCACTACACTTTTCATTAAAATAAATGGCAATGACATATTAGTAGTACAAATTTATGTTGATGATATAATCTTTGGTTCTACTAATGAGTTTTATTGCCAAGAATTTTCTAAACTAATGCAAGGTGAGTTTGAGATGAGCATGATGGGGGAGCTCTCATTCTTCTTGGGGCTATAAATCAAGCAAATGAATGATGGCATCTTCATCAATCAAGCTTAATAAATCAAGGATATGCTCAAGAAGTTTGACTTAGAGAATGTAAAGCTTCAAGAAACTCCAATGAGCTCGTCAATTAAGCTTGACAAAGATGAAGGAGGTAAGTGTGTTGATTATAAGATTTATCATTCAATGATTGGTTCTTTGATTAACCTTACCGTAAGTAGACCTGACATTATCTTTAGTGTTTGCTTGTGTGCTAGGTTCCAAGATAGTCCTAAAGAATCACACCTTATAGCTATTAAAAGAATGTTTAGATACCTTAGAGACACGCCTTGTTTAGGCCTTTGGTATCCTAGAGGCTCTTCCTTTAACATACATCCTTATTTCGATGCGGATTATGGGGGTTGTAAGATAGATAGAAAAAATACCTCCGACACTTGTCAATTCCTATGTAGTATGCTCATTTCTTGGTTCTCTAAGAAACAAAATAGTGTAGCGATCTACCATTGAAGCAGAATATATATCTGCCGGAAGTTGTTGTGCTCAAGTCCTTTGGATGAAGCAACAACTTCTAGACTATGGAATTGATGTAGGTATCATACCCCTTAAGTGTGAAAACACTAGTGTCATATTGTTAGGCTTGATAGGCTCGATTATCACCTCCAACCGATGCTTGCCAAGTGGTAGAGAAGTTGGATTTTTTGGTGTTTAAGTTGGTGGCAAAAATAAAGAATTAAACACAAGGATTTAGAGTGGTTCGACTTTCTAACCCAAAGCTTACATCCACTACCTTGGAACGCCACCAAGGATTTCCTAAATTTACTAAAAATTTTGTCCCCTTTTCTCGACTTAGGAGGAAACCGTAACAACGATTAAGCTATCTACCCTTAGTTTAATCAAACACTCACTTACAAGTGAAATTCAAAGCAAACAAGAAATCTCTCTAATAGGTATGTGTTTGCAACTCTAAGCACTCACCCAAAACCTATACACTTGAGCAAATTTAATAATTTTGGCTCACAAGTGTTTTGTTTATACAAGAGAGTGACACTACAAGAAAATGCATTTTAATGACATTGAAAATAGTCACAAAAAGTGTTAAATTTAGTCAATGAAATTTGTAGTGACTATTTTTCTAAGTCGTCACCAATCGTCACTAATAACTCTGTCACTATTATATTAGTGACAACTTTCATGTATTTCATCACAATAGTTATATTTTTTATAACCACATTATTTGACACAAATGATTATTAATAGTGACTAAAATTTAGACACTAATATTATTCTTACTAGTGACAAACATTATATCACAAAATACATATTTAAATAGTGTCTAAAATATGTCGTCACTGTCAATAATAAAAAATAATTATATTTTTAGTTGTAACCATTTTATTTAGGGTTTAAACTAATAACTAATTGTCCATGAAATTTAATGGAGCTTTTGCATTTTTAGATGATGTAGCATATTCAGATATCAATTTTTAGTAAATAAATGCAATGACTGGCTTCAAGAAGGATTGAACCTGGAACCTTTAGGGCGAGAGTGCAATACTTATCCACTAGGCTAGGCAAAAAATTTAATACTATTTTGAAAGAAAAATAATATTTAGGTTTAATTGTAATTGAAATTAATTTTATTTATTTTAAAAATATTTATTAATTATAACACTAATTATTATAATTATAATTTAACTAATTTTTCATTGGTTTTTTATACGAAGTACGTATGTTGAAGAAACTATTTAGATTTTTTTGAAGAAAAAACTAATCAAAATGGAATATATCTTTTAAAATTTTCAAAAAAAAAATTCTATCATGTATTATGCTAAAATAACATAGTAGTCTTTGTACTCTAATTTGGTCACTTTAAATTTCTATACTTTTTAAATTTTGAATTTTCGATCTTGACATGAATGGTAGTATTTAAATATGTTAAGTAAAATTTTCTTTTTAGCTAATTTGTTATACATAAGTTGCTTATTTAATTTTTGTTCTTTAATTTGAACATTTTTAGTCCTTGTAATTTAATCATGTTGCTGGTGTCCCGTTAGGATAAGGATTAAAATTTTAAAATTCGAAAAATTTAGGGACTAAAGTTGATCAAAATAGATTGACTAAAACAACAATTTACACATAGTATAGACTATAGAAATATTTTACCTTTTGACAAACTAGTTTATGATAACTTTAATTTTTTATAATTATAAAAATAAATTTATCATTGTGACAATGTCTAATTTGTCATTACTTTTATTTTTTTATCAGTGACAAAATTTATCACAACAAAAAGTGAAACTTTAAGTGACAAGTAATTTCATTGTAACAACAAATATCAAATAATAGTGACCACTTCACATATCGTCACTATCATGTGTCAAAGTTTTAGTGACAATGAACTTTGTGTCACAATTGTATACTTATAGTGAGAATTCATTTGTGAAAAATGTAATCGTCACAATTACTACTATTACAGTGACCAAATAAAAATATGTCACAATTACTTATACTAATAGTGTCGCGCAAAAAAATTGTCACAAAAAGTTAATAGTTGTGACAAAATTATTCCTAGCCACTATTAATTTGTCACTAAAAACCTATATTGTTGTAGTGTAACAATTAAGCTCTAAAGACAATTTGACATCATAATGTTGTTACAATTGAAGCATTAGTCTTTCCTTGATGCTTAGAGGCCCCTTTTATACTCTCAATTGAGTTTTTAGCCGTTTAGGACCGTTGGGGTTGAATTGGAGCTGTTGGAGACTTTATTTCCCACCATAAATGTAGTTCTGCAACTGCCCGTATCGAAACGATGTCACCCAATTTCGAAACACGACTAAAAAGAAATAGTTGTTATGCGCATTGAAGAGGCCGTATCGAAACACCTTGGGTCGTATCAAAACGCCCGTATTGAAACACCTAATGTCGTATCGGAACAGCCTGCAATTTAAAATATCATTGGGAAATAGCCGTTAGGGGTTTTGACCGTTGAGGTCTTTGCCACATAGGCGTATCGAAACGGTGAAGCCCTTATCAAAACGCTATGTAAAAACCCTTACCCAGATTAAGCCCGTTTCGAAATAGACAAAGTTGTATCGAGACATTTTGAAACTGTAAATGGTCGTATCGAAACACCCATGGGTGTTTCGTAACACCTGGGTGGTTTTGTAAAATTTGGCTTTAGAAAACACATTAAAACCCCTTTAAGAATTCCTTAAACATATTTTCAAGTTGTTTGGACTTAAAACATTTTGAAATCTTTTTAATTTAGTCCAAAACTTTTTTTCAATTATTATATCAAAACACATATTTCTACAATCTCTCCTTTTTTTGATATAATAAAACCCATCTTGAAAATTTGTTTGGGATTCTCCCCCTTAGTGGAATAAATATTGAATAAGATAATTAAAATTAAAAATCAGTTAAAGCTCCCCTTATTCATTTGAAAATTCAATTTTCAAAACATTCTCCCCTTTTTGTTATATCAAAAATGGTTCAAACTAAGTTTGAAAACTTTTGAAGTCCATAACAATGGAGAGTTTTTAAAACAAATTTGAAAAAAAGAATGATTTTTTTTAAATTGGCTCCCTCTTACTCAAAGCATCATTAAGAGTTAGTTCAACACATGATAATCTAGTTGAATTAAAAATAAATCAAATTAAATAGATAAAACAACTAGATTTTACCAACACTTGAACTTCAAGGGAGGATGTGAAGCCTTTCTTCTGCAAGTGTTCTTCCTTGTGTGCATGGAGCTCCCCCTCAAATTTGGACTTGTTGATCAATCTCCATCACACCTAAACAAGACAATCAAGTAATTTTTGGTATCCAAATTGCTTTGGATCCATAGACATTAGTAGCACAAAGTTTAGTCCTCTTAGGAATCCATTTTTCAATTTCATCCTTTTTGGTTGAAGTACTTAGTCCTTTTGGGACCCAAATACTTCTAAAACATTTACCGTTCAAAAATCTAGTGGCACTAGATTGTCTTTGATAAAATTTTGAGTTTCCAAATTATTTTTCTTTTCTATTTCCTTGGAAATCAAAATATTTTCTTTCTTAAGATCATCAATTTCCTTTTGATGATCTTTTTACATGGTCTGAAGCAAATTTTGTAAGTTTAAAATTTTAAGTTCAAAATCTTAAAGTTTTGCTTCAAACTCTAGATTTGTTTTGGAAAGCAAATCATTTTCCTTTTTCAATTTTGAAACCAATTTTTTTTGTTTTTAGAAAATGATGCCTTAAATTCCAAAAGAAAATCATCATAGGCATCGTGTAACTCATCAAATGTATATGCATTTGAAATAGATGATTAGAAGTTACCCCCCCCCCTCATTGAGAGCCATGAAGCATAAGTGGGCTACCTTATCATCAATGGAGTCTCCATCACATATGCTTTCTTTGAAGATGATACCTTTTTGTTGGACTTGTGGGAATTCTTCATCTTCTTCTTTGATTCATGCATGGATTTAGTCATCTCGCTCTTCATGAATCGGGTGAATTTCTTGAAGAGATGAACCATCTCTTCATCTTCACTTTCCTCGTCACTTGATTCAACGTGATTGCACTTAGAGCACTTTAGAGCAATGGCATTAGTGTTGATGCCAAGCTCCATGATTTTCTTCTTCCCCATCTTCTTTATCTCTTCCTTCTTCTTCTCCTCTTCTGTTTCTTTCTTCATTATTTCATGAGTGAGAAGAGACCTCATGAGTTCATCTAGCTTTAAGGTATTTAGATTTTTTGTTTCGATGATGGCGGTCTTCTTTGAGTCCCATGACTTGGGAAGAGAATAAAGAAGCTTTCGGACAAGCTTGTCTTCCAGAATGATTTCTCCATAGCCTTTGAGTCCATTTGTGATGGTGGAGAATCTATCGAACATCTTTGTGATGTCTTCATCCGATTCCATCTTGAAATTCTCATACTCGTAGTTGAGGAGGCCGATCTTGGTCTCATTTACTTCGTTTGTTCTCTCGTATGTGACTTCAAGCTTGTTCCATACATCCTTGGCATCTTCTCTAGAGGACATCTTCTCATAGATGTTGGGGCCAAATGCACAAAAGAGAATGTGCAAGGCCTTGCAATTAAGCTCCATTTTCTTGCGATCATCCACATTCCATTCCGCCTTACTTCGTTGTGGCACGAAAGGACCCTCTTCAACAATATCCCAAAGCTTGTAATCTTTAGATTTAATGAAGAACTTCATTTTAATCTTCCAATGAGCGTAGTTGGTCCCGTCGAAGAAAGGTGGCTTGTCGATGGATTGCGTCATTTGACCGGTTGATTGAATGTTGTATCAAGCTTCCCAAATAGCCTCAATAGGATGTTAATCCCCTTCGATTGAGCCTCGCTCTGATACCAATTGTTAGGCTTGATATGCTCGATTATCACCTTCAACTGATGCTTGCCAAGTAGTGAAGAAGTTAGATTTTTGGGTGTTTAAGTTGGTGGCAAAAATAAATAATTAAACATAAGGATTTAGAGTGGTTCGGCTTTCTAACCCAAAGCCTACATCCACTACCTTAGAACGCCACCAAGGATTTTCCAAATTTACTAAAAATTTCATCCATTTTTCTCGGCTTAGGAGGAAACTGTTACAACGATTAAGCTATCTACCCTTAGTTTAATCAAACACTCACTTACAAGTGAAATTTAAAGCAAACAAGAAATCCCTCTAATAGGTGTGTGTTTGCAACTCTAAGCATTCACCCAAAACCTATACACTTAAGCAAATTTAACAATTTTGGCTCACAAGTGTTTTGTCAATACAAGAGAGTGACAATTAAGCTCTAAAGACAATTTGACATCATAATGTTGTTACAATTGAAGCATTAGTCTTTCCTTAATGCTTGGAGGTCCCTTTTATACTCTCAATTGAGTTTGTAGCTGTTTAGGACCGTTAGGTTGAATTGGAGCAGTTGGAGACTTTATTTCCCACCAAAAATGTAATTTTGCAACTGTCCGTATCAAAACGGTGTCACCCTATTTCGAAACACGACTAAAATAGAAAGAGTCGTTATGCGCATTGAAGATGTCGTATTGAAACACCTTGGATCGTATCAAAACGCCCATATCAAAATGCCTAGTGTCGTATCGGAACAATATGCAATTTAAAATACCGTTGGGAAATAGCCGTTGAGGGTTTTGATCGTTGAGGTCTTTGCCACATAGGCGTATCGAAACGGTGAAGCCCGTATCGAAACGCTATGTAAAAACCCTCACCCAGATTAAGCTCGTTTTGAAACATACAGAGCTATATCGAAACGTTTTGGAACTGTAAATGGTCATATCGAAACACAATAGGGGGTGTTTCGAAACACCTAAGTAGTTTTGTAAAATTTGGCTTTAGAAAACACATTAAAACCCCTTTAAGAATTCCTTGAACATATTTTCAATTTGTTTGGACTTAAAAATATTTTGAAATCTTTTCAATTTAGTCAAAAACTATTTTTCAATTATTATATTAAAACACATATTTCTACACATATGTCTCACTAAGAATCTCATCAAACATTCTAGAACCAAGCACATAGAGATAAGACATCATTTCATTAGGGATCATGTCTTAAAGAATGATGTTGTTCTAGAGTATGTTGATACATCAAACCAACTAGTGGATATCTTTCCAAAACCATTAGACAAAGAGTGTTTTTGGACTCTTAGGAGAGAGTTAGGTCTAACTAGCCTATATTGACCTTTTAGAGCCCTTAAATGTTAAAAATTTGCTTGAATTTGAATGATGATCATGTTTATGTAATTTTGCTTCTTCATGCATCTATGCTTGTTGCTAGGGGAGTATGTATTTGTTTTAGTCCATAAACTTTGCTAATTCATCATACACATGCATTTAGGATCGATTAAAATCAAATTTTTGAACTTAATTTTGTTCAAAAATGCATTTTTGGCAAAAGGGTATCGATACGGGTAACATCGTATCGATACGGGTTGCTAAATGGGAATCGATACATTCTTAACTGTATCGATACGATCACGTGTATCGATACTATATAAAAATTGTACCGATATGGTGGATCGATACGCCACGTCAGCACTGTCGCAACCGCCTTTTTACAGGAGGCTTCGACTATTTGGAAAATACATTTACAAATCAACGGAGTCACCACCAATCTTTTTTGAAAAAAAAGTGTGATTGGATCACTTTTAAAAATAGGGTTATTTTAATAAAACATTTTTTGGTTTTAATAAAACAACGATTTTGGTCTGCGAAAAATCAGAAAACAAGTTCGGAGGTCGGTTACGCGTGGGGAAGGGTTGGCACCCCCACGACGCCCAAAATTGGTACCTAATTCATTTTAAAATCATTTTCAAAACTGGGATTTGCAAGTTCAAAAAAGGTTCAACTTTATTTGTCTGTTTAATGAATATTAGTCTATTTTAACGGCCTTATCGCCCGGGAGATGAACTTTAATCACCGCCAACATTTCTAGCGCTAACTTGTCATTCCCGTTTCATAAGACACCGCATTGATTAAGTTTCACTTTTTCAAACAACATATAAATTTAGTGTGTTGAGCATTTTAATCATTTATAAGTTCGGTTATTTAAAAACCCTAAAAACGTCTAAGTCTTTTATTCCTAATTAAAAGTTTAAGTTTGCTTAAGTGTATTTTATTTTTATGAAGAACATTTTTCAACAAACAAGTCTCTATCTAAGCTTTAGTCCCTTATCCTAAGTTTTCACCTATTTCTAAAACAAGCAAGCAAACTTTTATTCTTTTGATTTTCATCCTTTTTATTATTCCTTTTAAAAAGCCTTTATTTCTTTTTTACTATTTATTTTCTAAGCTAAAACTCTTTTTACGTTTTTTTTACTTTTTGTGTTTTTTATGTTTTTTACCTGTAACCCCCTCGTCCCGGTCTGGTCGGATGACCGGTCCGAGTGGGCTACACGGGGAAAACCGAAGCGAAACCCGTTAAGGTTCCTCCTCGGTTAACGACCCAGAAAAATTTCTTTTTAATTTACTCTTCTCTAAATGCACACTTAATTCCTATTGTGATCACAACAACGGAAGACGAGCATTCGCAAAACAGTAACTCGAACAACTTAAGAAAACAGTCCATTTTTATGTAATTTAACAGACCGTTTCGAAACACCCTCAAGGTGTATCGAAACGCCTTGACCTGGTCAACCCAACTAAGCCTACACGAGGAAGCCGTTTCGGAACAGGGGTCAATCGTTCCGAAACACCCTCCCTGGTCAACTTCTCGTGGTCAACGAGATTTGACCGTTTCGAAACACCAAGGACCCGTTTCGGTACGCCTATATCTCGTCAATTTCTCAAAATTCCAGTAGCAAAAACGTACCGAAACAGCCCCTATCCGTTCCGAAACGGCTGGCCAAAAGCAAAGGGACCGTTCCGAAACAGGGTGGCCCGTTCCGAAACGCCCCCTGTCTGCAGACTGGTTTTTGCTGGTTTAAGGCACAAGGGTGCCCCTAAACCCCACCAAAACCTCTGACAACCCACTAACAACAATTTTAAAGGCAACCAACATACAAGCATGCTTGAGCAACATCATACAAAACTAAACACCAAGGCACAACATCTCAAGCCACACATCCATACATGTCATTAGAGATATTAAGCTTTAGCATATCCAACACTTAGGCAATTCTAGATAGCAAAGATACTAACATGGTTTCAAGCATAACATGCATCCCAAAGCCAAATTAACAACACATACGAGGAGTCTAACATACTCCTAAACAACAACAACAACAACATTCCAAAAGCATCATAACTCGACACCTATCCCATTGCTTTACCATTACAATCCTTAAATTTAAACATCATACTTGAGCTAACCATAAGCAACACTTGAAGGCCTTTCCTTGCCCTTGCCACCCACAATCCATTGATCTGCATTGTCGAACAAAAGAGAGCGTAAGCATAAAAGCTTAGTGAGGGTAAGCTCATAAAACAAACCTTCGACAATGCAGGGTCCAAGCACGAGCTACAACCAAGGTAAATGCATGGTCTTACCTCCGATCCACGCGAGCCATGAATATAGATGATGCATGAACATATATTCAATATCATGTCATGCTCAACATGTTTAAATCCACAACATATGAAATCACATATATTAAACCATGTTAGCAACACATCCCAAAACACATTGGCTCACAATTAACCACATATTGGCAACATAAACTACAATCTGTATTGGCACCTAGCTATGACTCGAATACGCGGATAACCGTTGGAACTCACATCCAACAACTCAACCATTACCTGACGGTGGGATTACACTCATCACCGTTCTCGCGGAGGGGATTCCACTCATCCTCACGCCTCACTTCACGCGGAGGGGATTCCACTCATCCTCACGCCCCGTCGATGGGATTCCACTCATCACCGACTAATATAAATACAATTTCCGGGCGAACCCGTACTCCTCCTTGGTGACTCAACGCCACCAAGGCCACGCGCGACTTTTGACTCATGTGTACACACTAACATCCTAATGATCGATCATTTGTACCCAAGCATACTAGTGCCAATACTACCCATTTCATTTATCATTCATAATATCAATTCATAACACTTCCGTGCTTAGCACGTACTCACCATGACTTACCATCATGCACAAACCACATTTCCATGCCTAGCATGTACTCACCATGATCCTCGGATCATGAAACCACCTCATAACATCATTACACTTGTCAACACTACATGCATCTCAACAACACGAGTATCACATCATAAATTCGTACATATGTATATCTATATCATATTTATCATCAACATGCATGTAACAATGCATTTAACTAAACCTCCACATACATGTATGACAACATAAGCATAACCACCATAGGCATGATTCAACATGAGGCATAATTCATCACTTTAAAGATCAACCAAGGTCTCTAACTAAAGTTTGGGATTAGGCTACCACCCTAATTCCAACTCTAGGTGGGTCTACCAATCCCAACCTAGTTCACATGCTTGAACCAACACTTGAAAACCATTTAAAAGTATTTAACCACTCACCTAAGCTTCCAAGCTCCAAGCCAAGCAAGCAACCTCTCTCAAATTTCCGGATTTCTTCTCGAGGCTTCTCCAACACAAATTCCCGCTTCCAAACAACCTCAAACACAATTCAAACAATTCCAAATCATCCCAACATCAAAAGACCAACCCGGAATACAATTCAATCACAATTTACAACGTTGCAAGCCATGACCAAACCCCATACTTTGCAATTTCGGACAGCCCACATACCCCTTCCAAAATCCATGTTTCCAACACCCGTTGCACCCACAAATGACCCCAAATCAACCCCTAACCATAGCACTACCATTGGGCTATCAATTCCCACCTAAAACAACCCCCAAAAATCACCCAAAACCCTTCAAAAAACCCATTTTTACCCAATTTCGGGAATTCATCAAAATCCAACCAAATTAATATATAATGTGCATTTTAACATGATTAAGCAAAGCCCCAACTCAATTTATCAAAACCAATTGGAAAACCCCTTAAAAATCCGAACTTGATATAAACCCTAATTTTCAAAAGTCCATATTTTTAAAATCTAAGACAATGTATGAATAGGAAATGGAAAGGAGAGTTCAAATATGTGATTACCTTTCAAAAGCCCCTTGAATTGATGAAGAAATCAAAGGGAATAGTAGCTTGAAAGTTTGGAGAGTTTTGAAGATGGGGAAAGGGGTTTCACGTTGGAATTAATGGGAAAAGGGGAGAAGATGACAATTTGAAAGTTGTCATCTTTTTTTAAAAGCTTTTGGGCAAATTATAACATAAGCCCTTCCCTTTTTATTAAATTTCAATTACACCACATTTTAGGTTGATTTGTTTTAATTTAATTTTATTGACTCGAACTATAAACCCGGATAACTCCTAACCCCAAAACACGGGTGTTACATTACCTTTTCCATTTTTTATGTTTTCTCATTTTCAAAATGAATTTTCTATTTTTTAAAATTGTTTTCATTTTTCCATTTTTTTTTAATTTTTCTTTTAAAACAACCCATTTTTAAAAAATAATCTTTATTCTCCTTAAAAAACTTTTTTATGAATGAATGAATGAAAAATTTATTTAAATATCCTAGACCCTAATTTTACTTTAAAATCTTTTTTTATTTTTTCTTTCTTGAAAACTTATTTTCTTTTTTGTAACCCCCTCGTCCCGGTCTGGCCGGATGGCCGGTCCGAGTGGGCCACACGGGGAAAATCGAGTGAAACCCGTTAAGGTTCCTCCTCGGTTAGCAACACTATTTTTTATTTCTTTTTATTTTAATCTTGTCTAGAGGAATATTAAGTCCTAAGTGATTCACAACAACGGAAGACATCCAAAAAGATCACATTCGAACCCCGACCATACACACTTAGTCCATTTTTAAGCTTACAGGGCAGACCGTATCGGTACCCTAACTAGGGGTATCGATACGCCCTGACAGGTCAACCCAAACAGTCAACTCGAAGAAGACCGTATCGATACAGCCCTTGAGCGTATCGATACGCCCTCTTCAGTCAACATCTCATGGTCAACGAGATGAACTCGTACCGATACGCCCCAACACCGTATCGATACGCCAAAAACTCCCCAATTTCTCAGAATTCCAGTGACCAAAAACCGTATCGATACACCCCCGTGTATCGATACGCCCAGCCAAAACTGAGCTCTGCAGGCAAAACCGTATCGATACGGCCCTTAGGTGTACCGATACGCCCTGCTCTGCAACTCCACCATTTTCAACTTGGTGACCTCAAACCCGACACTAGATGCATTTTTAGACTCGCCTATACACATACAAACATACATGCATCAAAACTACAACCAAGACTTAGCTTACAAGGCATTGAATCTAACAAAGATTATACAAATCAAATAGTCCATGCAATTTCACCAAGAGAACATACTTAACACCCAAAAGGCCCCATACACAAGATAGTCAAGCATAAGGCATACATAGGCCAACAACATACATGTTTAGGCATATTCAAATAAGCAACATAACAAGCATAAACCGCAATCCATGAAGCAAAAGCGTAACACAACCACAAGATTAACATGCTCAAACACAAATTTCCTAAGGAGTTTGACCCCAACTCCTAAAACTATATACCCCATTGTCTAGGCATTATTACAAAATGCAAACCATACTTGAACTAGCTTGAGAACTCCAAAAGCTCCTCCCTCGCCCGCTTGCCTCCCGAACTCTAACGATCTGCACGTTGGAAACAAAAAGAGCATAAGCCAACTAGCTTAGTGAGAGAGGCTCTACAATTCACAACATGCAGTTTTCCAAAACACGATTTATATGCAAGAAAGCAATGGATGCACGAGGGTCAATCTCAACAACAATAAGTGGTTTGCACAAGCACAACCAACATACACATACGGTGGGACTACACATCACCGTTTCGACTAGTGGATTTCCAATGGGACTACACATCAAAGTACTACCCTACTAGTCACTACCGGTGGGACTACACATCACCGTAGTTTAGACCACCATCACGTGAGGCACGAACTCAACTCGACTACACATTAGCAACTTAAAATGCACTTAATGATCACGACATATAAGCATTCAACATATCACAACAACATGGGAGTAGAGAGGCTTACACACGGGTTTAGGTGACCCCTCAAGCTCCCACCCAAACCCCACAAGGATCCATATCGAACACAATGCAAAAATCAACATTTCTACTCACCGTTGCTACCCAAGAGAAGATCGAAGACCAAGCTCAAGACTCCGAAATCCCCGGATTTGTCCCCGAAGCTTCACCAACCAAATTCCTCATTTCTAAACATTCCAACACCAAGTAAACAATCCCTAATCAGTCCATATTCCAAAATAGTCAACCCGGATTACATACCAAGCACAAGACATCAATTTTTCCATTGAAAACAAGCCCAAAATCCATAATCCCGAGCAGCCCCTAAACTCACCCTAAAACCAATGATTCTAAACCTTAAATTACTCCCTAAAGCCTCCAAAACAGCCCTTACATATAGCCTATCCATTGGCCCTCCCATTTCCACACAAAACACCCCCATATCTCATCCCAAAACCTCACAAAAACCTAAATCCGGGAAATTTAACAAAACTCTTTAAAAATCATAAAAATTGGACCTTATGCTTCCTAAATAACATGTCTATCATTAATCACTTAAAACATTAAGTCAAGAACATTAAAGGCACCATTTTTAAATCAAACTCTCAAAAACTCCTATTTCAAAACATGGGTAAAAATGAAAAATAGTAGTACTTCCAAAGAGGGGAAGGTGAGAGCAAGTCAAAAACGTCCTTACCTTTGAGAAAACTTCAAGAATGAGTGAGCTATAGAATGGAATAGTATTTCAAGAGGGAGAGGGGTTTTTGTCGTTGAAGTGAATAGTGGATAGGGGAAGAAGATGACTCAAAAAACATTATTTTAGGTTGATTTAAAATTAAAGGTCCAAAGACCTAAATGCCCTTAATGAAAAAGGGAAACCACAATAGGTGCCACCCATGGCTATTTGGGCTTATTTTAAAAATGGTCCAACCTAATTTTATTTGTCTTAAAACCCGAGGCCCAAACCATTATTTTATTACTTAAAAATTAAGAACCGAAACCCAAACTATTTTTAAATTATTATTTCCACCCGACCCCCGAACCCGGGTGTTACATTTTTTTTCTAAAAAATCATCTTTATTTATTTTTTCTTTTAAAATTATTTTTGCCCATTTATTATTTAAAACTAAATTTCACTAAAATCCTTTTCATTTTCTAAAATCTAACTCGTTATTATCTAACACCTCACATTATTATTTCTTCTAATTAAATCCCTAATTTCAAGTTTTTTCAAATTAACCACATTTATTCATTTTTATTTCATGCATTTAAAAATCTAAACACCTTTTAAATCATTTTCTATATTTCTAAAGATCAAAATCACCCTAACAACATTTTCTAAAGCATGCAAAAAAATTAAGATCAAACTAGGAATTTAAACGAAATTTAAAACAAAAAAAGTTACCGAAATCGCGAACAATTTTCCAACCTCGAGAAAGAAACCTAAAAATTACAAACAACACAAGCAAAAACACCAAATTTCAACCAAGAACAACAATAAATCAACATAAAAATAAACAAAGAAAAGATAGAAAAGTTACCGAGAAATCGACGAACGATGAACTCGAATTCAAGCTTCTCGAAATGCTCCAAACCACCTCTGGAAAATTGCTCCAAACTCGAATTTCAACTTCAAAAATTTCCAGCCAACTCAAGAAAAATTTAGAGAATTTTTCGGATTTTTCTTGAACCTTTTTAGTGGTTTTTCTCTCAAAAATTGTGTGTTGAACAAGTGGGTGAATGGGGTTTTTATACTAAACTTTGAGCTTCAAAATCAAGCTACTTTCCGAATTCAATCCCCAAATTGGAGCCTAAATCAGACAAACAACTTGATACCCGGTAAAACCCTAAAGAAATCATTCATTTTGATCCAAATTCAAGATAAAATTTCTCATTTAATTCGAATCTAGGGTTTATTATTTAGTTTCGGTTTTTTGCAGATTCAAGCGGTTATAGGCAACAACGGCAAGCGGCGGCGGCAAAAGGATGTCGGCAACTAGGCGGTCTGATCGGCACAAACCACGCCGGCTGTCGCGACCAGTGGACGGAGAACGACAGCCACCATTGCGTGCGACAAGGGTTTGGAGAGCCCAGCCCCGCGCGCGTGGACTGCACGCGCCGGCGCGTGACGCGCGGGCTGGCTCTCTTTTCCCCTTTTTTTTCTTTTTTTCTTTTTTTTTCTTTTTTATCACATTTCATTATTACCGCATTTCATTCCTTTATTAAACACCATAATTATTATTATTATTATTTCATTTTCTTTCTTTTTCTACCTTTTACTTTAAAAATGGGCTACAACAAAATAGGTTTTATTTTCTTTATTTAAAAGTGGGCTTTTTTAAAATGGACTCTTTTTGAAAAATGGATTTTTATTTTTAAAAAGGTGGGCTTTAAAAGGTTTTTTTTATTTTTTTTATTTTATATTTTTTTCATTTTTTTCATTTTTTTTAATTATTAAAAGCTATGGTGAAAATTTAGTGACAACAAGCGTATCGATACGGTATGCCTCTGGAGCTTTAAATGGGCATTAAAGGGTGTTTCACTTTAATTAAAACTCAAATATCTTTTTCTCTCAAACCCTAGCCGAATTTTAACCATAAACACCCCCCCCCTCAAACCCTTTGATTTTTCACACCAAACTCAAAATTCTTTGAGGGTTTTTCATCAACACATCAAGGCTAAGCTTTGGTATCAATTTGGTACATTCTTTATCCTTCATTCATCCAATTTCATAACTCAAGGTATAAAACTTCTTTTCTTTTCTTTTTAATTTTCTTTTAATTTTATTTACTGTTTTCAATCAATTTTTGTCTACATGGTATATTTATGGTATGAGTTTTAAAGTTTTTGCAAAATCTCTTTAAAATCTAAAAAAATTATTTGAATATAAAAATATATTGTATATTTTAGTACACTATTTTTTAAAATTGTTTTTACCAAGATTTATTTTTATACTTGTATATATATATTTTTAACATATAAAATATAGTGTTTTTCACATACCTTGAATTATGGGAATGTTTATTGGATCGAATGTGATAATAATTGCATACATTATTTTTGAATTGTTTTGATATTTTCAGGTTATCATGAGGCTTAAAAAGAGACCAAGAAAAGAATTACTTTCTAGTTCATCAAATCCCAATCCGAAAAATGAGGGTATTACTAAACCGAACCTTGGTTTTATAATCCAACATAGTTTTCAATCTCCTTTGGCTTTAGCCCATTACAAACTATATCAAGCTTTTTCTATTCGGGATGTGAGAGTTGTTTCAATCCCTTTTCTAAACTCCGAAGTTCAAATATTTTGGGTTGTTACAACAATAGAAATTCATGAGCTTTCTAAGTATACTCCTGATTTTATATCGAAATCTTATTTTGATTTTCTTTACAAATGCCCGGTGCATCCATGATCAAGCAAGGGAAAATGTGATTGCTCTTGAATCATATCTTACGGGGAAGAAATTTCAAATTGGCCAAACGGTTATGTGCAATGTTTTTGGTTTTGAAAATTTTGGGATTGATGATGAACACTTCTTGGGCATTCTCAACTTGGCTCCGTAACCATTCTTGATGCCCATGATCGTATCCTTCATCTTATCATCTCTTGGTGGCTTCGTCCTTCCGGTGGCAAGTTTTCTACTATCCGCCAAGTTGATTCTTTTTGGCTTCATTGTTTCCGTGAGGGTAAGCGCCCAAACCTTTTCCAAATCATGTTTGCCGACTTGGTTTATCTTGTTTAACATCGTCACACCGACCAAGTCAAGTCTTTCTTTTATGGCACGGCTTTGAGTTTCTTGTTCCATTCCTTGGAGATCGATTGTTCCCATGATGTCGTCGAGCCTCTTGGAAAACCAATCGATGAACGCTCCCTTACTCGTGCTCACTTTGAGTACATTGACCACGAATGGGTTCGTGTTAATCGACCTCCTCCGGTAGCTCCACAAGTCAATCAAGCTCAATCTTCCATGGATGGACTCATGGCGTATCTAAATGAGCAATTACCTCCTTGGGAACTAATATTGCTTCTTTAGATATTGTAACAAGGTTTTTTTTTCAAGTCCCTGCTTTTTTTGAAAACATTTAAGTAAAAGTGGGGGTTTTAAAAACAATTCGAGTTTTGAAAAAAAAACTTTTAAAATAATCTTTTTTCGGTTGGAGTCGCCACCGCCCACTGAGGTAGGCCGGACACCGTAAAAATCAAAACCAGAGATTCGTTTGAAAGGGTTCAGGAGTTGGTTACGTGTGGGGAAGGGTTAGCACCCCCATCACGCCCGAAAATCGGTACCAAAACAATTGTTGCTTTTAATTGATGGAAATTATCTGAATTTTAAAATGAATTTAATTAGGGGTTTTTAATTAAAAATCGGACTTTAATCATATGAGCTTATCCAAATTGGTAGTTTCGAATTAATTCGTCGTTTAATTAAAAAGGATGACGGTACACCGGACCAAAGACTAAACCGACATCATATAAGATTGACTGTCGTGTTAGTTTAGGGTTCGGATCTCGTACGTCAACTTTATGCATGATGCAAGCAGTTAAAATATGGTGTTATGGTCTTGTTCGCTTTAATTACGAGTTTACCTTTAGACGATTCGAATTAATCCAAATATTCGAGGAGTATCCAATAAGCTAGGCTAGTCGACCCGAATACGCGAATTAATAGGTATCTCCTTTTTATAGTTAAAATTAACAAGCTTATCAAAATGCTAAAAGTCACATGTAATGATATTAATAATGCATGTCACACAAGCATATTCGAATGGCATAAAAGCAACTCAAGTTATTTACACGATAGAAAAACGAGCATGCAACACAATGCTTGAACAAGATAAAAAAAACATATGATCATGCATACATTCGTCAATATGAACATGGTTAACATGGTAATCTCATATATGCACATAACGTATTCAAACAATAAGGCAAAAATGTATATAAGGAAAAAACATGAACATAACATACCAAAGATAAATAATTAAGTAAATAAATAGAAAAAAACTGGCATGGACCAAATCTGTAAATTACCCATTAAAAACTAATTAAAACACGAAATGGGACTCAATTAAAAAGGTGTGGAAAGCTACAGGGACTAAAAGGGTGAATATTCTATTCGAAAACAAATTAAAATGAAAACAATGACGAAACTAAAAACTTTCAAAAAGCTAGATGGACTGCGGAAAAGATTTTGAAATGCGGAAGCCCTACTCACGTAAATATAACGACACAGAGGGGTTTAAAACTCAATTAAACCAATTTAAGGTTTAGAGGTTAGGATTTAGTTTTTAGGGTAATATGGTTAAGGATTTAGGTTTTAACCTATAAACCCTAAATTTCAACCACACCCTCTAAATTCAAGACTCGTCCACTAAAACCCTAAACACTAAACCTAAACAAAATTCCTAAACCCTAAAATTAAGGTATTTGTAAAAAAAGTTTCCACAAAGCACTCGTGAATGGAATAATTACTATATATCAAAATCACAATAATTGGAACAAAAATCAGTTTGTTTAGTGGGATGAGGCACTAGATCCTTTAAATAAGGACTTGACTGATTGTGTCTGAAATTTATGTCGGACACATAAATACAGGGATATAACCTCTAAAGATTCTCCAAATACATGAAAAAATTGCATTATTTTTTAAACCAACTTTTGAAGTCAAAAACTAGTTTGAGACCAAAAACAATGAATAACTTGTAGCTTTTCAGGCGCTTTTCAGATTGGTTTGAAAAGTACTTTTCAGAAGCTGAAATTTCTAACTTTTAGTTTTTCTAAAAGTAAAATTTACTCATATATCTACTTAAAAGCACTTTAACAAACAATATCAAACACTAATCAAACAATTCAAAAACACTTTTCCAAATTATTTTCTCATTACATTTTTCAAAAGTAATGTCAAACTACATAAATTCTAAATTTTGAGCTTGAAAACAGGCGAAAAGCCCACCTCACACAGCACAACTATTTGAAAAAGGGCCCAATCCCACCATCCAAATCCCCCTAAAAGTATGAACTCCTTTGTGCAAGCAAAGTTGGTACACTTTCCGATTGTTTTTATGAATGGATTAGGTCAAATTGGTGAATCAATTTGAATTTGTTTTCCGTGTGTCGTTGGACGGGGAATTTGTAGTTTAGTTAAAAAGGTAAAGCAAAGAGGAAAACGGGAATCTCTCCCTTTATTGCTTACCTTTTAAGCCATTAAACAATTTCAATCCCCCAAACGTCCAAGTAATTTCAACCTTTCACTTTCCTTCTTCAATCTCACGTTTTTCTTCTTCTCTTCCAGATCCAAAACCCACCCTTTAAATCCCTTTCTTCGTCTTTCAATTCCCCAGAATTTCAAACAAAATAACCCCAGAAAGTGTTGTTCTTTAGATAGATTCAAGATGTGTTGCGGGAGAATATGCATGCTCTGCACTTGCTTGATTCTAGTGGTGGTGGCGATCGGGTTGCTGTTCGGTTTCGGGGTTTTCAAGAACGGATTCCACAAGCTCAAAGACACGGTTCATGAGGATTACTGTGACCCCAAATTCTCTTCTTGTGGAAGGCCTTTTCTGGGTTATGCAGCTCCTCCTCCGTTCTAAATCCCCCCACTTCTTTCTTTTGTTTTTGTTTTTAATTTCGTGTTGTGATTAGAAAATAACTTGGATTTGTTTCTTTCTTTCTTTGTTGGGATTTCATCAAATTCAATTCTACTGTCATTCGTTTGTTCATATTGATGTATAATCCAGATGCAGGCTTTGTTTTCTTGTTCTTATCAGTCCCAATCCCAGAACAACCCTACCGCCAAACGTGTTTGTTTAGAGGTCAAATTATGATTTTGGTGTCTCTACTACTGTGTGTTTTAGGATTTACTCCTCTTATTTCACTTTGGATTGTTAAATTGATATAATTTGAATTTTCACTTGCTCCAAATGGTTTAATCATTACTTCCAATAATTAACACAATTAATTATTGCTTTTAATTTGACATTGTTTAAATCATGAATAGTAAACCAAATTAATATTGTTATTTCTTTTTCCAACCTTAAACCAAACTGCCCAAAATATATGAATCTATCAATACATCAAATAATCTAAAACGTACGAGAATTTATGTGTTTTCGGTTACTTTTAAATTGCAAAATATGAGATCAACATAATTTTTTGGTTTAACTACCTATATTCAAGGTTGATTAATCCGAATCGAGTATTACAGAAGCTCATTATAGGACAATTCTCTCAACTTTTGACCTTGTTTAAGAGATTTAGTACCTCATTTCATAATTTTGATTTTACATTTTTTTAGCATCATTTATTAGTCTAGATAGTTAAACAATTATTTTTATTCTGATTAAAATGCTTACATATAATTTTTCTCATAAAAATATTCATTTTATTATTAGTCTAAATAGTACAGACGTAATAAAAAAAAATCAAATCAAAGTATACAAATTAAATCTGGGAATTTGAATCCCTTCAAGGTAGCTAATAATTCTAAAACTGAGAGTGAAATTATGGTTAAACGTGTAATCATAGGAGATAAGGTTACTACTTACTTTCCAAATACGAAACACGCCCCCAACTTTATGTCTGGACAACTACTTCGATCATGAAATACAAACCACAATTTGTGTTTGCATTTCAATGTCTACACTTTTATGTCTTGACAAAAACATTCTCTCCGAGGATGTAAATAAATCGGGCTCAAACATACTAGATTATATTCGTTTGTTTAATTCTGAAGCTGGTCATATTTAATTTGTGTTTGTTTAGTTTTTTAATACTTTGTTCAAATTCGGTTTGTTTATTATTTGATGTTTCAAGCTCAGTTCGTTGCTACTCACGAACATGTTCGTTTAACGTTCGTAAACATAAGTGATTAGGTGTAAATAAGTTAACAATTGGGATGGCAAATGGGCGAGGCGGGTGCAGATACCCCCTCCCCCATCCCCATCCCCATCCCCACCTAAAATTTTCATATCCACTAGCTACCCACCACCCACGGCGGGTATAATTTTCAAATCCACACCCGCCCACGTGGGTATATTCTTAAATCCATCCCCACACCCATCACCCACGTGGGTATAATTTTCAAATCCACACCCACCTACCCGCCCGCCTGGCAGTAACCATATCACATAAAACATGAAGGGATAATGGCACCAATGCCCCATGTACTTTGATGAAAAGTTCAATGTGGTGCATGAACTTTGGATGCGTTTAATGTGTCCTTAAAGTTTTCTTCCGTAATTTAAAACGCCCCTGACCCTAACACTATTAACTTGTAATGTGGTACAACTAACTTACACCGGTGTAAGTTCTACTGAACTATAGCTAACTAACTATGACTAATTTACACCGGTGTAAGTTAGTTATTATGTGAGAGACCTGAGGGTAAGACAGTGCAAAGAACTAAAGCAATGAACTTTGAATTTGAATAAAAAAAAAACACATTTTATATTGAATCAGATATCTTCAAAGCCACACAATATGGCGGGTAGCATACGGGAAAGACGGGTGCGGGCCGGGTAAGGTCTTAAATCCACCACCTACCCCCTACCCGCGGCGGGTATAACTTTTTACATCCACACCCGCTCACTACCCACCAAACTCATACCCATCCCCACCCCAACTAGGGCGGGTGCGGTGCGGAATTTGCGAAACTGTACTCGTCTGTCATCCCTAGTTAACAATACTTATTTAAAACGGTGTTTGATCAATTCATTTGAAATTTATGTTTTTTTATTATTATTTATAACGATATGTTTTAGTGAATATTAGTTTAAGTGGTTAGTTTTGTCAAATTATCAATAGGAATTGCAAATATAATATCTATGTTTCATAGATTACTGAGTTAAAATTCAAATATAGAAATAGAGAGATATTATTTTAATATTTTTTTAAAAAAATATTATTAATAAATAAATGAGCTAATTATTATTTTTTAGACGAGTTTGTTCGGGAACATAAACAAATCGAACACACTTATGTTTGAGCTAGTTCGTTTATTAAACAAACATAAAAATTTTGTACTCGTTTATTTAGTTTTATAAGCAAAAATAAACGAGCGTTATACTGACAGTATATCGAACCTTCTGATCATTTATACCCCTAATCTCTCCTACATTTATCGATTCTATTCTGAACTTGAATTTCAATTTAATCATATATAAGTTCTACTTAATCCGATGCGAACATAGTAAATCAACAATTTAAATTAGTAAAGAATTAAATCATTTGAAATAATTCGAACAATAACTTTTAGGCTTTATTTTTTATTGAATTTTCAGCTTTAACACTTGTTGCCACCGTCTTTTTGCTGCCAAACAGGTGCCGATTACACATGGGCGTTTGTCCATCATATTCTTCGCCCAACCGGTCCTTTGCCCACAGCTGAATTTTTTAGCTTATGGCAACAGGCGTTCAGAAAGTTTAGCTCCCAACGGGTGTTTTTTCAGTTAATTTTTACCGCAAACGATGGTTTGTCCACAGTTAAATTTTTTAGCTTCTTACAACAAACGTTTAGTCCCAACGAGCGATGTCTCACGACAGCCAAAGTTAAAACTTGAGTTTTGCTTGATAGAAAGGAAAAAAAATTGAAAAAATAAAAAATTGGAGTGATGGAAAAATGAAAGGATGAAAAATATATATTTTTCTTTTTATTATTGTGCTTGGTTGAAAGGATGAAAAGTTAGAAAGAAAATAGATTTTTTTCTTCTCTATTGCTTGGTACAATAAAAAAAAAAGTGAGAGAAAAAAATTAAATTTTGAAAATTATAATTTAGTCGAATATTTTTAATATGATTATTTTTATTCAATTTAGTCCCTGAAATTTTTATTTCATCTAAAATTAACCCCTATTTTATTCTATTTTTTATAATTTAATCTAATACTTTTAATATAGTTTTATTTTTGTTCAATTTAATCCCTAATATTTTTTCTTTAATTCAAAATTGACCTATATGTATTTTTATTTTTTTATAATTGAGGCCAATATTTTTAATATGGTTTTATTTTTTCCAGTTTAGTCCATAAAATTTTTATTTAATCTGAAATTGACCTTTATTTATTTCTATTTTTTATATTTTAGTCTAATATTTTTATAATTTAATCTCAAGAGTTTCATTATCAATGCAACACCTAATACCCGGTAAAAATGAATCCAACCCGAATATTGAATGCTACAAATGACCCATTTGTGACCTAAAAACATATTTTAAAAAACAAGCATATCTGATTACATGAAAGTAAATAACCAATATGTACATAAAGAGGAAACAATTAACTAAAGTCACCTGAGATAATAAACCTTTAAAAACTTTAGAAAAATAAACGATTTAACAAAAATGTATTTTTGGTAATTTTACAAGATTTAAACCCAAAAAAATTCAAAACTGAAATACAATGTTAATACAAGTTGAAAAATCTTATACCTCTGTTTTTCTAATAAAAAAGAAGTTCAAATCGAAGTAAATTTAACCGAATCAAGGCTTAGGGACTAAAATGTAAATAATCATAAGTTGGATTTTAAGTTAAAAATTCAGTTTTAGGTCCGTTTTAGACTCATTAATTCTAATTTAGACTTAATGGTAAATTCTTGTTGAAATTGAATTTGAAATAGAGTGTTCATTGAAAAAAATAAGTAGTTTATGGGCCGTTTTGAAAATATTCATAAAATATAGGGTTAATTTTTTAAAAAGTAAAATTAAACTTTCCTTTATGAAACTAATATCATCATTAACATATAGACTAGTGACTGAAACATAAAGTTTGCAATTATAAGGTATTGGATTAAATTATAAAATAAAAATAAATATAGGTGGAATCCAAATTAAATAAAATTTGAGAGATTAAATTGAACAAAAATAAAACTATAGTAAAAATATGAGATAAAATTATAAAAAAATAGAAAAAATATGGGTCAATTTTGGATTAAATAAATATTTTATGGACTAAAGTGAATAAAATAATATTGACTTTAATAATAAAATTTAAAAATAGTGTAAATTTTAGATTAAATAAAAATTTTTGGGACTAAATTTAACAATAATAAAATCATAATAAAAATATTAGATGAAATTATTTTAAATATAATTTGATAATTTTATTATTAAAATAGAATAGTTTTCACCTTTTTTCCATTTAATTTTGAAGAAAAAATTATTTGTATAGAAGCAACCACCTTCCCTCCTATTTTTTTTTCTTTCAATTTTTCACTCTACTAAAAAATTATTAAATTTATTTTCTTTCTAATTTTCTCTACTATCCTTACTCCATCCCATCTTTCTACCCAACTAAATAAGTGTTAAGTCTAAACTTTGATATGTATAAAATTAAGGTATTGCGCCGTAATTTATTTTCTCTTTATAAAGCACCATATTTTTTCTTTTTCAATTTTATTTAACCGGTAAAGGAATTAGTATTGATGCTGGTTGTCAACCGCTGGTTTTTTCTTTTATATTTTTTGTTTTTAATAAATAACTCTGTTTTTACGGTACTTTTTTTCTACTCTTGTGACACCTTTTAATTTACTTTTGTGGTACTTTTTTCGTCTTCTTTCTTATCGTTGACCATTTTATTTATTTTATGTTTTCACATGGTTGGATTTAATGACGC
The DNA here is from genome assembly GCA_958450335.1 of Hibiscus tridactylites. Taxonomy (NCBI): domain Eukaryota; kingdom Viridiplantae; phylum Streptophyta; class Magnoliopsida; order Malvales; family Malvaceae; genus Hibiscus; species Hibiscus tridactylites. The sequence goes on from OY288282.1 coordinate 52,908,095, forward strand.
CACGACTGATTAAGATGATGCTTATATGTAATTTTACTGATCTTCCTTGCTTTGGATCCTCGAATTTAATTCGGATACGTGGATTGTGTTCATGGATAGTTTCTCTAGACGCTCGACTTTGATTTGTGATTCTTGGTGATCTTTTAGTAGCTTAATCCCTCTTTTGTGTTTCCTTTGTGTTGTAGTCACATTTGTTTGTATCTATTTTTCGTTCGAATCTTTTGGTTGGGTTTTTAATCTTTTCCATATATAGTCCTTGTATGATTTAAAGTGGCTAGTTTTTTGTACCAATATTATCGAGAATGTATAAATTATGTATTTAATTTAAAATGATAGTTGTAAACCTTTTTATACCTTTAAATATTTTTTTAATAACACTAGCGGGTTGAGAAAAAAAATAACACTAGCGGTATTAAAAAATGTTAAAACTAAAAACCGAAGGTAAAATCTGAATGAACACTAAAAAATATCTAAATATTAACTAAATTTTTTTAATCCTAAACATTAGTGATATATATATATATATGTATATATATATATTTTTGAAACTAAACATTAGTGCTAATTGTTTTGACGAAGTTAGGTTCTTGGATTGGGCCTCTTAATCCTAACAAACAGTGTGAATTATAGACAAACGCTTAACTCTAGAAGTCTGGACAATAATTTGCATCTGTTTCCCTGCTTCGGCACCAAGATATAAAGAGCAAAACAGAAACTTTGTTTTAAGAAACATCGTATTTCAAGTCCAATTGAACACAAAGGTAAATCCTTTCCTTTGCATTACACAAAATTAACCCAACAGAGGAAAGAAGATGAGAATTACTGTAATGACGGCAGATGAACAGATCGTCACCTTAGACGTTGATCCTCATGAAACTGTTGAGTACCCTTTTACCCCTTCTTTTTGCTTATCTTAAAATCCATGTTTCTTTGCTGATTTTTCTTTTGTTTCTGATAGGTTGAAAATTTGAAAGCTTTGCTGGAAGTGGAGGTCTGTGATATACCCTTTGGTTTATATGCTTCCTTTTGGGATTATTTGGGGGTTCTTTGTTTTCCCCCCAGGGTTTAGGGTTTTTGAAAATGAACTGTTGACTTCCATTAGCTTATACTGTATGTTAGTGGATAAAAGATTCCATTTTTTAAAATGTATTGAAATTTTGAGAGCTGACTGTGGTGCTGGGTTTATGCTGATTGGTTAGAACTTGTTTGGGTTTATGGCAGACAAATGTGCCATTACAGCAGCAGCAACTTCTTTATCATGGGAGAGAAATGCAGAACTCTGAGAAATTGAGTGCTTTGGGTGTTAAGGATGATGATTTAATTATGATGGTCTCCAGTGCTGGTTCTAGGTAATTTATGCATTGGTTACTCATTTTCTACTTTTTTTTTTGTTTGAATCTTTTGAAATGTCACTACTGGATTTTAAGGGTTCTTGATATCTATCCAGAATTGACCTCTACGTCTATTATGAGATTTTAGCGCTGTGTCTCTATAGTTTTATTTCATGGAAAGAAGCTCCTCAGTCTTTTATTCTTTTCTTGTTGATTGATAAGAACATGAATCATTTGCAGAGCATCTACTAATGATTTGAGCTTCAATCCCGATGGATCCGCTGTGAACCCTGGAGCTTTTCAGCAACATATTCGAAGCGATTCTAATCTAATTGGACAAATATTTCAGGCTGACCCTGAACTTGCACAAGCTGTTCTTGGGAATGATCTCAACAAACTGCAGGACATCCTACGAACGCGTCACCAGCAACGATCAGAAATACGACAAAAAGAGGAGGAGGAACTTGTGAGTAGCTTGTCCTAGTGGTTTGTTCCTGTAGGTGGTTTAGTATGAGTATTGAGTGGCCAAATTTACACTATTTTTTCCATGTATTGCTTTATTATATCACGATTTGATTATCAATAATTTTATTAATTCTAAAAGAGCTTAATCGTTCTTATGATAATATTATATTTACTAATCATCTCTGTGATTGATGCATATGTATTTGATTTTGTGCCATAGGCTCTTCTTCAGGCTGATCCTTTTGATGTTGAAGCACAAAGGAAAATTGAAGCTGCCATCCGGCAGGTTAGTTTTCTCCAACATTCTACTAATCTAACTTAGTTGGAACCTATTTGCATTTGAAATGTGTCGAATGTTAATTTATGGTTTGACCAAGGTGGTTGTATGAGTATCTTCATGCGTATCCCTTATTTTTCTGGTCAATATGATCTTTGGGCGTTTACAATATTGTGATACAGAAAGGGATTGATGAGAACTGGGCTGCTGCCTTGGAACATAATCCTGAAGGTTTTGCAAGGGTGGTATGTAGGCTTGTCTCCCTTGCGAAGTGTACCTACTAAATTTCATTACTTTTTTCTTATTAAGAATTTAATGTTTCTTGTCATACTAATCAGGTTATGTTGTACGTGGACATGGAGGTTAACGGTATTCCATTAAAGGTAGGGATGATTGCCGGTATTGTATATAATCAAAAAGCGTCATTGTTATGTACTTCAGCCTATATAGGTTCAATCATAATTCATACCCTTTGTATTACATGCAGTTTTTCTTCTCAAAACAATGTTCATCATGCGGTTATCCTTTAATTTTCTTTTACACCTTTGAAGAAACTCTGTTGCAGTTGTTCATTATAATGTTTTAGTTGAGATTCCATTACCGTAATATTCTATCACATATACCTAGATGTTGAATATCGGACTCTTATATGTTCATTAAATTTATCTTTTATCTTTCAGGCATTTGTCGATAGCGGTGCACAGTCAACTATAATTTCAAAAAGCTGTGCTGAGCGTTGTGGGTATGTGCTGTAACCTTCTTCCTTTTTTGCATATGTAGCAATCCCTTTGCTTTATAAGTCATCGTGGCACAATTGAATTAGTCCTTGAAATATTCCCCCTTCCTTTTTATGGGGGAGTTTGTAAATTTACGTTCTATGTGTAACTCGGACTTGGATGTATGTTGGGTATGGGCATGTACCCCACACGGGTATGGTTAGATTTTTCTAAATTTTCCATGTATTTGGAGACCCTTAGAGGTCGTACTCGTATCCCCATATCCATGCTCCGGACACAAGTGCTTAAAGAAAAATGAAGAGTTTCAGCTACATAGTTGACATCATTGTCTGGCTTATTGAAAATGGTTGATAATGTTCACTTAATGTTTTCTTCTCTGTTCTTTAATCGGTCATGTTATTTGTTTGTCTCTTCATAATCATACGACTTTAAAAAACTTATGGTGTTCATCTTGCTCGGCTGGTGTTGACCCCTCCAGATTGCTGAGGCTTTTAGATCAAAGATATAAAGGTATTGCTCATGGGGTTGGCCAGTCAGAGATTCTGGGACGTATACATGTTGCTCCAATCAAGGTAGTTTGCATTCTGGTTTTTCTCGTCTAACATTATGTTAAATATTCTTTCTTTCTTTTTGGTTGCTTTTATGAAATTTGTCTGTTAAGTGGTCTTTATCCTATGTGTTTTTTATTAGCTTAAAACTGTCATTACGTAACATACTTATAATTGATGATATGAATGCATCCAATTTCTTGGATTGTTTCATGTTATCATAGATTGGAAATATATTTTATCCATGCTCCTTCGTGGTTCTGGACTCACCCAATATGGAATTTCTCTTTGGATTGGATATGCTACGCAAACACCAGGTACCTTAAGCTCTACTTAATATCCTTACACATCCATCCATTTAGTTCTTAAATTTCTTAAGTTTGGATGATTCTGTCATTCTGACTCGTGCAATTTGTACAGTGTATTATTGATTTGAAGGAGAATGTTCTTAGAGTTGGAGGAGGAGAAGTTTCTGTGCCATTTTTGCCAGGTTGGTGACTTTAATCGGTATATTATGCAAGTTCATGAGTTACCAATTACCGTGTGGTCATTGATGTCCATCTTTTTCGGGACTTTGTTCTGCTAAATTTCTTTTCTTATAATGGAAGATAACAAAATTTTTACTCTTCTCAGAAAAGGATATCCCTTCTCATTACCTTGACGACGAAAGGAATTTGAAGCAAGCATCCAGCTCAGGAGCTGCTGTAAGTCCTTTCTCTATCTGCTACAGCGGGTTTGGATTTCCATTCAATTATGCATGGATTGCTGTTTATAATTATGAAATAAGTTGCATGTGTACAACTTCCAAGCTACTCCAGTCTGTTTTTTTATGTGCTTTCTGGATCTCTGCTACCTTGAAATTATGTCTCACCAAAGATTTACTTGGCTATCACAAATTGCCATGTCTGCGAGGAACATGACTATAGTTCCATGTTTTACATTATTCTGTGGCTTCAATAGCCTGCTACAGAGATTCATTTTAGCTTTTATGGACTGATCTTTTGTGATACTTCAGAAGACAACCGGAACCACAGAGAAGAATGCTAATGTGCAATCTGGAGGTCAACCTTCTGGTTAGTAATTGGCATCTGACTCATGTTTTCAGTGCATGCTTCTTGTTGCTTTTATTCCAGAAATTCATCCAGCTTTAGCGCGATGTATACATATATTTCAGCACTAATTTGTTTTACAGGAGCATGCTTTGATCACTTGAAAAGAGGTGTCACGGAAGCCCTCTGCAAGTGATTCTTATTCCCATTCTGACATTGTTTGTTTCTTTGTTCCCAGGGGGCGCATATGCTGATGTAACACGGGTATGTCTTACCTTGTTGGCAAAATATTTCTGTTCCAAGTTAAACAGGTGTAGTAAAATTTAGAGTTATTTCATTATCTGCAGAGACCTGATTTTGAAGGTAAAGTAGCAAAGCTTGTTGAGTTGGGGTTTGGAAGAGAAATGGTGATAGAAGCTCTAAAATTATGTGATGGCAATGAAGAGCAGGCTGCTGGGATTCTCTTTGGAGGCTAAACATCATCTTCCACTTCTCATTCTTAGAAATAACATTGATTTTCAGTTATTCAAACACATTCTAAATTCTCTACTTGCTATGCATTTTTTATTCGAGCTGTTTATACGTAATAGGCTTAATAGCCAAATAAGTGCTCAAACTATGCCTTTTTTTCCCACTTAAGTGCCCAAACTATTTTTCGAGCCAAATTAGGACCTAAATTTCATTCTGTAACTCATTTAAGGTTTGCCATTAGTTTTTTCCGTTAAAGGACATGTGCTACCTCCAAAAAATTTAAAATTATATTAAAAATAAAATAAATTAAATTAATAAAATAAAAATAAAAGTATATTCTGAAATTTTTAAATATTCTCAAAACAGTCCTAAAATCTCTAAACCCCTCAAATTCGACCACTCCCACCGGCAGTGGCCGCATTGCCGGTAATGGCATGAAGTGTCCTCCCCTCGCTGAATAGCTTACACGTCGTTCGTTGCAAATTGTTCGAAATAACCATTGGATAATTTTATTGATTTATACGACGTCAGTCGATTTTCAGCGACGAAATAGTGAGAAAATGGTCATGATGGTTCGGCGACCGATGTGGTGGGCGGCGACGTGACAATCGACGGCAAAATTGAGATTTAAGTTTTGGGGTTTATGGATTTTAAAATTTGAGGTGGTTTTGTAAAATTTAGAAAATTTAGAGTTTTTTAAAAATTAATTAATTTGATTTATTTTTAATATAATTTTAGATTTTTCTGGAGGTGACACGTGATATTTAACGGTGAAAATTAATGGTAGGCACCTATTTGGTCACAGAATGAAAGGTTAGGTTTCAATTTGGCCCAAAAAATAATTTAAACACTTAACTGAAAAAAGCATAATTTAAACACTTATTTGACGGTTAAACCTACATAATATTGCAATTCTAAAGAAAATTTGAGTCTAATTTCCCCAATTCCATTTTTTATTTTCTTTGTTTTAACCTCATAAAGCTCAATGAAAATATTGTTATTTCAGCAGTTCTTATATGGACTTGTATAACATCATTATTAGGGCTATTCATTATCGGGTACTCGATTCATCCGGGTACCTCTTTTTTCGATCCATGACCCAGCCCGTTACACTTGAGTACCCGCTAGTTGGGTACTCGTGAAATTCGGGTACCCGTTTTGTTTTTTATTTTTATTTTTTTAATTATAAAATTTAAAAAAAAATACATATTAAACACAAATATTTTTTAAAAAATGTAAACTTAAAAGTATATAATACAAACATAGAAAGAATTTAGAGATTTAATTTAGTTTTGAAGTAAAAATATTAAGAAATTTAAAATGAAAATATAATTTGAAATATAAAAATATATATATATATATATTAAAAATTGTCGGGTCAGGTCGGGTACCCGGTAAGAGAAAACTTTCGGCCCGTGTCCTGAAAAATTACCGGGTCGGATAATTTTTTTAAAGGAATTACCCGATATTTTTAAGTTCGGGTCGTGTCAACCGAGTCGGGTATTTTTAAACACCCTTAATCATTATCAATTAAATAAAGACTAGTTTAACCTTCCTTTTAAAGTGCGAAAAAAACATTTAGATTGTTTACTTTAAAATTTAAGTGTTATTAATAAATAAATAAAATCTCCAGTTCTCTATTTTCTTTGAGGCAATTACAAAATTTTTTAAATTTTTTATCGTTTTTCTTTACTAACGACGGCCTTTCACTGTTCTACTAATTTTGTACATAAATAAAATTTATCTTTTTCGATGAATATTTCGTTTCTCAAGTTTGTTTTTCGTTTTTCTTCTATTATGTCGATTTTTTTTTAAATCTGCTTTTATGGCAGTTCTTTTGTTTGCTTGGTGGTAATTTCTTCGTCTGTTTTTTAGCAATTTTGTCTGTCTTCATGACAATAGTCTGTCTTTTGACAGTTACGCGTTCGAGTGACGAGTATCAACGAGCGTTTTTCAATGAAGGAGGTCGTTCTATACATGTTATGATTCTCTTTTGTGGTTGTGCCGACATGCCAAGAACAAGTAGCGGAAGAATTTTTGCTATATTCAAAGAGGACTCAAGGCAAAATTATAGTTTTTCTGAATTTTTGTTTCAGAAGATTTCTTCCGACAATGTTAGGTCTGGTATTTTAACGTCTTTCACACATTTATGTTTTTGTTGTTTTGTTCTGCATTGTACTTCTCTTGTAAAAAGTGTGTTTTTTTATTGCTTTTGCTGTTGAATATAATCCAGATTTAAGAAAAAATAAAATAAAATTAAGTGTTCTTTTAAATAGATAAATTATTTATTGGGTTTTATTTTGATGCACAAGCTGTGTAAATTTTTTTTACACAATCCTTTTATAAAATTTAAAATCTAAATCACAAACCCTAGCAACCTAAAACCTAAACCCTAAACCCTAAACTCTAAATTCTAACCATAAACCTTAAATTATATACCTTACATACTAAACCCCTAAACCCTAACCTAAAATCCTAAACCCTAACATTAAAAGGCTTGTGTAAACTAAAGTTTACACAAGCTTGTGCATCAAAGTATTTTCCTTATTTATTTTAGACAGTATTTTTTAAGGATTATTATCCTATACATTGACGGTGGAAAACAAAATTTTTACTTTTACAAGTGAGTTATTTAGGGTTTAGGGTTTAGATGTTACAAGTTTAGGTTGTAGGGTTTAAATTTAGGGTTTGTGATTAGATTTTAAATTTAACTTTGAAAGTAAACATGCTTGTGTAAATTTTTTTACACTTACAATATATCAAATATTAATCCTATTTTTAAAAATATAAAAATATCGATAATATAAGTGAGGGGCAAATGAATAAATTTAAGTTTAATATCAATATAAGTACTTAAAGGGAGGAAAAAAATTTAAGCACCTAAAAAAATATAATTAGGACAATAATTTTGATATTAAGCCATAATTTTACTCTAAAAATACTTTTTTTTTACTTTTTTCCACAGAAAAGTCTTTAACAAACAAAAAAATACCACTCAATGAAATTATTCTCTAAAGAATACATGTTGATCTATCATATTCTTCATTCATTTTTTTTTCATTCAAGGGTTCATTGTAGATAAGTCTTAAAAATCCATTACTCAAAGAACAAAATCTCAGCCATATTAGAAATAACAAAGATCAAAACCTTTCTGCCAATCTAGCAGAAACTTGTCTAAGTTTCGAGTAAACTTTCCCAGCAGGGGAACCTAAAATGAGGCTGCAAAGAGAATCCCTGGCAATCTTGATGTTGGCAAAAGATCCCAGTATATGAATCTTGGTATCGGCAATGACAATCCTAGTCTTTGTAGCATTCTCGATGGCAAACTTCGTTTTACCGCCTTTCCCGGACAATCTTCCTATGGCGCGAGACAAGTGCTCCCCTCTAAGTGTTTTCACATCCTTGATTTCAAAGGATTCCACAAATAGCTCATCCAATCTCAAGAGAGCAATGGCATCTGGAACATCGAAACCCATCATGAAAGCCTGGACAAAGTCGGCACACTTTTGTAGGTTACTAATGTCGGGAGTCTCAGGCCTCGTTTTCAGTTCAACCTTCCGAGCTTTGAGATTCATACGGATGTCAACTTTCATCTGTTCATAAATTGGAGTATAGATATCCATCCAGTATTTCTTGAGAGGTGAATACCTATGGGGCGGAACCGAAACCTTTCTGAACTGGACTCGACCGTCGGACATCTCATGCGCCTTAAGAGGCTCGAATTGTGGCTTCGGGGGCAATGCTTTCGATTCAGAAGGCATTGTTTCAATCTCCATGGTGGCAGTTGCTTCGGTAGACATCTTTTATGTTATTACAACAGAATCTAGTCGGAGTCTGAATAAGAACAAATTACAAACATGCCTCTTAAGAAATTATTCTAGTAATGAAAACACTGTTAAATCTAAAAAGAACAAAGCTAATGTCATAACTCATATTAGTTTTTATCAAATTCTTCATCTCTAAACAACACAATTCATAAAAACAAAAACTTCAATTAGGGTTTCAAAAAACGGCCCGCGACCGCTATTTAACGGTAACGCCGCCGGCCGAAACCGCTATCGGCGAAAACAATGGTGGGACGCGGAATCACACTAGTAGCGGTGGATTGCGGTCGCAATTTAACGGGTGGCGGTAAATAACGGTAGTAACGGGCCGCTATCCCTGTTTTCTCCCGTTACTGTAAAATCTAAAAAAATCCATGGGCGGGCGATAAGGGTGAGCGTGAGAGTGTAAAGGGAGGGGAGCTGATGAGACTTACAGGGAGAGGATTGGTCGACGTTGAGGAGAGGGGATTGATGGCGCGCCGACGACAAGAGGTGAAATCGCGCGGCTCTAGACGCTGGTCTGATGACGACGGCGTGAAAACAATCCTTTTAGGGTTTGAAAGCCAAAGAGAAAACGAAGAAAAAGAGGGATTTAAGTTTTGTTATTAATATTATATAATCTTATTTTATTATCATTAAAAAACCCTTTGGATTATGATAATCCAATTAGAAAAAGATATTAAAGGAGCCCATTAATTTGATAAAAAAAGAGTTCGTTAAAGATTTTCAATTGAAATCGAAGACTAGGGTTTAACCCCATAAATAAAAAGTTAAATTATGAGATATTGGTGTATTTTTAAGGGTATAGGTTAATTTCTATTTCAGTTATGTTATTTTTTATCTTTGTTATTTTAGTCTTTGGATTTTTCTTAATTTAGAGTGTAAATTTTATTTTTTGTTCAATGTAGTCTTTTAATTTCAATAATTTTAGTTAATAAGTGTTGAAAAATACTCTAAAAATCATTAAAAGTCACATTTTATGATTGTGATTATAATTATTATGTTTTATAATAAGTGTTGGAAAACACTCTAAATTTTTATGACCGCAATAGTCTCCGTTATGTCCGCAACCGTGATAACTATGACACGACCGAAAACGCGACTGCAACCGAGATTTAAATCTCTAGTCTTTACAGATCTAAATCTTGTGAAGTTGCTCAGACTGAATTCGTAATAAATCCTTATCTTGAAAATAACAAAAAGGCATTTTCAATTATAAGAGCTAAATTACAATCCATTTCTATATATACTTAAATGAAATATTTGACTGAACTTAGAATTATAGATTAATTAAGCACCAAATCAGGGTATTAAAAAACGGTCCGCAACCTCGATTGCGTCTGTTATATAGCGGTATCGCCATCGTCCGAAATTGATATCACCGAAAATCGTCATGAGAATCAGATTCACACCAAACGGCAGAATGCAGCTGCGATTAAACGAGTAACGTCCAATTGCGACGATAACAGACCGTTATTCCTGTTATTATCTCGTTAACGATCAATAGAAAAAATACAGATATTTTCTCAGAAAAAAATAGATAATCTTTAAAAGACGATTTCAACTGGTATTTTCTACTATTATTGACGATCCAAGCGTCGTCCACCAGATCTGAACGATCTTTTAAATGATTGTATGAAAGCGATGCGATGAAGTTGCAAAGATGAAAAAGAAAGGAAAAAAGTGAAAATTTCTAGAAAGTGAAAAGAAGAAGTAAAAAGACATTTTTTAGTGTTTAAATGATAAAAATTAATTTTATTATTAAAAAGAATATAACCATCAAGGGCCTTGATTTAAGGTAAAATACAAACATCAACGAGAATAAATTAATTGGGTCTTGAAAACCGACACTACACTACCTAGAAAAACTAAAAAAGAAAAAATTAAATGCATCTGAGAAATCGACACTAATTTGTTCACTACTTAAATATTTAATTAGTATTTATATTATATTATACATTTATTACATTTAAAAGTTAAAAGTTAATTTTGTTATTAAATGCATCTTGAAAACCGATACTAATGTCCCCACTACTTAAAGAAACAATAGTCAATTAAGAATAAGGAATAAGAAACGACAGCTGCAAATGGGGTTTTAACACTTACAGCAACGTTTTCATAAAACTCTAAAATTACATCGTTTTGTTTACGTTGAACTGAAGGGAAGTGTTTGACAAAAAAAGAAAAATAAGAAATACAAAACTAGTGTATAAAGTATTTTTATTTTAATAAACTAATTTTTATAGCTTTAAAATATTATTTGATTTAAAGTATTTTTTAATAAAAAATTTAAAAAATAATATTAAGTGCAACAAGACTATATTTTAAAAAAGATAGGAAATAATATTTTTTTAATATCTTTTTAAAAGAATCACAAAATCATTAGATTTTAATTGAAGGAGAGACCACCACAACTAATGAGAATTTAATTTGGACTTCATTTTAATCCATGAAATTCATTACATTTTTCTAATTTACTATGAATTTTAATGTTTTTTATGATTATATCTATTGATTTTTTTACATTTGTTGTACCCCTATCGTACCTATATCTTGTAATTTTGAAAATTATCGTTTCTCGTCCCTGTACCTGTATTCGTATCCATGCAACATAGAGTAAAACTATCAAGTTTCATACTGAGATGATGAAGAAGATTGAAACAAATATCAAGCATGAACTATATTTTGAGAACTATTTGGGCCTCAGTGGACTTAAAAAGTTTGGGCTAAAGAAACACATGTGCTATCCATTCTTTTCGGTTAGTCAACTTTATTTACACTACCATCAAAATTGGGATAAATAATAGTTAGTCCCTAAAATTGATGTTTTTAACGTGGTTTCTAGATGTTTTAGAGTTAATTGCAGAAGAAGTCTTCAAACTATGACTCTTATTCTAAACTAGTCTCTAAAATTAAAAAGAAAAAGAAAACAACTTTTGGTATCCATCCTTGGGATTTGAACATTGCTTTAAAAGCCACCATTGAAGCTGTAACCAGCGACCACTACCCCAATCGACTAATTTGAAACATTATTAGAATATATATTAAAATATGTCATGTATCACATTTTAATTGGCCAACGTTTTTTAACAGTTAGATACTTAAAATGATCGAAATAAAACTTTAGGCATATATTTAGAGCAAAAAATAAGTTAGGCACTAAAAATGAACCACATGTATAGTTTGAGCACATATTTGGTTATTAAGCCTTTATTTTAAATCATACTTTAAATTAATTATATTATTTTTCTGAAAAAAATTATATTAATTATAATAAAAATTATTAACTAATTAAAATACATTTATTTTTTTGAATAATTATATTTTGAGTTAAAAGAATCATTTGCAGTTGTTTATAATACTACACCAGGAAAGTTTATTTCGTTCTATACCACTTATATGCATGTAGCTCTTAATATAATAAAGACAACTCATATTTGTGAGACTTGGTACGGAACTGTTAAACTCTTTAACTCTATAATCAAAGTGAACAATACTTGGCCATATTGTCACGGACCGCCAGTTCTAGTCCGAGTCACATGCACGAATGGTTGCCCAAGAGGTTCTAACAAAGATTTTAGGCCTAAAGAGACCACCAGACTTAGCCCGATCTATTGAAGATTCTAGAAGACAACCACTTTGACCTATATAAACTTTCCATGTAAACATATGACTTGTTTTCTTAGATAGTAGATATATTTTAGGGAATATTCTATTGTTGTTGGTGGACTTCAATCACTGTCATCGATGTAAATCATTATGGATCGTTGGATGTAGGAGAACTCAATTATAAATAGAGGCCTTCCCCATCTCATTTGTATCATTCATCTTTTGAGTAATTAAGGCATTCACTCTAAAACTCTATGTGTTGTTCTTGAGTGTTTTTTTCTTTCTTTCTTTGTTCTTGAGTTGCCTTCTCTATAGTTTGCTTCCGCTTAGAACGATTCAACGTTATTAGTGCCTTGGAAGAATTTGATATTCTCGAGTGAGAATTTAGACTAACTTAGTCATTTGACTATATTTATATTTATAATTATTATATTTTACTATAAGATGTGTAGATTTAAAAAAATAATAACTGCGAAACCCACAGTGATCGCAATAGCACCCGTTATGTTTGCAACCACGATAAACGTGACGCAACTGAAAACGTGCTACAAAAAACTTTTAAAATTCCTGCTTCAATATCCAAAATATCAAAATTTGCATAAATAATAAACCCAAATTAAAAACAAAAAAATAGAAATGTTTTTGAAAATATCTTGACATATAAATGAAACCCAAATCATTGGAATTGAAAAACGAAGAAATATAGAAGAAATCAAAAAGTTGAGTTGACCTGGACTGGATTTGAAATTCTAATTAGGCGAAATTCATCTTTCAAAAGAGAGGAGATCGGGTAAGGTACAATAAAGCCTCGATCGATGTTTGCTGGAGCCTAGAAGCAGAAAAGAACGATAAGTAGCGGCAAGCAACCAGTAAGAGAGAAGAAATAGCAGCCGATTATGAAAAGTTTAAAAACCTAAAACCTTTATAGTTACGAAACTATGCTTTCAATTTCGGGCTTTGATTAAAAGCACTCTCCTTTCTTTTGTAATTGTAGTCCATAGCCTTAAAAATCAAGGCCAGTATGGCTGGATAATGGATTATTATTATTATTATTATTATTATTAGTTGTAGTAGTAGTTTTCATAAATTGATCTGCAAATCAGATAATTTGTAAAATTTCTCTAAGACACAATAAACTCTCACAACAAAATCTGTAACCCCCTCGTCCCGGTCTGGCCGGATGACCGGTCCAAAAGGGCTACACGGGGAAAACCGAGTGAAAACCCCCTAAAAGATTATCCCTCGATTAGCAACCCTATTTTTTTTCATTTTAAAACTTGTCTAGATGAGTATTTAATCCTATGTGATCATACATCGGAACATCATAAACAAAACGATCGAACGAACTCAAAACCACAACCAAAAGATCGATTTTTAAGTTTATCTGCAGGAGGTATCGATACACCTAAGGGTGTATCGATACACCTTGACTAGGTCAAAGGGGTCAGAGTCAACCCGTGGAGACCGTATCGATACACTTGGGAAGTGTATCGACCCTCCTTAAAGGTTGACTTCCCACGGTCAACGCTAGGTGACCGTACCGATACGCCTGAGGACGGTATCGATACAAAGTTGGACAGTGGCTCCAGTGACCAAAATGGTATCGATACGCCTCCCCGCGTATCGAAACGATATGCCTGGAAAAAGAGGGCCGTATCGATACAGGTCTAGCCGTATCGATACCCCTGCTCTGCAACATCTCATTTCACTACTTAGCAACATCATGCATGGTTCTAGATGCATACTTGGACACTCCTAAGCACACACCAGCTTGCATACAACAAACCACATTCAGGACTTGACATGAGGGGCATTTAATCCAACGAAAACATATAAATCAAGACTCCATACAAGTCCACAAGAAGCATACTTAGCAAGCTTAAGGCATCTTTCACAATGTAGCTAACATAAGGCATACCTAGGCCAACATCCTACAAGTTTAGGCATAAGCAATTAAACCACATGAGAAACATAGAACATAATCCAAGGAGCAAAACATAACACAACTTGAGTTTAACAATTTCAAGCATAACTTCCTAGGGAGTTTGACCCCAACTCCTAACACTCTATACCCCATTGTCTAGGCATTATTACAAAAGCAAACCATACTTAAACTTGCTTGAGAACTCCAAAAGCTCCTCCCTCGCCCGCTCGCCTCCCGAACTCTAACGATCTGCACGTTGGAAACAAAAGAGCATAAGCAATCTAGCTTAGTGAGGAAGGCTCTACAATTTACAACATGCAGTTTTCTAAAATACGATTTGTATGCAAGAAAGCAATGGATGCACAAGGGTCTATCTCAACCACAACATTTGGTTTGCACGAGCACAACCAACATACACTTACGGTGGGACTACACATCACCGTTTCGACTAGTGGATTTCCAATTGGACTACACATCAAAGTACTACCCTACTAGTCACTATCGGTGGGACTACACATCACCGTAGTTTAGACCACCATCACGTGAGGCACGAACTCAACACGACTACAACATTAACAACTTAAAATGCATTTCAATGAGCTCAACGTATACATAATCAACATGTCACAACAACATATGAGTAGAGAGGCTTACACACGGGTTTAGGTGACCTCTCAAGGTTCTACCCAAACCCCAAAGGAATCCGTATCAGGCACAATGTAAAGACCAATGAATCTACTCACCGTTGCTACCCAAGAGAAGATCGAAGACCGAGCTCAAGACTCCGAAATTCCCGGATTTGCCCCCGAAGCTTCGTCAACCAAAATTCTTGTTTCTAGACATTCCAACACCAAGCAAATAACCCCAAATCAGTCCATGTTCTAAAATATTCAACCCGGATAACATATTAAGCACAAGACTTCAATTTTCACATTGAAAATAAGCCCAAAATACCAATTTCCGAGCAGCCCTTAAACACCCCTTAAAACCATTGATTTCAACCTTCAAACTACTCCCTAAAGCCTCCAAAACTTCCCTTACATGTAGCCTATCCATCAGCCCTCTCATATTCACATAAAACACCCCCAAAACCCAAATTTTACTACCTTAAAATCTACCTCAAGAACATGCTACGAATTTTCATCCAAATTCAACCAATTTGATATATGTTACTCATTATAACATGATTAACTAAAACCCCAACTCAATTTATCAAAACCAATTTGAAAACCCCTTAAAAACCCAAACTTTAATATAAACCCTAATTTTCAAAACCCCACATTTTTGAAATCTAAGACAAATGATAGATAGAGATTGAAGAGGAGATTTAGAAAACGTAATTACCTTTTAAATTGGTGTTGAAATCAAGTAGTAGGACCAATGGAATAGTAACAAGGTTTTGAAAGGGTTTAGAAATGGTGGGGAGTTTCTAACATGAAAGGGGGAGGAAAGAGGGAAGATGACAACTTTTTATTAATGTTGTCTTGCTTTTCAAAACTTTTGGGTGAAATTACAACCTCAGTCCCTTCCCTTTTCCCAAAACTCAGATTAGGCCATTATTTGAAATTGAATTATCTTAATTAAGTTCTATTTGACTCGAACTATTACCCGGCTAACTCCTAGGCCCAAAACACGGGTGTTACAAAATCCAGGTTACTTTTAGGAGCATTTGTATCACGAAAAAGATGA
The DNA here is from genome assembly GCA_958450335.1 of Hibiscus tridactylites. NCBI lineage: Eukaryota > Viridiplantae > Streptophyta > Magnoliopsida > Malvales > Malvaceae > Hibiscus > Hibiscus tridactylites. Next base: position 52,924,019 of record OY288282.1, read on the forward strand.
TTATTAAGGGGAAAAAACTTTTCGAGAATCTCATACCCACGTTTGGTTGGGAGGATTTCCACCAAGGGTAATATTCTATTCCCAACCGTAGCACTTTTTTGAGTTTATATCGGGAATCATATTCCCTTCTTTTTCTTAGGTATTTGACAATTCCTTACATTTAGGACAAAAGTGCCCTTGATAAAATAGAAACATTTCAATCATGTTCTTTCTTTTTTGAGCTAATTTACTACTTTGAATTGTTAAATAAGACATAATTACATACAAATAAATAAGTATTGAAAAATAATACACAAAGTTAAAAACATATGATAATAAATAAATATATTGCCAAAAATATAATTATACATATTTTTTATAAAATAAATTATATATTTTGAAAGATTACAATATCAAAATATATAATTATATTTATATAGAATCATAAAAATACTTTGAACGTCTTTTTTGTTGTTTTACCTTTTAAGGATATTATTCCAAATTAATTGTAAAAAATTTCAATTACAATAATTAAAAAATATAAATTTATCACATGTTCCCAAAATATAAAAGAGATTGAATAATATTATTAATCTAATCTCACAATGAAATGTAAATTTAAATCTTACTTTAGATAAATTTTAAATAATTGTCATAAATATATTTTTTTATTAAATTTTAATAAAATCTTACTTTAAACCTATATATTTTCATATGATGTTATATCACATATATAAATAAATTTAATACATATGACAATCATTTAAAAATATAAATTTAACGTCCTAGTTATATTAAAATTCTATTACATATTTTTCTCTAAAATTTACGTAGTGCAACTGAAGTAGTTATATACATTTTCATGTAAATATTTTTAATTATATATGAGAAATTTAACTTGTCTAAAGGTAAATACATCATAAGGACAATTTGGTTAAATTTACTTTCAGACAACCTTATATTCCCTCAACCAAATATTGTCATCTCATATTCCTGACAATTAAACCAAACAAGATAATTTATTATTTAACATTTATAGTAATATGTTAGGCAAAGTTAAATTCTATGAATCCTATTCCCACAGGTAATCTTACATTCTGTGATCCAAATGCACCATTAGTGCTTTTTTAATAGGGTAAACTACTGGAATAGTCATGTTTAGTAAATGAACACTTTTGATCACCGATTTTGAAATTGACTGTTATGGTCACTTATGTTTTTGTTTTTAAACATTTGGTCACTCGGGTGTTAATTGTCGTTAGACACTGACGGTGTGCTGAGTTGGCACAATAATAAAAAAGAAAAATTATCTAGATAGTCCTTAAACTATTACTTTACTCCTATTTTGACCATCAAAATAAAAAATTATATAACTACACATTTACAAATTTGTTGTTTTTTTCTCCACCATCTTCTCCACTGATGTTGCTCGCCTTTCTACTGCCTTTTTTCTATAAAAATAAAATAAAACCTTGAAATCGAACAAAAGTTTGTTTGAGTATTTGTTAGAGTTAAGGGTGTGGCAAAATCTATTCCCCCATTTCATTTCTTCTTGAATAGGAAAAGTACAACCATCCATTCTTCTCCGTTATTGTATCCAAAGAGTTCCGCAACAGCGATAAAGAAGGTTCGCCAATAAACAATTCATTTCACAGCCTGATCTTTGCCATAGGTTGACTCCATTATTGGTTTAATGGCAACCAATTTTTTGTCCATCCTCTTGAGCCACTCTTCACTGCAATGTAAAAAATTTCTCTTGAGAATGTTTAGATTATTAACATGGAAAGAAATAGTTAAGCCTCACAGTTCAATATTTCTCCAGGAAAAATCATACTCCTTCCGTCCTATAAAAAATGTCCCTTATTGATTTTTTGAAAGTCAAAATTTTTAAAATTTGACTATTATTATATTGAATATTTTAAATAATTAAATTTTATAAAATATATATTTGAAAACTACTCGATTAGAGGTTTTTAAAATATATTTTTTCATATTTTTATCAATATACATTTTAAATAATTATGAGTCAAAATTGAAAAAAATTGACACAAAAAAGTCAATAAAAGACAAAAATTGAGGGACGGAGAGAGTATATGTTAAAAAGTTAGTGCAACTATTGTAAATTTGTAATGAACTTTAAGTTGGTATTATAAAACAATTGTTTTTACCTTGCTTGTGCATAATGTTTCTCGTTCACAAGCCAATGAATGACAACAAAAACAACATCCAACACACAAATGATGGACAAAAGGGCTCAAATATGCATTTTCCTTTGTAAGGTTAGGCAATATGACTCTTTTCGGTGCTCTTTTTTATGTACGACACTAAAATATTAAATTAGTGGTTGAACTATGTGACATTGTAAAACCTATGTTTGATTTTGATATAGCAAATATTTCAAGGACCAAATTACAAAGTAAATAAATTTTTAAGTACTTGAAAGCCTTACTGTTGACAAGGATTTTAAACCTAAATTGCTTCCAAGTCAAAACTTAAACCCCACAAAGTTTTTCTAAGTGTTTTTAAAGCCAAACTTAACAAAATCGCCCAGGCGTTTCGATACACTATATTAGTGTTTCGATACGGTATTGCCTTTCCAAAGCCAAAATTAACAAAACTGCACAGGCGTTTCGATACGCTATCCCAACGTTTCGATACGGCCTCATCTTAATTGGCTACTGGAATTTCACATTTCGATACGACTGAGCCTGTTTTGATAAGGGTGTTTCGATACGGCTATGTATGTTTCGATACGACATTTATATGGGCTTAAGGTTTTATTTAGCGTACCGATACAGATCTATACCGTATCGATACGGGGTTAAGATTTTCAAATCTTTGCATTAATTATATGACTGTTACCTTGTCAATTAGATGAAATCAACAAACTTTTAAAATTTAGTTACCCGTACCGATGCACCCTAGTGGTGTACTGATACGGTGTTTGGTAGTGTCAAAGTTTGCAAAAATTGCATCGATATGACCTATAGTTGTTTCGATACGACCCCTTATACGTTTCAATATGCCTTCCCGCGTATCGATACACCCTATTTATTACTTGCAACGACTCTTTATGTTTTGAGACAAGTATCGATACGAGTACCCCGTGTATCGAAACGGTAGGTTGCAGAAGTGCATTTACGTGGGAAAAAGAGAGCCCAACGACTCTATTGATGATGCCAACAACCCAAACGGCTAGAATTCAATGAGAAGGTATAAAAGCAAGCCTCTGAAGCTACAACAACAATTATTGATCAAGTCAAGCAAAATTAAGCAAAAATCCAATCTCCTTGAGCTTTTTAGAGTCAAACCCTTACACCCAACTTGTGTAATTCATTTGTAATCTCTCATTTCAAGTTTGAGGAGTATATTATTGTATTTGGGCAAATATTTTACCTATTGAGAGGTCTATTTTCAATTTGCCAACTTCTTCTTGTAAACGAGTGATTTCGATCAAGCTTTGGGTAGAAAGCTTTGATCATTTTAACAGTTTCCTCCTAATCCTAAAAAAAGAGGAAGAATTCAATATTGAATTGGTTGAAATCCTTAGTGGTAGGTAAGGTAGTGGATGTAGAGCTAGTTGTAAGCTTGAACCACTCTAAATCTTCTTTTCTTCAATTTTATTTTACCACTTTGCTCCATTTCAATTTAAAAAGCCAGTTCACCCCATATTGGTTAATTCGACATTGTTTGATCATCTCAATAATTGGTATCAAAGCTACACTCATTGGAAGGATTAAGACCCTCTTGAGTCGATTCTAGGAGAGATTGATCAACCGACATTTAAAGCCATGGCATCTACCTCCGGCCACATCTTGTACGAGTCCTAATCCATCACTAAACCACCATACTTCGATAAGGATAACAATCCCTATTGGAAGAATAGGATGAGGCTCTTCATCAAATCCAATGACTACACCCTTTGGGATGTAGTGGAAGATGGTCCAAACATTCCAATGAAGAGAGATGAAGAAGGAAGACTCATTCCAAGGACAAAGTTGGAAATGAGAGAAGATGATCGAAGGAGACTACAAGTAAAATGACAAGGCCTTGCACATGCTCTTTTGTGCACTTAGACCGGATATGTACTCGAAGATGTCTTCGTGTACAAGTGCAAAGGAAGTGTTGACAAGCTAGAGACCACATATGAAGGAACCAACGATGTCAAGGAGACCAATATTAGAATCCTCAATTTGAGCAATGAAAATTTCAAGATGGAGCCCGATGAAAGCGTCACCAAGATGTTTGATCATTTCTCTGTCATCGTTGGTGGTCTCAAAGGCTTCAGTGAAGTCATTCTCGAAGATAAACTTGTCCAGAAACTTCTTTAATCTCTTCCCGAGTCATGGGATGGGAAGATGACCACCATCATAGAGGTAAAAGATTTGAAGACCTTGAAGCTTGATGCACTAGTGGGGCCTCTCCTTACTCATGAGATAATGAAGCAAGGAAGAGAAGAAGAAAATAAAAGAAAAGAGAAAAGAATGGAGAAGAAAGAGGTAGAGAAGAAAAAGACTGAAATTGCTCTCAAAGCTTCACATGAAGAAAACGATTCAAGTGAGGAGAAAGACGAGGAAATGGTTATGTTAGCCAAAAGGTTCACTCAATTCATGAAGTCTAATAGAGGTAGAAAGTTCAATCGAAAAGAATAATTCAAGAACAAGAACAAGGAGGAAGAGAATGACCAACTCATTTTCTATGAGTGCAAGAAACCATGGCATATACAAACTGATTGCCCCCAACTCAAAAGGAAGAGCTTCGAGAAGAAGAAGAAGCCCAAGGCCAACATTGCTACTTGGAGTGATGAGGAATCATCTGATGAAGAGGAGCAAGAAGTTGCCAACCTGTTGGGATTTTTGTGGTGCTCGATTTCCTTCAACCGTTCTAGCTCGCCAAGTGTTAAGAAGTTGGATATTTGGGTGTTTTAGTGGGATATGAAAATTAGATAATAAGACACAAGGATTTATAGTGGTTCAGCCTTCTTACAAGCACCTACATCCACTACCTTAGCTTCTCACTAAGGATTTCAACAAATCCACTCTTGAATTTCGTCCTCTTTTCTCGGCTTAGGAGGAAACTGTTACAGCGATCAAGCTTTCTACCCAAAGCTTGATCAAGCACTCTCTCACAAGAGAAATTCTAAAACAAACTTGAAATCTCTCTAATAGGTAAATGTTTGCACTATTTAGCTCTCACCCAAAACCTAAACACTTGAGCAAATATAACAATGTTTAGCTCACTAGTGTTGTCTATATAAGAAAATGAACAATTAAGCTCTAAGACAAATTCTTGATCATTATGTTGTTGACAATTGAAGCATTAGTATTCTCTTGATGCTTGGAGATCCCTTTTATACTCTCAATTGAGTTTATAGTCCTTGAGGACCGTTGGGGTTGTTTTGGAGCCGTTGGAGACTTTATTTCCCATCATAAATGATGTTCTGCAGACATCTGTTTCGAAACAATCAAACCCGTTTCAGAACGCCCTTCTTCAAAACTAGTCGTTGAAGTCTGATGCAGAAAATTGTTTCGAAATGCAGCTGGCCGTTTCGAAACTCTCTTGTTTGTATCGAAACGGTAGCAACCCCGTTTTGGAATGGGCGACAATTGAGCTGCAATTTAAAAAGCTCTTGGGAAAATAGTCGTTGGGGAGGTTTTGACCGTTGAGTGTATCAAAAAACCAAAAGGGTGTTTCGAAATGAAGACCCTCCATATAGAAATGGGCAAGCCCTATTTCGGTACGAGTTTTGGCAGTTTCAAAATGTTTCGATATAGGTTCCCCTGTTTCGAAACAGTTACATTGAAAAGTCTGGTTTGGTTACTTAAAAACGTTTTAAATCTTTCCAAAACCATTTAAAACATCCACAAACTTATTTTCAAGTTGTTTGGACTTAAAGACACTTTTGAAATATTTTCAATTTGGTCCAAAACTATTTTTCAATTATTATATCAAAACATTAGTTCTTCAATCTCTCACTTTTTGATATAATAAAACCAACTTGAAAAATTGTTTGGGATTCTCCCCATTCAAGTTTAAAATTTTGAATAATAGATTTCAAGATTAACAAATAATTAAAGCTCCCCCTTATTCATTTAAAAATGTAACTTTTCAAACGAAACTCTCCCCATTTTTATTATATCAAAAAGAATTTAAATAACTTTAAGTTCAAAATAACTTGGGAGGTTTTTAAAAAAATTGACACAAAAAGAATTTTGGTTTTAAAATGGATCCCCTTACTCAAAGCATCATCAAAGAATGTTAGTCCAACATATATGATAATCTAGTTGAAATTAAAAAAATAAATCAAATTAAACAACTAAAACAATTAGATTTTACCACACTTGAACTCAAGGGAGGATGTGAAGCCTTCCTTCTTCAAGTGTTCTTCTTTGTGAGCATGGAGCTCCCCCTCAATATTTGACTTGTTGATCAATCTCCATCACACCTAACATAAGACAATCAAGTAATTTTTGGTATCCAAATTGCTTTGGATCCATAGGCATTAGTAGCACATAGTTTAGTCCCCTTAGGAATCCATTTTTCAATTTCATCCTTTTTAGTTGAAGTGATTAGTTCTTTTTGAACCCGAACACTTCTAAAACATTTTCCATTCAAAAATCTATGGGCACTAGATTGTCTTACATAAAAAATTTGATTTTCCAAAATTGTTTTTCTTTTCAAGCTCTTTGGAAATCAAATATTTTTCTTCTTGAACTTTTTGAAGCAAATTTATAAATCAACATATTTCTTGTTCAAACTTATCGAGTTTTGCTTCAAGTTCAATTTTGGTTTTAGAAATCAAATCATTTTGAATTTTCAAATTTGAAACAACTTTCTTGTTTTTCAAAATGTGATTTTTAAATTCTAAAACCAAATCATGGTAGGCATCTTGTAATTCATCAAAAGAATATGAACATGAAGTAGATGAATTAGAAGTTACCCTTGAATCTTAATTGATGGCCATAAGGCAAAGGTTGGCTTGTACATCGTCGGTGGAGTCTTCATCACTCCATGTAGCCACATATGCCTTCTTCTTGTGGCTTGAAGCGTTTGCCCTCTTCTTCTTCTTCTTCATAGACTCATATTCGAATCTTTCATTGCTTTCTTTATGAAAGGGGCACACTTCTTGAAGAGATGAACTATCTCTTCTTCTTCATCCTCCTTCTCGCTTGTATCAACATGGTTGCACTTGGAGGTTTTGAGAGCCATGGAATTTTCATGGATGCCTAGCTCCATGATCTTCTCCTTCCCCATCCTTCTTATCTCTTCCTTTTTCGTCTCCTTTTCTTTATCATTCTTCATGGTTTGGTGAGTGAGAAGTGACCCCATGAGTTCATCAAGCTTCAAGGTCTTCAAATTCTTTGCTTCGATGATGGTGGTCCTTTTTGAGTCCTATGACTCGAGAAGAGAATAGATAAGCTTTCGGACAAGATTTTCTTTCGGAATAACTTCTCCATAACCCTTGAGTCCATTGGTGATGGTGGAGAATCGATGGAACATCTTCTCAATGTCCTCTTCTGGATCCATTTTGAAGTTTTCATACTCTAGGTTAAGGAGGCCGATTTTGGTCTCCTTTACTTCGTTTGTCCCCTCGTATGTAACTTCGAGCTTGTCCCAAACTTCCTTGGCACTCTCGCAAGAAGACATCTTTTCGTAGGTGTTGAGGCTAAGTGCACAAAAGATGAAGTACAATGCCTTGCAATTTAGCTCCATCTTCTTATGGTCGTAGGCACCCCACTCCGTCTTGCTTCCTTTTGGTACGAACGAGCCATCTTCAATAATATCCCAAAGCTTGTAGTCTTTGTATTTGACAAAGAATATCATCCTCGTCTTCCAATAAGCATAATTGGTCTCGTCGAAGAAGGGTGGCTTGTCGATTAATTTCACCATTGAACCGATTGTTTGAAATGTTGATCGAGCATGCTGGATCGCCTCAATAGGATGTTAATCCTCTTAATTTGAGCTAAACTCTGATACCAATTGTTGGGATTTTTTTGTTGCTCGATTTCCTTCAACCGTTCTAGCTCGCCAAGTGTAGAGAAGTTGAATATTTAGGTATTTGAGTGGGAGGTGAAAATTGGACAATAAGACACAAGGATTTATAGTGGTTCGGCCTTCTAACAAACACCTACATCCACTACCTTAGCTTCCCACTAAGGATTTCAACAAATCCGCTCTTGAATTTTGTCCCCTTTTCTCGGCTTAGGAGGAAACTGTTACAACGATCAAGCTTTCTACCCAAAGCTTGATCAAGCACTCTCTCACAAGAGAAATTCTAAAGCAAACTTGAAATCCCTCTAATAGGTAATTGTTTGCACTATTTAGCTCTCACTCAAAACCTAAACACTTGAGCAAATATAACAATGTTTAGCTCACTAGTGTTGTCTATACAAGAAAATGAACAATTAAGCTCTAAGACAAATTCTTGATCATTATGTTGTTGACAATTGAAGCATTAGTCTTCTCTTGATGCTTGGAGGTCCCTTTTATACTCCCAATTGAGTTTATAGCCGTTGAGGGCCGTTGGGGTTGTTTTGGAGCCGTTGGAGACTTTATTTCCCACCATAAATGCTGGTCTACAGACGTCCGTTTTGAAACAATCGAACCCGTTTCGGAACGCCCTTCTTCAGAACTAGCCGTTGAAGTCTGATGTAGCAAGTCGTTTCCAAACGCCTATGGCCATTTTGAAACTCTCTTGTCCGTATCAAAATGGTAGCAACCCCGTTTTAGAACAGGTGACAATTGAGCTACAATTTAAAAATCCGTTGGGAAAATAGCCGTTGGGGAGGTTTTGGCCATTGGGCGTATCGAAACACCAAAGGGGTGTTTCGAAATGAAAACCCTCTGTATCAAAACTGGCAAGCCTTGTTTCGGTACGGGTTTTGGCAGTTTCAAAATGTTTCAATACATGTCCCCCTGTTTCAAAACGGTTACCTTGAAAAGTCTGGTTTGGTTACTTAAAAACGTTTTAAACCTTGACAAAACCATTTAAAACATCCACAAACTTATATTCAAGTTGTTTGGACTTAAAGGCACTTTTGAAATCTTTTCAATTTAGTCCAAAACTATTTTCAATTATTATATCAAAACATTAGTTCTTCACAACCTTTGCCTAACGGCCTTGGAGGAGGATCCTAAGGTAACCTCTAACTCGTCAAATTTTGATTTTACATATGATGAGCTTCATAGAGCATATGATGAGTTACAAGAGGTATATGATGAATTGATTGAGAAATATTAGGAATCAATTTTGCAAAAGAAAATCATTTTCGATTTAAAAAAACCAAAACGATTCCTTATCTAAAACCAATTTAGAACTTGAAAAGAAGGTTTTGGTTTTACAAGATAGTCAAAAATATTTTGAGAAAGAAAATATTTACTTGAACAACCTTCTTTCTGAATTTCATGATCTTCACCATAAAGAGGTGAAATGTCGCAAAGCTTTTTTAAGCAAAGTTGGTTCAACTACTTTCGAAAAAGGGCAGTCTTCTAAAACCAACTATGTAAAAAGAAGCTTTGTTAACCACAAACAAAGGGGCTTCCAAAGGCCCTCTAGAGGTAAAAGAGTTAGAAGTGTATGGGTTCCTAAGGAATTAGTAGCTTCTAACAACCTTAATGCTATTGCTTCTTGGATTCCTAAGGGAACCAAGTTTTTGGGAGCTAATGACCATAAACCCAAAATGATTTGGGTACCAAAAACCAATAATTAATTCTTTGTTTATAGGGGGGCATTGCTACAAGGCCAAAGCTTCAAGTCAAAACACATTGTACCTTGATAGTAGATGCTCAAGACACATGTCTGGTGGCAAGAGTAGATTCTTAGAACTAAAGACAAAAAGTGGTGGAGTAGTGACATTTGGTGACAACTCCAAAGGTCACATTGAAGGAATTAACTCTATTGGTAACCACTCTTCCATACTCATTGATAATGTTTTATATGTCAACGATCTAAAACATGATTTGTTGAGCATTAGTCAATTATGTGATAAAGGTTTTAATGTTCACTTTGATATAAATAGTTGTAAAATCTTGAACATTGAAACTAACAAAATAATTCTCATAGGTCATCGCATAGGTAATATATATATATATGGTGCATTTAGATGACATACACATTTCTAATGCATGCTTTGTAGCTAAGGATGAACATGATTCATGGTTATGGCATAGGAAACTAGGACATGCTAGCATGAGTGTTTTAGAAAAATTGGTTTCCCAATATCTAGTAAGAGGTTTACCTAAGCTAAAATTTTCTCTAGATAAAATTTATGATACTTGTGCTAAGGGTAAACATAAAAAGGTATCTTTTAAACTTATTAATGATGTTTCAACTAGTAGAGTATTACAATTGATCCATATGGATGTCTTTGGACCTATTAGGACAATAAGCTTGGGTGGAAAATCATATGCTTTTGTTTTAGTAGATGATTACTCTAGATACACTTGGGTTCTATTCTTAAGTACTAAGGATGAGACTTTAGAAGAGTTCATCACGTTTTTAGAAATCACTCAAAATGATCTTGATTAATTAATTTCTCATATTAGAAGTGACTATGGAACCAAATTTTAAAACTTGGGATTTGAGGATTTTTGTAATTCAAATGGTATAAGCCATAATTTTTTCGCTCCTCGCACTCCTCAACAAAATGAGGTAGTTGAGAGGGAAAAATGAACTTTAGAAGAAATGGCTAGAACCATGCTTTGTGAAAATAATTTGCCTAAGTATTTTTGGGCAGAAGCCACAAATACCGCTTGTTACATTATAAATCGAGTGATGGTTAGGGCGATTTTAAAGAAAACACCTTATGAGATTTTGAAATCTAAAAAGCCTAACATTACATATTTTCATCCTTTCAGATGTAAGTGTTTTGTTTTAAATAATGGAAAAGAAAATTTAGGCAAATTTGATGCTAAAAGTGATGAATCTATTTTTCTAGGTTACTCTTTAAACTCTAAAGCCTATCGTGTATTTTAAAAAAGAACTTTAGTTGTTGAAGAGTCAATTCGATAACCTCCTTCCGAGGAAGGATTCTTGCGATGATAATGATGTAGGAATAATTGAAGCCAATGATGGTAGAAAATTATCAAAGGTGGATGAGGTTCCAAGCAAAGATTAAGAAGTACAAGATCCACCTCTAGGGGCCTTGAAGGACATGACTCTAGAGGAAAAAGAAGTAAGCTACCCAAGGAGTAAAACTATGTCAAAGGTGGTGAGATTTTGGGTGATTCATCCAAAGAGGTAACCACTAAATCCTCTCTTAAGCTTATGAATAATGTTGTATTCATTTCATGCATAGAGCCTAAGAATATCAAAGAAGCATTAAATGATGATTTTTGGATATTGGCTATGCAAGAATAATTAAATCAATTTGAGAGGAGTCAAGTTTTGACATTAGTTGATAGGCCTGATAATAAATCTACTATAGGGACTAAATGGTTTTTTAGAAACAAACTAGAAAATAGTGGTAACATAGTGAGAAACAAGGCTAGACTTGTTTCTCAAGGTTACATTCAAGAAGTGGGAATCGATTTTGATGAAACATATGCACCCATAGCTACGATGGAAGCTATTAGGATGCTTCTTGCATTTGCATGTTATCAGAAATTCAAGCTTTTCAAACGGATGTCAATAGTGCATTTTTAAATGGTTTTATAAATGAAGAAGTGTATGTGGAACAAACACCCGATTTTAAAGATCCTAAATTTCCAAACCATGTTTTTAAACTTACTAAAGCTTTATAAGTTTTGAAATAAGCTCCTAGAGCTTGGTATGAAAGGCTTTCAAGCTTTTTGATTGAAAAGGGTTTTGAAAAAGGAAAGGTGAACATTACACTCTTTATTAAAAGAAATGGCAAAGATATCTTAGTAGTTCAAATATATGTTGATGATATAATTTTTGGTTCTACTAATGAGTTATTTTGCCAAGAGTTTGCTAAGCTGATGCAAGGTGAGTTTGAGATGAGCATGATGGGGGAGCTCTCATTCTTCGTGGGACTCCAAATCAAACAAAAGAAGGACGACACCTTCATTAATCAAGCTAAATATATCAAGTACATGCTCAAGAAGTTTGTCTTGGAGAATGTGAAACCTCAAGCCACTTCAATGAGCTCATCTATAAAGCTTGAAAAAGATGAAGAAGATAAGTGTGTTGATTTAAAGCTTTATCATTCTATGATTGACTCTTTGCTTTACCATACCAAAAGTAGACTCGACATTATGTTTAGTGTTTGCTTGTGTGCTAGGTTTCAAGCTAGTCCTAGAGAATCACACCTTATAGTCGTTAAGAGAATCTTTAGATACCTTAGAGACACACCATGATTCCTGACAATATCCATATCTGATCCGCCTCCTATTAGGACTCGGACTCACCATATTACCTTAAAACTTAAACCATAAACCTTAAATTATAATTATTATCTCTAAATTCTAAACCTATATACCTAAATCCCTAAACTCTAAACTCTAAACCAAAATTCTAAACTCAAACTCACCATATTACCATTATCTTGGACATGAGTTTCATTTACTTCATACACTAAAATTTGGGGTGAAACTCCAAAATAGCACCCTTACATCCTGAATTCATCAAAGTAGCATCTAAAATTCTATATTTTTCGGGCTAGAACTATTACAGTAAACTCGTCGTAATAAAAAATTATTTTTTAAAATTATTTTTTCATGTTTTAACTTAATTAATTAATTAACAAATGATTAGCACATCCTAATTAGGACTCATCGTGCAAGCATGGCGAGTTCTACATATTCTTTTAAACCAAACTTTTTTACTAAAGGACGAAAATAAAAAAAATTAACTACTAGGAACCTACTTCTAGGGGTGAGCGTTCGATCGAGTCGAGTCGAGTCAAAAAATTTCGAGTTATTCGAGTTGACGCGTCATATTTTACAACTCAAACTTTATTTGAATTTTTTTATTCAAGTCGAGTTCAAGTCTAGTCGAATTTTTGAGTTCCTATATAAATTTAATTGTAATTATTTATCAATATTATAGTATAGTTTGATTCCAATTTAACGACTTTCTCTAATCATATAAGATATTCATGTATATTTCATCATATTTTTTCATATGTGACATATATTTCTTCATATATATATATATATATATATATATATATATATATCATGAAAATTTGAGGGACTCAACTCAAACTTAAAAATTGACATTATTATATGAAAAACCTTTTTAATAGTTATTTACGAAAATAACCCTCAACCAATGTTATTTAGAAAAATGACCCACAAATCGTCCACATAAGGTGACATCGCGTTCCAGGAAACGTGCACCATGACTTCGCGTTGTACACGCAGTGAGGTACGTCTGACGTGGGCCACCTTTTTATATTCTTTTATTTAAAATTATTGGGTAAGACCTGGCGTTTTCCAATAGGCGAGGTCCACGAGATTTTGAAGAGACACATTTATGTATCACGTTAATTACTGTAGGGACCTCACGCTTTACACATGGTGAGGTCCGTGAAATCCATGCTAAAATAAAATGGTGTATAGGAATGTTCTAGGTATTTTATCATGCCATTATCTCGGTAATTTTTAAGCTTAGAGACCTAGTATTGTAACTTATCTTCCATTTAAGTCCGATATTGGCACGTACGAGACATTGCACACTGCATAAAATACACGTTGAAAATGGTTCGAACGCTAGTTTTTGTCCAAGAATAAGAAGTTGAAATGGCTTGGTAGGCATGTTGTAGGTGTTTTCCTAAGTTATTATTAGAATAATCTTTTTAATTTTTTAGGTTAGAAGCCTAGTTTTAGAACTTATCTTTCATTTGAGACTAATATTGGCACAGAACAAACATTTTAAACGGTATAAAAATGGCCCTAAAATGGTTCCAAAGCTTGGTTTTGGGCATGAATAAAAAGGTAAAATGCCTTGAGAATAATGTTTGATGGGTTTATTCGGGAAGTTAATCGTTGCATTCGCATAATCCTTGAGAATTGTTGTGAATCGCGTGAGTGTTGGCAAAAGGGGAAGAAAATGTATTAGACAGGTGATAAAAACAATGTCAAAGATTGAGTATTTTGCATGCAAGTATACATGATCGACAAGTAATACAGAAGTAAGCTGGGTATCGATCCCACATAGATTGACTTGGAATAAGATTGCTTTGAATGTTTACTTATTAAGGGAAAATGTTGTTTATGTTGGAAATGGTTTTGAAAATAATGCAAAGGCAAGAAAAGTAAAATAAGATAGCGTTAGCAAGAAGAGTGTCTAATGAGTGATGAGTGTTGGCAAGGGATGCCTGGTTTTCACGCTATTCATGCCATGCCAGCTTCTAATAATGCCATGTCTTGACATTGTTTACCGAGCATATTCAAATTGGAAAATCCTCTCTCGATGGTCATTGCCCTAAATTGATCATGTAAAAACCCATATATCTCTATCGTGAATGTTTTTCAGAAACCAATTTGATTAAGATCCAATATATAATCTTAAGGGGTAGATTTCACTTCCGAAGTAAGTACATCTACTTGAACATCTTCTCTCGAAGCATCTCGCATTAGTATCCAGCAACTTGATCGTTTCCACCCAAGTCTGTTAAGATATTGAGGTGTAATAGGCCAACAGTGCCAGATCTCGCTTGGCACGGTATTTAGGAAGCAGCAAAGTATGTTAGATAGAAAAAGCAATGTCGAAGCATTCCCATTATTAAAAACTTAACATAAAAATAGCGTTCAACGCAAACATACCCCACCAACAATTAAATTAGTTCACGGTGAGGGTATCGACCATAAAACCTTCAACATTTTGAGAATACATCATCATTTAAAAGAAAATAAAAACAACTAAACAATGAGAATGGGACGAGAATGGGTCTATCGATGCAACCTTTTAAGATCCAAGCCCTCGTTCAAGCTGGTCGAACCACGTCTCCTTGGTGCAGCCAATTTTTGATGGACCACTCTCCCCACCTCCTTGAATGCTTGTTTGACCATTCTTTAAATAGGCGTGTGAAGAAGCCTTAAGATAAGCCTTTGCCTTTGAAATTTGAATGTGCAAGGGATAAGGCTTGTGATCACCTTTATCCATATTTGAAGTGATAAGCTGATCAAGTTAGGGCTGGCGTCATTCTTCCATCGATCCTTTGGCAACCAGACTTGGCATCATTTTGCCAACCAAGCTTGGCATTATTTTTTGCTATTTTTTCGGAGTTTGGTCCAATTGCTATTTTCTCGCAGCCTAATCTGGTCCTATTTTTTAGGGTTCAACAACTTCTTGGCTTGGCATCAAATTCCTCTTCTCTGCCAACCGGTGTTTGGCATTGTTTGGTCCATCTATGCCAATAGCATCTCAACATTCTCTCTTACATTCTTTCATGCGCTGCTCTTTTCTGCCAATTGTTATGCCAAAACCTACAAAATTACCAACAAAACAACTCTTCACACATGCATAGGAAAAATTCCTAACCCCTTATGCATATGCATGAATTTAACATCTAAATACAACTAAATGTACTCAAAAGCAAGCAAAAACATTGTAATATATGTATAAAAATTAGTACTTTTGAGGAGGTAACAAGAATCATGTAATATTTTTTATTAAAAAAGTGAAAAAAGTAACCTCACACTCTGCATATAGCGAGGTCTGTTAAGTCTATAAATAGAGGAAGATGGTCTTCGAATATACTCGTAACTCATCTTCGTTCTTCATTCTTCTTCTTCTTAGTATACTATTCAGTATTATTTGTAAAGAGTTCGATCGATATAATATGTCGAGACGAGAAACTATTACAGCTTTGGTATACTACGATGGGTAGATAGTTGATGATGCACTCTCGGCGTCTTATTTCAGTCCTCAAGTACTATATTGCTTCCGCTGCCATACAACTTATCGTATAAGAAGTTGATGAATGACGTGAAGAAATATGTTCCACATGGTCGTGGGAAAATGTTAGAACCGTTGAAGTTTCGAATACTGACGTCGTTAGAACCATTAACGTATTCATTATACCACATTGTGGACAACGCTGGTGTGGAATTGATGGTGGAATCTCACCTATAGTTTTCTTTAGGCGGGGTCCTTGAGCTTGAGATGTATGCAATGTTTTCTGATGATGATGATGTTATCCGAGTCCCAAATCATATGCAAATTTTATTTATATTTTTAACATTCTTTAAAGCTTCGTTAAAACACGCCAATTTTAGCACCTTTTGCAGGATTCCTAACATGGCAAGCAAACTCACATCCTGACCAACGCGAGTTCTGTAATAATGGACGAACCCGCGTGCCGCCAAACACAAGGTCATCAGAACAAATAATTCAAGAGGCATCAGAAATGCACGTAACATAGATGATTTCTCAAACAATTTCTACCATATATAAGTTCTGCATGAGTCACAAACTTTTACACCACTCAAACAATTTCTACATACATATATTTCCAAACTACAAATACAAATTATGGCACATTTTTCTGCTACTGTTTTCTTTTGTGGAACCTACTTCTACACTTCTTTCAATGAGAAAATCACAAAAGATGGATTAAGTTGATTTCAACACGGGTTAGAGAGTCTACAAGCTCTAAAATTTCTGCCTTGCGTGTCAAAGTGCTAGTCAATGAGCCTGACCCAAAAGAACACTACATGCTAACACTATCCAATGAGAAAAATATGCGCAAGATGTTTTGGGCATACAAACGTGCCGGGGGTACAAACATCGAGCTCAATGTAAAATTTGATGAAGGCTCCAGTTTATCAACAGTCCCTCATTGTCAAAACAAGGACATGGTCTATACACGAAATTATAGGAGATGATAGGAGAAGTAACAAATAATTGAGGAACTAAACTTAACATCTGACATAAGTACTGACTACAAGGACAACAGATGTGATTATTTTTCCCTAGATTTTAACCAGGCTTAGTAATTTAATGTTGGTGTACTTATGTCAATTAACAATCTTGTAGTACGTTTCGTTAAAATAATTTTCGTTAATATAATTTTATGCATCTAACCGATTACATTTTCAAATCGTTAACAATCACAAAATATGTAATTAACAAAACATATTAATCATCGAATTGTATTGGAACATCTAGCATGTATGAGGTCCGGCGTATCTTGTTACCTGCCACATTTTGTTTAGCATTTTCCTTCGTGATACATGAATCCTCCAATTATAGTCGTGGTTCTTTTGGACACATTCTCCAATATAGTTGTTCGCACTCGTTTTCTTCACTGTCGAAAGAACTGATTGTCATATGTTGTAGTTTTTAATTGCATCCTTCGCGATTTTTTTAGTAATGAATATCATCTCAACTTCTAGTTCACCGTCAGTATTGACATCAACATCGCATGACTGGCACCCAATAGATGGGAAATCATCTACATTTGAAGCCATTATAATGCTGGAATGAATGAAATGGACTGAGAGAAATTTTGAGTGAATTACAATAAAAGAAAAGTGTGAGTTTTTGAGGAAGCGGAGGGGTCTATTTATAGGGGTGTAAATGAACCAGTGTTCTTTCATGTATTTTAGAAACTGATCGTTCATTTATTTTTTTCAAAGTATAGTATTTATAGAAGACATGCATTGAAACATGTAAAACATTACATATGAATTACATATGTAAATTATATTTTTATTTTTTGTATCTTAAAAACAATTGTACCCCTAAACACGCGGTCAATTGTACCCCTAAACATGCAGACAAAATAAATTATATATGAATTGATTAGACGAGAGGTGTAATAGTTTGTCCGAATTGTATGGCCACTGAGAGATGTGTCGTTCATGTAGACAAATAGCGACATAGTCCGTCCTAGTTGTTGGAGCCCTAAAGCTTCGTGGATTTCTTGAGTACATGATAATCATCATAATCCACAACACATATATCACAAACAATGCTACATGCGGTGGACTTCATATAGCCTTCACGATAAAGGCGTACGAAGAAGCTACCAGCATCCTCGAACAAAAGGTCAAGACTGATCCCGGAACTTCAAAAGGACCACTCATTCCTTGATATTGCAATTTTCCATAGATCTTGAACCAAAACAAGGAAGATACATATCGCTAAATATTACTAACCGACCAAAATAATATAGTTACCGTATAAATGCAACTACTTATACCAATAGATCGTAATATCCAGTAAATTAATTTGTAAAACAATTTTCTTGATACATGAGTTGTTTCCATTAGTAGCAACAGTTGTATATTCTCCTCGAATCTGACACAGATTTGAATGGAGAAGTGGGTTTGTTTGCCCTCGTTTCTGCCTTATATAGGCAAACATTTGCGCTCTTCGAAACACGAGGTATTCAGCCGCGTTTTAAATGGACCTCACGCTCTGCAAAATGCGAGGTCTTAAAGATTCCTGACGTGGCAGTACAAGTACATAGTGTCATGTCAATGGAACTCGCAATATACAGAGCGCGAGGTCCATTTTTATATTATGATTGAAATCTTAAATTGTAGATGCAATCTTTAGATGTTAAGCAATTACAATTATAAATGATTAGTAATTCTAATTAGCATGTGTAATAAGCCCGTGAAAATGGTTTCGAAGCTTTTTTAGGGTAAGAATAACATGTAAGTTTATTACATTTCAAAAAATACATAAAATGAAGAAAATAGATTATGATAGTTATGCCATTGATCCCGGCCAAAGATGGCATCTTGTACATAATCGGACCGAGGTCAGCGACGTTCTAACTGGTCAATTGTACTTCTAAACATGATTCAGACAAATGGTGCCATAGTTAATTTATTGATATGATGGCCTTAGCGATTATTCAGTTCCTCAGCTTGTCTTGGTCCCTACTTTGCATCGTAATTTGAGGAAAAGTCTACATCTGCAATCCTCACCTCGGCCAAAGAGGGCATTTTGTACATCATTCCCCTAAACATGTACGGATGTTGAGGTCTCTTCATAGTCGTCCAATCCAACCCCTAGAGTGTGAACGTCCTCTTTTTGGCTCAACTTCTGAGGCTGATATTGGCACATACGAGACATTGTAACTGGTCAATTGTACCCTTAAACATACTTGCTTTGATGAAGTGGAAAATCGAGGATTTTGAGGTTCCCCTGAAGGTTGCAACTGTTACCCACTTTCATCATCATCTGCAATGGTAGGGCCTTTGACTAAGGCTACATGTTATTGTCTTCACCTAGCCAGCACTCTATGAAGAACACACTTTCCTTGATATTGTGATTTGTCATTCATCTTTAACAATTTTTTCTTCAGATACATTTGAAACTCGCGTTGTTTGTTCTCATTACTAGCTGTAACTCAATTTTTTCTTCGGATATGATGGTAAGCAATTGTTGGTGAGCATGCATTTTATATAGGCCAGAACTCGCGCTATGCAAACCGCGCATTCCACAGAGATTCCTGACAAAGATTCGTGACAGAGATTCCTAACGTGGCAGTCCATAGACCTGACATGTCATTGGACCTCGCGTTTTACAAATTGCAAGGTCCGTTTATTAATTTTGTTTTTTTGTTCGCATAAATTTATTCTGTGGTAATTATATAAAAATAACAAGATCTGACGTGATATAATGTAATTTTTTTTGGATAAAATGATAAAAAAGTAGTTTTACATAAATAAAAAATTACATATCCATCCTAATGACGCCTATGTCCACCCGTACCGCACCGTCGTGGACAACGATCCTTACGCGGATTCCTTCGACCAATGGCACCACCACCACCACCATCAATCATCTTCTTCATCATCTTCTTCATCATCATCGTTATCCCCAAATGAAATACGAGTCCCACCACTCGCATTGGGGCCGGTGAAGAATAGGCTCCACGGCGGTGTCTGGTCCACAATACCTTATCTGAATTGTGTCGACACTAGAGGAATAGATGCAGAGGGTACTGTCGAATAGTAGACTAGGGGAACCACCACCATAAGCGGACGAAACACGTCTGTGAAAAAACCTTACGGCGGACTCCCCATTTGTTGAAACAATGGACTACTACCCGTGAGGTGAAATGAAAAGAAAGGCGACTGGTAGAATGCAGGTGCTGGCACCGGAGTCTATGGCTGGGCGGCTGACTGGATAGGTGTCTGTGATGTTCCCGACAACGATGCCCCGAGAGCTTGTGTTCTTTTTCTCTGGCCTGTACGAGTACCACGTTGTGTCGGAGGATGATTTTGGGGGGAACATATATTTCTCGTTCTCGCTCCTCCGTGGATAATAGACGTGACTTCCCGTTTTGACAGTACCATGAAATATACTCATAGGTAACATTGTAGTCCCCAATGGGTTCCAAAAAAATGGGTCGCCTACTGAAACGACTTATCCACTACTACATCCAGTCCATGTGTTGATGGCCCCAATGGACTTATGTCTTGTCTTTTCGCGTTAACCTATGCAATGCATCCAAATTGGGTGGCACATTCGGAATCCCTTGGACATAGTTGAATTGCCGCAACACGCGGTCGATAGGATGCCACTCGACCATCTCGTAGTGTGTAAATGGAAGCATCAGAATCCAAACGCCTTCATTCAGCATTATTTCAAGCGGAATACATGCCTGAATATCAAGATCCGCGTATAGCGTCCACATGAACTACAAAAAATATGTAAAATCATTTAGCTAAACTCGAAACTCATAAAAATTAAATTAAAAATTAATTTAACAAAATTCAGTTATCTAAATTTTGAGCCTTATATTTTAACCAAATCTATCATATCATTCAACAGTCGATAATCCTATTGGGTGGTCGATAGTCCCACGTGTGTTAGTTGACCCAACCACCTATAATTCAAAAAACAATTCTGAGTATTCTAATATTAAAAAAAATAATAAAATTAATATTTATTAGTACCTCCGAACAAGTGAAAATTGTATTGGGGTTGGGTTTCGGGGCGTCGGGCTTAAAAACAGCATACGAATCCATGCCCAAAACTCCAGCAACCAATGACAAGTTTTTCTTGTTTGACGGTTTTGTATAACTCCCGAAATAGATATGCCAACACAGCCCCTCCCTAGCATTTGTTTTTAGATTCCACAGTATCCGCCAAATGAGGCAACCACATCAAATGGACCTTGTTGCGAGATTTGTCTGGCATCAAGAACCCCCAATAACTCGTAGAATATGGGTACGAGCAAACTGCGGCAAAACTATTTTTTTCAATATTAAATTATTTTTCTATAAAATAAAATTTCACAATAAATAAATAAATAAATTATACCACCTTCGTTACTTCATCAGCATCTGAGGGTATGTTGGTCAAATTGTTGTCTAAGAATACTAATTTCAGTTTGCCACCATCGAAATCGTCCTCCACCAACCTCACTGCAAGCAAGGCTTCACACACGCCAGACCAGTCAGCCTCCGCAATCCCGATGATAACCTCGTCGTCAATGGGCAGAGCGAAAATAAATGCAACATCTTGCAAGGTAATAGTTGCCTCTCCATAGGGAAGATGAAATGTGCGTGTCTCGGGCCTCCACCTCTCTAGTAACGCATTAATCAACGGACGGTTCAACTTTGGACTGCAAAATAGGTGGAAAACATAGCCAAAACTGAATTCATGCAAATAACCGACAATGTTCGGATGCGGTGGTCCCGTGCGATTAATGTAACAACATAAGGCACGTTCATACCCCTTCAAAATAAATTTAAAATTCATAAATTACTAAATAAAATATTAACAATTAAAAAAATAATAAACAAATAATTACAAATTTTAAATTAAAAAACTTATATCGGTGTTTCCGCGCAAGAAATTCCACACGTGTTTATCGTCGAGCCTCAAGAATATCGCCATAGTACCAAGAATTTTAAGACTTTAAAAGTAAAAACAATAGAGACTAGTAAGAAATTGAAGAACAAGAGAAGATAATTTGATGTGATAAAAGTTGAAAGAATGAGCCCTATTAATAGGAGTTCTCGCACCCCATACGAAGCGATATAAGTGGACCTCGCACTTTGCAAAAAGCGAGATTTGTTGAAAAGCCGCGATGATTTCGTCCGGATGGAATCCAACTGTTTCAATGGAATCCAACTGTTTGACTGGAACTCGCTTTCTGCTGAGTTCCAACAGTTTTTAATTTTATTTTTTTTATCTTTATTTGGTGATTTGAATAAGATTTTAATGTCTTACTATAATTAAAAAATCAACACTTTTTAATTGGGACAACTAATAACTAATACAAAATATAAAAAAGTAATAAAATTTAAATATCATACTTTAATTTCTAATTCGAATAAAATTTTGATTTCTTACTTTAATTACAAAATAAAGAATATTTTAATTGAGATAATTATTTACTAATACAACATATTAAATGCTAATAAAAATTAAATACCATATTTTTTAAATAGCGAGTTCCAACGGTTTTTAAATTTATTTTTTTAATCCTTATTTGGTGATTCTATTAGATTTTTCTTTCTTACTATTTTAATTTTTTTATTCAAATAAAATTTTAATTAAGTCAAATAATCAAGTTAGATACATATTTTAATTAAGTCAAATAATAAGATTTAAATATCATATTTTAATTAAGTTGGATACCTATTTTAATTGAGTCAAATAATAAGATTTAAATATCATATTTTGATTAAGTTAGAAACCTATTTTAAGTCAAATAATTATAACCTTTTAAATAGATTTATTAGGGTTTAGGGTTTCAAACGGTTAATGGAACATCGCTATGTGTAAAGCGTGAGGTCCCTACAGTAATTACCGCAATACATAAATGTGACTCTTCAAAATCTCGTGGACCTCGAGTATTGGAAAACGTGAGGTCTTATCTAGTAATTTTAAATTACATAATATGAAAAGGCAGCCCACGTTGGACGTGTAACACCCGTGTTTTGGGGCTAGGAGTTAGTCGGGTTTGTAGTCCGAGTCAATAAAATTAAATTAAAACAATTCAACCTAAATTGTTAGGTAATTGAGCTTTAATAAAGAGGGGAGGGACCTACATTGCAATTTTCCCCAAAAGATTTTAAAAGGATGACAACTTTTGAAAGTTGTCATCTTCTCCCCTTTTCCCCATTATTTCACATGAAAAACACCCACCACCATCTTCAAAATCTCTCAAACTTCAAGCTACTATTCCATCGTGTATCTCCCTCAATTCAAGGTGTTTTTCCAAAGGTAATCATGTTTTCTAACTCTCCCCTTTATTCCCTATCCATACATGGTCTTAGATTTTAAAGATATGAACTTTTGAAAATTAGGGTTTGATTTAAAGTTTGGGTTTTTAAGGGGTTTTTCATCTTGTTTTGATAAATTGAGTTGGGGCTTTGTTTATTCATGTTAAAATGCACATTATATGTTAATTTGGTTGAATTTTAATGAAAACCCGAAGTGGGTTCTTAGACCCATTTTTGAGATGTCAAAAACTCCATTTTTGGTGGGTTTTAGAGTGAAATTAGAGGGCTGATGGTATATGTATGCTAGGAGGATGTTTTGGGACCATTTAGAGGTCATTTTGGTGTTTGAAAATGGAATTTTCTGCTGGGTAAAATAGGAGTACAAAAATGGGAATTTTGGTGATTGTTTGGGTTGGAAATTGTTGGAGCTTGGCTTGCACCTATGGGTTGATGTTGTGGCTGAATTTAGGGATCATTTGTGAGTATAAAATGTGTTGGAAACTTGAGTTTTGGTCAAGGTTTATGGGCTGCTCGAATTTGATAAAGTTGGGGTTTGATCATGACTTGAAATGTTGGGTTTGATGTTTAAATTGTATTCCGGGTTAGCCACTTTGATGTTTGAGTTGATTTGAGGTTGTTTTGCTTGTGTTGAGGTGTTTAGAAGCGAGGTTTGGGTTGGTGAAGCCTTGGGAGCAAATCCGGAAATTGAAGATCATGGTTGCTTAGTACTTGAGCTTGGAGGTAGAGGTGAGTGGTTAAATATTTCTAAAATGGTTTTGAGTATTGGTTCAAGCATGTGAACCTAGGATGGGCTTGGTAAACCCACCTAGAGTTGGGATTAGAGTGGTAGCCTAATCCCAAGCTTTGATTGGAGACTTTGGTTGCACACTTTAATGGTTGTATATGCCTCGTGTTAAATTGTGATGGTGTTGATTATGTATATGTTGTATACATGTATGTTGAGGCATGTTAGATGCATTGTTATATGCATGTTGATGATAGATATGATATGGTTATACACATGTGCAAAATATGATGTGATATGGTTGTTAATGATGTACATGTGGTGTTGTCATGTGAAATGAGATTTTGAGGTGATTGCTTGATCCGAGGATCATGGTGAGTACATGCTAGGCATGGAAAGGTGGTTTGTGCATGACGGTAAGTCATGGTGAGTACGTGCTAAGCACGAAAGTTGTTAATAAATGGTATTGTGGAATGTGTTAGTATTGACACTAGTATGCTTGGGTACAAATGATCAATCATTAGG
The DNA here is from genome assembly GCA_958450335.1 of Hibiscus tridactylites. Classification (NCBI taxonomy): domain Eukaryota; kingdom Viridiplantae; phylum Streptophyta; class Magnoliopsida; order Malvales; family Malvaceae; genus Hibiscus; species Hibiscus tridactylites. The sequence goes on from OY288282.1 coordinate 52,948,377, forward strand.
ATGTTTAGTGTGCACACGTGAGTCAAAATGCGCGCGTGGTCTTGATGATGATAGTCATCAAGATGGAGTACGGGTTCGCCCGGAATCACATCGACGGGCGTGAGGATGAGTGGAATCCCCTCCGCGTGAAATGAGGCGTGAGGATGAGTGGAATCCCCTCTGCGTGAACGGTGATGAGTGTAATCCCATCGTCAGGTAATGGTTGTGTTGTTGGATGTGAGTTCCAACGGTTATTCGCGTATTCGAGTCATAGCTAGGTGCCAATACGGATTGTGGTTTATGTTGCCAATATGTGATTTATTGTGAGCCAATGTGATTTGAGATGTGTTGCTAACATGGTTTAAAATATGTGATTTCATATGTTGTGGATTTAGACATGTTGAGCATGACATGATAACGAATATATGTTCATACATCATCTATAATTATGGCTCGTGGGGACCGGAGGTAAGATCATGCATTTCATTATGGTAATTGCTCGTGCTTGGACCCTGCATTGTCGAAGGTTTGTTTTATGAGCTTACCCTCACTAAGCTTTTATGCTTACGCTCTCTTTTGTTCGATAATGCAGATCAGTAGCTTGTGGGTGGCAAAGGAAAGGAAAGGTCTCCAAGGGTTGCTCTTGGTTAGCTCAAGTATGAACTTTAAATTGTAGATTGTAATGGTTAAGCAATGGGATAGGTGTTGTTTATTTGTGCTATTGTTGGTTGCTTGGGAGCATGTTTAGACTCCTTAATTATGTTTTTTTTGATTGGCTTGTCGATGCCATGTTTGAATTGTAATCCATGCCTAAATTGCTTATCATGAATGTTGACTAGGTGCCTTTGGTTTCAAGTTAAAGCATGCTTATATGGTTGGGTTGCCATAGGATTGATGTCAGTGTGTTGGTTGAAGTCCTAGAGGGATTTAGAGGCATAGTTGTGCCTTAAATCAGCTAAAACCTGTAAGTTCGTAGCAGGGGTATCGATACGGTTGGTCCCGTATTGATACGGCCTTCTTGTTTCAGGCCATGCGTTTCGAAACGCGAGAGGGGCGTATCGATACCTTTTTGGTCACTGAAGTTACTGTCCACTTCGGTATCGATACGGGTCCCTGGCGTTCCGATACGGTCATCTTAGCGTTGACCGTGAGAAGTCAACCGTTGGGGAGGGTATCGATACACTCCTTGGGTGTATCGAAACGGTCTCCACGGGTTGACCTTGACCAGTTGACCTAGTCAAGGGGTATCGATACACCCCTTAAGTGTATCGATACCGCCTGCAGTTTAAGTCTAAAATTGGGCTGTTAAATGTTGGTTTGGGTTCGTTTGATTGTCTCGTGTATGTTGTTCCGCTGTATGATCACTTAGGATTTAATACTCCTCTAGACAAGATTAAAACAAAAAAATAGGGTTGCTTACCGAGGGGGAACCTTAACGGGTTTCGCTTCGGTTTTCCCCGTGTGGCCCACTCGGACCGGTCATCCGGCCAGACCGGGATGAGGGGGTTACAGGACGGACCTCGCTATGTGTACAACGTGAGGTCGCCTTACGTGGATGATTTGGGCGTCATTTTTCTAAATAACATTGGTTGAGAGTCATTTTCGTAAATAACTATTAAAGAAGGTTTTTCATATAATAATGCCTTAAAATTAACCACTAATTACTAAAAATTTCGATTTATTCGAATTTCTATTTTACAACTCAAACTTTATTTGAAATTTTTTCGAGTCGAGTTAGTTACGAGTCTAGTTTTTTTTACCTCGAGTCGATTCGAAAATTTTAGTTTTTTCGAGTTGAGTCGAGTTTTGCTCACCCCTACCTACTTCGCATCTTCAATGTATTGAAGAACGAAAATGAACAAAATTAAACTATTAGAAATTAACTTTAAATTTTAGCATCATAAGAAATAAAGGCTTACACTCTAGCTTGGTTTATATAAAATGATGCCAACATCTTTTATTTTGTTTTTACAATTCATAGAACTAAATATCAAATTAGTTCCTAATGATTCAAAAAAAAATATTTTCACTTTTCGTGCGTTGTTGGCAAGAGAAAAAAAAAGTATTTTGATTTGATGTTTTAGGTCAATCCTATTCCTAGCAAATTACTAGACTTTCATTCACTGCATTTACTGTCAACCAAGTGGCCACGATGTGTAATTTGAATCTTTGTTTGCCTATTTTTTTCTTTGCATGTGAACTTGTCTTTCATCAAATTTAATTAGGGGTGAGCAAAACTCGACTCGAAAAAATTAAAAATTTTAACTCAAATCGAGGTAAAAAAATTTGACTCATTCTGACGACTCGAAATTATATAAACTTGACTCGACTCGAGAAAATTTCAAATAAAGTTTAAGTTGTAAAATAAAAATTCGAACAACTCGAAATTTTTAGTAATTAATGGATTAATTTTTAAGTTCGAGTTAAGTCCCTCAATTTTTTTCTGATATATATATATATATATATATATATATATATATATATCAATATAAAAATATGAAGAAATATGCGCTACATATGAAAAAAAATGAAAAAAATATATATGCATGTATTATATGATTAGAGAAAGTCGTTTAAATTGAAATTGAATTGTACTATAACATGCTAAATAATTACAATTAAATTTGTATAAGAACTCGAAAACTCAACTCGAACAGAAAAAATTTTAAAATAAAGTTTGAGTTGTAAAATATGACGCGTCAACTCGAATGACTTGAAAAAAATTTATTCAATTCGACTCGATCAAACGCTTACCCCTACCTTTAATCTATATTCCACTGTTGATTTTATTCTCACCATTATATTATTTATTTTTAATTTCACTTAAATCAATCGTACCGCTATATTACACCAAAAATCTTTTTTATTCAATATCAAGAAAAGTGGCCCCCACAGATTTTTATTTAGAAAAATGGCCCCCACAGATTTTTATTTAGAAAAATGGCCCACAAATCTGCCACGTATGAAGAACTCGCGTTTGGGGATAGCGAGACACGACCTTCTCTACACAAACAACGAGTTCCACATACGTGGCAACACTTTTCAGAATAATGAACTTTACAAAAACTCGTGTTCTGGGAAACGCGAGTTCCCCGAGAATTTGAAGAGGCGGCTGAATAAAATATTTCGGGCTGGCCGACCAAGCTTTGATAGGCATGTTCGAGCAATATTTCGGGCTTATTAATCGTATATTTTTGGTAAACATTCAGTTTGTGTTCGTAGTACTGGAACATGTCTTTCATTTGACACCAAAATTAGCAATTTTGGTCCGTTCTAAACCGACTAAAATTCGCGTCAAAAAAGTATCGTAGCTTGCTTTGTGAATGATTTTACCTTTAAAAAGGCGTGATAAGCTTGGTTTATTAATCGAATATTAATTATCCAAAAAAATGAAATTAAATATAAAATTCTAAAAAGTATGTAAAAAACTAATAAGGCAAAATAAAATATCTGTAATTCTAAATTTAAAAAAAATAATGTCTTCCATAAACATAATTAAAACATATATATATTCGCCAAAACCGCCCTCGTACTAACGATGTCTATGTCCACCCGTTTTGTAGCGGGGTGCACGACGATCCCGTGGTGGATTCCTCCGAATGTCATGTGCTCCAGGGTCGTTCTCATCATCATCATCATCACCATCAGCTCCAAGAACGTCCTCGAAACGCAGACTACTGCTGGGACTGGGGCGGGTGGAGAACAAGCTGTCTGGCGGTGTATGCTCGACAATGTTGTAGTCGAATTTTGATGCCAACGGTGGAACATCAATCACCGGAGAACCACTCATCGACATGGAGGGATAATATGCATCCGAGAAGCTGAACTCGGGTGGAGGCCTCATCTGCTAAAACGTGGAAGGACCACTCAAATTCTGAAACGTTGTTCTAGAAGATGATGCCCCTGTAGTGTCAGTTCACGGTCTCGGACCGTGTTGCCCTGACTGGATCTGGCTGGCTCGACGTTGGGGGCGTGGGCGGTTTTGAGGAGGCGCCTCAATTTCTCGCTCACCCTTCTCCGGAGTAAGTATATGATGCTTCCATTATGGAGGTACTACTAAAAATAATCAAAAGTGACAGACATGGCTCAATCCACAATGGGTGCGGTGATGGGCAGTCGATTGCCATATCGGTCCATCCATTTCTAGACCCAGTCAGCGTGATGATGGCCTCAATGAATTTCCGTCTTCCCCTGTCACGTCAACCGATGTATTTTGTCCAAATCAGGTGGCAGATGTAGAACCCCTTGGATATACCCAAATTGTCACAGAACTCGGTCCGTAGGATGCCACTCGATCATTTCGTAGTTGATGAGTGGCACTCGCAGCAGCCATACGTGAGAGGACTGCACAATGTTTGGCAGAGTAATCTGGTGAATCGCAAGACTAACGTACGAAGTCCACACGAACTGAAAAAATTTATTTGAACGTTAGTTATATGAAATTTGATTAGAGAAATAATATAAAGAACTACAAATAAATTTTCAGATTACCATATCGTGGCGCATCTTGTCGATCACAAGCATGTAGTCTCGCTGATTGGTTGGCAGTCCATGATGGGTGAGTGCACTGCCCCACCTGTCATTACTGGAAAATAAATAAAATCGTTAAAAAATTATTCAAAAAAATTCAATTAAATAATTTTAATAGTACCTCCGAAGAAGTGGAAATATGTAAGGGTGGGCTCTTTAGGCTGCGGGCTTAAAAATGGCATCCGAAACCAAGTCCAAGACTAAAGAAGCAAAAGACATCCTCCGCTTGCTTGTTTGTCAGGGTCGACGGTTCTGCAAAGCTCCCTGAACAGAAAGCCCAAGACCGCTGCTCCCCAACATTTTCCTATTGATTCCGTAAAATTAATTAGATGATACAACCACATCACATGCACTTTGTTGCGGGATTTATCAGGCATCAAAATTCCTCCAATAATGCGTAGGATGTGGGCACAAGCAAACCTCTGTGAAAATATATAATAAAAATATTTATAATAGTAAAAAATGCACGAAATATAAAAAAAATTAATTAGTAAAAAATCACGAAATATATAATAAAAAATATTTACCCACTTTGTTTCGTTATCCGCATCGGGGGAGGATAGAAAAATCTTGCTCCAAAAAAGTTAGGAGAATTTTGCCACCGTCGAACGCCTTCGACACTGCTTCCAATAGGTCACCACACAGGATGGCCAGTGACCGTTGGCTACACCGGTAATAAGATCGTCGTCCGTAGGCAACCCAAGATGGTATGCAACATCTTTTAGTGTAATTTTTGCCTCGCTACACGGAAAATGAAAGGTGTGCGTCTCTGGCCTCCATCGTTCAATTAGGGCATTAATCAGAGGACGATTCAAATTCGTACCGCCCACGATTTTCGCGACGTGACCAAAACCAGCTTCCTTAGTGAACGGCATAATCTCTAGACTCGGCGCGACGGTGATACGACTGACGTATAACGTCAATGCGCGTTCGAAGTGCTTGAAAAAAAATAAAACAATAAATATAAATAAATAAGGTAAAAAGTAATAAAATTTTAAAAATGTAAAGAATATTACCTCATTAGTGGTCATTTAGTAGTCGAACACGTGTTGCTGGTCTAGCCGCGATAAACTTGCCATTTGTATCGAGTATGAAAAATATTATAGTAGAAAAAGAACTTGCTTTCTGATTTGTGTGTGTGATAGGGACTGACTATTTATAGAAGAAATCGCGCCCCATATGAAGCGATATTAAATAGAACTCGTATTCTAGTAAAAGCGATATTTGGAAGACCTCGCGTTTCACAGGACGTGAGGTCCAGTGAAAAGACGCATCATTGCAACAGACGCATACACTGAACGGGCAGAGAGAACCTCACGTTTTGCAAATCGTGAGTTTTCAAAGAACTCGCTCTTTGTTGGACGCGAGGTCACGTGATTTTTTAATTTCATCGTTTCGAATATATTTATAAGGCTATATAATATATATTAATAAATAATATCAGTATATTATTAATATATTTTTATTTAAAATTGAATTTGAATATTACTTTTTATAATTAAAATTAGATTTGAATATTAGTATAATATAATTTTTTGTATTTATCTTATTTATTATTTATAGTAATATGAATAACATAATTATAAATGATATATTTTCATTTAAAATCGGATTTGAATATTCATTTTCTTTACAATTGAAGGATTTGTGTATTTCTTTACAATTGAAATGATAAAATCGCATTTGTAACCAACCAACATTTATTAAAGAAGTTGAAACTTGTTCTGACGGTGATGATCATCATGAAGGTGATGCTAATGACCGGTCCTCGTGAATCTTGCCTTGCACCCGATGCCTGTCTTGAATCTTGGAGGTCTATTGGATATTGTCAATTGCCTGCCATTCAAAAAGACCTCGAATTTCTCGATATTGTGATTTGTTGTTGTCAATCCTCGTGAACAAAAATACTGAATAGTTAACACACTACAAGAAAATATATTTTTAGTGACATCAAAAATAGTCACTAAAAGTATTAAATTTGGTCACTGAAATTTACAGTGACTATTTTTCTGAGTCCTCACACGTCGACACTAATAACTCTGTCACTAATATATTAGTGACAACTTTTATGCATTTTGTCACAATAAGTTATATTTTTTATGACTATATTTTTTGACACAAACGATTAATAACAGAGACTAAAATTTAGACACTAATGTTATTCTTATTAGTAACAAACATTTTATCACAAATACATATTGAAATAGTGTCTAAAATACATTGTCACTTTCAATAATAATAAAATAATTATATTTTTTTAGTTACAACCATCTTATTCATGCCCAGATCGGGCATGACGTACTGCACTCAGAGGGACTCATCCCAGACAAGTCAACCTTAATCGTGTGTCCGTTATCCAAGGACATATCTCGATAGCGTCGTCTGTCAAGCAACACACACAGTGAATATCTCTCCCGTTGGGGCATAGTGAATGTGCTAGATACCAACCCTTGACTTCTGCGACGAGCGCGATATGAGGCCCTCTGCCCCCAAGGTAGCTCGGCTGCTAGCCCATGGCGATAGGGCTAATTATAGATGATGTGACATATTTATATATCAATTTTTAATAAATAAATACAATGCATAGTTTCGTGGAAGATCGAACCTGGAACCTTTAGGGGGAGAGTGCAATGTCTATCCACTAGGCTAGGCAAGAAATTTAATATTATTTTGAAAGTAAAATATTATTTAGGTTAAATTATAATTTAATTATATGGTTCAGTATGTATTAATTATAATAATAATTTAATTAATTTTTATATGGTTTCCTATACGAAATACGTTTGTTTAAAAATATATATATATATATATATATATATATATATATATAATTGAGTTGGTTTTAAAATATAAACATATGAATATTAAGACTTACACCTAAATTATTGATAGAATTATCCTTTATGTGATAATTATTTACTATACTGACAATACAAATTTTACCTCCACAAGAAAAGTTAAAACAAATATCAAGTGTAAAATTTTTCACAAGGTAAAATTTTGCTATCACATATTATACCAAGATTACCTATTAGTCTTTTTACTTTAATTTGTTCACTTTAAGTTTATGTACTTTCTATTCAAAAAAATAAATATTTTTTAAATTTTGAAATTTCGATCTTGACATGAATGATAGTCTTTAAATATGTTAAGTAAAACTTTTGATTTTTATTCTTTTGTTCAATCATTTTTAGTCATTGTAATTTAATCATATTGTCGTTGTCCCGTTTGGATTAGGATTAAATTTTTAAAATTTCAAAAATATAGGGACTAAAATTGATCAAAATAGAATGACTAAAACAAAAATTTACACATAGTGAAAAGACTAATAGAATTATTTTACCTTTTGATAAACTAGTTTATGTCTTTATGGTAACTTCAATTTTTTATAATTGTTATTATTACTATAATTATAAAAATAAATTTATTATTGCGACAATATATAACTTGTCATTAAGTTTATTTTTTTATTGGCAATGAAATTTTAAGTGACAAACAATTGCATTGTCACAACAAATATCAAAGTATAGTGACCACTTTATATATCGTCACTATCATGTGTCAAAGTTTTAGTGGCAATGAAATTTGTGTTACAGTTATAGACTTATAGTGAGAACTTAATTGTGAAAAATGTAATCGTCACAATTACTACTATAATAGTGACCAAATAAAATACGTCACAATTACTTATACTAATAGTGTCATACAAAAAATCTGTCACAAAATGTAACACCCGTGTCTTGGGCCTAGGAGTTAGCCGGGTTGTTGTTCGAGTCAAATAAAATCTAATTAAAATAAACCAACTTTGAATAATGACCTATATGAATCTTAATAGAGAGGGAGGGACCAATGTTGTGATTTACCCACATTTTAAATAAAGCAAGACAACTTTTATGGAAAAGTTGTCATCTTCCTTCTCATTTTTCCCTTTCCCAATTTCAAAACCCTCTCCCCCATTTTCAAACTCTCCTAAAACCCTAGTTACTATTCCATTGACTTTGCTAATCGATTTCAACATCAAATTAAGAGGTAAATGTATTTTCTTAACCTCCTCCCTATCCTCTACTTATCTATTGTCTTAGATTTCAAAAAATATTGAGTTTTGGGAATTAGGGTTCATATTGAAATTTGGGTTTTTGATGGGGTTTTTCAATTTGTTTTGAGAAATTGTTTTGGGGTTATGTTTAATCATAATGAAATATACAACATATATTAATTTGGTTGATTTTGGGATGAAATTTCGTAGTGGGTCCTTAGGGAAAATTTTAAAGTATGAGAAATTGGGTTTTTGAGAGGTTTAGTGTTGGAATTGAAGGGCTGATGGTCTACCTATGTTAGGAGGGTGATTTGGGATGTTTTGGAAGTCATTTGGGTGCTTGGAAATGGGTATTTCAGCCAATGGTTGTTGGAGTCCGAAAATTGGGTTTTTGAGATGTTATGTGGTTTGGGAATTTGAGGAAATTGGGTTGTGATTTTCAAAGTAGATTGATGGTTGAATTAGCATTGGATTGAGAAGTAATGTATGTGTTTTGTTTGACTAGAAGCAAGAGGAATCGTGGAAGAGGCTTTGGGACCGAATCCGGGAAGTTGAAGGTGATTGCTTGCTTGGTCTTGGAGCTTGGAAGCTTAGGTGAGGGGTTGTTTGCTTTTAAAGGTTTGAAAATAGTTGGTTCGAGTATATGGACTAGGTTGGGCTTGGTAGACCCACCTAGAGTTAGGATTAGGGTGGTAGCCTAATCCTAAACTTGATCTAGAGCCTTTGGATGAACTCTTCTATGTGATTGTGTATGTCTCGTATGATATGTGATATGAATGGTTATGTATATGGTATTATACATGTGGAATGAGATATGAATTGTGATGATTGAGACATGCATGATGATGGTTGTTGGTGAGTACGTGCTAAGCACGGAATTGGTTGAAATGAGTAATGAGAAATGAGTAAATGTTGGCACTAGTATACTTGAATACAAATGATCGATCATTAGGATGTTAGTGTGTACACATGAGTCAAAAGTCGCGCGTGGCCTTGGTGGCGTTGAGTCACCAAGGAGGAGTACGGGTTCGCCCGGAAATTGTATTTAAATGTAGTTGGTGATGAGTGGAATCCCATCGACGGGGCGTGAGGATGAGTGGAATCCCCTCCGCGAGACCGGTGATGAGTGAAATCCCACCGTGAGGTAATATGGTTGTTGGATGTGAATTCCAACGTGTCTATCCGCGTATTCGTGTCTTAACTAGGTGCCAATGTTGATTGATATGTGTATCAATGTGTTGTGACATATGAGTTATGAATTGTGTTAAATGTGATTACATGTATGGTAGAGTTGCGCTTATGATCATGGCATTTATATTGTATATTGCTCATGCATCTTTACTTCATGGCTCTTGTGGACCCTTGGTGTGGTTGTGTTTTACCTTGGCTAGATCGTGCTCGGACCCTGCAATGTTGAGGTTTGTTTTTAGAGCTTACCCTCACTAAGCATCATTGCTTACGCTCTCTTTGTTCAACATAGCAGATCCTTAGTTCGTGGGTTGCTCGGGCAAGTGGAGGGCCTCCAAGTGTGGTTTTTGGCTTGAGTTCATCAAGTATGGATTTTTAATGTTAGCCATGTAATAGTTTGAGCAATGGGACATGTATGGTTTTGTTGGATAGTTGTTGGTTGCTAGGAGCATGTATAGACTCCTTAGTATCTTGCTTTTGCATGGTTGGTGTTGCCATGTTGAATTGTAGTTCATGCCTAATTGCTTATTTTGAATGCTAGCTAAATGCCTTAGAGTCCATCTTTACGTTTGAATTATGTTTGAATGATGTTTGAATGAATGCATGTTTGTGAGGTGTTGCCTAGTGTTAGACTTGTCTAAATCTTGTTGAAGCATGCTAGTATGGTTGATATGCATTGAGTTTAATTGGTATGGTGTTGTGAGGTGTTTAGGAGGTGTTTTGGGGCACCTTTGTGCCTTAAAACAGCCCATACGAGTCTGCAGACAGGGGGCGTTTCGGAACGGGTCCCCCTGTTCCGGAACGGTCCCTTTGCAAATGGCCTGCCGTTTCGAAACGGATGGGGGTCGTTCCGGAACATTTTTGCTACTGGAATTCTGAGAATTTGGCGAGATAAAGGCGTTCCGGAACGGGCCTCTAGTGTTTCGAAACGGTCAAATCTCGTTGACCACGAGATATTGACCGTCAAGGTCGTTCCGATACGGGTCTCCCCTGTTTCGGAACGGTCACCTTATGGTTGACCCTGGCCTGTTGACTAAGTCAAGGCGTTTCGGAACACCCTAAGGGTGTTTCGAAACGGCCTGCTGTAAAAGGATAAAATGAGTTGTTTAATGGTTGGTCGGTCGATGTATGTTGCAATGTTTGTATTTCCACTGTTGTGTCTTACATAGGATTAATTTATGCATATAGACAAGATAAATTAAAAAGAAAATTTTTTAGGGTCGTTAACTGAGGGGAAACCTTAACGGGTTTCGCTTCGGTTTTTCCCGTGTGGCCCACTCGGACCGGTCATCCGACCAGACCGGGACGAGGGGGTTACACTTGTTGGTATCAGAGCCAGGTTACCGAGACCTTGGGCAGGTAAGTGAGGTAAGTTTAAGTTTTTAATTGAATTGCACGGTGTTTGCTTGTTTTGCAAGAATGATTGCTTGTGTGACAAGTATGTTGATTGTTTTATTTTAAAGCATGTGTGTGTGGGTCCCATTGCTACTATTACATTGAAAAAAATGATTTTTAAGTGAGGGAACGTACTTGAACACTTGGAAGCCTTGCCTTGCTAACCCAACTTGTATGTTTTGTTGTTGTGGTTGTAGTTGATATCTGTGAGAGCGATGTCTAGACCGAGAGGTAGACCGAGGTTGGTTCGTCAGGAACCACGGGTTGCGGCTCCTGTTGAGCCGATAGTTGGTGTGGAGGCTCACCTAGAAGGGCCGGTGGCCGCGGGAGTTGGCGCTCCTCCACCACCTCCTCCACCTGGAGTTGGGGGCGAGGATGGAGCCGGAGGAGATGGACCTCAAGGTGGCCAAGGTCCAGCTGGAATTGACATGACTCCGCTTGTGCAAGCAATAGCGGGAGCATTTCAGGCCGCAGTTGCGGGAGCTCAGGCTGCAGCTCAGCCCAGGTGTGACGATGCTAGTCTACCTTTGGAGAGGCTCCGTAGCTTGGGGGCCGAAGAGTTTAGGGGATCTACTCCGGAGAGGTCGGAGTTGTGGTTGGAGAAGACAGTTCGTATCTTGGCTTAGATGGGTTGTGCGGGCGCACGTAGATTGGGTTGTGTGATCTTGTTGCTTCAGGGTGATGCCTACACCTGGTGGGTCACCATTACTATCGGGGTTCCAGAGACAGAGATTGATTGGGAGTTCTTTGAGTCTGCTTTCCGGAAGAGGTACTTGGGACCGAGGTACCTAGATGAGAAGAAGAGAGAGTTCATGGCTCTCACTCAGGGAGATGCTTCTGTGACTGATTATGAGATTCGTTTCGTTCGTCTGAGTCAGTATGCTCCGGAGTTAGTGCCTACTGAGAGGGCTCGATGTGATCGTTTCAGATACGGACTTCATGAGGAAGTTAAGAGGTATACCTAGCTTCTGATTATTCTGACTTTGATGTCTTGGTTGCTAGAGCCAAGGACATTGAGCACAGCTTGGGGCTGGCCAAGCGTTCTGGGGGATCTAGTTCTGGTAAGAGGCACAACAACTTTGATGGTAGAGATGCTAAGAGGCACAGAGGTGGCGGACATCAGTTTGACCATAGACGTGGCGGTGGCCACCATGGTAGGGGCCATCAAGGCCATAGAGGAGGAGGGCGTTTGCCCGAGTGTACCCGTTGTGGGAGATAGCATGTTGGTGAGTGTTAGGGTAATTTCCATGCTTGCTGGAACTGTGGTTCGAGGGACCACTTTAGGAGGGATTGTCCACATCAGGCGGCTCAGGCACCGAACATTGCTCAGGCTCCTGCGAGGGCTAATGATTTTCAGAGAGGCCGTGGGCGCGGTCGTGGCTACTTCCAGCCTAGGGCTGATGCACCTAGAGTAGATGCTCAGAGGAACCTTGCTCATGTTGTGGCTGTGCAGCCAGAGGCGGGAACACCGATGTGATAGCAGGTAATTTCGAGTTACAGTCTATGTCTTTGCTTTCTTTGGTTGATTCGGGTTCTACGCATTCCTACATTTTGAGTGAACATGCACAGAAGTTAGATATTCCTGTTGAGATCTTAGATGTAGGTATGCATGTTACTAGTTCTTTTGGTGAGACAGTTGTGGTTAGACGTATGTATAGAAGATGTTCACTGAAGATTCAGGGTCATGTGTTCTCAGTTGATATGATGGAACTTCCCTTCTATGGTTTTGATATTATATTGGGTATGGATTGGTTGGTTGAGCATCGGGCTAGTGTGGATTTTGAGACAAAGAGAATTTCCTTGAAGCTTTCTGATGACTACGAGGTAGTGGTAGTGGGCGAGAACATTAAGTTCTTGTCTAATGTGGTGTCAGCTCTAGAGGCTCATAGGTTGATGGACTCTGGATGTGGGGCCTATTTAGCCTATGTTATGAATCCGGACATGAGTGAAGCTAGACCGAAAGATATCAGGACAGTGTGTGACTTTCCAGATGTGTTTCCTAAAGAGTTGTCGGGTTTGCCTCCTGACAGAGATGTTGAGTTTGTGATTGAGACAGTTTCAGGGTCTAATCCAGTTTCGATAGCTCCGTATCGTATGGCTCCGAAAGAGTTGAAAGAATTGAAGAGTCAGTTGCAAGAATTATTAGACCGTGGTTTCATTAGGCCTAATAGTTCTCCGTGGGGTGCTCCAGTGTTGTTTGTGAAGAAGAAAGATGGTAGCATGCGCATGTGTATTGACTATAGGCAGTTGAACCAGTTGACTGTGAAGAACAAGTATCCGTTACCTCGTATAGATGATTTGTTTGATCAGTTGAGAGGTGCTTCAGTGTTCTCGAAGATAGATCTGAGATCCGGGTACTATCAGTTGAAGGTGAAAGAGTGTGATGTTCCGAAGACAGCTTTTAGGACTAGATATGGACACTATGAGTTTCTTGTGATGCCATTTGGGCTCACGAATGCACCAGCAGCATTCATGGACATGATGAACAGAATTTTCAGAGACTATCTAGACCGTTTTGTAGTTGTTTTCATTGATGATATACTTGTGTATTCGAAGACAGAAGAAGAGCACGATGAGCACTTGAGGTTTGTTTTACAGAGATTGTTGAGCAACCAGTTGTATGCGAAGCTCAGTAAGTGTGAGTTCTGGATTAGAGAGGTTGTATTCCTTGGCCATGTTGTTTCGGCCGAATGCATTCGAGTTGATCCATCGAAGATTGCGGCTATTGCTCAGTGGAAACAACCTAAGTCCGTGACCGAGATTAGGAGTTTCCTAGGACTAGCCGGTTACTATAGGAGGTTTGTTGATGGCTTCTCTAGGGTAGCTGCTCCCTCGACTAAGTTGTTGCAAAAGGGAGTCAAGTTTGAATGGTCAGATGCAAGACAAAAGGCTTTTGAGAAATTGAAAGAAGCTTTGACGAATGCTCCAGTGTTAGTGCAACCTGTTTCAGGTAAGGAGTTTGTGATTTACAGTGATGCTTCCTACGTAGGCTTAGGATGTGTTTTGATGCAAGATAGGAGAGTTGTTGCTTATGCTTCTAGACAGTTGAAGATTCATGAGAAGAACTATCCTACTCATGATATAGAGTTGGTCGCGGTTGTTTTTGCATTGAAGATTTGGCGTCATTATTTGTATGGTGAGAAGTGTATAGTTTACACCGATTACAAGAGCTTGAAGTACTTGATGACACAGAAAGAGTTGAACTTGAGACATAGAAGGTGGCTAGAGTTGTTAAAAGACTATGATTTGACCATTGAGTACCATCCGGGTAAAGCAAACGTAGTAGCCGATGCTTTGAGTAGAAAAGTGGCCGTTGAGTTGAGAGCTATGTTTGCTAGATTGAGTGTGTCTGATGATGGTGGTTTGATCACTGAGTTGCAAGTGAAGCCTTCTTTGATTCAGTTGATTAGAGAGAAGCAGTTGCAAGATGCGAGCCTAGTTCCTCATGTTCAAGACATAGCCGAAGGAAGACCGACTGAGTATAGTTTCAATGGTGAGAGTTTGTTGTGCTTTAGAGATAGAATTGTTGTACCGGAAGATGTTGAGCTGAGACGCCAGATTTTGAGTGAAGCACATTCGAGTCCCTTTTCTATGCATCCGGGTAGTACCAAGATGTACCAAGATTTGAAGAATGACTACTTCTGGGTTGGTTTGAAGAGAGATGTAGCCGAGTATGTGAGCCGTTGCATGGTTTGTCAGAGAGTGAAGGCAGAACATCAGGTTCCTTCAGGTTTGCTACAGCCTTTGAAGATTCCGGAATGGAAATGGGAGAGGATCACCATGGATTTTGTGTCGGGGTTGCCATTGTCTCCTTCGAAGAAGAATTCAGTTTGGGTGATTGTTGATAGGTTCACTAAGTGTGCTCACTTCTTAGCAGTGAACACTACGGATTCCTTAGACAAGTTGGCAAACTTGTACATCCGTGAGATTGTGAGACTTCATGGAGTTCCGAAGTCTATTGTTTCAGATAGGGATCCTAGATTTACTTCGAGGTTTTGGAGTTGCTTGCATAGTGCTTTGGGTAGCCGTTTGCATTTCAGCACATCTTATCATCCGCAGTCCGATGGGCAATCAGAGCGAGTGATACAGATTCTTGAGGATATGCTTCGTTGTTGTGTGATTGATTTTCAGGGTTCTTGGGAGAAGCACTTACCGTTGGTTGAGTTTGCTTACAACAACAGTTATCAGTCTAGTATCCAGATGGCACCTTATGAGGCTTTGTATGGTAGACGATGTAGGACTCCGATTTGTTGGGCTAAGACAGGTCAAAGATTGCTACCTATGCAGACTTGCTTAAAGGAACTACAGAAAAAGTGAAGTTGATTTGTAACCGTTTGAAAGCAGCTTCTGATCGTCAGAAGTCTTATGCAGATTTGAAGAGGAAAGAGATTGAGTACTCAGTGGGTGAGACAGTGTTTCTGAAAGTATCTCCGTGGAAGAAGGTGATGAGATTTGGCCGGAAGGGCAAATTGAGTCCGAGATTCATTGGTCTGTATGAGATAGTTGAGCGGATTGGGCCTGTAGCTTATCGTTTGAGGTTACCTTCTGAGTTAGAAAAGATCCATGATGTCTTTCATGTATCTATGCTTAGGAGATATAGATCGGATCTTTCGCATGTGATGCCCGTTGAGGAGATAGAGTTAAATCCGAATTTGTCCTATAATGAAGAACCCGTTGAGATACTTGCTTCTGATAGCAAGGTGTTGCGTGGCAAGACCATAGAGTTGGTCAAGGTATTGTGGAGACATAGGGGTGTGGAAGAGGCCACGTGGGAGAGGAAGGCATATATGGTTGAGCAGTTTCCGTATTTGTTTCCACCAGGTAATTTCGGGGACGAAATTCCTTAAGTGGGAGAGAATTGTAACACCCGTGTCTTGGGCCTAGGAGTTAGCCGGGTTGTTGTTCGAGTCAAATAAAATCTAATTAAAATAAACTAACTTTGAATAATGACCTATTTGAATCTTAATAGAGAGGGAGGGACCAATGTTGTGATTTACCCATATTTTAAATAAAGCAAGACAACTTTTATGGAAAAGTTGTCATCTTCCTTCTCATTTTTCCCTTTCCCAATTTCAAAACCCTCTCCCCCATTTTCAAACTCTCCTAAAACCCTAGTTACTATTCCATTGACTTTGCTAATCGATTTCAACATCAAATTAAGAGGTAAATGTATTTTCTTAACCTCCTCCCTATCCTCTACTTATCTATTGTCTTAGATTTCAAAAAATATTGAGTTTTGGGAATTAGGGTTCATATTGAAATTTGGGTTTTTGATGGGGTTTTTCAATTTGTTTTGAGAAATTGTTTTGGGGTTATGTTTAATCATAATGAAATATACAACATATATTAATTTGGTTGATTTTGGGATGAAATTTCGTAGTGGGTCCTTAGGGCAAATTTTAAAGTATGAGAAATTGGGTTTTTGAGAGGTTTAGTGTTGGAATTGAAGAGCTGATGGTCTACCTATGTTAGGAGGGTGATTTGGGATGTTTTGGAAGTCATTTGGGTGCTTGGAAGTGGGTATTTCAGCCAATGGTTGTTGGAGTCCGAAAATTGGGTTTTTGAGATGTTATGTGGTTTGGGAATTTGAGGAAATTGGGTTGTGATTTGCAAAGTAGATTGATGGTTGAATTAGCATTGGATTGAGAAGTAATGTATGTGTTTTGTTTGACTAGAAGCAAGAGGAATCGTGGAAGAGGCTTTGGGACCGAATCCGGGAAGTTGAAGGTGATTGTTTGCTTGGTCTTGGAGCTTGGAAGCTTAGGTGAGTGGTTGTTTGCTTTTAAAGGTTTGAAAATAGTTGGTTCGAGTATATGGACTAGGTTGGGCTTGGTAGACCCACCTAGAGTTAGGATTAGGGTGGTAGCCTAATCCTAAACTTGATCCAGAGCCTTTGGATGAACTCTTCTATGTGATTGTGTATGTCTCGTATGATATGTGATATGAATGGTTATGTATATGGTATTATACATGTGGAATGAGATATGAATTGTGATGATTGAGACATGCATGATGATGGTTGTTGGTGAGTATGTGCTAAGCACGGAATTGGTTGAAATGAGTAATGAGAAATGAGTAAATGTTGGCACTAGTATACTTGAATACAAATGATCGATCATTAGGATGTTAGTGTGTACACATGAGTCAAAAGTCGCGCGTGGCCTTGGTGGCGTTGAGTCGCCAAGGAGGAGTACGGGTTCGCCCGGAAATAGTATTTAAATGTAGTCGGTGATGAGTGGAATCCCATCGACGGGGCGTGAGGATGAGTGGAATCCCCTCCGCGAGACCGGTGATGAGTGAAATCCCACCGTGAGGTAATATGGTTGTTGGATGTGAATTCCAACGTGTCTATCCGCGTATTCGGGTCTTAACTAGGTGCCAATGTTGATTGATATGTGTATCAATGTGTTGTGACATATGAGTTATGAATTGAATGTTAAATGTGATTACATGTATGGTAGAGTTGGGCTTATGATCATGGCATTTATATTGTATATTGCTCATGCATCTTTACTTCATGGCTCTTGTGAACCCTTGGTGTGGTTGTGTTTTACCTTGGCTAGATCGTGCTCGGACCCTGCAATGTTGAGGTTTGTTTTTAGAGCTTACCCTCACTAAGCATCATTGCTTACGCTCTCTTTTTTCAACATTGCAGATCCTTAGTTCGTGGGTATCTCGGGCAAGTGGAGGGCCTCCAAGTGTGGTTTTTGGCTTGAGTTCATCAAGTATGGATTTTTAATGTTAGTCATGTAATAGTTTGAGCAATGAGACATGTATGGTTTTGTTGGATAGTTGTTGGTTGCTAGGAGCATGTATAGACTCCTTAGTATCTTGCTTTTGCATGGTTGGTGTTGCCATGTTGAATTGTAGTTCATGCCTAATTGCTTATTTTGAATGCTAGCTAAATGCCATAGAGGCCATCTTTACGTTTGAATTATGTTTGAATGATGTTTGAATGAATGCATGTTTGTGAGGTGTTGCCTAGTGTTAGACTTGTCTAAATCTTGTTGAAGCATGCTAGTATGGTTGATATGCATTGAGTTTAATTGGTATGGTGTTGTGAGGTGTTTAGGAGGTGTTTTGGGGCACCTTTGTGCCTTAAAACAGCCCATACGAGTCTGCAGACAGGGGGCGTTTCGGAACGGGTCCCCCTGTTCCGGAACGGTCCCTTTGCAAATGGCCTGCCGTTTCGAAACGGATGGGGGTCGTTCCGGAACATTTTTGCTACTGGAATTCTGAGAATTTGGCGAGATAAAGGCGTTCCGGAACGGGCCTCTAGTGTTTCGAAACGGTCAAATCTCGTTGACCACGAGATATTGACCGTCAAGGTCGTTCCGATACGGGTCTCCCCTGTTTCGGAACGGTCACCTTATGGTTGACCCTGGCCTGTTGACTAAGTCAAGGCGTTTCGGAACACCCTAAGGGTGTTTCGAAACGGCCTGCTGTAAAAGGATAAAATGAGTTGTTTAATGGTTGGTCGATCGATGTATGTTGCAATGTTTGTATTTCCACTGCTGTGTCTTACATAGGATTAATTTTATCATATAGACAAGATAAATTAAAAAGAAAATTTTTTAGGGTCGTTAACCGAGGGGAAACCTTAATGGGTTTCGCTTCAGTTTTCCCCGTGTGGCCCACTCGGACCGGTCATCCGACCAGACCGGGACGAGGGGGTTACACAAAAGTTTAATATTTGTGACAAAATTGCTGCTAGTCATTGCCAATTTGGCACTAAAAGTCTACATTCTTGTAGTGACATCTGCTCAACATATATATGCAACTACAAATAACAACAAATTACAATATCGGGGAAATTAGTTTAGGAATAAATTTTCCCGATACGTGGTTTGTTGACAGTAGTAGTTACAATTGAAAACTTCATGCACAGATTGAGAAGGCAATTTTTTTCCCGACTGAGTGTTGCTTCCCTTCCTCGATTAGCTGGGTATTTATAGAAGTAGAAGCCGGTGATGATGTGGCAGAAACACGAGTTCTTTAAAAAATCATACTTCGTAAAACTCAAAGTCACTAACACGTCAAGAATTCGATTCCTGCAAAAGTCGCTCTTTGCAGAACGTGATTTTCCTTGGGAATCGGCGAGTTTGGTCTATATATACTCGAACATTGCTGAATATTTGCACTTGTATTGATTTGCAAATTTTGAGTATTCGAATGATTAGAAAATTCGTTGGGTAGAAGATGTGGTGCATTGTATCGTTTGTGTTTGTGTAACATGATCGACAAATCACAATATAGGACAACTTTTGTTGTTCCTGTCCAGGGTAAGATTACATGGCGAGCCAGTGTAAGGGTACATTTGCTAAGTCAAGAAGATGATGCAGTGGCTCATGGTGGATCAATGGCAACCGCGAAATCATGGCGGATGCAACTTGAGGTGTCATGTCTAGGATTTTCTCTCGTCGAGGGTGGCGATTACATTTGATAATGCGGGTCAAAGCTTCTACCATTTCTGGTGTTTTTGAAGACATGTTAAGACCCTCACACGTAGCGGTGTTGGTGACATATGTGTCGTGGAAGAACACCGGCGTTTTTGAAGCTATGTTAAGACTCTCGCATGTAGCTATGTCAAGACCCTCGCATGTAGGGGTACAATTGTTTTTAGCATGTGAAAAAATAAAAATATAGTTTACATATGTAATTCATATGTAATATTTTACGTGTTTCAATGCTTGTCTTCTATAAAAACAATAATTTGGAAGAACACAGGTTCATTTACACCCTATAAATAGACCCATCTATCTTAAAAACTCACTATTTCATTTACTTTCATTGTAATGGCTGCAAAACGTAGATGATTTACCTTCTATTAGGAGTCACTCATGTGATGATGATGTTGACACTGACGGTAAACTAGAAGTTGAGATGATATTCACTGCAAAGAAAATGGCAGAGGATGCAATTAAAATCTACAACATACACCGATCAGTTCGTTCGACAGTGAAGAAAACGACTATGGACAAATATATCGCAGAATGTGTCGAAAAGGGCAACCCTATAACTGGAGAATTCATGTATCACGAACAAAGAGGCTGAACAACGTTTGGCAGATAAGAAGATACGACAGACCTCATACATGCCAGTTGTTCCAATATAATTGACATGTAATACGTCTGTGTTTGTTAATTACATATTTTGTGATTGTTAACTGTTTGAAATTCGAAGCGGTTAAGATGTAGAAAATAATATTTGCGATAATTATATTAACGAAAAGTGGTACAAGATTTTTAATTGAAAGTAGTACACAAGCATTAAATTACTAAGCATATTTAAACCTATGAGAACGAATCATTTTCGTTGCCCTCGTAGTCGGTACTTATGTCAGAAGTTAAGTTTAGTTCCTCAATTTTTTGTTCATTCTTCTGTCGTCTCCTATTATTTCGTGTAGATATTGCGTCCTCGTCTTCAAGCTTAAGTATTGTTGATGAACTGGAGTTGTCATCAAACTTTACACTAAGCTCGATGTTCGTACCCCGAGTACGTTTGTATGCCCGAAACATCTTGCGCATATCTTTCTGATTGGATAGTGTTAGCATGTAGTGTTCTTTTGGGTTGGGCTCATTCACTAGAACTTTGGCACGCAACGCAGAAATTTTGGAGCTTGTAGACTCCTTAACTCTTGTTGAAATCAACTCAAACAATTCATCTCTTGTGATTTTCTCATTGAAAGAAATGTAAAAGTAGGTTCCACGAAAGAAAATAGTAGTAGAAAAACGCGCCATAATTTGTACTTGTATGAGAGGTTTGGCAACAGAATGTAAGTAGAAATTGTTTAAGTAGTGTAAAAAGTTTGTGACTCCTGCAGAACATATATATGGTAGAAAAATGTCGAAATAATTTGTCAAAGTCGCGTTGTACATGACGCGATTTTTCCCGCGAAGAGAAAAATTGCGTTTTACAGGACATAATTTAAGACATTATTCAAAGAAGTCGCGTTCCACAAGCCGCGATTTTGCCTGCCATGTCAGGTACACTGCAAAAGGGTAGAACAATATCAAAATAATTTGTCAAAGTCGTGTATATAGTGCTAAAATTGGCGCGTTTTAACGAATCTTCAAAAGACGTCAATAATATAAATAAAATTTACATATTATTTCTGACTCTGATAATATCACTATCATCAGAAACATTACATAAAGCTCAAGCTCAAGGGACTGCCTTGAACAAAACTGATGGTGAGATTCCACCATCATTTCTACATCAACGTCGTCCATAATGTGGAATAATGAGTACGTTAATGGTTCTAACGATGTCTTCATTTTGTAATTCAATAGTTCCATCTTTTGCCCAGAACTATGTGGAACATGTTTCTTCACTTCATTCATCAACTTTTTATACGATAAGTTGTATGGCAGTGGAAGCAATATAGTACTTGAGGACTGAAAAACGACGTCGAGAGATGCATCATCGATTATCTGCCTATTGTAGTATACCAAATCTGTAATAGTTTCTCATCTCGACATATTATATCGATCGAAGTCCTTACAAATTAAATTCCAACCTTCCTGGTATATATATATAGTTAGGATCAACTTACACAATGTAAAACTCTTTAAGTTTTACACGTTTTCTAGATCGTTAGATGGGGGAATGGATGGCTTAGATTAACTCCTTACTCTTTTTTCCAAGTGATAATCTTTACATATTTATTGTTAATCTCATCCATCGTTTCACTCATCCAACGGTCCAAAAAACGTGTAAAACTTAAAGAGTTTTACACGGTGTAAACAGATCCTATCTCATATATATATATATATATATATATATATATATATATATATACTGAAGAAGTCGCATTCTATAAAACGCGATATTCAAACAACATTACTTACCTCTCATTGCCTCACTTATTCAAACATGTATTCAATTCGGTTTGATATAAGGGTACAGAGTACCATTATTATTCACCCGGACTGAAATATTTGCTTTTTTAGACGTGTGAGTCCAGCTTTGTCAGTGTCTGACTCGATAATGAACTCGCGTTCCGCAGAACGCGTGAACCAAAGAAACGTGCTTTCTGTAAAACGCGAGATCCACAAATCTGATAGCAACTCGCTTTATGCAGAAATCGAGTTCTTTGCTTCCCCGACACGTCTGCAAAAGCGAGATTCTCTGAGATTTTCCGGTTCAATAAGATACCAGAAGTCGCTTTGTTCCCTTATATGAAGCAGAATGCAATACTGATATTGTATAGCATTCACAAAACAAGTCTTTCAATTGCCAGAAAAATGTCGAGACGATGAGGTGTTGCTGCTATAGTGTACTACGATGGTGAGATAATCATTGATGCCTCACTCGACGTCAATTTTCAGTCCGCGAATACTGTAACACTAACAATTCCAAGGAGATTATCCTACAAGAAGTTGATTAAGGAATTGGAGAGCACTGTCCCTCATGGTCAAAACCAAAATTTATCCGACTTGAAGTATCGTATACCGATCTCTATAGATCCGTTAACGTACTCCGTATGCTGCATTGCAGACAACGATGATGTGGAGTTGATGCTGTCAACCACTTGGAGTATTCATTAGGCGGTCCCCTAGAGTTGTATGTATCGTTTTCTGATTCTAATCTTGCTATCGAAATCCCAAGATAGAGATGAGCGAATTTCGACTTTGATCCGAATGCCAATGTTGATAGCCCGACAGCTAGTTTACGAAATGGTTTCAACCTGCTAACTATATACAGTCCACGCAACGAGTTCGGTGCATCGTTGTCTGTTGTGCCAAGACATTTGTGCGTAGCTAGTTTCGGGTTCGACTTGAACCAGCCCCCGAACGATGAATTCGATGCGCCAAGACCTGCGACATACAATCCGTACAATCCGTATGATATGGGGGAGGAAGCGTCATCATCCCACATGAGGTCCGACCATAAAGCATTCAACCCCTTCGATGATTCCTCCTATGGATGATACCCAACGTATGTCCCTAGCATAGAGTACGTTCAACCATCTATGGGGAGACATTCTTGTGTTGGTGCTCTCAATTTTGATCTTGGAAATACGGTTCATGAGCGGTCTCGCGATCGACGACCAACTTGCTCGCCTGAAAGGGTAGTGGTCGACGACACTGAACTATACCTGTTCGAGGGGGATAATTCTGACGAAGAACCGCTTAGGGAACCCGGACCCGAAGGCGACGAGCAAGGGCCCTTCTATGAAGAACAAGAAGACGTGATCATTCCAACAATTGATATGGATGCGTTGGAACGCAACTAATAACACCCGATAACAAGCAACATTCCAGTATCGGTCACACCTATTTCTTATTACCAGCCACCATCCCACTTCACAACGGTTGATATGGATGCATTGGACATTCCATAATTTTCACAATACCAAACAATTGACGGCAGAATCAACTGTGCTAATGGTGAACTGGCCATTGGGATGATGTTCCTTACAAAAGAACTGGCGGTGGCCGCAGTTAAACAGTACAACATTCGCCGAGTTGTTACGACGAATGTGAAGAAAACCCAAGCGAGTTTCTACAAGGCGGTGTGCGCCCACAAGAATCAAGGATGTAAGTGGAAAATTCGTGTATCTCAATTGAAGAAGGCGGGCAGCCTGTGGAGAATCACAAAACTGGAAGGGCCCCATACATGCACCGTTACTAGCCTAAGTCAGGATCACAAGAACCTGGATGTGCACGTCCTCTGTGACACCTTCTTGCCACTAGTAAAAGCAAATCCCCGGGTGGCGGTTCGCGTCTGTCAGGCTACAGCTCAACAGGTCCACCGCTACTATCCTGAATACCATAAAGCATGGTATGCAAAGAACCATGCCGTAGAAAAATTGTTTGGCCAATAGGAGGAATCTTACAATGAGTTGCGCCCGTGGCTAAACCTGATGCAGAAACACATACCCGGAACAGTTTTCAAACTTCATATGGTTCTGACATACAAAAATGATCGTGTCATTCGAGGTCGTTGGAAGGCATACAGAACAACGCGTACGCGGTAGATCTTAGGCAAAGAACCTGTGAGTGCGGAGTATTCCAAACGTCCAAATACCCGTGCGCACACGCCATTGCTGCTTATTCAAACCAACAGATTAACTACATGAGACTGCTTGATCCGATATACTTGCTCGAAATAATATTCAAGGTTTACGAAAAAGAGTTTCCTCCCATCGAAAATGAAATTGATCCTTATGTCGTTGACGCTGAACCGACCAAACGCCCAGATCCAACACTAATAAGAGAAAAGGAACATCCACGACCGACACAAATTTACTGTGTCGAGGATCTAGTCGAACATAGAGAAAAAACTGGACAAAAGAAACATTGCAGTATACGTAAAAATCCTGGACACACAAAGAACAAGTGTCCTAATCGCTTGGGCCCTCGTATTAACTAAGTCATTGTAATTTGTTTTTATCTGCGTCCCTCAACTATCGGTTAAAAAATTAGTCTAATTCGTTTTAAAAATTCTCTTTCCAGCTTGTTGTTCTTGTAGAAAACCACGCTTTGGAACCATTTTCAAGGCAAATTTTATACCATTCTTTATATATCGTGCGTGTCAATATCAGTCACAAATAGAAGAAAAGTTCCACTACAACGTCTGCAAGATAAAAATTGTGATAATTCTCTGATTAAAAACCTTGAAAAATTGACAGAAGAAGCCTATGAGGTCATCTTATACTGTTCATTCATTCACAAAATGGTACCGTTTTCGACGCAAATTTTAGTCGGTTTATAATGGACCGAAATTGCCCATTTTGGTGTCAAATGAAAGACATGTTCCAGTACTACGAATCAAAACTGAATGTTTACAAAAAATATATGATTAATAAGCCCGAAATATTATTCGAACATGCCTATCGAAGCTTGGTCGGCCAGCCCGATTTGCAAAGAACTCGCTTTCTGTAGAAAGGGAGTTCATCGCCATAAATTCACTTGCCTCTTCAAATTCTCGGGGAACTCGCGTTTCGCAGAACGCGAGTTTCTATTAAGTTCGTTATTCTAAAAAGTGTAGCCACGTATAGGGCTGTAAATGAGACAAGATAGGTCGCGAGCTACTCGAGCTCAACTCGGTCAAAGCTCGACTCGATTGTACTCGACTCGAGCTCGGCTCGAGTTTTTAACGAGCTGAGCCGAGCTACTTGATACCCAACTCGAAAAACTCGCGAGCTACTCGAAAATATAATATATTATTTTTTTATAATTTAAACTATAAATTCCTAAACTTAAAACCCTAAAATATAAACCCTAAACATAAGTCTTAAACCCTAAAATCTAAATCCTAAATGCTAAACCCAATAACCTAAACCTTTAAACCCTAACATTAACAAGCTTGAGTTTATACGACTTGTGTATCAATGTTTTTTCTTGATAGGGCTTTAAATGAGATGTGACAGATGGCGAGATACTTGAGTCCGACACGGTCAACACTTGACTCGATTAGGCTCGAATAAAGCTCGAACTTGACTCGAGTTCTTAACGAGCCGAGTCGAGCTTAGATTTCTCAAGCTCGTTAAAAATTACTCGAGCTCGAACTCGACTCAAAATCTTAACGAGCCGAGTCGAGCTCAGCACTACTCGAGCTCGACTCGGCTCGTTTACACCCCTAGCCACGTATGTGGAACTCGCTCTCTATGTAGAGCGAGGTCGTGTCTCGCGATCTCCAAAACGCGAGTTCTTCATACGTGGCAGATTTGTGGTCATTTTTTTAAATAAAAGTCTGTGGGGGCATTTTTTAGATATTGAATAAAAAAATTTGGTGTAATATAGCCCAATCGTACCACACATCCTAAAGGAACCTTAGTCAACGAGAAATTATATTGTAGGTTTGTCCCGTCATGTTATTCATGTCTCAACTAATAAAAATTATTTATGTTATTATTTTTTTATATTATCTTTTTTATAAGTAAATCTTCTCTTATATTTACTGTAAATTAATTTGAGAAAAATAAGAACATGTGTTATGCCAATATACGAAACTTGGAGGCCATAACTCAAAAGAAATTTCATGCTCACATCTCAACAATCTTGAGTAACTAAGGTTATAAGGTTATTGGTAGGTGGGAGTTAGGGGAGGTTTTTGTCCCTAGAATTTACTAAATTAATATTTAATCCTTTAATTTTTTTTAATTTGATCACTTTAACGTTTATTATTATATTACATTTCAAGATAGTAACTGTCATAAATTATCGTTAATAAAAATTGATATGACTAGGGGTGTGAAAAACTGACCCGACCTGGTAACCTGCCTGAAACCCGATCGAGTCAGAACCTGGTTTAACCCGAGAATTCAAAGACCGAACCCGACCTGCACCCGACCGAAACGAACCCGAACCCGAATTTGACCTATAACTGTGGAAACCGAACCCGAACTGCACCCGACCGAAGTGAACCCGAACCCGAATTTGACCTGTTACTGTAGTAACCGAACCCGACCTGCACCCGACCGAAACGAACCCGAACCCGAGACTAACCTGCCAGATAACCGATTTAACCCGACCTGTTTGGACCCGACCTGAAATGAACCCGACCTGTTTTGAACCCGACCTGTTTTGAACCTGAACTGTTATTGACCTGAACTGTTCTTGACCTGAACTGTTCTTGACCTGAACTGTTCTTGACCTGAACTGATATTGACCTGAACTGTTATTGACCTGAACTGTTATTGACCTGAACTGATATTGACCTGAACTGATATTGACTTGAACTGATATTAACCTGAACTAATACTATTATTTGATTTGCTAATAATGATAATTATCTGACATTTAAAGAAGTTATATTTAATGAATATAAAATAATGTCAAGTATTGAAAAATTTTAAAATTAATAATAATTTCAAGTATTAATAAATTAATTAACTTAACTTCAATTAAAAGATAAATTGAATTAATAATAATTTTAAGTATTAATAAATTGTATTTCTAATTAATTTGACTATTATTTTAAAATAACTTCAAAGATAAACTATTATACTTAATTAACTTAAGTGGAATGAATAATCATTATTAATTTAAAATTTTATACTTAATAAAATTAAGTTAAATGAGTAAAAATTATTAAATTAAATCTATATTCTTAATTAAAATAAGATGACTTAAATTTTTTATTATAGGAATAAATTAATGCTAAATAATTATTTTTTATACATTCTGACTCTACAACAATGTCGGTTCGGTGCCAGGGCAATTCACATGGCCGGTAAAATTCCCAAAATACCTTTTTTTCTCTCTATCTTGTTATTTATTACTTACTTATTTTATTATTAATATTTATGGTATATTATTAATATGGTCATTAAAATCTGACAATTCTCTCTCCTATTTATAGTAGTTGACTGAGATGATGTAGAGCTGACATCAGTGTGCCAACTGGATCCAGCTAATGGGAAGAAGAAGAACATAATTTGTGGCAAAGCTTACGGACCAATGAATGAGCGCCACCTGTCATATTTGAGCGGGAAAAATGGGTTTTCAGCTTTAGTTGTGTTTGTTGGGCTATTGTTTACCAAATTTGGGCGGGAATAATCATTAGGAATTTAATTTGTGGTTTAGGGTTTAGGTTAAATGTTTAGGGTTTAGGGTATTAGGGTTTAGTGTTTATGAAGCCTTTAGGTTTAGGGTAATCCTAGATCGAGGGTTTAGTGGTTAGGGTTAATTACTCATGCTTTAGGGTTTAATGCTTAGGGTTTAGAATTAGACATTAGGGGTTTAAACCTTAAACCCTAATATTTAATCAATGAACCATAATCCCTAACCCTAAACCCTAAACAATAACCACTACCCTCTAAACCATAAAACCCTAATATTTAATCTATAGCTCATAGTCCGTAATCCTAGATCGAGGGTTTAGTGGTTAGGGTTAATTACTCATGCTTTAGGGTTTAGAATTAGACATTAGGGGTTTAAACATTAAACCCTAATATTTAATCAATGAACCATAGTCTCTAACCCTAAACCCTAAACAATAACCACTACCCTCTAAACCATAAAACCCTAATATTTAATCTATAGCTCATAGTCCGTAATCCTAGATCGAGGGTTTAGTGGTTAGGGTTAATTACTCATGATTTAGGGTATAATGCTTAGGGTTTAGAATTAGACATTAGGGGTTTAAACATTAAACCCTAATATTTAATCAATGAACCATAGTCCCTAACCCTAAACCCTAAACAATAACCACTACCCTCTAAACCATAAAACCCTAATATTTAATCTATAGCTCATAGTCCGTAATCCTAGATCGAGGGTTTAGTGGTTAGGGTTAATTACTTATGCTTTAGGGTTTAATGCTTAGGGTTTAGAATTAGACATTAGGGGTTTAAACCCTAAACCCTAATATTTAATCAATGAACCATAGTCCCTAATCCTAAAACCTAAACCCTATACATTTAATTACAAATAATAATAATAATAATAATAATAATAATAATAATAATAATAATAATAATAATAATAACAATAATAATAATATTAATAATAATAATAATAATCATAAAACTAATAATAATAATAAGCATAGTAAATATATAATAATAATAATAATTGTATTTAAGTGTATAATAATAATAATAATAATAATAATAATAATAATAATAATAAGGCTTAATGCACAGAATAGCCCCTAAAGTTTACCACTTTTCCCAACTTGGTACTTAACGTTTCATTTGGGACGTTAAGCCCCCTAACGTTTTCACCGTTATCCCATTTTGCCCCAAACCGTTACTTTTGCCGTTACAAAAAAGTTTTTAACCGTTAAAAAAAATTTCAACCAATAAGATCGCGCCACGTCAACTCCTCTTTGATAGAGTAACCCGCCTGATTTTATTAAAAGGGTAAATGTCATGTCAAGTCTCCTATGTTTATTTTTTATTCAATTTAGTCACTAAAAAATTTATTTTTACCTAAAATTGACCCCTATTTGTTTCTATTTTTTTTAATTTAGCCCAATATTTGTTATTAATAATAATATTGTTTTATTTAAATGTTACTATTTAATAAAAAATAAATTAAATATTTTAATATTAAATTAATAATTTTTGATAAATTAATCCTTACTAATTTAATATTATATTATTTTTTGCAATTCCTAAATAAATTAGATTTATAATTTAGACCCATCAAAATAAATTAAATGTTAATCTTAAATAGTTTCCAATTACGTCCCAAAATAAATTAATTTTAAAATTAAGTCCCATTACGTCCTAAATTAATAATTTGATATTAATTTAATATTAAATTAATCTCTTAATTTATCTAATTTAACATTAAACAATTTTTTATATAAATTACATTTTACTAATTTAAAATTAAAATATTTTTAATAAAGAATTGATATCAAATTAGATATAAAAAATATTTTAGGACGTAATGGGACTTAATTATAAAATTAAGCAATTTAGGACGTAATGGGACTTTATTAAAAATATTTTAATTTTAAATTAGTAAAATGTAATTTATATAAAAAATTGTTTAATGTTAAATTAGATAAATTAAGAGACTAATTTAATATTAAATTAATATCAAATTATTAATTTAGGACGTAATGGGACTTAATTATAAAATTAATTTATTTTGGGACGTAATTGGAAACTATTTAAGATTAACATTTAATTTATTTTGATGGGTCTAAATTATAAATCTAATTTATTTTGGAATTGCAAAAAATAATATAATATTAAATTAGTAAGGATTAATTTATCAAAAATTACTAATTTAATATTAAAATATTTAATTTATTTTTTATTAAATAGTAACATTTAAATAAAACAATATTATTATTAATAAAAAAATATTGGGCTAAATTAAAAAAATAGAAACAAATAGCGGTCAATTTAGGTAAAATAGATTTTTCAGTGACTAAATTGAATAAAAAAATAAACATAGGAGACTTGACATGACATTTACCCTTTTAATAAAATCAGGCGGGTTACCCTATCAAAGAGGAGTTGACGTGGCGCGATCTTATTGGTTGAAATTTTTTTTAACGGTTGAAAACTTTTTTGTAACGACAAAAGTAACGGTTTGGGGCAAAATGGGATAACGGTGAAAACGTTAGGGGGCTTAACGTCCCAAATGAAACGTTAAGTACCAAGTTGAGAAAAGTGGTAAACTTTAGGGGCTATTCTGTGCATTAAGCCTAATAATAATAATATTACTAATCATAGTAATAATAATAATAATAATAATAATAACTAATAATAATAATAATAATAATAATAATAATAATAATAATAATAATAAAAACTAATAATAATAATAAGCATAGTAAATATATAATAATAATAATAATTGTATTTAAGTATATAATAATAATAAACCCTAAACCCTAACCACTAAACCCTAAAACCTAAACACTAAAACCTAAACGCTAAAAACAAAAACCATTAATCCATCAATATATATATTACATGTACGTATCATTTTATGAACAGTAAACCCTAAACCCTAAAAATCATAATCCATCAATATATATATATAATACATGTAGGTATGTTTGTATTAATTTAAGATCAATAAACCCTAAACCCTAAAAACCATAATCCATCAATATATATATATAATTAATGTGGGCATGTTTGTATTAATTTAAGATCACTAAACCCTAAACACTAAACCCTTAACCCTAAACCCTAAAAACCATAATCCATCAATATATATATAATTAATGTAGGCATGTTTGTATTAATTTAAGATCATTAAAACCTAAACCCTAAACCCTAAACCCTAAAAACCATAATCCATCAATATATATATAATACATGTAGGTATGTTTGTATTAATTTAAGATCAATAAACCCTAAACCCTAAACCCTAAACCCTAAAAATCATAATCCATCAATATATATATAATTAATGTAGGCATGTTTGTATTAATTTAAGATTACTAAACCCTAAACACTAAACCCTTAAACCCTAAACCCTAAAAACCATAATCCATCAATATATATATATAATTAATATAGGCATGTTTGTATTAATTTAAGATCATTAAACCCTAAACCCTAAACCCTAAACCCTAAAAACCATAATCCATCGATATATATATAATTAATGTAGGCATGTTTGCATTAATTTAATATTACTAAACCCTAAACACTAAACCCTAAACCCTAAACCATAAACCCTAAAAACCATAATCCATCAATATATATATAATTAATGTAGGCATGTTTGTTTTAATTTAAGATCATTAAACCTTAAACCCTAAACCATAACCCCTAAACCCTAAAAACCATAATCCATCAATATATATATAATTAATGTAGGCATGTTTGTATTAATTTAAGATCAGTAAACCCTAAACACTAAACCCTAAACCCTAAACCCTAAACCCTAAACCCTAAAAACCATAATCCATCAATATATATATATATATAATTAATGTAAGCATGTTTGTATTAATTTAAGATCAGTAAACCCTAAACCCTAAACCGTAAAAATAAAAATCATAATCCGTTAATATATATAATACACATAACACAATAAACCATAAACCCGAAGGAACCCGACCTGAAATGAACCCGACCTGAAACGAACCCGACCTGAAATGAACCCGACCTGAAACAAAACCGACCTGAAAAGAACCCGACCTGAAACGAAACCGACCTGAAACGAACCCGACCTGAAACGAAACCGACCTGAAACGAACCCGACCTGAAACGAAACCGACCTGAAACGAACCCGACCTGAAACGAAACCGACCTGAAACGAACCCGACTTGAAACGAAACTGACCTGAAATAAACCCGACCTGAAACGAAACTGACCTGAAATGAACCCGACCTGAAACGAAATCGACCTGAAATCAGCCTGTCAATTAACCGTTTTGACCTGACCTGAAATGAACCGACCTGAAATGAACCCGACCTGAAATGAACCCGACCCGAAATGAACCCGACCCGAAATGAACTCGACCTGAAATGAACCCGACCCGAAATGAACCCGAACCCGAACCGAATCGAGTCAAAACAAAAAATGACCCGAAATGACCTGTAACCGATTTGACCCGACCTGACAGAGCCCGACCTGAAACCCAACTGTTGACCTGTTTTTACATCCCTAGATATGACGCGCTAAACTTAAAAGTTATTTTTCTCATATACATATTCACTTTAGCCGCTAAAAACCCTAGCCGCTCTCTTAAAATTATTTCAATTTTAGTCATTTTTTTTGTTCAACCCTTTTAATCGGTGGTCGGCAATCAATTTTCGTATTGGTTGTCGACCACCGATTTTATCAATTTTCTTGTTTTTATTTCAATAAGAATCTCTGCTTCTGTAGCACGCTCTTTCTCTGTCCTAGTGACACGCTTCTTTTTCTATTTATATCTTTGTGACATGTTTTTGTTTTGTTTTTTTGGTTTGGTTCATTTGTCTTCGTGGCAGGTTTCAGCATACCCTAGCGTTCGATTGTTGTTCGCACAGAGATTCACTCGGCGCTAGTTTCTGATTCATGGTGTTGTCGGTGGTCACTTGGAATGATTTACCCCACTCGTTGATGGTTGTTTGCCGATAAAATCAGTCCTAGGTAACGGTACCTTTTGCCTGACAGAATGCGCGATTATTTCCATAGAAATTTTCGTTTTTATTGTTTTTGAGTTGTAAGAATATTTTGGGTTATTTTAATCTAAATTTTTTTCTTCTTAATTACGTTGTAATTGTATTTTTCTATGGTTTAATGAAAATTAAGTAGCTATTTAAAAAAAATTATTTTTCTCACTTCTCTTCTTTCCATTTTCATTCCAATTAGACATATTCTTCTTTTTCTTCCTCCTCTCCCTCTTCCCCTTCTTCCTTTCTTCACCAGCTCAACGTGCCCTTCTCTGAAATTTTGACCTCCTCATGACCTTCTCTGAGGGTTGTCTTTTGTTAATCTAAACTCGAATTTATTTTTAAAAAAATTCAACCTTATAAAATCTAATCGAAACTCATCGAGTCTGGATCAAATGACCATCCCTAGTCATATTCGTTTCTTAATTAGATTGTCAAGAGAAAGTTTGAAGGCAACCCTCGAGAGAAATGCAACCAAATGATCAAATTTCACAACATATATCAATCATCCAACCAAATGATCATATTGTATTTCAGAAATTATGTTAACAAAGGAAAGGACAGCTTCTTCATGCTAAACTAAAGCCAATATGTACATTGACACATGATGAATTCCATGTTACCTAAATGAATCTTCATAGAAATCATGGTTTGTTCTTCAACAATGGTGGAATCTTAGAACCCTTTCCAAGTATTTAAAACTTCGTTAAATATATCAGCTATCAGCTCCCTATCTGCACATTGAAGGAAAGCATTCAAATCGTCTCGAATATCGTATAGTTTACCGAACTTCACCAGATACCGCATGCAACTCGACTTCAGTTTATGCAATTGGTACAAGTTTGCATTTTGGAGCCTCTCGAGTACATTCTTCGCGTCGATGTCTTCCATTAGGCTCTCGTGGCAAGCCTCTTTCAAGTCCAGGATGTCGTACTTATCGGCTGCCCGGAGAAGTGCCAACCGGTGAGTCCGGAATTCTTCGTGTTTGATGTTCCCGTATATGTACCTTAGGAAAGCCTGGCAAACTTCGATCGACATGTCGGATATGTTGATGGTCGAGAGCTCTTTCTCTTGCAGGTTATGTGAAAACATGCTGTGGAAGACGGGTGATCTCGAGGCTAGAACGGCTCGGTGAGCAGCGATGCTTCCATCGGAAACATTTATGATGATGTCGGTGTTGATCCCTTCGGTTAACATTCGATCAAGGCATGCTAAGGCCGTTTCGTTCGATTGCTTTGTTGTGAACCCTTCAGCCCAAATGGAGCAAGGTTCACCACCCTGCAAATAAGCCGCAAACCATAATTGTTAGTACATATATGTTATGTTCGGCCTTTTGTTCTTGGAGACGTACGTTTGGAGATGCAGTCTTTAGATCAAGAAATTCGACGTCGATGATGAATTTCCCGGTGAAAGGAACCTCGATCGGCCACACGAAATCTTCGTTGTTCTTCAGCTGTTTGTCTGTTATTTCTGTAAACAGATGCAACATGAGTTTAAATCAGCATCACAAATCGAAATCAATAACAAAAATAATTGATCATAATAAATGATGATTGTTTTAGTTCGAGGTTTGAGTACCCGGATGAGTCAAAGCCTTCCGATCATCGGCCGAGCAAACAACTCGGATGATGAAGGAAGCGATCGGAGGATTATCTCTGGTCAGATTTGAAATCTCCGGATATAATCTAAGATACAATGCCCTGTTTTTCTCCACAGATAAATGCCTTCATTTCAAAGTTAAAAAAAAAAAAAAGAGAGTAAGACATAAGAAAAATCTTAAAGATTAAAAAAAGAAACAGGAACAAGTTTGTCTTCATAACCGAACATAAGCCATTAAAATTTGCAATAACATCAAAATTTCACTCAAACATTAAAGTTCTCAACAGTTTAGTTTCATCAATGTGCAACCCAGGATTTTATAAACCTTTCTCGTCTTAATAACACAACAGAAATCCATTAAAACTTGCAATAACATAAAACAAGGTTAAACTTCAAATAATGAACAAGGAAACAAGATTTTCTGCATGCTTAATTAAAATTCGGATTGTTTAACGTTTTTTCATGATGGAATCTAGTAGCCAAAAGGGTTGTCGGAATGCATGGTCTAGAATCCAAAGACCAAACTAACTCATGAATCATGATCAGAACATGAGGGTGTCATTCATAATGAAAAGCTGAAATGAAATCATCAAAAAAAGAATGAGACCAATTCCATTTGCCGATCTTGAAGGGATCGGATTTGCGGTAAGTGCAAGAGGCAAGGTTGTCGATCCGCCATTGAGCAAGCCGGGAAGTGGTGTGGACTCTATAGGCCGATTCGCTCATCCTAGAAAAAGCCAGAGCCGAGGTGATTTCATGGATACAATCAAATATCCCCTCGAACAAATACTCCCCTGACTTTCCCAGGTTTACTGTTACTATCTCTCCACATAAATTCTTGAATCTAACCCCCCACCAAAAAAAAAAGTACTAAAAACTTCTCCTTTCAGTCTAGAACACAGTTTTTGTTGCCTGTTTTGTCTGAATTAAACACACTGTTGTTGTTGTTGTTGGAGGTAGGTGAGGTCCGAGGATGTTGGTTTACGATCGTATTGGCAGAGAAACAGAGGAGAGGGGGAGAGAGAGATATAAAGAGGAAGAATTGGTGAAACGTTTATTAGTTGGTTTTTGAACTGAAAACAAGGGGATGCCTTTGGATCTTTTCTGATTATGGGGTTTACTATTTACTACTAGAATTTCAATACGAGTAGGCCCCTCCTTGTGTTTGTTGTTGATTTGGAACTTTGAAGCAAAGTATATAATTCTTCCATGGTTTGCTTCATCAAGTTTGAGTGGCCTCTCTAGTAGTTTACGCTTTTAGTTTCTATTTAATTCTTGTATTATTGATACATATGAATCTATGATATTTATTTTTTATAATGTTTGATGCATATGATATTTACTTTTCATATTATAAGTTGATGACAAGAAGGATCAAAACAATAATTCAATAACATCATCAAGTACCACATGTTATATTGATTTTACAAAAAAAATCGTTACATGTTAAGTTGTTATTACAGTCTTTAAATGGTTTTTTTATTATTTGTAAAATTAAATTTATCATTTATGTTTGTATTTTTGGAGATCTAATGTCAGATATTTGTTTTAATATATTAAGATTTGAATGTTTTTAAGTATATTGAATATATGACTTGTAAATTGAAATTGGTCCTATATTTTGATCATTAAAGTAGTAAATTTTGTTGGGACGGGGTTCTCTGAAACCCTTGGGGATACGATGGGTATGGGAATGACGATGAAAAAATCTCGATACATTTAATGGAATTCTCCGAAACCGTCCGCGCAAATGTTGGGGATTGAGTGAGAAATGTAAAAACCGTCCATGTCCCACCCGATTCCCACCTCTACTCAAGTGGTTTCTGTGAAAAAACAAATGTTGTTATTTCTAGGTGACCCAAGTTCAATTAACTTTGTATGCACAAAGTATGTACATTATTAAATCAAGTCAGATTGAATTTTTTATTATTTTATTCTAGTGCAATATAATATGTGTTCAGTTTTAAATATGAATCACTCACGTGTGTTGTGCAGATTAAGATGTTTCAACTCTAATCATTTAAGTGGAACATGTCACTCTATATAACTATGATAATTCATTTGGTTCATATTGAATTGAATTTAAATTTAAATTGCTGAAGGGTGTAAGAAGCCATCGAACTTTTAAAAAAAAAAAAGTCAATTAAACTATGAATATTTTTTGCACTCAATTAAGCTCTTAAACCAAGAAATAGAATCAATTAAGCCTTTAAACCAAGAAATAGAATCAATTAAGCCCTTGAACCAAGAAATTGAATCAATTAAGTCATTTAATCAATTTTGACCATTATATATTGACAATTTCTTTGGACATGTTGGTGTAGTGTGTAGTGTCAGAGTGTTTCCACTTGACATTTTCAGATATTTTTTATTTTATTTAAAAAATTATTTAAAAGTTTTAAAAATTCTATAAAAAACTTGTAAAACTTATAAAAATATTTTTTGCAAAAAATATGTAAATGTAACATGATAAAAGATAGTGTATTATGTGCCAGTAAATTATATCTAAAGAAGAAGAAAACTATCATGATTTAATGATCAAAATTATTCAAAGAGCTTAACTGGTTCTATTTTTTGGTTCAAGAGCTTAATTGATTTCATTTTTTGATTCAAGAGCTTAATTGGGTGAAAAAAATTATGGGCTTAATTAATTTTTTTACAAAAGTTTAAGGGTTACTAGTACCTTAAGCAATTTTTTTTTGAATAGCACCTTGAGCCAATTTAAATGATCAGATATGAATTTTAGATTTGGATCACAATTGACACGTATACTTCAACAAATGAATCAATTCATATGAATTTGAATTTTATCGTACTTTGATTTTCTTAAAACAGTATTTTATAAATAAAGAAGTATTTAATACGTGCCATAAAAGAACTAATTAAATTTATTCATGGAATTATTAAATCAAAACTGAAAGTCAGGGGGGAAACTGCAAATCTGCTTTAAGAAGTCAAAACTGAAATTTAAATATTTTGGGGTCTTAATGTAATTTACTATTGTATTAATATATAATTTTACAAACCACGCTTGGTTTGAGAACATTTCTTTCAAGGGATAAGTGATATTTTTTTAATAGAATGGCTAAGTAATATTTCATCCCCAACGATAATGTTTTTTTTTTATTAAATGGTGCGAATGTGATTCTCTTAAACTTTTTAGGTATTTGTTATTCTCACCATTTTTTATCATATTGCCCCTAAGTTAATGAATTTTGTTCATATGAATCATTTGTTAAATTTAATTAGATGGTTAAATATTTGTGTTGTATGTTAATTAAATAATTTTATTCAATATTAATTTAATATTTAAATAGTGTTATACATATTTAAAATATTTAATGTATTTTTATTATTCTTATATTTATAATGTTTATAAGTTATATGTTTGAATTGCATATTGCTTTAGAATTAATAAGTTAGGAGTTGAAGTTTTTAATTTTATCATTTGATTTATAAGTTGATTATGATCTTATAATTATGATCTAAAATTCTTATAGTATTATTCAACTTTTAGATTTATGTTATTATTTACTTTAATTTATTTGGCAATTTGTCACAAGTAATAAAAAATTAAAAATCTGAACTTATTAAATGCTTAGTATTTAAAAATTCACAAAAATATTTAAATAAAGAGTAACGAGTGTATGGAAATATAAAATATATGTTTTTTAAAATATTTAATACAATAATTATATTAAAAATATGATAAATATATAATTTTTGTAAGTTTTAGATAGTGTAATAAAAATAGTTCTATGACTTTATGTGCGGATATTTTTAATTTAATATTTAAAGTTTAATGTGTTAAAAAGAAAATATGGACAATTTAGTAAATTTTACTTCTATATAATCTTACATTCCCACCAAGTACAATAATCTTATATTTTTATCAAATAAACCAAACAAAGTAATGTAACATTCCAATAATGTGTTAGGTAATGTTACATTCTGAGAATTTTATTTCTAGAGGTAATCCTACATTCTGTGAACCAAATACATTTTTAAGGGATTAAAGGGTTTCTCCCATTTTAGGGGACAATGTCACCGCCCTGCTCTTCTAAGTGAATAAAATTAGATTTGAAAAAAAAAGGTCGACATTGAAAAAATCAAATTGATTTAATTCGAATCGTAATTTCATAAACTCGATTTAAATTTTTTTAATAAAATTTTAGTTATAAAAAAGTGACTCAAATAACTTAAATTTTTTTTGTAATTAGTGGAGCAATTTTTAAGTTTGAGTCGAGTCCCTCAACTCTGTTTGATATATCTTTTATCACATATTATAAAAATGTGTAAAAATATATATGTATATCGTAAATGGTTATAAAAATTGTTTAAATTAAAACCAATTAGTATATAACATTATAAATATTCACCATGGTGCCTCCCTGCTATAACATTGTCTTTTAAGATCACACTCTTTAATTTTGTTTGATCAATTTTGCATTAAAATATATGTTCAAACAAAGTTTGCATTAAAAAGAAAGTACTATGTGTTTCATCAAAAGGAAAAGAAAAGAAAAGGGAAGGTATCCAATACTTGGTGTAAATGGCAATACATTGGTTTTGATTAGTTTGAAGGTTGAACTCATTCCATTCCATTTCCTCTTTAACACTCATTTCATAATTATTTAAAGCCCACTCATGGATTTGCGTGTACCCAATTTAACTTCCATTCATGCTTTTGCGTGTGCTTTCGTTTTATGATTCGTATAAATTACATAAAATACCATTAAATTATAGAGTTCGATTTGATTTTATCACTGCTATTTTTATTTAATTATAACATTAAACTTCTATTTTATTTTTTCAATATAAGCACTGAACATTTAAATTCGAAACAACTTGATGACATGGACCAGCTAATTTACTGACTGAAAAATGACATTCTTTTGGTTTGATTTATTGATATCCAAAACAATATCGTTTTAGAGGACTGTATAAAGTTAAGTTCTCTTTTTTTTTCTTTTCTTCTGCTTTAAGTTTAATATACGAATAAGTGTCTAAATGGTTTATCTTTTTAATTTTAGGTGAATAAACTATTTTTTTATAAAAAATAAGTGTTTAACGTTTCATTTCGTTAACTTTAGATGTATGGTAGTTAATTATCGTTAAAAAATCATTAAGTAATTAAAATTTGACATGCGGCAAGTTTTAATTTCTGATTTATTTTAAATTTTTTTATTTTTGATAATTTATTTTTTAAAATCACAAAGTTCTAAAAAAAATAAAATAGTCCCCAAATTCCTAATAATCCAAAACTCCAAATAGCCACCGTTGCCGCCATCGAGCCCACCCCTTCAATCGCCGGACTAAGTCGGTAATTTCTTCCAACATATCATCGTCGAAAACCAACGAACAACGTGTCAACCGAACATTGAACGACGAATGTGAAATCGTCGATCGGTTGACACATCATTCGTCAATTTTTGACGACAACAAATTAAAAAATGGCTGGCTTGGCCTGACAACTAAAGGGATGGACTCAATGGCGGCAATGATGGTTAGTTGGAGTTTTGAAATTTTCGAGATTTGTGGACTATTTTAACAATTTTGAGAATCTTTAAAAAATGAAAATTTTAAAGTATTTTCAATTTTTTTTTAAAAAATAAAATTAGTGCCACATGTTAAATAATAATTGGACAATTTATTTTTAAACGGTCATTAACGACTGTTGGTAAAATAGAACTGCAAAATCGGCTGTTAGCACTGACTGGAAAACATAAAAAATAGTATGTAAATATGTGAACCGTGTCGTGGTATGGTGGTCACTGCCTTAGAAACAAAACTGACCCGAACAGTGTAGTCGCTTCACAAGCAGGATGTCCCCCGAGGTGCACACAGACTCTCCAAGAACCGTACACTCGATTCCGGAGTGAACAACAGTGGAACTGCTCGAACAAATAATGGAGGAAACAGAGAAAATAGATTGTATTTGTAATGTGTTTGATGTATCAAATGGTGCATGCAGCACCTCTATTTATAGGCTGAAAATTATGTCTAAAATAGACATTTCACAGTCCAAATTATTATAGAATTAATTCTGTATAACAGCAAAAACAATTATGCTGTAACAGCTGCAATAACAGCCTCCATAACCATGCAATAACAGTGATGTTACACCTTGAATTTGACTGCAAAACAGTTTAAATTCATCCACTAAACAGACTGTTCATATTCGAATAAATTCGAATAAACTGCACTTTGTTCTTAAGAAAATTCCATACGAATTTTCTCCAAAAAGAATAGAACCGCTCGCGTACGTGTCGAAGACACGTGTTACCCGAGCCCGAGCCCGAGCCCGAGCCCGAGCCGAGCCGGTCGGGCGGCGGCGCGCGAGGACTTACCTTGTTCTTTCCCACTCAACAAGGGAGAGAGGAAGTATGGGTATAAATACCCTTCACTAACCATTTTCCCAACCAATGTGGGATATGGCCTTAGTAACACTTGAAGCATTATCAACATTCCCCCACTAATGCGAAAGAATTCATCTGTATCGCAAACACAGACCTCCTCAGACGAGCAATAGCGGAATTAGTTGCTTAAGCACTAGTGAACGTATCTTGAACTAGTACATAGTGATAATGAGCGATCCTTCTCTTAGATAAGTGAAACTAGTCTTGAACTTTCTAAGATAGGGGTAAACTCATAACACACAACTAACTCCTTCATCCACCGAAGTTCTCGATGTGTAAGATATATATACACAAGTGTATATTTAGCCATATTACCCTCAGGATTCTAGTAAGTGTTTTAGAAAAAACTGCCCAACATTTTTCACAGAAGGTGGCTAATCCTTCTCACTTACATAGGTTATTTCATCAAGTTTATCTCGATATAAACCACCCTGAAATCGGGCTATGAAATAATTAAGAACCATTTGTAATGGCTCAACCTCTTATAGACATATGGTGATTTCTTCAAGTCTATTTAAAATGAACCACCTAGTCTTGGGTTAAGAAATCATTAAGAATAAATATTCAACCTCATTATCGGTGAATTCAAAATGTCCTTCTCAATAGGATCATTCAAACTTTGAATTCATTAAGAGTTTCTTGAAACTCAACCTTTTCTGGCGGTAAGTTCATCTTGTCCTTCTCAATATGACAACACATTCATACTTGTGTTATGAACTTATTAAGAATAAGTATTCAACCATGATTTGGTAAATTCATCAAGTCTTTCCCACAAAGACCACCCAAAACCTGGGCTATGAATTTATTAAGAGTAATAGTACTCAACCTGGACATGTACATCATTCGTCATAGGGATAGGCAGTGAGAAATGTACACTATGAGTCTTTCCATGGTTTCGTTTGACCACATTGAATTTAGATAACTAAGTTGGGTATCCACCATGAATTCCTCAACCAATGGGCTTTAGACCCATCCCCCTCGACGAATCAA
This sequence comes from Hibiscus tridactylites, assembly GCA_958450335.1. Lineage (NCBI taxonomy): Eukaryota > Viridiplantae > Streptophyta > Magnoliopsida > Malvales > Malvaceae > Hibiscus > Hibiscus tridactylites. The sequence continues at coordinate 52,990,044 of OY288282.1, forward strand.
GGACCAATTTCCGACTTAACCCTTTGGTAAGCGGATCTGCTAGGTTTCTTTCCGACTTCACATACTCTAAAGAGAGTACTCCATTCCTTATTAAGTGTCTAACAGATTCATGCCTTATGCGAATGTGTCTCTTTTTACCATTGTAAACTTGACTCTTGGCAACACAAATCGCAGCTTGTGAATCACACAACAAGGAAAGAGGAGGAGTCGGAGTTCCCCACAACGAAATATCGGCTAACAAACTCCTTAGCCACTCAGCTTCTTGCCCAGCTAAGTCAAGAGCTATAAACTCTGACTCCATAGTAGAGCGAGCAATACAAGTCTGTTTTGAAGACTTCCAAGAAATTGCTGCTCCTCCCAAAGTATATACATACCTACTCGTAGAGCTTACTTCATCACTATCGGAGACCCAATTGGCGTCACAATATCCTTCTAGTGTAGCAGGAAAGCCAACAAACTCAAGTCTCCAGTCCATAGTACCCTTAAGGTACTTAAGTAAGCGTCTGAGAGCAACCCAGTGCTCACCACTAGGATTATGAGTATATCTACTGAGTCTGCTAACAACATAGGCAATATCTGGCCGAGTATAGTTCATTAAGAACATCAGACTGCCAATTATTTTGGCATATTCCGTTTGAGAAACGCTACTTCCTTTATTCTTAAAGAGATGTATGCTAGAGTCATAAGAAGTTCGAACAGAGACGACATCAAAACTGTCAAATTTCTTTAACACTTTCTCGATATAGTGTGTCTGACTTAAAGAAAATCCTTTTTCAGATTTGATTACTTTAACTCCTAAGATTACATCGACTTCTCCCAAGTCAGTCATCTCAAACTTAGTGGACAAGAAACTTTTTGTTTTGTTAATGGACTCAATGTTAGTACTAAAAATCAACATATCGTCAACATATAAGCTTATGATGACACAATCAGTACCAAACATCCTCGAGTACACGCATGCATCCGAACCATTCACAACAAAACTAAGAATAGTTTTATGAAATTTCTCATACCACTGTTTAGAAGCTTGCTTCAGGCCATAAAGTGACTTTTTAAGTCTACACACTTTGCCTTCCATATCAGGCGCCTCGAAGCCAAGAGGTTGCTCCATATAGATCTCCTCATCTAGATCCTCATTCAAAAATACAGTTTTTACATCCATTTGATGTACTTGCAACTTGTGAATGGAGGCTAGTGCAAACAATGCACGGATCGTTGAGATTTTTGTGACAGGAGAGTAAGTATCAAAGAAGTCTTGACCAAATCTTTGAGTGAACCCTTTGACTACTAGCCTTGCCTTATACCTTTGGATAGAACCATCTGGTCTAAGTTTCTTTCGAAAGACTCATTTACTGTTGATGGTTTTAAAACCTCTAGGCAAGTCAACTAATTCCCAAGTATGATTAGACATTATTGATTCTAGTTCATCTTTTATAGCGCTTTTCCAGAAACTAGCATCAATAGATCGTATAGCTTCTTCGTAAGTTTTAGGATCCTCATCTAACAAATAAGCTTGAGCTATAGGATCAGAAAGAGTATCTAAATCATTTATCTCAGAAATAAAGGAAGTTATGAAGTCTGGTCCAAAAGAGGTTTCAACTCTTTGTCTCTTACTTCTTCTAGGCTCAAATTCAATCTCTTGAGAAGACCTAGCAGGCACACTAGAAGAACCGGATGGCAAGTTTTCTATTTGTGTTTCAACATTTAATCTAGGTTTCTTGAGAGGAAAGATTTCTTCAAAGAAAACAACATCCCTAGATTCACAAATAGAGAAGTCTTGTAAAGTCATGAATCTATATGCGGCATTGTTAGAAGCATAGTCTATAAACACTGCATCAACGGTCTTAGGTCCAATGGTGGACTTCTTAAAGTCTGGCAACCCCACTTTGGCCAGACACACCCACACTTTCAGGTATTGTAAATTTGGGGCATACCCTTTCCATAATTCGTATGGGGTAGAATCAATTTTCTTATGAGGTACTCGGTTCAGAATATGATTAGCCGATATAATGGCTTCCCCCCACATGTTGTCAGACAACCCAGAACTTATCAACAATGAGTTCACCATCTCTTTTGAAGTTCTGTTTTTCCTCTCGGCTATACCGTTCTGTTGAGGAAAATAAGGGGCTGAAGTTTCATGTATTATGTCATTCGTCTCACAAACCTCTTTTAGAAAATTAGATCCATATTCACCACCTCTATCAGACCTAACACGTTTTATTCTCCTATCTAACTGATTTTCAACTTCTACCTTATAAATAAGAAAGAAATTTTCAGCTTCATCTTTAGTTCTTAGGAGATAAACTTTTGTATACCTAGAGAAGTCATCTACAAAAGTTATGTAGTACTGTTTTCCTCCTTTACTTTCAGTGTTTCTAAAGTCTGCTAGATCAGTATGAATAAGTTCTAACCGTTCAGTCTTTCTTTTAGAAACATTTTTAAAGGTAGGTTTTGCATGCTTAGCTTCTACACAAACTTCACATTTATTATAGTTTGTTATGTCTAGTTTAGGCAAAATATTCATATTCATAATTTTCTTTAGGGAGTAAATATTTATGTGTCCTAATCTAGCATGCCACATATCAACAGACTCAACAATATAAGCAGAAGTGGTAGCTTTATTATTTTCATTAAGTTGAGTTTCTATGACAAATAAACCTTCGCTTAAAAACCTTTCCCGACATAATCACCATTACGGGAAAGTACAAGTTTATCTGCCTCAAAAACAAATTAATGCCTGCCTTATTTAAGAGGCCACTACTGATCACATTTCTACGCAGGGCAGGCACATATAAGACATTGTTAAGGGCCAAAGTTTTACCAGAAGTCAGCTTGAGTAAAACCTTGCCTTTGCCCATCACTTGAGAGCTGCTGGAGTTCCTCATGTACACACGTTCACCATTTTTCACGTCCTCGAACTCGGTGAAGAACTCCTTCTTTGCGCAGAAGTGTCGAGAAGCTCCGGTGTCCACAACCCACTCGGTGTTCTTCTCTACAAGGTTGACCTCCGAAACCACTGCGGCTATGACATCATCATCCATGTCCTCTGTCACATGCATGCGTGGTCTAGTTTCGTTTTTGCGGTCCAAACGGTGGTGACATTGGTATGCCTTGTGACCAGCTTGCCCACACACGTAGCACTTCATGGTTTTCACGTCGGGCTTAGCCTTGACCGGTTTCTTGAAGTTGGTAGTCTTATGTGGTTTGGGCTTTTTGCTTTGGGGGGGCTTTCTTAAAGGGCTTTTTGGACCCTGAAGCACCACTAGACTCAACTATGTTAGATTTAAAAGATAAGTGACTAAAGTTGTTCGTAACCTTATCTTTCAAACGGTTGGCCTCCTCGATTTTCATGTGACCGATCAGCTCCTGAAGTGGTATGTCCCTTTTCTTGTGCTTGAGGGAGTTGCGATAATCGGACCAGGATTTTGGCAACTTCTCGATAAGAACATTTGCTTGCAAAACTTCACACATCTGTATGCCTTCCGCTATGATGTCGGAGACAAGATTCTCGTAGTCATGGACTTGGTCCATGATGGGCTTGTTGTCGGTCATCTGGAACTTCAACCATTCGCCCACGACATACTTTTTGATCCCTGCATCATCGGTGCCATCTTTGGTGTCCAAGGAATCCCATATCGCCTTTGCACTCCTCTCCTTTAGGTACATGTCAAATAATTTGTTCGACATGTGACTTAGGAGATGGCCACGGACGGTATTGTTGTCCTTTTCATATTTGGAAAAGGTGGGAGCAGCAAGGGCATCGGCGGCAGCATCAATTTGACCTTGGTTATCGGCAGGAACATCAACGGTAGGTGGTGCAACTGGTGGTTCGTTGAGCAGCACATAGTCGAGGTCCAATTGCTCAAAGAAAATCAAGATGCGCTGGGACCACCTTCGATAGTTGCTGCCATCCAATGCATCGAGTTTGGAAAGGTCGGGAATGAGCTTGCTTAGTAGTGCGGATGAAGAAGCCATTTTTGCAGAATCGGAGAATAGTTTTGTTTCTAAATTGTTGGTAAAATAGAACTGCAAAACCGGTTGTTAGCACTGACTGGAAAATATAAAAAACAGTATGTAAATATGTGAACCGTGTCGTGGTATGGTGGCCACTGCCTTAGAAACAAAATTGCCCCGAACAGTGTAGTCGCTTCACAGGCAGGATGTCCCCCGAGGTGCACACGGACTCTCCAAGAACCGTACACTCAATTCTGGAGTGAACAACAGTGGAACTGCTCGAACAAATAATGGAGGAAATAGAGAAAATAGAATGTATTTGTAATGTGTTTGATGTATCAAATGGTGCATGCAGCACCTCTATTTATAGGCTGAACATTATGTCTAAAATAGACATTTCACAGTCCAAATTATTACAGAATTAATTCTGTATAACAACAAAAACAATTATGTTGTAACAGTTGCAATAACAGCCTCCATAACCATCCAATAACAGTGTTGTTACACCTTGAATTTGACTGCAAAATAGTCTAAATTCATCCACTAAACAGACTGTTCATATTCGAATAATTTCGAATAAACTGCACTGGAACCAAAACGTTCGAATCAAACAATTATGCTGAACGTTGCAGTTCAGATATGAATTTAATTAAAAATAAATTCTGATTGTTTCGAACAGTTTTCTCAAAAGCTTATAAATAAGAAAAAATTCTTTCACGTATAATCTTTTGTTCTTAAGAAAATTCCATACGAATTTTCTCCAAAAAGAATAGAACCGTGCGCGTACGTGTCAAAGTCGCAAGCTTGAGCCGGCCGGACGGCGGCAGCGGCGGCGCGCGAGGACTTCTCTTATTCTTTCCCACTCAACAAGGGAGAGAGGAAGTATGGGTATAAATACCCTACACTAACCATTTTCCCAACCAATGTGGGATATGGCCTTAGTAACACTTGAAGCATTACCAACAACGACCAGCTATTGTCTGACACCGTTAATCGTTATCAAATTTTTACAAAGAAAAAATACTCAAGTTATTTTTTCTTTCCTAAACATCAATCTAAACTCTTTTTTATAAATCTAATCCAAATCTAGATTTACAAAAAAAAAAAAAAACCTTTTGAGACTATATTTTTAGATCGTTGATCTTTTATCATTCGGTCGTCTTATTTTTTTGTTTCTCGTGTTTTGTACTGTTTCTTTTCCGTTCGAATCTTTAAAGTGATGCTCCAGTCACCGAAATAAAACCTTAGCTGAAAAAATAAAGCCTCTTGGTTTGCTTTTTCTATTTTATGCGGACTATGAGAGGGAGTTGGATTGTGGTTTTTGCTTTTGTAGGAATTTTTCAGTTTAGGGGTAGGTGATTGTAATAGAAGTTCTTGGTGTAGTTTTTCTTCTTCTAATTTTGATTTTTTTTTCATCACTACCAGAGAGATAGTAAGGATTGACTTCCTAATCTAACTAGCTCTATTCACAATGTTAAAAATATAGACCAGTGTTTATTTAAAGTATTTAATGTATCATTTTACTAAATTAATTGGTTATTTTAACAAAAATAAATTAGTTTTTTTAATAAAGATTACAAATATTAAAATTTAAAATTGTAATTAATAAAAAAATATATTTCAGTGATATTTGGTAAAGGTGTTGGACTTAGCTAGTGACAATTTTGGAGGCGCAATGGTGGAATAATCTCTATTCGTGTGAACCTAGACCAAACATGCGGATACATAGGGTAGTGGTGGTATGGTGTTCACCTTTAGTAGGAGCATTGAAATTTAATGCGTATAGTTCGGCGAAGAGTAAATCAAGTCTGGTGGGTTGTGGAAGGGTATTGAGAGGTGACATGGCACAATATTAGCAATTTTTTCGAGACCTTTGGGAATAATTAATTCTAATAAGGCTAAATTGCGAGCGATTCACTATACTCTTTAAATTGCTTGTTCGTTCTAAATGGGTGATGACTATACAATGATCATCAAGTCGGATTCTCAAGGGGTGTCTCATAGATAAATCATACATGCTTGGATAAAAATATTTCAATGATATGAAATAATTTAATAAATTGTGGATTAAAATTATTTAATTTTATTTCTCAGCAATTATAGTGTCTGAATACCCTATCTTGCAAGAAATCTTGAAAAATAAATGTGAAATGATTACACCCATACACATTGAGTGTCCTGTTAATGAATGGTATCTATCGTTTTATATACGTATGCCTTGTGTTTCATGCTTGATCATGATGCCAAACATTAATGGAGTGTACACTAGCCTTCCTATTTGGAACTTTCACTTCTCAATCTCCTCTGCGTTATCATCTTCAAGTCCAATTTCTGTTGAAAATTGTGAGGAAAACCGACAAAGTCAAATTTCAATTATAATTTATAATTAGAAATTTAATTATAAGTATCGAGTACTCAAATAAGATATTATACTCTTTAAGCAAGATTAGATTTTGAATCTTGAATTATGAACGAAGAAAAATAGATTAAGAGGATTGTTATCATAATAAATTTATATAATGCTCAATATAGTTTAGTTAATCAATAAATCGATACCAATAGTTATAAAAGGATCGAATTATAAGTTTATCGCACCTACGTTCTCAAACTATAACCTTAAATTTAAATTGGTTTTCCAACTTTTGAATATTTCAATTTCACCTTAAACCATTACTCTCATTTTAAACTGATCTTTAAACTTTTAAAATTTCTAATTTCATCCCAAAAGTATGATCCTCATTCTAAATTGCTCCCCAGACTTTTGGATATTTCAATTTCAACCACAAATTATCAGTATATGCAACACTAATTTTCGTCTGCACCACATCATATTATTACATAATACACATCAATGTTTAAACTATAATTAACATTGTTTTAACAATTTAATTAACAATGGATGCGATTGGAATATACCGGTAGTTTGTGGATGAAATTAGAATACTAAAATGTTTGGAGTTAATTCAAAATGAGGGTCATAGTTTGAGGATGAAATTGAAATATTAAAAAATGTGAGGACAATTTATAATGATAATTTTAGTTTGAGGGTGAAATTAAAATATTAAAAAATTAATTTAAAATAACATTATAATTTAGAAATGTGTGATACAATTAACTTTTGAAATATAAATACTGAAATCATTACATGATTTTTCTGTGGATAAATAAATAAATAAAGATCAAAACTAACAAATTCAAAGCATTAATCTGACTTGCGGACATAGTGGGGCACTTATTAGGTAAAAATCCAAACTACTAAAATTAAAAGAAAAAAGAAACCCCAAAATTTCAATGATGAAGATTGGGCGATACACTTGTAGTGTATATAATATTGCCAGGCATGGTTTAGTGCATTAATTGAACCGCTTTTGTCTTATGTTTATAATTGCTCTCTTCCATATGTTAATATTAGGACAGTTCCCTAAATATCCTCTCATTTCTTTCTTCCTTTTTTTCTAAAAAAAAATCTAAATCCCGAGATTATTAAATGGGTCAGACTCATCAAATTATTCGTGGTTCAGTGGTTCTGGTTAATAAAGTCTATTAATTTTATTTTAATTTTTAAATAATCACTCACCTTTTTGTATATATATGGGAAAAATATAAAAATTTACTTTAGAAAAAGACGATAAATAAACTTTATTAGCTGAAACCACGAATGACATGATGAGCCAATCCATCTAATAATCTTTCACAAATCCCATACTCTTGGGCCTTATATCATTATCACCTAACAGTAAGACAACGATAAGTGAAGTTGACCTTACATTTTAAGATAAAAACATTGAGAGAAAGACAATTGAATTATGGGGTTTCGTAATTTCTTCAACTTGTCCTTCAAAGTTAGGCAGGGTGGGTGTAATTTAATTACATAGTCAAAACGTGACACTTGGCTGCTTTAATTTTAGCTTAATGACGTATTTGTTTCGACACGTTCCTGCTGATTTCAAGTCATGATCATGCAATTCACGCAATTCTTTTCACCTATAGGAGTAATTTTCTTTTATTGTCACATGATTAACTTAATTTTAAGACGTTGTCATATAATTGTACAGTGTAATAAGAGTGGCAAACGGTTCATTCCGTTTGATTTCAGTTCGAATTATTTCGGGTCTAATTACATTTAGTTTAAGTCCGAACCTGGTTCAGTTTTAGTTCGGGTCTATGGTGATTTCGGTTCGGGTATTAGGTCAAGACGTCAGTTCGGTTGATTTTTCGGGTCGGTTGATTTTGGGTTGGGACAATATCGAGTTAATATGAGCTCGATCGGTTTTAGTCGGATTTTCAGGCCTAGTTAGGTTTTTCCACCCTATATATGACTTTATATTGCATGTATATTTGATTTTTTGGTGAGTTGTGCGGCAATTCACATCTCATATTTATTTATTTATTTTAATATATTTTCTTTATTCCGGGTTGCCTTCAGTTCGGTTCCATTCAGTTCGGTCGAAAATCAGTTCGGGTTCATTCGGTTCGGTTGAAAATCAATTCGGGTCCATTTTCGGTTCAACTAAAATTCGGTTCGATTTTAGTTCGGTTTGGTTTATTTCTGTTTTTGGATCAAATTCGAGTCAATTTCAAGTCTCAGATTAGGTCTCGGGTCAAGTTTGACAGGTTTAAGTATAATAATGAAAAATATTACTTTGAATTTAATTGATATATTGGATGATTGGCGTTGCGGCTTGGCTTGTTTGGTGCTTCATTGGTGTATGTATGGTTGTGGCAGTTAAGAAACTGAGAGTGATTGGTCTGGTTTAGTGTGGGGTACTCGGTTGTTGTTCTTTGCTTTGGCTTAGTTGTACTGAACTTGGTTCGATTGGATTCCACGACGTTATCGGTGAGTACTCTTTTCATCTACTTAGGGTTAGGGAGGTTTTTAATGAGGCTTCTTGATAATAATATCTATATGATTTTCTCATTAATAAAATTATACTGATGATAAAAAAAAATTGACATTAAATTTTAAATTGAATCATTTAGTTACAAACATGGATGAACGTAGAATTTTGTGTTAGGGGAGCGAACTTATAAAATTTTAAGGGGTGAACTTATTTTAGGGGTGATGAAAATATATTTTTAATAAAAAATATATAAAAATTAAAGTAAATCAAATATAAAATTTAAAATTTTATGGGCGATTGCCCCTTCCACATTTTTATTGTCATGCCATGGCCTTCGTATGAATTTCATGCATGAATTATAGTTTTGGGTGTCATTTTTTAGCATAGCTTTCCTGGGCCACATTTTTGTTCTTGTTTATTACAGATGGATATTGATTCTTTGGACCCTAAGGGAGACATCATCCTTGCATGGGGTTTAAGTTAGGGACCAAGTCATATATTGACCATAAAGGATTGCTGTACTTCTCAAATTTTCTGATATAATAGTGTTTTTAGTTTAAATATTTGTTAACTAAGACTTATGTCCTTCTCGAATTTTAAATTTAAAAATTTAATAAATTATTGTCTGCCTCAAAGTTTGAATCTAACTATGTCCCTATTTTTGTACAAAACTAATAAACTTTTAAGCTTATTTGTTTTCCTTTGTTGAATCTTTTAAGAGCAAATATCAATGGAGCAAAATCCTCTTCCCTTTTTGGTGCTTCTATTCATGTCCCAACACTAAAAAACTATATCTTAAGCCTAATCCTAATTTCTAAATTACAAATCCTAAACACTAAACCTTAAAAAATAAACCCTAAACTCTAACCTTAAACCTTAATCCTAAACTCTAACCTTAAACTCTAATCCTAAACTTTAAACATAATTTTTTTTTAATGTAGACATAAATATAGATACCGAACAAGCAGAAAATTTCTGTTCATATAATTATTTAACAAATGATGGGTTTTCGTGACATGTGTTATATACAAAAACCAGGCAAGCTCATTTGACAATGAAATGGTTATGATTAGGGGTACAAATACAATAAAGTCATGCGGAATCGAAATATCCGTTTTAGGCCCATCTTGCCTTGTAAATTAAGATTTAAGTGAAACGATACATAATAATAATAACAATGGCTTGGCTTGCCAAAGGAGTTTTATCTACCAACTTCAATAATAAAAGCTCCTGCAATTTTGATGTAAACACAATTAATGGTTTGAGTCCGCAGGTGAAAGTATCAGCATATAAACTCTCAGTTTAGGCATGTAAATGGACCGTGTTTGAGACAGAGCCAAGAATCTTCCTTTTCACAAGCCTTTTATTTTAAATTATCTGGTGAAAATAGAAGTGAGGAAAGGAAAGGAAAAATTATAATGCGTTTCTAAAAACATCTTATTATACTTTTTTTAATAAACTGTCTGTATATTATCCAAAGAAAAGCATAAAACATTACAATAAATTAGAGTATTTTAAAGAAATAAGATGTTCTAACAAGAGATCCAACATTTTTTTTACCAAGTGAAGATTCAGTTGGTAAAAAAATGACATGAAAAATTAATAAAATAGATGCATTTTATTAATTGGTCTCATAGATGACGTGGTAAGAAAGACTCATAATGTAATTTCTCCTCAAATTGAACATAGTTGCATATTAACACAATCAATTCTACTTATACATTTGTTTCTAACAATCTCTAGTCCAATATTTTCTCTATATTTCTTAATTGTCTTTTGAACTGCCTTCAGTTTCTTTCCTCTCAAATGCAATAAATATGTACATTCAAAGCAATCTTAAGGATGAAGTTAGTTAGTGACTTATCCTTCAAATTGATAACAACCCAAACAAATTTTTCCTCTCATTTCAATACATTTCTATTCAAAATCACACATTCTAAGAATGGATTCCTAAATGATCCTTGAGTAGGAGCATTCAAAGAATAGATTATTTTGAGCTTTAAGTGGCATGTTTAATCATGAACATAGGATTAAAAGACACAGATGTCTTTATACCCATAAGATATTTGTGTCTTATGAGTAGTTTTTTAATTGCACATAAGAAATAAACGTAATATAAGCAAATTAAGGACCAAAAATGGGTTTTTTTTAATTTTACATCACATTCCACTCACGTTTTTGCTTATCCTAAAACAAACTGACTCTAGAAATAAACATACAACCTTAAGTTCAAAGCCAAACAAACAAGATTATTGGAACCCAACAAGTGGTCAGTGGAAAAGAAAATGATATTCACCCTAAGAGACTCGGGTTTAAGTCGCTTTGTTTGTAAGGTATGTGTGCATTGTCAAATTAATAATATGTATGGACAGATATTACCTTGTAATCACCTTAAGACTATTCAAATAAATAAATAAATAAAATTATTGCAATCGAAAAGAAAATTTTGACTTGATTGTAATTGAAAAGTTAACAGTTTTATACACTTAACCAAAAAAAATAACATGTTTGTTGTTAATGTCTCACTTTTGGTACTGTTTTCCCATAATTTTTGGATTGGTTTCTAGGTTCTGAAATTGGTCGTGTTTTGGGTTCATAATTGCTTCAAATTGGGCATGCTAAAGTGATGTTTTTTTGGGCTAAGTCGATTGTCTGTGTGTAAGGTTCTGGATTAGTTTCATTAAGGCTTGTATGGGGAAACTATCTTTCATCGCTTTAACAACGTAACGTAATAGCCGAATCGTAATGATTTTAGAGGTCCCTGCGACATCGTAAATCACAACAGCATCTAAAATCATAGTTATATTTTAGAAAAAAAATCACGTCGTAACGTCTGCAACCGCAACGTTACAATCGTGACCGCAAACACAATTTAATACTAGTGTGTTTGAATGGTTGCTTCCTACTTGACTCTTATCCTTTGGCGTGATGTCTCTCTATTTTTGTATTAATGCACTCTTTTCTCTATAGCGAATATAGTTTTTGGTTATCTGATATATTCTCGTGACGGGTTTGGCTTGGGGACATCGAATGTTTAAAGGGTATAGCTGAAAATAATTTGGTACGTCCGGAGATTATAGGAACATATTGGGGACGGCGTTTGAGTTTCAACGTGTACTCAATGTCATTTTTAAGCTTCATACGTGTATCAGAGATGTTGGTGGATAAAAAAAAATGTATAATATATATTCTATATGAAAATGATTTGACACCAATTTAAAATGAAATTGACATGGTTTAAAAAATAATTGAAATTTTTAAATGAAATTGGCATTAATTTTTAAAAATAATTGAGATTTTTTAAAAAAATTAATACACATTATTTGATTTCATCTACTTTTAATAATATAAGTTGACACTGCCAATTATATTTTTTAGCTCCTCCCCTATTAATTGGCAGTGTCAACTTATATTATTAAAAGTAGATGAAATCAAATAATGTGTATTAGTTTCTTTTAAAAAATTTCAATTATTTTTAAAAATTAATGCAAATTTCATTTAAAAAATTTCAATTATTTTTTAACTCTTTGTGAAAGTTATTTTGTGAACTCGATTTGAAGAGCGAGTTGATCTCAAAATATAGTAACAATGAATGATTTTTGTTGTTTAGTGTTGTTCTAGTGGCATTGAAGTGTGTTGCATAGGGATTTTTTTTATTTTTCCTCTTTAGTGGCATTGAAGTGTGTTGCTTTGGTTGTTGGTAAAATAGAACTGTAAAATCGGCTGTTAGCACTGACTGGAAAAATATAAAAACAGTATATAAATATGTGAACCGTGTCGTGGTATGGTGGCCACTGCCTTAGAAACAAAACTGCTCCGAACAGTGTAGTCGCTTCACGGGCAAGCTGTCCCCCGAGGTGCACACGGACGCTCCTGAAACCGTACACTCGACTCCGGAGTGAACAACAGTGGTACTGCTCGAACTAACAGTGGAGGAAACATAGAGAATTGATATATTTTGTAATGTGTTTGATATATCAAATGGTGCATGCAGCACCTCTATTTATAGGCTGGATATCATGTCTATAATTGACATTTCACTACTCAAATAATTACAGAATTAAATCTGTATAACAGCAGTATTAAACATGCTGTAACAGCTTCACATAATCACCATTTTAATTCTGTAATTTAAGCTGCATAACAGTGCTGTTACACCTTGAATTTGACTGAAAAACAGTCTAAATTCATCCACTAAACAGACTGTTCATATTCGAATAAACTGCTGGAATCAAAACGTTCAAATCAAACAATTTTAAAGACACATGTTACCCAAGCCGGCAAGACGGCGGCAGCGCTCGAGGACTTCCCTTGTTCTTTCCCACTCAACAAAGAAGGGAGGAAGCATGGATATATATACCCTTCTCTAACTATTTTCCCAACCAATGTAGGATATAGCATTAGTAACACTTGAAGCATTACCAACATTGGTTGTGGCTTAGAGCTGGATTTTGAAAGGGGTTGGTGCCTCCCTCTTCGTGGTTTTGGCAGATATGGAGAATAACTATGAAGATTGTTTTCTTGCAAACACTGCTACTTTCTTGATGTCAAGGTTCTGTGTATTTGATTGACTTTTTGTAATTTATTGTTGCCTCAGTACACTAATATCAATTAGGGTTAGTTAATAAAAATCAATAAGTTGCACAATAATTAACTAGATGACATTATAAACATTTTTTGAACAATTTACACTAGGGAAGGGGAGGAAAAGAGAAACTTGCTCCTAATAAATATTAAACCAACAATTTAAAAGAGAAAGAAAAGTATTAAAATTTTTTAATTATTTACTCTAAAAATTATTAACTTAAACTTTTAAAAGGTAGACAAATCAAAGTAAATCAATGAATCCCACATCGATAATCCTAAAAGAATTTCAGGAATATTGTTTTCGCATTTATACTTGTCTTTAAGAACCTGGACTCTTAACTGGTCTCTTTTAGCTGCCAAATTAAAAGAAATTTTCACGAGAAATGCTTTGTTCTGATGATGGAGATGTTCAAGAAGGCCTCCACTCGGATAGGTTCACACATTTTCTCCTAAAGGCAAGATTCACCTCACGTCTCGTATTGTCATGACCTTAAATGAAATATCAGATTAATCGCTCCAATTCGTCACATACTCCTTTCGACCAAAAAGATGATTGTATAACATAAAATGACTATATTATTTTCTCTAAATGATAGCGTTTTAGCTTGCCATCTTGATAATTTGTTCTAAATTTTCTATATTAAATACAAATAAATCTCTTTAATTACACGCTAATATAATATCGAGATGCTCAAATAAACTCCCAAGTCAGTAATGATGATGCAACAACAGGATACTGAAATAAACTCCCTAGTCTACATTTTTAAAGAAGAATATAGTTGTCTTGGCAATACTAACCTTTCTCCTAATGTATTACAAAAACGATTCAATACTCTAGTGATATTTTCCAACTGACAAATAAAAACATATCACCCACAAAGAAAATATGTGACACCCCATACTTCTATTTGCAACATGAAACGATTTTCACTCGCCTCCATTAACAACGGACTGAATAATTTGCACAAGGTGCTCCATACAGAGGAGAAATAAATAGGTTGATATTGGATCTCTTTGTCGAATTTTCCTTGTGGGTTTGAATGATGTCGATAAAGATCCACTTCAAACAATCTTGTCGAGACTAATGAAATGCATTCCATAATTAAATGCCTCAATCCATCGAGAATACTCACATCTTGTAGTGTATCACTGGTAAATGGCCACTACAGTTTATCATAAGTTTTCTTTAGATTGATCTAAATAGTTATCCATCCATTCTTTCCACATTTCTCACGCATAGAATGAATAATTTCTTGCGCTTGAAAATATTTGTCTCATGCATCTACACACATTATAATTTATAAGCTAGAGTAAAATGTATAATAATTCATTCATTAATATATCATCGAGAATGTAATTGAATGTGGAGAGTAGATGATCTAGAAGGCAGAAAGTGTGGCAAAAGTAGAATCCTAGCAGGCTTGCATGGCCCCATAGTAACAGGAGCAAGGAGCAAGCTTAACCACTAAGCACAACACTTTTAATGCATATAGCAGTCCAATTCAAAAGCAAAAGCCAATTCAAATGTTTTTATTTCTTTCAACCTAATCTATTGCTTTTCCCAATCTCAATACAATACATTGGTCCCTACACTCCACTCACTCTTTCAAAAGCTTTCTCTCTTTACTTTCCTTAATCAAGTTTTCCTTTCAAACTATTTTGTGTTTATTAATTCGACATCCATTAATTGGCCCAATGCTCAATGTTGCTTATGTTGTTTTATATGACGTTTTTAGAGAAATAATTTTATCAAAATATAATATTAGAGATGTAAGATATGTTGGAATTTATTTAACAAATTTTTTGATATAAAAATTTATTTAACAAATTAAATCGTTTGCTATAGTGAAAGGAGAACTCATCATGTACTCTTAATGAGTTCCCTACATATATTAAAATAAATACCGAATTTCACTCCATTATAACAAATGCTCTAATTTACTAAATATATTCTATATTCTAATATTATATTTTGATTAGATTATTTTCCTAAAATTTAAGGTACTAATAAGTAATATTTTTTTATGTAATCATATTGTTTTGTCTTTACCGTTGTCCACTCCGATTATTTATTTATTTAAGGAAACATCAAACGTTCAGACTTTAAAAAACTCTTACATGCTCTCTTTTTGAATTCATTCGCGGAGTTGTTTTTATCCATTACCATTTGTCGAAACCATGTTTCCCCCTCCACCTCCACCTCCTCCACCGCCACCGCCGCTATCTCCACCTCCACTGTCAACAAAGCCGGCGACACCAGTCTCTCTATCCCAAATCGTAATACCAAAGCCAGTCACAACCCAACAACAAACTCCATCCTCGGGCAAAACAAACCCCGACACCGACATTAACTCGAGGGAAGTCAGAAAATCAATCCTCCGACCACCTCATCCGCGACGAACCAATCCACTGATATGGTGCTGCGCCGTCGTATGATATTCAGCATTGTTCTCATCTTATTCGGGGTGGCGACGCTAATCATCTTCCTCTCCATGAAGCCAAAAACCCCATCGTTCGACACTCCAAACGCAAGACTCAACGGAATATACTTCGACTCCCCGGAGTATTTCAACGGCGACTTCATTTTCCTGGCCAACTTTTCTAACCCCAACAACAGAATCGACGTGAGATTCGAGTATCTGGTGATAGAGCTTTACTTCCATGATCGGCTCATTTCGACTCAAGCTGTTCAACCGTTCTCGCAAAGGAGAGGGGAAGCTCGGGTTGAAGCGATCCATTTTATATCGAGCTTGGTGTATTTGCCGCAGAATCTTGGTGTTGAATTGCAGAAACAGGTTTTGAGCAACAGGGTTAGTTACTTTGTGAGAGGGACGTTCAAAGTGAGGGCTCATCTGGGTTTGATCCATTTTTCTTATTGGCTGCATGCCAGATGTGAGTTGCTCATGTCTAGTCCACCTACTGGTGTTTTGGTTTCACATACTTGCAAAACAAAAAGATGACAACTGAATCAACATGATCCATTTCTTGTGGTTTTGTCTATTTTATGCAAAGATCCTCCAAAAATATATAGAAAAACTTATGAAAATCTAGCCATACTCGTGTTGGATACATACGTCTGATACCGACACTCGAATATGAGTAACATAGGATGAGGATGATATTTCCTGTGTAGGGGATTGACTAGGCCAGGTTATTGACATTCCTGGCATGTTATGGCTCCCCTGGTCTGACTCAAAAGACTTAGGATAGAAAAAAAAATGAATTCAACACTGGGGACTCGGGTCTAATGAAGTCAAAATTGTTTCAAAACCAGTGATTTGAAGCTCAACATGACTAAACCAGCTCAGGCAGTAGCCGCTTTCTGGTCATCGTCATCCTCTGTTCCAAAATATCGGTCTCCAAACTCGCCCATACCGGGGACAACGCAGAAATCTTTGTTTAAACCAATATCAATCTCAGATGTCACGATCTTTAGTCTTGGGAAGCTTTTGCAGACCATATGTACTCCCTGAGGTGCCTGCGGAATCGAGTGACGTGGTCATAGGTAGGTAGGAATCGTTCGAGAGATGGCAGCAATGAGAAACTAATATTGTAAAGGCTTGAAAGCAACATATGTATAACTTACAGATATGAGATTGAGAAAAATGATGTTGGACTCTGGTACACCCTTCTTTATCAGCAATGAAATAGCTTGAACAGCTGAATTGCCTGTAGAGTAGTTTGCAATATGTTATGACTCAAGGCAATGAAACAATTTTCTCAATTGCATAAAAATACCAACTACAGCTTGACACAAAATTGATAAGCATGTGAACCAAATGATACTAAAAATCCAAAACACTATGTAAAATGGTTTAAGTTAAAAAACATACGCACGTGGCAGAAGACGATTATAGACCATAACAGAAACGAACCTGTGCCTAGAATAGGATCCAGTAGCAGCACGTGCCTTTCGGAGATGTCTTGCGGCAACTTTTCATAGATAAGCTACTCAATCATAAAAGCATGGAAGAAAGAGTGAGAAATTAGGCAAAAGAAAGAAGAAAAAAATCTCACTTGTTGCAGGTAGAAGAGTTTACAAACCTGTTGACCGTTGTCCCCGACCCTATGAATAAGAATCTTGCCGATCTTGATACCTTTGCAACATGCTCGCAAAGCATTCTCCATACTCTCACCACTATCATTAATGTTAAATGGTCAGTCGCTAATGGTTTAGAATAACAATACATCCATATCAATATGTTAACAACATCGATCGACTCAACAACCTTCCACAAGAGCTATCTGAATTCTTCCAACTTACCACATCCACGTTAAGTTCACGTCTACGCCATAAATAATTATTTTTACCCTTATAACATCACCATAATTATTTTTTGTTGATTTTAGAGCTGAGATGTACCTCCTAATAATGGAGACTCCACATAACCTCTTACAGAAATCCACACCTGTATATACAGATCCTGCATGCAAAATAACACCAATATAACAATCAATGACCATGTATATGCGAATGAAATCAAGAAGAAAAAACACCATGAAAGCTGAGAGCATTACATAAACCAACTTGCTATCATCAACATTATAAACATAGTGCAAAACTCGATTTCAGAGAACATTCCAACCAGATGGTGTTAGAGAACAAATACATACATTCATACAAGCAGATGTGATGTACAACACTTAAACATAGTGTAGAGAAAAAATGGTAGTCAAAGTTTTTATAAACGGAAAAGTACTTTGTAGGAGACCCAGTGCTATACGAAGTAACATCAGCCTACCTGTAGGAGTGATCACCTGCTTTTCTGTAAATGGCAGATGTCCCAGCCCATGTTCAACAACCTGGAAAAAAAGCCTTAGAGGAGTGAGAAACCTAATGATTTGTAGAAACCAGAAGACAAATTAATCGCATCACTCACCAGACGAATCAACCGATCAGCATAAAAGACAAAGTCATGTTTCGTTGTTTGAGAGTCACGAATGAGGGTATGCATGCCCCGTATCTGCATAAATAATATTAAAAGAATAATCATTTTCTTTTAACATATGGACATTAATATTTCCAAACAGTTATTTGGATCTCAATGCATGCAGAAAAATACTACACCCTTAGTTAATTCAAGAAAAAAATGGATGTCACACCTGAAAAGTTGATTGAATGGCATATAGGTTCGGATAGATTTTACAGAGATCATGCTGGCCAAGCTTCGTCCTAATATGTTGCACAATCAAATCAATTGCTACATGATTATCTCCTCCTCGGGGAATGATGATATCTGCATACTTCTTTGTTGGAAGTATAAAGTCATCGAAAGCAGGCTTCACAAATTTTGAATACTGCATTAAAAACTAATTGCATGTAAATATCAGCTGAAAAGAAGCACCTCCAAATGAATACGAATATGAAATATTAGTAAATGTGATAGAAAAGATCTTATATTGTTGCATCACAGAATACTTGCATTGTGTAAATTAAATCCAAGCTTTAGAACTGCAACAATTTAAAGCTGGAAACAGTTTGGCAAGCTTATTTAGTAGAGCCCCGGTTCTATTCCAGATACATGACACAACACAAATCCAAAACCTTAAGGCAAGTTTTTTCTTTAAATGCCCAAGTTCTTTAATGCATATAGAGAAAGCACATTTTAAACCTGATCAAGGACAGCACCAATATCTCTGCCCTTCTCAACTGTATCACGTCTTATTCTTCTTGCCAGACGCACATCAGCATCTGCACTGAAATTTTTCCAATGTGAAGTATTGGCCCAGCTCAGCAACATCAACAAAGAAATGCGAATGATATGTCCCCTAATACATGCAAGTTATTCCACCTAAAGTTTTCAGCAAACATACTATATAAGTTATCAATTGTTGTTTTATTAGCAGTAAGTTTAACTGCATCCACATCAAATAGCACAACAAACAAAACAGTCTGGTATTTCAAGTAATACACACTGATAAAATTATGCACATTCAACCTAATCGGCTCCTAGCTACAGGGAGGGAGTCATGGATCTTTCAAAAGAACAGTGATATTGTGGGGCGAGATAACTCATTCCCATACTACAAACAATGATATTATAGCATCATTTTATTGCCTACAGCCAAATAAACATAGAATATACGCAAGAATAAGGTTTCATGCCAGACATGCAGCAAACAAATGTGATAAGCCAAAGGATAGAGGTAAAAGTTCAATTAAATAACCTGTATCAACAAATATTTTCATGTTCATCAACTGTTGGACTCGAGGGTCATGGAAAATAAGTATCCCTTCCAAAATTATAACATCTGAAGGATTGACCTGCAGAAAATTTTATGTCCAAAACAACAAATATGAGTGGAAATCTCATTGCTAAAGATCCTTTGCAGTGAAAAATATTCAAAAAGGCTGTGAAAAGATACTAAGCTTGATTGTTCGTCTTTAGTACAGGATTGTCATATGAACATGCATTTTAAACATTGTGAAATATTACCCTTCTTGCAGGAAAAACATTATGTTTATAACTCTTGAAATCATATTTTGGAATATCTACTGCTCGGCCATGCCTCAAGTTATCCATTGATTCTAATAATTTCTCCGTGTCAAATGCATCTGCAGGAAAGAGCCAATATTACATCAATAAAATTCAAAACAGGCATAGGATCAAACAGCAAGCACACACAAAACTGATGAAGAAATCCCTTTTTCCGTTTGCTGATTAATACTTGAATGTTCTCAGAACATACCACATACTTCATAGTTTAGCACATATGCATGATATTAAGTAGCTAAAATTTAGAATAAGACAAACTAATTTCAGATAGTACCCTTGTTACCGATCCAATGCGTAGAGAACACTTTGTAAACAGGTAAATAGAGACAGAGATATGGTAGAACTTTTTGTCAAAAAATCAGCAGGTCATTGTTTTCTAGATACTTTGGATTGCTGTTATAGAGATATTCTCACCAGGATGGTCAAAGTTGTATTCATGAACTCTTGCAAGTTCCTCTTCAGTGAGTTTGTGATAAAAGGAATCCTGGCACATTGTTCATGTTAAATATGTATCCGATTGACCAATGGTTACTTACTGTACAAAAAAGAGCTAAAAAGTAGGTCAAATTAAAATGTTGAAAAGTTTCCTTCCACAATTGATTTCCAATGATAAAAACTCTCTCCCTTTTCTTTCTATGAATGACCGGCCAACAAATCATAATCAGCTCAATGAAGAGCTATTTTAAGACAGAAAGAAGCCAAGAGTGAAAGAAAGACATGGTTCATGACAGATTGACTGAGTAAAGCAAACAATTCAAAAATCCAATTTTAAATGAATTTAAGAAGAAAATCAATATCGAAACAGGTGGATGGGGGAATGCATTTCAAATTCATACACTTTAGAGATCTTTAGTTGTTCAACTTTGAAAATTCATGGGAATTACAAATTCACATGGAAGAGTTTTCTCGATGTAGCTCTTAACAAAGCCAACATTTGGAACTTAGAGAAAATACCTGATTAACTAATACTACACGCTGATCATGAAGTTGCTGAATAATCATATCGCAGACTGTAGTCTTGCCAGATGCTGCTCCCCCGGCAACTCCTAACCCATAAAATAATAGCCAGAGTTAGATAAAATGAAAACCAAAAAGAGAAAAGCACAAGTAATTGAAGAAACCAATGCATTAACCAAATGCTACATAAGTATTAGTTCAGCACCTTTACATAGTTTTTAAATTATAACTCAAACAAATTGAATAAAAGGACATTATATATTATTATTATTATTATTATTATTATTATTATTATTTGTGTCTCAAGCACAATGAAGTGAAAAGTGTCAACATTTGGTAGATTATCATATCATATTAAGATAATGCTTCCTACAAAAAAAGAACACAAAAAAGAGGGGCTATCCATTGAATTTTTTTCAGCAATCCTATCCAAACTTTTTCAGATCAGTAACAACTTTTGGTCATTAGTGCTTCTAAAAGACAGCGTGATTAATCATAGAACAACATTCATCATGTTCGAACTTACCTATGACAAAAGGTTGATTATGCATATTTTCAGTAGCTGGTGAGATTGTAGGCTTCTCAAAATGTCTTGAATCCAAACCATCCATATGGAACCCAGAAAAATGGAACCCAGAAGAGGTCTCAATCATATCTTCAACTGCTGCAGAACCCATTTGCTTAAACCTACTCACAAACTTACATGTAAGGAAACAAAACAATGAGCTAAAATAAGATAGAAGCTTAAATCCAAGATCAACTCTTGATTGATTGAATTGAGTCTTGATCCATTAATTTTCCTTTCTAAGAAGGAAAAACAACATTCACAGATACAATTTCCTTCATACGATCTTAACGATGAAGCAAAGTTCTCCCTTTACTAATTACATATTTCAAGTCTCCTTCGATCAGTTTCAAGGAACAAAACATAAAACAGTCACACAAATTGCAACCCGATTACAGCACATCCATTAAGAAGCGGAATCTGAAAGAAACAACCCCAATAAAGTTCCTTCCTTTTCTTCGATTTTCTTGCAATTATGTGTCATTGTCAAGAACAAACATAAATTCAAGCTCAAACATAAACATTAAACACAATTACCACCTTTTTGGTATGTCACATGAATCAAATCTCTCATACAACAAAATGGAACCATGATCAACAGTAATTTCCACCGGCAAAAACAAGAGCCTTTAGCTCAAATCATAAATAAGTAAATAACGCATAACATAATCCAACCATGTGAAGCTAAAATCTACATCATCTCTTTCAAAACAACCAACGGTCACTCCCCATTAAAACTAAACCTAACACCTTCTGGAAGAAGTAAAAATACCCAGATCAAAATCAACACAATAAATGCAGGCAAAAAAGAAGAGAAAAATTCAAGCAAAGACTATACATGTACCAGATCACTTAGAACAAAGAAGCACCAAGTAAAAAAACAAGACTAACAAGTAGCTCAATGGGGTTTGTTGAATTGAAATTACCTGATTTAATGGATTGTTAGAGAGAGAAAAGGGGAGGAATATCTCTTGGGAGAGTGCTGGGGCTGAGTGGGGAAAATTGATTTCATTTGAAGGTATTTATACAGTTTAAGAGTGAGAAAGAGCTTTGCATAAGCCATTGCATTTGCATTTTTCACCCCAAAGATTAATCTTTAAGCAAAAACTACAATTGGATTTTTTTTCCTTCGAAGTTGGCAATCATATGCGAACTCATTTTTCAACTCACCAGTAAATTAGCTCAACACTAAATATTTGATGCATTGCGATGTCTATTATAAATTCTACCATATAAAATTTTAATTTTAAACCTTAATATTAAATTTTAATTCTTAAACTCTAAATGTTAAATTTTAATTTTTTAATCTTAAAGTTTAATTTTTTAAATTCTAAACCCTAAATTAAATTTATTTTAAAAAATAAAAATTCAACCCTGGCGCAAAAAAAAATATTTTCTCATATTGAAGTATGTTCTCTGTTTTTTTCACAATATTAATAACTCATATGATTAAAACTCATATAATTATTATAAAATATTGGTTAATCTAATTTATTTTACTCATAATTTCAAGATTAACAATTATCTAAATAATAATAAAAATTATAATGTTTCTCTATTAATAAAATTTTATGTGTATTATTTACTTTTTTGTTATCAACCTAAGGAATAATACAGTAAAAAAAAGAAATGTTATTTTGTTAGGAATTTAAATTTAAATAATTTTATTTGTAAATTGTGATAAATTTTATTAATTATAAAATTGAGCAAATATTGTGACGAACTACACCAGTAATATTAAAAATACGCTATTTTTATTAAATTTAGAAGGAAAAAATAATTAATATTTTTTACGCTATTGATGTATTTTTAAAGAAATTACGAATTTAATCGTGAAAAATAAAATATGACATTTTTTAAAGGAAAAAAAAAACGGAAAAGGTAGTAAATAAGGAAACGGGACATTTACTGGCATTTACTGCCACCGTCAATAAAAGCACCGCCCCGTTTAGAGGGAAGCGCACGTGGGCAACATGAGGGATTTGATTGGTGAGATTTTCGGGAGCGGGCCCCACTGGCAGGTGTACACGTATTGTCCAACTTTTTTTTGAACAAAGTATTGTCCAACTTAACTAGTGGGTCCCTTTGGAATCTTTCAATTATTATTCTCACAGCTGGCTTTTTTCATATTCATCCCCTCTCTTCTTTTTTTCCTTTCCTACCATGGTTTTATCTAACCTATACACACATTTAAAAAAATTATTTAAACTCTAACCTTCAATATATTATAAAACCTTAAAAGATTTCAATAAAAAAATTATTTAATGTTTAGATTTTAGGGTTTAAGATTTGGAGTTTGTAGTTTTAAGGTTTATATTTTTAGTGTTTTGGTGTTTATGATTTTAGGTTTTAAGGTTTGGGTTTTGTGGTTTATGGTTTAAGATTTAAGTTCAAGGTTTATGATTTAAAGTTTAGGGTTTACTAGTACATTGAATGAGAGTTTTTCCAATAAAATCTTTTAGTATTTTGTAATACATTAAATGATAGAATTTTTTTCAATTGAATCTTGTAGTTAATCTAAGCTCTTAAATAACTCTTTCAGAGTTTATGCTTTATGGTTTATGATTAAATACAAGATTGTATAGGTTAAGGTTTAGAGTTTATGTTTTAAGGTTTAAGGTTTAGTAATTTAGATTTTAAAATAGCTATTGAAATTTCAATAAACCATAGAAAAATTCAATTACAACACAATTAAGAAGAAAAAAAATTGGGTTAAAATAACTTAAAAAATTCTTACAACTCAAAAACAATGAAAACGAAAATTTATATGGAAATAGGCATATCAACGAAAATTCAAAAGCTTCCTGAATCTCCTTGTCTCTGTCAGGTTTAGTAATTTAGATTTTAGATTTTGAAGAATAAGTGTATAATTTTTTTTACACAGTTTGTGTATCAAAATGTAACTCATAATATAATTATCTGATATATTAATCAGTACTAGCCAAAAACGTATATTAACTACTCATTTTGTCCTATAAAATTTGTCTCTTTTGTATTTTAAAATTGTTTCATTTAAATTAAAAAAACTCAACCATTTTTATTAGGCACATTTGCTTTTCTACCATCTTATTTAGTTTTTCAACAAAACAAGCTTTAACTTTTCAATGTTAAAATTGTCATATTAATTATTTTATAACACATCTCTTACACAAACTTTTCTTCCTAAAACAATATAATATTTTTTTGAGAAAAAAATCTAACACAAATTATAATAAGAGGAGGCCAGTTTTTAAGAGTGCTTGTTTCCCAATTAGTTATCTTTTAAAAATTAAAATTATATAAATACTCCTAATTTATTTATTTATATTATCATTTGTGTTAGATTTTTATGTTATTGAGTCTTTATTAGTTAAATCGTATTATTAAACTCAATTATAAATTTTATAACAATATAATCTAAAATTATGATGTTATTAATTAATTAAAGCCAAAAAAAGGGTCCCTTTCAAGTGTAAGTAGTGTGGCAAATCTTAACGTTTGGACCCTTCGCCTAACATTTAAAGCGAAGACCCTCTCCCAACTGCTTTTGATTTTGTGAGTGATGAAATGGTTGTGCTGTCTAATTTATACCACATACATTTGATAATGCATCAAAATTTATCCAAACATATAAAAAAGTTTAACATTTTAATGTAATCATATGGTAGTATTTATCGTTTACTCTTTTTTTAAAAAAAATATACACTTATCGTACAAACAAATTATTCAAACTCGAGTCTTTTAAATATAACAACGCTCTTTTTTCACTAGGACCGCTCAATGAATTCCAATATACAACTTTTTAAATACATTTATAAATATGGAAAATATCTCATGCACTGGCGGTGGAAACAAAAAGTTTCCACGTGTGCCTTAATTTTAAAGTTTAGAGACTTGATTTAGGGTTTATGAGTTTAAATGTAGGGGTTTAGAATTTATGGTTTAAGGTTACAACTTAAGGTTTAGTTGTTAAGATAATATGGTTAGAAATTTAGGTCTTAACCTATAAACCTTAAAGTTTAATTATAAACCTTGAATTCTAACCATAACCCCTAAATTAAAATATAACACTCTCAATAAAAAAAAGAAAAGAAGATATATAAAGCTCGTTCTCTCTCGATGGCAGGAAGGGTCACCCTGGCGAAATCGGTCTTAGGGCCATCCATGTATACTTTATGCAAACAATCATGTTGCCAAAGGGTGTCTGCAACAAGATTGAACAGTTAATACGTCGCTTTATTTGGGGTTCGACGGTGAATGCACCCAAGGTTTCTCTGATTAACTGGGAAGCTCTATGCCAGCCGGTTGATAGGGCTGGCCTGGGTTTTCGACGTCTTCATAAGTTCAACATCGCCTTCATCTTAAAAATTGGGTTCCAGATTATTCACACGCCTAATGTACTGTTTGTCCAGTTGTTGCGTGAGAAATATAGGTTGACAGAGCTTTGTCCATCTTCTGTTGCGCGCAATTCATGCACACCCCTTTGGCGAGCTTTAGACTCTGTGTGGCCGATCCTGCTAAAAAATATCTCGTGGTCTTTAGGGAATGTTAATTCAATCCGTTTCCTTGACGATGTATGGTTACCTCAACTTGGCCCCTTACGTGACCATCTAGTCCATGATCACGATCCCATTTCGCTGCATGATTTTATTTTGCCCGATGGTGATTGGGATGAATTGAAGCTGTCTAGCACCTTCACGGAGGAGGTTGTATCGCACGTCTTGGGTGTTAAATGCCCTGATCCTGATGATGTAAATGATGCGGTCGTCTGACGATGGAGCGCGACAAACTGTTTTGATATCTCATCTGCCTACTCTTGCGTGACTAGCGAGGTCTGGGCGGAGAAGCACCCAGCTTGGGGTACAATCTAGAAACTTTAGGTACCGCAGAGAGTACGTTTGTTTCTCTGGTGTGCATTTTAAGGGAAACTGATGACGAACGTTGAACGCTGCCGGCGATCTTTTGGCCAATCGAGTTTGTGTCTGCGTTACGGATCACAGCCAGAAACCCTGATTCATGCTCTTCGTGACTGTGCGTCTTCTTCTGCTGTATGGAAATTGATGTTGCCAGCTGATTCACAGACAGTTTTCCTTTCGATGGATGCTCCCACGTGGATTTATCACAATCTACGGGATACGTCCTCCATTGTGAACTTGCCTTGGGGGGTTGTCTTTACTTCGACGGCTTGGAACTCGTGGAAAAACCGCAATGAGGTGGTTTTCGCAGATGTAGTGGATTCATCTCCCTCCCTCTTGCACCGTAGCCTTACCTGGGCTCGTTACTATGCAGAGGCTTCCTGTCTTTCTCGAAGTCTTGCTACTACAACTGTGTGGGCCCCGTCGGATGATTAGCTGTGGACCAGGCCTCCGCAAGGATATGTATGTGTCAACGTAGATGGAGGCATCCGTCTCTCATTTGGTTTGGGTCTGATCGGGGGTTTGATTAGAGATGATAGTGGAAGCTGGATCCTGGGCTTTCAGCAAACGGTGGGTGTTGCCACGATTTTCACTACTGAATTGTGGGCAATCTGGACGGGCCTCCGTTTGGCATGGGAGAACGGTTTTGAGCGGGTTCAAATTCAGTCTGACTGTCGCGTAGCTGTTGACATGGTCATGGATCGCCATGCCTCCCTGAGCTCTACGCCCCTAGTTTGTGCGATTGCGACTTAGCGCGAGCGTTGTTGGATTGCAGATGTCATATGGGTACCCCGACTAAGGAATGCTACGACGGATAAACTTGCAAAGTCCTAGGATGGTGCCTCGCGTGTTTTAGTCGTTTTTGAGCAGCCGCCTTCTTTTTTAGCCTCTTATCTTGAAAGGGATATGATTGGTGCTGCGCCACCAACCTGACTTTGTCCCTCCCTCATGCAATTCAAAAAAAAAAGATAACTTTGGAAGTTTTCAAATCAGAGTTAATGACCCCCCTTACCCCTCACCTACCATCGTTATTGCTTCTTCATCAGGAGTGTGAGAGAGGAAAATATCCAACTTCCCAAATTCTTCACCTTTTCCCTTTTCTTCATTTGTCGTCCGATACACTTTACCGTTTCGTCATGGCTGACACCGCGATCCTTGTAGTGTATGCCATTGTACCCCGACCGTAGCCCAATGCTCTACTCGCAAAGAATGGTTGTTGTTCATCGTGGAGAGCGAGTTAAAGCCCCGTCGAAACCCCCTAAACCACCACATGATCTTTGCATTTTTTAGCCATCCTCATCGTCCGTTAGAGGCTCGACCACCGGATCCGAGTTCCTTCCGTTACGATGAACAAAACCCTTTTGACCGCTCATTGTTCCGACGCTGAGAGAAGCCTCGTCGGAGCTATGCTTTCTCCGGCCAACTCCCCTTTATTTTGGTTAAACCGATAAGGTTTTTGGCTGGTTTTGGATAAATGATGAATGAGTTTTGAAGTTGGTCTGGCGACCTTTCTTTTTCTAGCATGATCGTGTTATTTGGGGCCTTCGACGACCATTTCTGGTGATGGGCTCGCAAGACTTCATCGGTAGGGTAAGTGAACCAGGCGTAATGGCTTAATTCTTTTTTATCTGGTCTAAACCGACCTAGGCCCAAATCAGTTAGCCCAATCTGTCAACCCGACTCCGACCCGACCCGCTTCTGTTTGAATCGACCCGACCGAATCTGCCCACTAAGTCAACTCGTCCGAGTCAACCCAATTGACCTGTGACTGATGATGGCAGCAGTCAATGTTGGCATCAACGTTGACCGTTGACTTGACTGCTAACGTCAACGTTAACTGTTGACTTTGACCAAAAGTTAATTTTTTTTCAAAAACCCCTATCTTAGGTTTTTCGACGTTCTGAGCCCTTTTTGAAGTCTGTTTTGCAAAATTATAACCCGAAAGAACATGCATATGTATTAAGTTGCTACATTAAAAAGGGTTATTTTGATTAAAGGACTGATATAAATCTTTATATATGTTTTAAGGTATTCGAGACTCCCCCGACCGTTCGTTTGCTCAGCCCAGCTCCTTTCGATCTGCTCACCTTCGTGCCCCTGTGATTACTAGTATGACCTTATGAACTATGTGAACAAATTACGTTAGAATCTATTTCGCATATCAATCTTATTTCGTTATGATATAGGATCTAGCACTGTGGCAGAGCGTAGCGAGGCTGGTGCCCAATAAGCCATTCTAACCAGCTTTTTGAGGTGTATTCCGTGTGTGCTATACTACTGTTTTATACGAATAGTTGAAATGATTTCTCTAAATGTATCATGGAATGTTCTCTGAATTGAAAGCATGACTACTTTTCTGTTTTGAAAGCATGACTATGTAATATGTTTGAAAGTATGTCCTATGTTTGATATGAAATTGAGATATTTGATTTCTGTTTAATGGAGATAATTACACGCCTGCCATTTAATTTCTGTAGTGTCGAGTTTCCATTGCCATTTGAAGTGTCTGCAGGTACAACCCTGATCTAGTTGGTAAATCCTTCAGTTAAGCTCCTACGCCGAATGGGCTTAGGGTAAGTCTTTCTGAACCTAAGGCATTCCCTTGGGTAGGCTCCTACGCCCACAAGCCTAGGGTAAGTCCTTCAATATGCAGTTCACAGGGGATTACATTTTGGTGTTCGGTTGGAGGGTAGCTAGGTTTTAATGAAACTTTATTTGCCTTTATATCATGACCTGAAATGATTTATGCATATCTAAAACATACATACATGTTTTATCTACACTTATTGGAACACACTAAGCTCCCTAGCTCACACCCCCAAATCTTCCCATCTTTATGATACTTTTGGATAGGCTACCCTGAGACTTGATACTTGGAGGATCGACACATTTTGTACTCATCTTTTGTTGTAATGTTTCTATCCGTCATATTATCTTTATTTGGATGACATGAGCTTATATTTTAATATTGTATACTTTAATAATCGCCCGATGTGGCACCATTTTGTAACTAAAACTTCGGTATGGTTCTAGACTAAATATTTGATATTTTACCCTATGACATAGAAGTATTATCTGTTACGAGACTTTAATTTAGAAATGTTTTCATGGAAGTTTGGGAAATATGTTGTGACCTCTTGGAATTTAGGTGTAACACATGGGTATGTACATGGGGTTACATCAGAACTCATCCACTAAAACCCTTAAACATGAAATTCTAATTAAAATTTTTAAATCTTAAAATTAATATGGTTATGGAAAAACAATTTTCATAAACGTTTGTGCATAAAATAATTACCTTTTATAAATATATGCCGGCTGCCTTAATTTATGAGAATTTAGCCATTTTTGCGGTTCAAGGAGAAAAGGGTTAGCCCACTTCGGAACCATTGCCATAATTATATGCTTTTATTAAGCCCGTTTTGGTGCTGATTGGGCTAAGCTCCTCAGAATTGGACCCCAAGAGTGTCTTGTCAAGATAAACATATCATCATTAAGGATGGAGTCATGATCGAATATTGAGAGAGGCTAATAATTGAACTTAAAAATATAAAAGTTTATGAATTATTAAAACTCAAAATTGAGTGACAATGTTTAATTTATTTAATATTTAAATTTATAAAAATCTAAATTATTATTAGACCGAAAAACTGAAGGGACCAAATTAAAAATTTTAGAGGGTTTAATTAAAAACATTAAAAAATAATATTTAATATAAATTTCTAAAAATTTGAAGGAGCTAAATTAAAATTTATAAAAAAATTTAAAGGGCCTATTATAAAAACTTTAAATTGTTAGAGTGTCCTCGTTATCCTCCGCCACTGATCATCATCGTCATCATAATCTTATAGAGATACTGGAATATTTATAATTTCTGGAAAAATTCAAATATGTTTGTTTTATTAAATCCCAGTGTTATTATTTGAATTTAATCCAAAATAAAAGGATAATTATCAAATTTATAAATGAATTTTGGTACAACGTGTAATATGATATATTGTAATATGATATATAGATTTTGATTTTATGCAATTGCATGCATGAAAGTTTTAAATTTTATTTGGTTCAATTTTCACAAACCACTTTATCATAACCACGTGTAAAATATGTATGCATAAAACAAGGATGAACTATATAAATAGTACCGAACTTTTAGGGTGGATTAATTTTAGTTATTATGCTTTTAAAATATTCGATAAGGTCGCCAAACTTTTAATTCGATTTTAATATAGTCACCGAAATTTTAATTCGCTTTCAATATGGTCTCTCTCGTTACCTTCCGTTAGAAGCTTAAGTTAGTTTTCGATTTTCATAAATAAAAAAATGGGTAAGCTACACCAATCATCACTCAACTTTCTTCTCACTCCTATTTTGGTTACTAGAGTTTAAAAATTTTCAATTTAATAGCTTAACTTTCGAATTGTTCATATTTTGGTCACTCTCAAATAGGGATGGGCACGGAACCCAGACCCGACGGGTTCCGACCCGACCCGGCCCGACCGGGTCGGGTATTTTTATGAAAAAATCGGGTTCGGGTCGGGTCGGGTTTTTATGTAGGGTGAGGTCGGGTCGGGTTCGGGTTTTAGGGTGAAAAAATCCTACCCGACCCGACCCGGGACTAATAGTGTAATTTTCTCCTAAATTTTTTAGGGATATTTGTAATAATACCCCTTTTTATATATTTTTTTATAATTAGGTCCTTAAAATTGATTTTTTTATTTACAATTTAGTCCTTAAATTTATTATTTTTTACAATTAAGTCTCTTAAAATTATTTTTTTTTACAATTTAGTCCTTAAAATTGATTTTTTTTATATAGGTCGGGTCGGGTCGGGTCGGAGTCGGGTTTAAGGTATTTATTTTCGGGTCGGGTCGGGTTTTTTAAAAGATATGGTCGGGTCGGGTCGGGTTCGGGTTTAGGGTTAATATTTTCGGGTCGGGTTCGGGTGGGCCAAAAACCCGGCCCGACCCGACCCGTGCCCATCTCTACTCTCAAATGACATGTTTATACAAATAGAAAATTTTGATTAATCCTTAAAAAATATTTTAGTTAATTGGTAAATGCATATTATTCAATTCTCGATCTTATATTGTACCAAATAAATCAGATAACCGATTATCCAGTTAATCGAAATATTTGATTCTGAAAATGATTTTTTACTTTGTTTATTAAAATATCAAATATGATGATATGGTAAATTTAATAATTGTTCGGTTGCGATAAAAGTGTAACAACAACTAGAAAGTTAAAAATTGAAAGTTCACACCTATTAGTCCTACCCAAAGCCATTTTTTTTTTAAAATCAGAAGGGTATCAAAATCACTAGACTATAAGATATTGTAATACATAAAATTTAGAAATATTGTATATAATATATCAGACTAGTTAATCAATTTTGCTTAAAACTGTGAACTGTAACCGAATCGAAATAATTTATTTTAAAATTTTGTACTGAAATCGAGTTCGATTAATCCTTAAAAAATTATTTTGGTTAATTGCTAAATTTAGATTATTCAATTCTCGATCTTATATTGTACCAATTAAATCGGATAATCGATTGACCAATTAATTAGAATATTTGATTCGAGTAATAATTTTTTTTACTTTGCTTATTAAAATATCAAATATGGTAATATGGTAAATTTAATAAGCAAAGTAAAAAATCATTACCCGATTTTTTAAAGATTAATCGAATTTTTCTATTTGTATAACAATTTCATTTGAGAGTGACCAAAATATGAACAATTCAAAAATTAAGTTATTAAAATTAAAAATTGTTAAACTCTAGTGACCAAAATAGGCGTGAGAAGAAAGTTGAGTGATGGTGGGTGTAGTTTACCTGTTTTTATTAAGGAAAACCGAAAATAAACGTCAACTTCTAACACGAGGGAACGTATTGAATTCGAACTAAAAGTTAGGTGACTTTATCGAATATTTTAAAAATATAGTGATCAAAATAAATCTTCCTTAAAAATTCAGTGATCATTTATGTAATTTAATTATATTTGCCCAATATGAAAATAAATAGATATATTTATTTTTATAAATGTGTAAAATTGAGTTAAAGTCACATTTTATGGAAAATTGAGCCAAAATTAAGGTAACATATATATAATTCTATCAAATCATAATTTATTTATCCGTTATACTACCAATCAATGTTCATGTCTAAATTTTAGATTTATGCCTTAAATAAATTATTTGCAAGATATCCAAACTCATTAGACATTCTAATTTAGTAATTCAAAATAAATACCTCTGGTCTAGGTTTTTTCCCTTTTTCTCTCTAGAATTTTTTATGTTTTACATTTTTTATTATTCATACTAGCTGACACGCGTCGTATAGTGTCAAAAATAAAACCTTAAACTCAAAATAAATAAGATTTAAATTAATATAGCGAGAGTAAGGGTCGATCCGCAGGGAATAAGAACTCTAACACCTTTCTTCTGATTTAGACCAATAACTTGTAGAAAATAAAGGAGGATTTTAGAATAGTGATTTGAATGAGAAAAATAGTAAAAACGTAAAAATAAATGTTGAGAATGAATTATAGATAAAAATAGCCTCAAGCCACGCTTTGCCACGACATCTTCGATCACTGAAGTTGATTTTTCTTCGACTTTCCTGCAGGTTACAGTCTACAAGGCCCAACCCTTGTAACTTACTTCTCGTTGGTAAATTCGACTCCCAGGGCAATCCTTGAAGTCAAACTTTGGTGAATTAGCCACGGCAATCGATGCTAACTCAGATATGAGTTAGTGCTGGAGAAGCCCGTGCTCGGATATTCGTCTCGATGAGAATTGTTTCCGATTTTGATTCCCCTTAGTGGACCGCCACTAAGTTTGTTCTTAGGGAGTTGAATTGGCTACAAGTTTTTCCTCGTCCCCAACGATGGATCTAAACCACTTCAAGCCGATGCGCGCTCTCGGAATGAAACAATTGCGATGCCTAAAGATTAGGCCGATTGCCTAATCAATTTTACAGAGAATCTAAAAAGGAGTTGTTAAAGGATTGAAGTATTTTCCTAATCTCACGAGGTTTGTCGGGTTTGGCGTTGCTTTTGGCTAAAGGGAATTTAGTTAAGCATGGTTTGTGAAAAAACTATACTTAATAAAATAAATAAATAAATGGAGAAAAAGAAATGGAGAAAAATAGAGAGCTTTATTAACTCAAGGAAGAAGAGAACAATGGAAAATGATTGATGAATAATTCACCCCCAAAGTGGGGTATTTATAGTAGTTGGAAAACCCTAAAAACCTAAGATGATAAATCCTAAAATTTTTAAATAAAATTACATAAGATAAATATCCAAGTTTTGAATTTAAAGATAAAAATCGGATGATAAGCTATCTTGATAAGTGGACTGATAAGTTATCAGGCTTGCTGATGTCATCTTCTAGAAGGTGCTGACGTGGCGCCCAGTCAGCATTCATGCCCTGGTTCATGCCCATGAATCTGCCCACGACTTCAGTATTTTCTGCAGCACTCCAACTCATTTCCAGCATTACGTAACCTGCATGAGAACAACATAAAAACAGCCCAATTAAGTCCTTCAAACATATATATTCGATCAAAATAAGGACTAAAAATATAACCAAAATAAATACTTATCAAATTCCCCCTCACTTATCCGATGCTTGTCCTCAAGTATCTCAAAATTAAACAAACTTAAGTTCAAGTTTTCATCCTTAATTTCACGAAGTCTCAAAAGGTCTCAATATGATTAAGCAACTAAGTATGAAAGAAAACTAAGGAGCAAAAATAGATAAATGGCAAGATTAAAAATTTAAAGCAAAAACGACATTCTAAAACTCTACTAACATCAATGATGCAAACCAAGTACCCTCACAAGGAATCGCTCATGTCATAAGTGTTTAAGGGTAGAGAAAAATCACTCGAGTCAAAGCTAATTAGAGCATAACCATAAGCTTGTGTTTAAATCTAATCTCCACTACTAACATGAATACGATGCAAAAATCAAGAGGTCTTAAATAAGGGTTGTAATGGGGCTAAGGTAAGGGTAGGATAAAGGCTGAAAATAAGGGCTAAAATTCAAGACAAAAAATCATCCCAAAAAATATATTCGAAACTGTTTTTTTTCTTTCGAACCAAAACTGCTCGACAGTGTACCTTTTTTTTCGAACTGCACTGTTTTTTTTTTCTGTTTTTATTTTTCTACAGACTCGAACAATTTCATGCACTGCATATTCGAATCAATTCTACACTGTATATTCGAATCAATTCTGCACTGTTTTTTTCTTCTGCACAGTATATTTTCTGCTGCTGCACTGCACTTATTCAAATCTGTTTTTTTAAGACGATTTTTGTCTTGAAAAAGGGAACAAAAGTAATGGAATTGAGAAGAAAAATGGACTAGGCTTAAAATGTGGTGATTTTCAAGAAAAAAGGCTAAGGCTCAAAAATTGTTTCACTAGGGGAAATTAATTAAAGGGTAGGTAATTTATTTGGGAAGAGAAATGGTTAAAACCTAGTGCCTCTATCATATTAAAGCATCATAATCAATCAATGTAATCTCAAAAAGAATTTAAAAACAAGTTCTAGAACGCAACTAATTTAGCTAGGCACACTCAAAGAAACAAAGAGCAAATATCATGCGTGCTCATTAGGCTCAAAAACTCACAAATATGTCTTGTGTACTTAGGTAAGCATCATGTGGATTAATAGAGAAATAAAATGTCATATAAAAGATTTTAATCAAAAATTAATCTTGCCAAAAATCTACCATGCAACCTAGAATTTTCTAACAAGATAGATACAAAACCATGTGAAAACAGTGAGACAAGGCGAAATTAAGGATTTAACGAAGAACTTTAAATTAATAAAATCAAGATTTCAAGCGAACAACCAAAATGGATAAGCAAGATAAAATTGATAAGCATATCTCCCTCCCCCTCACTTAGATGCATTTTGTCCCAAAATGAAAATTTAAAAGTAAAAAGAGAGGATGAGGAAACTCCCTGAATGATGGTGGCTGGTTGGTGCAGAGGTGACGAGGCGCGGCGGACGAGGCTGGTCTCGAGTGCGAGGCATGGCTTAACGGTGGTGTAGGGTTGTTTCGGGTGGCTGCTGAAGGAGATGAAAGAAATAAGGGGTTTGGGGGTTATGCAGCTGGTAGGAGTTAAATAATAAAAGAAAGGGTTTAATGGGTGGGGTCCATGGAATTTTAATTGGTTGATGGTTAACCGGGTAGGGAATTGTGTAGGTGGGGTCCATGGGTGTTTTAATTGGGTTTGAAGAGTGGGGTTGACCGGGTAGATAAGGTTTGTTTGAATGAGTTTAAAATATGGGTGAGGTGATTGGGTGGGAAAGGGATAAAAAAAATCCGAATTTTAAATTAAAAAAAATTGGCCTACAAAATCCTGATAGCTTCTCATCTCTTTATTCGATCTAAATTATCTGCAAATAAAATAAATAAGAGATCAGATAAAAAATAAAATTCAAATAAAAAAGATAAAATAATTAAAATGAGATAATAATAAAAATAAATTCAAAAAGATAATTAAAATGAGATAAAAATAAATTCAAAAGTAGATAGGAAAATAAATTCAAAATAAATATGAAAAGATAATGAAAATAAATTTGAAAAAAAGATAAAATTAAAATTAAAAATCTAAAATCAGATTTAGATAATTTCGATTATTTATTTTATCTCTTTTTTCTTTTTTTTCTTTTTCTTTTTTTTGTTTATTTTAACTAAAAAGAAAATTCAAATGACATTAAACTATGACACTTTAAAATGGAATAAAATAAAATAAATAAAATAAAGAAAGTAAAAAAATAATAAAAAAATAATTAAAGTAAAAAGAAGAAAAGAAATGGGTTGCCTCCCATCTAGCGCTTGTTTATCGTCATTAGCTCGACGACCTGGTTCAGACTATAGGCATTGCGACAAATTCTTCAAGTTCTTACGCTTTATCCAACTGAGTATTTCCCTACGAGAAATTTTGCGATTATGAGGTTTTTTTACTGGAAAAATTTCTCTTTCACTCTTCAATTTATTTGGAGGTAATTTTAACTCCAAATTCAATTCCTGCAAAATGAAAGAAAACATTTTAGATTTTGATGGAGTTAGGCGTAAATCAGAATGAACAGAGGAAACATTTTTCAACTCCTTAATTCCTTTGTCGTGATCCTTCAAATCCCTGCACGAATCATCAACAGATTTAGATTCTATAAATTCTTCAACGGCGGGCTCAATAACATCTATAAAATTTATACTAGCAACATTATCAGGATGTCGCATCGCTTTGTAAACATCAAATTTTACCACCTCGCCATCGAACTCCATTGTAAGGATCCCGCTTCTCACATCGATTTTCGTATTTGCAGTACTTAAAAATGGACGACCAAGGAGGATTTCGGAAGAATTATTAGTCCGATCGTTTTCCATGTCTATGACATAGAAATCTGCCGGAAAGATTAAATCTTTTACCTTTACCAGGACATTCTCTAGTAATCCTTCCGGGTAAATTGTGGATCTGTCCGCCAGCTGTATGGTTACTTTCGTATCCTTCAAAGGCTCAGCAGAAAGTGAGTTATAATATGAAAGAGGCATAACATTAATAGAGGCCCCTAAGTCACACATTGCTCGTTTAATACCCACTTTACCGATTTTGCAGGGAATGGCGAACATACCTTGGTCCTTCAATTTTGGTGGCAACTTTCGCTGGAAGACCGCCGATACATGCTCTCCTAGATTAACCTTCTCAATTCCAATAAGACGACG
This sequence comes from Hibiscus tridactylites, assembly GCA_958450335.1. Lineage (NCBI taxonomy): Eukaryota > Viridiplantae > Streptophyta > Magnoliopsida > Malvales > Malvaceae > Hibiscus > Hibiscus tridactylites. Next base: position 53,027,088 of record OY288282.1, read on the forward strand.
TTTATTAGTACATAAATCTTTAAGGAACTTAGCATACCTTGGGATTTTTCGGATTACGTTGAGGAGTGGAATATTGATCTCTACTTTTTGAAACACATCTAGGATCTCCTTTTCTTCTGCTTGTTTGTCTCTTTTCATTAATCTCGACGGGAAGGGTGGTGGTGTAGCGTAGGGAGAAGGTACAGGGGTTGGATCGGGCATACCTTTTCTAGTAGGGGTGATTGCTTTTTTTCTTCTTTTTGTACGCCATCTTCTTTAGCTTTAGGTTCGATGACTGTACCGCTTCGTAGAGTGATGGCGTTCACATTCTCTTTTGGATTAGGCTCCGTTTGAGAAGGTAATTTCCCTTTGGATTCTAAGCGACTTACTGTTAACGTCAGTTGACTTATTTGTTTGTCAATTGCTTCAAAGTGAGCTTCGGTCTTTAGTTGAAATTTTTCTTGGGCTAGCGCTAACTTTTCAACAATTGACTCCAACGATGGCTTCTGCGGTTGATATTGTTGTGGTGTAATTGGTTGATAAGCTTGATTTGGCCTTTGGTTTTGCGCGTAACCGAAGTTTGACTGGTTTCTCCATCCCTGATTATACGCATTTCCTATGGCATTGGCTTGAGCGATATCATCTTCCTGAATCATCGGACAACAGTCTGTCGGATGTTCTGGGCTGGTACAGATTCCACAAAGTCTAGCTGTTTTTCTCTTATCTGCAACAAGAATTTGCACTATTTCAGCTAATTTATCGATTTTGTTTTCTAATGAAACTGTACTTACCTCGCGAACCCTTCGAGATGGTTCGCTAGACTGATTGAATCTTTGAGAGTTGGCGGCCATGGTTGATATCAGTGTTTTAGCCGCTGTTGGTGTCATGTTGACTAGAGCTCCGCCACTTGCCGCATCTATCACCTTCATGTCCATAGGCGTTAATCCTTATAAAAATACTGGAGGAGGGTTTGTTCCGACAACCCATGTTGTGGACAATTTGCACACAACTTTTTAAACCTCTCCCAGTATTCATACAAGGATTCAACTTCTTTTTGTTGAATGCTTAGGATGCTGCGCCTGATTTCGCTTGCTTTCGCTGCAGGGAAGAACCTGTCAAGAAAAAGTTTAGCCATGTCAGTCCATGTTGTAACAGAATTAGGGGGTAAATCAAATAACCAATCTTTCGCTATATCAGCTAAGGAAAATGGAAATGCTCTAAGTTTGATTTGGTCGTCGGATACTCCCTGTGGCTTTGTACTTAGACAAACCATGTGAAATTCCTTCAAATGTTTATGAGGATTTTCTGTCGGTAAGCCGTGAAAGGTAGGCAAGAGATGGATCAAACCCGTTTTTAGCACGAACGGTGTTTCGCCATTCGGGAAAGTTATACACATAGGTTGTTGGCCATCGGACGCCTCATTCAGTTGGTGTATGGTTTGATTTTCGTCTCCCATCGGATTGGGCTCGTAACTCGATTCTGCTTCGGATTTGATTTCTAGATCGCATTCGAATCTCTGCTGGCGTCTTTTGTTTTTCTTTTCCCGAAGTGTTTGTGCGTTCAACTTTCGGGCTAGTGCTTCGATTTCCGGGATGAGATCAAATTGTTCTCCCGGATTGCTCCTGGTCATAAATCAAATAAAACGATATTAGTACTTTGCTGTATTCCCCGGCAATGGCGCCAATTTTGACACGCGTCGTATAGTGTCAAAAATAAAACCTTAAACTCAAAATAAATAAGATTTAAATTAATATAGCGAGTGTAAGGGTCGATCCGCAGGGAATAGGAACTCTAACACCTTTCTTCTGATTTAGACCAATAACCTGTAGAAAATAAAGGAGGATTTTAGAATAGTGATTTGAATGAGAAAAATAGTAAAAACGTAAAAATAAATGTTGAGAATGAATTATAGATAAAAATAGCCTCAAGCCAAGCTTTGCCACGACATCTTCGATCACTGAAGTTGATTTTTCTTCGACTTTCCTGTAGGTTACAGTCTACAAGGCCCAACCCTTGTAACTTACTTCTCGTTGGTAAATTCGACTCCCAGGGCAATCCTTGAAGTCAAACTTTGGTGAATTAGCCACGACAATCGATGCTAACTCAGATATGAGTTAGTGCTGGAGAAGCCCGTGCTCGGATATTCGTCTCGATGAGAATTGTTTCCGATTTGATTCCCCTTAGTGGACCGCCACTAAGTTTGTTCTTAGGGAGTTGAATTGGCTACAAGCTTTTCCTCGTCCCCAACGATGGATCTAAACCACTTCAAGCCGATGCGCGCTCTCGGAATGAAACAATTGCGATGCCTAAAGATTAGGCCGATTGCCTAATCAATTTTACAGAGAATCTAAAAAGGAGTTGTTGAAGGATTGAAGTATTTTCCTAATCTCACGAGGTTTGTCGGGTTTGGCGTTGCTTTTGGCTAAAGGGAATTTAGTTAAGCATGGTTTGTGAAAAAACTATACTTAATAAAATAAATAAATAAATGGAGAAAAAGAAATGGAGAAAAATAGAGAGCTTTATTAACTCAAGGAATAAGAGAACAATGGAAAATGATTGATGAATAATTCACCCCCAAAGTGGGATATTTATAGTAGTTGGAAAACCCTAAAAACCTAAGATGATAAATCCTAAAAAATTTAAATAAAATTACATAAGATAAATATCCAAGTTTTGAATTTAAAGATAAAAATCGGATGATAAGCTATCTTGATAAGTGGACTGATAAGTTATCAGGCTTGTTGACGTCATCTTCTAGAAGGTGCTGACGTGGCGCCCAGTCAGCATTCATGCCCTGGTTCATGCCCATGAATCTGCCCACGACTTCAGTATTTTCTGCAGCACTCCAACTCATTTCCAGCATTACGTAACCTGCATGAGAACAACATAAAAACAGCCCAATTAAGTCCTTCAAACATATGTATTCGATCAAAATAAGGACTAAAAACATAACCAAAATAAATACTTATCACTAGCCGATGTCTACATCAACTTTAGTGTTAGTTGTCGACCGTCAATATTTTTTATTGATTTCTTATATTCAGTTCTTGTTTCCTTTTATATTTTGATTTGTCTGCAAGATGTATGTGCATTGTCAAATGGTTAAAAATATGTACTAACAGATAATACATTGTAATCGCCTTAAGACTATTCAAAAAAGTTCTTGTTTTCTTTTAAATTTGATTTTCTAATTTTTATCTGCCTTGTGGCACGTTTTGCCTACCTTTTTGGTAGACCTGCGTTCGTGGATGACTTTCTCATGACGTCCGTCTCTTATTTGCAGTTATCGATGGTCTTTTAGTATTTTGATTCCTTGTTGTGGTTCGTTTGTCAATGCAATCAGATCTATTTTGTGAAGCCACATGCAAGATTGTAGGTTTCATCACTTTGTTCTATCATTTTTCTTTAGTCATGTGTTCTAGACCCACTAAGATCACCCCTTCCTTCCCCTCCCATTTAGGTAGGATTAGGACTAGGATTTGTCAAAAAAAAAAATATTTGGGAAAAAATAGTGATAAAATGTACACACTTTTATTTAGGTATGCGAGTGTTTTAACATGACTGTATATATTAAGAAGCGTTTTAAACATTTAAACGATTTTGTGTAATTTAGGTAAGGTATAATGTAAAAAAAATGTATCTAACGTTTGACTGGATAGTTACTTTGGTCTCTATTTTTTAAGTACTTTAATCATCAATGTTTCATTTTAGGTCAAAATAGCCCTTCATGGATGAAAATTGTGTAACGACCCGGATTTGAGTTAGATTTTGGATCTAAAATTTGGGTTTGGTATTTTAAAGTTAAGGATTTAATTTAAAGATGAGTAATTATCATTTTGTGAAAAGATGGGAGGTTGGGGGGGCTTAAGATACGATTTTACTGTGATGTTTTTGAAGAGGATATTTGAGTTAAAGTGGTGAGAAAGGGAGGGAAGAAAAATCAGATTTTATATCCCTTTCTCTCTACCCCTTTTCATCATTACTTTCTCTCATTTTCCCTTTTCCTCTTCAAACTTCAATCTTTGATCTACGAGATCCGACCGTCCGTTGTCGACACCTCTATCGTCATTGTGTTCATCTTGTCGAGACGAGTTCACCGGTACCAGCGACACCATCACCGGAGTCACCGTTAGAGGGGTGAGAGAGAGGAAGTTTTGGGCTGTTGAGTTGAGGGGGTTATAGTGCTCAAAACGAAGAACGGAGGCCACCATCGTGTTCACCAGCGTCAGGACAGTTGATTTGGGCGTCCGTCGTTGTCGTTTAGCCACCGAAAGCTGCCGCACGCGCCGCTGCCTGCGCGTGAACGACATCCAGTCGAGCTCGGCTGTTTTAACCAGTCGGTTAGGCCAAGCCGACCTAAGTTGCAGGTCGATCCGGTACAGCAAGTCGGCCCTTCGATCCGAGCCAGTTGCGTCACCAGCCGCCGTTAACCTCCACCGGTGTTGACCGTTGACCCGCGTTGACTTTTTTTGAGGGACCCTACTCGAGGGTTTCTCGACATTCTGAGTCTGTTTGTGTAGTCCGTTTTTTTTTTCCAAATTCAAACCCGGTAAGTTGTTTTTACGCGTTTGACCCTTCGAATTCATTAAAGTATGTGATTAAGTGGTGCTTATGGTATTAATTGATGTACGAGGACTATTCGTGATCAGATACTGAATCAAGTGGAATATTCGAGAAGCTCAAATGAGGATTTTAGTGACATCGGCTTAAGGTTAGTACACCTCAAACTCCTATTGCTTCATGAGCATCATAAATGTGATTGTCTTGCGTGTTAGTGTCTGCAAAGTAGGTAAATGATAAATAAGAATGCATAGATACTTGTATCGTGAGACTTGATATTTATGAGATTCATGATGATGTTGTGAATATGATGAGACCCGTGGATGCTTTAAAGACCGTTTAGGGTCGTTTGAGATGCCCTTATGATTATTTGATGATTGATTGGTTGATAATTGTGATGCTTTGTATACTTGTTCGAATAGTTTGACGTGACTGATGGGAATTATGCTTAAGGGATAAATACTCGATTCAATAACTATGAAGCCGATAATTAATAATATTTGAATGAATGTGTTAGTAAACAAACCTTAATGACTTTCATAAGCTTTAGGGATCAAATAAAGCGTGGTAATATCATAATTCAAAAAATGGTACGAACTTGTGAATAGGTTGTCGATACGAGCTGTAACACCCGGGTTCAGGGGTCGGGTGAAAATAATAATTTAAAAATAGTTCGGGTTTCGGTTCCAAATTTTAAATAATAAAATAATGGCTTGGGCCTCGGGTTTTAAGACAACAAAATTTAATTGGACCGTTTCTAAAATAAACCCAAATAGCCATGGGTGTCATCCATTGTAGTTATTTTAATTCATTAAGGGCATTTAAGTCTTTAGCCTTTTAATTTCAAATAAACCTAAAATAATACTTGAGTCATCTTCTTCCCCTCTCTCCACTATTCACTCCAACGTCAAAAAACCCCCCCTCTCCTTAGGTTACTATTTCATCAAATGTCTTGCTCGTTTTGAAGAATTTCGCAAAGGTAAACACGTTTTTGACTTACCCTTGTTATTCCCTACAAGTTAATACCATTTGTTTTCATTTTTAGACATGTTTTGAGATTGGAGGTTTGAAGGATTTTTGGATTAAAAATGTTGCCTTTGGAGTCTTTAAATTAAGTTTTCTATTTGTTCAAGTCATATGAGTTGCCTACAACTAAAAGGGTCCAACAAAACCGATTTTTACAATGTTTTATGGAATTTTCGGATTTGGGTGAAAATAGGGTTTTTGGGAGGTTTTAAGTTGGGTTTTGAGGGTTTTTGAGGTGGAATCTTGAGGGCTGGTGGTTAGGCTATATGTGAGTGATGTTTTGGAGGCTTTTGGGAGTAAATTGAGGGTTGGAATCAATGGTTTTGAAGGGTGCTTAAGGGCTGCTCGGATTTTGGAAAATTGAGCTTGTTTCAATGGAAAAATTGGTGTATTGTACTTAGTATGTTATCCGGGTTGATTATTTTAGAACATAGACTGATTTGGGGTTATTTGATTGGTGTTGGAATGCTTAGAATCAAGGAATTTGGTTGGTGAAGCTTCGAGGGCGAACCCGGGGATTTCGGAGTCTTGAGCTCGGTCTTCGATCTTCTCTTGGGAAGCAACAGTGAGTAGAATCATTTGTTTTTGCATTGTGCTTGGTATGGATCCCTTTGGGGTTTGGGTGGAACCTTGGGAGGTCACCTAGACCCGTGTGTAAGACTCTCTACTCTTATGTTGTTGTGACATGTTGATTGTATATACGTTGTGATCATTGAATGCATTTTAAGTTGTTAAGGTTGTAGTCGTGTTGAGTTCGTGCCTCACGTGATGGTGGTCTAAACTACGGTGATGTGTAGTCCCACCGATAGTGACTAGTAGGGTAGTACTTTGATGTGTAGTCCCATTGGAAATCCACTAGTCGAAACGGTGATGTGTAGTCCCACCGTAAGTGTATGTTGGTTGTGCTTGAGCAAACCAAATGTTGTGGTTGAGATAGACCCTTGTGCATCCATTGTTTTCTTGCATACAAAACGTATTTTGGAAAACTGCATGTTGTGAATTGTAGAGCCTCTCTCACTAAGCTAGATTGCTTATGCTCTTTTGTTTCCAACGTGCAGATCGTTAGAGTTCGGGAGGCGAGCGGGCGAGGGAGGAGCTTTTGGAGTTCTCAAGCAAGTTTAAGTATGGTTTGCTTTTGTAATAATGTCTAGACAATGGGGTGTAGAGTGTTAGGAGTTGGGGTCAAACTCCTTAGGAAGTTATGTTTGAGATTGTTAAACTCATGTTGTGTTATGCTTTTGCTCCATGGATTATGACCTATGTCTCTTATGTGGTTTATTTGCATATGCCTAAACTTGTATGATGTTGGCCTAGGCATGCCTTATGTTGACTACTTTGTGAATGATGTCTTATGCTTGCTAAGTATGCTTCTTGTGGTCTTGTGAGGAGCCTTGATTTGTATGTTTTCGTTGGATTAAATGCCCCTCATGTCAAGTCCTGATTTTGGTTTGTTGTATGTATGCTTGTGTGTGCTTAGGAGTGTCCAAGTATGCATCTAGAACCTTACATGATGTTACCAAGTAGTGAAATGAGATGTTGCAGAGCAGGGGTATCGATACGGTTAGACCCGTATCGATACGGCCTTCTTATTCCAGGCCTTTCGTTTCACTACGCGGGGAGGCGTATCAATACCATTTTGGTCACTGGAGCCACTGTCCAACTTGGTATCGATACCGGTCTCAGGCGTATCGGTACGGTCATCTAGCGTTGACTGTGAGAAGTCAACCTTTGAGAAGGGTATCGATACACTCCCTGGGTGTATCGATACGGTCTCCACGGGTTGACTTTGACCTTTTGACTTAGTCAAGGTGTATCGATACACCCCTTAGGTGTATCGATACCTCCTGCAGATAAACTTAAAAACTGGGCTTTTGGTTGTGGTTTTGAGTTCGTTCGTTTGTTTTGTAAATGATGTTCCGCGGTATGATCACCTAGGGTTTAATATCCTTTTAGACAAGTTTAAAATGAAAAAAAAATTATAGGGTTGCTAACCGAAGGGGAGCCTTAACGGGTTTCACTTCGGTTTTCCCCGTGTAGCCCACTTGGACCGGTCCTCCGGCCAGACCGGGACGAGGGGGTTACACGAGCTTTAGCCGTACTGATACTTGTGGAAATTAAGGATTTCCATTAAGCTATTTTAGTATCAGTACGCGTATGAGTAACGATATCTAGAGGTACCATATTGATACTCGTGTTCGAGTACCGGTACTCACTGAATGAGATAAATTATAATGCTAATAAAAAGATGGAATTTGACGTGGAATATTAATAAGACAATATGGATTAATAGAGATAATTAATGAGGACGATTAAGCTACACCTCCATAATAATTGATAACTTGGTAAACATTAGGTGCCTTGATGGTAATAGCAACTGTAGGGATCCTTGGGGGGATCGTGTGATGCTGTGTGTTGTGTGATAGACGTGTCCTTGCTATGTGCTGATATAGACACCTAATTGGTTGAGTTACCATTGTTTGGTGGGATCCGGATACCTAGTGTGAGAAAAGTGTGTTGCAACACCATGGTTAGAGATTTCCGAATGTATGAACCCGAGGCTTAGTGAGACCGGGATTCATTCAAAGATACTCGAGAGAGATTCCGAGCATGGGTGTATACATCCCGATGCTTAGTGGTCGCGGGCCTCACCCCATAGTGTGTATGTTTTCTGATGCTTAGTAGTCGCGAGCCTCACTCAAAGTGTATATATCTCGATGCTTAGTGGTCGTAGGCCTCACTTCTATATTATGGAATAATACTTATATGCTATGTGAAGCATTTGAGCTTGCTTTTGATATATGATTTGGCGACTAGAGGTAGCGTCATATATGTATGATGTTATATTTCCATGTTATGAGTATGGTTGGGCCTTGTGTGCCATGTATGACGATTGCTATGATGAGAGCATGTGCTTAGACGACTAATGGTAGCGCCACGTGTTTATTCATCTCTCTTTATTGCTTGTACTAGCTTGCATGCTTATGTTTATGATTAGCATGAAGTATAGTAGAGTAAATGTGTACCACTAAGCTTTGTAAGCTCAGTGCTCGAAATCATTATTTTCGTGCGTAGGTTGATCGTTGGATCGTGGGATTGATGAGCATTTTGATACGAGATTCTAGCATGTGGTGATCTCCAGAGTACAATACTTGTGTTTAATGGGCTATGTATTCATAGGACCTTACGTGTTGGAGTCTGTAATCTTTATTTTGAAATTGTATTAATCAAATCGAATGTTCAAATGTTCTAAATTTAAATTGGAGCTCATTTGTAAAGTTTTTAACTATTTATTTATGTCGAATACTTGAACTTAATGGATTTCATGAAAATGAACGTGATTTGGGCTAAACTAAGTTGAAAATTTTATGGTAACGGTTTGAGCTTGAGACCCAAATGTGACATCCGGGTCAAGGGTGTTACAAATTGTTAGTCAACTAACGGTAAATATAGGAAGAGACGTATGGCTTTATGATAGGTGGGGAGAACTTATAAAATTCTAGGGGGCAAACTTATAAAACTTGTTGGGGGCAAAAATAGATTTTCAACATATTGTATTAATCAAATCGAATGTTCAAATGTTCTAAATTTAAATTGGAGCTCATTTGTAATGTTTTTAACTATTTATTTATGTCGAATACTTGAACTTAATGGATTTCATGAAAATGAACGTGATTTGGGCTAAACTAATTTGAAATTTTTATGGTAATGATTTGAGCTTGAGACCCAAATGTGACATTCGGATCAAGGGTGTTACAAATCGTTAGACAACTAACGGTAAATATAGGAAAAGACGCATGGCTTTATGATAGGTGGGGAGAACTTATAAAATTTTGGGGGGCAAACTTATAAAACTTGTTGGGGAAAAAATAGATTTTCAATATAAAATACATAAAAAAATTCTAAATCATATACGAATTTTAATTTTTAGGCAAATCTATGTGACAGTGCACGCTGACATAACAATATCATATAAACAAAGGTGCTAACTTGACAAAATGACACATCAGTCAAAAAGTAATTTTATAAAATTATATAAAATATAAAATTATTTTTTTGTTGACGTGGGTAGGGGTGAGCAAAACTCGACTCGACTCGAAAAATTAAAATTTTCGACTCGAATCGTTTTGACTCGACTCGAAATTTCATAAACTCGACTTGAAAAAATTTCAAATAAAGTTTGAGTTTTAAAATGGAAATTCAAATAACTCGAAATTTTTAGTAATTAGTGGATTGATTTTTAAGTTTGAGTCGAATCCCTCAATTTTTCTTGGTATATATATACTGGTATAAAAATATGAAGAAATATATGCCACATATGAAAAAATATAAAGAAATATATATGCATATCTTATACGATTAGAAAAAGTCGTTTAAATTGGAATCAAATTGTACTATAACATGATAAATAATTACAATTACATTTGTATAGGAACTCGAAAACTCGATTTGACTCGAATTGAAAAAAATTCAAATAAAGTTCGAGTTGTAAAATATGACGCGTCAACTCGAATAACTCAAAATTTTTTACTCGACATGATCGAACGCCCACCCCTAAACGTGAAATTAAAATGTTTTAGAAAAAAAATAAAAATCAAAGTGACTATCCAATAAACATTAGAGTTATGAATAACGAGAGCATGCATGCGTGAATAATGGAGGGACCCAAACAATCATGCAAAATTACAAGCTTTCAACAAAATAAATATTATGTTAATAAAAAAAAAATCATCCGTATTCAGGAATGATTAACCCAAATCTTCTTAAATCTGAAGCAAGCCAAGTAAAAGGAAAGAACTATTATTGCATGTTTGGTAAAAAGTGATTTGGGCAAAAATTTAGAAGTTTGACTAGTTAAATTTATTAATATTGTTGTTTGGTGAATAACGGATTGAAAGAGTGAATTGAGATAAAACTACTAATTTTGAAAAAGCTCCTAATATGAGCTTTTTGAGATTAGGGTTTGATATTAAAGTTGTAAAGACTATTTTACCCTTACTAGTTACCAAAAAATCTCCAAACAACCTAAATTAAATATTTTCTCACTCTATTTATAAGCTAATGCTATTTATTTTTTCTTTTTATTATCACAAATTTATATGTGCATTTAAATTTATTAATTAATTAAATTATATTAAAATAATTATATAAATAATAAATTAATATATAAATCATTTGGATATGTTTATAAAAGTTATATTAAAAGTAATTTTTATAAATTTAATTAATATTAATTAGATACAAAATATTGATAACTAATAAACTATTTAAACAAGTATTAAATATAACATGCCCTTATATGTCATTTTGTTTGTTTAAATAATCTAACATCTATCAGCTATAAGTTAATTTTACTAAACACTTTTATACAATCAGCTAATAAAATTCGCTAGTCAAATCAACTAATGCAATCAGCTATCCACTAATCACCAAACAAGACCTCTATAAACAAAATGATAAAGGGACAATCCATTTCTCTTGGTTTTGTAATGAATTTGAGTATACCATCAAAACTATCAAAAACTGGGCGTATTTTAGTTTAAAAACGTACTACATACTTGATACGTTCTTGTATAAAGAATTTGGGTATCTGTAAATATTTTTCTCTCTCTTTTTTTTTTTCTATTCTCCCATACTTTTTATGTTTTTTTTCTTTTTTTTCGACTTTTTTTGCTAATATGATTCAACTATTACGTATATAAGTATGTGTGATGTCATATTCACATAATTTTTATGACTTTTCATTTTTACATTTTTTAAAATTTAAAATTTATTTTATATTTATCATATCTTTGACGTATTCATACCATGTGATTTTAAAAATTAACGTTTTCCATCTTTGTTTCCGTACTCATACTTGTACTTGTATCCATATCTGCATCGGTATATAAACATGAGTGAACATTTACAACATTAGTTTAAACAAAGAAGTTACTGGGAATGGTTTTGTGTTGGGTTCTTGTCCTTGAATCCATCCATCTCTAAGTTGATTGGAGAACTAAATATTGAGTTGTAAAAAAAGAGTAAGGATAATTGTCATTTCATCTTTTATATTTGTCATTTTATTTTTTCGGACAAATTTTTTTACCTCTTTTCGATGCTTCTTTATATGCCTAACATTAAAAATTAAAATATAAGTCTTAACTCTAAATTTTAAATCTTAAATTCTACACTCTAAAAAATACAACATGTCCCAAATTCCTTAAACTTTAACCCTAAACCCTAAACTCTAAGGCTTTACTTGGTAGAGGGAAAAGTGAAAGGGAGAAAAGAGAGAAAAGAAAGTTGGAAAGAAAATAAATTTAAGGACTGCTTGGTTGAGTAAAAATTTAGAAGGAAAAAAATAGGAGAGATAATTTTGCTTACTCCTATACAAATAATTTTTTCCCCCAAATTAGGTGAAAAATAAGGGGAAAGTGAAAACTAAAGTATGAAATTATGTTTAAAAAATTCTAATTTTATTTTAAGCATATTTATAATTAATTTTTTATGATTCCATTCAATAGTTTTACTAATTTTTATGATTCCATCTAATATTTTTATTATGACTTAATTTTGTTTTGTTTAGTCCCTAAAAATTTTATTTACTCTAAAATTTACCCTTATTTGTTTTTATTTTATCATTAAATTCAATATTATTAATAAAATAATATTTTTGTTCACTTTAGCCCCTAAAATATTTCTTTAATTCGAAATTGAACCCCATTTGTTTCTAATTTTTATAATTTTATATAATATTTTTACTATAATTTTATTTTTGTTCAATTTAATCCCTAAAATTTTATTTAATTTGGAATTGACCTCTAGTTTATAATTTAGTTCATTATCTTATAATAGCAAATTTTACATTCTAGTCACTAATTTTATAATTACAATTAATGACTTGTTTTAGCTCGAATTAACCTGAAACTTGGTCTATATGTCAATGATGATATTTATTTCATAAAGGAATGTTTAATTTCACATTTTGAAAAACTGGCCCTTGTGTTTTTTGAATGTTTTCAAAATGGCCCATAAACTACTTACTTTTTGCAATTAACACTCTATTTCAAATTAGATTTTAACACGAATTCACCATTAAGTCTAATTGGAATTAATGAGTCTAAAATGGACCTGAAATTGGGTTTTTTAACTTAAAATCCAACTTATAAATTATTTACATTTTAATCTCTAAATCCCAATTTGGTTAAATTTACTTCGATTTGAACTTCTTTTTTTTACCAAAACTGTAACACCCGTGTTTTAGGGTTAGGAGTTAGTCGGGTTCGTAGGTCCGAGTCAGTAAAATTAATTTTAATCTATATGGCCTAGGCTTGACCTAATTGAAATTTAAAATAACAAGGAGGGGCCACTTTGGTGATTTAACCCAAAAGAATTTAAAAGCTAGACAACTTTTTGAAATTAAAAGAGAACAAAAAGAAAAAAATGGTCTTCTCTCCTCCATCTCCCCACCCAACGTGAAACCCCTTTCAACCCCCCCCCCCCCCAAACCCAAAATCACTATTCCATTAGATTACTTCTTCATCTCAAGGTCTTTTTCAAAGGTAATTGTATTTTCTCACTCTCCTCTTCATTATCTACCTTTACATAGTTGAAAAATTTAAAACTATCATCTTTTGGAGTTTTAGGGTTTAATGAAAGTTTGGGTTTTTATTGAGTTTTTCAATTCGTTTTGAAATGTTAAGTTGGGTTTTAGTTTATTCACCTTAAAATACACCTAATATGTTAAAATGAATGAGTTTGGGTGAAAACCTGAAATGGGTCTTTGTGGCCATGATTAAAGTGTCTAAAACTTGATTTTTAGTGAGTTTTAGGATTAATTTGAAGGGCTGATGGTTAAAGTATGTTAGGAAGGTGTTTTGGGACCATTTGGGGTGTCATTTGGGTGTTTGAAAATAGGATTTTCAGCTAGGTTTAAGGGGAGCTCGAAAATGGGCATTTTAGGGGATTATTTGGATTGAAAATTGTTGAAGTTTGGCTCGAGCTTAAGAGTTGAGTTGATGACTAAGTTTTAGCATTGATTGAGAGTAATGAATGTGTTTTTGATTGGCTAGAAGCAAGAGGAGACGTTGGAGAAGCAACGGGATCGAATCCGGGCTTGTAGGAGGCTTGCTTTGGTTGCTAAGGAAGGGTGGTGAGTAACTTTAAATGTGTTTAAAGTTGGTTCAAGTGTGTGTAGTGTATGAGTTGGAATGTGCTTGGTAGGCCATTTCTATGTGGAGTTAAATTGGTAACTTAGCTCCTTGATTTCCATTAAATGCTATTTATACCATAGCCTACTTCTTATTGTGAAATGTGGATTGGTTTGTATATGTATGCCTTGTTATGTATATATAATGAGTATGAGACATGAATGGTGGATATGTGATGTGGTAAATGAAATTGGCACTAATTAACTTACCGTGTGTAAATGATCGATCATTAGGATTAGTGTGCACACAAATTGAGTCAAAACGTACGTGGCCTTGATGGCGTTGAGTCGTCAAGGAGGAGTACGGTGATGTAACATTCCACCGGAAATTTATATATATTCTACGGGATGATGAGTGGAATCCCATCCGTAGGGCATGTGGTGATGAGTGGAATCCCGCCCATGCAAGGTCCGGTGATGAGTGTAATCCCACCGAGGTAATGTGATTGTTGAGATTAAATCCGCACATCCGGGTAAACTAATAGTGGCCAATTGAACTTATTCTTATAATTGTGATGTATGATGTTGATATGTGATGTTTGAGCCTAGTATGATGTGAGATGTCATATTATGACTCTTGAAAGACTAGCTAGGTCTACTTGTTGTTTTACCTGCGTATGTTGTATATGAGATTAAGGGATTGCATGCTTGAACCCTGCATTGTTGATGTTTTCGATTTTAGAGCATCCTCACTAAGCTTCTAGCTTACGCTCTCATTTTCAACAATGCAGATCATTAGCGTGGTGTTAGCTCGAAGCAAGGCGTAAGGGGATTTCCAAGTTTTTGTTGCTCAAGTACGGTTTAACAATTATGTAGTAGTTTAGCAATGTGGCAAGAGTGTGTTTTTGTATGAGCTATGTGTGACTCATGTATGTGTTTGATGTTTAAGGATTGACTTTGATTGTAAACATGTTATATCTTGCCAAGTTCTTGTGTGATGGATTGCCTTATGGATGTTTATGTTGCTTTGAAGGGCATGTAAACCTATTTGAGATGAATTGTGCCTTTGGGCTTTTAACGTCTTCAAGCATGCCTTATAATGAAATGTTGCTTTTGTGTAAATGCCATGAATGAATGTTTCAATCTATGCCTTGTGTGTTTGAGCATGTTTGACATAGGAACCATGCCTCTAGTTCATGTATGTTTGTGCTGAGTGCCTTTTAGGGTCGTTTAGGGCCTTTAGAATTGTTGAGAAATGCCTAAGTTTGGCTTTTGAGGGTTGCAGACAGCCCGTGTTTCGAAATGAGCTGGGCCGTTTCGGAATGGGTAAGGCTTCAGGGACCCCGTATCGGAATGCGTTTTGATACGGTTTGGCCACTGAGAGCCCCTGTTCCGATACGAGTTTCGGAACATTTTGGCTACTGGAAATCTGAGAAATTGACGAGATGAAAGCGTTTCGAAACGGGTCTAAGGGTTTCAAAACGGTCAAAATCTCGTTTACCACGAGAAGTTGACCGTTGAGGGTGTTTCGGAACAGTTGACCTCCGTTCCGATACGGCCTCCTCGTATGGGCTTGGGGCAGTTGACCTGGTCAAGGCGTTTCGATACGCCTCAATGGTGTTTCGAAACGGCCTGTATAATGGATTAAAATTGGACTATTTAATTGCTGTGTTGGGTTCGAATGTTTGTCTTCCTCTCTTTATTCCGCTGTCATGATCACATAGGACTTAAATGTGCCATTAGAGAAGATAAGATTAAAAGGAAAAAATTTAGAGTTGCTAACCGAGGGGGAACCTTAACGGGTTTCACTTCGGTTTTCCCCGTGTGACCTACTCGGACCGGTCGTCCGGCTAGACCGGGACGAGGGGGTTACATTACCGGTCGTCCGGCTAGACCGGGACGAGGGGGTTACATTTGGTGGTATCAGAGCTTGAGGTTACCGAGACCTCGGGCAAGTAAGTGAGGTAAGCTTGATATGTTAAGTGATTGTATTGTTCGATGCATGCCTTGCCATGAAACCTTATTGTTTGACTGTTCGCATGATGATTTGAAGCATGAGTTGTTGCGTTTGGTGTAGAGTGTGTGCCCATTGCTACTATTACTTAATTTAAAAAGATTTTATAGTAAAGGGAGTACTTGAGCACTGTTGGACCCTTGCTTTGGCTAACGTAATCCTTATCTGTTTGTTGTTGTAGTTATTACCTTGCTAGCTGTACCATGAGACCACGTGGGAGGCCTAGGATGGTTCGACCGGAACCACGGGCAGCGACTCTAGGAGTTGAGCCAGTAGTTAGAGTTGAGGCTCAGGTGGGAGAGCCTGTGGTTGGAGTTGGAGCTCCTCCACCACCTCCTCCACCAGGAGTAGGAGGCGAGGCCGGGGCCGAAAGAGAGGGACCTCAGGGAGACCAAGGTGGCCAAGGGCCGACCGGAATAGACTTAGCTCCTTTGGTTCAGGCGATAGCTGGGGCATTTCAGGCTGCAGTAGCTGGGGGTCAGGCAACAGCACATCATCAGGGAGAGGGCATTGGTTTTCCATTAGAGAGACTCCGTGGTCTAGGGGCCGAAGAGTTCAGAGGGTCTACTCCAGAGAGATCCGAGTTGTGGTTTGAGAAGACTGTTCGTATCCTCGCACAGATGGGATGTACTGGTGAGCCCAAGTTAGGGTGTGTTGAGTCCTTGCTTCAGGGTGATGCCTACACCTGGTGGGTCACCATTACTTCAGGTATGGATGAGGTCGAGATTACTTGGGAGTTCTTTGAGTCAGCATTCCGTAAGAAGTATCTGGGTCCGCGATACCTCGATGAGAGGAAGAGGGAGTTTATGGCTTTGCTTCAAGGGAGTATGACTGTGACAGACTATGAGATTCGATTTGTCAGACTGAGTCAGTATGCATCTGAGCTTGTTCCTACTGAGGTGGAACGATGTAACCGATTCCGTTATGGGCTGAATGAAGAAATCAAGGGGTACACTCTAGCTTCAGACTATACTGATTTTGATGTCTTGGTCGCGAGGGCCAAGGACTTAGAGCACAGTTTGGGCTTGACCAAACGATCTCGTGGTTCTAGTTCAGGTAAGAGGTCCAGTGACTTTGATAGAGGTGATGCCAAGAGGCATCGGGACAACAGGCATCATTATGATCATAGGCGTGGTGGCGGTAACCACGGTAGGGGCCAACAGGGCCAGAGGGCTGGTGGGAAGTTGCCCACATGTGCTACTTGCGGGAGGAACCACACCGGTGAGTGTTGAAGAAATTTCCACTCGTGTTGGAGTTGTGAAGCTAGGGATCACATTAGACGTGACTGTCCACATCAGGTGGGACAGACACCAGCTCAGGCTTCAGCTAGAGCCAATGACTTTCAGAGAGGCTGCGGGCGCGGTAGAGGTAACTTACAGCCGAGGAATGATGGTCAGAGGAACATAGCCCATGTAGTTGCAGTCCAGCCGGAAGGCGGAGGTCAGGCCAGAGTTTACGCTCAGCGTGGGGATCAGCATGACACCGATGTGATCGCAGGTAACTTCTCGATACAGTCTTTGGGTTTGCTTTCTTTTATTGACTCTGGGTCTACACATTCCTACATATTGAGTGAACATGCACGGTCGTTGAATTTGCCTTGTGAAATGTTAGAGGTAGGAGTTAGTGTTACTAGTTCCTTTGGGGACACGGTAGTAGTTAGAAAAATGTACAGGAGGTGCCCGTTGATGGTTCAGGGACATGTGTTCCCAGTGGATATGATGGAGCTACATTTCTATGGTTTTGATGTAATTCTGGGTATGGACTGGCTCACGGAGCATAGAGCTAGGATAGACTTTGAAACTAAGAGGATTTCTTTGAGGCTCACAGATGATTATGAGATTGTAGTGGTGGGTGAGAACGTGAAGTTCTTGCCCAATGTAGTTTCAGTTCTGGAGGCTAAGAGGCTAGTTGAGTTGGGTTGTGAAGCATACTTGGACTATGTGATGAACCCTAATATGAGTGAGGTTAGACCTCAAGACATCCGGACAGTATGTGACTTCCCTAGTGTGTTTCTAAAAAAGTTGCCAGGGTTACCACCGGACAGAGAGGTAGAGTTCACTATTGAGACTTATTCTGATTCAGCTCCTGTTTCGATTGCTCCGTATCACATGGAACCGAAAGAACTGAAAGAGTTGAAGACTCAGTTGCAAGAGTTGACATATAGAGGCTTCATTCGACCCAGTTCTTCACCTTGGGGTGCACCAGTTTTGTTTGTGAAGAAGAAAGATGGAAGCATGAGAATGTGTATAGATTACAGACAGTTGAATCAGTTAACAGTGAAGAATAAATATCCTTTTCCTAGAATTGATGATTTGTTTGACCAGTTGAGAGGAGCATCAGTCTTTTCGAAGATTGACTTGAGATCGGGTTACTACCAGCTAAAGGTAAGAGAGGTTGATGTACCGAAGACGACCTTTAGGACTAGGTATGGTCACTATGAGTTTTTAGTCATGCCTTTTGGGTTGACTAATGCACCGGCTGCTTTCATGGACATGATGAATAGGATTTTTCATCAGTACCTAGACCAGTTTGTAGTTGTGTTTATAGATGACATCTTGGTGTATTCGCGAACTGAAGAAGATCATGACCGACACTTGAGACTAGTTTTGAAGACTTTGCTAGATCATCAGTTGTATGCGAAGTTGAGCAAGTGTGAATTCTGGATCCGAGAGGTGATCTTCTTAGGACATGTAGTGTCAGCTGATGGGATTAGAGTTGATCCGAAGAAGATAGAGGCCATCGTTGAATGGAAGCAACCGAAGTCTGTAACAGAGGTACGTAGCTTCCTAGGCTTAGCTGGATACTATAGAAGGTTCGTAGAAGGTTTCTCGAAGTTAGCCGCTCTTTTGATACAATTACTTCATAAGAGTGTTCAGTTTGAGTGGACAAATGCAAGACAGAGAGCCTTTGAGAAATTGAAAGAAGCTTTGACCCAAGCACTGATCTTGATTCAGCCAGAGTCTGGGAAGGACTATGTAGTTTACAGTGATGCTTCTTATGTAGGCCTAGGTTGTGTTCTCATGCAAGACAAGAGAGTGGTGGCTTATGCTTCAAGACAGTTGAAGACCCATGAGCGCAACTATCCGACCCATGACATAGAATTAGCTGTAGTTGTGTTTGCTCTAAAGATTTGGAGGCACTATTTCTACGGTGAGAGATGCACAATATACACCGATCACAAGAGTTTGAAGTACATTATGACTCAGCGAGACTTGAACCTTAGACATCGTAGGTGGTTAGAGTTGCTAAAGGACTATGATCTTACCATTGAGTACCATCCGGGTAAGGCCAATGTAGTGGCCGATGCATTGAGTAGGAAGATAGCCGTGGACTTGAGAGCCATGTTTGCTAGATTGAGCTTGTCTGGAGATGGTGGCTTGGTAGCCGAGCTTCAGGTTAGACCTACACTAGGTCAGTTGATTAGAGAGAAGCAACTCTTAGATAGATCTTTGGCACCTCACGTGCAAGATATAACCGAAGCTAGATCTTCAGACTACAGTTTCAGTACTGATGGGGTTTTGTGTTTCAAAGATAGGATAGTTGTGCCAGAGGATAGTGACTTGAGACATACGATCTTGACTGAAGCACACAGTATTCCGTTTGCTATGCATCCGGGGAGTACGAAGATGTACCGTGATTTGAAGAATGAGTAATTTTGGGTTGGCCTGAAGAGAGATATAGCCGACTTTGTGAGTAAGTGTTTAGTGTGTCAGAGGGTGAAGGCGGAACATCAGGTTCCCTCAGGTTTGTTGCAACCGTTGAGGATTCCGAAATGGAAATGGGAGAACATCACCATGGATTTTGTTTCGGGTTTGCCTTTGACTCTTACGAAGAAGAACTCGGTTTCTATTATAGTAGATCGTTTTATGAAGTGTGCTCACTTCTTGGCAGTCAATACTACTTACACTTTAGATAGATTGGCCGATTTGTACATTGGTGAGATTGTTAGACTGCATGGTGTACCAAAGTCCATTGTGTCCAATAGAGATCTGCGGTTTACATCTCGATTTTGAGAGTGTTTGCATACTGCTTCGGGTACCCGTTTGAACTTCAGTACGTCTTATCATCCTCAGTCAGATGGTCAGTCAGAGAGAGTTATACAGATCTTAGAGGATATGTTGCGTTGTTGCATCATTGATTTTCAGGGTAGTGGGAGAAGCACTTGCCTCTAGTTGAGTTTGCTTACAACAATAGCTTCCAGTCGAGCGTTCAGATGGCTCCGTATGAGGCCTTGTATGGCCGGAAGTGTAGAACTCCAGTTTGTTGGGCTGAAGTGGGACAGAAGTTGTTACCTATGCCGGATTTGCTCAAGGGGACAACTGACAAGGTAAAATTGATTTGTGATCGATTGAAGGCTGCTTCGGATAGGCAGAAGTCCTATGCTGACTTGAAGAGGAAGGAAGTTGAGTTCTCAGTGGGTGAAAAGGTATTCTTGAAAGTGTCTCCGTGGAAGAAAGTAATAAGATTTGGCCGAAAGGGGAAGTTGAGTCCGAGGTACATAGGACCGTATGAGATTGTGAAGAGGGTTGGTCCAGTTGCTTATCAGTTGCGTTTGCCATCCGAGCTAGAGAAGATACACGATGTATTTCACGTTTCGGTGCTCCGTAAGTATAGGTCCGACCCATCACATGTTATGCCTGTAGAGGAGATTGAATTGAATCCGAATTTGACGTATGAGGAAGAACCAGTTGAGATCCTAGCTTCTGACAGTAAGGTGTTGCGGGGTAGATCAATTGAGTTAGTAAAGGTGCGGTGGCAACGTCGGGGTGTGGACGAGGCCACTTGGGAGAGGAATGAGGATATGGAAAGGCAGTTTCCGTATCTCTTTCAGTCAGGTAATTTCGGGGACGAAATTTCTTAAGTGGGAGAGAGTTGTAACACCCGTGTTTTGGGGTTAGGAGTTAGTCGGGTTCGTAGGTCCGAGTCGGTAAAATTAATTTTAATCTCTATGGCCTAGGCTTGACCTAATTGAAATTTAAAATAACAAGGAAGGACCACTTTGGTGATTTAACCCAAAAGAATTTAAAAGCTAGACAACTTTTTGAAATTAAAAGAGAACAAAAAGAAAAAAAAATGGTCTTCTCTCCTCCATCTCCCCACCCAACGTGAAACCCCTTTCAAACCCCCCCCCCAACCCAAAATCACTATTCCATTAGATTACTTCTTCATCTCAAGGTCTTTTTCAAAGGTAATTGTATTTTCTCACTCTCCTCTTCATTCTCTACCTTTACATAGTTGAAAAATTTAAAACTATCATCTTTTGGAGTTTTAGGGTTTAATGAAAGTTTGGGTTTTTATTGAGTTTTTCAATTCGTTTTGAAATGTTAAGTTGGGTTTTAGTTTATTCACCTTAAATACACCTAATATGTTAAAATGAATGAGTTTGGGTGAAAACCCGAAACGGGTCTTTGTGGCCATGATTAAAGTGTCTAAAACTTGATTTTTGGTGAGTTTTAGGATTAATTTGAAGGGCTGATGGTTTAAGTATGTTAGGAAGGTGTTTTGGGACCATTTGGGTGTCATTTGGGTGTTTGAAAATAGGATTTTCAGCTAGGTTTAAGGGGAGCTCGAAAATGGGCATTTTGGGGGATTATTTGGATTGGAAATTGTTGAAGTTTGGCTCGAGCTTAAGAGTTGAGTTGATGACTTAGTTTTAGCATTGATTGAGAGTAATGTATGTGTTTTTAATTGGCTAGAAGCAAGAGGAGACGTTGGAGAAGCAACAGGATCGAATCCGGGCTTGTAGGAGGCTTGCTTTGGTTGCTAAGGAAGGGTGGTGAGTAACTTTAAACGTGTTTAAAGTTGGTTCAAGTGTGTGTAGTGTATGAGTTGGAATGTGCTTGGTAGGCCATTTCTATGTGGAGTTAAATTGGTAACTTAGCTCCTTGATTTCCATTAAATGCTATTTATGCCATAGCCTACTTGTTATTGCGAAATGTGGATTGGTTTGTATATGTATGCCTTGTTATGTATATATAATGAGTATGAGACATGAATGGTGGATTTGTGATGTGGTAAATGAAATTGGCACTAATTAACTTACCGGGTGTAAATGATCGATCATTAGGATTAGTATGCACACAAAATGAGTCAAAACGTACGTGGCCTTGATGGCGTTGAGTCATCAAGGAGGAGTACGATGATGTAACATTTCACCAGCAATTTATACATATTCTACGGGATGATGAGTGGAATCCCATCCGTAGGGCATGTGGTGATGAGTGGAATCCCACCCATGCAAGGTCCGGTGATGAGTGTAATCCCACCGAGGTAATGTGATTGTTGAGATTAAATCCGCACATCCGGGTAAACTAATAGTGGCCAATTGAACTTATTCTTATAATTGTGATGTATGATGTTGATATGTGATGTTTGAGCCTAGTATGATGTGAGATGCCATATTATGACTCTTGAAAGACTAGCTAGGTCTACTTGTTGTTTTACCTACGTATGTTGTATATGAGATTAAGGGATTGCATGCTTGAACCCTGCATTGTTGATGTTTTCGATTTTAGAGCATCCTCACTAAGCTTCTAGCTTACGCTCTCATTTTCAACAATGCAGATCATTAGCGTGGTGTTAACTCGGAGCAAGGCGTAAGGAGCTTTCCAAGTTTTTGTTGCTCAAGTACGGTTTAACAATTATGTAGTAGTTTAGCAATGTGGCAAGAGTGTGTTTTTGTATGAGCTATGTGTGACTCATGTATGTGTTTGATGTTTAAGGATTGACTTTGATTGTAAACATGTTATGTCTTGCCAAGTGCTTGTGTGATGGATTGCCTTATGGATGTTTATGTTGCTTTGAAGGGCATGTAAACCTATTTGAGATGAATTGTGCCTTTTGGCTTTTAACGTCTTCAAGCATGCCTTATAATGAAATGTTGCTTTTGTGTAAATGCCATGAATGAATGTTTCAATCTATGCCTTGTGTGTTTGAGCATGTTTGACATAGGAACCATGCCTCTAGTTCATGTATGTTTGTGCTGAGTGCCTTTTAGGGTCGTTTAGGGCCTTTAGAATTGTTGAGAAATGCCTAAATCTGGCTTTTGAGGGTTGCAGACAGCCCGTGTTTCGAAACGAGCTGGGCCGTTTCGGAACGGGTAAGGCTTCAGGGACCCTGTATCGGAACATGTTTCGATACGGTTTGGCCACTGAGAGCCCCTGTTCCGATACGAGTTTCGGAACATTTTGGCTACTAGAAATCTGAGAAATTGATGAGATGAAAGCGTTTCGAAACGGGTCTAAGGGTTTCGAAACGGTCAAAATCTCGTTGACCACGAGAAGTTGACCGTTGAGGGTGTTTCGGAACGGTTGACCTCCGTTCCGATACGGCCTCCTCGTATAGGCTTGGGGCAGTTGACCTGGTCAAGGCGTTTCGATACGCCTCAATGGTGTTTCGAAACGACCTGTATAATGGATTAAAATTGGACTGTTTAATTGCTGTGTTGGGTTCGAATGTTTGTCTTCCTCTCTTTATTCCGCTGTCATGATCACATAGGACTTAAATGTGCCATTAGAGAAGATAAGATTAAAAGGAAAAAAATTTAGGGTTGCTAACCGAGGGGGAACCTTAACGGGTTTCGCTTCGGTTTTCCCTGTGTGACTTACTCGGACCGGTCGTCCGGCCAGACCGGGACGAGGGGGTTACCAAAACAAAGATATACAATGTTTCTACTTATATTAAACTTTTATTTAAAGTTTAGAATGTTTATTTGGTTCAAATCTTGTAAAATTACCAAAATGTATTTTTGTTAAATCATTTACTTTCTAAAGTTTTCAAAGGTTTATTTTCTCGGGTTACTTTAGTTAATTGTTTCCACATTATGTTCATGTTGGTTGTTTGCTTTCATGTAATCAAATATGCTTGTTTTTTTTTTAATTTGTTTTAGGCCACGCAATTTGTAGCATTCATGTTCGGGTTAGATTCGTTTATACTGTGTATTAGGTGTTACGTTGACAGTCATACTCTATATTAAAAATGTTAGATCAAATTATAAAAAAATAGTAACAAATATGGGTCAATTTTATATTAAATAAAACAATTAGGAACTAAATTGAATAAAAATAATAAAACTAAAAATATTGTACTAAATTATAAAAATTAAAAATAAATTATATTTTTCAAAGTTTAATTTTTTTCTCTCATTTTTATATTATACCAAACAATAGAGAGGAAAAAAATCTTATTTTCCTTCTAGTTTTTTATCCTCTCAACCAAGCACACCGATGAAAAGAAAAAAATATATTTTACATCCTTTCATTTTTTCATCACTTCATTTTTCCATCTTTCTAATTTTTTTCTTCTCAACTAAGCAACGATACAAATTCGGATTTAGATTTAAGTATTATACAAATTACAATTACTCAGCTTATTATTATATTTACTTCTTATTATAAGGTCAAAGGTTTGTTGGCTACTTTTGCTACACTTCGAGCCCATCCTGATTTGTAAAGGAGTTCATTCGGTTTGACTAAACCGAATTAAGTAAAATCGAATTGACCAAATTTTTTATAATCATTAATCAAATCAATTTTTTTGAAAGATATATTTTATTATAATCGTCTTACCATTAGCAAGAGCCTCGTTAAAAAACCTTCCTAATCCTAGATGGAGGAAAACGAGTGCAACTTGCTAATGGAGTACACAAAAACACACTGAGCTCCCACTAATACAACTTCCACATATTCAATGACGAGCCATCACTCCCACACCTTCAAAAGTTTCATGTTCCTGTACCCTTCAACTCTATATTCTTACTCTCTTAGCTCACATCCTTGTGAAACCATCGAAACGGTATATCCCTCGCGATACCATTCTTTGCCAACTTATCGACAGTGGAGTTTGCTTCTCTCGGGGCCCATTGGATTTGCCACTCTACGTCGGAGCTGTCACAATGATTTCTCTAACAGTACTCGTGAAAATTGCAGGGGCTGCCTTTGGGTTTCGTAACCATTCCACACACTAGGCAATCCGTCTCTACTATTAGTTTGTATTTCCTTGCTCGATTGAGACCCTTGAACTCGGACAACGCTTCCTTCACTGCCAATAATTCCGCCGAGGTAGCATCCAAAAATCCAATGTTTTTGGAGAACAAAATCATCGACACATTATCCCAATTCCTTAAAATACCTCCAATCCCTCCTTTACCGAAACCCCCTTCCACGGCCCCATCAACGTTAAATTTGAGAGTGTTAAGAGGTGGTTTAGCCCACTCGCACTTTGCCTTTACCTGCCTATCAACTTTGATCGAATTCAGCACCAAGGGGTCTAACAAACACACTTCGGACGACTGAAAAGCATGTGACCATTTAATCTTGCACCACTAACCGAGAGTGGAAACATATGTATCGAACAATCTCTTCTCGGCAACTTTGGCTCCTCGAAAAATCACCTCGTTCCTGTGTACCCATATGGACCAACATATACTTGCCATGCTTAGGTACCACACCGAGGCATATTTTATTGGGACAGCACTCGACATCCATATCACTAAGAAATCTTTAACATTACCAGGCATCACGAGCTCCATCCCCCATTTATGCAACCATCTCATCCATACTCTCCAAGTTATTTCACAAAAGCAAAAAAGATGCGAAACAATTTCGACTTCCTTAGAACAAAAAGGACATGCCAGGCTATGTAGATTTTTAACTCCCCTCTTATCTAAATAGTACCTGGTTGGTAATCTCCCGTGCATTAGTCTCCACATAAACGCTTCTACCTTAGGCGGTGCGAAATTGGACCAAACGAGTTCCCAAACTTTCCTTGACTCCTCATCGCCGGCATACATTGTATCACAATAGTTTTTTACAGTATAACTTACAGTAGCATTTCCTCTCCATCTAACTCCATCCTTTTGGAACCTACCTGGTCTCTCTCTATTTAAGGTTTCCATAAACTCTTCCTATATCAACACCTCCAGTCGAATAGATTCCTGCGTAGGGGGACATTCCACTCCCAATTGTTATTTGTGAAGCTGCCAAACTCATGAATGGTTCCCGATTTAAACTGTGCCAAAGCAAAAATTCTAGGGAAGGATAATTTAAGTGGAGACGACCCTGTCCAAAGATCTGTCCAGAACTGGATATTCTTACTGTTACCAACTATAAGCCGAAAATTCTGTGACTCCGGGCTGTCTGGGCTTGCGAGAGGGGCCACTATGCTTTTCCACACCCACGATTTACGACCCCGCACCACATTTCTCGGAATAATCGCGTCCACACTTTCTTTATACTTGGCGTTGATCACTCTTCTCCACATGGACTTTTTTTCAACCCCAAATCTCCAGAGCCATTTATTAAGTAAAACTCTGTTTCTAGTCTTCAAATTCACCATACCCAGGCCACTGTTACCCTTTGGTCTCGAGACAGTCTCCCAAGCAACCCAATGTATCGTTCTGTGTTCCACTGAGCCCCAAAGAAATCTCGCGATCAAACTGTTACGTACTTTTTGGACTGAACTGGGCATAGGGAAAATTGACATATAGAAAACTGACAGGCTTGCAAGGACCGATCTAATTAAAACGATACGCCCACCAAGTGTTAACATCTTCGACTTCCAGCCACCCAATTTTGTCTTGAACTTTTTTACTATCGGATCCCATATTTTTTTAGAGCTTTTCCCCACTCCTAAGGGAAGACCTAAATAATTATATGGAAGGAATTCTATTTGGTAGTATATCATCCTTGCCCATTCTTTCACTTTGTTCTCATCAGTGTTAATGTCAATGAGTTTCGATTTCTTCCGATTCAGCTTTAGCCCTGCAACAAGTTCAAAGCCCTTTAGGACTGATGATGTTCTTAACTTGACTTTCACCTGCTCCACAAAAAACAATGAGATCATCGGCATACTGAATGTGTGACACTTCTATCTTCTCTTTGCCAATCGAAAACCCCTGAAACAGTCCATTGGCATTTTCCTTTGAAAGTAGCAAACTCAGGCCTTCCGCAATGATGTTGAAGAGCAACGGAGACAAAGGACACCTTTGTCTTAAGCCTCGACCAATGGAAAAAGGCAGAGTTGGGGAACCGTTAACCAAAACGGAGATACAAGCTGTTGAAATACACATATATATCCACTGACACCATACTAGCCCGAACCCCATTTTTCTCATCAAGTTTATTAAAAAATTCCAATTCACTGAGTCATACGCCTTGTAAAAATCTACCTTAAACACCAAACCTTCTCGACCATTTTTCTTCACATGGTCTATTGTTTCGTTTGCGATAAGAAAGCAATCAACCGGTTGTTTACCTGAATAGAATGCAAACTGATGCTCCCCGATGATCTGATCTGCCACTTCCCCCAGCCGCAACGCTAGCACCTTGGCCAACAATTTATATACGCACCCCACTAGACTAATAGGCCTATAATCTTCAATTACTGTTGGATTTTGAGTTTTCGGAATCAAAACTAGAAAGGAATGATTAAATGTGAACTCCTTCATCTATCCTTTAAACACCAAGTTAAAAAATTCAATAATTTCCCTCTTTAGACTCTTCAAAATTTTTTTCAAGAACCCCATATTGAACCCGTCCGGTCCGGGTGCTTTAGATGATTCAAACGAAGCCAATGCCTTCCAGATTTCATTCTCTGTAAATGGCCGTTCGAGCCTTGCTGCCTCATCGGGGCCAATCTTCCTCATTTCCCACTTCGAGACATCAACAGGGATGGTGTTTGTATTATTGTACATCTTTTTAAAATGTTTCTCAATTGCTTTCTTGACTACTTTCGGCCCAGTGAACTCTTCATTTCCAATTTGAATTTTCCCAATGTGGTTTTCACTCTGCCTTGCCGATGCACATGCGTGAAAAAATTTGGAATTTCGATCTCCTTCTATCGCCCATTTTAGTCGCGATTTTTGAATCCATTCTCGTTCTTATCTTCTAATTGCTTCCTACAATTTTGTTTTGTTGACACTGAGCTCGTCTTTAATTGCATCATTCGAATTTCCAGCCACCATTTTTTATTCCAGTTCAAAGCATTTTTTTCCAGAACACTAACTGAGTTTTCCTTGTCATTGTACTTTTTTGTCACCCACTCCTTTGAAACCTTTTTGCAAACCTGTAGCATTGTGCTAATATTCACCCCATTTGCATTATTACACGCATTCTCAATTTCCGATACATACTCTTTATCGTCGACGAGGTGATCGAACCATTTGAAGTATCTATTGCCCCCTGAATTTTCCATCATGGCCAAAGCGATAGGATTATGATCGGATATGTTTTTGGGATGCAAGATTTGCAGTAGACCTGTCCATACACACAAAAAATCTGGGGATACAATGAACCTGTCAAGCTACTAATGGAAGAAGCCTCCCTGAAATTAGACCAAGTGAAGTTTCCCCCTTGTAACGGGAGATCTATCAGTGTCGTATTGTCAATAAACTCATTAAAAACTTCCATTGCTTTCTTGTTGCAACTAGCCCCAATCCTTTCTTCTTTAAACCTTACCACATTGAAGTCTCCCCCGATAACCACAGTCAAATCCGTCTCCCTAATTAACTGCAGCAAACTGTCGAAAAATCTTGTCTTTCCCTTGCATCATTCGGGCCATATACGTTAATCAGAAGACACCTAAGATCTATGGCTTCCAAATTTCCTATCAGAGCGATGTAATTTTGTTCAATTACAACCCTCTCACAAACGAACACACTGGGATCCCAACACGAGATAAGCCCTCCTGCCGATCCATTTGCCGGTGAAAATTTGAACTCAAACTGCCCTCTGTGCCTACAAATTTGGCGCAGTAATTTATCATCAACCACCCTGAGCTTGGACTCTTGTAGTCGAATGAACAAATTTAGATTCAATATAACAAAGGGAAAAATCAAATCCTAAAACTTATAGTAACAAAGTTCAGTTAATTCGAAAACGGTCTGAATTAACCGAATTTTGCTATAATCTTTAAGATTTGATTTTTTTTCTTAGTTATATTAGACTAATTTGAGTTTTTTCATTTAGGTTGAAAGTTTGTTGGGTCTTGAATAGTAACGAGTCTAGGGTTAAAAATTAGTTAGGTCTCTTAACATCTTAATGAGTCTAGGCTTAAGATATAAATGTAATATATATAAATTATTAAATATTTTCGGTTAATTTAGTTAATTAATCGATTTTGAACTGGATTAACCAATAACTGATTTTTTAAAAAAAAAATTAACAGTTAATCAATTGAACACCTAATTAACCAAAATAAATTTTAGTTCTGTTGGTTAATTCAGTTTTAGTAGTGACGGAACTTAACATTATTTGTTGAGGGGATCAATTATAAAAATTTAAATTTAGGAGGAAAACATTGAATTATATATTTTTTGAGGGGTCAAAGAACAATTTTACCATAGAATTTTCTATTTTTAAAGTCCTTCAATAGACACGCCCCTAATTTTACCTGAATAATGAACAACTTACTGATTTGATAATAAAAGTTAACAATATTAGGGTCCAATTGGATGTTTGATTGCCATTAAAAAGAAAGAAGAAAATTCTGTTGCCAAACGGGAAAGAGCACTATGTTAGATTTGAGTACGAGAAATTGAGCTTGTTTTGCTTTCTCTGCGGCAAATTGGGGCATGGAGAAAATTTTTGTTCATTACGTTTTTCCCATGATGCTTCGGTGCTGATTCGTAATTGGGATGCTTCATTACGGGCTCCTCCTCAAAGGGTGGCGTCCACCACTAGCTGCTGGTTAAGGGAAGCGGAATTAGTGGATTCGCACTTATTTCCGAGATCTGTAGCTGGTAATTCTGATGGAGTAAATCGAGGGATCAATCAAAATCCCCAATGTCGTGCTTCTTTTTTTAATTCTGGAAAGTCAATGGCAACTAATACTGGGCAAGAATCTTGGCCCAGCTGGAATTCTATCAATCCTGGAAATTCGATGGGCCCCGGTAGATCCAATACCAGTAATACTTCTGATACGCTTATGTCTTGTGCGGATGAGAAAAGTCCTATTGAACCTGTGGAAGGGCTTAAACGACATCGCCCTTTAGTTCAACCATTGGGAGTTACTTTGAAGGAAGTTTCTACCAATGCTAATAATGTTTCATCGGCCGACCTGCAGGACCAGGTCCGCCGATCACCATGAAGCTCATCAGTTGGAATGTCCAGGGTTTGGGGAAATCCCGGACGGTGGGTCGTCTCAAACAGAGGTTGCGAGACGAAAATCCTGTTCTAATTTTCCTTATAGAAACAAAATTGAATAGTGAGAAGATGGCTCGTGTTCGTTCTCGATTGGGTTTTTCTAATGGCATAGATGTTAGCGCAAATGGCCGAAGCGGAGGACTATCTTTAGGTTGGAAACACTCTTGTGTGGTGTCTCTTCACTCCTTTTCAGCTAGGCATATCGACGTTACTGTTGAAGATGACACAGATGGTAATAAATGGAGGTTAACTGGCTTTTACGGTGCACCGGAGGAAGAAAATCGTGCAGATTCGTTGAATTTGTTACGTTCACTTCATCATAGTAGTGATCTACCATGGTTAGTGATCGGCGATTTCAACGAAATATTGTTTGCCTCAAAGAAAAAAGGAGGATTGGTGAGAAGTGTAAGACAAATGGATGCTTTCCTTGGGGCTTTAGAGGACTGTGACCTCGAAGATTTGGGATATATAGGTCCCTGGTTTACTTGGGAGAAGGGTCGAACTCAAGTAAATAATATCCGAGAAAGACTAGATCGGAGAGTCGTCAATGCTGAGTGGTGGGACTTATTTCCTGAGTTTCAGATTGAACATCTCCCTCACTCTTTTTCAGACCACTATCCCCTTCTTCTTAATACTAGGAGTGGTAGCCCAACAAACAAAAAGATTTGGCATTTCCGCTTTGAGGCATCATGGTTGTTAGAGGAAACTTACGAAGAGGAAGTGAAAAGTTTGTGGTTGGATTCTAGAGGGGGCTTTTTAGATCGTCTTCAGTTTACATGTAGAGGTCTCGACGCTTGGTTCAAGAGGACTCGAAAAGAAAAAAAACTTACAGCAAAAGATCTGACTGATAAATTGGATAGACTGAATAATCTTATTTCGACAGATGATATTTTGGGGGAAATTTTGGATGCAAATGTGGCCTTAAATTTTGAACTAGACATGGATGAGCTATATTGGGAGTAGAGGGCCCGATCAAATTGGTTGCAGCATGGCGATAGAAACTCAGCGTATTTCTATTGTTTTGCATCTCAGAGGAAAATGAGGAATTGCATTAAGAGCCTCCAAGACAATGCGGGGGATCCAGTTTCCAACGAGGAGGATATGCATAACATTGCTCGTGAGTATTTTTCCTCTTTATTTTATTCCTATGGAGATACTCAGTTCGATCAAGTTCTTGAAAATGTAAGTGTTTGTATTACTGATGATACAAATCGTTTTTTGTTATCTGATTGGACTGAAGAGGAGATTTTTTTGTCTGTCAAGTCCATGAACCCATTAAAGGCTGCTGGGGAGGATGGTTTGGGTGCGCTGTTTTATCAGCGTTTTGGCACATTCTCGGGCATGAGGTAGCCCAATTTTGCATATCAGTCCTTCGAGGAGAATTTCCTATGTTCGAAATTAATCATATACGAATTGTATTCATACCAAAGACTGCGACTGCTGACTCAATGGACAAGTTCAGACCGATTAGTCTCTGCAACGTCCTTTTTAAAATAATCTCTAAGTGTGTGGTTAATCGTCTACAGGGTTTTCTATCTCCTTGTATCGATGAGGCACATAGTGCTTTTGTACCAGGACGTCTGATTTCGGATAACACATTGGCTGCCTATGAGTTGGTTCATTTCATGCGGAAAAGAAAGTGTGCGAAGAAAGGCTACTTTGCTCTCAAACTTGATATGAGCAAAGCATACGATCGTGTGGAATGGGGTTTTCTAGAAGCCATGATGTTAAAAATGGGTTTTGCTTCGGAGTGGGTTTCTCTCATTTTGCGATGTATTATAATGGTTTCCTATTCAGTGGTAATCAATGGTTCGGTAGGTGATAGTTTTGTTCCATCAAGAGGACTAAGACAGGGAGATCCCCTGAGTCCGTATCTGTTTCAAATCTGTAGCGAAGGTCTTTCTTCCCTTTTGAGACACTCGACAACGATAGACAATTATATTGGCATTCAAATTTCTATGAGAGCACCTATTATATCACATTTATTTTTTGCGGATGACAGTCTTATTTTCTGCGAAGCATCTATCCGGGAAGCTATCAGAATTAATGAGATTCTACAAATTTATGCTAGGAGTTCGGGCCAAGTGATTAATTTGGAAAAATCTGGAGTATTTTTTAGTGCAAACGTTTTGGAGAAAAATGCCAATGATGTCCGTCGGATTCTGGGTGTGTATAGTAACATAAACCCAGAGAAATATTTGGGTTTACCTCTCATTGTTGGAAGAAATAGGAGGAAGGCGTTCATGGCTTTACGAGATCGATTCATTCAGTGTCTTTCAACAAGATGTGTTCGCGTTCTTTCTCAGGGAGGGAAAGAAGTTTTTATAAAGTCAATTTTACAAGCAATTCCTATGTACTATACGAGTTGTTTCCTACTTCTGAGGTCCTTTTGTCATGAGCTGGAACAAATTGTTGTTCGTTTCTAGTGGCAACATTCACAGGAACGTTGAGGCATTAATTGGTGTTCGTGGCCGGATTTGTGCATTACAAAGGAGTTGGGAGGATTAGGCTTTAGAGATTTCGTAAAGTTTAATGTGGCTCTGCTTGCGAAGCAAGGTTGGCGTATTTTTTAGAACCCCTCATCTCTTGTAGCAAGGCTTCTGCGGGCCAAATATTACCCGGATTCTACGTTCCTTAAGGCCCGTTTAGGGGCCTCACCATCGTTGACTTGGACAAGCATATGGAGCGCCCGGGGACTACTGGAAATAGGCCTACGATGGCACGTGGGCTCAGGGAGTTCTATATCTATTTGGAATGATTTCTGGTTACCGGCCCATACCTCTAAGTTAGTTTCTACGGCAGAGATAACGGGTTTGACCTATGTTTCCGATCTCATCGACCCCGATACAAGAAAGTGGAAAGAAGATCTAATCTACTCAAACTTCAATGCATCAGACGTTGAGGAAATTCTAAGTATACCGTTAGCTAATCATGCATATATGGATAGACTGGTTTGGAGTGGGGAGCATACGGGACTATACACAGTAAGAAGTGGTTACAAGAGATTGCTACCAGATTTTAACATTCGAAGTAGTGATCGAGAGCTCTTTAGAAAATTATGGAAATCAAAGTGTCCCTTAAAAAATAAACATACAGTGCTGGAAATTCATCAAAAACTTTGTTCCTACTAGAGTGAATCTATGTGTAAAACATGTTGCTAGTGATGCTCTGTGTGCAAGATGTAATCAAGGCCCAGAAGATGCAATCCATGTGATACGTGACTGTTTTTTTGCAAGATAAGTTTGGGCAGGTATGAATCTTCAGACTATCTATCCTATACCTACTCCGTTATTACATGATCTTCCTCTTTGGCTAAACAACTTGTTAGATCATTTTGGTACTGATAAATATGAAGCTATATTCATGACAATATGGGCATTATGGTCTGCTCGAAACAAGTTTATTTTTGAAACTGTAAACCAACGGCCACAAGAGGTAATTACCTTTGTGCCAGATTACCTGTTGGAACTGAGTCTCATCACGGCCAGACTGCAGCACCGTCAACAAATTTAGAGCAAGCCCTGGTCCTTTCCTCCATCCCTTTTCGTGAAACTGAACTTTGATGCAAGTTTCAATCGGAGTGAACGGTCTGCGTGTTTGGGTTTAGTTATCCGGGATGAGGAGGGTTTCATTCTCGGAGCCCAGTGCCTTTTGTTGAACCACATCCCCTCCAGTTTCATAGCAGAAGCATTGGCAACAAGAAATGGAATCATATTAGCAATCTAATTGGGTTTTCAAAAGGTTGTTATCGAGGGTGACTCTTTAACAGTTATCAACAAATTAAAATCCAAGGAGATAGATTTTTCAGAAATTGGAGCAATTACAGAAGATTCTCGAAAGCTTTTAAGTTTTTTGGAGTCTCACCGGATTTCTTTCACTCGTCGTGGAGGGAATAGGGTTGCGCATGAATTAGCCCGCGAACGGCTGAACATCACCGCTGATCAGACATGGGTTGAGGAGGCACCTGAACGTATTGAAGCCCTAGCTGCAGAGGACCGTCGTTGCTCAGATCCACCGTGAGGCTTTCGAGCCATGTTTTTTTCTCCTAAGAATCTGGTTTTTCCGTGCATGTTCGTCCCCGATTCTTAGTGTCGTCGCCTCCACCTTGATTTTTCATCTACTTCAATGATTCCGCTCTTGCGTGGTGGTCGGAGGGCGTCTCTTCGTCGGTCTAGCTTTCCCCTTTTTGCAGATTAGGGTTTTTTTCTCCTTTGTTTTCTATTTCTAAAGTTGTTGGTTTCGTTTTCTAGAACTCTCTTTTTGTTTTTGTGACGGTCGGGTTTTGTCCGACTTTTGATGTCTCTCATTTATTTTATTAATAAATAAAGCTAGCTGGCACATTTAAAAAATGATTTGAAATGAAAAGATCGAAATTCGAAATAATCGAATCAAACAATCTAAAATAACTTGAACCCGAGATAATCTGATCCATAAATTCAAATAACTTTAACTACAGAAGAAAGTGAATTCGAAATGACGAGGGTAATATCCTGTGCAATTTCTCTGCCAGCCTAGACCAGGGTCAGTGGGCCACCCATCCTGGTAGAATTAAGGACCGTGAAACATATTCTCAAATTCATTGTGCTTGACGAGAAATTCTAATGAAAGGCGGATTAATATACGACTAAAAAACGGCGTTATCGAAAATGTTGTAAGATAAATAACAAAATAGGTAAAGTGTTACCGGATATGTTGATTTAAAATAATGTATCTGGTAGAAAACATAAAAAAATATTAAAAAATATTGATAACCGGCAAACTTAAGTTATCGGTAGGTACCGTCACAAACATAACAAAATAGGTAAAATTACTTATTTTACGTTGATAAGAGTATCAACATATTAGGTATGACCTATTATGTTATTAAAGTTTAAGCTGATGGGGCCTTGGAAATCTTACGATAACAAAATCGGTAAAATTACTTATTTTGTTGATAAGAGTATCAACATATTCGGTAGCGCTTTACCTATTTTGTTATTAAAGTTTAGTTGATGAGCTTTGGAAATCTGACGATAACAAAATAAGTAAAATTACCTATTTTGTTGATAAGAGTATCAACATATCCAGTAAATTACTTATTTTAAGCTGATGGGGCCTTGGAAAGTATGTATACTTTTTGAGTAAATTACTTATTTTGTTGATACTTTTGAGTAAATTATTTATTTTGTTGATACTTTCGAAAGTATCTATACTTTTTTTAAAGTATCCATACTTTTTTTAAAGTATCCATACTTTTTAAAAAAGTATCGATACTTTTTGTTGATACTTTTTTAAAAGTATCGATACTTTTGAGCCACATTGCAACCGGTTAGTATCAACAAAATAAATAATTTACTTAAAAGTATCAACAAAATAAATAATTTTACTAAATATGTTGATATTCTTATCAACTGATAACCTATTTAACCGAATACGTCGTATATTAACTGTATATTAACCGCCTCACAGCAGAACTGACCTGAATGACTTGATAATTTTAGACTTATATTAGAAAGTGAGTGCCCTAGCTTGCAACATGGAAGCTGATAAATTGGAAAAGGAAGGTACCGGATAGATCCTCTGTTTGGTCTGATCATTAGCTTGATTTTGGTTCAACTTATGGTTCTGGAGGTTGTTTTTCAATCATGCTTTTGTCTTTTACTTCGCTTCTTATCGGTTTGTGTGATAATTTCATTGCTTTAATATGGTCTAACACTAAAAATACTAAAAAATAAATTTTAAGTTTTAATTTAAAATTTTAAATCTTAAATCCTATTCTCTATACCCTAGAAATATATCATACCTTAAACCCTAACCTTAACACTTAAACACTAAATCCTGAACTTAATTTTGAGTATGGGGCATAAGTAGGGGCACCGAAAAGGGGCAGAAGATTTCCATCCGTTTCAAGCACTCTTTTCCCGAATGAAAATCATTTGCCGCAAACTATGTCTCCGTCCCTACTTTAAAATCTTAGATTTAGAGTTTATGGTTTAAAGTTAGGAATTATAATTAGGGTTTAGGGAATTAGAGGTATGATGTATATTTTAGAGTTTAGGATTTAAGATGCGAAAATTAGGGTTGAGTTTAGAATTTATTTGTTTTTTAGTATGGGTCATATAGGGCATGGTTAGGGGCAAGAGATTTTTGTTCCTCTTTCCCCCTAGAAATAGGGGGTTTAACGATGATGGAAACTGTGTGCCCTAAATTATACCTCTTTTGGTGCCCCCACTTTAACAAATAAATTTAAGATTTAGGGTTTAGAGTTTAAGGTTAGGGGTTGTGGTTAAGATTTAAGAAATTAGATGTATGGTGTATTTTTAGAGTTTAGGGTGTGAAAATTAGGGATAAGGTTTAGAAAATTTTAAGTATTTTTTAGTGTAAGACATAGAAGGAGACATAGTTAAGGGCAGAGAATTTTTGTTCTTGAGAGGCTTATATTTCTAAAAAAAAATCTAAATTTAAAACGAAGGGGGAAAGAACTAAACTTTAAATCAATTTAATTCAAATTAATCTAATAAAAATCAACTCAACCAGTCCAATTCACAAACTTGACTACATTTCAATTGTCACCATTTTCACAATATGCATACAACATGACATTTTACTTGCTTATAAAACAAGCCTTGAATTCATTTTCAACCCAACTTTAAACTGGCAAAACAAAAGTAAAAAGAGAAGCAAAGGGGTAGAGAATGTAACAAAGGTTACCCTACACAATCATTTGAATCAAGGGATCCAACGTTCCAAAATGGACCTTAGACTTCTGTCTTTGCCTCCTCTTCATTTCAAACCATACTCCAACGTATACTTGAGACTGGGACCAACACCCAAAAAGTCTGCAAAACAATTCAAAAAGCAGAAAGATTGAAATGGGTGGCGGTGGTTTTAATATTTCTCAGGTGAATCTTTATCTACTCACATTTTCTCACCTACCCTTATTTATTCTTCACCAAAACACAATGAAATTATGTGTATATTTGTAGATAAATTGTTGGTTAAGGCCCTTAATCTCATTAATTGTTTGGTGGGAAATTGGTTCCTAACGGAAACAAATTGTAGCTCAAGTTTGAGAACAGGTAAAGAATGTGTAATAAATCAGCATCTAAGACCAGAATAATGAAGTTGGAATGAATGAATTGTTGATTGTTTCAAGAAGAAAACCCAACTTCTTCCTATTATCTTTTCATCCAAATTTATAAGGTCAAACTCTTGCATATATTGAATACCACATTCGCATTGTCATGTAGGGGTGAACAAAATTCGACTTGACTTGAAAAAAATATTAAGAAATATGCATGCATATGGTACAAGGTTATAGAAAGTAATGACATTATAAATATTTATAATTAAATTTGAACAAAAACTCGAAAAATTCGAATCGAAAAAAATTCAAATAAAGTTTGAGTTATAAAATATGACTTGTCAACTCGAATCGAATCGGAAAAAAAATTAAATAAAATTTGAGTTATAAAATAGGACTCGTCATCTCGACTAACTCAAAATTATTTTACTCGACTTGATCCAATGCTCACCCGTATTGGTTCTGTATTGATTACTGTCCCATGCTTTGAAATCAATGGCAAACTAATCATCACAAGTTTTAATCAAGAAACGTAATCAACGGTGTTGATACATGCTTAAATGATCACATACACTAAACAATATATTATAGGAAGATAAACAATTTTAACAGTATCTGTTATGGTAAACCTTTCAATGCAGTGCTGTGTAGGGGAAGCATTGAAACAAAGTCTAATTGATTAATATTGTTTACTATATACTTTATTACACTTTCTTGTAAAAAAATAATAGAAGTTAATACCAATGAGTTGGTAGTGGTAAGCAGCTTGGTATCGTTTAAGTAGGTTGCGAATTTGAGACATGTGTATGCAGAAATTCTATGCTGTGAGACTCAAAGTCAGGTGTGCGACGCAGATCGGTTCAGATTAATCAGGCTAGGGCACTGAGAACCGGGAGGACAAGCAAAATAATAAAAGTTAATTAATGGATGGTTTTTTTAGTCTTTAATAAATTGAAGACATCAACGTTTGAACTTTGAATTTGAGGAGTCATTTCTTGGTTCTCTCTGTTCTTTTCCACTCTCTCACTCTCATACACAGACATACATTTAGTGTCAGTTGTCAGATATATATATTATATTATATATCTATATTGGATCTATCAAAGTAATTGAACTGATCAGCTTCAACCCTTCAACTTATTTTACAATCCAAGCAGTTTCCTGGGTTTCTGCCACAGCTTCAACACCTTCCATTTAGGTTTGTTCTTCCTTCTCATAAGTTCTTGTTTCCACTGCTGTTTTCTTTGAACCATATACTGTTGTTTGCAGAAATTAAGAAAAATGGTTCTTCCCATGCCTTTTGCTTTCTTTTTTTACTACACTGTGGAATGTTTGATTTTCTTTCATCTTTCTTGTATCTGATTTTCCAAATACTGCAACTTTTTCATTCTTTTTCTTTTGGATTAAACTTTGGTCATGTTTACCAGCATTGTTTAATGAGCTTGATTAGCATAATTCAGCTTGATTAACATTTTTGTTCATTGTTTTCCAGTGATCAAAATCTTTCTCAAGGTCTCTTCTGGGGAAAACCAGGAGGGAGGTGACTGATAAAATGCCTCAGCAAATCAACTCTAATCCAATTTTCACTTCTCCATCCAAGAATCTGAGAGGACTTAAGGCTTTAATCTCTAGTGATGTTGAGGCTTCAAACACTGATGATGTCTTCAATGAAAATGAATTAGCTCAAAGAAAAGCTGAAGAAGCAGGTACTCTACTCTCTCTTTCTCCTTTATATATATACAATCCTTCAACATCAAAAGAAAATTTCTTACAGTCTATCTCTTTCATGTTTGAAAACAAAATTGTTTAATTTCAGTTCTTTGTTGTTCAAGTTCCCTGATAAAGTTACTTCTAGTATCATCAATATTATTATTATTATTATTAGACTGTGTTGTTGGTCTCATTATAATCTGATTTCAAAAGAACAGAGAAGATTAAAAACATAATATGTTCTACATGATGATGCAGCGCAAAGTGCGGGTGATCCCTTGGTTTTTAAAGTGATTTAGTACCACTCATCCCATTACTTGGTGCTGATTTGGGTCCACATTCATTGGTGTGTTAGGTCTACATTTTATTTTAGTAGGAAAATAGAAGAAGGGTTTGTATTAATCAACTGTCTATGCTTATGGTTCAAAAAGTAGCATTCGATATGTTTGAAGTTTGAATCCTCGACATTTATAATGCTTCTGTAATACTTCCCTTATTCTAAGGAGACCCACCTCTGCATATTACTTTTGTTTTGGTGTAGGGTATTGGGAGTTTGGGACATTCCAACCAATTGTTATCAGTGTGTCTCTTTCTCTTTTCTTCTTTTTCTTTCCTTATTTTTGGGACTAATAGATGATGGACATCAATTGCAAAACTTTTTAAATAAGAAGTTAATCAAACTAAGATGGTAAAATCAAAAGGAGGAACAAGGGTAAACTTGAGAAATAATTGATGTTAATACATGATGTTAAAGATGAAATGACAGATGAGAAGAGTTAAGTTCTTGAGATCCTTTCTTCGGCCGAACATGTCCTTTTCATGTTTGTGGAATCTGAGGTCAAAAGAATGTAGCTAAAGACTTGTCTTTCCCCAAAATTCTTTATTATTATCTACCAATCAAGGTTTATCTTAAGTTAAAACATAGGATAGATTAAAATTGTAGAATTACTTAAGGAATGTGTCTGCAATGGCCAATGGGGTAACTGTGTTGCTCCGACTCTTCATTTTTCTTTAAGTATTTGTATCCGACACATATCCGGTATATATTTGGAAATGGGTATTAGGATATGAGCCTCTAAAACCCTTCACATATATGGAGAAAACTTGGAATTTTTTTGAATAATATTTGGGTCTTACACTTACGGAAAAGTCTGTGTAACATAGGATCAAATTGTTCTAATACATTTTAAGGTCAGAACATACAGGTCAAAGTATTTTAATTGTAGTTCTAAATTGTGATTAGGATTTAGGAACATATGGCTTGTGGGAGACTAATGAAGTTTGGAGTAGAAAAGGCTATATTGCTTTGACTCTTCAATTTTTTGAAGTATCTGTATTTGATACTTGTGTTTGACACATAGATATGAGGATATGGCATTAAAGGATCCTCCAAATACATGGTAAAAGTAACAGTGTCAGACACATAATAATATCCATCATTCAATCCCGAGTCGGAGTCACATATAGAAAAACTAACAGCTTTAATACTTTATGCCAATCAGCTTCAAGGAGGTATCAAGCGGCAGAATGGCTAAGACAGATGGACCAAGGTGCATCAGAATCCCTGCCCAAAGAACCCTCTGAAGAAGAGTTTTGCCTTGCACTTCGAAATGGGCTCATTCTTTGCAATGTCCTCAACAAAGTCAATCCCGGAGCTGTTCTTAAGGTTCTCAATGGATTGCTGTTGTATTTCTTTCACAAACATCATTATGTTCTTAGAACAATAGAAAAGAGCTTAGCATCATCTCTTATGTGCACAAATTAGAAGAATTCTATTTTTCTTTGAACTTAAAAAGTGAACTGCTTTTGATTATTAAATCTGTCAACAGATAGTTGAAAATCCAATAATCCCAGACCAGTCAACAGAAGGGGCAGCACAGTCCGCAATTCAGTATTTTGAAAACATGAGGAATTTCCTGGTAGCTGTAAAAGATATGCAGCTCTTGACCTTTGAAGCTTCTGACGTTGAAAAGGTTTGAACGGTGCATTTTAAGCGCACGAGTCATTATAATTTTCTGAAACTCAGCATTTCAGAATGCATAATTAATACTAGAGAACTTAAAAATGTGTTAGACTTGTTTACTGCAATGTCAGTTCTTCACCCTTCATAGCAAACTTCTAGTTGGTCTACTTGGCAATCCAAGTAGTTTGAGATTCCAGCAATTTATTTCTTTAAGAAGCATATTTCTGCGGATTGATTCGAAGTTTCCCGGCTATCTCCACTGTTATCTGGATGATTCTATCTCCTTATAGTATGTTGTTTTATGAATATGAAAGACTTGAATCTTCAGGGGGGCTCAATGAATAAAGTTGTGGACTGCATTCTCTGCCTGAAAGGATATTATGAGTGGAAACAAGCAGGAGGAATCGGAGTTTGGAGATATGGAGGAACAGTGAAGATTACAGCCTTCCCAAAAGGGTCGCCGCCTTCCTTGATCGGAAGTGAAAGTGCTGACGATTCTCTGGATGGATCAGAATCATCACAATATGAACAATTGTTGGAGTTTTTCCATCTCTCCAACGAAGTCACGATTGAGGAGTCCAAAACTGCCAATGCTCTGGCTTTTCTTTTTGATCGCTTCGGCCTTTGGCTTCTACAAGCTTACCTTAGAGAAAGTAATGGGATCGAAGAGTTCCCCTTGAATACAACGGTAGGTAAGACCATGCCAACTTGTTGATCAGTGTTCAAATAATTGACTAAACTGAACTGAAGCAATGAGTTGGTTCTTTCTCTTATCATGTAGTCCAGTATGATTTATTGATCAAACTGTGCAGCTAATAGATACATTAATCAGTAAGATCGTGAAGGACTTCTCCGCGTTGCTTGTTTATCAAGGAACACAGGTAATACGAACTTCAACTGCCAGGGTCCTGATTAAGTACTTATGCCTTGGAAAGAAAGTAACTGTGCTTTTACTTACAAGGCAAAGACCTTATTGTCATTCTCCCTGGGATGAAATGATCTAATAGTTCATTGGCCTGTTTTTTTCCCAGCTTGGGCTGTTTCTGAAGAAACTCTTGAAAGCTGACATAAATTCTCTATCAAAATCCGATTTTATAGAAGCCATCTCACTATATCTTGGTCAAAGGACAAACATGGCTTCAAATGATTTCTCCAAGTTCTGCATCTGTGGTGGGAAACGAGATGTTATTCGCCATACTGTTAGTCACTCAGCCGCTCATGCCGGGCTTATTGATCTTCAGCAGAGAGAAATACAGGTTTGGAATTTTTCCTTTCAAAACCAATCTGCTATTCATTTGTTAGCTTGAGAATACTTCTAAACGTACCTTAGACAATTAAAATCCTTGTCTTATGTTTTGTATCATTTAGGACATAAAATCAGATTTTCAACAAACAAAGCTTGAAGTTAAACGGGTTCATTCGAATTGGGAGGAAGAACTTAAAAGTCTGGGTAAGAATCTCCAACATTGTTCAACCAGAGACTTTATATGGTCATTTAACAAGTTAATGAATAAAATCATGAAACTATATATTCTTCCCTTTGTAGTGCATCATATTAAGGGTCTTGAAGTGGCATCCTCTTCTTATCACAAGGTATTAGAAGAAAATCGTATGCTTTACAATCAAGTCCAAGATCTCAAAGGTTTGCATCTCTGTTGGATACATGAGCTGAATCTATACATGTTATGAATGACACAGATTTAACTCCTTTTTACGGCTTTCAAACAGGAACGATACGAGTCTACTGTCGAGTGAGGCCCTTTTTGCAAGGCCAAACAAATGGACAATCAACTGTGGATTATATAGGAGAAAATGGAAACATCATGATTCTCAATCCTTTAAAGCATGGAAAAGATGCAAGAAAAGTATTCTCTTTTAACAAGGTGTTTGGACCAACTGTCTCACAAGGTGTTTCCTATTCCATGGAGTTAGGTCTTTGTCATCCTTCACTTCCTTGTTCACATATTCAAATCATGGTGATATTAATGTGCAGAACAAATATATGTGGATACTCAACCGCTGATTAGATCGGTCTTAGATGGCTTTAATGTTTGCATCTTTGCATATGGGCAAACTGGATCCGGAAAGACATACACAATGGTATTTTCATAAACTCTACTTGTGTATGCAACTGCACAATGTCTTCTTTTCTTTCATCGCGCTTTAATTACAACTCATTTTGTTTGTTCTTCATAGAGTGGACCGGATTTGACTACCGAGCAAACATGGGGTGTAAACTACCGTGCTCTACGTGACCTGTTTCAAATATCCAAGGAAAGAGCAGACGTTGTTAAATATGAAGTTGGGGTGCAGATGATCGAAATATACAATGAACAAGTGAGAGATCTATTAGTCGTCGATGGCTCTAACAGAAGATATCCTTTCACATACTTGAACTGCAATAAATCCATGTTATTTTTGTATATATATATGTAATTTCTATATTGGCATATAGTTCACCTTAACAACCTATACATTGGATATTCGGAACAATTCCCAGTTGAATGGCCTAAATGTGCCTGATGCAAGTTGGGTTCCGGTTGCAAGTACTCAAGATGTTCTTGACTTGATGAGAACCGGTCAAAAGAATCGTGCTGTAGGTGCTACGGCTTTAAACGAGCGGAGTAGCCGTTCTCACAGTATTTTGACTATTCATGTGTACGGAAAAGAGTTGGTTTCTGGATCTATTCTCAAAGGTTGCCTGCATTTGGTGGATTTGGCTGGAAGTGAGAGAGTGGATAAATCCGAGGCCGTAGGTGACAGATTGAAGGAAGCTCAACACATTAATAAATCACTCTCGGCACTTGGAGATGTCATTTCAGCACTTGCACAAAAGAGTGCACATATTCCTTACAGAAACAGCAAGCTTACTCAAGTATTACAGGATTCTTTAGGTATACATACACACGCACACATAAATACATATGCCTGTTTCCAATCATTTGTGATATATGTGAAACTTGTTGTTTGAATTTTATCTTCTTTAGTTGTTCATATCTTATTTTCTTTTATGTATTAGGTGGTCAAGCAAAAACATTAATGTTTGTACATATAAGTCCTGAAGTCAATTCCATTGGAGAAACAGTCAGCACACTGAAATTTGCTGAGAGGGTTGCTTCCATAGAACTCGGGGCAGCTCGATCCA
Source organism: Hibiscus tridactylites (assembly GCA_958450335.1). Lineage (NCBI taxonomy): Eukaryota > Viridiplantae > Streptophyta > Magnoliopsida > Malvales > Malvaceae > Hibiscus > Hibiscus tridactylites. Next base: position 53,070,817 of record OY288282.1, read on the forward strand.
ACAAGGAAACCGGTGAAATCCGAGAGCTTAAAGAAGAGGTGGGTTGTTAATACTTTTAACTCCAATTCTTATATCTTTTTTATGCTAATTTTTCTTCTACCATGTTCAATCATCTGACAAAAAAAATCTATGTCAGATTTCAAATCTTAAACTTGCATTGGAAAATAAGGAAGCAGAAGTAGAACAACTGAAAGGTGGAAATGCTCGAAGCACGGCTGAAACTCAAAGAGGAAGAGCAGTTTCACCTTTCCAAATTCCGAGACAGGGAATGTCTACCAGCATGAAGCCTGAATCATCTCAGAGACCTAGTGATTATAATAGAATCTCTGAGGTAACTGAAAACATATTGGACATTCAATGTCCGACAGGATTTTGCCTAAGAATAATGTTTTACATCTATTACATGGCTATACTGGATTTGCAGGCTAGAAGCTGTTCTTCAGGTAAGCAAAGGAGGTCAAGATTTCCATCTGCATTTCCAGACAAGGAGGCATTTCCAAAGATGCCTAGTCTAGCTGAAGAGAGATCAGTGAGTGCGGTAAAGGCAAGGTCACCGTCTCCTCCTGTTCGGAGGTCCTTATCCACTGATAGAGGAGCCTTAATTAGAAGCAGGATCAAGGCTGACGCAGTTGACAATCAGCCAGTATTGAAAGTACCATTTCCAGCTAGAGTACTGGTTAACAAATCTTTTTCCACAACAACTGCGATCCCCTCAACGGATAGAAACTCCTCCAGGGTTCATACAAGTTCCCAAGAGACTTCCAAACAAGATAACATCTCAGATTCATTGAACAATCTCCATAAACTTAGCACCAAGAAAGTTCACTCGGAACATGAAGATGAGCATTTTAGGCAAGCCCTTAATGTTAGACAGGGTGGAATTAGGAAAAGCAAGGTTGAGAGCAAGGCTAAAACGAAGCACCAACCGTCTGCAAGACTTCAGAAAAACGATGCTGCAATCACATTGCTTTCTGAAATGGATGCCACTGAGAAAATAGAGGAGCCTCGCAAGAGTGACTTCTCTGAGCCAGAAAATGAGCATTCACTTGTTGGCTCTTCTGTACATGCCACATTGAAGACGAAGAGGCTTCGGCAGAACTTCACTGGAAATTCTCAGAATCTCGAACCAAGGTATATTTCAGTGCTTTCATTTACCAAGGCTTTACCATTTGCAATTTGCATGTTAAGACTTATCATCATTTTTAGTTCTAATGAATATTGCATTACCATGTACAGGGGGTCAGTGCAAGCAGTAGAACCCTTGCTGGGAGAGAAAAATGACCGAATTCCGAACGGTGTGAGCCGCCAAGCAAAGGAGGGAAGCAAAACTTCGATGGCCGAATATCGAAGGAGTCGATCATCACCTCACGGGAAAATTTTGGTATTGCCTTGAGGATTCTACAGTATATAAGAATTAATTCTTGGACTGATATATTTTTAAAGTTTGTACAGTGAGTATTGAGGTTGGTGTTCGGGGTTGCATTTTGAAAGGATATTGCAGATCAAGATATGTCATTGGAGCTGATTATATGTATACTTAAAAACTTGTCTTCTATATATATGATTTGTTTTATTTGTTTCTCTTTTTCCATCCATGGCAATCTTGCATTAGAGGATGTCTATATTTCGCAGAATAATAGTCGAAAAATCGAAAACCAAATAACTGTCTTTCATCCATTGTTTTTTGCAGACAATCATAAACACTACTGTTTTAAAGTATTGCCAAATTTAGACTTCCATTTGAATGGCTTTAAAAAAAGCTAGCCAATGGTCTATAAATAGTAATAGTAGAAGAAAACCACAAAACTTCTGTTTAAGATTGATGAACATTGACAACCTCAGCTTAGATGTAAATTTATAAAAGTTTTAACTTCCATTGTTGCCAACTCCAAAATCATTAGCATGGAACGATTTCTTGAATTCATATATCTGCAATTTTTCAACCCATTGATACATATCAGTTCCGATATATGCAAACTCCATAGCTGGGTGTTTTTACATTTCTCAACAAACAGATTTCTCAAATTCAATCATCCTTAGGTTGCAACATTTGAGGCCAAATATCTCCACCACTTCATGAAGAAAAGAAGGTAGATTTGGATAATATCGGATGAAGCCGGCACACTAGGTCTAATAGGAGTATCAGAGTCGATATACGGATTTCGGTAACAGCAAGAAGGAACCTGTCTCCAGGGCTTAACCATTTCAGATAAGTTTGAAATACTAAGCAACCTTACGTCTCCGGAATCACATCATGTCGAGGACCTTGACGGTGTTAAATAATCTCGAGGGAGCTTCATTACCTAACATTCCAAGGCCACCACCATCAACGGAGAAACAAAAGGAGAACCGGGCTACAACAGATAGTACTGCGCAATGTTCAGTCACCTCAATCTACGGTGCCGACATTGTGGACTTGTACCGCAAAGTAATGGCCACATGGTGCAAATCCCCTACCAGCCATTCCTTTACTATCAGTATAGAGAACCCTTCTGATGATCAAAATCATAGTGCCTGCAAGATCGATTTAACTGGATGGCATTTTTTGGGAAGAAAAGGTCTGAAAAACATGGTAGTGGATGGAAAAAAGGTAGAAATTTACTGGGATCTCCGACAGGCTAAGTTCGATGATAGCCCCGAGCCCTCCTCGGACTATTATGTGGCAATGGTATATGGTGAAAAACTGGCATTAGTTTTAGGAGATATGAAGATAGATGCTTTTAAAAGAACCAGAAAAAACCCTTCCTCGGTGGACCCTACCTTGATGTGCAAGAAAGAGCATGTTTGTGGCAAAAAACTCTTTTGTTCCAAGGCCAAACTAGGTGAGGAGAAACAAGAACATGACATTATAATCGAAAACTGTCTCTCCGGTCCTGACGGTCCCGAAATGTGGGTTACCATAGACGGCACCGCCATGATTCGGGTTATGAACCTTCATTGGAGGTTCAGAGGAAATGAAATAGTCACAGTAAACAAAACACCAGTACAAGTTTTCTGGGATGTGCATGATTGGTTATATAATACTAACCCCGGTTCGAGTCATGGATTGTTCATTTTCACACCAGCTGGACAGGTTTCTTCAGATTCTGAAGGTATCGTCGGCGGTGATGATGATTGCGACATAAATGTTCCAAAATTTTGCTATCTTCTATATGCTTGGAAAACCGAGTAGGGATCCCATTTCCATGAACTGAATTTGTACTGGTTTTGTCTGATGGGGATAGTTTAATAATTGTACATTACATATATGTTACTCTGATTCGTATGCAGGTGTCGAATATAAAGTATATGTTACTCTGATTCGTATGCAGGTGTCGAATATAAGTATATGTTACCCGAATTTGTATACAAGTGTCGAATATAAATACAAGTCTAAGGAAAGTATGCTCATTTCTTTTATGTATTTAAATGGTCATTAGCATGTCATATCCAGTATCCATACAAAAAAAATGTTAAAAGTATAAACCTATTTAATGGTTCATGTTCGAAGTTTGTATGAAATTTGGAAGAGTTTAACTTTCGAGTAAAAAAATATGAGGCTATAAAATGAGTAAGAATAAAAAATTAGACTAAAATAAGGGTTAAATAATATATATTTAAAAATATAAAGGGACTTTTTAGTTCTCAATACTTATAGTTTTTATTAATTTGACTCTAAAAATGTAAATGTAGATGATTGAAAATTTTTATTGTTCAATTAATAATAATTTTTTATTTTTAAAGATTAATGGTCAAATGGATAAAAACTATAAATTAAGGGACTAAAAAGTTCATTTTTCCCACAATTATCTGGTCAGCAGTTAAGAATAAAATTGAAAAGAAAAAGGAGTTAAAGGGTCAAGTTTTCAAGTAAAAAATCATTCGGGGACTCAATGTCACAAAGTTAATGTATAAGGATTAAATTTTAAATTTTAAGATACTACGGTGACACCAAGCATATTTAAACCAAAATAAAAGGACCTAAATTACCATGATTGTACGTTGTCGTTCAGGCACAAACTTCGGCTTGGGGTTTTAACGAAACTACAGGCTAAAGCACTAAACTTGAAAATGAGATTATGAAAATGTCGAGTTTTGCGGCTAATCTGAGCTTCAAAATCTCTGCCACTCTTCAGTTTCGAGCTTTCTCAATTCCCTGGTAAGCTCTCCCTCTCCAAATTTTTGAATTTTCTTTTCCCATTCTCTCCCCCCCCCCCCCAGAAAAATGGTAGTAAGTGATGCAAAATTGGTGCTTTGATTCATCTGCTTCACTTTTCTGGAAAAAATGGAAAACCCAACTCAGATATGAAGTTAATTGCCTGATTCATATTAAAAAAACAATAAACAGTCCTGGAGTTTTTGAGTTATTGAATGCTGTGATTTTATGCTATTGTTCTAAAGCTTGGATTTCTCAGGGTGAATGGAAACAAGGCAATATTCTGTTTGAAGGAGAGGGAATATAGTTCATCAGTTCCAGTAAGGTATGTGCCTAAGAAACCTTTGGAAACTGAAGAGCCTGGAAAATTTTCAAATTCAAAGGGTTTGAGAAAGAATGAATCCCATAAATACTCTGCTTCAAATGCATTTGGAAGAGAGTTTACAAACAATAGAAGCAGTATTGTTGATAAAAAGTCGCAAACAGGAAGCGGAAGGTTCAAGAAAAATGCATTATATGATGATGTTAAACAAGGTATACTGAAGTTTCACTGATCAAACTTTTATCTTTGAATTAGTATGAAAGATACCGAACATATTGTAGCATGTAATGCTTGTGTATTGTTATTGGGAATTGATGGTTTACTTGACTAGTGTATGCAAACATCGACTAGTTTTTTTTAATCATATCTATGTCCATTATAGAGGTTTGCACTTGTAATGTAGTTTACAAGACTCGTGAATGCGGACATCGATAAAATTGTAGGTTTTGAACTCACAGCATTGTGGATGTGATGGTTCTGTTGGATCATGTTTATGTCCATTTATAGAAGTTTACACTAGTGATATGCATTACAAGACTCGTGCCTGCGAGCATCGGTCAGATTGTTGATTTCGAATTCACGGCATTGTGGACGTAATGGTTTTATGTCTATTTATAGAAGCTTACGCCTTTTAGATGGAAACACTTGCACGTTACCAAGTTTAGTCTTCCTAGTATTTCCAATGGTTTAAACCATTTATCACAAGCTGATTTGGAAAAGTTAAACTGCTCTAATTTGTAGATCATGATATACTGGAGAATCCCATAGAGGTGGTTGAGGAGATGCCTCAAGGACAGGATATTAATGGAAAGAATTCGTTACAAGTTTGCGAGGGAATGTTAGATGCCGAGAAGTCAGCAATTGAGTTACTTGCAGCAAGGTTAACATATTACTATCTCTAGCTTTGTAACCTTTGTTATTTCTTGTGAATGAAATTCATCTATTATTTCAGTATGTAGCTTATTTGTTTCACTAGTTCTTTGCCAAATGCAATCTTTGTTTTCTGCAGAGCATATACAGCAGTTGAACTGAGAAAGAAACTGCTTGGGAAGAGATTCCCTCCGGATATTGTCAAGACAGTGATTAGTGATTTCCAGAATAGGTGTGTGACTATTTTGAGGGAAGCATATTTGGTTCCATACTAAAATTGATTTTGCAATTATAACCCATTCGATTAGTTTAGCTTTTGCTACGAAATTTCGCTTTCAATTTTATTGTGTTAAACAATATTTGACTATTTTGTGCTATTGTAGAGGGTTGATCAATGATAGCTTGTATGCGGAAACATATTCTCGATCTAGATGGTCTTCATCAACCTGGGGACCAAGGAGAATCAAGCAAGTAAGCAGTCTTTTCTCAAATTAAAATTGTTTTGTCAAAGCTCAAACGCATGTATCTTAAAGTCATTCCATCTTGATAAATAGTGGAGCTTTGTTTTCTTGTTAGTAGCGAATTTCCTGGAAGTGGTTAAGAAGTTAAAAGTTATTGTGTGATCCTTTTATCAAATTAGAATTAGAAAGAAAGCAATTAGAATCTGAATATGTAAATAAATAAATTCCAGTGGAGAAAAGAAACGGAAAGAACGAAGGAAAAGATGTAGCGTGGTTTGTTGATTTCTAGTATTTGATGTTTTGAAGCAAAAGTTTTGAACTCTTGGGTTATGGAATGTTGAATCAGGCATTGTTCAAGAAGGGAATAAGTGAAGCTGATGCAGAAACCGCATTAAAACTCGTTTTCAAGGATCAGGTTGATTTCTCAAACGATGATCAGGAATCCCGGCTTGGTTTGTCAAAGCATTCAATGGATCGCCTATTAATTCAGGCCTCAAAGCAATGGCTTCGAGGTCAGGATGTCCCCAAAGAGACTCGCAAGTCAAGGATTGTACGGTGGCTTCAGTATCGTGGTTTCAACTGGAGTGTTATTGGTTTCATTGTAAAGAAGTTGGAATCTCAGTATCCTCCCTAAAGCACCAAAAAGGATGGTTTGGCAGTATGAGAGGACAATTCCAGGTTTTGGCGTTAGATTAGGTTTAATTTCCGTAATTTAGATTTCGAAATTCATGTTGGGAATGTCAACCCCAATAAACAACTCATCTTAGCTCTTACCTATACCACACTTCATATTGTGTAAACCTTCCCATAGTGACCTAGACTATAGTCCGAATGTGGTGATGTTGATCTTTACCTATATTGCTTCGAGTCTTCATTTCTCTAGACCTATTCGTATTTGACTCTCATGTTTAATGCATACTCTGACCCTAAATTCTAAACCCTAAACCCGTGTCTAAATACTTGGAAAACTGAAAAAAAATTGAATATTTTTCATGTCAAAGATATACTTGTATCCGACACCCCTTCCCATTTCCGAGTAACATAGACTTTTGCTACTAAACTTCAGGACGAAGCAAAAACCAGTAGTACCATCTCGAGTCTTGACATAGATTGGATCCACCAAATTTTCTTTTTGCGGCTTGTGTAGTGTATAGATCTTTCTCCAAGGCATTCTAAGTGGTATAAAGCCTAGTAAATGAAGCTAATTTTAGAATGTATGAGATTATAGAGGAATTCTTGATTAAAAGCTTGTAAGAATTTCACCATTTGGTGGATATCTGTTGTTTTTTGGAGTTCTTGAGACAACATCAAATATTGAGAAAATGACACTAGCCTCTGCTAGTGGAGTTGCATTATCCTAATATATGTGGATCTCAATTCTTTTGCAGATTGGAGCACTATGATTATGGAACACTTACTTTGTTTTTCAATTTATATTCAAGTATACTTGTCTTGCTATCTACATTACTTTAGCGTTTATCCGAACATTGGTATTTAATAGAAATCTCCAAGTAGTTGAAAATTTTTGTGGAAATTTGAATATATCCATGTTTGATATTTATATCCGAGTCCGAATAATGTAGATTGCTACTGGCATGTGCTGCAGATTACGACATATAGAGTGTTCCAAACCTAGGTTGGTTTTTTTACCTTTGGGATGGCTTCTAACATTGCTGGAAGTAATGTCTTTTCAGACAGCGCATGGACATGTGATGCAGGGAACATGGGACCACATGAGCACCACCACTGGTGTTAAGCTAGGTTCTGAGACACATGATCTCGTTCTTGTAATAAATTCTAATTGTATAAATCCAACACTAACAATCATTGTTCCAGCATCTGCAACAACGACACAATCCTAATGCCTAACAGTTGCTTCCATAAGTCTACGAGAGCTGAGTACTGAATTATTGCAAGCTACAATACTTTATATAGCAGAAATTACAACTCAATCCAATCTTTAACGCTGAAGCTCGCATGGATTCTTCAATGGACTATGAACAGGTTACGTACTATCACACCCCCTTCACAACTGGATGGAATCATCGGAGAAAGTAAACGAGCAGTTCGATGATCCTTGCTGCACCACTATTCTAGATGGCGGCGATGGTGTTGACCGAGGGGCTTTTAAGGTTCCCTTCAGAACGTCAGTTTCGGGCCTTAAGGTTTCGAGATGACGGATTTCTTTGAGCATTGCGGCAACATCTTTCATTATTGGACGATCTTCAGGTCGGGTGCTAACACAGAGGAATGACACAGCTAATGTTTGTAGCATTTCATGCATGGCAGGGTCAGCCCTTCCCCTAAGCTTTGGATCCAGAATGTCACTTGGGTCTCCCTTGCTAGCCAAATGGTCCCGAACCCATTGAACCAAGTGTGCACCACCTGGTAAAGTTGGGTCTAATGGATGTGTTCCGGTTAGAACCTCTAAAAGGACTACACCGAAACTATAGACATCACTTTTCTCTGTGATACGTTGCATTGTTGCGTGTTCTGAGAGTAACAATGGTATATTACAAATTATTAGCGGATTTATATCGAATTAATTAATTTTCAAAAAAAAGTTTGAAAATAATTATACCCTAAAAAGGAAAACGGCAATACCTGGAGCCATGTATCCATAAGAACCAGCTAAGTGTGGTCTTGGACTTGATTTGGAAACTTTATCATCATCATCATTGCTATTCAAAACTCTGGCTAACCCAAAGTCAGCAAGGTAAGGCTCATGGCAAGGACCTAATAAGACATTCATGGCTTTGACATCTCCATGCAAGATTGCGGGCACGCAATCATGGTGCAAGTATGCAAGGGCATGCGCCACGCCGAGCACGACGTCATAACGAGCCTCCCAGTCGCCTCCTCCCTTACCGCCACCGTGAATGAGAGAACTCAAGCTTCCGTTTGGAAGATAATTGTAAAACAGTAGCTTCATTTTCAAGTTCGAACCCCAACCAAGAAGCCTAACGATGTTCCTATGTCTGATTGAGCCTAATGTCTGGATTTCAGAAGTGAACGCACCGGACTCTTCGGACGACCACATCTTCTTCACTGCTAGTGTTTCACCGTTTGGAATCATTACCCTGTATACAACCCCGGAGCTCCCGGTGCCAATCACGTTAGCTGAATTTAAGTTGTTGACTATGTCATCGATCGTGAAGTCGAGTTTCTGATACAGGGTCACTTCCCAAGTATAATCTTCCATAAGGCTATTGTTGGAAATTCGGGCACGGATTAATAGGTAGATAGCGAGCAGTACTAGAATCACACTGGTAGTTATAAGGATGGACATTGCTAGCTTCACTACTGGTTTAGCATGCCTTGAATGTTCAAGATCAGCCGAAGTTACAACGCCATTGGAGATATACAGGCCTTTGTTTGATTCAAGGTCATTCAATGGGAGTTTTCGGAAAAATGGGGAATTCGGCAGCTCACCTGAGAAGTCATTGAAGGAGACATTAAGGGAAACAAGGTTTTGAAGACTTGCAAGGACATCTAACTTGCCAGAGAATTTGTTGTGGGAGAGGTCAAGCACTGCTAGCTTGGTAAGACCAGAGAACTCAGATGGGATTTTACCGGAAAATCGATTGCTACTAAGGTTTAGAGAGATTTCGAGTGCCGGAATCTGGCCTAGTTCCTTTGGTATTTCACCAGAAAAACCATTGTCACCCAGGTTTACCAACTGGAGCTTACTGCAAGACAATATCTCAGGTGGAATTTTCCCGGAAAGTTGATTCTTTCCCAAATTAAGCTTAGTCAATTCACTCAAGGACCCAATTGTATGACTCAGTTGGCCTGTAAGTCTGTTGTCTGAAATGTCAACATACTGTAGGCTTGTAGGAAGAGTATCTGGCAAAGATCCATAGAGTCCATTTGAATGGAGGTCAAGAAACTCAAGGCTTCGACATCCCGATATCGATGGAGGAATTCCTCCGACGAGACGATTCTTGCTTAAGTCCACAAAATTCAGGCCCTTCAGATTTCCAATCTCTGATGGAATTGTCCCTGCAAGTCTGTTGCCATTTAATCTCAACCTATACAAATTGGTGCAGTTTCCGATTTCCGGCGGAATAAAGCCGGATAAATCATTGGAAAGTAGCAGTAACTTGGTGAGATTTGTCAAGCCAAAGATGTCTTTCGGGATTGAACCTGAGAGGCTGTTATAGGACAAGTCAAGTGCCTGGAGCTCCTGGCACTGAGAAAGACTGTCTGGAATGTTTCCAGTCAGCTTATTTTGCCAGGCAAAGAATATAGTCAAGCTCTTTAGCTTCCCGATGTCGACCGGAATCTCACCGGACAGGGCGTTGTTGTCGATTTCGAGATGAGTCAAGTCCGTGCAGTTCAAGATTTCCAAAGGAATTGTACCTGACAACTGATTAACACTCAGTTGAAGCTCTTGAAACTTTGAAAGTTTCCCAATGCTTCTCGGTATGCTACCTGTTAGAAGATTCTCAGATAAATCAACCACAGTTAGCTCCCTGCAGTTTCCGAGCTCCTCCGGGATAGTACCGACCAAGCTGTTCTGCCACAATAGCAGACTCTGAAGCTTGCTGAGCTTCCCAACTTGCCTCGGAATCGAACCGGATATGGAATTCTGATACAAGTAAAGATTCTGCAGCTCACTGCAATTACCAATCTCTTCAGGGATAGGACCTGATAACAATGATGTGTAAATGGCTATGGTTTGAACCCTTTTCAGCATCCCAATTGACGACGGAAGATCGCCCGAAATGCTGGTCTCGGCCAGGCCTAACATCAACAAGTTGGTGCAGTTCCCAATCTCCCATGGCAGCTCACCTTTAAGATTCTTATTCCCACCGGCTCGAAAAACTTCAAGCTTTCTCAACTCTCCAATGCTCTTTGGTATTTCACCACTCAGTCGGTTGTCAAACAGTGTCAAATAAACAAGGCCGGAAAGGTTTCCGATTCCCGGCGGGATTTGACCTTCAAGAAAGTTGGTATTGAGAGCCAAAGTGTGCAGTTTTCTCAACCTGCAAATCTCCAATGGGATTTCACCGGAGAGCAAATTTCCACTCAGGTCAACAAACTCCAGCTCATGGTAATCCCCGAATTCTCCAGGAATTACACCACTGAGATTGTTGGAAGAAAGCACAAGAGTCTTCAAGGACTTTAAAGAGTGGAAATTTGAAGGCAGTGAGCCTTGCAAATCCATTGATTTCAAGCTTATCTCCACAACTTCCATTTCCGAGCTGCAACGGACCCCGAACCAGTTGCATGGTGTAGGGTCCAATGGATTCCAGGATTTTAATGCGTCTTTGGTGGGGTTTAAGCTGTTGTTCTTCCATGTTAATAAAGCTTGGCCTTGGTCGTCAATGGAGTAACAATGGTGGAAGAAGAAGGTGAAGGTGAAGGTGAAAGTGAAGATATTGGAAGGAGAGAAGGGGTTCCTTAGAGTTGCAGGCATTGCTGGTTAGAGAAGAAGGAAAGAGGAGATCTGCTTTGGGATTGTTGAGGGTGGAACACCATGGTTTTGTTTATAGAACAAAAAGCTGAAGATCTGGATCCTCATCCAAGTGCTCTTTCTTTTTCTATCATTATTCTAATAGCTGGAGTTGTTGATTAATATATGTTGTTATCCATATTCCTCCTACTCTATTTTTTTCTCTCTTAAAATTCATGTTTTATGGTTTCGATAAAAAAAAATCTATGTTTTATGGTTGACACAAGTAGATTGGTCCAAGTAATAAGTAGTTTGGTATCGTTTAAGTAGATTTTATTTATGTCTCGAGTTCAATATATTGTATATGCAGAAAAATATTCGTTAGGAAACTCATCCACCAAAGCCAAGTGTACGACGTGGATCGGTTCGAAATAATCCAGGCCAAGCAAAGGTATGAGAAACCGAGAAAATAACCAAAAAATAATATACGAATGACAATAAGGTGAGAGATGAAAATCATCGCTCAAAATTAAGTTTAGGGTTCAAGGTTTAGGGTTTTAAGTTAGGGTTTGGAGAATTTAGGGTAGGGTGTATTTTTTAGGGGTATAAAATGTAAGTTTTAAGATTTGCTTGAAATTTAATTTTGTAGTTTTTTTAGTTATGGCTTGAATTTAAAAGGCACAGAGAATCTTTATCCTGATAAACATATTTTATTTGTTTTGTTCGATTTTTATAATTTCGAATATAATTCATTTTAAATTCGATTTTATTTAAAATATTAATATTCAAATACAATTCTATAAGTAATGAAAATTTCTATATTTCTATCATACCTATTCTGTCCCGAAATATTAGTTAAATTTTTTTGAAAGGAATATTAGTTAATTTTCATGTGATTTTAACTTTTACAGAATTAAATAAAGGCTTAAACGTCAGATAGGTGCCCAAACTATACCTTTTTTCCAGTTAGGTGCTTAACGTTTGTTTCGGGCCACTTAGGTGCCTAACGTTTCATTCCGTAACCCATTTAAAGTTTTAGCTGTGACGGACGTTAAAATTTTCCGTTAAAGGACACGTGGCATGTTTTTAGATTTTCTGATATTAAAAATAATAATAAAATAAATTAATTAAAATAAAAGTAACCTTCTTCTTCCCCCATCATACCCTCCCTCCCTCCTCCACCAGCTTTACAACTTCATCCATGGAGGGTCTCATTAAACCAACACCACCGTGCCGAAGAACAACCGTTGGTACAAGGAAACGCTTCCCCGGTCGAGAAGACAACTACTTCGACGCCAAATGCGACGGTGACTACTTCGACACCGACTTCTGCCGTTCAAGCGGTCCAAGCAAGCAGCGGCAGAGACCGGAAAGAGGAACTACGGCAACAGAAGAGAGATGAAGAAGGGTTGCACCTCTTGACGTTGCTACTCCAATGCGCCGAGGCGGTTTCGGCTAATAACTTGGAGGATGCAAATAGGATGCTGTTAGAGCTCTCGCAACTGTCGACGCCGTTCGAGACGTCGGCTCAGCGCGTGGCGGCGTATTTCTCGGAGGCTATCTCGGCGAGACTGGTCAGTTCATGCCTGGGAATATGTGGTGGGCTGCCGTCGATTCCGGCGAGCCATACTCAGAAGTTAGTGTCGGCTTTTCAGGTGTTCAACGGGATAACTCCATTCGTTAAGTTCTCGCATTTTACGGCCAATCAAGCCATACAAGAAGCGTTCGAGAGGGAGGAGAGAGTGCACATTATAGATCTTTACAAGAAGCGTTTCCTTTGAACGACAATCACTAACAAGGCTGGCCGGCTTGGTCCCTTTGGGTGGCCGATTGTCCCACTGCAGTCAGCATCCCAATCTGGACTTTGCATCCATTTTCCGAATGCTCTTCCTGGACTTTGCATCAAATGTTTAGGATACAATCCTTCCAGAGGAAACAGTTGTGTGAGTTTGGTGATGATGTGTCTGACAAACATGTTGTTTCACTTCTAACTACTAAGGCATGCAGGCCATTGCAAAGTGATGGGGTAGTTCATGCTGGGGATTTACCTTCAACAGTGAAAGTAGCAGTTTTGGAAGAGACGACAATGGAGGTTTTCGACGTAGAAGTGTTGAAAGGTATCCGAAGTCCGATGGAAGATGGGTTAGTTCAGACACTAAGATGTTGTGCCCCAGTAGCCATGGATGAAGTTGTAAAGCTGGTGGTGGGGGAGGGGGGGAAGGGACGGTATGATGGGGAAGAAGAAGGTTATTTTTATTTTTAATTAATTTATTTTATTTTATTATTATTTTTAATATCAGAAAATCCTAAAACATGCCACGTGTCCTTTAATGGAAAATTTTAACGTCCGTCACGGCTAAAACCTTAAATGGGTTACGGAATGAAACGTTAGGCACCTAAGTGGCCCGAAACAAACGTTAGGCACCTAACTGAAAAAAAAGGTATAGTTTGAGCACATTTAAGCCTTAAATAAAATACATATTATTTATAAAAAGTAATACTAAAAAAACAAAAGACTCGGAAAATTCTAAAAAAGGAATTTCTGAATTTTTTAAATTAAAGTTTGATTTTTATTGAAATTTTGCGCATTTTATTATTTTTAAATTTAAAATTAAAAAATGTGAGACATAACACGTTTTGATTGATTTAAATATTTTTAACCGAAAAATATCATTGACATATTGGGGAAGACAAAATGTTAATGCAAGAGTAATTGAGAATAGAATGATATCTACGTCTCTTTTTAATAATTTTTATTTAGGGAGGGAAATTTGCTCTAAATAACTATTGAACCCACAACCTAAAAGGAGAGTTAACTGAGATCTTTTAATTGTATACTCTAGAAATTATTAATAAATCCTACATTTTTTCTATATTATATCAGTGGCATATGAACTGAGTTAAATTCAAATGACTTATTACTAATATATATATTTTAAAACAAATGGAATGTTTCAGCGTGGAAACAACAACAATGTGGGGTATTAGCTTTGAACAAAAAAATGTGGGGTATTAGGCTTAGCCAATCCAAACATAAGGTGGTACATCAAGTTTACGTGGTCAGAATCGTGTATTAGGGTAGGGGTTGACCTAAAGGGGGATCGGAGGGGCATTCATTCCTTTAAAATTTTGAATCACATATGGTTTTATAAAATAAAAAATAAATTTTTATGTATTTTTTATTAAAAATTTATTTTCGTCCCTCTTAAATTTTATAATTTCGCTCCCTTAAAATTTTATAAGTTCGCTCCTTAAAATAAATTTTTGTGTTCGTCCCTGCATGTAACCAGACCCGACCATGTGTTTTGTTCCTCCGTAGAGTTCAATTTGTTTTGCAATGATTTAAGAAGGTTATGTACAAAACTTTTTTTTTTCAATTTGTTAAGGATTAATATCTTATACACTAGCGGTGAAAACTGAAAGTTTCCACAAGTGCCTTAATTTTAAGGTATAAAGAGTTAGTTTAGGGTATACGGTTAGGGGTTTAGGTGTAGGGGTTAGAATTTAGGGATAGTTGTTTCAATTTAAGGTTTATGGTTATAATTTGGGGTTTATGGGTTAGGGTTTAGTTTTTAGGGTAATATGGTAAGGAATTAGGTTTTAACCTATAAACCTTAAATTATAACCCTAAACCTTAAATTAAAACGACTATCCCTAAATTCTAACCCCCTACACCTAAACCCATAAACTATATACCCTAAACTAATTCTATATACCTTAAAACTAAAGCATTTGTGGAAATTGAACCACCGCCTATGTATAGAATATTTATCTGTTAAGGATTAATATTTTTGTTTAGGTTTTATGTAATTTATCCTTCTTCATGATTCAATCCGGTAACTTCGTCCGGAGTAAGTTAATATTATAATATTTTAATTTTTGGCTTAATAGTTAATTTCTCCATATACTTTAGCTTAACTCCGGATAGTATCACTCTATCTATCACTTTACTCCAATCATCATTACCGTTTAAAAAAATGTTATCCAATTAAATTATCACACGTAAAATATAATTTTAAAAATAAAGTACGACAAAATCATACTCCTTTTGTCCCACTAAAATTGTCACATGTTGATTTTTTAGGTCAAACTTTTTTAATTTTGACCTCTTATAATTTAAAATTTATTATTGATAAAAATATAAAAAAATATATTTTAAAAACCTTGAATCAACTAGTTTTTAAATATATTTTTTATAATTTTTAATTAATTAAAATATTTAAATAAATTATAGTTAAAGTTGAAAAAATTTGACCAGAAAAATGTCAACATGTGACAGTTTTACTGGGACGGAGGGAGTACAAAATATTTAAAAATAATTTTCAGTTTATATAATTTACCATATGTGTATTTTATCGAATATTTTATTATTGATGGAATCATAACTATAATGGGCATTAAACTTTAATTTTTTTGTTATAAAATAGTCAGTGAGTCGTTAGTTGCAGTCAAGTGTGTGACACGGTAGTTACGAAAATTTGTATAATTGCACATGTAATCTTCGATATTTACATAATCAATTAATTTAGACATCAATAATGAAGGTTAAATTAAGACTAAAGTAAATGAACATGTAAATATGAAGGATTAAATATGATATCATTCTAATTTTGTAACTGTCATATCATTCACTTAATAACAATTAATGATTTGGTAATTATTTTGTAACAAAGATTAAAATTTAATACTCATTATATAACTTTTAAAAGTTTGGTGACCATTTATGTACTTTACCCTATACAAGAAAATGATGTGCGGTTCCGTGTTTGAGTGAACTCATTCTTAAACACATTATTTTTCATTTTTCTCTACACTTATTATTGTTGTTTTGTTTACAATGGCCAATAGCAACTGAACTTTATTTAAAAACTTATGAAAAATATTATAAATACAATGCATCTAAAAGGGTGAATAATGAAGAATAATTCATCAAAATCACATACAAAAATTTAAAGGTGCAAAAAAATATTTTCATAAAAATTAGCATCTCGTCAAAATTCAAAAGTCTTCCTGAATCTCTTTGTCTCTATCCAAACGAGACGCATTACAGGGCGAAAAAAGAGTGGTGAGTGAACCAAACTATCAGGCAGATTGCTTCGCTACTTAGATTTGATTATATCGACAAATAACCATCAACCGAGTGGAGATCTATCTTTTTATGACTACCGACAGAATCATAATCAGAAACAAGTGTCGTAAAGATCTTTGTACGAGCACCAAACAACTTTAAGGTATGTTAAAATCATGTCAAAACGACATATGAAACAAACTACAAAAATAAAAAAAAAACATGCCACAAAAATAGTAAAACGCGTAAATATTAAAAAAAAATGAATTCCGGTGGATGACAACCAATACAAAAATTAGTTACCGACCATATGCAAAAAAAAAAACACAAATAAAAAAAGAGGTTGAGATGTTATGATTGGGTAGAGAAAAAAAATTAGGTTCTAAGTTTAAACTATTATTATTATTATTATTATTATTATTATTATTATTATTATTATTATTATTATTATTATTATTCATGTGAAATTTGTGAGATTTTAACCATAGGATAATGGACCCCATGATCTTCATTTATACGGAAATGTTATTATAATACTCCACATAAAAGCAATGCCCAACAGTTATTGTACTTGTTGTTTCAAATTTCCTGGCCGACATGATATAGTTTATACTTTATAGATACATGACATTCTAATCCAGATTCAAAAACTAAACTTGGGTATAATTAATTCCAATAATTATTTTTTTTTTAAAATTAACAATTTAAAAAATATAAAATCCGAATTTAATTATTATGGATCCTGGATACTAAAACATAACATTAAAGAAGAGAGCATGTGCACCCAGGGATGTATACATCTAACGAGTTTCGACCTCATCCGATTCGGTCTAATAAAATTCAGATTTTTAATAAAATTTTAGTTTTGAGTTAAATAAAATTCAAATTTATGGAGAACACGTTTCGAGATTATTTCAAAATTACTCTTTTTTATGAGTGTGTGTATTATTGGTTAAGTTTCAAATATTTATGTAAAAAATTAGTATATAAAGTACTTGAATTGTGATATTAAATTAAAGTTATTATTTATATTTTTGACAAAAATATGTAAAAAATTTAAAAATTATTTTAAATTGGGTTGGGTCAAGTTGAGTTTTCAATTAATTTTTTATCAAATTTAAGACGAGTAAAAATATTTTTAAACTCGAATCAAATCACATTTTATTGTGATAATATCCGATCGGACTTATATCAGTCAAAAACTCAACTTGCCCCCTCATCATCCCTAGGTGCGCCCAATAAAAACCATAAAAACAAACTCCAATGGTCCCCTTTTTAGTCCCAATGTCCACTTTTTGTTGGCAAAGCACAACTAGGATAAAAGCTTTTGTGTTGGGAATAAAAGGCCATGTTTTGTGAGTAATTTTTTTTATTTAATCATTATGTTTAATTCGGATAGATCGGGTTTTAGATAAACCGATCTGATCTATCAGAAATAATAATAATAATAATAATAATAATAATAATAATAATAATAATAATAATAATAATAATAATAATAATAATAATAATAATAATAATAATAATAATAATAATAATAATAATAATAATAATAATAATAATAATAATAAATGGAATTGGATCTAAATCCCATTAGTGGCACATTGACTTGACGGTATAAGATATCGCCCTTCACATGAACAAATAAGATTGAAACCAAAGTAGGCAACAAATGGGTCATGTGATTTGATCTAAGTTTCTTGTTTTATATTACATCATTTGTTTTTGCTTGGTATTGTTGTGTGTTTGGTTTGTATGAGTCTTGCACATGAGACACACAACATCTACTCTCAATTGAGTTTAGATTCAAACTTTAAAGATAATTGTACGAACCAATAAATTAAACCCGTATTCGGATGATAGATTTTTAAAGAACCGGTGAAAGGTTAACATGTCGATTTTATTTTTGAATATTTTAGTATGATGATATAATAGTGTCACACACATTATACATACTACGTTACTCGAATTCAAATTACCTAAAAAGAATAATGTGTTCTTTATTAATGAAATCACTCAATGAGATGAGATTAACAGAGTGATTTAGTTGTAGTATTATTGAATTATATAATATTGGCAGAATGATGGAGGAGTGGTGGAGGCAGACAAAGGGGAGTAATCAAACCCAAGTTTTAGACAAAGTGTACTTGGTCACACGTGGTATTGAGGATAAATCTTTCACCAAATAATTCTAAAACACTATAATGATGAATCCAAAACACCCATTAATTTTGGATAATAAATACACACAAGGCTGAAGGCTCCATCTAATCAAACCAAGACAATTAAGCAGGCTCCATTACTTTTTGTATTTGGTGAAACACACTTGATTTTGCCTAATGCTATGCAATTTATGGCTTTAGTTTTCCTCTTAATCATGAATCTATGAGAAACAAACCATTAAATTTCTTAGGTGTTTGCTAACTTATTCAAGTTTCCACTTATTTGATGTAGCTTCTAATCTTTTTCATTTCTCCCTTGTTTAACTCTTTTTTTGCAAAAAAATAACATACTATATATATATATATATATATTACATTTCTTTAAACAGTTAGATGAAGGTAAATGGATGATCAGGATTAACCGTAAGAAATGATAAAGTTATCAAAAGAACAAAAAAATTAAAGAAATAATTTTAATCATTTATTTATAATCATCCAACGATTCAAAAAAGGTGTAAAAGTAATTGAATTTTACACGTGCAAGTGTGATACTAACCCATATATATTGTAATAATTAAGAGCAATTATAAAAATTAATTTTACACAGTGTAAGTGATTCCCAACCCATATACATATATTATGCCGCACCATTTTTTGTTTATAGAGAACTACAAACTTTTTATTTTCATCTTTGTTTAGCCGACGACGATACTGGCTTTGATGTTGGTTGCCGACCGCCGATTGTCTTTCTTTGTTCTTTATTATACCATGTTTCATCTTTATTTATTTATTTTTAGTTTTTTTATAAGAATAACTTTGTCTTTGTGACGCGTTTATTTTTGTCTTTTGGCATGTTTTTCTTCTTTTCGTGTTACTTGATCGTTCTTTTTATTTTATGTTTTCTCATGTTTGGACTTGACGACGTTGCGACAGATCAAGATGTCGCTTATTTGTTATCTTGTTGATCTTTTATGTTTTGGGCTCTCAGATTGGATCTGGATGTGCGGTCTTCGTTCATGGATAGTTTTCTCACGACGCTCGGTTCTGATTTGCGGTTCTCGGTGGTCTTTCAATAGTTTGATCTCTTTTGTGGTTCGTTTGTCGGTGCAGTTAGATTTGTTCGTATCTATATTTCGTTCGAGTCTTTTGATTGAGCTTTCAACCTTTTTCATGTATGATTCTTGTATGATCTAAAGTGACTAATTTCCTGTGTCAATGTTATAGGAAAATGTTTAAATATATTTAGTTTACGATGATAATTGTAAATTCTTATTGTAATTTTAAATATTTTTTAATAAGACTAGTGAATTTTATTTAAAAAATTATAATAATTAAGAATAATTATAAAAATATAAATAGATCATAACCCATATATATATATATATATATATACACCGTAATAATTATCAAAGGCTCCTAGTCGGCTGATCTAATTTTCCTGTTTTTATGCCTTTTTTCTGTATCTTTTTCATTCCATCTTTTTTCTAGTAAGAGCTCAGACCTCAGTTTGAGATATTTTTATATGGCAAATATGAGACTTTATTCCTTAAGGGTTATCATCAATCAACTAATACCAATCTCCTTTTATTTCTTTACGAATAGTCGAGTTTTTCTTTAAAAATATTCTAATATAATTACTCGATAATATTTGTTCTTTACACATAATTCTTTAAAAATACACGTAAATTGTGCAAACAACTGTTCGAACTAAAATCTCTTAAAAAGAACAACTATTCGAACCAAACTCTCAACATATTCGAACAATCAAGTTTCTTTACTTCCATAAATGATTATCATATATATTTATATGTTGGATTTACTTTTTTTATGGGTGAATGAGGTTGGACCGCCCAATTAAAGTTAGTAATTTGAATCTTTTGTTGGCTTTCCTCCTTTGGTTTTCGATCATCTTTACTACACTTGTATAATTCCATCTTCTTTTCATTTTTCTAGCATTGATTTTTGTTAATGGACCCCTGGCTTTCAATAATTTTAGTTATAAAATTAAGGTTTAATAATTAAAAAGTGCACAACCTATACTATTTTTTCAGTTTGGTGCCTAACGTTTTTTCGAGACATTTTGGTGCCTAACGTTTTATTCCGTAATTTATATTGGGTTTTTTCATGACGGTCATTAAAAAAATTTTGTTATCCAATAAACGACACGTGACATATTCTGATATTATCTATCATTTTTATTTTTCTAAAAATTATAAAATATTTAATTTTATAAAAAAACTCTAAATCTTTAATTTCTCTAAAATCTCCACTCAAACCCTAGATCCTTAAATTTCTCCAGTTCCTCTACTGATTCAACCACCACCGGCCACCCTTGCCTTTGTCAGCCCCCCACTACTAAAAATCCCATCATCCCACCGTCGAAAATTGGCGAATGAACCGACGATTGTTTCGTCAACAAACATCCAAAAATAAAGAAAAAGAGACCGATTGGGCTTCTAATCGACAACTAGAGGGTGGGGATGTTGAACGGTGAATTACCCGACGCTTGGGGTGGTGAAAAGTGAACCGTCGGCGTGTGGGGAGGTCGTACGACGAGGAAGATGTGATTCGAGAGTTTGATTGAAAGAAATTAAAACTTTATGATTTTTTAAGAAGTTTATATTTTTAAAGAAATTTAAAATTTTAATAAATAGATAAAATAGGCCACGTGGCATGTTTTTGTTGGATAACGAAACATTTTTAACTCTCGTTGACGGAAAAAACTCAATCTGAGTCACGGAATGAAACGTTAGGCACCAAAGTGGCCCGAAAAAAACGTTAGGCATCAAAATGAAAAAAATATATAGATTGAGAACCTTTTTAACTATTAAGCCTAAAATTAAAAAGAGTTTGGATTGCAATAATAAATTGATAAAAACAAAGGTTTGGTCACACTGCATAAGCTCCAATTTCAAAGGTAAGATCAGTGTCCCCTAATCACAGTATTGTTTTCGTAATCTTTCCCTAATTTCAGGATTTGGGTTCCCTACAAATCTTCTTCTTTTCTGTTGTTAATCCATTGCGAGCTTCCTAATTATGGGTTTAAAGTGAGATTACAATGCTTTAACAAAATCTCCATAAATAAGTCTATTGACCATTGACCGAGTGTACTTGGACGAACTCGCTTAATTATAAACCACATGCAAAGATTGATGAAGCTATTGCTTCCTGTTTTAGACTTCACCAGAATTCCATGTTTATAATCTTGTTTCACTCATAGTTTAGGGTTTGAAACTTGAGTAATTATTCGATGCATGATTTTTTTTTTCTACAAGCGTACTTTTAAAGTTGTCATATATCTAGGGATGACCATTTGACCTAGATTCGACGGGTTTCAACCCAACACATCTTATAGAGTCGAGTTTTTAAAAGAAAATTTTGGGCTCGGGTCAGGTTCGAGTATGATTTTATGATGATGAGGTCGGGTCGGTTTGAGTTTAAAGTGAAAAATACCCGACCTGAAATAACAGTTTAATTTTATTCTAAATATTTAGGTATAATTGCTCTAATGACTATATATATAAAGACATAATTATTATTATAATACTTATTTTCTATTTGTATTTTTCAATTAACTCTATATTTTATCGAATAATAATGAAAAATAATACTTTTATATTTATGTCAAATCGGGTCGGGTTAGGTCAAATTTTTACTCTAGAATTAGGGTCGAATAGAACATCATAAAATGTCGGGTTGGGTCAAGTTTGGATGGAGGTGTTAAATTTTTGGGTCGAACGCAGATTGACATAAACTCAACCTAACCCATGGTCATCCCTACATATACCCTTATAAGACCCTAAACTCTAACCCTCAAATTCTAAAACCTTACTCTAACATTTAAATTATAAAATTTATTTTTAAATCTTAAAATCTAACCACAAACATTAAAACTCTAACCCTAAATCTTTAAACTCTAAAAAATATATGCATATGAAAAACAATTTTTTTCACAGCAATTGCATAGAATATTTTGCCTAAAAACTTAACACCAAGAAATGAGAGTGATTTCATATAAGAACGTACCCTAATGATTGCTAAAGCATATGAATTGATGCAAATTTCCCAGAATAAGCCATTTTTATCGTTTACGGAAAACACACGTGGTACATTAGAGACTTTATTATAAAATAAGTTTTACAATTATTTATTTTTAAATGTCTTAAGTTTTTCTGGTCAAAATTATTAAATGAACTTCACTTACCACGTTATTTGTGGTCCTATCCAATAAGGTCTCTTTATCTTATTTAAACTTTTAAATAATTATTCATTTTTTATTAACAAGTAGGAAAGATATGAAGATTCACCTTAAAAAATTAAATGGATGGACTTTATTGACTAAAACCATGGATGACGTCGATCAAATAATTTTTGAAATCAATACACTAAAAAAATTGTGATCCGGTCATTATTTACATGTGTCCTGGTCTTGTTTTGCTTTTCTTGTTAATTAAAAAATTTAAAATATAATATTTTTTTAAAAAAAACCTAATTCCTTTTCCTTCAACTGACTTTTTCTCATCACCGACAGACGCTCAGCCCATTTCAGTAATTTATTTCACCCAACCATCAAACGTTTAACTCCTCTTAAATCGGAACTCACCCCATTGTTAGACGCACAACCTCCTTGTATATCGGACATCTTTCGACTTGCACCGGCAACGGAAGAAGTGGTAGTGGTGGTTGATTTCGACGACGTCATATTAGATTTACATATCAAATATTTGAGGCTTTAGGGATTTGAAGTTAGGATTAAAGATTTATGGGATTTGTGAAAATTGGTGATTGTAGGAGTATTTTTAGAAATTAAGAACTTTAGACATTTTTAAATAAAGTAAATTAAAAATCAAACCACATATTAAACAATGATTGTGTAACAAATTTTTTTAATAAAAATTGACGGTTTGACCTTAAAATGACAAGGTAATGAAAAATTCAATAAAAATGGACAAATCAAATCCAAGCTACCCAAGCTCAAAAATAACCCAGACCGGAAATGACCAAAATCTGAAATAGTCTGAACAAGTTACTTTGAGTATAAGGCTTTTGTAGAAGCCGCAGACCCTAATCTAGTCATTCCATCTTCTGAAGGGATCCATTATGTGAAGTTGCTCAAGGACACATAATTGAAAGGGTGGGGAAACTCGAAGTCTCAAACAAGCACAAACGCAAAAGGAATGAGACTAGTGATGATTCTATTTTCGTGTCAAAGAGGAGAGAACTGTGGAGCTACATTAACGAATGGATTTTTTAAATTTCCCCGGAAAATTGGAGAGCCAATTGCTTTGGAGCAGTTACAAATGAGGATATTCTAAAAATCGCTCTCTTCCTAACCTCGTTCACCTTCACGTCCCCAATCATAAACAATATTGAAAAACAGAAACGAGGTTTCACATTTGGAGCTAAACGACGAACACTTGTCAAGCAAGCTGCCAGAAGGAAGCATGCAATGGAAAGGACCAGGATCTTGTTGGATCAAGTTGATATTAAAGAATTAGGAACTGGTCCATTTGGGAAAAAATCACAACCATGGCCTCCTTGATTGTTGATGACGGAAGTTCCCTTAATGAAGAAGTAGTTCTAAGTGATGATAAAACTGCTACAATCAAGGTGCAAGCTGCTCAACCCTCCGTGCCAAGTACTTTAAAGATTCTTAAAGCGGATAGCCCTCTCGGGAGCTATCCGCAGCCACTGTGATTCGACTATGCAGGCCCTCCTCCAATTGGAAGGTCTGGAAGGGGATTTCACACCCGTTGCCTTCCCCTAGGATCAATTGGTACTTGGACAGGCCTGATGATCCAAGGTTCTTCGGTGCCAAGGTCTTAGTTATTACTAAGCGTTGGCCACGTCCATGGTACAAGGAGTTTACTTGTCTACTTCCCCTTTATCGCATGCCGTTGCAAGGTCAGATGCCCTCCCCGTCCTAGTTGACAAGATCCTGGACTAAGTTCAAGGGACCCTGTCTCCGGATGGAGCTCTCACTAGAATTTTGGGTTGTCATCTCCTGGCATGCTTCACGTATGGCTAGCTTTTATCCACTTTCTGTTTTACGCTCTACTTTCCCGGTTTGGTACGTGTGTAGGTCTCACGGGTGTTCATGTTGTTGCCACTGGTTGGCTTTCAAACGGTTCCCGGGCTTGCTGCGTCAGCCCCACCGTCGTTAGGGTTTCATGTTTTTATTTCTACGTTGATGTTTGTATGCAAGTGCATGCGGGCTGCTATGACCCAAATGCCACCTGCACTTTGTTATCCTTTGTGTTTTAATGAAAGTCATGGTTATGATAAAAGAAAAAAGTTACTTTGAAATAACCCAAACCGAGTGTCAACCTATGGAACGCAGGCAAGCCTTGAAGACCACAGGCTCTTCTTTCACCCTTCAACAGTTGTAGGTCATAATCTATGTTTGCTTAGACTACTAATTTTTCTTGAAATTCTCGTGTCAAATACGAAAATACGACCTTCAAGGATCCTCTAAATACATTAAAAGATAAACTTAGAAGAATATAACCATACCTGTTTCCAACATTCACATTTCACACCCAAGTCCAAACAATATTGCTACAGACTAAACAAAAGAACCAGAATTGTTTAACAACAGTATGAAAATATAAGAGGCAAAGTAATTATATTGCCGACGAAAATGGAAATGAACCAAAATGAAGAGAATTCATGCTATTAATGGATTAAGTTCAGCCGTTCTGAAAATTTTGATGCAGGTACAAGTACATTTGTTACCCTTTTTCTTCAGAAGATACCAGAAAAGGTTGACAAATTGGAAGCAATAAAACATGTAACTAACACCATTTAATGACTTAAGACAAGTATACAAGGCAAAAACAAAGGTAAAAAGTGGCCAGGTCACCTGCCGAAACAGCTAGTAACTGATGAGGTAAGAGCCGATGTGAGAAATTTCAACCCGGCAGATCCACCAGGAAAGTAAGAAATAGCATAGTATGCAAGTGCAAGGACCTACGAGTTCCATGGAAACAACAAGAAAATTGATATCAAAACTAGATGATCACGCGGGCACTAAATATCTCAGCTCATAATTCAATAAACCTAACAAGTTTAAGATAAACTGATCGAACAAAAATGACAGGTGTAGTGTACCTGTAACACAGAAAAGAGAACGGAAAGGATGTAGCTATGAAGAACCATGGAAACATAGATGGTACCCACCATACTCCCAATAAAAACCAGAGTAAAAGGAAGCCTCTGCAGCAATGGTGTGAAAAGAAAAGAAGAAAAATATTAGATGCACAAAATAGAACTAGATGATTGTTAACTTTTCAAGCACTCAGATTGCTAACAAAAACAAGGGGGGAAAATCAAAGTACAGCGTAAATACCTCTTTTGATGACATGTGGGCTAACTGGTTCTTTGGACCTCTAAGAGCAAAGAATGATCCAATGATAAAACCACATCCAAGAGTAAAGCAGATAGCAAATTTCTGTGGCATGATAACCATGACTGGAAGAAACATGGTAAAAGCGATGAAAACGAAAAAGACCCCACTCGCCAGAAACAAACCAAAATAGACAAGTGCTTTTCCTGAAGGAACTCTACTCGTGGCAGATTGGAAGTTCCCGGGAATATCTCTCACCCCTTTTGAAACGCTGGAGCACCAAGAATCAAACCAAATATGAATTAACAGGATAATAATAGGACCTTAGGACTTGTAGTCTTGAAAGTATCCGTTTTTATTTAACTTTTAGTGGGAGAAAAACAACTTTGCATGAGCTTTTGATCAAGATCCCGCAGCGAATGCTCTTCCACCACTATAGGGTTTAGGGTATTTCACTATGTATTAGTGGTATAATTGGGTAGTAAAAAGAGAGAGGAAGACCAGAACCAAGTATAGCTAGCTATTTAGAAGTAGAAGAGGAACAGGTTTCACTAAACCCTGATTCAGGTAGGAGTCTCGAACCGAGATCTTAAAATACCAAATTATCCGTCTTATCCGAGGTGATCTTACGCCCTCCTCTACCCTTCAATCCTTCTATACCTAAATCAAATCACTTTTAGCAGAGCATCTTAGATACATGTGTCTGTGTTATAAAATACAAATTCATTCACACACATCTATCATGCAAAGAGGTGACTATTACAAAATCAAAAGTCTAACTGACCCAGATTTCGAATGGCAGACACATATTAAATCCTAAAATTAACAGTAAATCAACAAATAACCATAATTCAACAATAACAATTAGCAATGCGGGTTTTATAACTAAATCAACGTGCTTCGTAAAGCCCTAATTCCCACAAATCAAATGCCCAACACCCATCAGCCAAATCGAATTCAACTAGTAAATCACATAAACACAATGTTCAATCAGATCGCATACTCAATCAACCGTAGAAACACGTTAAAAATCGGAGCTTTATTCAAATTTCCCAGATCAAGAAGAAGAGTGAGATGATGGCTTACACGTTGAAGGTACCAGTGACGGAATCATTGGCAGACCTCATAGCAGACTCAAGATCGAACCCAAACGCAGTGCCCTCGTCTGATTCTCTTGAAGCTGCATATGAATTCCAATCTGCTAAAAGCGAAGATCCTTCTTTTCCCTGCACCTCACCCTCACTACTGCCCCCTGAGAACCAAGCTTGCATCTTTTTTTCTCTCTTTTATTTTTTAAAAAAAAGGTTTCTTCGAAAGATTCAGCCTTTCTCTTGGGTTTCTGTTTATTGTTTGTGGATCATTTAAGGCTTAACCACCAGGGAGTGGTGAGATTGCTGTATAAGAGTAACTGTCCTCATTGGAGCTTAGGAATGAAGAAAATATGTTTTTGATGTTTCTTCCATGTAGTTTCACAAGGCAACGTCGCCGTTTTGGAATCTGTTAAGCATTCTTTTAAATTGTTTGGAATTTATTTATGAGGTAAAGTACACAAATGGTCACTAAACTATTTCAAAAATACAAAATAGTCACCAAACTTTTAAAAATTATATAATAAGTATTAAACTTTAGTTTTTATTACAAAATAGTCACTAAGTCATTAACGGTAAGGGAATGATGTGACAATTATAAAAATTTGAATAATAATACATTTAATCCTTCATATTTACACATTAAATCGATTTAGTCATCATTTAACCCTCATTGTTGAGGTCAAATTGATTGAATGTGTAAATATTGAGGATTAAATGTGTTGTTATTCAAAAAAATTTAACTGTCATATCATCCAGTTAACGGCTCAGTAGCCATTTTTAATAAAAACTAAAGTTTAATGTCCATTATGTAATATTTGAGAATTAATAATTATTTTATATTTTTTGAGATAATTTAGTGACTATTTGTGTACTTCACCCTTATTTATTTGGTTGGTCATTGTAAATTTGTAATAGTGTGTATTCTTTTTTCCTTATGGGTTAGATATTTGATTCCACCATTTTCCTTTCTTGCACACTTTGGCTATAGCAAATTGTGTTAGTTGAATCAATTAACAGATTATATCGATTGGATATATGAGTGTATGCTAAAATTGACTGATAACTGATAGTTGTTTGATTATTTGAACAAATAAAATGATGTATAAGAATATAATTATATTCAATACTTTTTGAATAATTTATGGCTATTAATAAAAATTTTATCTATTATTAATTAGATTATAAAAATTATTTTTTAATATAACATTACTAAGCATATTTGAAGAATGTATAAATTAATTTTTTATTTATGAAATTATTTTTTAATATAATATTATTAATTATTAAATTTAAATATATATATTAAGTTTTTATAAATTAATCAAATCACTATCAGCTATACATTTTTCTTGTAATCTATCTCGCACAATACTTTGTATAGCATCAAAAATAACGAAACTATCCTCGAAATGCCTCTAAATTTTCTTTCATCTATTTCTTCTCAAATACAGTAAAGAAATACATTCCAAGCTATTTTCAAAATAGACACCATCAGTAATTTGCACATCTGCATAATCATCTTTCAAATCCTCATCTTCATTCAAAAAATGGTAGCATGTTTCGAACCAGACTAATCGATGCCAAACAACTTTGTCTTGCTTTTCTCGTGTCTCTTCCCAAACATCCTTAGTCTTTACCATAAATAGACCTCTTCCATTGCAAAACAAATCTTCAGTAACTTCTTCATAACTCAATTATGTTGCATTATATCACTTAACTACCAAAAACATGGACCCTTAGGTTATTTAGATGCATATATTACTTATTTATGAAATTATTTTTAAAATTTTATTAGTTACTTAGTTGTTAAAAAAATTAGGTTATTTAGAAGAAGAAAAAATTTGTACCAAACATCTAAATTAACGATTTAACTGGTCAAACCTCTAAAAATAATTTAAACTTCTAATTTTGAGTCAAAAAATCATTTACCAAATATGATCTAATATTTTATATAGTAGTTATGTTTTTCTCCAAAGTCTTTTTTATTTTTTTCTTCAGTGTTGTTTTCTTGACGGCCTTAGTGTCACCGTTTAAACTTTTTTTAATTTATTCTTTTCTTTATTTTTAATCTCAAATAAGAATCATCTCTTTTTCTATTCATTCTTTTCGTACATCTTGTTGCGTTTATGCACTTGCTTGTGTAGCACGATTTTCGTTTTCTTTTTGACACGGTTTTTGTCTATCTTTATGGTAATTTAACGTTCGTGTAGCGGTTATCATGGTGTACATCTAATCAAGGAAGGTTGACAGTCTAATATGGTTAGATCCCCTTTTGTAGTAGTTTGCCGATGTAATCAAAACTGTAAGCGAAACATTTTACAAGATTAATTTTTTTTATCTCCACTTATACATCAATATAACGTTTAATTTTTTTTCCGAACAAATATAGTGCTTGGTTGAAAAAGACAAGGATATTTTCATAATGGTTGATGGGTTTTCTATAAAAAATGAACATTGAATTTAAATGGATGTTCAAACTTTTTCTTTGCGCCCATTAGGTTACATGTTTAATTTTTTTTAAAGGTTTTTTCTTGGTATGATGATGTAAAATTTAATTTGATTTTGATAAAATAAATTGTATAAGGACCTATTTGTAAAAGTAAATAAATTTATAAGTATTTCAAAGTCTCGCAAATTGACAAGAAAACTTGAACTAAAACTATTTCTAAGTCAAATAAACTTTTCAAACAATTTTTTCTAAGTGTTCAAGCCTAATTTCTACTTGTACGCTAAGGTATATCGATACACTATATCCGCACTGATACATTTTTAAGGTTTTTCGAATTTTAATTAACAAAAGCGTACCGATACAGTTATACTCGTATCAATACGGTATTTTATATGGGTTTAACTTTAAGGCATAGTGTACCAATACAGTTGTCCCCATATCGATACAGTTTGATCTGATTTGATAAATCTTTGCATTTAAAGTTTTCGACCGTTGCTTGTTAGTTATGATTTTAGCAAAATTTCAAACGGTCGTTGGACCGTATCGATACGCCCATATAGTGTATCGATACACTTTTTGCTAAAGTTTTCCTCAGGATTCCAGTGAGCAAAAATCGTATCGATACGGTCTTTGAGTATTGATACGCCCATATTTTTACACTATACTCATACTGATACGCCCACACGTGTATCGATACCCCATCTTAAATGTGCACAACAGCTCCTTTTGTTTTGAAACATGTATCGATACGATTGTTCGAGTACCGATACAATATGTTGTAGAAGTGCATTTAGTACGGGAAAAATGAAGTGTTGAGAGTGACAATCAATCGATTAAAACCAAGAGGGGAGTGAATTGGATTTTTAAAAGAACGGTGGACACTAATTGCAAAAGTAGAAATTGCAAGGAGATTTAGAGGGATTCAACTCCCTTAATTGGAGTTTACATCCACTAAATTAGTGACCACACTAAGGATTTTCCACAAATCTACTAATTTGTCTTTCCTTTAAGGATAAGGAGTAACCTTACACAATTCAATAGACTTATACCCCAAAGTCTATTGAATTCTTTCCCCAAAACAAATACAAAGAAGCAAACTAGGAAATCCTCACTAGGAATGTGTTTGCAAAGTTTAAGCTCTCTCGCACACCCAAAGAAACACTAGCAAAAGAATTACAATAAGGAACACTCTGGTGTTTACAAGAAAGATCGAAAATTAAGCACAAAATGGACTATTGAAAGCTTGAATGTTTGTGTAGACTTTCTTGTTGCTGAGATAATTTTTCTTTGTTTTTGTATCATCTCAATCAATACTAGCCGTTTGGAACTGTTGGGAATGTCATAAAGTCGTTACCAACCTGAAAATACAACATTTATAGCACGAGGGGTCGTTCCTTTTACAAAGGGATCGATCATTTCTTATGAAAAATATGGCGGTTGCAAAAAGGGATCGATCACATACACTAGAGGATCGATCCTTTTGCACTAAAAAAATTTGTATGAAACTGTCCAACAAGGGATCGATCCCTTGCATCGGGGGATCGATCCTTTTTACCTTGAAGTCTGGAAAACAGTTTTGGTAGTGCAAAAACGGATCATACTTGTTTTGAAAAAGATCGGTAAAGTTGGAAAACATTCAAAACGAATTTTTCAAGTTTGTTTGGACTTTGAATTATTTTTGCAAGAATTAGTATATTCGATTAAGTCTAAAAACAATTTTCTTTTAATTTGTTATATCAAATTATTAGTTCATCAATCTCCCCCTTTTTGATATAACAAAACTCTTTAAAAATTGTTTTTGACAAAAACTCCCTCTTAAAAAAATAATTTTTGTGTTGATAAATGGTTTCAAAATCTAGTTTTAAATTACAACAATTTAAGCTCCAATTTTGTTTAAAAACCATTTTCATTGTTTGCTCATATTTCTCTCCTTTTTTATGTCAAAAATAATTCAAGAAAAGTTTTAGTACAATATAAAAAAGGAAAAAAAATAAAAGTAAAGGTTAGAATTGAAATGATAGATAACACAAATAAAGCATAAACTCATGTATATGTTATAATTACAAATATCAATTAACTTTATTCTTTAGGCGTTTTAAAGAGACTTAACGTCGTTTACAACCAAAATTCTAGTATTTTTTCATTTTCTTTCAAATATAGGCGCTTGTTTCTTCATTTTCTTAAATTGGCGGTGATATTAGTTTTTGTACTGGTTATCGACTGCCAGTGATTCGTATTTCATTTGTTTTCTTTTATTTATTTTGTTTTGGCTTAAATGTCAGATAGGTGCACAAACTATGCATTTTTTTACAATTAGGTGTCTAACGTTTGTTTCGGGCCACTTAGGTGCCTAAGGTTTCATTTCGTAACCCATTTTAGGTTTTAGCTGTGACGGACGTTAAAATTTTCTGTTAAAAGACACGTGACATGTTTTAAGATTTTCTAATATTAAAAAAAATAAAAATAATAAATTAAATTAATTAAATCCCTTAAACCTATCTTCTTCCCCATCAAATCATCCATCCCCCTTCCCTTGTTCTTCTTCCCTCTCCTCTTCACCGTTAGGCATTGAGTGCAGCAACCTCTTTCATTACATTTCAGAGCTTTTTACGATGAATCTATAACGTGGTTTGCTCATAGAAGTACACAAATCAACTTTAATGGCAAACTTTTTCTTAATAAGCAATAGCAAATGCCCTGTTTTCAGGCCATTTGTAGGATTAAGCAAATTCCCATTTCAGAAGCCATTATCAGAGAATAATAACTTTAATGTAAGCAAATATATAGTGGCCATCTGTTGAAATATAAGGGTGGTTTTGTAAATAGTTATATTTATTTGTTAAGGTAGTTAGTTAGTTTTAACCTATTTTTGTATTTGTTAGTTGTATATAAAAGGAAACTTTTCTTTCTTTGTAAATTCATTTTTCGAATAATAAAATCTCTTTACAATCTTTCTTCTTCCATTCTTGTGAGCTCGTGTAAACTTCTTCACTGTTAGTTCTTCTTCTCGCCGGTGATCATCAACAACTCAACATGGTATCAGAGCGACCACCGGCGGTGGTTTTTCCGGCGTCTCAGTCGCAACACTGTGTATAGGTTTGGTGAGGTTTCGAATTGTTCTTATCTGTTGAATTTGCTAAGTTTTTTCCTTCTTCGTTAGTTCTTGTTAGTTTTTTGGAAGTTTCTTATGGAAACGACGATAGATTCAAACCATGTTTTGTTTCTACATGCTTCGGATACTCCGGGAACACTTCTTGTTTCCCATCAGTTAACGGGCATAGAAAACTATAATCTTTGGAGCAGATACATGAAGATTGCTCTGTTGGCCAAAAATAAACTTGGTCTCGTTGATGGTAGCTGCAAAAGAGAGTCTGTTGCAGAGGGTTTGAGGTCTCAATGGGATAGGTGCAATGCCTTGGTTTTGTCTTGGATCTTGAACATTGTTAGCCAAGATCTTTCAGCAGGGATTGTGTTTGCATCTAATGCAACAATGGTATGGGCAGATCTCAAGGAAAGATTCAATAAAGTAGATGGTTCAAGGATCTATTATTTGCATCGAGAAATAGTAACGCACGCACAAAATCTTTTTTTTATTTCTGTGTATTTTTCTCGGTTGAAATTGTTGTGGATGAGTTTGATGCTTTAGTTCCTTTTAACTCATGTGAGTGTGAAATAGCCCGAGAAAACAGTTCGATTCTTATGCAGCAGAGGTTGTTTCAAATGTTGATGGGTTTAAATGACTCGTATTCGATGGTTAGGAGTCAAATCATTTTAATGAAGCTATTGCCAACTATTAACCAAGCTTATAATATGTTGGTACAAGAAGAAGGGCAACGCCAGCATTCTGCCAATTCGGTACAGGTTCAAAACGAGCCCACTGCATTATACTCTTCTTCTAATTCTCAAGGACATAATCAGTACAAAAAGAAGTTCAATGGGATTTGTGACTTTTGTCACATTAAATGACACAAGAAGAAAAACTGTTACAGGTTAATAGGGTACCCGCATGACTTCAAGTTTACTAAGAAATGGGGAGTAAATGTCAAGCAAGCAGCTAATTCAGCAACTGCTGAAAATGGTGTAGAAACTGTGATGCAACCTGATGCTAAGCAAGCTCCTCCAACCTTCACTGCTGAGCAGTATCAACAAATTTTAAATCTTCTTGGAAAGGATTCTATGGTTAAAAGAGCTGCACACATGGCATGTATGTTTTCTAAATCTTCAATTCAGAATTGGATTTTAGATACAGGAGCCACATGTCACATGACTTATGACTTAAATTGCCTTGATTCACCTGTTCCTTGTGATCCATCTTCTGTTGTTCAATTGCCTAATGGTGTTTCTTCTGCTGTAACTCATGTTGGATCATAAAAGATTGCTTCATCAAGAATTCTTAAAAATGTGTTATGTGTTCCGAGTTTTAAGTTCAATCTCATTTCAGTTTCCCAATTGGCTAAAGATTGGAATAGTGTTATTTTGTTTTCTTCTAATGAATGTATATCGCAGGATCTTTACAATGGAGAGATGAAGAAGATTGGTAGGGTTCGTGATGGTTTATATGTTCTTCATTCTTCTTTAGATTCGAATACTTGTCTTAGTGTTTTGTGATGTCAACGAATCCTGCTTAAATGTAACTTTGAATTCATTGTGGCATGCAAGGTTGGGACATAGTTCTACTAAGACTTTGTCTCACATTCCAAATGTACATTGTAATGTGAAACTTGAAGCTAAAATAAAGAGTTGTAGCATTTGCCCTCTTGCAAAACAAACATGTTTGCCTTTTAACTTGGGTACTTCTATTTCCAGCCAACCTTTTGATTTGGTTCATATAGATTTATGGGGCCCTTACCGTGTAAGCACTGTCCATGGTCAGCGTTATTTTTTAACCATCGTGGACGATTGTACTCAGATGACTTGGATTCGTTTATTGAAGCTTAAGATTGATTCATTTGTGGCTTTAAAGAGTTTCATTAATTTTGTTAAGACTCGATTTTCTGTTAACATTAAGAAAATTCGAAGCGATAATGGGCATGAGTTTTTTACTAATGAAAGCAATTCTTTCTTTCAGGAACATGGTGTTGAGCATCAAAGCTCTTGTGTTTATACGCCACAGCAAAACGGTATTGCTGAGCGTAAACACCGCCATCTTCTCGAAGTGGCAAGAGCTCTAAAATTTCATTCTAACATGCCTACTAAGTTCTGGGGGTATTGTGTTAATGCTGCATGTTATATTGTTAATAGCTTGCCTAGCAGGGTTCTTAACTGGAAATCTCTTTTTGAAATTTTATATAAACAATCACCTGATTATTCTATGTTGAGGGTTTTTGGGTGTTTAGCATATGCAACTGTTGTTAACTATTCAGATAAATGTGCACCTAAAGCTATTGCTTCTATATTCATGGGTTACTCTCTTGTTCAAAAGGGGTATATTTTGTTTAATCTGGAGAATAAACAGTTCTTTGTGAGCAGGGATGTGGTATTCCACGAGAGTGTTTTTCCCTTCAAATTTCCTGCTAAGTCCTCTTATCTTTTCCCTCCATCATCGCATGATAATTTGACTTTTCTTGACATTGAGTCTGAAATGCCATCTTTGCATGTGACATCTTTAGACCCAAGCAATGATCATCATTCTGAGGTGGTTATACCAACTCAAGGAGGTGAGCAGCATGGTTCTAGTGTTACTGCTGATAATGTTGAGGATGTTGAGACTTCAACACTTGATACTCAGATGCTTAACAATGGTGATCGTGTTGCTGACAATGCTGACGTGTCTCAAATTCAAGTTGCTACAAGGAAATCCTCAAGAGTGCAACGTCAACCAACATGGCTGAATGATTATGTTTGTGCTAATCCTGGTTCTCATAACAAGCATTCAATAGCTAATTTTGTTTCATATGAGAATTTGCCTTTACAAGCTCAAGCCTTTGCTGTGTCCATTTCATCTACAAGTGAACCGCGAACGTATAGGCAGGCCATGCATGATGAAAATTGGGTCCTTGCAATGAAACAAGAGATTTCAGCCTTGGGATCCAATGGAACTTGGGACTTAGTTGAGTTGACAGCTGGTCATAAACCCATTGGATGTAAATGGGTGTACAAGATTAAATATAATGCGGATGGGTCTATTGAGCGTTACAAGGCGAGGTTGGTGGCGAAAGGATATAATCAGCAAGAAGGCATAGATTATCATGACACATTTTCACCTGTTACAAAGATGGTTACGGTTCGAACTGTTATATCTTTAGCAGCCTTGAATGGATGGCCTCTTTATCAAATGGATGTTTTTAATGCTTTTTTACAGGGGGATCTATTTGAAGAAGTGTATATGACACTTCCTAAGGGATTTAATCATCAAGGAGAAAGCCGTGTATGTCGATTAAGGAAGTCGTTGTACGGCCTCAAGCAAGCTTCACGTCAGTGGAACCTTAAACTCACTGAAGCTTTGGTCCAGCATGGCTATATTCAGAGTTTGTACGATTATTCTATGTTTACCAAGCGTGATGACAACAAGTTAGTAATCCTGTTAGTATATGTTGATGACCTGTTAATAACAGGGAATGATGCAACATTGATGAATGAACTTAAAGTTGTCTTGAATCAAAGCTTTAAGATGAAGGATCTGGGGCAACTACGATATTTTTTGGGAATTGAAGTTCTTCGATCCAGGGAAGGCATCATTCTTAATCAGAGAAAATATGCTCTTGAGTTAATTGCTGACTCGGGCCTTGGAAATGCTAAGGTTGTATCAACTCCTTTAGACCAGAATCTTAAGCACTGTTTGCATGATTCTGCATGTGTAGGAACGTTAGCTGAAGAAGCTTGTTTAGCAGATGTGGGATCTTATCAGCGTTTGATTGGGAGGCTTTTGTACCTTACCAATACCAGGCCGGACATAGCGTTTGCTATTCAATATTTGAGCCAATTTATGCACAAACCACAAAAGGAACATTATGATGCAGCTTTAAGGGTGGTACGATATATTAAGAAAGATCCTGGCCTGGGCGTTTTACTTTCAGCACATGGGGAGCCAAGTTTGGTTGCGATCTGCGATGCTGATTGGGCTGTGTGTTCTTTAACTCGAAGATCAGTCACCGGATATTGTGTAAAGTTAGGGCAGTCTTTGATATGTTGGAAATCAAAGAAGCAGTCCACCGTATCTCGTTCTTCAGCAGAAGCTGAATATCGCAGCATGGCATTAGCAACTACAGAGGTGATTTGGCTACGAGGTCTGTTACATGAACTTGGATTTCAACAGCAGCAGCCAGCACTCTTGTACAGTGATAGTCAGTCAGCCTTGCAAATTGCATCCAATCCGGTGTTTCATGAACGCACGAAACATATCGAGATTGATTGCCATTTTATAAGGGAGAAAATTCAAAACAAGGTTATTCAACCTCAACATGTGTCTACTGTCGAGCAACAAGCAGACATTCTAACTAAAGAACTCTTTGTTAATCAACATGAGTATCTTAAAGCCAAGTTGGGTGTGAAAATTTTTTTTCACCCTCCAACTTGAGGGGGGTGTTGAAATATAAGGGTGGTTTTGTAAATAGTTATATTTATTTGTTAAGGTAGTTAGTTAGTTTTAACCTATTTTTGTATTTGTTAGTTGTATATAAAAGGAAACTTTTCTTTCTTTGTAAATTCATTTTTCGAATAATAAAATCTCTTTACAATCTTTCTTCTTCCATTCTTGTGAGCTCGTGTAAACTTCTTCACTGTTAGTTCTTCTTCTCGCCGGTGATCATCAACAACTCAACACCATCATTATCAACTTGATTCCTGCTCGTCACGTATGTATATATATGTGTTCTGTACATCAATCATTGAAACAATAAATGACTGAAACCATCATATAGTAGAGATAACCTAAGCAATCAGCATTCAAGAGAAAATCCAAAAACCGAAGAGATGAAGCCATTGAAGATCAAATTTGTTGAAATCTTTGTGGTTCTGAGTTTGTGTTACGCATGCGTCGTAGCAGAAGAGAAGATCGGACAAACCAAGAGGACTTACATAGTTCACATGGACAAGTCCAACATGCCAGAAGGTTTCACTCATCACTCCCTATGGTATCATCCATCTTTAAAACTTGTCTCTGAATCTGCACCCATGCTTTACACATACGAGAACGTAATCCACGGTTACTCGACGAGGCTGACACACGAGGAAGCTGAATCGCTTCAAAAACAATCTGGAGTCCTCTCTGTCTTACCTGAAGTTAGATATGAACTGCATACAACTCGAACACCGGAGTTCCTTGGATTAGGAAATACCATTGATGTACCTCTCTTCCCCACATTGGCTTCAATGGGTGATGTGATTGTTGGCGTATTGGATACATGTGTTTGGCCTGAGCTGAAAAGCTTCCATGATTCTGAGCTTGGACCGGTGCCATCGAGGTGGAAAGGCGAGTGTGAGGTCGGCCAAAACTTCAGTTCATCAAGCTGCAATAGGAAACTAATTGGTGCTAGGTTTTATTCAAAAGGGTATGAAGCTACCAGTGGACCTATTGGTGCTAGGTTTTATTTAAGAGATGATATAGAAGAACAGGGGAAGGGGGAGGGATGGTTTGATGGGGGAGATGATGGGTTTAAGGGATTTAATTAATTTAATTTATTTTTTTTATTTTTAATATCAGAAAATTTAAAAACATGCCACGTGTCCTTTAAAGGAAAATTTTAACGTCCGTCACGGCTAAAACCTAAAATGGGTTACGGAATGAAACGTTAGGCACCTAAGTGCCCCGAAACAAACATTAGGCACCTAACTGGAAAAAAGGGTATAGTTTGGGCACCTATCTAACGTTAAAACCTTTTGTTTTCATACATTTTGTTGCGT
Source organism: Hibiscus tridactylites (assembly GCA_958450335.1). Taxonomy (NCBI): domain Eukaryota; kingdom Viridiplantae; phylum Streptophyta; class Magnoliopsida; order Malvales; family Malvaceae; genus Hibiscus; species Hibiscus tridactylites. The sequence goes on from OY288282.1 coordinate 53,108,959, forward strand.
TTTTTTCCTGTTTTTGTGGCACGTTTTTATGCTTTTATGGCATGTCTCTGCCTTATGGCATGTTTTGGTGTTCATACGGTAACTCTCACATCGCTTGTTTCTGTTTGTTGGTGGTCACATAAAGTTTGATCTCCTTTTTAGGTTGTTTATCGATGTAATCTAGAGTAAATTGTCATTTTTTAGAATAGGCGTGAAAAGTGGTTATCGATTTTGAAAATTTCATCTAATTCGTATTTCGACAACTCTCTAAAAATTCTTCCTACAATAGTTTGTAGAAGTTTTCTTTGGTGTAAAATAAAATTATTTACCTGATTGATGCATCCCTTATCTTCTTTTTAGTTTTACTATTTTATTTGTTTTTATTATTTTTTTATGTTTTAAAACTTCTCTAGATTATGTTCTGAATTTATTTTATTATTAATAAAATTATCTGATTAATGTGTAAAAATTTTACAAATATCAATTGAGTTATGACTGATTCACAACAAACTTGTATAGTTATTAAGAGTACAAAATAAATTTTGTATTAATGTTTTTACATAAAAAAAATAATTTAAATTAGATCCGTATTAAATGAAAATGAAATGAAAAGTTCAACCTTTTTTCCAGGGAATGAAAAGTTCAACTTTTGGACAGATGCTATAGTTCTCCCACCATTCCCTTCCCAAGAATTCTTTCAATCCTTCTCTATAGCTCTCATTCTCTCTCTCTCTCTTCACAAGAAAGAAATCCATCTCCATTCTCAAGAATCCATGTCGGTATGTAATATATTTAAGAAAAGCTTAATTTGTGTTGTTTGATTTGATTTCTTTTGTTTTTTTTATGGATTTGATCTTTGGATTGTTTTGATTCATATCTTTTTTGGGTTCTTCATTCATGATTTTTCCTTTAAAAAAAGAATCAAACTTTGATCAAGTTTTGTTTTTCTGGGATTTCCTTATGAACATTTTTTGTTTTGTTGAACTTATAGATTTATAGCATTTGTAACTTTCTACTTTCAAATATTGTATCATTAATTTTGAGCGAAAATATAGTTCTTGGTTAATCATTGAAGCCTGTATAGGATCATGATAAAGTTGTTGATAACACATTTACAGTGAAATGCATACATTATTTATAAATAGTTAAGATTCAATATATAGCATGGATTTATCAAAATTATATTAGGAATTTCAAGTTCACTACTAAATATGCATCTAGCAAATCCCCTGGATTTAAGAAATAATCATGAATATTACATTTCCAACTCTTTTATTACTCAATTTACACAATTAATGAAATCTAATTTCTCAAATGCTACATTAAATTAGCTTTTGTTGGAGCTTCTAGTGGCCATTGTCTAGTGTTTGATATTTTAATCTTTAAAAAAGTTCCTTGAATCTGGATATCATAATCCTACAATTTGTTCATATTCTGGAGGATATGAATCTTTTTGGCATCAACCTTTTCATCTTCAATTGACCAGCACTGAGTAAATTACTGATTAGACTTCTTTGTGGAATATATGGCAATGCTTTGTTTTTATTTTCTTTTGAAAATAAAAGCTGCTTCGATTTTAATGACTTGATACTATTTTGAGTGTTAGTTTGTCACTTCAAGTTCGACATTTTTGGCAGGTTCCTTTGTTATCTTGTTTGAAGATGAGATGAGCTTTTTATTGTATTCAAGTTCCCTGTTTTGTTTTGTACTATTTATTACTGTCATGTGCTTTTATGTTGTCTTATTTTATCTCCTTTGATGGCCATTATGACTTGTTGTAGTCTAGTATTTCTCATTTTGAAGGGTTTCGGTTTAACCTATGTTTCTCAAACTCGAGTGTAGGATATAAGTATGTTCAAATCTTAAGTTCTTTCTTTCATATATATAGAGGGTCCTTTGAGTCAGGGACAGAGGTATGTGTAGCTTGGGAGGGATTCTTGCCCCTCTCAAAAAAAATTTGGTATAATAGCATTTGAGGTCCTTTTTAGTTTAAATAGTAGTCAAATAAGGTCTTTGTCCCTCCCAATTTTTAGATTTGAAGGCTTAGTAGACCTATGTCCCTCCCAATGTTCGATCCTAGCTATGTCTCTGCTTCGAGTGTCATATCCCCACGGTCATATTCATGTATGACTATGGTTTTATTTGACATATTCTATTTAAAGAAATAGTGATCAAGGTGAACTTTTGTGGTCCTGGACCGGTTTTCTTTTGGAGTGCTTCTTGTAAGTGACCAATAACGAGCTTTTAAAACTTTATTTTTTTCTTGAGTTTATGTGTTTGACTTGTGTGTCTGATGTCTATTTGGACATGCATATGGTATGAGGATATGATGACTTGAAAGGACCCTCAAATACATGGAAAACATATTTATATCCGGCACTTACACCTGAGATTCCGAGTAACATAGATTTAAACTACATTGTCTATTTAGGCCCAGTGATTTAACCTGCTCGGCTGAATTCACTTTGTTTGTTCTCAATGTTGTAAAGCATGTTGATTAATTTTTCAGCTGTCAAAATGGAAGGAAATTTGTTTCAAGCTGAAGCTGAAGTTATGCAAATGCCTTTAAAATAGCATTTAGGGGTTCAGATAATGTTCATATCCTTATGCTAAACATTGAAGAGTGGTCTTTAGTATACTCTAATTCCTTTTAGCAGCTTTTCGAGTTTAAGAACCGTTTTTTTCTGTAGGACTTCTCCTTGTTTATTGAATGAGGAAAAATTGTTTGTCCGAGCCGGGAATCGATCTGTATGCTTGTTTGGAGGACTCTTAGGACTAAAAACTATTGACCAGCTTGTTATGATGTATGATCGAGTAGGATGTAGCTATTGGCTGCTTGGGGGACCTTAGACACACACTAATTTTCTGTTTGGTTATGACTTATGAGGTTTGTTAACGAGAGCATTTTACTTTTCCTTTTGCCTAGGAGGAAAACAAGGGTCGGCCATTGCCGAAATTCGGTGAATGGGATGTCAACGATCCAGCGTCAGCCGAGGGGTTTACTGTGATCTTTAACAAGGCAAGAGACGAGAAGAAAACTGGCGGCAAACCTGAGACAGCAGCAAATGCTGATACTAATAGTAAGCCCGGAGCGGATCCCGGCAAACCCCAGCAAGTAAGTAATCCCTAATGACTTCATCGGAATGCATATACTAGGCATCGGTGAAAATCTATTCTTGCCTGATGATAAATGCCCATTTGCTTGATTGTTGCACCATTGTCATCTTCACAAGATTGTTATGAACCCCTCCTCTCTTTTTTTCAGAAAAAAAGTCTCTGCTGCGTGTTGTAAACCGTGGCTGTTCTCGACTTCTATCATGATGTGCCCTCCTTCATTTCAGAAAAAAAATGTCTGCTGTGTGCAAGCACCACTGTCGGAATCTTGATGAGGTCCGGCATGTACGCGAGCTTCTGCACGTATGTTCAATCCACCACCATATCTAAACAAAAACCAGATCTGTAGTGCTGTTATAAGTCCTTATGGAATTACAATTTTTGTGGTTTAAAATTTAATTCGCGTGCTTGTCGAATGCCTTTCTTTCTTTTTCTCTTCTCTTCACATGCACAGATATAATGTTATCTGTTGGCAGGTCAATATACACACCCGGACACACACATATAAATAAGGATATTATATAAAAAAGAGAGATTATTAGTTTTATACTTGATTTTTATATGGCATAAATAAATGGATGTTTTCAAAAATTAAAAATTTGTCAAAAAGTGTTTAAGCTATTTTTCCAAAAGAAGATTTTGTCAAATATTTTCCAAGAGTTTTAACTCAATTTATGAACTTAAATTAATTTTAAAGAGTCAATAAAAGTATTGGATTTTTAGAGCTCTGCTTCAAAATTAGTGAATTCATGAAATACTTAAGGTGGATAATTAAGGTAACAAATATAAATTTCATTAAAGAAATTAAATTACCCTAAAAATACTTGTGTCAAATTTTCTATTCTTTCAAAGTTTTCACAAAAAAATAATTTGTCAATTCACTTTCATCTTGATCTTCATTGATTGTTTCAACAATAAGCTGCGTTAAGTTAAATTACCCTAATATTAATTTGGGTAAATTACACGGGTGTGGTCACTAAACTATCACATTTTTCTTGTTTTGGTCACCTAACTAAATTTTTTGCTAAAACCGTCACTAACATTTCGTTTTGTTATCATTTTGGTCACCAACCGTTAAAAATTTAACAAAAATAGTGACGTGTCATGGGATAATAACAATTTTAGTCCTAAAACTCGTACATTATAATAATTACGTCCTAATTCAAAATAACTCATCAAAATTTTCATTTTTTTCTTCTTCCTTTACAAATACCAACTACACTTCTCTTTCTCGGCTACTATTGCCTACTCCAGCTTACGTTTTGATGACCACATTAATCCAAAACACACAAGTAATTTATCACACAACAACAATAATTTGGAGGGTATATCGGAATTTGTTGCTAACCAAAAAACTTATTTTCCAGGTAACCACACCAAGTTGCGATTCTTGCTACCTATTTTTCTTAATTTTGTCATGTACAAAATGCAAAACTGAAGTTCAAATGTAAAAAAAAAATTATTTTCCAGGTAACCACACCAAAACATACAATTCTTGCTAATTTGGGTGTGCTGGAAACGAAACGGTTAACGAAAATGGGAAAGAAGAAAATATAGAGAAGTATTGTTGTAGAGGAAGAAGAGTGAAAATGGGAAATTTGGGGTTTGACTCATACATTTGATGAGTTATTTTGAATTAGGACCTAATTAATAGAATGTACAAGTTTTAGGACTAAAAGTGTATTATCTCATGACACATCACCATTTCCATTAATTTTTTGACGGCCGGTGACCAAAATAATAACAAAATGAAACGTTTGTGTCGTTTTGACAAAAAAATTTAGTTAGGTGATTAAAATAGGAAAAAATAATAGTTGAGTAACCACTTGTGTATTTTACCCTACTATTTTAATATTTTTATGATGCAAGTGTTGTAATAACACAAATTATTGATTATCATTTAAGGTGTCAAAATTTGTTTATATATTTATTTTTTATGAAGAAAAAATAGACGTTATAGAGATCCACTAATTGGTCTAGTGGTTAAAGATGTTTATCATTCTTCATCTTGTATGGCTTTATATCTCAGTATGAGAATGTTAAACCTCATTATTTAATAAAAAAACAGATGTTATGTGACAAAATTTAATGTCAATCAAGGGTCGAAACCACCAATTCATCATCAAAATATAGGACATCCCCGGTACGTACCTCAATCGTACCCAACTCGTACCCGTCCTAGGTACGTATCCGGTACGTGGGACGACCTTCATCTACTGTACCCGTGCTTCATAGAACACCACAAGATGGAGACAATGCTGCAACATCGAAACCACTAATTCATCACCAAAATTGTGAATCATACCGTTATATGAAGTTGCTTAATTTCCCCAACTCAGCTGCCAAAGTTCCTTTCAAAGCAAAGGCACTCAAATCCCTAAAAATAAACAACTAAGTATCAATTTGACGTCAAAGGATAAACAAAAAAAAAGAGCATTAAGAAAAGTAACATGTTGAAGAACACACAGACAAAGACAAACTTTTAAACAAAACTTCACCACCAAAGTTTAAAACACTACTCCTATTGTTTAAAGAACATGCTCAAGCAAAGGATAAACGAGACAGAGATATAGGTAAGGCAATTTATTGCTTTCAACTTGCTATTCATTAATGAACTTTTTGAAGTCTATTTTTTGTCATTTCAGTTGTACATATTAGCTAAAATAAACTAAGAGAGAGCGATTAATTGAGTGAGTGCAGTAGACATGCTAAAATAGTTTATTGTTAGTTATTTATTAGCTTTGTAAGGGAAGTGAATTAAAATTTATACTACAAGAAAAGAAATGAGTATTTAAATAAATATTTGAAGGATTGAGTTAAACATAAGGAGAGTATTAATTTTATACGGTGAAATTAAAATTTTAGAGGATTAACTAAACTTTTCAAATATATTGAGACTTAATAATAACTTTTAAAAAAATTAGAAAGGACTTAATTAAAAATATTTAAAATACGATAATAATTTTTAAAATTTTTGAAGGATTAAAAATATTAGTTTTTTCTTAATTTAGGGTCCAAGGCTCCACTAACTCCTATAATGGCACGCTACTGAAAACTTAAAATTAGATAATTTTCACAAAAAGCATTACTTGTGAGATTAAAATGTTAACATGAAACCGACATATTTCATCCTATGAAAGTTATTAACAATATCAGATTTAACAATTTGAGACCTTAATTAAAAGAGGTTAACATGTACACTCTACACAGTGACTGTGTTAATTTAGGCAATTGTAACTTTCTTAGGAGAACCGAGATTCTATGAGGTTAGCGCGTACATGTCTAATAGGATGTGTAGCGTCACCGTATATATATTTCAAGACAACCCTTTTTTCTTTCCAATGTGAAATTAATGTCATCAACTCTTCCTAGGCGTGGCATTCTCCTCCACTTAATCTCCTGATACCCTCGTCACGAGTCAACCACGCTTGTGATTGGCAAATGTCACGGTTGTCCACCTTGCCTACGCCACTCATGGGCATTCAACGTGAAATCAGGCAGTCAAATGGTCGTTCTGATACCATTTGTCACGGGGCCATTACCCTCTTCTCAAAAAGACATATCTTCTACTTTGAGACATATTTTATAACAAAAATAATGAAAATGGGTCAATTTGGACTGAAAAGGGATAATTATCTTAGTGAATTGATAAATCTTTAGTGGTGTACTAAGGTAAATCCGTCGTTCGGCCACATCAACACATGCAAACAAAACGCAGGAATATCAGAAATGAACCAAAATGAGGAAATTTTAGAGAAATGCACAACAATTTTCAGAGAAATAGATGAATCATGACAAAAAGGTTAAGGGAAACCACATTCAATAGGAAACTTTAATTCTTTTCTTCTTTTGTTGTAAAAATGGAAATTCGGCTATACAAACTGAAGTAACCATATTATAAACCTCGAAGCAACCATATTGTAAACCTCCTAAGTTGAAAAACGAGGAAAATTTTTAGAGATTAATAGAAATCAAAAGCCTTCAAGTATATTTTTTCTTATCTTTTAGATTTCGAAGCATAAAAAGGAAAAATCTAGGGTTTCATTTTACCTCTTGTGTTTCGATCCTCCTTCGGTGCCGTCGTGTTTCCTCACCGGTAACAAGCTTCCCGGTCTTTCCCAGCCCATGTGTGGTGAACTGATGGGAAAAGCGGTTGTGGAAACCTTTTTTCGAGTCTCGGTTTTTAGGTTTTAAAGGCAAAAGAGGCTTGGTTTTTAAAGAACAACTTCAGATTCGAGTCTAAATCGGGAAAATATGTGTTTTTTTGTTTTAGGATTCGTTAGCCGCCGGTACATGGCGGAGAGCGGCGGCTTTTCACTCGAGATAAGAGAGAGGGGAGAGCGTCTAATTTTTAAGAAACAGAGATAATTTTCTGTGTTTGGTAAAAAAACGATATTTATAATAGCTTTTAAAAACAAATGGGCTAATTGCTTTTTCACGCCATTAGCCCCTCCGTGTTTTATAACCGCTCCCTTCATCCCTGAATCATTCAAAATGTTTTCAATTCAGTCTTAAATCTTCTTGTTTAAAAAATTTTGCTTTGATACCATTTTATTCCAAGAAATGGTGTATTAATTAATCAAGCTAAACGAGATGCATCAACCTAAGAAGTCACATATGGAAGATGCATTACGGGTAGTGAAGTACATATGGAAGCTGCATTACGGGTAGTGAAGTACATCGAAAGAGAACCAGGCTTAGGAATTTTGTTGAAATCTACTAGTGATTGCAAGGCTATTAAAAACTTAAAATTAGATAATTTTCACAAAAACATTACTTGTGAGATTAAAATGTTAGCATGAAACTGACACATTTCACCCTATAAAAGTTATTGATAATATCAGATTTAACAATTTAGGATCTTAATTAAAAGAGGTTAGCATGTACACTCTACACAATGACTGTGTTAATTTAGGCAATTGTAACTTTCTTGGGAGAGCCGAGATTTAATGATGTTTGTGCGTACATGTCAAATAGGATGTGCAGCGCTACCATATATATATATATATATATATATATTTCAAGACATTCTTTTTTTTTCTTTCTAATGTGAGATTAATGTCATCGCCTCTTCCTTGGCGTGACATTCTCCTCCACTCAATCTCCTGATGCCCTCGTCACGAGTCAACCACGCTCGTGATTGGCAATTTTCACGGTTGTCCACCCCGCCTACCCCACTCATAGGCACTCGACATGAAATCAGACAGTCAAAGGGTCGCTCTGATACCATTTGTCACGGGGTCATTACTCTCATCTCAAAAAGACATGTCTTCTACTTGAAAACATATTTTATAGCAAACATTTGACAGAATTATTAATAAATATATTGACCCAAGCGTTGATAGCTTGGACAATAATCATGAAAATGATTTGACGAAACATGATGCTGCAAGAAGATAAGCAAAAGAAAAAGATTATGAAAGTCAAGCTATCAAGAGTTACTTGCTTACTTGTTCTTCCTCTCTTTCTCTTTGTAATTAATTATCTTTATTCTCAAATGAAGCTAGAAATAATGGTTAAATGTCCATCTTTGCCTCTCTTCTCTTTTCAATGCTATTGATTTAACCAATTTTACCACCATGCTTTGCAATATTTACGGAATGAAACTCTAAACCAAACATTTGATTCAACGAAAATAAAAATTTAAAATCAGCAGTAAAAATGTCTCATAAAAATTCATGCAAAACATATTAGATACTTTTAAAAAAGAAACAACACCACTATCCAAAGTCACACTTTACTAGTTGAAAACCAACAAGATGTTCACAAAGTTAATCAAAGAAGAAGAATATTATGCAAAAAAGAAGCATGAGAAAGAAGTGAACTTATAAAATTTTGGAGGCGAAAATAAATTTTTAATAGAAAATACATAAAAATTTTAAAATTTTAGGGGGCGACCGCCCCCTCCAGCCCTTCTCGGTCCATTCCTATGTTATAATGTAGTTATATATTTAAAATTATTAATAAATATATTTTTAAATATTTTAATAATTAATATTTTAAATTATATTTTAAATACAATAATATATATATATATATATGCCATGTTTGGTAAATAACAGTTTGAGTAAAAATTAGAGGTTTGAGCTAATATTAGAGGTATGACCGGTCAAATCCATTAATTTAGATATTTGGTAAATAACAGATTAGAATAGCGGATTGGGGTGAAACTTCTAATTTTAAAAAAGCTGCTAATATGAGCTTTTTGATATTAGAGGTTTTGACATAAGAGTTATAAATATCGTTTTATCCTTAATAATTATAGAAAATCTCCAAATAACATAAATTTAACATTTTTTAATTTAATTCTTCACTCTTACCTATTTACGTTGTGACATTTGTAAACTAATATTTTTTGCATTTTTTCTTTTTATTATTAGACATTTATATTTGTATTTAAATTTAATAATTAATTAAATTGTATTAAAAATAATTATACAAGTAATAAATTAATATATAAACCCTTCAAATATGTAAAAAATAATTTTTATAATCTAATTAATATTAATATATACAAAATATTGATAACTAATAAACTATTCAAACAAGTATCAAATATAATCAGGTCCTTATATGTCATTTTACTTGTTTAAATAATTAAACAACTATCAGTTAATTTTACTAAACACTTTTATACAATCAACTAACACAACTTTTATACAATCAACTAACACAATCCACTAGTCAAATAAGATAATGCAATCAGCTATCCGCTACCAGCTAATGCAATCCGCTAATTGCCAAATAGAGCCATAATATGAGTATTTTTTTTGATATATTTAAAATATATATTTAAAATTATTAATATATTTTAATATTTAAAGTTATCAATATATTTTAAATATATTTATTAATAGTTAATAATATATTATATTTTTTGATTTAAACCTTTATCCTATCAATTGGTTGATTAATTCATATCGAGTACTGCAAGCGCCCATTATGAGGGCGACCCTCCCAACTAAATTTTCTCCAGTCACAAAACTAGGAACCCCTTACCTTGCTTAAAGGATCTAGCACCTATGTGTGCATTCTCAAAGACTAAAAAAATATAAAAAAAATACTAAAATATAATCACATCAGTATATTAAAAAATATTATAATTAACTACATTTTAACATATGAATAAAGGCAATGTTTGGTAAAGAGAGGTTTGAGCAAAAATTAGAGGCTTGAGACATAATTAGAGGTTTGACAAGTCAAATTCGCTAATATTGTTGTTTGGTAAACAACAGATTGAAAGAGCGGATTGAGGTGAAACCGCTAATTTTGAAAAAGCTCATAATAAAAGTTTTTGAGATTATATTTTTGATATTAGAGTTGTAAATACTCTTTAACCCTTATCAATTACCAAAAATCTCAAAATAACTTAAATTAAATATTTTCTCACCCTATTTATAAGCTAATCGTGTTTTTTTATTATCACATATTTATATGTGTATTTAAATTTATTAATTAATTAAATTATATTAAAATAATTATATAAATAATAAATTAATATATACAACATTTGAATATGTTTAGAAAAGTTATATTAAAAAATAATTTTATAGATATAATTAATAATAATTAGATACAAAATATTGATAACTAATAAACTATTCAAGCAAGTATTGAATATAATCATGTTCTTATATGTCATTTTGCTTGTTTAAATAATTTAACAGCTAGCAACTATCAGTTAATTTTACCACACTTTTATACAATCAGCTAATACAATCCGCTAGTCAAATCAACTAATACAATCATCTATCAGCTAATGTAATCCGCTATCTGCTATCAGTTATCCGCTAATTGCCAAACAGGCCCAAAATGTTATCAACAATAAATCTATTATTGAATTCGGTTGAATGGTTGGGGTGCCTATGCCCTCCCCACAAGATTTGAGTTCAAGTCTTACTCTCATTTATTTTCCACGATTTAGGACTAAATCGAAAAGAATATTAAAAAAAATTAAATTAATTTTTTTTAGGTACAAAGAATACATTAATATAATTAATAGTAGAGAGAATAACTGAAATCAGTATAATAGAATTGATCTAATTAATAATAGAGGGACTAAATTAATAGAGTCATTATAATAGAAGTAGCTTGTAGATACTTTTCCCTCATATTTTATATTTACATTACAATATTCACTGTTTTACTTCCTTCACAAATCACACTGCCCTTGCCCAAATCTACATAACCTACATTACAATTTACAATTTACAAACCCTCCCTTTAGTAATCAAAGTTACAGCCCACAGAAAAACGAACCCGGGGCGGGGCTGGGGCTGGGGCTGGGCAACTACGGAGGAAAAGAGCGGCTTCGCCAATGCTAGCGGTTGTTCAATTGTGATTTTGACCCTGCTTTTCAAAATTTTCCTAGGGTTTTTCCTATTCGGTTTCAATTTGGGGTTTTTCCCTGAAACTTTTCCTTTACAGGTAAGTTTTTTCCCTCTATTATTTCCTTCTCTTTTTGTTTGTCCTATTCTGGGTTTGAGTTCGTTTGTTTTTGTTCGTTTGTTTTTGTTCGTTGAATGTAGAATTCATTTCCAAACTTAGAATGATTTTGAAGCTTTCAGGTTCTAATTTGTTTTCAAAACGCCGACTTCTTGGTCACGACTTGTTTTTGTCTTTAGGTTTGATAGGTGTATATGCATGTTTACAAATTTTGGAAGCTGTTTTAGTGAAATGAAAAACATGGAATAGAGGACTGTTTTTTTTGTTAGGGGCTGCTTTTGGATGCATTTGTAAGTTTCAACTCCATAAGTCTGTTGAATATTGCAAGGTTGAAGCTTTTAGCAATGGCTGGTTTGAGGAGCAGTAGCGTGTAATTCCTTTTAATTGTGTTCCCCCTTCATTTTTGTGTGTGGTATTATTTTTTTAGGTTAAATTGGTTGTAGGATGAATGGTTAGCGATCTTGAAAGATGTTTTAGTGAAAATAAGAACATGGGAATGATGAAAATGGAGTAGAACATGTTTTCTGGAGATTAGTTTTGGGAGCACTAGTAAGTTTCAGTGCCATATAAGTATGATAAATCTTCAATGGTTGAAACTTTCTTTGGAAATGGCTGCTTCAAGAACTCGTGGAGAATTCACTATAGTTGTTTTCTTTGTTTGTTTGTCTATTTTTTGTGGGTGGGGTCTATTCTGGCTCATTTAAATGGTAAAATACAATTTTGTAGTTATCTAGTGTGGATGAATCGCCTGTTTAATACCAAATATGCTCTTTAGTCTTTATTCATACAGTGTTTGCTGCTAGGTTTTTGAACATGAGGCAAGGCGAGGGAGAAGCAATATGCACTGAGGAACAGGTTGGTGTCCTTATCCAAATTGAACATTAGATTTTCCTATCACATCTCCTTTTTTCAGGTTGCCCTTTGACTTTTGAAAATAAATAAATAAATCTAGGCATTTTGGTCCCGTGTTTTAACCTAGAAAAAAAAGGTTCGAGTCCATTGTGTTCTCAGATGTGTTATGCTTTATGAGCAGGCAATTGACTTGATTTCAGTGGTTAAGGAGATTCATGGGCTTAACTCACAGGAGCTTAATAAGTTGCTGAGAGACTCTGAAAATTTCACCATTCACTTTGTTACTGAAAAGGGATTAGAAGTAAAGGTACAACCTCATGTCCTCATCTCATTATTGCCATGGTATCATTCTTCTTCTTTTCCAATGAAACATGAACATCTCATATTGAATTGTTTTATCTTTCAGATTGACGTGGAAAAACTTGCAGGATTTCTTCCTTTGCACCTTATTGCAGTGCTTGTGTCATCTGATAGAGATGAAGCTCTGCTCAGATATTTATTATGTGGCATCCGGCTCTTGCATTCCTTGTGTGAATTGGCCCCTCGCCATACTAAACTTGAGCAGGTTGCTCTTATAAATACACATCTGGTTATTTTCTATTCTAATGGTTTTAATTATCCTTTTGTTCCATTATTTGCTTAGTTTCTTCTTGAGTATAACAAGGACTTGAAACAAGTGGAAAAAAGTTCAGACATCAAATTGGAGGCTGGAAGAGAGATACTGTAGTGTAGCATAAATAATCACTGCTCACTGTAAACTACCTTCATTTTTTACATTTCAATATTTGGAATTAGTTATAAGATTGGAAATTATACTGTAGGAGATAAATAAGTTTACTCCTTAACTTCAAACTGTCCTGATGTTATTTCATCCCATATTATGGACATTGGACTTAGTTATAAGATTGGAAATGCTTTTAGATATAAACAGGGAACAACCTCTTATATTCTGCCTCCAGTGACTGCAATGCTTAATATGTATAGCAAACCTCGCCAATACCTTGAGATCCCCGTACACCCTTGATTAAATCTAAAATGAGTGTGACATCTTGCAAATTTCTAAGGGACTTGAAGTCTAGTCTGAACCGTTCCTCTACTAAATTCCTTAATTTAAAGTCACCGCTGTGGTTATTACAGATGGTACCTGCTTAATTGCATTAGTCACTTCTCTATCCTATCTCATTCTAGTGCCATGAATGTCCTTTTAAATTGGATCTTCAGTTTTCTCTTTTCATCAGCAAATCTACTACATAACACAGCAAGTTTTGATGATTTTTGGTGTGCTGTGAGTTTTCTTTCTCCTAATATTTTTTTCCCTTTTTATAACGTTTACAGGTGCTGCTTGATGATGTAAAAGTATCAGAGCAACTGATTGATCTGGTCTTTTATGTGCTGATTGTTCTCAATGATTATAGACAGGTTCCTTTTTATATCCGTTTATTTATGTCATATCTGCAATGAATTTATTTTTTCTTTATTCAAACATGCTTCATTTTGTAGGACATCCATGATTCAGGTCCTGTGCCAGTTCTGCATTCAGCACTTGTGGCCTGTAGCCTGTATCTGTTGACTGGATGTATATCTTCACAGTGGCAAGATCTTGCTCTTGTGATGGTGGCACATCCTAAGGTATCACTTGGTTAACATTATTATGAACTGATTTTGAGGGAAAATGAAATGTGTTACATAAAAGTTATTTATGTAATGATTATGCATGCTATTGCTATTTTCTTTTATGAATTGTATTCTTTACATGTCTCTTCCTTAGCAATTCATGACAATACTAGTCTTACTGAGTTCTTCAATCTATCATGTCTATTGATTTGACTGTATTGATCCAAATTCCATTTCAGGTTGACATGTTTATGGATGTAGCTTACAGAGCAGTTCATCTAGTTGTCAGGTTTCTCCAAAACAAGCTGTTTGCTCAGCATACTGATATTTGTGCCAAGCCGAGTCCTACTACTGAATCAATGGTTAACTATCTTTGCCAACAATGTGAGGCTTCTTTACAGTTCCTTCAGTTATTGTGCCAGCAAAAACCATTTCGGGAACGCTTGCTGAAGAATAAGGTTTGGATATTAGCATTTCATTTATTTGTTCATTTGTCATAAAGTAATGTATTAAGAGATATTGTCCTCACGAAATAATCTGTTTTGGTCATAACATTTATCTACTTACTGGCATTATCTTGTGAAAAACAAGAGAGGAAGATTACTAGTGAAAAGAAGCTGAGATCTGAGATGTCATAGTTTTCATTAGGCAATAAAGAAGCTATGGTTTCAACAAAGCGTACCCATAATATGTCAATAATTGTATGGAAGATCTTTACAAGATCTCTGTGAAGGTTTGAGTCCTATTGATGCTACTTATTGAGAGTATTATTGTGATCTACTGAGATTTATTGCATTTTTAATCAGACTGATGGATTTCATCTTTGGTATTCCTTCAGGAACTATGTGGAAAAGGTGGTATTCTTTTTCTTGCTCAGTCCATCTTGAAGTTACATGCACCAAATTTTGTAGAATCCTGCTCAATCATGGCTGCATTATCTAGGCTGAAATCTAAAGTCCTATCAATTGTAAGTCCTAGGCATGGGTATTTTGTTTTGTCTATACATGTTGAGGTTTAAGATAACTTTATAATCTTCTGCAGCTCTTTTTTAATATGGCAATAATGTAATGAAGTGAACTGTTTATGCAGTTATTGCATTTATGTGAAGCAGAAAGCATTTCTTATCTTGATGAGGTTGCCAGTTCTCCTAGAAGTCTGGATTTGGCAAAATCTGTTGCACTTGAGGTTAGTGTTTAGTTGGTTATGGAAGTTTTATTTTTTGGGTAGGGAATTATACTCAAAATTGTTTACCTGGATGGTTGTCTTTAATACAATAATTACAATGAAGCAGGTTCTTGAGTTGTTGAAGAGTGGACTTAGTAAAAATCCCAAACATCTCACTGCTAGTTCTGATAGAACCTATCCTTTGGGGCTTCTTCAACTTAATGCAATGCGTCTAGCTGATATCTTCTCTGACGATTCAAACTTTCGATCGTACATCACTCTGTACTTTGTAAGTTATTATATGTTCAGACTTAAAATTTGTTAATTTGATTTTTGAAGAATTGCTACATCATACTCTTGAGACCATTGATAGAATGTTATTTTCAAATAACTTCTCTTTTACTATTCCCCCCTCCAAAAAATTTACATGATTCCCTGCAGATAAGAACCTTATAAACTTTTGTGGCAAAATATTCTAAACTTTTGCTGGATTTTCATGTAAATTAGATATATTTTGTTTTCTATTATTCCTTTTTTGCATCATTTATTGGTAAGATTTATGGCTGCTTCTTTTATGCTCCTTCAGACTGAATTTTTGAGTGCAATATTTTCACTCTCTCATGGAGATTTTCTATCCATGTGGTGTTCTGCTGATCTCCCTGTAAGAGAAGAAGATGGTACCCTGTATTTTGAAGTATTTGCTGCTGCTGGATGGGCTTTAGATTCGGTTTCATCGTCTGATCTATCAAACACAACAAATCTGGAATTCACTTTCATTCCCAACAACAACATGTCTCAGGCTTCCTATGTTCATCAAAGAACATCTTTATTTGTCAAAATAATTGCAAACCTTCATTGTTTTGTTCCCAACATCTGTGAAGGTAAATTTCCACCCGAACGATGGCAAGTTCTCCATAGAGTCTGTGCTATTCTTTTTTTTAATGGAATAGAGGGTTAAACACCCTGATTGTGCTATTCTTTTATGTTAATTGAATTATCTGTTTCAATCCACAGAGCAGGAGAGGAATCTCTTCCTTCACAAGTTTCTTGGGTGCTTGCAAATGGATCCATCTAAGCTATTACCGAGTTATGTCTTCATCACTGGTCCGCAAAAAGCTGCTGCTGTTTGTAGGAACCTGCGTAAGCATCTTGTTGAACTTGGTTTCCTTTTTCCTCCAAGTAGGACATGGTTGCAAAAGTTTCTATTGTTTCTTATGAGTAACTTGTTTATGTAGGTTCCCTGTTAAGTCACGCTGAATCTTTGATTCCTACTTTTCTGAATGAGGATGATCTGCAGCTACTGAGGTGATCTGGAGTTCATTTTTTTATTTATGAAATTCCAGCAAAGCTCAAGTATTATTAGAACTTAGTGACAGTTTTTGTTATACCTCTTCCTGTATAAATGAGCACTGCTTTCTTGCTACTCCACTACCAAAATGTTTGAATTTCATACTTCATACCAACTAAACCTTAATACGAAGCTCATCACGTAGCCTTCTTTTTCTTATGCTTCCATGAGAGAGAATTTATTTATAAAACATCCATAAAAAAGTTGTTTCTACAATTTTAATTTACCACTGTAACACATTTCAGAGGCTTTGTTTGCCATATTCAATTTGATCTATTTATCAAGGTCATTACTGCCCTCCTCTCTTTTTGAGTTAATTTATTGATTTCTCTTCTTAAACACTTCCTATATTTTTTCAGGGTATTCTTTGATCAATTACAAACACTGATAACTCATTCCGAATTTGAAGAAAACAGAGTTCAGGTAAACCTTATTTATCTTATAAATGATTAATATAATATTATCTCCAATCCTTCTTGTGGTGGTTGGTATTTATCTCCTTATTCTGTTATACCTTTTTTTTTCTTTTCCATTTTACAATATCTTTAATATCCAACACTCAGCAACGTTTTATAACTGATAGGAGGATCGAAGTGTAGGGGGTTGCTCGTCTCCTTTACAAAGAATAGAACCTCCAAATCTTAATAATCGAAATGGTAACCTGAAAGAAGAAACGTCAGAGAATTCTGCTTTCCAAGAAGGGAATTTTTATGTCAGAAACAATCATACGGATCAAGTTGATGGTTTAACAAGGCAAGACATGATGGATGATAAAGATAAATCTGTTACGCCTAGTGGTTTGAAAGAGACTGACAGAGACATGCAGAATGCTGAAACAAGTGGGTCAGATACAAGTTCCACAAAGGGGAAAAATGCTGTTGATAAATTAGTAGAGCGCCACAGAGAAAGTACAAATGCAGATGTTCGAGAAGATGAAAAAGTTGAAACTGTTCAAACTGAAGAAAAACATCGAAGGAAAAGGAAGCGAACTATAATGAATGATGAACAGGTGGCAATAATAGAAAGGGCCCTTCTGGATGAGCCTGAAATGCAACGAAATACTACTTTGATACAATCATGGGCTGATAAATTAAGTCATCATGTATGTAAAATAGATCTAGTTATGTATTATTTTATCCAAGTTAATTTAGTTATTCATTTCAAATAACACGTTTCTTCTGCATTCATTTCTCAGGGCTCAGAGGTTACATGTTCACAGCTAAGGAACTGGTAAGGAAGATAACTCTTTCTGAAGTATTTTACATGATAATAGTTCTTGAAACCATTCTGATATCACGGAAGTAGCTACTTTAATGATAAAAATAAAGAATTGGGGAAAACAATAGAAAGAACGCTTATAATAGCTGGTATGTTTCGGATGTTTCTTTAGAGTTTAGAATTTCTTTCCTAGAATTTAATAAGCTACTTAAAATGAAATGCGTATTTTGTTGCTTTAAAGGCACCAATTGTAATGATAACTAGTGATTATTGGTTAATATATTCAGGTGACCAACATATTGTTTTAGCATATTTTTATAGGTCCTATCGGTTATTGTGTGAAACTAATTGTATTGCTGCCATCAGGCTCAACAATCGAAAGGCCAGGCTTGCACGTTTAAGTAAGGATGCTCGCCCCCCTTCTGAGCCTGACAATGCTTTTGCGGGAAAGCAAGGTGGGCCACAACAAGGTCATTCATTAAGAGTTCCTGATAGTCCTGGTCAAGAGACTGCCCCCTCGAATACCAGAGGCACTCGAAGCATGTCAAGATTGAACACCAGTGAAAACCCAGCAACTCCAGAGTTCGTTGATTATGGTACTGCAGAATTTGTTCCGTGTAAGCCCGGTCAGTTTGTGGTGCTTGTAGATGGATCAGGTCAGGAGATCGGTAAGGGAAAAGTACATCAGGTGCAAGGTAAATGGTACGAGAAGAGCTTGGTGGAATTGGGAACATGTGTTGTTGATGTGGTTGACCTAAAGGCTGATAGATGGGAGAAGCTACCCTATCCATCTGATCCCACAGGTACCTCATTTGAAGATGCTGAACAAAAGCTTGGGGTAATGAGAGTTATGTGGGATTCAAACAAAATATTCATGTTACGACCTCAATAAATTACAGTCTCTGTTGATATTTTTCTTTCTCTTGCCACTGGCAATGAACTATGACTTATAAGCTGGCATAGCTTCGATCCCACAAGCTCGAAAGGTAACCCTTTTCATGTTTTAGGACACACCCTACACATTCTTAAGTCCAAATTGCCCCCTTCTGAAATGAAAAAAAGAATGCATAAAGGCAGCTAGGTAGGAACTTGGAAGGTGGACTTAACTTTTGATATGCTAACCTATGTTATTTGGATTGGGGCGACTGTCGAATTTGAATGTGTTGACATGGGTAGGTTAAATTTGTTGAATATAGTTGTTAGACACGGGTATGAAGAGTTTTAGCACTACAGGTGCCAGCAAGTTATGAAACCAAATTTGATGAAAGAATCTGAACACAAGTTATGAGGGGTTCCTTTGATCCTTGTTCCTCTCATCAGTCCCCACTTCTCATCAAGTAGATAATTCTAATGAAATGACAGCCGCCGAGTTTCCTGTAAAAAGCAATGGTGAAATTTGAATTTGCTGCTGCTTATAATATTGTCTGAATTCTGAACTGCTGCGGATATACATAGGTTTGGGTCCATTTACAGGTCACACAAACTGTTAGCACTTAGCAGCACTATGAGATTGAGAAATTGGTGATTCTTTTTGAGTAATTTGAGGCATTCAAGACTATTATTGCTGCCCCCACAACCAATTAAAGGGGGTGGGGGCAATGGTGCTTTCCATTGAGACAGACAGAATGCGAAAGAGCTGTAAACATTGAAGTTTTTTTTTGATCAGATAAACATTGAAGTTTAGATTCTTTAATTTGATGAATTATTATGTGGGTGTAAGGGTTTATGTTGTGTATGGCACCCCACAACCCCACAGCCAAAACCACTTTTTGCTCTCATCATTTCACTTAACATTAAAAAATAAGAGTTATGAACCAAATGAGTTTCATTTTATTTTCACCATCTTGTTTACCCTATCAACTCAGTCATTTAATCATATTGGTTAAATCATTTAAATAACCCAAAAGAAAAGGAAATTTCTTTACAAGAAAAACAAGGGAGTCCCAAAACAAAATAGTATCTGTAAATTTGCAAAAAGAGAAAGAAAGATAAATCTGAGAAAACTAAGGATTGAAGACAAATATTACACATGAGAGAGAGAGAGATCACACATGAAGGAAACAGCAGAATCCATGGGGATTCATAAACTAAAGTATTTTTTTAACATTTTTACTCTCGTTTTTTGTCACTACTCATCTCTTATGGACTATATGACTATGAGTGATGGATTGAACGTGGCATCCCTTCTTTTCTGCTCATTCACTTAGTATCTTTCAGACAGAACTACCCTTTGATTTTAAGACAATCTACATTCCTGTCCAAAAAGTAACAGCCTTGGAAAGCCCATTTCTTTGTCTCTATTTCTCTCTCTCTCTATCACAATCAAAGGAAAAGAAACAGCCTTTTTCACCTCTTCTCTTTTTCCTCAGCCTCTGCTGATATGTAAAATTTTGTCTCTCAAGACAGCTCTCGGAATATTCAAACTTTTCACTCTCTCTAGCTTGCCCCAGTAACTGTTTGAATGCTTCAATCATACTGAAACAGAAAGATTGTGAAGCTCTCTTTGATTAAAACACACGAAATTTTCTTTCCAAGAAGCCTACTTTCTTTTCTTGGGGGAGAACTTTTTTTGAATCAAACTTTCTTGGGAGATTCTTGAAGTTTGTATTTTCTTGGTGGGTTTTGGGTTTTAGGTTGAAAGATTAAAAAGGTGTTTTTTGAGTGAATGAAGTAATGGTGTGAAGATCAAAGAAGATGATCATGAAGATGTGAAGGCCTTTTAGAGAAGGTGATTATTTGATTTTTTTTTACCCTTTTATGATCTTTCATTTGTTGGGTTTAGCTGTTAAATGGTAAATTGTTTGTGTTTTTCAAGTTTTGTTTTTTCTTTGTCTTTTGCTTGGTTCATTAATTTCTGATTTATATCAAGACGTGAGATGCCAATATATATATATATATTTCTCTTTGATCTTGAGTTAGGGTTTTATGGCTTGGATTGCTGGAAAAAAATTAAAGCTTGGTGGTCTTGACTCTTATGGACAAGGAGGTGATTTGGTACTTTGTTTGAAGACTTAACAAGCATATTGAAGGTATGGTCAGCTTCAGTCATAATGTGATTTTTATTATAATGTTGAAATCTTGATATTAACTGATTTTAAACTGGAATCTTAGTTTCATTGTAGTGGAGTTCTGGCTTAATAATCTATGTCTATGAAGCTATGTTTACTTGGATTTGTATGGATTCGAATACAGTGTTGGATACCACTACCTGTATGTGTTTGATATGAGTATGTTCAAATTTTCTCTAAATATTTCCCTGTATTTGTTGTGTAATGTTCATATCCCATATCAATGTACGAGACGGATCATGCGAGAAAGTTGCTACTTCTCAAATATGTGATTGTGCTTTAGCATTACTTATTTAATCTATGATGGATTTGTTCACATGTTTCATCAAATTTAAAAGATTTTAGCCTTATTTTGCTTCTAAAGCTTCTAGCCCTTTTGGTTCTTGAGGATTTTTCCCAGCATGAAGTTACCGGTTTTGATTGTTATTGAGAGATTCTGCTTGCCCATCTTGCAGTATCTAGCTGGAACAACCTGTTCTTGAAAACCCTGATTCAAAGCCAAAGAATTTCCTGCCACTACGGTATGGAGTAATATTCTTCTCAACTTTGGGATAAATTAAGGTCTTTTGATTTGTAATGGTTTCAAAGAGTCAAAAGCTTGTTTGAGATGATAGTTTGCTTTGTTTCGGCTGAGACGTTGTTGGTTGTTGGATGTTTCGTATTATGATTGATTCCATGCCATGCCATTTTCCCCCTAGTTTTGACTTGTGAATTTCAGGAACTAATAAACAAGCAAAGCATTATGGTCGCGAGGGGACACCAGAATGCCACGGGATCTCCGAAAGTGGAGGTTGGAGAGATAGACACTAGTGCTCCTTTTCAATCCGTTAAAGATGCCGTCAGTCTTTTTGGTGAAGGTGCTTTCTCTGGGGAAAAACCTGCCATAAAGAAAGCAAAAGCTTATTCTGCAGAGGTAAATGACTCTCGGAACTTCTCATCTTTCACCTGAATTGTTGTTTTAAGGGATTGCAGTATAAAGTGTTGATTTAGATAGGATATTTATCGCATGTTCATGTTTTTCTTTTGCTTCTTCTTGAGCTGTTGACGCTCATCTCAAATAATTAATATTAATATCATGAATATAACAAATGGAGCTTGAGGAATAAATTTATGGGAAATCCAGTCATTTGAAAATTGCATGATCAGTAATATTATGACTCTTATGTTACTTGTTCTTTGGTGTGGGTGTCGTATACTGGTATGCGTCCATCACACGAATGTTCAATTCGTTCTAAATTTTTTAATTTACTTCAAGGGTCCTTGGAGGGTCATAACCCCACACCTGTGTCTGAATATGTGTTGGACATGAGTGCTTCAAGTAAATAAAGAGTCCGAGCAGTTTAGTTTAACTCTCCTTTTTGTCTAAAAATTCTTTGTTGTCGCGCCGCAGAGAGTCCTGGCGAAGGAGACACAACTTCACTTGGCTCAGAAAGAGTTGATCAAGTTAAAGGAGCAAGTCGAAAATGCTGAGACAACCAAGACTCAAGCACTTGCTGAGCTTGAAAGGGCTAAGAGCATGGTCGAGGAACTGACTCGCAAACTCAGAACTGTTAACGAATCAAAGGATTCTGCAATCAAGGCCACAGAAGCTGCAAAAAATAAGGCAAAGCAGATTGAAGAAGCGAATTCTGATATTCTCCCGGGACCTGATGGCGTTCGAAGCCAGGATTTGGAAACTGCTAGGCAACAATACATGTCTGTGATTGCCGAACTCGATGCTGCAAAACAAGAATTGAGGAAGCTTTGTCAGGACTGTGATTCATACATAGAAGCAAAAATTACGGCCTTCAATCAAACGGAAGAAGCTAAAGATTCGGCTAAGGTTAACATCGAGAAGGTTGGAGAGCTCTCAAAGCAAATTTCATCATTACAAGGATCAATCGGACAAGTGAAGCTTGCATCTCTTGAAGCACAGCAAGAAGAAGCTAATTTTTTTGCTGAAAAGGATAGGCAGAGGCAATTGTATAATGCTACCATTGAAGAGTCGACTAAGAAGTTGCTTGCTTTAAAGAATGAATTTGACCCGGAGATTACACGAAATCTTGAAGCACAACTGTCGGAAACAGTCAATCAGATTGTGACTTTGCAGAAGCAAATAGAGAATGCAAAGGCTTCTGATTTGGAGTCCGTGCGAACTGTCACTTTGGAGCTAGATGGAGCTAAAGAATCACTGCAAAAAGTTGCTGAAGAAGAAAACTTGTTAAGAAGAATGGTGGAGTCTCTCAAGGTGGAGCTAGAGCATGTGAAGAAAGAGCATTCAGAAATGAAGGAGAAGGAAGTAGAAATGGAATCCATTGCTGGGAATCTGCAAGTTCAGCTTCGGAAAAGTAAATCCGAGCTTGAAGCTTTCCTTGTAGAGGAATCCAAAACAAGAGGTGCCTGTGAAGAAATGATTTCAACCCTCCAACAGCTAACGGTGGAAACGGAAAATGCACGGCGAGAAGCAGAAGGGATGAAGAAGGAAGCTGAGAAGTTAAACACGGAAGCTGAAGCTGCAAGAATTGCACTAGAGGAAGCTGGTAAGCAACTGAGAGCTGCTCTTGAAGAAGTTGAAGTTGTGAAAGAAGCTGAGATAAGAGCACTTGATCAGATAAAGATGCTTTCTGAGAGAACAAGTGCTGCACGTTCCTCGACCTCTGAATCTGGAGCCAATATCACAATCTCCAGGGAAGAATTTGAGTCTTTGAGCCATAAAGTTGAAGAGTCTGATAATTTAGCTGAAATGAAAGTGGCAGCCGCCATGGCTCAGGTGGAAGCTGTAAAGGCTAGTGAAAGTGAGACCCTCAAGAGGTTAGAGGCGACTCAGAAAGAGATCGAAGATATGAAGGTTGCAACTGCAGATGCTTTGAAGAGGGCAGAGATGGCTGAAGCAGCGAAGAGGGCAGTGGAAGGAGAGCTCCGAAGGTGGCGTGAAAGGGAACAGAAGAAAGCAGCTGAAGCTGCATCCCGGATTCTGGCAGAAGCACAGACGACAACTGCATCATCCCCACAGAACTACAGAATTCAAAAGCCGAACCCACAAGAGAAAATCATCCATGTACAGAAGTTGGATAAAGAGAGGTCTTCTGTCTCAAAAAAGGTCCTTTTACCTAATATCAGCGGTATCTTACATCGAAGAAAGAACCAAATCGAGGGTGGATCTCCCTCTTATCTGCCTGGTGAGAACTGATAAGCCTCTGATATTGCATTTTCGAAATCTTTCTACATTTTATCAATGGTTGAGAGAAACATGTTTGTTTGTGTGAATCTGTTTTGAGGAATTCAAAGTCGAATATCTGAGGATTAGTTTGCAAGCAACAAATGCTTTTGTGTATTAGGTGCCAAGTAGCTCTTCTGAAAACAGCCACAATGATGTGGATGAAGCTTTGGCAGTAACCAAATTTTATGCCCCTCAAGGACACTATTAGAAACAGCTAGAAATTGTGTTTCATAACATCCTTAAGATCAATGAATGTATCCAGGCATCTTCTGATTTTTTCTTGGATTCGAACTTGTTTATGTTGGTGTCCAACTGTAAGAATGAGATCCCTCAGAGAAGTTACATGGTAATAAGAACTTGGATTTTGTGATTCAAATTTCAATATTTTTCCCCTTGGACTCCAGAAAAGTGACTTTTCTACTGTAATACATGTATAACTCATGTGGCTGGCATTTTGTGATTACCAGCCTGAGAGTGAAAGGTATCTTAACTTGCAAAATTTTGATAAAGTAGGCTATTCTAATTCAGATTTTTCGATAAAAGTAGGTTTAATATCAAAATAAATGTCTAAATTATTTGTTTTTTTTTCAGTGTCTATTTTTTCTTTTCTTTCAGGTGTCTAAATTACTTTTTCTGGTCAAAATAGGTGCATTAGTTGACCTTAAAAGGGCAAAAATATAGTTTGGGTACTTAAAAGAAAAAAAATTAAACACCAAAAAGAGAAAAACATGATAGTTTGGATACTAATTTTGATATAAAACCATAATAGTATGACCAAAATTTTGTTAACTTAGATGAGTGAAAATATAGGAGGATCATCAATATTATACATATAGTTGTTGAATTTGAATTATCTATATCAACATGTGAATGACTTTTCTGTAGTTAAAAAGTATTGTCTTAACATGGAATGGATGGAAAAAGAACAAAAACGAAAATCATTTCCTTTATACGAAAAGAACACTTCCAAACTTGGCTACGTCTTTGACAAAATATCATACTATTTAAGTTGCATTATGATTGATATATCTTTTGTTATTTTTAACTGAATCTAACATTTCTTACCACTTTTTGAATTACATATATATTTTCAAACTAATTAATACTTTTAAAATATTATACTTATATATAAATATTTTTTAAAGATTTTTTCTAAAGTCTTTAGCCCGGTATCTACTTTTGAACGTATCAAAGTCTTTAGCCTGAAAAAATTTAAAATTAATGGAAACTATCGACAAAGAAAAATCTGCTTCTGCGTTGGCTCCGTCTTGACGGCCATCGAACTCTACGTCCAACGCCTCTCGGTGACGCGGCGAGGGATGGTTCACCGGCGGGGGACTCGTCTGGTGATAAGATGGACATGGATGCTGCTGCCGGTGATCGACTTGTGCAGGGAGTTGCTGTGGTTGAGCCGGTTATGTCGAAGTCGGATACTGCTATGCATCCCTCGAAGGATGATTTGGCTCGACCAGGGGCCGGGAAATCGTCTTTCCGTGATATGGTTACAAGATCGATTAATTCAGGTGAGAAGAATAATTTTATTTGTTCCGTGACATGGATGCTGATGTTTTTATTCGTCGTTCGGGTTTTAATTTTTTGTTTTAGTGTGGAGGTTAATGGGTTCTCGTGTGGAATCTGGATTATGTGAAAAGATACGATTCGACTTGATATCTTGGCTATGTCGAACTAATTTGTGCATGGTGCTTGTGTTGATGTGGAGACTAATCGAAAATGTTTTATCAGTTTTGTGTATGTTAGCCCGGATTAGGGTCGGCGTGCTTCTATTTGGGATCAAATCCTAGCCCTCAACTCCAGAAATGACCAAACGTGGATGTTGGGGGATTGATTTTAATTCTATTAGTTTTACCGAGGAGCGTCAGGGTGGTACTAATCGCCAGTCTGATGTTTGTCCAAAGTTTTGTGAGTTCTTACTCCAGTCTAGGTTACTTGATATGGGATTTCTTCGGCCGCGGTTTACTTGGAAGCGCAATACTCTCAGTCAGCTGCTTAAACGTTGCTTGTGTAATTCCAAATGGTATGAGGTGTTTCTGACGTCAGAGGTCTCTCATCTCTAGAGGTTGGAATCTGATCATAGGCTGATTCTTTTCTCTTCTCATCAGCAGAGGCAGCGGTTGGGGGTTAGCCATTTTCGTTTTGTGGCTGCTTGGAACGAGCATCCTGATTTTGAGCGACTGTTGCGTGATAACTAGCATGGTGATTCCCCGTCCTTGAAAGTCTTTCTGAGTTCCAAAAGGTGAGTCAATAGTGAAATCAGGATGTCATTGGACACATTGGTCGTCGAAAGACTAGGCTTTTGTCCCGGATTCGAGGAGTGGAGATAGCTCTAGAGTGGCGTGCCAATTTATATATGTTGGCTTTAGATGATTTGTTGTAATGTGAATTGGCATGTGTTCTTGAGCAAGAAGAGAGCCTTTGACATCAGTAGTCTCGATGCCAATGGCTTACGCAGGGTGATAGGAATACTAAGTTTTACCATGCATGCCTCCACGATTTCTCATCGGCATAGAAACACCATTCGAAAGCTTAAGTTGGATGATGGTCTATAGTGTGAAGATGCAAGTGTGCTCTGGGATCACACGGTTAATTTTTTCGAAATGTTGTTCATGTATGAGGAAAGGCATGCTTCTCGTGCAAACTTTAGGGGTGGTTTCCCGCCGATTTTGGAGAAGGATTAGTTAAATTTGATTTAGCAAGTCACTATGAAAGAAGTGCGCGAGGTGGTCTTTAGTATGGGCCCCCTCAAATACCCAAGTATCGATTGCTTTAACGCGAGTTTCTTTCAGAAGAATTGGTCTATTATTGGTGATTCTGTTTATCGCTTTGTTTCTAACTTCTTTCAGACTGGTGAGTTGGAGAGTGTTACGAATCAGACCTCCTTGTTCTTATACCCAAGATTACTAATCCTGCGACTATTAAATAATTTCGGCTGATTAGTTTGTGCATGGTGTTGTACAAGATTATCACTAAGATCCTAGTAAATCGTCTTAAGCTCCTTATGCCAGGTTGAATTGCACAGACCCAGTCTAGTTTTGTTCTGGGATGACATATTACTAATAATGTCATTTTAGCTCAAAAGATTATTCACTCTATTCAAAAGAAGAGTAGAGTTAAGCCATGTATGGCTACTAAAGTGAATCTTGAGAAGGCGTATGATCGTCTCGAGTGGGACTTTGTTGAGGAAACTCTTATTAAGTTGTGGTTGTTTACATAGTTTATTTGATGGATTATGGTTTGTGTGCGTGTTATTTCTATACTGATTATTTTGAATGAATAGCTCACTAATCGGTTCATTCCTTCGAGGGGTATCCACCAAGGTGATCTACTCTCACCATATTTATTCGTCCTATGCATGGAATGCTTGTCGCATGCTATTAAGAGGAGGGTGAACGTTGGGCAATGGAAGGTTATTTTGATTAGCTAGCAGTGCTTAGTAATGTCTTGAGTTCTTTCTGTGTTTGCTCTGTGCATTTGGATGAGTGTTGCTAAAACTTAGATTTTCTTCTCTAGGAATTGTCTGCTAGATCGAAAGCATATGATAGAAGATGACTTTGGCTTTGAGATGGTGAGTGATCTTGGAAAATACCTAGGAGTCTCTCTTGTCCATAAGAGAGTTACGAATCTCGTGGTTGAGAAACTTAATGTGAATATTGGTGATGAGGTGGAGATTAACAATGATGAGGTAGATGATGATAAGGTAGAAAAAAAAATCAAGAAATACCTTCAAATAACACTCAAGAAACCACCCAAAAAGATAATTCTGATGTTCCTCTAAGTGGCCCTTTTAAGAGAGCAAGACAATCTAAAGTTTGAAAAGACTTAGAAAAACCGAAAATGATAGACAATCAGTGGAAGGTAAGATGTTTACATTGCAAGGAACAACTAAAAATACTTAGTTCTGGTAGTACAACTCATTATAAGCGCCACTTGGATAAATGTCCACAAAAACGAATGAAGTTGCGGCAACAAACTTTAATTAACTCCCTTCCATCGGATTCAAGTGCTAGATCACTTGATTCTTCATTTGTTAGTGCTTTGTATGATGGCAAGTTTGACGTTTTAAAGTTTAGATAAGGCATTGCTCATTGAATTGTCATGCATGAAAAGACCTTTTCAGTTGTTGAAGAAGAAGATTTTAACTTAATGTTGAAACGAGGAATCCTACAATGAAAAGGTGTGTCTCTCCATACTATAAGAAGTGATACCTTTAAAACTTATGAGATTGAAAAGAAAAAGTTAAAGAGTATCGGTAGAATTTTATTGACCACCGATTTGTGGCGTTCAAGTCTTCAAAAGATTGAGTATATGGTTCTTACCTCTCACTTTGTTGATCATGATTGGAAACTTCAAAAACGAATATTGAGCTTTGTTCACATACTTCCTCCTAAAAAATGCAAAGGCATTGCTAATTGCATATTCAAATATTTAAAGGAGTGGGATATTGAGAATAAAGTAAGTAGTTTCATCTTTTAAGTTATGTTTGCATACTTTTTCGAATATTATATAAAATTTTATTCACTTATTATATTTATTCTTTTTGTTAGGTTTTCACAATTTCGGTACAATACAACTGCAAATGATGTTTGCATAGAAATTCTGAAGGATGCATTCTTATTATCTAAGAGATTAATATGTGGTGGAAAGTTGTTTTATGTTCGTTGTTGTGCTCTCATTTTCATCAAAAAAAAAAGGTAACATATGTTGCATATGCATTGATATTATTAGTACCACCGCATACATTTCGATGATCACCTTATATGCGTTGATGTCATCCTATACATTTTCGGATATCTCGTAAAACAATTAGGTTATTGATTAGATGTTTTTGTTGTCTTTATTTTTCACATGCCACCATCATTGTATGATTGGGGTGCGTTAATTGTTAATGACCAACTCGTCTCATCGGTACACAATGACCCTGACAATATTAAAGATAATACGTGAAAAACATGATGAATAATGACGATGACTAACCCTATTGAAAAATGTTTATTGTCAAGATATCCCATTTATAATCAATGTGCGCCACACTGTGACACTAATTCACATAGATATCATCGATGATAAATATTATTTTTTATTTTTATTATATATGCAAATTGCAAATAATCGTAATATTTTTCTATTCAAATAAGATTATTATTTAAAATAATTTTCATCTTCACCAATTGAATTTAAACACAAAGTAAGAAAAATCATAATAAATAAAGAAAAAAATACAATCGTTAACAAAACCATTAATATTATTATTTAGAAATTATAGAAAATTAAATAACAAATCTAAAAAATAATGTATTTTTGGAAGGCATGTCTGGTCAGTTTTGTTTTCTTCTTTATTTTATCAGTTAAACATAATTTCTTGCAGATCAAATGTGTCATGCAAAAAATGTATGTATGATGCCTATGTCTTAGATGATACATTTGATAAAAAAAATAAGTGTTATTTTCTTAAATAATTTTTATACCATTTTAATAAATAATTTTAAAACGATATTAATTTAGCAAAAACATTCGAACATTTTCCCACTTTTAAAAGCAACTTAAGATTTGGTTCGTCGCAACACCAAATTGTATGTTGTCACATTTAAAAAGAGGCATAGACATCGATCCCAAATTAGAAAAGAAAATAGAGGTTTTGAGATATATAAATGGTCGTGTTGCATATCTTATCAGACATTTCTTTTGGAAGAGGATAATGAAGTTGTGACAAATGGTATCGAAGTGACCCTTTGACTGCTCGATTTCACGCCGAACACCTATGAGTGGGGTAGACAGTGTGGATAACCATGACAATCCCATCGCGAGTGTGGTTGACACATGAAGAGGGGGTCACGAGGTTGAGTAGGGGAGAATACATGCCTAGAAAGAGGAAGAAACATTAATCCTACATCAGAAAGGAAAAGAGAACATATCCTATTAGACATGTCTTTTGGGAAGATGATAATGGCCCCATGAAATGTGGTATCAAAGCGAGCGTTCGAGCAAAGAACTAAATTGAGATAGAACGTGAAGAAGGAGACATTGCGGCGAAGGGTGTGGAGACCCCTACTGGCAAACCAAGAGAGCGAGTTCGATGGACACTGTTGAAACGTTGGAAAAAGAAGAAGATAAAATCGGCCATGTGTGATAAGGTTTTTTTTGCTGAAAACCGCTAGTTGGGGCCTTATCACTATTTTTTTTTTGAAAAGGGGGTTTATTTAAAGAAAAGGGGGAATTCATGTTTTGGAAAACTTGTGAAAATTTGGAGTCGCCACCGGCCACTGAGGTAGGCCGGACACCATAAAACCAGAGATTCATTTTAAAACGGGTTCGGGAGTTGGTTACGCGTGGGGTAGGATTAGCACCCCATCACGCCCGGAAACCGGTACCAAATTGCTTGTTGCCTTTTGATCGATAGGAATTATTTAAAAATCGAAGTGAATTTAATAATTGTTCTTAAATGAAAATATGACTTAAATAACACGGGCTTTATCGAATAGTGGCATTGGAATTAATTAATCATTTAATTAAAAAGGATGACGGTACACCGGACCATAGACTAAACCGACATCAAATAAGGCTGACTGCCGTGTTAGTTTAGGGTTCGGATCTCGTACGTCACCTTTATGCATGATGCGAGCATATAAGAGATTATGCGTTTTATTTCAATTTTTATGCTTTCGCTTACCTAGAGGCGGTGAAAATTAACCTAAGTATCCGATATACATTCATTAAGCTAGGACTGTCGTTTTCGGATACCGAAGTTAATTAATACCCCTCTCGGGGTTGATTTTTAGATCCGATTATCATGCTTACATATTGGGTCATATGAATGACAAGTATATACACATGCATGCCATAAAAAAAATTCAAAATAAGCACATAAGGGAAAGGCCCAAAATTGATAAAGAGCAAGCCCAAACACATATGAACCAAAAAAAACCTTAAGGCCCAAAGGCCCAAACTAACAAAACACATCAAAATACAAGGCCTAAACTAACATGTCAAAGTTACCCATTAGTTAATTAAATTAATTAATTTTAGCATGGAAAATTAACAAGATCTAACAACATGAACATTTTAATCACATACAAGCAGGGCATATTCGATATAAAAACAAACCATGTGGGACCCACCATAGAAAGACAACTAAGCATATATATATCCGATTCATAAAGACAAGATAAACACATAGATAAAAACACACAATTTCATGCATACAGGAAAAACATTAAAACATTAAATTTAAAGACATTCAAAACAGGACTAAATTGAAAGAAAGGTAAAAACAGAGGCTGAAAACAGGAAAAAAAAACTACACTGTGGGGACTCAATTGAACACGGGGTAAAAGAGAGGGGACTGGACACATAAATAACCCTTAAAAGACTTGATTTGGGACTGAAAGATGAACCGAATCAAACTACGAGGGACCCAGGACGCGACTTCCACACGCGGAAGCCCTCCCCGTGTAATTAGAGTGACACGGGAGGGCTTAAAACGCGATTAAACCAAATTTTAAACAAAGAAAATATTATAAATACAAATTTAAAAACACATTTGGCCCTTTTCTTTTATTTTACTAACCCTAAAAATCGAGAGAGACTCTTCCCCTCCTCTGTCACCGTAGCCGCAAAGGGGTTCCGGTCGCTGTTGCCGGCGCCGAAACCCTAAGAAATCCTTTTCCCTTTTTCTGAAACAAAAACAGAGACAAGAAACCCTTTTTCACAGGACCAAAACAAAAAAAAAACCTTTCGAAGCCGAAAACCCCAAAATCGTTTTTGTTTTTTTTATTCAAAACCCAAAATCGAATCTCAAATCCCCTTCCGATTTACCTTTTCGTGTTAGCTTCACCGCCGGCTCACCATGCATGGCCCTGAAACGGACCAGGAGGCTTGTCGCCGTTGGGAAGATGGATGGGCACGAAGGTAAGACTCTGACCACTTCCCCTTTTTTATTTTTGCTTTTGATTCGATCGTAAATGAAAACGAAAAGAAGGATACCTCTGAAACTCGCTTGTATTGATATGAATCTTTGATTACAACTTTGTTTTCGAATACAAGAAAACCCTCTAATGCTCTCTGTAATTTCTGAATCCTTTCTAAAAACCCTTTCTTTTTTTTTTTGTATGGAATCCCCCCCTTTACATTGCATTCTGCTCGGGTTTATATAGCCCTAATATTACCTATTTTCCCTTTTCTAAATTACATGTAATTGCTGGAAAATCTGCTGGTTGATTTGTACGATTGATTTTTTCTCTGATTTCGGTTGCAATTTTGGCTCTGATATTTGTTGTTTTCCGCTGCATGTGACCCGTGAGGAGGAGAGGGGACCATGGAGAGCTGGCCCGACGACGTGGAGTGCTTCGTGCCACCAATTGGGATCTGGAGAAACTCGGCCGTGTGATGCACGCGCGCGTGTAGGAGTCGAATCGCCGCGCGTGGGCGCGTTGGGGTCTCTGGAACCTTCTCCGGCTCAATCTCAGCCATCCGATGCTCTCCCGATCCAAGGGTCCTGAGGGGTGCGGCGCAAGGGCTACAGCAGAGGCCTCTAGGGTTTTTTGCTACCTTGATCGATCTGGACCGTTAAATCTGGATCCCAGATCTAACGGTGGGGGGGGGGGACATTAGGGTTTCTAGTTTAGCAGATTAGGGTTTATTTTTTGGGCCTAAACGGGCCATGTAATATATGTATAAATATTTTTGGGCCTTTTATTATGTATAATGGACTTTAAGTAATTAAACATTGGGCTTTATTTATATATATTAGTATTTTGTTTTCTGATTTTCAAAGTTAATAATAATAATAATTAATAATTAATATAATAACAACACGACAATATTAAATAATATTAATAATATAACACTAATAATACTGGTATTATATAGTATATAATAATACGGTAATTATAGTACTAATAATAGGTTATAATAATGGATAGTTATAATAATAACATATAATACTAGCAATAGCTATAAAAACGGTAATAAATATAATGGTAATAATAAAAATATAATAGATAGTAATAATAATAGGTAATAATGATAATAAAGAAGATGACATACTATATTAGTAGTGTTTAGGGTTTTTTTCACATAAATGATATAATAATAGATATAATACTAATAGTAATATTTTTGCTTTTTCTTTCTTGGATTTTAATGACACATTTACATAGTTAATAACTAGACAATAGCCCATATAAGCTTACTATTATAAGACGAAATAAAAAAAATGTTAGCTCGGACAAAATTAGTGATTACAGTTGCCCCTCTTTGCTTATACTTGTGGAACAAGAATAAAGCAAAGACCATAAACACTAATTTTGTCCAACTTCCCTGTTTGGGGTGATATGCTCCTCCGACGCGGCAGAAACAAAGTGGGTAGCGTCGGCGTGTCCTCCATGAATGGTAAAGGACAGAGTCGATTCATTCTTTCTAAGCGGTAAAGAATGAACTTCAAATAGCGTGCTTTCCCGGAGCGGCGAAAGCAAACTGGACAGGCTTTCTAGCTCTTCTGTCCAGGGATCCTTAAACTCTTTTGCTCTCAGATCAGGATGCGGCGAGTATGAAATTCTTCGCCTGAAACTACATTTGCTCTTTCGAAGCGGCAGGAACAAAGTCGGTAGCATTGGTATGTCCTCCCTGAACGGCAAATGACATAGTTGATTCACTCTCCCTAAGCGGCAAAGAATAATCTTCCAATAGCGTACTTTCCCGGAGCGGCGAAAGCAAACTGGACAACGTTGGCATGTCCTCCCTGAGCGGCAAAGGACATAGCTGATTCATTCTCCCTAAGCGGCAGAGAATAAACTTCCAATAGCGTACTTTCCCGGAGCGGCGAAAGTAAACTGGACAACGTTGGCATGTCCTCCCTGAGCGGCAAAGGACATAGCTGATTCATTCTCCCTAAGCGACAAAGAATAAACTTCCAATAGCGTACTTTCCCAGAGCGGCGAAAGCAAACTGGACAACGTTGGCATGTCCTCCCTGAGCGGCAAAGGACATAGCTGATTCATTCTCCCTAAGCGGCAAAGAATAAACTTCCAATAGAGTACTTTCCCAGAGCAGCGAAAGCAAACTGGACAACGTTGGCATGTCCCCCCTAAGCGGCAAAGGACATAACTGATTCATTCTCCCTAAGCGGCAAAGAATAAACTTCCAATAGCGTACTTTCCCGGAGCGGCGAAAGCAAACTGGACAACATTGGCATGTCCTTTAGAAAAGATACGATTAAGAAATCGAGTTTTAAAAAAAACTATCCTTTAGGAAGGATACGATTGAGAAATCGAAGTTTTGAGAAAAACATCCTTCAGAAAGGATACGATTGAGAAATCGAGTTTTAAGAAAAACATCCTTTAGGAAGGATAAAAATTGAGAATAAAGCAAAGACCATAAACACTAATTTTGTCCAACTTCCCTGTTTGGGGTGATTTGCTCCTCCTACGCGGCAGAAACAAAGTGGGTAGCGTCGGCGTGTCCTCCATGAATGGTAAAGGACAAAGTCGATTCATTCTTCCTAAGCGGTAAAGAATGAACTTCAAATAGCGTGCTTTCCCGGAGCGGCGAAAGCAAACTGGACAGGCTTTCTAGCTCTTCTGTCCAGGGATCCTTGAACTCTTTTGCTCCCAGATCAGGATGCGGCGAGTATGAAATTCTTCGCCTGAAACTACATTTGCTCTTCCGAAGCGGCAGGAACAAAGTCGGTAGCATTGGTATGTCCTCCCTGAACGACAAAGGACATAGTTGATTCACTCTGCCTAAGCGGCAAAGAATAATCTTCCAATAGCGTACTTTCCCGGAGCGGCGAAAGCAAACTGGACAACGTTGGCATGTCCTCCCTGAGCGGCAAAGGACATAGCTGATTCATTCTCCCTAAGCGGCAAAGAATAAACTTCCAATAGCGTACTTTCCCGGAACGGCGAAAGTAAACTGGACAACGTTGGCGTGTCCTCCCTGAGCAGCAAAGGACATAGCTGATTCATTCTCCCTAAGCGGCAAAGAATAAACTTCCAATAGCGTACTTTCCCGGAGCGGCGAAAGCAAACTGGACAACGTTGGCATGTCCTCCCTGAGCGGCAAAGGACATAGTTGATTCATTCTCCCTAAGCGGCAAAGAATAAACTTCCAATAGCGTACTTTCCCGGAGCGGCGAAAGCAAACTGGACAACGTTGGCATGTCCTCCCTGAGCGGCAAAGGACATAGCTGATTCATTCTCCCTAAGCGGCAAAGAATAAACTTCCAATAGCGTACTTTCCCGGAGCGGCGAAAGCAAACTGGACAACGTTGGCATGTCCCCCCTGAGCGGCAAAGGACATAACTGATTCATTCTCCCTAAGCGGCAAAGAATAAACTTCCAATAGCGTACTTTCCCGGAGCGGCGAAAGCAAACTGGACAACGTTGGCATGTCCTTTAGAAAAGATACGATTAAGAAATCGAGTTTTAAGAAAAACTATCCTTTAGGAAGGATACGATTGAGAAATCAGAGTTTTGAGAAAAACATCCTTTAGAAAGGATACAATTGAGAAATTGAGTTTTAAGAAAAACTATCCTTTAGGAAGGATACGATTGAGAAATCGAGTTTTAAGAAAAACTATCCTTTAGGACGGAAACGATTGAGAAATCGAGTTTTAAGAAAAACTATCCTTTAGGAAGGATACGATTGAGAAATCAGAGTTTTGAGAAAAACATCCTTTAGAAAGGATACGATTGAGAAATCGAGTTTTAAGAAAAACATCCTTTAGAAAGGATAGGATTGAGAAATCTAGTTTTATGAAAAACATCCTTTAGGAAGGATAAAAATTGAGAAATTGTGTTTTGAGAAAAACGTCCTTTAGAAAGGATACAAAAAATCAGGGATTAAGAACCTTGATACCAGTCAAAGGATTCTTGAGATCTATTTCTCTTCTCGTAGAGCCGTAGATCCACCCCTTTATCAATCTTCAAATACCTGTTCAAAATGAGCAAAATGCTATGGTGGTATGAGTTAGCATGCTCCTAACATAGGGATGTCTAACTATCAATGATGCATGAGCATATTTCATGATGCAAAGATGCATGAATTTAGTTTGTTTTCATTCTTTGAGGCTGGTGGTCACCATCTTAGGACTACAACTACTCCTCAGACATATGTCCTGACAAACTTAGCTCTCGTCTGTCGTTGCTCACCATTCTTTCTTTTCAAAACTTCAAAAGACCGTTCTCGATTAGTCCTTGAACTTTGTTTTTTTAGTGCCCCTCTAGGTACTGATGACTTTACCTCGAGCCATGGTCAGTCTGCTTGTTCATTCCAATATAGGAGACTTATAAAGATAATAAAAATAAATTCATTATGTATATGTATACATTTTAAAGAATCACGGCAAGTGATATTTAGGAAAATCAAGTTTTGGGTCCTTGAAAAAAGGTCGACCCGAGTGACATTTTCCGAATGTTGCAGGAATGCACATATGAAATCTTTTCTGCGCTATTATGCTTTAGAGAGGAGCGACTCCCATTCCTAGTGTCTACCCGATTAAAAGTGGCTCTCTTTAGCTCACTAACTCACCATACCCCATCATTCCCTCTTTTCTGGTCTCAATCAGGCATTAGAAGTGTGTCAATCCTTGAAGTAAGGTTAACCCTGACATGCGGGATGTGATCTGAAGACAAATTCATCCATAAGTGTATGGTCCAAATGGTCTTTTATGGCTTGTAATGTAGGCTAAGGATCACGGGTACGAAAGAAAGGGTAAATAGGCCCAAACAAGTGTTTGAGAGTGGTGAAACCAAGGATCAATTCTTCCAATCTGAAGTCGCAATTATGCTCCAACGAAATGTTATCTCTTTTCTTATTTCTTTAGATCGCTCTAGACTGCCCCCTTTTTGGAGTTTTCACCCATAGAGTTCATTTCCTTTTATCAAGTGTAGTTTCGGATCCATTTGCACCTTCGCATTGTATTAGTGTAGGCTTTTGATCAAAGGTGAATCAACCTTTCGAGACTCATCTAAGCAGAGATTCATAGGGAATCCTTTTGTCCCTTTTCTTCGTCTGATTTTCCCATTTTACAAAATTGCACTTTTCACTTTAGTGCTTTTGCTTTTGATTTTTTCAACTTTTATATCGGTAACTTTTGACCTGATTTGGGGTAGCTCTTTGAGCACCAACTTTTCTTTCGCTGTTTCCTTTTGATGTTTTTGCTGCTCAAACTGAAAGTGTATCCAATGAATCTGTTCTTCTTTAATCCACTTAGTTCACAAGACATCATCCTCAAAGCATAATCAGAATCCAATGTCATTTATTTGTCCATAGCCTTATATCTCATTTGCCCCCGGTGTAGGGGTGATCCTTGATTTAGGAAGATGGATGGGCGCAAAGGTAAGACTCTTACCACTTCCTTTTTTTATTTTTGCTTTTGATTCGATCGTAAATGAAAACGAAAAGAAGGATACCTCTGAAACTCGCTTGTATTGATATGAATCTTTGATTACAACTTTGTTTTCGAATACAAAAAAACCCTCTAATGCTCTCTGTAATTTTTGAATCCTCTCTAAAAACCCTTTCTTTTTTTTGTATGGAATCCCCCATTTACATTGCATTCTGCTCGGGTTTATATAGCCCTAATATTACCTATTTTCCCTTTTCTAAATTACATGTAATTGCTGGAAAATCTGCTGGTTGATTTGTACGATTCTGACTTTGATTGCCTCTGCCGTTTATGTTTCTGATTTTTCTCTGATTTCGGTTGCAATTTTGGCTCTGATATTTGTTGTTTTCCGCTGCATGTGACCCGTGAGGAGGAGAGGGGACCATGGAGAGCTGGCCCGACGACGTGGAGTGCTCCGTGCCACCGATTGGGATCTGGAGAAACTCGGTCGTGTGATGCACGCGCGCGTGTGGGAGTCGAATCGCCGCGCGTGGGCGCGTTGGGGTCTCTGGAACCTTCTCCTGCTCAATCTCAGCCATCCGATGCTCTCCCGATCCAAGGGTCCTGAGGGGTGCGGCGCAAGGGCTACAGCAGAGGCCTCTAGGGTTTTTTGCTACCTTGATCGATCTGGACCGTTAGATATGGATCCCAGATCTAACGGTGGGGGGGGGTGTGGCGGCTGCACAGATGAAAGACAATATTAGGGTTTCTAGTTTAGCAGATTAGGGTTTATTTTTTGGGCCTAAACGGGCCATGTAATATATGTATAAATATTTTTGGGCTTTTTATTGTGTATAATGGACTTTAAGTAATTAAACATTGGGCTTTATTTATATATATTAGTATTTTGTTTTCTAATTTTCAAAGTTAATAATAATAATAATAATAATTAATAATTAATATAATAACAATACACGACAATATTAAATAATATTAATAACATAACACTAATAATACTGGTATTATATAGTATATAATAATACGGTAATTATAGTACTAATAATAGGTTATAATAATGGATAGTAATAATAATAACATATAATACTAGCAATAGCTATAAAAACGGTAATAAATATAATGGTAATAATAAAAATATAATAGATAGTAATAATAATAGGTAATAATGATAATAAAGAAGATGACATACTATATTAGTAGTGTTTAGGGTTTTTTCACATAAATGATATAATAATAGATATAATACTAATAGTAATATTTTTGCTTTTTCTTTCTTGGATTTTAATGACACATTTACATAGTTAATAACTAGACAATAGCCCATATAAGCCCACTATTATAAGACGAAATAAAAAAATGTTAGCCCGGACAAAATTAGTGATTACACCATATTACCAACAATGCGAATTAGAGGAGTGATGCTCTTGAAGTCGAGATAAAGGCAATTTGGAGGTGGAAGGTTTCAAGGCGGACTTGTTCGTGTGCAAAATTGCCATGACAAATGGATTGGCACCGATTGTGTCCAAGCCCATGAAGATGTCCCAGAGCTAAATCAATTTGAGGGGACTCGATCGACACAAGATGTGGAGAACTTCTTGTAGGGCAAAGAGCAGTACTTTAGAGCAACGAGCATCATCGATGATGACGACAAGGTAACTATTGCGAGTGTTTATTTAATTGATGTCGCTCTATTATGGTGGCGTCGTAAGTGCTTCAAATAAATAAGGGGACACTACCGTTGGGAATGGGAAGAGTTCTAAGCCGAGTTGAAGCAACAATTTTACCCGTGAAATACAAAGGACGGGGTGCGATCCAAGCTAAGGAGACTTAAGCATGATGGATCAATTTGGGAGTTTAGTAAATTACAACTCCAAATCCCGGAGATGAGCGACAAGTTTGCTACGTTCAACTTCTTGGATGGGTTGAAGCCATGGGCCAAGATCGAGTTACATCGGAGGAATGTGTAGGAACTTTCCAAAGTTCTAGTAGTTGCAGATTCATTGACCGAGTACAATAGAAACAAGTCCGAGAGGTCCAAGTCTTCCAAGCCTTGAGGCAATTAAAAGGCGGGGGAGACCAAGAAGAGCATCGGTCGAGTGATGGTGAGGATGAGCCATCGAGTGGAGAGATAAGGCCAAGTCCAAACGTCAAAGAAGAGACAGAAAGGGGACACTGAAGTGCTACCATTGTGATGGTCCACATCTGATCAAGGACAAGGAGTTGAGACTTGACGTGATTGCTTCATACAAGACAGTCAAGCTGAGGGTAGAAGAGAAGCAACTGAAGGTCTACTGATGTAAAAGGACACACATGTTTCGAGATTTCCTGGATTGGGTTAAGTCGTCCACCATGGAGGAGGACAAGACTGAGTACAACAAGGCTTTAAAGCGTGGTTCTATGTTGTTGAGTTCTGCCTTGGCGATGAAGGGACAAAATCAGAAAAGGTTGATGTTCATGGACATCAACGTTGTGGGTTAGAGGAGAAGCGCTCTTGTGGACACGAGAGCTTCTCACTTATTCATGTCCAAGAAAGGTGCCGACAAGCTTGGTCTGAAAGTTGAAGACTTAACCAGAGTGATCAAGACTGTCAATTCCAGAGGTTTTCTAACAGTTGGGATGGTACGAGACGTGGAGTTGCACATTGGAGAATAGAAAGGCAAGGAAACATTTTAGGTAATACACTTGGATGACTACGACTTTGTCATTGGTTTAAATTTCCTTGACCGACTCAATACACTCCTAGTTTCTTTTGCCAACTGTGCTTGCATCTTAGATCCTTACAAACAATGCTTCATTCCGATCCATCGAGACTCGAGGGTAGAGACTAAGGTGCTGAATGTTGTTAAGCTAGCCAAGATAAATGACTTGGTTGTTGTCATTAAGGAAGGACCAAGAGAGCCAAAGCCTTCATAAGACATGATACCTACCGAGGCAGGAAGAAGAATACCACCAATGGCCAAGGTGGACGAGGCATTGAACTTCGTGGATAAAGAAATGTCAATGGTAGATAAGACATTAGACTTTGAGGAAGAAGGGTCGATGAACAAGGAGTTACCAAAGAGCGATGGTGCATCCAACTTCATGGGTGAAGGATTGATTCCTACTAGAGTAAATGCCACCAAGATTGAGATGGGAGAGGCACATCTCAAACACGTTGAATAGTGTTTTTCAGTTTGATTTGAAACCTTTATTTAGATATCTCCAGGGTAGATAACCCCTTGTGTAAGCGTAAGCACATGTAAATTATAGGGTAACCTCTGCCCTCTAGCTACCTCTGTATGTAAGACTAAAGAAAGCGCGAAAGACCTCTCCCCCCAGCAAAACGAAATCAAAAGTGGGATTTACACAACAACAAATTTTCTACAAACACCTCTCTAACAAATGATCTCCACTACAAATATACTATGCTCCAACCCTTCAGGTACATGGAAAACCCTTATTTTTTGACGAACTTGGGAACTTTGTACAGTCTAGGAGCAATACTCAGACCACCTGAATTTACGAATGTTTGAGTGTCTACATACTTGCTAGAGTAATATATGATAGAATAATTGAGCATATGCACATGTGAATGAATAGATGAATGATAGCACCAATAAGTGCACTTGGGCATGCAATGAACTTCATCGGGCAAGTTAAAATACCTCCGCCCGCCTTACATTTCAACTGGTTCTACAAATACTAGAACTGATGCCTTCGACACTTTGACCGATTCTACAATATCAAATACTTTGACCGTTTCTATGTATATTGAAATTGACATCTCCAGAGATGCTACTAACTCTACGAATTCGACTGATTCTACAAACTCGACACATCTGAAACTAAAATCAATTCTACAAACGTTGTCAAAAAGAAAATGAATCGATTCATCCGGTTGCCTATGACTGACCCTCCAGGCTGGAGACGTCTCCACCCATTAGCAGTTAAATAAAAAACGTCAAGATTGCTCCACTCATTAGTTCTCGATTCTACATGGGTGCGAGATGCCTCAATCCCACATAAAATAATCTCTCCAAGGGTATGAGATGCCTCCAAAAGGAGATGCCTACGTCCAATCGATGCTCGAAGCATCACAATGCTACAAGGACGAAGAAGGTTATATCCCATGCTAACAGAAGCATGTGGGCTTTACAAACGAATGATTTTCTCTAAGGGCGTCGAGAGTCAGCTCCGCCCATAATATGATTGTTTCTCTGAGGGCATCGAGTAAGGCTCCGTCCATTCAATATTTGTTTCACCGAGGGCGTCGAGCAAGGCTCCGCCCATAAAATATCGTTTTTATAATTGTTGTGCCTCTGAAAAATGTTTCCAAAAACCCTACCTCCGGAGAAAAACACCAGCGTCTCCGCATCATGCTCCAAAATCACGGTTCCTAGAGCTTCTCTCCCAGACGCTCCTACATCCCCCGAACCTATCAGCCTCTCGAGACTTCT
Source organism: Hibiscus tridactylites (assembly GCA_958450335.1). Classification (NCBI taxonomy): domain Eukaryota; kingdom Viridiplantae; phylum Streptophyta; class Magnoliopsida; order Malvales; family Malvaceae; genus Hibiscus; species Hibiscus tridactylites. The sequence goes on from OY288282.1 coordinate 53,150,756, forward strand.
ATGCTCGACCACTGCGCCAAAACAAGACAACCATCAAGTCCAACTGAGCTCGCAGCCTGACAGCTAAGCTATCGCCTACTAGCACATCAATAGCCATCACTAGGCCTGACACGGTCCATCAAGCATCACTCGGTCTACAACACCAAGGGGCTATAAATACCCCCAAGACCGAAGAAAAATAGACGTTCATTCTACGACTCTCCCACATCCAAAATTCTCTATCCCTCTTCTCTCCACATGGCTTTTCTTGCCATCTCTACACTGTTCGCGACTCTCGACCTCAATCCAATCAAGGGTGAATCGCTCACTTCTATAGTCCACCACCGCCTCTCGTGGCTCTCGGCCCGTCCCAGGACGGGTGAACCACCAAACTTTGCCCCCAAACCTTCCTTCGACCATTGTCTCCACCTCCTTGTACAGTGTTGCTCAAAATTGACATCAATAATAATATAAAGGGTAAACTACACAGTTGACCACCGAACTATGGGGTTAGTGTCAAAATGACCACTATATTATTTTTCGTCGCAAATGCACCACACAACTATTTAAATGGTGCCACGTTAGCCACACGCCGTTAAAAAAACGAAAAAGTTGACGGAACTGTTAAAAAATTGGTATAATTACACATTTGGTCCTTTATATTTATACAATATATCAATTTAGTCCTAATTTTAATCTAATAAAATAAATTAATTATTCAATAAGACGGTGACACGTGTCACCACCTTATTGGAAGTCTTTAATTATTTTTATTTAATTAATTTAATTAATTTTCCACCTCCAATCAAGTGGTGACACGTGTCACACCTAATTGGAGGTGGGAAAATAAAATCAACAAAAACAGCCCCCACCAGGATTCGAACCCAGGACCTTAAGGAACCAAAGTCATGCGCTTGCCACTGAACCAACCACCCTTTTATGCTAAAAGGTACACCAATTAATATATGTCTTAATTATTTTAATGCCCAGAAAAACTAAAGAGTTGAAAATGCAATTGGAAGGATTTGAACCAAGGACCTTGTGGCCCAAAGTGTATGTGTAATGTGCTTGCCACTAGACCAAGTGTATACCTTGTGATATAAAGTACAACATTTAATATATGTCTTATATAGATTTTAATGCTTGGAAAAAGGAAGGAAATTTGGTTTTAGGAAACTCGAATATAATATTTTTATGATGCATAAAAACATCTAACCCAATTAAATAAATCTAATAATTAAATTAAAGTTAATTATTATATGTCTTCAATTTAATTTAATTATTATATTTATTTAATTGGGTTAGATGTTTTTATGCATCATAAAAATATTATATTCGAGTTTCCTAAAACCAAATTTCCTTCCTTTTTCCAAGCATTAAAATCTATATAAGACATATATTAAATGTTGTACTTTATATCACAATGTATACACTTGGTCTAGTGGCAAGCACATTACACATACACTTTGGACCACAAGGTCCTTGGTTCGAATCCTTCCAATTGCATTTTCAACTCTTTAGTTTTTCTGGGCATTAAAATAATTAAGACATATATTAATTGATGTACCTTTTAGTACAAAAGGGTGGTTGGTTCAGTGGCAAGCGCATGACTTTGGTTCCCTAAGGTCTTGGGTTCGAATCTTGGTGGGGGTTGCTTTTGTTGATTTTATTTTCCCACCTCCAATTGGGTGTGATACGTGTCACCACTTGATTGGAGGTGGAAAATTAATTAAATTAATTAAATAAAAATAATTAAAGACTTCCAATAAGGTGGTGACACGTGTCACCGTCTTATTGAATAATTAATTTATTTTATTAGATTAAAATTAGGACTAAATTGATATATTGTATAAATATAAAGGACCAAATATGTAATTATACCAATTTTTTTAACAGTTCCGTCAACTTTTTCGTTTTTTTAACGGCGTGTGGCTAACGTGGCACCATTTAAATAGTTGTGTGGTGCATTTGCGACGAAAAATAATATAGTGATCATTTTGACACCAACTCCATAGTTCGGTGGTCAACTGTGTAATTTACCCTAATATAAAAGAAGCATTTCAAAGTTGAAAATATACTTACCTTGAAGCCAAAATACAAAGAACTTTCTAGCTTAATCTTCCCCAAGCTTTTTCTTCCCTTTCAAAGTTCTTACTCACAAGTCTTCCTTAAGTGCTAGCATTCAACCATACATACATAAAGAACAATGCATGAATAAAAACCCTTCTCCGTCTTTATCGTGTATACATATGTACCGGATCACTGATCATTATTTTCAATACCCAAAATTTTATATACTCAAAATTTTAGATACCTGAAATTGTACGTACCTGATTTTAAACGGCATAATGCCAATAAATGCTCAAAATATTTGACTGAATAGTTATTTTGGCCCATAATTTTTTGAAGCAATTTAACACTCAATGTTTTATTTAGGTCAAAATAGCCCATATGCGAATAAAAACTGTTAGTTAACTAATAATAAACATTAAAAATTAAAATATTTCAAAAAACTAAAAACCAAAATAATTATTCGACTGTTCATTCAAACAATTTTTTTTGTGTGTGGCTTTATACCATTTTAAACTAAGTGTCAATATATATAATTTTAGGGTAAACTACATAAATGGTCCCCTAACTATGCTTTAATTATCTTTTGCGTCCCCCGACTATCAGAAATTATAAATTGGTCCCTCGACTAAAAAAAGTAACAAATTAGTCCAACGCCGTTAAAAATTTAACGGCTGATGACGTGGCAGTTAATTTAAATTGATATAATTACATACTTAGCCCTCAAGTTCTACACTTATTTTAATTTGACCCTAATTCTAAAAAATTAACCCACAAATTTTAATATTCTATCAATTTAGTCCATCTTCTTTTCTATTTCTCTTCTCCTTTAATTCTTCAATTCATTTTCACCCAAAATCTATTTTATTCTACCAAACACATACATCCAATTCTCAAATATAACGAATTGAAATTTGAGGGATAAATTTCGAGTAAAAAGTAGGATTCAAAAAAATAAACATGCCTTGGTATTTCGATGACAATAAATTTGTCATTGATTTGACTCTATTCTGCAATTCCATTGTGTTATCTTGCACATCCTGTAGTTTTTTCTCTCTTCTGTAGTGAAGTATGTTCTTCCCTCATTACTTCCAGTTCTTTCTCTAAATCATACACCAGGGGTTTTTTGAAGATTGAAGATCTCATGAATAATTTGTGGCCCATCAGCTGACATAATAGGCTTCATGTTAGTCACCATATCTACAGAAACCAAATTATTTCCTAACAGCTTGATGTATAGGAAGTAAAATTTTCAGAAATTGTAACATAGTAGCTACCTAACTTAGAAGCCAGGTTGCCACAGCTTTCCTGCAGACAGCTAGAGGTCGGAGTCATTTCATTGTTGCGAAAAATAGTGGCCAGATTCCCGCAACCAATTGACCCGAATACGTTGTATCGACTTGAAAAGAAAAATAGAGAGCCTTGTAGGTGGACATTTGAAGGAGAAGTGATGCTGTTGTTTCCTTTATTGACATAGTTTAGATAAGTTATTGGGTTGTTGACAATGACGATGTTGTTGCCATGGGAAGACCAGTCAAGTAACTCCAGATTAATGCTACTAATGAAAGGCTTTGGCCCATCAACAGTTTGGTTGCAAGTTACTCTGAACCTCGAATTGTGATAGCAACCGGTTTTAATTTCAAATGGAGATCGAATATCAATATTCCCACACTTTTCTTTACAATTAGAGCTGCTTGCTCGTATTAGCCATGTAAGATGCAAGATGAAGTAAAGCACAAAACCAACCCCCATTCTCTCTTAATTCTTTGATGGCTCATTCTAAGTCGATAAATATATAGCCTCATTACTTGTTGGTTCAAAGAAATTATGTATAAAATTCTGAAAGTTGATAAATTTTTCAAAGATTCCTGACAAAATCTGAATTGGCAATAAATTATTTATTTTGTATGCACAAACCGAAATGATAACAGGATTTGAATACTAATCTGACCAATGTCTAATAAACATAAAGATGAGATCAAAGCTTGAAAGTTGAAGGAGTGTCGGTGGAGGAGAGAGTATTCTGGTGCCGCCACAGTTCAACAGCAAAACTCTAAAATTTATACATAATTGATCCAAACAATTATGCTGGTGAAAATGGATTGAAGAATTAAAGCAGAAGAGAAATAGAAAAGAAGATGGACTAAATTGATAGAATGTTAAAATTTGTGGGTTAATTTTTTAAAATTAGGGTCAAATTAAAATAAGTGTAGAACTTGAGGGCTGAGTATGTAATTATATCAATTTAAATTAACTACCACGTCATCAGCCGTTAAATTTTTAACGGCGTTAGACCAATTTGTTACTTTTTTTTAGTCGGGAGACCAGTTTGTAACTTTTGATAGTCGGAGGATGCAAAAGATAATTAGAGCATAGTCAGGGGACCATTTATGCAGTTTACCCATAATTTTATTATTTTTTTAATTTCAAAAACCGTCTCAATTATTTTTTTTTAAAAGCTAAGGTGATTACAAGTAATATCTGTTCTAAATATATTCTCAATCATTTGACAATGAATGCTCAATCACCCTGCTGCAGCTGCTGGTGCTCGAACCCGTGAGCTCTAGAAAGAACAACCGTTCCCTTAACCACTGAGACAAGTTGGTTCGTGCCGACCGTCTCAATTATTAAACGTGTAAAAAAAGGGGGGAAATTATGAAGTGGCAGAATCAGAGGATAGAACGCAAGGAAGAGGCTGGCAAGGCAAAAAGACCAGACAACCAACACAAGGTAGAGGCTGGGCAAACACCTGACCAGACCAAACCTACCACAACCTCTGCCCTGCGCCGACTTCCGGTCTTCTCCCTCATCCCAATCCTTTTTGTTTTTAGAAATTTGATTTAATTCTTCCTCACTTTTCAATCAATCAGAGATGTCGATGCGTGAACTGGTAACCGGAGGAGCTGCTTGTGCCGTTCCGGGCTCTTCTTCCTCTTCCTCCAATCCTCTCGGTGCTCTCGCCAATGCTCTTATCGGTTCTTCTTCCAAGACCCAGGTCCCTTTCTTTTTTACTATCTTTTAATGTTTTATTTATTCCTCGTTTATCCTAATTTCGATGTTTTTATATGTGTGTGTTCTGAGCAGGGGGCACTGAAAGAGATTCCCAACACTTCAGCTGCCTCTCCCCACACCCAATTCTATTCCCACCCCAATGATCCCGTTGCTGCTCTTCCCGGCTCTGAGCTCGATCGCCCCTTTCTCCAATCTAACGCCCAGGTTCCTTTTCAATCTAATAAATATGAAAAACTAATTTTGGAATACCAGTTTCCGTTGACTTAAAACATTAAAACTTAAAATTACCCTTCAGGGCTCTGAGTTCATCAGAGGCTTCCGCGCTGCTGAAGCCAATGGATTTGCGGATGCATGGGAAGAGGTACAGCGTCAACCTCCCTTTGATCCTGTTGTTGGTGGTCCAGCGCCACCGATTCAACCCTCTCTTGATGGTACTCAACCTTTCATCTTGGTTACTGTTTCTGTTTTGTTTGGAGGGTTTAAAAGAACAAACAGAATGATTCTAGTCTTCTTGTATCACATTTGCTATTGGCTACTCTTTAAACTGTGCAAGTGCAACTGTGTTTCAAATTTGGGTATGCTCAATATATGCTTCAAAAGCACCTCAACTAAGGATATACACTTCTTTGCCCTTAGACGTCAATAAAATTGATCTTTCTACATGCTATTCCTTACTCACTACCCTTCTTACTGTTCTTCAGGACCGCCTCAAAGAGTGCTGTCAAGCTTTTTGCACTCATTTGTTGACAGTAGCCGGAGCGGAATTCCTTTACATCCCACTCCACTTCCTCTGTTAGGATTGTCTCAAGGTGATAAACAATGCATACGTGATCGTAGCAGCATAATGGCCCGACACATTTTTGCTGATAGGAGTGAAGAATTTATCAATGCTCAGGTTTTGTGTCCTTTGTTTGATCGGCGTTACATGGTGTTATCTATTAGGAAATTACATTTATGATTTGGTACCCCATTTCACATTTTGCTTGTAATATGTTTCCAGGTAAACGCACTCTTGAATTCCTTGGAAATAGAAAATGATATCCATGCCAGGGGACCCATGCCTGGGAGGTTTAGAGAGCTGGAGGACTACTGGAATGAATCCCAAGGTGTCATGAAGCCTGGTGCTCATGCTGCAGATGTATGGGCTACTGAATTCAGCCAAAATAGGATACACCATGGTGATCCAGATGCCTGGGCTCACTCATTTGAGCAACAGCATGGTGCTGGTGGTTGGGCCTCTGAATTTGAGCGGGTAGGAAATAAGCATCTCCTTTACATTGAATGAAAACTGGTTATCAAATTTTTGGAGTGAATGGATGATATTGTAGATAGCTTGACTGCATGGATCCATTTTTGTAGTAATATAGAACATGATGCTTCTAGGTGATGCTGATAGGTAGGTTCTTTCATTAACCAAATTGAAAATCTCTTCCTAAAGGGTTATATTGCTGGTTGCCAATTACCGAGTTACTATCAAACACTTTATAGTCTTCATCCTCATAGCTGTCCTATTTCCTATCTTCCGGACCATATTTCTGTCTTTTTGTTCTGTTGCAGATGGATATATGTTCCCATTTGACTTTAGCTTTCCTTTTTCTTGCTGCTACTATCTTGTGCTTTGAGTAGTCTCTTTTTGCATGTCATCTTTAGACTGCTTTTCTTTTATAATACAATTAATGAGCTACAACATACAGGAACAAGCTCAGTTAACATCTGTAGACCAAATGAGAGGGGGAAATATGGAAAATTTGGCTGCAATTCAGCAGACTAGAATGCTTGCACATACACTCTCTCAAAATGGTGATCCTAAGTTTCAGGTTATTTAAAAATGTTTGGCTATAATGCATGCAATGTCTTAAGATGAGTGAATATATGCACTTACGTTCTGTATGTTTTGAGGCATGCAGAATTCAAAATTTCTCCAGTTTGTATCAAAGATGAGTCGTGGTGAACTTATTATTGACGATAATCAGGTCAAACCAGCATCAGAAAACTGGGCAACAGAATATCAGCAACAGTACAGTGGAGGTGCTTCTTGGGCTGATGAATTTGCTAAAAATGAGGCAAGTAGAGTTCTTGTGGAAGCTCAAAAAGCTTTTAGAATAATATGTCCTGATAATCAGTAATGAATTCCTTTCAGTAGCTTCCTCCTTTTCTTCTGCCTTTTTGTTCTTACAAAGACAAAATGCGACTAACATCACCAACCTTAGGTAGTAATCTCATTCACCAACTTAGGCGGTTGTAAAAAGGTTTGATGATTTGAGAATGTCCAAATGGTAATGGTGGTTTGGTTAGTACTATTATCGATTTATCTACTATAATTTAGCAAATGAAGTGTAACTCACTGATGATTCTTTATTATAACATCTTTTCAGTTGAACTTTTAAATCAACTAAACCTCTAAATCTTATTCGAGATGACCTACGTTTTTTATTTTACTCACTGTCTTGGTGGTTCTTAGGATTTCTATGGACCTAACTAATGGATAATTTAATCATGTTTGCTGCTAAATTGAACAGAGTTTTTTATTATAATAAGTTGGAAGACAAACTGTCACTGACAAAACTGTCACTGATGCTTGTTATGATTGTATATCTTAGTTTAGTGTTAAACAACTAAAAACGTCTTAATTTGTTTGAAAATATACTATGTTTGGTGGTTCTGTGGTTTTCTTCAAGCTCACCAATGGGAGTTTGCCACTGTATAAGAATAACTAGGGTCTTTTGATTTGTTATTTGGGACACAAACTGTGACTGATGATTCTGCATATATATATATATATATATGTATATGTGTATATATTATATGTATATTGAGACTCTTGAACCATGTGAACCTCTTACTTTTATTTGAAATAATCTAATTTCTTCATTTTATTGAATGTTGTTGATTTGATGGTTCTTAGGTTTTCCGTGGACCTGACCAATGGGCCAATGAATTTGGTGCTGAAAGATTGCAACAAGAGCCGATTGATAATCAATGGGTCAATGAATTCTCAAAGTTGCACGTTGATGACTGGGCAGAAGAATTTGGGCGTCAAGTTGGTGAGGGGGCTTTGGGAGATAGTTCATCTGACTGGGCAAATTCATATGATGAGTGAGTCTGGTAGCCTTGAAGAGAATTATTTTATAACCTTTCTAGTTGGCTGCTATTGTATTTTGTTTAGTTATGGCCTTTTGAAAGCCTATTGCATGATTTATATCCTAGATTGCAATCTAGGATAGAATCTAAAGGATATTCTATAGAAGAACTAAGGCCAATTTGGAATTGCAGGGTCATATGCTAGTCATTAAAACTGAGTCATTTTCTTTCATGGAAAATCTAGCTTTCTTCTACGAAGTATTTTAATGCCACTAATTAAACAAATATATGGAGTGCTAACTGATTGTTTGGCTTGTTAGCATATGATTTTCTTTAGATCACATCTATTGCCATATTGTTCTCACTGAGTTCAATCTACAGCATTATGTCTCCTTCCAAGTTGTCATCGATGATAAATTTAATTTCTAATTATGTTTAGTTTATGGTTACTGAGAATGCCCCAAATATTTTGTTAACTTGATGAGTTTAACAAGTTGTAGGAAGTTTGAACTCCCTTTCAATGTTTTTGTGATGCTTGTAACTAAAGCACGTAATCCTACATGAATGTTTTGGTTGTGAAAACTTGTAGGTTTATTAATGAGCAAATAGCTGCTAAGCAGCGGTCGGACGCTTCAAGGGGTGTCTATGTATTTTCTGATATGAATCCTTATGTTGGTCATCCAAATCCTTTAAAAGAAGGTCAAGAGCTATTTAGGAAAGGTCTTTTGAGTGAAGCAGTGCTTGCTTTAGAGGCTGAAGTTATGAAAAATCCTGAGAATGCAGAAGGTTGGAGATTGCTAGGAATAACCCATGCTGAAAATGACGACGACCAGCAGGTAATCCTCTTCGCTCTAGTTTGTTAGAGTTGAATAGTTTATGTGTTTTCTTACATGAAAAGACATTGTTTTTGTTTTCTTTAATACTACAAGAATTTCTAGTAAGAGATTTGATTGCTTGTATACTTCAGCCATCTGTTCAGCACCTCTGGTTATGATTCTTTTCCTGGTAAGGTTGACCATATGCCTTCCTATTCCACCTGAATCAAAATTATTTTGAAGCCTGTCAAGGGCCCTGTGAATGACATCGTATATTAGGAAACAGAACAATCATTTGATGTGGAAAGCAAGAAAATCTTTCAACACAAAGGATCTATTTTCTTGTCCCACTACATTTTTTGTTTTATTTGCTGGCTCAATATAGCCACTTTAGTTTGCGATGCAATGTTCATTTCTTATATGCTAACTTTTATTGGGAAGGGATTAAAAAGAGCTATTTTTCATTTAAACATCCAAGTTTGCAATATGGTTGGTATCTTAGTGGACTGAGGTGTTGAAGGAGCTTATATTAGTATAATATTTATTTATTTCAATTTTATTAAATATTATAGATATTTTGGATGGCTCGGATTGTAAGTTTCCTTTATGTTTTAAATCTAGGGCTGTGATGGAATTATCTTTGTAACTCTAGTAAAAATAAGCTGTAAAAATATTACAGCCACAACTTATCATTATTATTTTCTTTGAATTAAAAGAAAACTACATGTTTCCTTTAACCCTAAGCTTTGCTTGAGTTCCATCTTCTTTCCTACTCGTTTGTTCAGCCTTATTTCTTTTGATTACTGTTGTTTTTCTTCTTACCCACATCATAGGGTTTCAGTCTTGAGTACCGGATCATAAGGTCACACTCTTTGCCATGCTGCTGCTGTTCTGGATCTAACCTTTTATCATTTGTTGCTTCATGAACTACTAGCATATTACTATTTGCTTATCATCACTTCTATTTTTATCCTTGAACCATGTGAACTTTTTTGGCTGGATTAATATTAATTTGAATAGCTGAGGTTCTCTCTTAAACTATGTTTATGTCAAGCCTATGAAGTGTAATGTTTTGCATTTATTGCGAATTGTTTTGGATGATTAATGTGTCTGCATATCATTTGAGACTTTTATGGATTACATAAGATAAGACCTTTTATATTTTTGTTGTTCTTTATTAGCCACATCTGATGTTTTACGTAGTCTTTGTTGGGGATCCAAAAAAACTGTCTTTGTAGAAAAATTGTAATGAACTTATTGTATATCTCTGTACAGGCTATTGCAGCAATGATGCGTGCTCAGGAGGCCGATCCTACCAATCTGGAAGTGCTTCTTGCTCTTGGTGTGAGTCATACAAATGGTTAGTGAATGTTCATCCCTTTATGTAAGATGAATATAAAATTTTGGAGTGTCAAACGGATAACAATGTTTAAAAAAAAATCAGAATTGGAACAGAGTGCTGCTTTGAAGTATCTGTATGGATGGTTACGTCATCACCCAAAGTATGGTACGCTTGCTCCACCAGAGCTCGCCGATTCTTTGTATTATGCTGATGTAAGTGCACTTGTATAATTCCTTCATTCTGTTTTTATTTGGCTTTTGCCTTTTGGAACAATGCCTTGATATAGCAATCTAGGTTTAGTTTAAGCTGTTTCTGCTAACATTACCGTGGGACACTTTGCTAATGTTGTGAATACTGTGGATTACAAGAAGGTCATTTTGCATTTGATTTCCTTGACCGCAGTGATAGTATTTTGGACTTTTGAGTTTTACATATGGTAGCAGGAGAGAAGTTGCCTTGAGACCACAAGAAGCTTATCTTTAACATTATGTTTTGGAAATTTTTTTGTTATATTCTTGTCTCCATCTAAGCATTTTCTGCCATTCAGGTTGCTAGATTATTCAATGAAGCTGCTCAGATGTCTCCTGAGGATGCTGATGTGCACATTGTCCTTGGCGTTCTGTATAATTTGTCAAGAGAATATAACAAGGCCATTGCGTCTTTCAAAACTGCTTTGGAACTTAAACCTAATGATTATTCTCTTTGGAACAAGCTCGGTGCAACACAAGCCAACAGTGTGCAGAGTGCTGATGCAATATTAGCTTATCAGCAGGTAATCCTTTCATGATTACCCTTTGAACAGTGGTGGCCGATCAGAATGCCACATGATATGTTAATTTCATAAGTAAAAAATTACTTTGTCCTAGAATTTTGGGGTTTTCTTTACTAAGATAGAATACTTGTAATATGTATAAAATTCAGAATATACTAGTATTATAATTTTACTAGAGAGCAATTTATATGATTTGTTGCCTACCGTTATGCATATTAAGGCCAGAGTAAACAATGAATTATGAAGTTGTCGACAATGTTGTAGAGGGTGAAAACTATACTGTAGGTGCCTGAACCATTTTCGGTGCAAGACATAAAGAAGCGCTTTATAAAGTAAGGTGGATGTGTTAAATTTATGCTTTTTATGCGTCAAGGGGGCTTTTCGCTTATACCGCCGTACAAAATAGTGTCCCTAAGACCAAGGCTTGTGCCTAATCAATTGAAAAGGATTGTAGCACTTTGGTTATTTGGCAGTCAGGTGCAATAGGCACTTGCATTAACAGTGGTTGTCATGTCCTATGTTACTTGGACTCGTTTGAGTGTTTGATATGAGTATGTATCCGACACGGGTATGGTTTGATTTTTCCTAGGTTTTCCATGTATTTGGAGGATCCTTGAGGTCATATACCATATTCATGTGTCATAAAGATCGCAAAACATGTGACAGCCCAACATGTCGATCCTCAGTGTGCCGAACTCATATGAGTGGCATTATATTTTCATCCATTTCTCTTCTTTCTTAACTTTCAATGGCAAAATGATGCATTGGTGTGTTGTACAGCTCTCTTATAGGGTTTCATTATTTTCGTGCTTCATCTTTGTAACCTAGGCTGATAAAAGGATTCTCCGATTATTATGTTGCACCTAGTTAGACATTAGAAGACAAATTATTAAGCTCCAATGTAATTAGTTATTTGATATGATGAAGCTCTTAGTTAATTTAAATGATTTGCTTATGCGTGTCCTCGATTTAAATTTTTTCTTAATCATCATCTCTTTCAAAATGTATTTTTTATGCTTTTAGATCTTGCACACGCAGTTTGATTTGTTTAGCCTCTATGATTGAGATTCTGTGTACATTTAAAATTATTTGGTGATGAACTTCCCTTTCCCTGTGGAGCCCTTATCTCTTAAGCATTATTGAATTTAGTCTTTTGGTCTATCTCTTGATCTTCAGGCACTAGATTTGAAGCCAAACTATGTTCGTGCTTGGGCAAACATGGGTATCAGTTATGCCAACCAGGTTTATTATATGCTGCACTCTTCTCTTGTAGTCATGGCATCCATGAAATAGGAACTGCATTTCTTATTCTATATCTTCATTATCATTTTGTATATTTCTGAGATGGTAAATCCTTCTAAATGAAAGTGTACTAGCATACTCAGGTTTGACAAATTTCCTAGGCTATGTTTAAAGAAAAAAATGAAAAAGGAACAAATTGACTTAAACATATCTTCTGTAATTAGTGATTTGGAAAATATGCTCAGCAAGAAATCTTTTTTCTGTATCAACCATGGTACTTGGTGTTATGAAGTGCTGTGCTGTACGGAATTTAATTGCTTCAGAAAATCTTTGATTGTTAGTATTATTATCAGTCATTAAATTTTGCCCATGGAGGAAAAAAACTGGTTGTCATCCATCTAGATATTCCTTTTATCGGTTGAGGGCAACAATTCAGTTTGATCTGATTGAACCTGTAAACAAATTTGCTTCCAGGGTATGTATGAGGAGTCAATCCGATATTATGTTCGAGCACTGGCTATGAATCCCAAGGCTGATAATGCCTGGCAATATCTAAGAATATCTTTGAGGTATCATCATGAAGCACAGAATATGTGGTCTTGTAATCATGCGAACTAGTTCCACTTACAGATCTCCATTTTTTGTTTCCATTCTTGCAGCTCTGCTTCGCGGAATGACATGGTAGAAGCTTGTGATTCCAGGAATCTAGAGCTTCTACAGAAGGAATTTCCTCTATAATTTGAACCTGGTTTCGGTTTTTTAAGCAGGATGGGTATCATAGCTAACTGAAACAAGGGCCATACGTTACCGTCAAAACTCAATTCAAAGCCGTCGACGCCAATGTACCTCCCCCCTACAGGTTGCAGCTAGATCCATGCTGGTGCGTGCATCCTCGCCTTTATATTTTATTCATCCCTCGACACCATGCAATAAGTTATTATTAAGTAGCAGTAGTATGTAATTTTGTTAAGGAGCTATTGGTATGATTGAAGATATAGCAGAAGAGAATGTTTCATAGGTGAGAGGAAATCGGGAAAATCAATTACAACTCATGATTAGCTGCAATAAGCTTATTTTCTCTCACGTGTATGTAGTCAATGGTGGTTGTAAATGTTACGCAACGAGTAACTGTGCGGCGGCCGGCCTGCCTGCCCGCCCTACCTCCTTCCCGCACTTTGCGATTTGCATCATCTTTTACTTATCGAGCATGTTCACCTCCACCCATGTAGTTTACATTTGGAGATACATAATGCAATAGAAACAAAGGCCCAGTGAACCCTTGTGTTCTGACATTTTGAATTCTTTATTTCGGAATGAATAAAATTTCCTTACCGTAGGATTCGAACCTATGGTCGTGGTCAGTCAATAAGGCCATTAGGGGTGAGATCAGTTTGTTTCGGTTGATTTTATTAATTTTGAATAAACTATACTGATGGTCATTGAACTTTTAGGACTCTTTCAATATGGTCACCAAAGTAAAACTTTCATGGATTATTTAATGATGTGGCAAACTGGCACGCCCTTAAAAGTGGGTAAAAGAAAATATACTGATTTTATTAAAAAAAGAAACTCATTAAAGTCTCGGTCATTAAAAAACTCATTAAAGTCGCTTAAATATTTAGGGTTTTTAGAAGTGATACCAAATTTTCCAGATTGTGCACTTTCAATCTTAAATTATTGAAACTTCACAGCTTGATTTTGTTAGAATTTATAGTTCAACCGCCATACTTTCATTTTTTTCTTCAGAAAAGTACCCCTAAATTCAAAAGGCTTATAATTTAGTTCTCAAAATTTGCTTTCTTTCAATTAAGTCCCTAAATGGTTTAAGCGCAATAAACTCTTGGTTAAGTCTGAGGTTTTGTTATGTTTTTATAAAGTATACGTTTGGATAGGGTAATTATGATATTTAAATTTATAGTCCATTAATCATCCAGATATATTTTTTGGTTTGGTTCGATTGATTATTTCTTAGTCTAGAGGGACAATGGAAGATTAGTTCCAATAGAATTCAATCCTCATTCTTCATCCAATAGTAATTGGATTGATGATAAAGAGAGAGAGAGAGAGAGAGAATTTTTGGATTAGTTTCCACTTTAACCAATGAAAAAAAGATTAATCAAATTCTATTGAATTTTTTAAAAAAGTATTTCTTATTTAGCATATCTATCCACTTATAATATAAAATTCTTTAATTTACACCCATTTTTATAACCATTGGAATAGAAAAAACCAATGATTGAGATTAGATTTAAATTTCCTTTTTATCCCTCCAATCCATTAAAGCTTTCCCCTTTCACCCCTGGTAAAATAATTTGATTTTCTTCTTTTATTGTAGAAGACACGAAGAGGTAGAATCAATCAAAAGATGGAAGTGCCTACTCCAATCTATGTTTTAAATTTAAGGTAAAGCCTTTAAAACATGAGTTCGTAACTTATAACCGGTGGAATATATATATTTATTGAAAATTTTTGTAGGATAGATTCTTCGCTGCTTTTTCTTCTTTATTTTAGATCAGTTTTTCCTACGAATTCTAACAGTCATTTACTCAATATTAATTCTACATGCTTATGTTTGTGTAAATATTGTAAAATAAAAATGTATCACTGAATTTTGTAAGTTCAACATGCAGATTTGTTGTTTATGTGCATAGGTTGACACGTTGCTTGTTCGAGGGAGCGCATCAACAAGGATTTTTCAGCAACTATTCAAAAATTCGAGTACAATACATTAGTTTTAGTAGTGGACTATGTATTCATAGAACCTTATGATAGATAGTATGTAACTCTTAATTTAGTTTATTTCGAATTACAATGTTTTTGTAAGGAGCTCCAGTTATATTTTGGATTTAAATTATGTAAGGAAACTTATTTATGATTTGATTTATTGTTTTTCAATTATGGTGAAACTTAAAGTTTTAATGTGAACAGAAATTTTGTTTTCGAGTTTGAGCAGAACAAATATAGCATCTCGAGTCCAGATACGAGATCAAGGTGTAGTTTACCCTTTATTGTTTAACATTTAATACTTAAGTAGGGACACTAGTGAGTAAGTTGTTGTGGAATTCATGGTATGATATCCAAATATATATCTTCAAAATGGTCTGAATTAATACTTTATTGTTCGGACCAGTGGCTTTGCACTCTGACAGTCTTACTATTCAGAACGCAAGAAAATCAAGATGTCTCAACATTCGAGTCTGCATTTAAACGTTTTTAAGGTATTCTTATAATATTAAGTGAACATGCAACAACAATGGGGTGGTGGCGCAGTTGGCTAGCGCGTAGGTCTCATAGCTTCTGAGTTATCCTGAGGTCGAGAGTTCGAGCCTCTCTCACCCCATTCTTTTTTCATAGCCCGTAGTTGTTTAGGTTTGTGCAATGTTGTGGGGTCTTTTCTTTGTTTGGGTCCTTTTGAGAATATTCATGGTGGCTGAGCTTTTGTTCTTCGAGGAGTATGATGATGATTTTGTTTGAATCGGAGGGTTTAGATTTAGAAAGCTTGGTCTGGTTGTTAATGGCGGACAAGGTTGATTTAATGAGTTTGGTTCGGTTGTTCATGGCCATTTTCCTCAAGCTCTAGACTAGCAATCTTCGTTAGGGCCAAGCCGGTTGGTCTAAAGCTCATGGAGTTCAATGGAGGCACAAAGAAACATATAAATCAACAAAACTCAAAACAAGATGAAACGCAAGCACATTGGTGAAAGTCTAGAATAGTTGCCCCAACGCTTTGATGAATTAAAAAAACGGTAGAGTTTTATATAAGGGTAATTATCTCATGCACTGGCAGTGAAAATAAAATCTTTTCACAATTGTCTTAGACGTTTGTGGAAATTTTTTGTTTTCACCGTCAATGTATTGAATATAAATTCATTTATTTGTTTTACAAAATAATGTTAATGTGATACATTTATCTTAAAAAGACGTTTTTTTAATATGCTAGTGTGATTACAAACAATATTGTTCAATTTTTTTAGCTCTTTAATAACATACACCGTGCAAACATGGTGCTCAGACCCAAATTATTTGGAATAAATACATCATCTTTTACTACTATGATCACTCCAAAAGTTCATGATAAATTTGATTTTTAAGTAATATTTAGTTTATGGTTAATGAGAATGTCTCAAATATCTTATGAGTTTATCAAGTGTGATTTCTCTCTTTCTCTTTGCTCTTTGTGATATTTATAACGAAAGTAAATAATTTTACATAGGAAAGATGTTTTGAATTGTGAATTCTAATATTTGTCGATTCAAATATTAAATTATTATCTATTATGGCTATAGATAAAAAAATTAGATATATATTGCCTGAAACCACATTATTTATGTGGATACGAATTTTAACAATAAAATTGAATTTCATATTACAAAATGAAAATCATGTCAAAGCTTGTCGATTCTTCGTCTTATGCCGATGTAAGTGCACCAGTGGCATAATTCTTTCTTTTGTTGGCCTTTGCCTTTTGGAACAATGCCTTGATACAGCAATCTTGGTTGAGTACAAGTCACCCAACGTATGATATTTTTTTAATCATTGATATTAGACTCGTTAACCAACTAATTCGAATTGAATTTTATTACAGAGGCTTAATATGAGACCAACTTTCTTAATTCAATTTTTTTATTCACGACGTCAGGACCCAAACTTAGGGATGTAAAAACAGGTCAACAGTTGGGTTTCAGGTCGGGCTCTGTCAGGTCGGGTCAAATTGGTTACAGGTCATTTCGGGTCATTTTTTGTTTTGACTCGATTCGGGTCGGGTTCATTTCAGGTCGGGTTCATTTCAGGTCGGGTTCATTTCGGGTCGGGTTCATTTCGGGTCGGGTTCATTTCAGGTCGGGTTCATTTCAGTTCGGTTCATTTCAGGTCGGGTCAAAACGGTTAATTGACAGGCTGATTTCAGGTCGGGTTCATTTCAGGTCGGTTTCGTTTCAGGTCGGGTTCGTTTCAGGTCGGGTTCGTTTCAGGTCGGGTTCGTTTCAGGTCGGGTTCGTTTCAGGTCGGGTTCGTTTCAGGTCGGTTTTGTTTCAGGTCGGGTTCATTTCAGGTCGGGTTCGTTTCAGGTCGGGTTCATTTCAGGTCGGGTTCATTTCAGGTCGGGTTTATGGTTTATTGTGTTATGTGTATTATATATATTGACGGATTATGATTTTTATTTTTACGATTTAGGGTTTAGGGTTTAGGGTTTAGGGTTTAGGGTTTAGGGTTTAGGGTTAGGGGATTATGTATATGTGATATATATAGTTGGTACTATTGGATTTATTTTTAGGGTTTAGGGTTTGGGGTTTAGGGTTTGGGGTTTAGGGTTTAGGGATCTTAAATTAATACAAACATACCTACATTAATTATATATATTGATGGATTATGGTTTTCAGGGTTTATGGTTTAGGGTTTAGGGTTTAGGGTTTACTGATCTTAAATTAATACAAACACGCCTACATTAATTATACATATATATATTGATGGATTATGGTTTTTAGGGTTTAGGGTTTAGGGTTTACTGATCTTAAATTAATACAAACATGCCTACATTAATTATATATATTGTTGGATTATGGTTTTAGGGTTTAGGGGTTATGGTTTAGGGTTTAGGGTTTAATGATCTTAAATTAAAACAAACATGCCTACATTAATTATATATATATATATTGATGGATTATGGTTTTTATGGTTTATGGTTTAGGGTTTAGGGTTTAGTGTTTAGGGTTTAGTAATCTTAAATTAATGCAAACATGCCTACATTAATTATATATATATTGATGGATTATGGTTTTTAAGGTTTAGGGTTTAGGGTTTAATGATCTTAAATTAATACAAACATGCCTACATTAATTATATATATATTGATGGATTATGGTTTTTAGGGTTTAAGGTTTAAGGGTTTAGTGTTTAGGGTTTAGTGATCTTAAATTAATACAAACATGCCTACATTAATTATATATATATTGATTGATTATGGTTTTTAGGGTTTAGGGTTTAGGGTTTATTGATCTTAAATTAATACAAACATACCTACATGTATTATATATATATTGATGGATTATGGTTTTTAGGGTTTAGGGTTTAGGGTTTAGGGTTTAATGATCTTAAATTAATACAAACATGCCTACATTAATTATATATATATTGATGGATTATGGTTTTAGGGTTTAGGGTTAATGGTTTAGTGTTTAGGGTTTAGTGATCTTAAATTAATACAAACATGCCTACATTAATTATATATATATTGATGGATTAGGTTTTTAGGGTTTAGGGTTTATTGATCTTAAATTAATACAAACATACCTACATGTATTATATATATTGATGGATTATGGTTTTTAGGGTTTAGGGTTTAGGGTTTACTGTTCATAAAATGATACGTACATACGTACATGTAATATATATATTGATGGATTAATAGTTTTTGTTTTTAGCGTTTAGGTTTTAGCGTTTAGGTTTTAAGGTTTAGTGGTTAGGGTTTAGGGTTTATTATTATTATTATTATTATTATTATTATATACTTAAATACAATTATTATTATTATTATTATATATTTACTATGCTTATTATTATTATTATTATTATTATTATTATTATTATTATTATTATTATTATTAATATTATTTTTATTACTATTATTATTATTATTATTATTATTATTATTATACTTAAATACAATTATTATTATTATTATTATATATTTACTATGCTTATTATTATTATTATTAGTTTTATGATTATTATTATTATTATTATTATTATTATTATTATTATTATTTGTAATTAAATGTATAGGGTTTAGGTTTTAGGATTAGGGACTATGGTTCATTGATTAAATATTAGGGTTTAGGGTTTAAACCCCTAATGTCTAATTTTAAACCCTAAGCATTAAACCCTAAAGCATAAGTAATTAACCCTAACCACTAAACCCTCGATCTAGGATTACGAACTATGAGTTATAGATTAAATATTATGGTTTTATGGTTTAGAGGGTAGTGGTTATTGTTTAGGGTTTAGGGTTAGGGACTATGGTTCATTGATTAAATATTAGGTTTTAATGTTTAAACCCCTAATGTCTAATTCTAAACCCTAAGCATTAAACCCTAAAGCATGAGTAATTAACCCTAACCACTAAACCCTCGATCTAGGATTACGGACTATGAGCTATAGATTAAATATTAGGGTTTTATGGTTTAGAGGGTAGTGGTTATTGTTTAGGGTTTAGGGTTAGGGATTATGGTTCATTGATTAAATATTAGGGTTTAATGTTTAAACCCCTAATGTATAATTCTTAACCCTAAGCATTAAACCCTAAAGCATGAGTAATTAACCCTAACCACTAAACCCTCGATCTAGGATTACGGACTATGAGCTATAGATTAAATATTAGGGTTTTATGGTTTAGAGGGTAGTGGTTATTGTTTAGGGTTTAGGGTTAGAGACTATGGTTCATTGATTAAATATTAGGGTTTAAGGTTTAAACTCCTAATGTCTAATTCTAAACCCTAAGCATTAAACCCTAAAGCATGAGTAATTAACCCTAACCACTAAACCCTCAATCTAGGATTACCCTAAACCTAAAGGCTTCATAAACACTAAACCCTAATACCCTAGACCCTAAACATTTAACCTAAACCCTAAACCACAAATTAAGTTCCTAATGATTATTCCCGCCCAAATTTGGTAAACAATAGCCCAACAAACACAACTAAAGCTGAAAACCCATTTTTCCCGCTCAAATATGACAGGTGGCGCTCATTCATTGGTCCATAAGCTTTGCCACAAATTATGTTCTTCTTCTCCCCATTAGCTGGATCCAGTTGGCACACTGATGTCAGCTCTACATCATCTCAGTCAACTACTATAAATAGGAGAGAGAGTATTGTTAGATTTTAATGACCATATTAATAATATACCATAAATATTAATAATAAAATAAGTAAGTAATAAATAACAAGATAGAGAGAAAAATGTATTTTGAGAATTTTACCGGCCATGTGAATTGCCCGGGCACCGAACCGACATTGTTGTAGAGTCAGAATGTATAAAAAAATAATTATTTAGCATTAATTTATTCCTATAATAAAAAATTTAAGTCATCTTATTTTAATTAAGAATATAGATTTAATTTAATAATTTTTACTCATTTAACTTAATTTTATTAAGTATAAAATTTTAAATTAATAATGGTTATTCATTCCACTTAAGTTAATTAAGTATAATAGTTTATCTTTGAAGTTATTTTAAAATAATAGTCAAGTTAATTAGAAATACAATTTATTAATACTTAAAATTATTATTAATTCAATTTATCTTTTAATTGAAGTTAAGTTAATTAATTTATTAATACTTGAAATTATTATTAATTTTAAAATTTTTCAATACTTGACATTATTTTATATTCATTAAATATAACTTCTTTAAATGTCAGATAATTATCATTATTAGCAAATCAAATAATAGTATTAGCTCAGGTCAATATCAGTTCAGGTCAATATCAGTTCAGGTCAATAACAGTTCAGGTCAATAACAGTTCAGGTCAATATCAGTTCAGGTCAAGAACAGTTCAGGTCAATAACAGTTCAGGTTCAAAACAGGTCGGGTTCAAAACAGGTCGGGTTCAAAACAGGTCGGGTTCAAAACAGGTCGGGTTCATTTCAGGTCGGGTCCAAACAGGTCGGGTTAAATCGGTTATCTGGCAGGTTAGTCTCGGGTTCGGGTTCGTTTCGGTCGGGTGCAGGTCGGGTTCGGTTACTACAGTAACAGGTCAAATTCGGGTTCGGGTTCACTTCGGTCGGGTGCAGTTCGGGTTCGGTTTCTATAGTTACAGGTCAAATTCGGGTTCGGGTTCATTTTGGTCGGGTGCAGGTCGGGTTCGGTCTTTGAATTCTCGGGTTAAACCAGGTTCTGACTCGATCGGGTTTCAGGCAGGTTACCAGGTCGGGTCAGTTTTTCACACCCCTACCCAAACTATTGACTTTGCTTAAAGAACCTAACATCTCATCCCACTAGACCATTTGGTTGTTGGTAAAATATACGAAAGTAACTAATTTTACGCTAAATAAATTGATGTCATTTATTTGTCGTCAAATATAGTTTGACATGAATGACATTATACACAGGATCAGGTCAACAAAGGCAGTTTTCATATTTCCCTAGCCTAGTGACTAAGAAGAAGCATGGTATTTTTGGCCATAATTCAAAGCCACATGCTAAATCTCGTCCCCGTCCCAGTTTCTTTTCACCTTGGGACCCGTCGGCCCTTCTTCCCCGAGAACTTCATTTGGTAGGCCATTAACAAATTTCTCAAACGCTGTTTTAAGCTTTCCAGGCAATATTTTCTCCACCTTCTTGATCTCATCCGCCAAGTCATAACTGATATTCGGACCCCATTTCCGCAAATAGTTCAGCCACGGCGGCTCCACCACGGTCGAACCCAAGTACTCGGCCGCGACTAACGAAAACTGCCGGCCTGTATCCATCACAACCTTACTCTTTGCAGTGTCATTCCGGATCCCTATCCCACCACTTCCTTGCAAAACCAGTCCGGGTTTAGAGTACATGGCATGGCCATGTAACGATGAATAGGTGCAGGGCTTATTCCCACCTTGGAACTCGAGATCCGATGCATCCACCCAAGAGCCTCCACTGTGTTCCGAGAAATACATGCCCTGTAATTCTCCATTGAAGTTGCTGATCCTCAATGTCACGTGCTCCCAATCGCCGACATGTTCACCGATCTTCCCTAACGGAATGTCGATGAGTTCGACTTTAGCCTTTGCTGGTCCATTGAAAGGGTAAAACACCCATATAGCTATGTCCGAATAGGTTGCGCCCAACATTGGTTTTACATGCAAATAAACTTGGGAGTTATTCAAATCTCCTTTCTTTACTCTTTCCTTGTTTGCTTCGTCCACCGGAAGATCCAACCAATACATGCCGTCGTTTGAACCGCCTTGCGGAAGGTTTGAGCCCGTTTGTTCTACGGGAACCGGTTTCGATTCTTCGCCCTTCGTGTAGAGTAATGCCCCGTTCTCGAAAAACCAAGTGACCGACGATGGTAGATAAGTTTCTTTCGGGTGGAAATAAATCCAAGGAGAGTAAGCTTGGAACAATGTCTCGATTTGTCCCGGATTAGGCATGCAAGACAGATTAGATTTGACGTTCTTCAAGCATGCTAGAGCCGAATTCGTGGCGACAAATGTGCCCACACAGACCCCCATGTCTCGTGTTCCTCTGTTAACCGGCCTTGAACTGAAGAAGTTGATTTCATTAGCATTGACATCTTTACCAGGTCCCCATATCCATGTATAAGTCTCGCTTTCATCGGTGAAATCGGACCGAACGCAGCGTGTTTTTTCCGGGGAAGGCTTGGCGTTGGTGTTGGTGACAACATGCCCGACTGCCTTGTATCCTTGTGGGGCTACGGGCAACCAAATGTAGCCAATGCCGTCTTGCTTGATTTTCAAGGACTCACTGCTCCAAACAAGGGTGTAATCGAGGGGCTGCTTGAGTAAAGAATCATCGGAACTGTCATCTTTGGCTGCAAGAACGCAACCAGAAAGCGACCTGTTGTTGGGTTGGGCATAGCAGCCTAACATGTAGTACCCGTCCGGTATCGACGACGGTTCGAAAAATGATGCCCCGAGATTTCCTGGTCCCCCTTCGTGCGTGGCCCAGACTTTTGTGGACGATGATATGTCACACTGGCACACATGTATTCCACCAAGATCAATAGTTCCACTTGCGAACCCTTCCCCTGTATCATAAATATAATTCATCACGCCAATTCATTTTTTGCTTGCAATCATTCAATTCAAGGAGAATTACATTCTGAACTCAATAAGTAGTCCAAGTGAAAAAAAAATAATGTTGATCTTAAAAAATACAGGTTCAAATTGTTTTACCTGCAATATGTGTTCATTGTCAAAAAAATTATTTTTATTCATGAGTCGAGATCAAATGTTAGATTTGTCGATGGAACAATATCAAAGAACTCAAAATTTTTACACTACACTAACTTCGACACCTAAAAATGTCAAGATACATCTAAACAAGCTCTAAAAACAGCCCATACAAATGTCATTCTCCCATTCAATTCAATATCTTTCATAAAAAAATTGCCACTTCAAATCACATGTATGCTTGAGTTTCGAACCCGGTGGATGAAAATGAGATGAAATAGAGGTACCTGGAGGCCATTCCGGTAAAGGAGACGGAAGCCTGAAGGCGGTTTCGATCGGCAAAGCCTTCTTCTTCTTGGCAACATCGTTGGGAGAAGACGAGGTTAGACAATTCCCCATGGCGGTCCGTTGAATATTTGATGGAATGTGAAGAAGATGTATGAAAATAGAGAAGAGAGAGTGATGTTTACAAGAGGAATAAAGGCAGCTAGCATATCCAGTTATGGGCGATGTGGGCAAGGAAGTTTTGGAAGATAAAATGGGAATAAGAGGAGTGAATGTGACGTGCAAGGAAAGCAGCGGCGTTTAACATGCTTGTGGACATTGTTCAACCTCTCTTCTACACCAAGCTCTTCTTTGTCGTAAGGCCGTTTAATGTTGTTGTACACAGATATTGACTTTGGAGGAGTTGGTTCTCCAAAATTCAAACCCAAAACTTGAATCTTACACCCTTCTACTAAAGCCGACTTTAGTTGAGTAATCAATGACCTTAAAAAGCTTCAAGCAAAGTATCAATTGTTCATGTTTCGACCTTCATTGAATTTATTCAACTCTTTAAGTTTTTAATTCTCAACCTTAACGGCCGGTTTTTGAATTAATCCAAGTGACAATAAATTAAGCTTATATTGAGATTAAAATATAACCAACAGAAGCCGGTTCAAGTGGTAAGCAGTTTGGTATCGCTTAAGCAGACATTGAGTTTAAGTTCTTATGTATGTGGAAAATCCCCATTAAGAGGCTCACCCATCAAAAACCAAGTATATAGTGCAAGTTGGTCCAGATTAGTCAGGGCCAACCCCTAAAAAATCGAAATTGCAACAAAAATTTTAAACATGTGAACGTTAGTTTTTAGACAAATTCATTGCCTCCTTTCTTATTGTTTCTTTCGATAAGGGGAGATGGAAAGGTTAGATTTTAGACATAAATTTGATGACAATTTATATGTGAACGTTAGTTTTTAGACAATTTTATTCTTTAACTTTATGGATATTGTCATCTTAATTCCTTAATCCAAATAAAATACTAAATTAAGAAATTTGGATCAGAAATCAGAGGTATAAAGATACATAAAATATATTAATGGGTTAAGATTCACTTATACAATGTAAAACTCAATTATTTTTATATTTTTTTGGACCGTTGGATGACGGTAATAAACGGCTAAGATTATTTTTTATCTCTTTTTCGTGTGATAATTTTCACATTTTCCACTGTTAATCTCAATCATCCATTTACCTTCACACAATAGTCCAAAAGAAATCATAAAACTTTTAAGTTTTACATAGTGTAAGAAGATCTTATCTTTCTTTATATTGATATATATTACTTATCTTAATATTATGTGTAATTGTAATTGAAATATATTAATATATTGTTTTAATATTATTGTTTAATAGTTAAATGTAAATTTTAGGTATATTTCAATAGAAAAAGGTCTATAAACTTTCACGTCAATATCTTTCCAGTTAGGATAAACTATGCAAATGATCACTAAACTAAGTAAAATTAATCATTTTAACTATTAAAGTTTTAGAAATTACAAAATAGTCATTAAACTTATCAAATTATTTTAAAATGATCGCTAAACCTCATCAAACTATTACATAATAGTAGCTAAAATTATCGAATTGTTATGAATTGGTCCTTAAACTTATCAAAAGCTATCATTATTTTATATTGTGTAGTGACCATTTTGTGATAGTTCAATAATCCTAATAATCATTTTGTAATTTCTAAAACTTCAATGGTCAAAAAGATTTTTTTTCTTAGTTTAGTGATTATTTGTATACTTTACTCTTGAAAACTAAACTCATTAAAAGGAATCCGAACAATTTAGGCTTTCTTTGGATACAATCTAAGTTGAAGAGTTGTATATGGTTCAATTCGGTTTGATTTGGTAAATTATTTTCATAGTCCATCTGTTTCAATTGGATTAACATCGACTTTTGTTTTTTTTTTTCATATTAACTTTAGGTTAGGGATTTTGCACTTTATTTGTATAAAATAGCTTTAATCTATAGTTTTTAAACATTATTTGGTAAAGTTTTAACGTCTTTTTTATAAATATTTCTTTAAAAATTAATAATTCATATATAACATTTTTAATCGTAAAATATTTATTTTTATCTTATAAATAATTAAAATTAATTATAAAATAATAAAAATTCAATTTAATTCAATTATTGTACCCGTAGATTTTAAACTTATAAAGTATAAATTGTTCAAACAATACGGTTAAGTTTTTGATTTTTCTATTTTTGTTGCCAAGTGCTACTTTGATGTGTTTCACACAACTTTTTTAGGAGTATATTACTCAACCTCACTGCAGTGCGGTATTTAAAAGGAGAAGTAACATAAGCGACGGTTCAAGATATCTATTTTCTACTTTTTTCAATTTCAATAATTTCTTAAATGAATATTATAAATCAGTAATTGTGTTTTATTATTTCTTAAGTGACAATATTATAAATTAGTGATTGTGTTTTTATTATTTTAGTGGTTTTTAAAACGTTTTCTTAATAAAATAATAAAAATAATATGCTTGACAAAGTTTGATCATGTTTATATAATTTATTAATGAAAAATATTAAATTAATTGTTCAAACTTCAAAGTAATGACATATACTTTCATTCTATAGGATTCATTTTTGAATGAATACCTCAAAATATCTGAGACGGCTATGCAAGTAGTGAGAAGGACCTTTGATATAATTCCTCGTTATTTTTAGCCTTACAGGAGTTAATCTCGTCAGTCGTCACCCATCCAACTGGACCTTTAATAAATGTGGTTTTAGGTAATTTTATATTTTACCAACTAAATACTAAAATCTTGTATTTTGATCAAATAAGTCAAAAAAAAAACTTTGTAAAATACCGGGTAATATACTAAATAATTTTAAATTCTGATAATTATATTCTCAAAAATAAGTTCCCATTACCTCCAAAGGTGTAAAAATGACTAACAAAGATTATAATGTGTAGTCGATTACGTACAAAGCCTATGGTAGAGTAAAGTGTCATAAATAACTAAAGGTGACCACAAACATAGTAGAGCGTGCCAAATATCATTCAAACAATACTAAAAGAGATTACACGACGGAGCCAAAAAAAAAGCTCATAATGGCAAGTTCGAGATTTTCAAACTTTATCTTAAATAGAGCAGTTTAGGTGAGTAAAATTTGATTAGATTGTAAAAAATTGTTTTTTTTTGTGTTATTTAAGTCAAATTGAATTATTATATATATATTTTTTTGTTATATGCATGTCCATTTACGGTTTATGTTCGGGATGCGAGGCTGCCCCTCCCAACTATGTTATCTTCAAAGTTCGAACTCACGTCCTCTCCTTAAGAGTGTAATGTGCCTTACCAATGTACCCAACATTTGTTGGTAATTAAAATATAAATTTTAAGTTAAATTTAAATTTTAAAAGTTCAAATAATTAAAAATTAAAATTATATCAATTTGTATCTTTAACCAAACAATTTGATTGTCTTGTGACATGATCATTGGTTTTTATTGTTTTTTCAATTCTTCTCTCGTTTTAAGTTTATTTTTGATCAATTCTGAACAACATACTCCTCAACTACCGTAGAATATTTATGCAACTTTATTTTTTTTAAATTTAATCTCTCAACTTTACATTTTATTCAATTTGATCATTCGATTGTAATTCTTTACAAATTCTTTTCTTTTTTCCATACATTTCTTGGCTCCTTTATACTCAGTCAATATTTTATTCTCAAAGTTCATTCTTTTTAAAAAAATAACATTATAAATATATATTATAATTTTAGATGAAATTTAATTTATTAAATAATATTACAAATCTTACTTGCACGTGTGAAAAAGAATATGAAGAAATATTTATGTATATTGTATATGATTAGAGAGTCATTCAAATTGAAATCAATCCATATCATAACATTATAAATAATTATAATTAATTTTAAATAAAAACTCAAAAAATATATACGATTCAACTCGATTCAAAAAACCCAAATAAAGTGTAAATAAAAGTAAAATAGTACTCGTCAACTCAACTAACTCAATTTTTTACTTGATTCGACTCAATCGAATACTAACTTAAAAGTTTTTAGAGTTTCCCTTCAGAAAGCTGAATTTTTTGACCACTAAAGAGAAGTGATGGAAACTAGCCAGGTCCTAACTTCCCCAAATTTTTTTGAAAATTGGTATATTACTCTAGAAAATTTTAAATTTTTTTAATTTGACCTCTTGAAAATATTTAAAAACTCCTCTATTATCTTTTAGACCAAGAATGTGGATGAGATAGTTGAGATGGCAAAGCCACATTAACATCTTGGAAGGATTGCCACCCAAAGCTGTAAACCCTACTTTAAGCCTCCAAAATCAAAATCAAAATGAGATGTCATGAATGTGGATGAGATAGTTGAGATGTCATTTTCAAAAAATATAAAACATATAGTCAACTCTATACGTTTGATATGTCTAATAAGATGTGCAACGTACTACTTTTATCACTCTTATATTTCAGAGCTTGTGGGACTAATATTTATTATCTCTTTTGGTCTTTGCTTGGTAGGGAGGAAAAAAATGAGAAAGATGAAAAATTGAAGTGATGAAAAAAAATAAAAAGATGAAAAATATTTTTTTATTCATCGTTGTGCTTGGTTCAGAGGACGGAAAACTAGAAAGAAAATAAGCTTCTTTATTACTTGGTACAATAGAAAAGTGAAAGGAAAAAAATTAATTTTTGAAAATTATAATTTATTTTTAATTCAATTTAGTCTCTAAAATTTTTATTTCATTTAAAATTGGCCTCTATTTATTTTTAATATTTATAATTTAACCTAATATTTTTAATATATTTTTATTTTTCTTCAATTTAACCCCTATTTTTTTCTTTAATCAAAATTGACCTATACGTATTTTTATTTTTTTTTATAATGGAGTCCAATATTTTTAATATGATTTTATTTTTGTCCAATTTAGTCCATAAAATTTTATTTAATTTAAAATTAACCTCTATTTATTTTTAATTTTTATAATTTAATCTCGAGAGTTTCACTATCAATGCAACACCTAATACCCGGTCAAACAAATTCAACCCGAATATAGAATGCTAGAAATGGCCCATTTGTGGCCTAAAAACATAGTTTAAAAAACAAGTATATTTGATTACATGAAAGTAAACAGCCATCATGAACATAATGAGAAAACAATTAACTAAAGTCACTTGAAAAAATAAACCTTTACAATAAATATCATCATTAACATATAGACCAAGTTTCAGGTTAATCTGAGCTAACATGAATCTTTAATTGCCATTATAAAATTAGTGACTAAAACATAAAGTTTGCAATTATAAGGTATTGGATTATATTATAAAATAAAAATAAATAGATGTCAATTTTAAACTAGATAAAATTTGAGGGATTAAATTGGAAAAAAACTATAGTAACAACATTAGATAACATTATAAAAATTAGAAACAAATATGAATTAATTTTAGATTAATTAAATATTTTAAAGACTAAAGTGAACAAAATATTTTTATATTAATAATATTGACTTTAATAATAAAATTTAAAATAAATAAGGATAAATTTAAATTAAATTAATTTTTAAAGATTAAATTGAATAACATTAAATCATAATAAAAATATTAAATGAAATAATTTTAAATATAATTTGATAATTTCATTATTAAACTATGATTGTTTTTATTTTTTTTCTTATTTTCCACTCAATTTTAGAGAAAAATACTACTCTCTCCGTCCCACAATTTTTGTCCATAATTAATTTTTTTTGTTCAATTTTTTTTTTTAACTTTGACTCGTAATTATTTAAAATGTATCATTGATAAAAATATAAAAAATATATTTTAAAAACCTCTAATCGAGTAGTTTTCAAATATATATTTTATAAAATTTAATTATTTAAAATATTCAATATAATAATAGTCAAAGTTTAAAATTTTTTAACTTTCAAAAAGTCAATAAAAGACATTTTTACGAGACGGAGAGAATATTTATATAAGAGCATAGAAAACTACCTCCCCTCCTATTTTTTTCCTTCCTATTTTTTAATCAACCAAATAACTATTAAAATCATTTTCTTTCCAATTTTCTCTTCAATCCTTCCCTTCCACTTTATATAAAACATGCTAATCGGATCATCGATAATGGTCCCGAAAAAGATCCAACTCGAAACTCGAAAGGCACCTATAAACGACCGATGTACGCATAGAAGAAGTCATTTTATTTAGTGAAAACTCACCTTGTCAGCCTCTTCAGCATAAGCTTACTAATTTCCTTACAAAACTACTAATTCAGTCACTCTTGGCTGAAAAACCAGCCACTATATTGCAGTGAAAGAACCAAGAGGTGCGAAACTAAGCTTAAGCATCATCAAGAGCAAGGACTCCAGGTAGTTGTTTTCCCTCCAGAAGTTCTAAGCTGGCACCACCCCCTGTCGAGATGTGGCTCATCTTCTCAGCTACCCCAACCTTCTCCACTGCTGCAACAGAGTCACCTCCTCCGATGATTGTCGTCACTCCCTTCCCACTCAACTCCGCAAGCTTCTTAGCAACCACCTGCACGGATAATAGTATAACAGAATTTAACTGTTTGCAATTGAAGTTTCAACTATTAAAAGACTCAATTCCATATAATGATCGCCAAGATTACCTCAGTGCCTGCAGCAAACTTCTCAAACTCAAAGACACCCATTGGTCCATTCCAAATAATGGTTTGTGTAGTGTCCAAGGCCTCACTGAAGGTTTTTATAGAGTCGGGTCCAATATCCAAACCCATCCAACCATCTGGGATCTGAGACGCTGGCACTACCTGCAAAAATATAGACACAATTCCAAGGCTGAAACAAATTCAAATACAGCATCAACAGAAAAGGAGCTGATGCATCAACGTTATTGCTTTGTGTTCCACTAACATATGCTAGATGTGAAACTTATGTTCTCTGTTTAAAGAGTTGGGGAAGGGCACATACAAAATAGAGAGAACAACATTATTTATTCAAGTGGGGGTAGAACTCTAAAGTCAAAGTCTCTGTACAACATAGAGCACCCAAGGAAATATATAGGCAAAACATGATCCACATAAGCAACATGACAAACCTTGCTGTTAGCATCTGCAGCAAACTTGTCAGCAATAACGACATCAGTCGGAAGCAAGAGGGACACCCCTTTTTCCTTGGCCTTCTCAAGGAGTGATGTTGCTAGATCAAGTTTGTCTTCCTCGACAAGTGATGATCCAACTGAATGCTTCTGGGCCTTGTAGAAAGTAAAGATCATTCCTCCACCCAGTATGAGAATGTCAACCTTGGCCAAGAGAGATTCAATCACTCCAATCTTGGTTGATACCTTAGAACCACCGACAATTGCAGCAAACGGCTTTTTGGGATTCGCCACAGCTCCAACAAGATAATCAAGCTCCTGCAAAAAGAAAAGAACTTAACATGTAAAAGATACACAACAGGCATCTCCAACATATAACTATTGCATGATTTTATCAACATGTTTCGAACAAAACCAGGACATAGAAATTTTAGACGATACCCTTCAGTCAGGCACATGCCAGAGACCAACTAAGAGGTATTTACCAGATCTCAAAAAGAAACATGTCGTGATATAAAATTAGCTTGACACCACTTTCCTATAACCAACATATCATAATGACAGACAATTCCTAAACCAATCTGATACATTATACAAATAATTCCAGACTTATGAATTCAAAATACCTTCTGCATAAGAAAACCAGCAACAGAAGGCTTTAAAAACTTAGCCACACCCTCTGTGGAAGCATGGGCTCTGTGAGCAGTGCCAAATGCATCATTAACATAGACATCTGCAAGAGAAGCCAGCTTCTTTGCAAACTCAGGATCATTCTTCTCTTCCTCCTTGTAGAACCTCACATTCTCAAGGAGCAATACACCTCCATCTGGTAATTCAGCCACCAGTTTCTCGACTTCAGCACCGATACAGTCATTTGCCATCTTAACCTATCACAATATATTACAAATGTACAAGTAAAAAAGAGGGGGAAATCAAGCAAACAACAACGAAATGGAAAAAGTGTTAATTCTAAGGACAAACCTCGACACCAAGGAGTTCAGATAGCCTTGGAACAAGAGGCTTCAGGCTGTACTTAGGAGTGACACCCTTTGGACGTCCCTGAAAAGGCAACCAGAAACTTATTAGGACAATTCAACTCGAGAAAGAGAACGATGGAGGGGCAAATGGTAGATTAGAAAAACATAAAAGCATGAAAGCCTGAAGAATGGCCCATACATTATTTCCATGATCCTTAGATGTGCACCATGGTTATGCAAATCAGGCTCCTTAGAAAGATATTAAAATTTAAAACGGATTACTGCCAACCAGGCACGGGGGTGTAAATTTTTGGTAGTTGTATTAGAAATTGAGTTTGTTTGGAATTATAAAATTTTAGGATATAAAATCAGATCATTAAAACATCTTAATCAAAATATCTCAACTATACGAGAATTAAAAATGTCCAGGGTATGACTCTCTATTCCATGCCTGCTGCCAACTATAATATCACCATGCCCCAAGCCAAAAGTTCCAAGAACTCTTTAACAGCGGTCAAATCACTCTCAACCCTCCTAGTAATCCTAAGAAAATAGAAGTGATGGAGGGTGAGTCTAAGGTAGAACAGCTTAATTTAAGGCTAAAAAAGAACTCAACCCAGAGTTCATTAGCCTCAATTCAATGCAATCTCAATTTACTTCTAGAAGCCATACAAGTACAACCACCCCTAAAGAATTCAGTATCCCTGAAGTGGATATTTTGTTGTGTGTCTTAAGCCAACTAAAAGGATAGTACAACAAGCTGAAGATAAAAGGGATATCTTGCCTATCAATAAAGAGAGGTTTAAACATGGATTCAAGTAATTCAGATCAAGACAGGTAAATCAAAACTAATAAAATCGCAAATAAACCCAAAAACCAAGTGAGATAAAAACAGGTAAATCAATTAACCCAGAAACAATTTTGAAGAAAAAAAAAGAAGTACCAAGTGGCTGGATAGGATGACTTTAGAGCCATGGGCCATCAAATAGTTGATGGTGGGAACAGCAGCACGGACTCTGGTGTCATCGGTTATGTTGAAGTTATCATCCAATGGAACGTTCAGATCAACTCTTACAAACACTCTTTTTCCCTTCAAATCTGCTTCCTTCAAAGCCCCCACGCTCTTCTTTGTAGCCATGGTATGATCACTCCTTCAAAACAATAATTTTGTTAATGAAAATATGAAATGGAACTGTTAACGTATAAAGAGACACGGATTACGAAGACGAAGGAAGCATGTTTTTAAAAAGATGAGGAAGATTCGGACAAGATCATCATTATTCCATTTCCTTGGGCTTTGTTTTTTTCCCTGTGGGCTTCAAAAAGTGAAATGCACTGATTAACTGCACCCGGTTTTGCTCTTACTTTCCCGTTGTTTTAACATCTCGTTATTATAATTTAGGTTAAACTACTTCATTGACTACTATACTTTTGAAAAAGTTGCGATTTGACTATATTTTTTCTGAAGCAATTAAACCACTAAATTATTTAAATGATATTAATATAACAACCAGTCGTTAGAGGTTGACGGTTGGGTGACGTGGTAGTTAAAAAAATAGAAGTATAATTATACATATGGTCCTCATTACTTATACAATCTATCAATTTGATCCTAATTTTAATTTAATAAAATAAATTAATTATTTAATAAAGTGATGAATTTAATATAATTTTAAATTTTTTATTTCAAATCATGCACTAACTATAATTTAAAATATATACAAAATATTGTTAACTTTAATTTAATTATTATAATTATTTAATTGGGTTAGATGTTTTTATGCATCATAAGTATGTTGTGTTCGAGTTCCTTAAAACTGCATTTTCTCTATTTTCCTGACATTAACAGTAATATAACACATATATTATATGTTGTACTTAATACCACAAAAATAAGCTTGGCCTAGTGGCAAGCACATGCTTCTTTCCCTAAGGGAGCCTTGGTTTGATTCTCACAACCCCAATTTTGTTACTTTCAATTTTTCCACACATTAATAACTATATAACACATATATTATATGCGGCATCTCAGATCACAAAATTAAGCTTGGCCTAGTGGCAGGCACACCTTCTTCTCACCAAGGTAGCACAAGTTTGAATCCCTTTAGCCCCAATTTCTTTACTTTCAATTTTTCTTCTCCAATCAGGTGACACGTGTCACAACCTGATTGGAGGGAGAAATTAATTAATTAAATTAAATAAAAATAATTAAAGTACTCTAATAATTAAAGTACTTTATTAAATAATTAATTTATTGTATTAAATTAAAATTAGGACCTAATTGATAGAGTGTATAAGTAACGAGGACCAAATGTTTAATTATACGCCTATTTTTTAACTAACACATCACCCAACCGTTAACCTCTAACGGCTGGTGGTTAAATTGATACCATCTAAATAATTTGGTGGTTTAATTGCTTCGAAAAAAAAGTAATGTGGTCAAATCACAACTTTATCAAAAGTATGGTGGTCAATGTAGTAGTTTACCCTATAATTTATATGTTTGATGTTTGTGTTATATTTTTGTTATATCAAAAATAATTTAAATGAATTAAGCTCAAAATAACATATGAGGTAAAAAAATTGACACAATTAAAATTTTGGTTTAAAAAAAAATGGCTCCCATTACTCAAAGTATCAAACAATGTTAGTCTAACATATATGATTAAACTAGTTGAATTAAAAGAAATAAAACTAAACTACCACACTTGAATCCAAGAGAGGATGTGAAGCATTCCTTCTTCAAGTGCTCTCTTTGTTTGCATGGAGCTCCCCCTCAAATTTGTACTTATTGATCACTCTCCATCACACCTAAACAAGACGATCATGTAATTTTTAGTATCCAAATTGCTTTGGATCTATAAACATTAGTGGCACAAAATTTAGTCCCCTTAGAAATTTAATTTTTTAATTTCATCCTTTTTGTTTGAAGTGATTAGTTCTTTTGGAACCCAAACACTTCTAAAACATTTACCATTTAAAAATCTAGGGGCACTAAATTGTCTTTGATAAAAATTTAATTTTCCACAGTTTGTTTTCTTTTCAAGCTCTTTGAAAATCAAATCTTTTTTCTTTTAAACTTTATGAAGCAAATTTTGTAAATCAAAATATTTTTGCTCAAACTCGTTGAGTTTTGCTTCAAGTTCATCTTTGGTTTTTGAAATCAAATCATTTTGAATTTTTAAGTTTGAAACCACTTTCTTATTTTTCAAATTGTGATTTTTAAACTCTAAAACCAAATCATCATCGACATCTTGTAATTCATCAAAAGAATAAGAAGTAGAAGTAGATGAATTAGAAGTTACCCTTGAATCTTCTTGGATGGCCATAAGGCAAATGTTGGCTTGTTCATAGTCGGTGGAGTCTTCATCACTTCATGTAGCCACATATGCCTTCTTCTTATGGCTTGAAGTGCTTGCCATTTTCTTTTTCGTTGATTCACGTTCAAATTCTTTCATTACTTTCTTCATGAATGGGGCACAATTCTTGAAGAGATGAACTATCTCTTCTTCTTCATCTTTCTCCTCGCTTGATTCACCATGGTTGCACTTGGAGGATTTGAGAGCAATGACATTGACATCAATGCCTTGCTTCTTAATCTTCTTTTCCTTCTCATTCTTCAAAGGTAGATACATCATCTAATGGGTAAGAAGAGATTCGATTAGCTCATTAAGCTTGAGCTTCTTCAAGTCTTTGGCTTCAATGATGGTCGTCTTTTTTGAATCCCATGGCTCGGAAAGTGAATAAATCACCTTACGAACGAGTTTGTCTTCCGAAATCTCCTCTCCAAAACCTTTGAGTTGATTGATGATTATGGAGAATCGGTCGGACATCCTCTTAATGTCTTCATCCGGGTTCATCTTGAAGTTCTCATACTCTAAGTTGAGAAGACCGATCTTGGTCTCTTTTACTTCGTTGGTTCTCTCGTATGTGACTTCAAGCTTGTCCTAAACTTTCTTGGCATCTTCACAAGAAGACAACTTCTCATAGATGTTGGAGCTAAATGCACAAAGGAGAATGTGCAAAGCCTTGCAATTTAGTTCCATCTTCTTGCGATCATCCGCATTCCATTCGCTTTGCTTCGTTGTGACACGAACGAACCATTCTCAACTATGTCCCAAAGCTTGTAATCGTTGGCTTTGATGAAGAACATCATTCTTGTCTTCCAATATACATAGTTGGTCCCGTCGAAGAATTGTAACACCCCTCGCCCTGTTAAGAAGGAGAGATGTCACATTCGAACATCAAGAAACATATAACAAAATACACATGCTTGGCAAACCATAATAGTCAATTAAATACACAACTTATAACAGAATAAGAATTGATCATACAAACATGCTTAGCAAACTAAAGTAATCAATCCAATTCATTAAGATAAACATTCGGCTAACATATAAACAACCTATATACAATTGGCTATCCTAACATACTAATACTTCAATATACATTTCAATTAGCATGATCAATCAACCTAGAACAAATGTAGAACCATTTGAATCACCCAATTCAAACATTCATAGCATTTGAAAACTTCATTATCATTTTAATTGAACAAATAGACGTATATATATATATATATATATATATATATATATATATATATATATATATATATATATATATATATATATACATATGTATTCTATGTTCAAATTACTAAACTATATGAAACCATTACTTTATACATCATTCGAAACAAGTAACAACCATAGCAAAGTCTAAATGCAAATACCTAAACCAAGCATATAAATCAACTTGTACATATCATATCATTCGAATCCATATCAAACTTAGATAACTTAAACATAACTTATTCATAACACCAAATCCATATATATACATATCAACCATCAATTCTATTACATAACATAACTTGTCTTAACTTATACAAGCCAACTATCAAAAATACATATTCTTCCATGCATGTGACACATTAACATAGACTATGCCACCATCTAGGAGACTAAACAAAACTATATCATACTTGTGTTTTGGCTTGCGACGGCTCTCAAAACAAAACGACTAGCTTTCGGATATTCAAGGACTGTTATTTGGCAGAAGGAAACAATAAAGTGATAAGTACACATAATGTACTTAGTAAGGCAGCCCTAAACTTTACTAGTTTCAATCTTTTAAAGTCTTATTCAATCTTTAAGGTTACTTAGCTAGGCTTAGCATGCATTGGAATACCTAGCTAGTATATCAAAACCAAGTTAACTTAGCTAGTTTCATGAACTAACCAATAGGACAACAAGCATTTACATGTACTATGACTTATTGGCAGCAACCATTTCATTTAAAACACACCAATTTGGGCAGCAAGCTACATATACATTTCATACCAAATTGGACAGCAAACAACATATACAATTCAAGCCAAATTCGGGCATCATGTACATGTACGATTCAAGCTAAATTGGACGGCAAACAACATATAATCACATTGTCATCTTCGCAACAACATTTCATAGTTTCACATCACAGCATAGTTCATTTTAAATCTCAACTAAGTACACATATTCAATCCATATCATAAGAGCTAATACCCAACTTGTTCATTTAAACATATATAAGTGTTCTAATCATGTTTTGCCTTGGATGATTAATGAAATAGGTAATCAAGTCTTCATGTATCATGTAACTTTATATACTCAAAGTATCGATTTCTCATTTCAACTTATAATAGAGGATGCATAGGCATCAATGGTGACTTACCACCATTCAATTATCAAGGTGACTAACCATCATCCTGTAACAAAGATCAGAGGAGCTCAATGACTCTAAGGCATGCCCTTCTACCTATAGACACTGGTCAACCAAGGACTTTTACTTATCTTTTATATCCAACAAATTCATTTCAATTGTTTATCAAACACAAATTCACAAAGTCATGTACATATTCAATCATGTTTACAATGTGAACACTCAAGACATGCTCAATCAAAATTCCAGCAAACATTTGAAATCATTTCAATCTTACAACTATCACTATACAATAGTTAAATCATCGTTCAATCTTAATTCATATAGCTCAATCAATCCATTACTCAAAACAATACACATAGGCATCAACTAACTTATCTAGATAGCAACATTCACTTAGTTCATAGTTCATTCCTTTAATCCTTCTTCCTTAGTATTTTAATTTACCAATCCATTATTAAGTTCATTACATGCTTCATTTTAAATCATCAAAGAACTATAAACATATTGGTTGAGACACTAATCTCAACCCTAAATTAGCTACACTCACAAATACTTCTAAGCTCAATTTGCTTCCTTGATGGTGATGTCCTTCCCCTTTTCCTAGCTTGTTCACTCCTTGATTCCTCTTGGATTTCTTCACCAATGTAATCTTAGATCATAACACAATATAAATGACACTCATTATAATTAAATTCAAGCTTATAAACTCATTTACTTGAACAAAATCACCTAAACATATGAATATGCCCCCTAAATTGGCAGTTTGAGTTACACCTACTAAACTGGCCATAACGTTTTACTCACAACTCCAAATTAGGAGTTCTTTACCATTATAAAAAGCTTATTCCCATACCTTTACAACCATGTATAACACATAGTTTTATCATTTCCCTATCAATACAATTTATTGTTTGAAAACAGGGCATTTCCAGAAGCCTATTATGCCACTGTTTACAACTAACAACTTAAGTGTTCATTTAACCTACATTTCACTACTTGTTTAATTCCAAATTTTTAACCATATATGCATACATATTTTAACATCATTTTGGCATTCCAGAAACTTTAAAAATAGAGCATATAAGGACTCTAAATAGCACATTTTCCAGACTTGCCCAAATTTACTTCTAAGTATTCTAGCTCACTTTAACCATACATTTAAGCCATTTTTCTTTACAAACCTATATATTTTCATTCATTTATAATTTCCCCTATTTCAAGATAAAATTTCCAGAATTTTATTTGATCATTATAACCCCTAAATTTTATTTTTATTCAAAATAGTTCACCTAATTCCAGTTTCATTCTTTTCCGGAGTAGTCTGCTTGTAACCTATTTTCCACCCATTTCCAATATCATTTTCATGCTTCCAAAGCCTCTATCTTATAGTATTTTTAATGGTCTACAATTTTTTCTTACAAAAATTTTGCTATTTCGAACTCTAACCTATTCAAATTTTCAATTTAAAACATAGCAGTGTAATGAACCTAATCTGGGCAGATTCAAACCTAAGTTCATGTTCATGCTTTATTTCCATAAATTTATCAATAAATTCAAGAACCCAATAATCTAACAACAATCTAACACATTTCTAAACATTTCCCAACAACCATTCATAACCAAAACCTAACAAAACAATATACTAATCTTGAATACACAATTGGGCAGCACCTAAATACACTTACTTGGAATTTTCTCTCTGGTTTTTCCTTTGATTTAGGTAAGTTTGGCTAAGTGAAAGTGATGAAATTTGGGTGCTTAATCCCTCTTAAGGCCGCGTGTCTTATGGTGTCTAAGGTGAGGACACATGGTTAGGTAATTAACCATGTATTTTCCCACTAACCTTATGCACATATAATATTATTATTTCATGTTAAAATAAATCATCCCACTAATACTTTATTTTAATTAATCATTTGTACTTTAATTATCACTGTAATACCCATTTTATGTCCGGGCCATTACTATTTATTTTTCGTTCGAACGTATTATTTTATACTATTAAAATAATAATAATAATAATAATAATAATAATAATAATAATAATAATAATAAAAGCAAAAAAAAAGGTAAAAACCGTGGATGCCATGCAAGGCATCCACGTGAAAGTTACAACTGACTCATCATCCACCCCAAACTAGTATAAATAGGGGGAGGCAGCACGCACAAAGGGAACATCAACACAAAATTGCCAATTGAAATGGCTAACAAATGAAGCCATAGAAATGACGCAAGAAAAGGGCAGTGCCCTTTCGAACCTAGGGGCAGTGCCCTTTTAATGGTTCGAACAGTTGATTCGATTGGAGGCCCTGTCGAGGTTCGTTCGAATCAATTTTTGAGTTATAGCGAGGTGATGCGGAGATACTGCTAGGGGTCGGGTGAAGTTCTTATTTCGGGCTTCTAGTAGGGTAAATTTTGATCCTTGTCTATTTTAATGTTTTTCTTTTATAATAAGTAATTTTGTATGAAATATAAGATGTTTTTATATTTGTTGGTATATTTTTATTTTATATGCCATGTTTGTATATTTTAATTTTATTTTGTATGCAATGTTTAAATTAAATATATTTATTTATGTTGTTTGATTGAATTTTAAATTAAAACTTTTTAGTAGGGATTATTGTGAAAAACGTACCCTGAGCGTAAAGGTGCCACTTTTCTATAGTCTCTATTAAAAATATTTTTATTCTAAATCTTAATTTTCAAAATAGACTTCCTTCAGTCGGGAGTCTGACGGAAATTATGCTCCGGGCGTTGGAGTGTACCTTTCCTTTCATAAACATACATTTTTAAATATTATTTTAAATTAAGAGATCATAATTTCTAAATTTAAATTCGAATTCATAATTCCACCATAAGACATTACGTAATCGACATGTACCAATTTTTGGGCGTTGTGGGGGTGCTCACCCTTCCCCACACGTAACCGACTCCCGAACCTGTTTTTCTGGTTTCGCAGACCAAAACTCGTTGTTTTAATAAAAACAAGTTTTATTAAAATAACCGGGTTTTTCAGGTGTTCCAATCGCACCACAAGAAAAAACAAAAGATTGGTGGCGACTCACCCGTTGTTACAGCTTGGCGACTCTGCTGGGGACCTTTTTTTAGAGAGTCAAGCCACAAGTCGATTACTTTTTTGTCTATAGGTGGAAATTATGACTTCGATTTAATTAATTTGTGATCCTTTTTTTTTCTAAAATTTTTACAAATTTTTACAAATTTATTTTCTGAGTTTTCATATCATGAGCTCTATACCCGAGCTCCGTCCCTTAAGTGGGAGCGAGAAACCACGCCTTCGTGAGGTACTCCCTCCGTGTAGGATGGTGAAACGCTTCCGGGATATAGGTCCCTTTGTCTTCGTGAGACCTCTGTCTCCGTGCAGACCTAGGGAAATGTATCCTCCCGAATCGATGTCATAGCGACAGTTCGGGTACCGTTACTCTAGAACCAAAACACATATAGTAAACCCTAAGAGCTTACCCCTTAAAGCCAAACCAAAACTCTGCCTGTTAGTAATCACCCTGTTTAGATTTTGATGCCTTTATTTGTTATATATGTTTAATTTTCTTTGCTGCTAATTTTTGTCTTATTCATCATTCATTTAATTCTTTTATTATGAACTAACACGTTTTTTCTCTTTGGTGATCATGTTGCATTAAGTCATTCATTCCACATTAATTACATGACACCACTATAACATTTTAATTTTTGCATTTCATCAGCATGAAGTATTGATTCACGTCTGGTTCCCTATTTGAAAAATTATCATCGGGAGAAAATCTAGTTCCCTAGATATCAATGCAACATTCAAAAGTTGCGAATAAATCCCGTAAATTCAGAAGTTAAACCACATGAACCATTTTTGAATCAGTACTTTCTCATCTAGGACATCCATCTTCCATTTACATACATACATTCTATTTTGAATCAGTACCTTCACATCTAGAACATGTTCCTTGCATTTACATGCATTCATTTCGAAACTTTGGAACCGATCTTGGGATGCCCCATGTTAGCAAATACCGGATAAAGCAAACTTGACCAATCTAACATCATGAAAGAGCCCGGTCCAGGGGCATTTTCAAATAACCTTTGCACTCATACAGACATCATGCCCCTACGAGGCCCCAATCTGAGAACATTCCTCGACAAGTTCAGAAAGCGAGCCTTCGATGCCAAGTCAGACTTCTGCACCCTAGATGGCTACATCAATTATCGATTGTAGCACTTCGCCAGAGACAGAAGTAATAAGTTACCATGAGCCGACACGTAAATTTATAGACCGACCGGGGGGCAACATAACGCATCCACAAGAACAATGAAAGCTCTTCAAGAAGAGACGAAAACATACTTCAAGCCTTGCGTTCGCTTCAAGAGCAGTCACAGACAAAAATGTTGGGACTCGAGGGAGTAATCCCAAAGATGATCGAACCAAGGAAGGTTGAGGGCATCCTTATAAACGAGGCACCGAACACTATTTATTAGCAGCAAATATCTGACTACTATAGAGTCGGGGGCACCCCTTTGAGGGGCAAATCAAAATCTCTCATTCACATATCCATCATCATGCATTGTACATACATTCAAGTCATCATGCATGTAGACTAGACACATGCATTAAGCACAAAGCTAGGTGCATCCATAGCACATTTTTGTCTTGAACGTATAAACAGGTCCAGAAAAGAGGCTGAAGACCTCAACTGTGGGGCGACAACATCATGACAGGCCTTTAGCCATGAAAGAGGCCAAATATGCGTAAAAGATCGAACATCCAGGTAAAAGTGGTAATTTTTTTAACATATTACTAACTAATGTTCCATTTTCAGGTCATAAGTCCATTTTCCGATCTCACCTTCGTCAGTGGTGGTGAGCCAAGTCAATTTCCCTGAAAAAAAAGGAGATGACATCGAGATCATTCAGCTTGGAAGTTCAAATTCTGAAAAGAATGAGGACAATGAAGCTTGG
Source organism: Hibiscus tridactylites (assembly GCA_958450335.1). Lineage (NCBI taxonomy): Eukaryota > Viridiplantae > Streptophyta > Magnoliopsida > Malvales > Malvaceae > Hibiscus > Hibiscus tridactylites. The sequence continues at coordinate 53,193,004 of OY288282.1, forward strand.
GGGGCAAACTTCTACTGAGACAAATTTTAAACAAAGATCAGAAGATCAAACTAAGTCAGAAGAAAGAGACTTCTACAAAAATTTCATGCATCTTTGCATCATCACAAAGCAAGCACATGAACATCATCTGCATAAATACTATCAGGAGCTAACTTGGAACTTGTTACTTAAAGATTTTCCTAAACATTGTCCTTTCTTAAGGACACCTTTTTTCAGAATTTGAGTTTCTTAACTCCGTCCTTTCTTAAGGACACCTTTTCCCAAAATTAGAGTTTCTTAACTCCGTCCTTTCTTAAGGGCATCTTTTCTCAAAAACACGAGTTTCTTAACTCCGTCCTTTCTTAAGGACACCTTTTCCCAGAATTTGAGTTTCTTAACTTTGTCCTTTCTTAAGGGCACCTTTTCTCGAAAACACGAGTTTCTTAACTCTGTCATTTCTTAAGGACACTTTTTTTTCTCAAAAACAAGAGTTTTTTAACTCCGTCCTTTCTTAAGGGCAACTTTTCTCGAACCAGGAGTTTCTTAACTTCGTCCTTTCTTAAGGACACATTTTCTCAAAACAAGAGTTTTTTTTAACTCTGCCCTTTCTTAAGGACACATTTTCTTAACTTCGTCCTTTCTTAAGGACACATTTTCTCAAAACATGAATTCTTTGCACAAGGATGTTTTTCTAAATTTTTTTGATCTTTCCTTAAAGATCTTTTCAACTGTACCTCTTCTTACAAATATTTGACCATTTCTTAAAGAATGAAAATTTTCAGGTCTAATATCCTCAAACAGGAAGAAGCAGATCATTATTCTAATATCCTCAAACATGAAGGAGCAGATCATTATTAATAAACATCCTTGACATGAAGGACTGGAGCAAATATGAAAATGTTGTCTGACACCTTCAACTAAAGATAGCACATCCAATTGTTAACAAGAACCAACATCCTTGACACGAAAGAGTGGATCAATCAAATCAAACATTCAATTCAAACCTTATAGCTCACGAAGAGTTAGTTCATGGCTCATTTTGACTAGTCACTCTTTTAACTTTTGCAGGTCCTATCTCACCCGTAACATGGTGTAGCGGATCAACTTTTTCAGATTCTACCTCCCCGTTAGAGGTGCAACAGATCACCCCTGAAGTTGCATATTCTACTTCTTCAAGATTGGCAAAATTATGTTTCTCCAGCAAATGGTGGAACATATAAACTTAACAACAAGTTTATCTCCCTGAATTTACAGCGGAATAAGCACGACAACAATTTCATCTCCCTAAACATGTAGTGGAATGAGCATGACAACATTTTCATCTCCCTAAGTTTGTAGCGGAATGGGTACAGACAACAAGTTTAGCTCCTTGGAATTACGATGAAATGAACACCAAACAATAATCTTGTCTCCCCGAATTGGTAGCAGAACAAGGCTACGACAAACTTGTCTCCTTGAACATACAACAAAATAAGCACAAACATAAGTCCATGAACGCGATAGCAAATCTGCTACCTTGAATTCGCAGCGGAACAGATCATCTCCTTGAGGTTGCAGTGCAATAAACATACCAACAGATCATGTCTTCTTGAAGATGCAAAGAAACAGGTCACCTAATTCAGGCTTGTTACTTTTCCAAGAGCAGACAAGACAATCAAAGCCCAAAAGGGTTGTCACTCCCTGCCATGATGTAGCATATCCTACATCCTCTAGAGTTCGCTTTGAAGTTAATAATGCAACGCACCAAGTGTTGTTCCAAGGCTCGCTTTGCCATTGGTGGTACGACACACCAATTGTTTTTCAGGTCTATTTTCGCTGTAATAGGTTCGACTAGACCAAAATCCAAATTATGCTACGATGATAGAGCCGTAGCATATCGAACTTCAGACCGTGCCTCTTCGTCAGGTGTTGTAGTTCGGTCAACTTCTGGTCATGCCTCTTCATCAGGGTTGTAGCTTGACCAAACTTAAACTCTCGATCTTGCCTCCTCGTCGGTGTTGTAGCTGGATCAAAATCACTTCAGACCGCGCCTCTTCGTCAGGTGTTGTAGCTCGGTCAAATTCTGGTCATGCCTCTTCGTCAGAGTTGTAGCTTGACCAAACTTGAACCCTTGATCCTGCCTCCTCGTCGGTGTTGTAGCTGGATCAAAATCACTTCAGACCGTGCCTCTTCGTCAAGTGTTGTAGCTCGGTCAACTTCTGGTCATGCCTCTTCGTTAGAGTTGTAGCTTGACCAAACTTGAACCCTTGATCCTGCCTCTTCGTCGGTGTTGTAGCTGGATCAAAATCACTTCAGACCGTGCCTCTTCGTCAGGTGTTGTAGCTCGGTCAACTTCTGGTCATGCCTCTTCGTCAGAGTTGTAGCTTGACCAAACTTGAACCCTTGATCCTGCCTCCTCGTCAGTGTTGTAGCTGGATCAAAATCACTTCAGACCGTGCCTCTTCGTCAGGTGTTGTAGCTCGGTCAACTTCTGGTCATGCCTCTTCGTCAGAGTTGTAGCTTGACCAAACTTGAACCCTTGATCCTGCCTCCTCGTCGGTGTTGTAGCTGGATCAAAATCACTTCAGACCGTGCCTCTTCGTCAAGTGTTGTAGCTCGGTCAACTTCTGGTCATGCCTCTTCGTCAGAGTTGTAGCTTGACCAAACTTGAACCCTTGATCCTGCCTCCTCGTCGGTGTTGTAGCTGGATCAAAATCACTTCAGACCATGCCTCTTCGCCAGGTGTTGTAGCTTGGTCAACAAAAATTTCTTGATTTCCAAATCTTTTCCTCATCTATGTTGTAAAAGAAAATCATCAAATCTTGTTCCTTCGTCAAAACTACGGCTGAATCGAAGCTAATTTTTGACAAGTCCGACAAAAATGTCGGCACAACGTGCTTAAACACGATTAAGTTTAAGACAATGGATAATTCAAATGTCCATCGAAAATCCATTGTCACAAATGGTCGAAGGAAAATAAATCCTTTGGAAAAATCCAATCTCATGATTGGTATAAACTGATTGTACCCAGGGGAATGGTACAACTAGCCCGGAGCAAACGGCTACCGGTAAAGGCAAGTCAAAACTGTTGATCCCTGTGCATTTGGGAAAAATGCAAATCCGAAAGCCGACAGAAATGTAGGCATAACGTGCTTAAACACGATTAAGTTTAAGAGAATGGACAATTCAGATGTCCATCGAAAATCCATTGTCACGAATGGTCCAAGGAAAATAAATCCTTGGGAAAAATCCAATCTCATGATTGGTCCAAACTGATTGTACCCAGGGGAATGGTACAACTAGCCCGGAGCAAACGGCTACCGGTAAAGGCAAATCAAATCCGTTCATCCCTGTGCATTTGGGAAAAATGCATAAGAAGTGTAAACCAAGGACACTCTTCTTCGTCTCGTTGACGGAATTCTAGTATTAATCAGATCTTCTCGCATCATAGAGTTGCAGTAGATCGACCCTTCTTCAGATCTTCTCGCATCAATGGAGTTGCAGTAGATCGACCCTTCTTCAGATCTTCTCGCATCAATGGAGTTGCAGTAGATCACCTCGTCTTCAGATCTTCTCGCATCAATGGAGTTGCAGTAAATCACCTCGTCTTCAGATCTTCTCGCATCTATGGAGTTGCAGTATATCGACACTTAATCAGATCTTCTCGCATCAATGGAGTTGCAGTAGATCGACACTTAATCAGATCTTCTCGCATCAATGGAGTTGCAGTAGATCGACCCTTCTTCAGATCTTCTCGCATCAATGAAGTTGCAGATGATCGACCCTTCTTCAGATCTTCTCGCATCGATAGAGTTGCAGATGATCGACCCTTCTTCAGATCTTCTCGCATCGATAGAGTTGCAGATGATCGACCCTTCCTCAGATCTTCTCGCATCAATGGAGTTGCAGATGATCGAGCCTTCTTCAGATCTTCTCGCATCTATAGAGTTGCAGTTGATCAATCATTCTCCTTTAGATCAAGCTACCTTGTTAAATGGATCAAGTTTTACCTTGTTTCTTCATCAATGTCGCATTCAGGTCAAGTTTTCTTCAGGTATTCATCAATGTCAGGGCCGTAGCAAGCCGAACTTATTTTTCTTCTCCCACGGGTCTCCGTAGTTTAAAGATTATCTCCCCAACGGATCATTCCATTTTGAAGATTTTACCTACAAAGAGCGGTCGAGCGGATCAACTGAAGCTTAGAAGAAATGGTGGTCAAAGGAAGGAATCCAGACCCGAACGGACATAAAATGGTTATCCTTTTATCTTTGCTCTATTCCTGTTACACAACAATGAGCAAAGGGGGTAGCTGTAATACCCATTTTATGTCCGGGCCATTACTATTTATTTTTCGTTCGAACGTATTATTTTATACTATTCAAATAATAATAATAAAAGCAAAAAAAGCAACAAAAAAAGGTAAAAACCGTGGATGCCATGCAAGGCATCCACGTGAAAGTTACAACTGACTCATCATCCACCCCAAACTAGTATAAATAGGGGGAGGCAGCACGCACAAAGGGAACATCAACACAAAATTGCCAATTGAAATGGCTAACAAATGAAGCCATAGAAATGGCGCAAGAAAAGGGCAGTGCCCTTTCGAACCTAGGGGCAGTGCCCTTTTAATGGTTCGAACAGTTGATTCGATTGGAGGCCCTGTCGAGGTTCGTTCGAATCAATTTTTGAGTTATAGCGAGGTGATGCGGAGATACTGCTAGGGGTCAGGTGAAGTTCTTATTTCGGGCTTCTAGTAGGGTAAATTTTGATCCTCGTCTATTTTAATGTTTTCCTTTTATAATAAGTAATTTTGTATGAAATATAAGATGTTTTTATATTTGTTGGTATATTTTTATTTTATATGCCATGTTTGTATATTTTAATTTTATTTTGTATGCAATGTTTAAATTAAATATATTTATTTATGTTGTTTGATTGAATTTTAAATTAAAACTTTTTAGTAGGGATTATTATGAAAAACGTACCCTGAGCGTAAGGGTGCCACTTTTCTATAGTCTCTATTAAAAATATTTTTATTCTAAATCTTAATTTTCAAAATAGACTTCCTTCAGTCGGGAGTCTGACGGAAATTATGCTCCGGGCATTGGAGTGTACCTTTCCTTTCATAAACATACATTTTTAAATATTATTTTAAATTAAGAGATCATAATTTCTAAATTTAAATTCGAATTCATAATTCCACCATAAGACATTACGTAATCGACAGGTACCAATTTTTGGGCGTTGTGGGGGTGCTCACCCTTCCCCACACGTAACCGACTCCCGAACCTGTTTTTCTGGTTTCGCAGACCAAAACTCGTTGTTTTAATAAAAACAAGTTTTATTAAAATAACCGGGTTTTTCAGGTGTTCCAATCGCACCACAAGAAAAAACAAAAGATTGGTGGCGATTCACCCGTTGTTACAATCACATTTTAATCTTATATATATATATATATATACTATAGGCATGTATATATAGTTTCATAATCCCACCGAATATACATGTATACATATGTACACTAGTTACATTTCATATTATCCAACTTATATTAGTTACTGCCAAATCTTCATTATTCTAGGTTTTAAATATGAATTTTCATGTTACATTTTAATCAATTTATAACCTAATATAGCTTAGTTAATGTTGTTTCATTTCAATCTTGATTAGATCGTAAAACGTTTACGTTATCCTTGTCATTTTCTATAGTTCAAACTAGGGTACTTTTTAGGGTGTTACAATTCCTTCCCCCTTAAAAAATCCGTCCTCGAATTTTACCTGAACTGAACCGATGAGGATATTGCTTCTTCATCGTGTCCTCAGGTTTCCACGTTGCTTCTTCGACGTTGTGATTCCTCCAAAGAACTTTGACGAGAGGAACACTTTTATTTCGAAGTCTCTTGACTTCTCGATCGAGGATTCGGATGGGTTCTTCTTCGTATGAAAGATCGAGATTGAGCTCAACTTCTTCATGCTCAAGGACATGAGACATATCAGATCGATATCTTCTGAGCTTTGAGACATGAAAGAAATTGTGTATCTTATCGAACTCGGGAGGAAGTGCGAGTCGATAAGCTACAAGACCAATTCCTTCAACTACTTCAAATGGTCCGATAAACCGAGGACTTAGCTTGCCTCTTTTTCCGAATCGGAATACTTTCTTCCACGGGGAAACTTTAAGAAACACTTTATCTCCGACTTGATGTTGAATGTCTCTACGCTTCAGATCAACGTATGACTTTTGACGATCAAAGGCTTGCTTTAATCGGGAGTGAATGATTTGTACTTGTTTTTTGGTTTCCCGAAGAAATTGTGGTCCTAACACTTTATTATCTCCAAGTTCAGACCAACATAAGGGAGTTCTACATTTTCGGTCGTACAGTGCTTCATATGGAGCCATCTGAATAGATGATTGGTAGTTGTTGTTGTAGGCGAATTCAACCAGAGGCAACGATTTCTCCCAATTCTTTTCGAAGTCAATAATAAAAGCTCTGAGCATGTCTTCGAGAATTTGAATTACTCGCTCGGATTGACCATCGCTTTGCGGATGGAAAGCTGTGCTAAGATTCAGTTTGGTTCTAAGAGCTTTATGTAGAGTCTTCCAAAATCGAGCTGTGAATCGGGGATCTCGATCGGAGACTATTGAGATTGGAACTCCATGTAAACGGATTACTTCTTGAATGTATAATTCGGCTAAAGCTTCAAGACTGAGATTCATTCTCACCGGAATTAAGTGTGCTAACTTGGTGAAACGATCAATGATCACTCAGATAGCGTCGCACTTTCTTGGTGAACAAGGAAGACCGGTTACGAAATCTATTGTGATTCATTCCCATTTCCATTATGGAAATTTGAGAGGTTGGAGCAAACCAGTAGGGACTTGGTGCTCGACTTTAACCCGTTGGCAGTTCAGACATTTTGCTACAAAGTCGTTGATAGCCGTTTTCATTCCCGGCCACCAATACAAGGGCTTGAGATCCTTGTACATCTTAACTGATCCAGGGTGGATCGAAAAAGAACTTTGGTGCGCTTCTTGTAGGATTTCATCTTGTAATTCTTTGTTATTAGGGACACAAATATGATCTTTGAAGTATAAAAGACCATTCGACTTAACAGAGAAGACAGGATTATACTCAAGCTTAGAATTGATTTTCTGAAGTTCTGGATCAATTTGTTGGAGTTCTTTGATCCTGGTGATTAGAGTAAATTGAACTTGAAGTTCATTCAAATAATTCCGGATCTTGCATAGCCGGAAATAGGCGTTGATAGCCAAAGAAGCTACGAATAAGAAATTAAAGACGTTACTTAGGTTACAAAATTTCATTTGAAGGATTTCTTGCTAAACAAGAAAGTGTTCGAATTCTTCCTTGACTATCTAGAAGGAATTCGAATGATCACTTTAAATTTGAAGATTGAACGTTTTCGAATTTTTGAGAATTTCAAGTAATTTATAGAGGTTTGGTTTTCGACTCAGAGCGTCGGCAACGACATTGGCTTTTCTGGGATGATAATTGATGGTCAGGTCGTAGTCTTTGAGCAACTCTAACCATCTTCTTTGTCTAAGGTTCAGATCTTTTTGAGTAAGTAAATACTTCAAGCTTTTGTGATCAGTGAACAACTTGTATCTTTCACCGTACAAGTAGTGCCGCCAAATTTTGAACGCGAACACAATAGCCGCAAGCTCGAGATCGTGTGTAAGATAGTCCAATTCGTGTGGCTTCAGTTGTCGAGAGGCGAATGCAATTACGTTTCCTTCTTGCATCAGAACACAACCTAGGCCCGAGTGTGATGCATCACTGTACACCACGAATTATCTACCCGATTCGGGTTGAATAAGGACTGGGGCATGTGTCAGAGCTTGTTTGAGTTGGTCGAAGCTTCGTTGTTGCTTTTCTGACCACTCGAAGGCTTCATTCTTTCAAAGAAGTTTGGTTAATGGCGCGGCAATCATAGAGAACCCTTTCACAAATCTTCGATAGTACCCAACTAAACCGAGGAAACTTAGAACTTCACTCACATTTCTTGGAGGTTTCCAATCAAGAATAGCTTGAATTTTCTTGGAGTCAACTTTGATTCCTTCGGCAGAAATGACGTGTCCGAGGAATGAAACTTCGGATAACCAAAACTCACACTTAGTGAATTTGGCGAATAGTTGGTGATCTCGGAGCGTCTGAAGCACAACTTGAAGATGATCAGCATGTTCTTCCTTGTTTTGAGAGTATACAAGGATGTCGTCAATGAAAATGACCATAAACTTTTCAAGATAAGGCTTGAATACTCGATTCATCAGGTCCATGAACGCAACAGGGGCATTCGTTAAACCGAATGGCATTACTAGGAACTCGTAATGTCCATACCGAGTTCGAAAAGCTATTTTGGACACATCTTCTTCTTTCACCCTCATTTGATAGTAACCAGACCGAAGATCAATCTTAGAGAATACTACTGCGTTTTTTAGTTGATCAAAGAAATCTTCGATCCTTGGCAAAAGAAACCTGTTCTTGATGGTTACTTTATTAAGTTGTCGGTAATCGATACAAAACTGCATCGTACTGTCCTTCTTTTTCACGAACAAGACAAGAGCACCCCAGGGAGAGATGCTGGGTCGGATGAATCCCTTATCCTCGAGTTCTTGAATTTGCTTCTTTATTTCTTTAAGTTCAACAGGTGCCATCCGATAAGGTGTAATGGACACAGGATTAGTTCCGGGTTGAACTTCGATCTTGAATTCAACTTCCCGAGTTGGAGGAAGGCCAGGGAGTTCCTCGAGAAAAACATCAGAAAATTCAGATACAACATGCATTTCAAGTAAACCGAAATCAAGCTCGTCTTGCAATGCCATAGCAGCAAAAATAGAGATCGGTTTCTTATCTATCAATAGGATGGATTCTTTTCCTAAACCCCATAAATATAACCTACAATTTTGACAGTCTACCCAGGCTTCATGTTTTCCCAACCAATCTAGTCCTAAAACTAGATCAAATTCACATTTGGGCAATATATATAGATTACAAGAGAAGGGTACATTTCGTATGGTTATTTGGCAGTTTCTACAGATCAAGTTAATCGGCAAGTTTCCACATATTGAATTTGAAACTACAAGGCTTGATTTTACAATTTCAGGTTTCAAATTTAGTTTATCTAACAAATATGAACAAACAAGTGAATGTGTTGATCCCGAATATATCAAAGCGTAAACAGGTTTAAGGTTTAGTTCAACTGTACACGCAATGACATCGAGAGACTCTTCTTCTTCTTTTCCACGAATGTGGTAGACACGAGTCGAGGCTCGGGATTCTTGATAAGTAGTAGCTTTCTAATGGGAAGCATTGCCTTTCTCCAGATTACCCGACTAAGCTTGTCTCAGATTCTTGTTTCGGCTAGATGGCACAGAGCTCGGGTTGGAAAGTCGAACAAAAGACTGATCATTTCTTTTCGGAAAATCCTGGATATAATGATCATCAACGCCACAAGAAAAATAGATATTAGCTTGGGCTCGACATTGGCTGAAATGTTACTTCTGACAGAACTTGCAAGTAGGAGCTTTTTCTACATTTCCCGTACTGTTGACAAAAACAACCGAAATAGCTATCTTATTTGAGTATTGAGATTGAGAATTACTCCAAGAAACAGGTACATAAGTGGAGGATGATTCCTTCTGGTATTTCTGCTTCTTTGACCACCGGGACTTGTCGTCACCCTTTCTCTTCTTATCAGCTCAAAAACCGCTCTTTTGATTCTCGGTAGTTCTCATCTTAGATTCAGTGGCAATGGCTCGATTTACAAGGATTTGAAAGTCCGTAATGTCAAGTGCTATGAACATCGGACTCAGTTCATCACTCAGACCGTCAATGAACATTCTGCACTTGTCTTTCTCGGTTTTGATGTATTCCGAGCCATACTTGTAGTATTTACAAAAATCAGTGACATATTATTCAATCGGCCGATTGGCCTACTTCAAATACAAAAACTTCTTCCTCCGATAAGCAAGGTATTGTTCACTAATGTATTTTTTCTTGAACTCCTCGACAAAGAATTTTCTCGTGACTGACTCGGCAGGGGCGGTCAGAGTCGTGGTTTCCCTCCAGCTTAATGCTTCGTCGGCTAAGAGTGCAATCGCACATTCAAGCTTATGCTCGTTCGAGCATTGAAGTTGTCTAGTTAGGATTTGTGTGGTTCTTTCAAGCCAATTCTCATCCTCTTCTGGCTTTTCTTTATTCTCGCTAGTGAATGTATACGCTCGGTATTGCGCAAGCTTGTCGATCAGAGCTCGACTCGGGGCAGCAATGACAGGTGTTGGTTGCTCTCGTGTGATGTTCATTACAAGCTGATCGAACATCTCCTTCATGCTAAGGAGACATTCGCGTTGAGCAGATTGAAGGGTCGGATTTTCAGGTTGTTGTATGACTGATTCTCGAGGTTGTCCTTGAGGTTGTTTCAGTTGAACCGAAGGTTTCGGGGGATGCATACCGACATTATCCTCGTTGTTTGATGATACATTGGGAGTTTCATCGTTCCGAGCTAGATTAGTTGCAGACATTCTATTAAGAATTCAAACAAGATCGAAATTAGAGAGCGAAATCACAAGCAGTTCGATATAAGACTCCTATGTGGCATAATTTAACCTATATGATGAAATAGGCCCGATTTAGTCTGAGAATCGACTAAACCGAAGCTCTGATACCAATTTATGTAACACCTCTCGCCCGGTTAAGAACAAGAGATGTCACATTCAAACAACAAGACACATATAACAAAATACACATGCTTGGCAAACCATAATAGTCAATTAAATACACAACTTATAACAGAATAAGAATTGATCATACAAACATGCTTAGCAAACTAAAGTACTCAATCCAATTCATTAAGATAAACATTCGGCTAATATATAAACAACCTATATACAATCGGCTATCCTAACATACTAATACTTCAATATACATATAAATTAGCATGTTCAATCAACCTAGAACAAATGTAGAACCATTCGAATTACCCAATTCAAACATTCATAGCATTCAAAAACTTCATTATCATTTTAATTGAACAACTAGACGCATATATATATCCTATGTTCAAATTATTGAACTATATGAAACCATTACTTTATACATCAATCGAAACAAGTAACAACCATAGCAAAGTCTAAATGCAAATATCTAAACCAAGCATATAAATCAACTTGTACATATCATATCATTCGAATCCATATTAAGCTTAGATAACTTAAACATAACTTATTCATATCACCAAATCCATATATATACATATCAACCATCAATTCTATTACATAACCTAACTTGTCTTAACTTATACAAGCCAACTATCAAAATACATATTCTTCAATGTATGTGACACATTAACATAGACAATGCCACCATCTAGGAGACTAAACAAAACTATATCATACTTATGTTTTGGCTTGTGACGGCTCTCGAAACAAAACAACTAGCTTTCGGATATCCGAGGACCAGTTATTTGGAAGAAGGAAACAATAGAGTGATAACTACACATAATGTACTTAATGAGGCAGCCCTAAACTTTACTAGTTTCAATCTTTTAAAGTCTTATTCAATCTTTAAGGTTACTTTTCTAGGCTTAGCATGTATTGGAATACCTAGCTAGTCAATCAAAACCAAGTTAACTTAGCTAGTTTCATGAACTAACCAATAGGACAGCAAGCATTTACATGAACTATGACTTATTGGGAAACAACCATTTCATTTAAAACACACCAATTTGGGCAGCAAGCTACATATACATTTCATACCAAATTGGATAGCAAGCAATATGTACATTTCATACCAAATTGGACAGCAAGCAATATGTACATTTCATACCAAATTGGACAACAAGCAACATATACAATTCAAGCCAAATTTGGGCATCAAGCACATGTACAATTCAAGCTAAATTGGACATCAAACAAAATATAATCACATTGTCATCTTGGCAGCAACATTTCATAGTTTCACATCACAACATAGTTCATTTTAAAACTCAACTAAATACACATATTCAATCAATATCATAAGGGCTAATACCCAACTTGTTCATTTAAACATATATCATTATTTTAATCATGTTTTTCCTTGGATGATTAATGAAATAGGTAATCAAGTCTTCATGTATCATGTGACTTTAGATACTCAAAGTATCGATTTCTCATTTCAACTTATAACAGAGGATGAGTAGGCATCAATGGTGACTTACCACCATTCAATTATCAAGGTGACTAACCACCATCTTGTAACAAAGATCAGAGGAGCTCAATGACTCTAAGGCATGCCCTCCTACCTATAGACACTAACCAACCAAGGACTTTTACTTATCTTTTATACCCAACAAATTCATTTTACTTGTTTATCAAACACAAATTCACAAAGTCATGTACATATTGAATCATGTTTACAATGTGAACACTCAAGACAAGCTCAATCAAATTTCCAGCAAGCATTTGACATCATTTCAATCTTACAACTATCATTATACAGTATTTAAATCATCATTCAATCTTAATTCATATAGTTCAATCAATCCATTACTCAAAACAATACACATAGGCATCAACTAACTTATCTAGATAGCAACATTCACTTAGTTCATAGTTCATTCCTTTAGTCATTTTTCCTTAGTATTTTAATTTACCAATCGATTATTAAGTTCATTACATGCTTCGTTTTAAATCATCAAATAACTATAAATATATTGGTTGAGACACTAATCTCAATCCTAAATTAGCTACACTCACAAATACTTCCAAGCTCAATTTGCTTCCTTGATGGTGATGCACTTTCCCCTTTTCCTAGCTTGTTCACTCCTTGATTCCTCTTAGATTTCTTCACCAATGTGATCTTAGATCATAACACAATATAAATGACACTCATTATAATTAAATTCAAGCTTATAAACTCATTTACTTGAACAAAATCACCTAAACATATGAATCTGCCCCCTAAACTGGCAGTTTGAGTAACACCTACTAAACTGGCCATACCTTTTTACTCACAACTCCAAACTACGAGTTCTTTACCATTATAAAAATCTTATTCACGCACCTTTACAACCATGTATAACACATATTTTTTATCATTTTCCTATCAATACTGTTTATTGTTTGAAAACATGACATTTCCATAAGCCTATTCTGCCACTGTTTACAACTAACAACTTACGTGTTCATTTATCTTACATTTCACTACTTTTTTAATTCTAAGTTTTTAACCACACATGCATACATGTTTTAAAATAATTTTGGCATTCCACCAACTTTAAAAACGGAGCATATAAGGACTCTAAATAGCTTATTTTCCAGACTTGCCCAGATTTACTTCTAAGTGTTCTAGCTCACTTTAACTATACATTTAAGCAATTTTTCTTTACAAACCTATATATTTTCATTTGTTTAGAATGTACCCTGTTTCAAGATAAAATTTTCCAGAATTTTATTTGATCATTATAACCCCTAAATTTTATTTTTATTCAAAATAGTTCACCTAATTCCAGTTTCATTTTTTTCCGGAGTAGTCTGCTTGTAACCTATTTTCCAGTCATTTCTAATATCAATTTCATGCTTCCAAAGCCTCTATCTTGTAGTATTTTTAATGATCTACAACTTTTTCTTACAAAAATTTTGCTATTTCGAACTCTAACCTATTTGAATTTTCAATTTAAAACATGGCAGTGTAATGAACCTAATCTGGGCAGATTCAAACCTAAGTTCATGCTCATGCTTTATTTCCAGAAATTTATCAATAAATTCAAGAACCCAGTAATCTAACAACAATCTAACACATTTCTAAACATTTCCCAGCAACCATTCATAACCAAAACCTAACAAAACAATATACTAATTTTAAATACACAATCGGGCAACACCTAAATACACTTACTTGATTAGGTTAACATGCATGCAAAGCTTGAAATTTTTCCAGCAATTCAACTTATTTTCTCTCTGGTTTTTCCTTTGCTTTAGGTGAGTTTGGCTGAGTGAAAGTGATGAAATTTGGGTGCTTAATCCCTCTTAAGGCCGCGTGTCTTATGGTGTCTAAGGTGAGGACACATGGTTAGGTAATTAACCATGTATTTTCCCACTAACTTTATGCATATATAATATTATTATTTCATGTTAAAATAATTCAGCCCACTACTATTTTATTTTGATTAATCATTTATACTTTAATTATCATATTTTAATCTTATATATATATATATAGTTTCATAATCCCACCAAATATACATGTATACATATGTACACTAGTTACATTTCATATTATCCAACTTATATTAGTTACTACCAAATCTTCATTATTCTAGGTTTTACATATAAATTTTCATGTTACATTTTAATCAATTTATAACCTAATATAGCTTAGTTAATGTTGTTTCATTTCAATCTTGATTAGATCGTAAAATGTTTACATTATCCTTGTCATTTTCTATATTTCGAACTAGGGTAATTTTTAGGGTGTTATGAGAATGGTGGCTCTTCGATGGATTGTGCCATTCAATCGATTGATTGAATTGATGTATCGAGCTTCCCGAATCGCCTCAATAGGATGTTAATCCCTTTTAATTGAGCCTCGCTTTGATACCAATTGTTAGACTTGATAGGCTCGTTTTCCTTCAACCGAAATGGATTGCCAAGTGGTGGAGAAGTTGGATTTTTGGGTGATTGGTCGTGGAAGCGAAAAATTAAATAACACGATGATTTACAATGGTTCGACCTTTGAACAAGTACCTACATCCACTACCTTAGCTCCCACTAAGGATTTCTCAGAAATTCACTAAGAATTTCTTCCTCTTTTCTAGGCTAAGGAGGCAACGTTTTTACACACTCAAAGCTTTAGTTGAACCGATTTTACCCGATTCGATACCCGATATTAACCTGACATGATGATTCGAACTTGATTCGAAATCCGAAACAAATCGAATCAAATTGAAACTGACCCAAGTTTTAGTTGAACCGATATGAACCTGATCTAATTATTTAACTGAATAGAACTGGCTCGAACTGATTTTCAACCGAACCGAATGGACCCGAACCGATATCATTCGAACCGAAAGTAACCTGAACCGAAGGCAACCCGAAATAAAGAAAAGATATGAAAAGAAATAATTAAATATTTGATGTGAATCGTCGTACAACTCACAAAAAACTGATCCGACCTAAAAACATGACTGAAACATATTGATCTCCCATTGAACTGATTTTGACCAGACCCAAAATCAATTAAACCGATGTGACCCGATTCGGACTGATACCCGACCCAAAAATCAACCGAACCGATGTGACCCGATCTGGACTAATACTCGATCCAGACTAATACCCGACCCGAACCAAACTGAAACCAAACCTAACCTGAACCGAAATGACCCGAACTGAACCCGATCCACATGACTCGTTTTCCACCTCTACTAACGTTTGACTAAATAGTCATTTTAGCCCCTAATCTTTTTTAAGTGATTTAGCCATGAACATTTCATTTTGGGTCAAAATGGCCCCTCTGTGAATGGAAACTATTAGTCAATTAACAATAAACAACTTGAAATGACTTGACAGAATGATACGTTAGAAGAAAAAATATTTTACTATATTTTATACAATTTTATTACATTATTTTTTTATTGATGTATCATTCTGTAAAGTCAGCATATTTGCTTATATGACATTGCTATCGCGGCGTGCATTGACATGTAGGATTGTCACGTCATTTCAAGCAATTTTTCATGAGTTGATTAATTGTTTTCATCCGCAGAAGGGTCATTTCGACCTAAAATAAAACGTTGAGGGTTAAATTAATTCAAAAAAATAGGAGTCAAAATGACTATTCAGTCAAACGTTAGGGTGAGTTTTTTGGCATTAGGCCTAAAAACAAATACGAACTTAGAAGACGTGTAACACAAAAAAATATTGTAATAAACGTAATTTTAATTTCATGATTTTAAGGATATTAAAATTTGACTTGGATTTTTGAATTCTAAAAGTAGAGGGACTAGATTCTTGAGAATAAAAATATATGGATTAAATTTCAAGTTTATAAAGAATATAAGAGCTTGAAGCATATTTTAGCGTGTCACAGACCAAACTATTGGGGCCGAGACATTGGCACAAACATCGAGCAGAGAGGTTGTGCGCAGAGCGTTGGGCTCGCCAAGACCATCAGACTTGGCCTGGCACTTGGAGAATGCTAGAAAGCCCGCAAGCCCACCAGACTTAGTAGAATCCATAGAGGATTTAC
Organism: Hibiscus tridactylites; assembly: GCA_958450335.1. Taxonomy (NCBI): domain Eukaryota; kingdom Viridiplantae; phylum Streptophyta; class Magnoliopsida; order Malvales; family Malvaceae; genus Hibiscus; species Hibiscus tridactylites. Next base: position 53,209,206 of record OY288282.1, read on the forward strand.
CAGGGTAATTTGGGATGGTAACTGTGATAAGCCATCGTGATTATCACTTATATTATTATGTAATTATCTTGGAGATAATGTTTGTGATAATTGGAGATTTAAACTGAGAGATAGGATAGATCTCGTCCGGTGATGTAATTCAAACTATACCGTTGGATCTAGGGTAGTTCAACTATAAATAGAGCCTCCTCAGCTCAGTTGTAATCATCCATTCACTCATTCATTCACTTGAGTAATAGAAGAAGCATTTACTCTACTCCCTGAGTGTTCTTATTGTTCTTAAGTGTTCTTCGTGTTCTTGTTGCCTATTGCTTCCAACTCCTTCCAGTTGTTCTTTAAAGAGCTTCCGCTTAGAACGATCTTGCGTCCGTAGGCTTTGGGAGTGTTTGATCTTCTAGAGCGTGAATCCAAGCAGACTTAGGCGTTTGCCAGGAGAGCTTTGCCTAAGGCCGTACGGTCCAGCTAGCAGGAGACTAGCACCGTAACGAGGGATTCGGGTGACTTAGTCGTAGCATTCAGCCGAGAAGGCGACTAAGGCCGCGCGGTTAGCCTAGCTAAAGTCTAGCCCCGTGACAAGTGGCATCAGAGCGCGTTCGGTCAGGGAGGTGATCTATATCACCCCAAAAATTACGCCCGAATTGTAAACCCTAGATTTGAAAAGAATCCCTAATATAGAAACCTAATTTTAAAATCCCAAAATTTAAAACCCTAATTTTCTGTGATGGACTAAATAAGAATTTTTTTATCAAATTTGGAAGTCAATATGAAGTTTCTTGAAAGTTTAAGGACCCTATATAAAATTAACCCATTGTTTTAAAAGAAAGTTTAATTTGAACTTTATTAATCGATTTATCTTATTATTATTATTATTATTATTATTATTATTATTATTATTATTATTATTATTATTATTATTATTATTATATTCTAAACCTAATTTGTTTAAATTACGACGGCTTAACTATATATATATATCCTAAAACATGATACTTCTTAAATTATTTCTTGCCGCCGTAAGCCTTCCCTAATTGTTCTGCACCACCCCATCGATCTCACCTGTAAAACCTTCAACCTTGCTGCCAAACCAACTTTTACAATGTGCACTATTTTCATCTAAACTAGTATGTGTGGAGCTCTCCTCTGAGACGGATGTTGTTCAAATCTATAACTATTTTTTACCCTTTTCAAATCTTCGAGTCAAAGCCTTGCCATTCACGTGAAAAACATGTAAGGTTTTCTATATTGTTTTTATTATTAGCACATATACTCATCATTATTATTTATACATATTACCACAATTTTATGATTACCTTATCATAACCATAGAAAAGTAGGTCCTTCACCAAGCCATAGCTAAACCCTTTGCAGTGCGACATGTATTTATCCAATCATGTCTCCGATTGATTTTGGAGATCAAGTATTCGAATCAGATAAGTATTCGTGTATCTTTAAAATCTCGTTGAATACGTTTGTAGGGATAATTCTTTAGGCATAGTGATAGATTTGAGGTAAAGTTTTATATCATAGGTTCTGATTCAGCTAGACCCGAACTGTAACCCCCTTAACCCGGTCTAGACGGTTGATCCGAATTAAGAAGTTTACACGGGGAAAACCAAAGTCAACCAGAAAGTCAACCTTGATTAACGACCCTTTTTTTTTCTTTTTAATCTTATCTAAATGCATATTAACCCTAGATATGTTCATAGGATCAGCATACTCAAAGATCACCGCAATCAGAAAACATTTAGGGACTCGATTGCACAAACCATGAATTTAGGGACCAAAATGCAAATTCTGGAAATTACAAGGACTTAACCAACTTTTGAGTTACCATTATGAAATTAGTCATGTTTCATGCTTCTTTGCCAAATTTCAACTCAAACGGACATCTCAAACTCATTCAAATGCATATACAAAGTTCAGGACCAAAACGCAAAGGATTCAAAACATTTAACCGTCAATTTCAGTGCCCAACGGTCGGGTGTTTCGGAACAGGGATGATCTGTTCCGAAACACGGGACCGTTCCGAAACCAGTTTCGGAACAGGGCTCGACAGTGGCAAAACCGTTCCGGAACGGTTCTACCCGTTTCAGAACGCCTAGGCTATTTCGGGCCCTCCGTTCCGATACGGTAGCACCTGTTCCGAAACAGGCTGCCCAGATAGCAGAAATTTTGCTGGTTTATTTCACTTTCAACCCATCAAACACATTCATATGACCCTCAAATCATACCAGCAAGTCATTATATACTTAAGGAACATACTAGCATTATTCAACCTCAAACATGGCATCAATTAAGGAAAATCCCAATTCTATAGGCATGCATCCTATATTGAAAACCATACAAGCATCAAAAACACCAAACCAACCTCAAAAGGCCATTTACAAGTTCCAACAATATCAAAGGCATAAAACCAACTTAGGGAGTCCAAAACATCTCCCAAAACAACAACATAGGTTCCCCATTGCCAAATGCCCAAAAGCTAATAGTGTTAGGAAAACATTCACCATACATGAGCTTAATTCTTCACTTGGATTCTTGACCTCCTTGCTGCCCTTTTTGCATTTCAATGCTCTGCATTATTGGTTTAAGAAAAGAGAGAGCGTAAGCATATAGCTTAGTGAGGAATGCTCATTTAAAACATCACAATAATGCATTTATAAAACTCCTTTTTCAAACCTTTAGTTCAAACACATTTGATCATGCACAAATGTAAACAAACCAAGCATTTCATGCTTCAAATCATTAACATGTCATATTGGCTTGCAAGTGATAATCAACAATAGACAACAATCGACAATCGGATACGCGGATTACAAACGTTGTCCCTACGCTTTATACACACTACCAATATCAAGGTGGAGCATGGTACAATCACAACCCCTCAACACCCGTGATGGAGACTATGGTACAATCACAACCCCTCCACATCACTCATTGGTAGTTGTATAACATCACTAACGAGATCACGGGACATACAACACAAGATCCACACATGGACTTTTAACCACCATGGTGATCTTACAATACACAAGGCTCACACATGCACTTTTAACCACCATTGTGACCTTAACAATACACAAGGCTCACACATGGACTTTTAACCACCATTGTGACCTTAAACAAGAACCATCCATGGACTTTTAACCACCATGTTGTTCTTAACCATCTCGTTAGTGTACTTGGATGGAGTATGGTACAATCACAACCCCTCGACATCCAAGGCGACTTTATTCACGGTGCACCCAATCCTATAGCCGGCTAACTATATCCGATTCATGTACTTTTAAACCAACCACATCACTTGCCAATATACATCATTTAACAACATTAACTCACTGTTTTAAAGCATTTAACAAAGCCTTTATCATCATGCATCATTATGCATCAAAACCACATTTATCAATGTACAAAAATAAGGATCTCTTACCTTGAGCATCCTTCAATACATGGCTTGTAAAATCAGAAATAAACATGCTCAAATATGCTTTCAAAAATAGAATTTAAAACATGCAAACAATCACATTGCATTCAACCAACACATGGTCCATCAACAAGAGAGTTTTTCCGAAAACTTACTCTTGAGCTTAACTAAGATGTTTAGACTTAATCTAAGCTCCCAAACCTTCAAAACATTGGTTTCAAAGCTGAAAACCAAACTTCACTCACCGATTCCGTTTCGCAACTTGCCGAAACACCAATCAAACTTCCGGATCAACACCACAAGGATTCGAAGATGTCTCCCCTGTTTTAAACACATCGAAGTAGAGGATTAATGCATCATCATGCATTAATATCTTCAACCAAGACACCTAAACTCGCTGCTCTCATCAACACTCACATTTCGGCTACCAAACACAACCGAAATCACATCCAAACATCACTGCAACACTACCCAGCCAAGATCCATCAATTCCAATCATTCATAAACCTCAATTAACAACCAAAAAGGATCTATCCCCGTCCTTATACCTCCAGCTATAGCAGATCACCAAGATCACTCCAAAAACCACCAAAAACTCAAGCAAAACTTAGGAAAATCAACCTATCCGGGATTGCATTGATTAAACCTCAATTTCTCATCAATTATACATCCAATTTTCATTAAAAACACATCTCAAAACAGCACCCAACCATTTCATACGAATTTCATCAAAAATTAACCAAATCTTGCATTTTAAAGCCAAGATCATGAACACAACTATAAAACCTTTTATAAAACACAAATCAAGGATTGAGAACTTGGGAATTTCAGTAAAGAACTGAGTATTTAGAGGAGAAAGATGTTCATACCTCTAAATGTGAGTTTCTCCCTTTTTGGAACCAAGATTCTTGAAAATCCAATAAGCAATTGCTAAGGTTTTGTTGTAGAAATGATTAGAGATCAAATGAAGGTTGAAATCTCATCTTTGGAGGTCAAAATCAGAGGAAAATTTTCTGCAGAAAAGTGTTTGGGTTGAGAGAAAAGTTGAGAGAAAAGAAATGGAAAATTTTAGAGAAAAGTTAGTTATGATCAAAAATATATTTTTCCCTCCCTTTTACCTTTAATTTAAAACCATTAATTAATTGATTAATATTAAGAAAAATCTGGAGAAACTCTTCTTGGGTAAATAGCTCCTTAAAGATTCAAAGTTTCAATCCTTTTTAAAACAGTCACCAAGTTTTCAAAAATTACATTTTAGTCACTAAACCAAAATGTCACACTTCCAAACCTCATTTTGTAAAAATTGATTTCACCATTCTCTTATATATAATAAAAGAGGATTTTAAGACATTTTTCCATATTTTTAATGCAACCCGAACTAGGCTTTCCTAAAAATCACCTTTTATACTCGAACCGCGATCCGACCAGACCGGTCCAAACCCAAAACTTCTAAGCCCAAAATTGGGGTGTTACAACTCTCCCCCCCTTAAGAAATTTCGTCCTCGAAATGTACCTGAAGGAAAGAGGTACGAAAACAACTTCAACATGTCATCTTTCCGCTCCCACGTGGCTTCTTCAACACCACGATGTTTCCACAACACCTTTACCAACTCAATGGTCTTGCCTCGAAGAACCTTACTATCTGAATCCAGAATCTTCACCGGTTCCTCATCATAGGTAAAATCCGGATTCAATTCCACTTCTTCCACAGGCATCACATGTGAAGGATCAGATCTATACTTCAGAAGCATAGAAACATGAAACACATCATGAATCTTCTCCAACTCTTGCGGTAACCTCAACTTGTACGCAACAGGACCCACACGCTCAACCACCTCGTATGGTCCAATGTACCTAGGGCTTAACTTACCCTTTCGGCCAAACACACGGTCACCAACCGCATACTCAATCTCCTTACGCTTCAAATCCGCGTAAGACTTTTGCCGATCAGAAGCTGCCTTCAAGCGCTCACAAACGAGCTTCACCTTCTCGGTGGTTCCTTTCAATAAAGCTGGCATCGAAACCAACTTCTGACCCGTTTCAGCCCAACACAGAGGAGTCCTACACTTCCTCTCGTACAAAGCTTCATAAGGTGCCATTTGAATACCTGCCTGATAACTATTATTATAGGCAAACTCCACCAAAGGCAAATGTTTCTCCCAAGAGCCCTGAAACTCAATCACGCAGCACCTCAACATATCCTCCAAAACCTGGATAACACGCTCGGACTGTCCATCCGACTGCGGATGATAAGATGTACTGAAATTCAACCGTGTACCCAAAGCCTAATGCAAACACTGCCAAAAACGCGATGTAAACCTCGGATCCCTATCCGACACAATCGACTTAGGCACACCATGCAGCCGCACAACCTCAGTGATGTACAGCTCCGCAAGCTTATCCAAAGTGTACGTAGTATGCACAGGCAAGAAATGCGCACACTTCGTCAGGCGATCCACAATCACCCACACCGAATTCTTCTTCGATGACGACAAAAGCAGACCAGATACAAAATACATGGTAATCCTTTCCCACTTCCACTCAGGAATCCTCAACGGTTGCAACAACCCTGAAGGAAACTGATGCTCAGCCTTAACTCGCTGACACACCTTGCACTTGCTTACAAACTCAGCAACATCCTTCTTTAAACCCACCCAATAGTACTCATCACGAAGATCACGATACATCTTAGTACTACCAGGGTGCATAGCAAAAGGACTACTATGACCTTCAGTCAGAATAGTACGCCTCAACTCAGCATCATTGGGCACTACTATCCGACTCCCAAAACATAACACTCCATCATCATTAAAACAGAAATCCGAAGGTCTATACTCCGTAATATCCTGAACATGTGGCACTAAGGAATCATCCAACAACTGCTTTTCCTTGATCAACTGAACCAAAGATGGTTTCACTTGCAATTCAGCCACAAGACCACCATCACGCGAAATACTCAAACTGGCAAACATAGCCCTCAACTCAACAGCTACCTTTCTACTCAAGGCATCCGCTACAACATTAGCTTTACCCGGGTGATACTCGATCGTCAAATCATAATCCTTGAGCAACTCCACCCAACGTCGCTGCCTAAGATTCAGCTCCTTCTGAGACATCAGATACTTCAAACTCTTGTGATCCGTATACACAGTACACTTCTCACCATACAGGTAATGTCTCCAAATTTTCAGAGCAAAAACCACTGCAGCCAACTCAATGTCATGCGTAGGATAATTGCGCTCATGCACCTTCAACTGCCGTGAAGCATAAGCCACCACCTTACCCTCTTGCATCAACACACATCCCAAACCAACATAAGACGCATCGCTATACACCACAAACTCTTTCCCTGATTCAGGTTGAACCAAGATAGGAGGTTGCGTCAAAGCTGCCTTAAGCTTATCAAAAGCCTGCTGTCTCGCTTCCGTCCACTCATACTTAACATCCTTCTGCAACAACTTCGTCAAAGGTGCAGCAATCTTTGAAAACCCATCCACAAACCTCCGATAATATCCTGCCAAACCCAGGAAACTACGGACTTCATGAACAGACTTAGGAACCTTCCAATTCATCACCGCCTCAATCTTCTGAGGATCAACACGAATCCTTTCACCAGAAACCACATGACCAAGAAACACCACTTCTCTAAGCCAAAACTCGCACTTGCTCAGCTTAGCATAAAGCTGATTCTCCAACAAATCTTGCAACACAATTCTCAAATGCCCTTCATGCTCCTCCTCCGTACGCGAGTACACGAGGATATCATCAATGAACACCACAACAAACTTATCCAGGTATTCATGAAATACTCGATTCATCATATCCATGAAAGCTGCAGGAGCATTTGTCAAACCAAACGGCATCACAAGGAACTCATAATGCCCATACCTCGTCCTGAAAGCTGTCTTTGGCACATCCACATCCTTCACCTTCAACTGGTAATACCCTGACCTTAAGTCAATCTTAGAGAACACAACTGCTCCCCGAAATTGATCAAAAAGATCATCAATTCTCGGCAATGGATACCGATTCTTGATAGTCAACTTGTTAAGCTGACGATAATCAATGCACATTCTCATAGTGCCATCCTTCTTCTTCACAAACAAGACCGGTGCACCCCAAGGTGACACACTCGGCCGAATGAAACCACGATCAAGCAACTCTTGTAGTTGCGTCTTCAGCTCTTTCAACTCCTTAGGTGCCATTCGATAAGGGGTAATGGACACTGGAGTCGTGTTTTCATACAACTCAATCCCAAACTCCACTTCAGGATTAGGAGGCAATCCAGGCAACTCCTCAGGAAACACACCAGGAAACTCTCGCACAGTCCTGATATCTTGCACACGCAACTCCTTAGAGCTAGGATTCATCACAAAAGCTAGATAAGCTTCACAACCTTGCCTCAGCATCCGGCTCGCCTCCAATGTAGACACCACATTGGCAAGAAAATTCACATTCTCACCAACCACAACTACCTCATAATCATCTGCAAGCTTCAACGAAACTCGCTTATTCTCACAATCTACCACAGCTCGATGCTCAACAAGCCAATCCATACCAAGGATTACATCAAACCCATAGAAAGGCAATTCCATAAGATCAACATGAAAAACATGTTCTTGCACAACAAATAGACACCTTCTATAAAGTTTTCGGGTCACTACAGTCTCGCCAAAAGAACTAGTGACACGCATACCAACATCCAAAGACTCAACAGGCAAACCAAGGAATTCAGCATGCTCACGCAATATGTATGAGTGTGTAGATCCAGAATCAATCAAGGAAAGTAATGACAAGGATTGCAAAGTAAAAGTACCTGTGATCACATCCGTGTCATTCCTCCCCTCCCTCTGAGCATACACTCTGGCCTGGCCTCCACCTTCAGGCTGAACAGCTACAACATGAGCCACATTCCGTCCACCCTCCTCTCTCCGCTGGAAGTTACCACGGCCACGCCCACGACCTCTCTGTGGTGCAACAACTCCAGGAGCACGTCCTTGGCCACCACCGGCAAACAGAGGACACTCCCTCCTCATGTGATCAGCGGATCCACAATTCCAGCACGAGTTACCAGCCGCCATAACAGGAGCCTGCACCTCCCTCGCCGCTCGAGGACAATCACGCCTCAAATGGCCACGCGATCCACACGTCCAACATATGCTCGGATCAGCTCTTGCCTTGTCTCCCTGAACAAGCGCACCTTGCCCTCCACCTCGCTTAACTGAAGACTGATACCTTCGATCACGTCCCCTCTTGTTCCGTCCACCACCGGAACTATATTCAGCAACTCGCTTACCAGCATTAGAACCAGCACTTCTAGAAGATAAACCCAAATTCATCTCAATATCCTTTGCTCTACCAACCAGCACATCAAAATCATTATACTCAGCAGCCAGCATATAAGTCTTCACTTCCGTCACCAAACCATAACGGAACCGTTCACACCTCTCCCGCTCATCAGGAATAAGCTCAGGTGCGTATTGACTGAGTCGGACAAACTGAACCTCGTACTCAGCCACTGACATGCTCCCTTGGGTAAGAGACATGAATTCCCTCTTCTTTTCATCCAAGTACCTCACACCTAGGTACCTTCTCTTGAAAATGTTCTGAAAGAACGTCCATGTCACATCAGCATCCGCCATCCCAGAGATAGTGGTTGTCCACCAAGTGTATGCATCGTCCTGCAACAACGATACCACACAGCCCAGCTTCTGCACATCAGTGCAATTCATTTGCCCCAAGATTCTCTTGGTACTTTCCAGCCAAGACTCAGAACCTTCAGCAGACAAACCCCTGAACTCAGTCCCTCCCGTACTGCGCAAACGTTCCAAAGGTAGTCTAGCATTAGCATCTCCCTGATGCCCAGCTCCTTGAGCTCCAGCTACTGCTGCTCGACAAGCTCCAGCAATGGCTTGAATCAACACTGTTATGTCAGGTACAGCTTGCCCCTGACCAGCTTCAGGTCCAACCCCAGCACCAGCAGCAACATCAGCTCCTTCACCCCCAGCACCACCACCACCAGGCGGAGGAGGTAAATCCACCACATTTTCAGCATTCTCCTCATTCTCATTTTGAGCCATAGCTCGCGTATTAATCCTCGTTTCTCTACGAGGTGCCATTCACTAACAATGCAATCACAATGCAACAAACAAAGTCAGGCTCAGCAAGGTAAGCAATCCAAGTACTCAAGCTCATTTCCAATTAAAAACAAAATCATTACATTAGCTTTGATTTGGCAATGGGTCCCTCTAACATGCTTCACCATAGCATACATCACAATTGTAACATACTTACAATTCACACAACATGCTTTCATTCAACAAGCATACAAAGCATACATACACTCATCACCCACATAACCATTCCCAATTACTCGAGAACTCAGCTCTGATACCAACAAATGTAACCCCCTTAACCCGGTCTAGACGGTTGACCCAAATTAAGAAGTTTACAAGGGGAAAACCAAAGTCAACCCGAAAGTCAACCTTGATTAACGACCCTTTTTTTCTTTTTAATCTTATCTAAATGCATATAAACCCTAGATATGTTCATAGGATCAGCATACTCAAAGATCACCGCAATCAGAAAACATTTAGGGACTCGATTGCACAAACCATGAATTTAGGGACCAAAATGCAAATTCTAGAAATTACAAGGACTTAACCAACTTTTGAGTTACCATTATGAAATTAGTCATGTTTCATGCTTCTTTGCCAAATTTCAACTCAAACGGACATCTCAAACTCATTCAAATGCATATACAAAGTTCAGGACCAAAACGCAAAGGTTTCAAAACATTTAACCGTCAATTTCAGTGCCCAACGGTCGGGTGTTTCGGAACAGGGATGATCTGTTCCGAAACGCGGGACCGTTCCGAAACCAGTTTCGGAACAGGGCTCGATAGTGGCAAAACCGTTCCGGAACGGTTCTACCCGTTTCGGAACGCCTAGGCCATTTCGGGCCCTCCGTTCCGATACGGTAGCACCTGTTCCGAAACAGGCTGCCCAGATAGCAGAAATTTTGCTGGTTTATTTCACTTTCAACCCATCAAACACATTCATATGACCCTCAAATCATACCAGCAAGTCATTATATACTTAAGGAACATACTAGCATTATTCAACCTCAAACATGGCATCAATTAAGGAAAATCCCAATTCTATAGGCATGCATCCTATATTGAAAACCATACAAGCATCAAAAACACCAAACCAACCTCAAAAGGCCATTTACAAGTTCCAACAATATCAAAGGCATAAAACCAACTTAGGGAGTCCAAAACATCTCCCAAAACAACAACATAGGTTCCCCATTGCCAAATGCCCAAAAGCTAATAGTGTTAGGAAAACATTCACCATACATGAGCTTAATTCTTCACTTGGATTCTTGACCTCCTTGCTGCCCTTTTTGCATTTCAATGCTCTGCATTATTGGTTTAAGAAAAGAGAGAGCGTAAGCATATAGCTTAGTGAGGAATGCTCATTTAAAACATCACAATAATGCATTTATAAAACTCCTTTTTCAAACCTTTAGTTCAAACACATTTGATCATGCACAAATGTAAACAAACCAAGCATTTCATGCTTCAAATTATTAACATGTCATATTGGCTTGCAAGTGATAATCAACAATAGACAACAATCGACAATCGGATACGCGGATTACAAACGTTGTCCCTACGCTTCATACACACTACCAATATCAAGGTGGAGCATGGTATAATCACAACCCCTCAACACTCGTGATGGAGACTATGGTACAATCACAACCCCTCCACATCACTCATTGGTAGTTGTATAACATCACTAACGAGATCACGGGACATACAACACAAGATCCACACATGGACTTTTAACCACCATGGTGATCTTACAATACACAAGGCTCACACATGCACTTTTAACCACCATTGTGACCTTAACAATACACAAGGCTCACACATGGACTTTTAACCACCATTGTGACCTTAAACAAGAACCATCCATGGACTTTTAACCACCATGTTGTTCTTAACCATCTCGTTAGTGTACTTGGATGGAGTATGGTACAATCACAACCCCTCGACATCCAAGGCGACTTTATTCACGGTGCACCCAATCCTATAGCCGGCTAACTATATCCGATTCATGTACTTTTAAACCAACCACATCACTTGCCAATATACATCATTTAACAACATTAACTCACTGTTTTAAAGCATTTAACAAAGCCTTTATCATCATGCATCATTATGCATCAAAACCACATTTATCAATGTACAAAAATAAGGATCTCTTACCTTGAGCATCCTTCAATACATGGCTTGTAAAATCAGAAATAAACATGCTCAAATATGCTTTCAAAAATAGAATTTAAAACATGCAAACAATCACATTGCATTCAACCAACACATGGTCCATCAACAAGAGAGTTTTTCCGAAAACTTACTCTTGAGCTTAACTAAGATGTTTAGACTTAATCTAAGCTCCCAAACCTTCAAAACATTGGTTTCAAAGCTGAAAACCAAACTTCACTCACCGATTCCGTTTCGCAACTTGCCGAAACACCAATCAAGCTTCCGGATCAACACCACAAGGATCCGAAGATGTCTCCCCTGTTTTAAACACATCAAAGCAGAGGATTAATGCATCATCATGCATTAATATCTTCAACCAAGACACCTAAACTCGCTGCTCTCATCAACACTCACATTTCGGCTACCAAACACAACCGAAATCACATCCAAACATCACTACAACACTACCCAGCCAAGATCCATCAATTCCAATCATTCATAAACCTCAATTAACAACCAAAAAGGATCTATCCACGTCCTTATACCTCCAGCTATAGCAGATCACCAAGATCACTCCAAAAACCACCAAAAACTCAAGCAAAACTTAGGAAAATCAACCTATCCGGGATTGCATTGATTAAACCTCAATTTCTCATCAATTATACATCCAATTTTCATTAAAAACACATCTCAAAACAGCACCCAACCATTTCATACGAATTTCATCAAAAATTAACCAAATCTTGCATTTTAAAGCCAAGATCATGAACACAACTATAAAACCTTTTATAAAACACAAATCAAGGATTGAGAACTTGGGAATTTCAGTAAAGAACTGAGTATTTAGAGGAGAAAGATGTTCATACCTCTAAATGTGAGTTTCTCCCTTTTTGGAACCAAGATTCTTGAAAATCCAATAAGCAATTGCTAAGGTTTTGTTGTAGAAATGATTAGAGATCAAATGAAGGTTGAAATCTCATCTTTGGAGGTCAAAATCAGAGGAAAATTTTCTGCAGAAAAGTGTTTGGGTTGAGAGAAAAGTTGAGAGAAAAGAAATGGAAAATTTTAGAGAAAAGTTAGTTATGATCAAAAATATATTTTTCCCTCCCTTTTACCTTTAATTTAAAACCATTAATTAATTGATTAATATTAAGAAAAATCTGGAGAAACTCTTCTTGGGTAAATAGCTCCTTAAAGATTCAAAGTTTCAATCCTTTTTAAAACAGTCACCAAGTTTTCAAAAATTACATTTTAGTCACTAAACCAAAATGTCACACTTCCAAACCTCATTTTGTAAAAATTGATTTCACCATTCTCTTATATATAATAAAAGAGGATTTTAAGACATTTTTCCATATTTTTAATGCAACCCGAACTAGGCTTTCCTAAAAATCACCTTTTATACTCGAACCGCGATCCGACCAGACCGGTCCAAACCCAAAACTTCTAAGCCCAAAATTGGGGTGTTACACGAATGTAAGAGGCGTCATCCTTGACGTTAGAGTTGTTAGCTGTCTGAGGTGTGTTCTCTACTTGTGTTATACTATATTTGTTGATGTTGTGTGATGTTTGACTGTGAAATATGTTGTTGCCATGTGATGTTTGACTGTAAAATATGTTGTGATCTGGGCTACGTGATATGTTATATGTCATTATGTTAAACATCATACATCGGAATCTGAATAGTTAATTATCGGACTAAATGCTCATGCATTTTCGGACTAATGATGTTGCATTCGGATTGGAATCGGAACATTCATGTCATATCATTCGGGTGGGAAAATGTACGGAGGAAGTTCAGTGGTTTCATCCTTCGGGCTGAATTCTACTTTGGATCAGTGGTTTCGCCCTTCGGGCTAAGTTCCACTTCGGATGGTGACGATGTAAAGAGTGGTTCAGGGGAACCTTACTCTTCGGACGGTGATGTAGATGGGTTCATAACATAGACTTAGGTGCATCGTGCTTTGCATACATGTATATTCGATTGACAGTTGAAATGACTATGTTGACTGTATGATTCTTATGATTTTCTGTCTGATGCACCTTAGAGACACACTGAGCTTAATAGCTAACTCCCCCATAGTTTCCTCTTACAGATATCTTTGGGCTTTAGGCGACGTGGTACTTGGAGGATCTCAGATTTTATTTGGTTATTTTATCATTCAATACGAAACTATTTTAGTTTAATCAGGTTTCTATTTATTATTTTGGGACATTGATGCAATTTTAAACTATTTATATTTTGAGATTATTTTTAGCATTCATCTACTGTTATTTTAATTCAGAGATTTTATATAATCATTCGAATATTTATTATGATATTTTTATTTTTATTTATTATAAGATACTTATTAAATTTATTTTATTTTATTTTAAAGTGTAGTTTTTTTAATTTGTTTTCTTGAGGGTAAAGTTTTCAAATGTGACTTCCTAAATTCGGTTATTTCTTCTAGGCCGGGTTTAGGGGGTTATATGATCGAAGCGTGTGCGGACCAGGGAAGTGGTCATAGCCATTTTCTGTTCAGGGAAGTGGTGATCAGTGCGAGTCGAGGAAGGGACTTGCATGTGTTTTGGGAAGCAACATCAAAGCGAGTCGACGAAGTGACTTGCGTTCGAGCCAGCTTGCAGGCAGAGACAAGTGTTGGTGGATTCCAAGCTTGCAGGTGTAGTTAAGCGTGGTGATGATTTGTTCGAGTTAGTCAAACGGACTTGACTAGTTCGTGGCAAAGAGTGATTGAGATGGCACCAAAGAAGAAGACATGGACAATGGAAGATGTGAGGAAAGCTCTCGATGAATTAGGTGAGAAATATACTTCTCTTGATTCTCGTGTGTTACGGAATTTTGAATTCATAACGGCTGTGAATACTTGGGTCGAGAAACTCTTAGAATCCGAGAAGGAGGCCAAAGTTGTGTTTGGACAGATGGAGTCGACAGACCTAGAGAAGCTGGGTTCATTAGATCTTGAAGTGCTCGAGTCCATGGAGGGGATCCGAGAGCAGGTTCAAGAGGCTCTTAATGGCATGGATGTAAACATGTCTAAGCGTGGTGACGCCTTAGAGAATACAGTGGAAACTCTAAGGGATGAGTCCAAACAAATCCAAGGTGTTGTGGAGTCCCGTCTTGAAAAGTTAGAGTCAAAGGTGGACAGGTTCAAGGACGAGACACAATGTATCCTCACCGAGTTGAACACAGTTCGAGAGAGTTGTGCTCGTGAAGCTGAGGTAGAAGCTTTGCGGAAAGAGGTAAATGAGCTCAGGAGTGAGCTGCTCAGTTGCAAGACCGCAATGAGTGAATGGGGCGTGCTCAGACCTTTCTTAGAGGGACTTAAGCCGGGGGCGAAGCTCGTAGTGGAGCAAGGTGATGCCCAGGAACTTTCAGAGGCCGACGATATTGAACCTCTGAGTGTGCTTGTAGAACAGAAACAAGCAAGTGTTGAGTTAACCAGTTCCAGTTCGGTAGACGAGGGGAATGCTGAGGCTAAGTCCGTGCCGGAAAAGAAAATGAGTAAGAAGAAGTTGAAGTGCTACTTTTGTGATGGTCCTCATCTGATACGAGGATGTCTCGAGAAGAACCGCCTAGCTGCCATGGTAAAGACAGAAGACGAGTCAGAGAGAGAAGTAGCGAGAGTTGGGGCGATTGTTTCTGTCAGTGTCGCCAAGGTGAGTGTGAGTCGTGGTTTGACTACAAGTGCCACAGTAGTCAAGCCAGAGACGAGACTTGGTGCGATAGCAAGTCGGAAAGCTATCAAGCCGAGGGTGATGAGAAAGCAATTGGAGTGCTACCGCTGTAAGAGACCTCACAAGTTACGGAGATGCCCAGTTCGAGCCAAGGAGTTCAAAGGGTTGGGCAAGGCCAAGAGCACCGTGCCGGTCAAGTTTGGTTCAGAGTTATCTAGTTCTGCCAAAGGTACCGAGCAGAATGGGTTGAAGATGTTTAAGGCTATGAGAGAGCTTGCCGAGGATGTTCGAGGGAAGAAATTGCTTTTGAGACCACACTGGAGAGAGGGTCTAAGGCAGCGCTATCCGAGGATGTGCTCGGGGAAAGGGATATCGCTTTTGAGGACACTGTAGAGCCCAAGGAAGTGTTAGCTGATAGTGTTGACGGACAAACACCATTGAGTACCAAAGCCAGGAAAGGGTCAAAGGGGACTAAGTCGTTGAGAGACATGGCAATCGTTGAGAAGTTACATGTGGGCAAGGTGAGAAAGAAGCGGAGGACTTTGAGGAAGAAGTGCCAACACAAATCGAGGCAACAATCTTCAAGGAAGAAGAGTCGATGCAAGCAGAAAGCACTAGACTTCAAGGTAGAAGGGCCGATGTGGTGTGGCAATCAGAGTTGCGCAATGGACTTGACTGTATAAAGTTCGATGCAAGGGGTGTCAGACTTTGATGACACGTTTTAGAGTTAATGCGGGGACGTCGACGACGACCGACATGAAGGTACATCTGAAACACATTCCTAGTGTTTTTAAGTTTGATTTGCCGTCTTTGATGAGCGTAGGCCGAGTGAGACCTAGCCTTCGGTGCGGGGGAAAAGATTGGAAGGGACCTTTTAGAGTTCTGGGAGCTCGACATGTGTTCAATGTTGTGACTTCAAAGTCTTTGTCGCGGGATCAAGAGGATCCGATTCGAGGCAAATCACAGATTGTAGGAGAGGGCTTATATGATGTTGATGTACCGAGTGGTGTCTTGGAGCGCAATTGTCCAAGGAAGTTTCAACCGAGCCAAGCAGTTCGTATGGGAGGATTGCAAGAAGCCGAGGCATCAACGAGTGAACAAGTTGACCCTACCCAGGATCGTTCGACAGCATCGACGAGGGTGTCACTAAGTTCAGTGGGGAAGAATGTCATGAACCAAATTATTGGGGCCGAGGCGTTGGCGCAAACATCGAGCAAAGAGGTTGTGCACAGAGCGTTGGGCTCGCCAAGACCATCAGACTTGGCCTGGCACTTGGAGAATGCTAGAAATCCCGCAAGCCCACCAGACTTAGTATAATCCATGGAGGATTTACCAGGGTAATTTAGGATGGTAACTGTGATAAGCCATCATGATTATCACTTATATTATTATGTGATTATCTTGGAGATAATGTTTGTGATAATTAGAGATTTAAACTAAGAGATAGGAGAGATCTCGTCTGTCGATGTAATTCAAATTGTACCATTGGATCTAGGGGAGTTCAACTATAAATAGAGCCTCCCCAGCTCAGTTGTAATCATTCATTCACTCATTCATTCACTTGAGTAATAGAAGAAGCATTTACTCTACTCTCTGAGTGTTCTTATTGTTCTTAAGTGTTCTTCATGTTCTTGTTGCCTATTGCTTCCAACTCCTTCCAGTTGTTCTTTAAAAAGCTTCCGCTTAGAACGATCTTTCGTTCGTAGGCTTTGGGAGTGTTTGATCTTCCTGAGCGTCAATCCAAGCAGACTTAGTCGTTTGCCATGAGAGCTTTGCCTAAAGTTGTACGGTCCAGCTAGCAGGAGTCTAGCACCGTAACGAGGGATTCAGGTGACTTAGTCGTAGCATTCAGCCGAGAAGGCAACTAAGGTCGCACGATTAGCCTAGCTAAAGTCTAGCCCCGTGACACTTTTCTCAAGTGGATTAACATCTATTTTTTGTCATAAAGTACAAGATTAAACTAGGGGTGTGAATCGGGTGGGTGGGGAAGATTTTGTATTCTCCACTTTGTTCTCAACATCCGCGCGGTTACGATTTCGGTAAAAAAAATTAAACAAAATAACTATTTTAATGACTAAAAAGTTTAAAATATAAAGTATGGATACTTCGATTGGAAGCAGTTACAAGATGATGAAGATTGAAAGGGTGTTGTGTCGGGGAAGATTTAGACGAGAGTTTTAGCTTTATATCTAAAACTAAGATAGAAACATGTTGAGAAACTTAAGTGTGACTAGGTTTGAGAGAAAGTTGGAGTGATAATAGTATAACTATGGTTTTTTATTTAGATATATATTAAGGGTATATAGATAAATAATTATATATTTTTTAAAAGTCTTGTAAAATATCGAGGACCCTTGTGGATATTTTTTGGATCCCCACGGTCATTTATACAATTACATTTTTGTTATCCCACAGTTCAGATATAGCAATCCCTTCCCTATTTGAGCTTTGGTGATAAAACTTTCTCGTCCTCATGGGTAAAAATTTCGATTATTGCACGTCTCGTTGGTTTGGATCCCAACAATTTTTAGATATTCTTCACCCAATTCTCACCCCTAAACTCATACAAATTAAAATAGAGGGACTAATTTCTCAATTTTATAAAATAGAAGAATGAAATTCAACATTAAACAAAACAATAGGATATGACTTTTGACCCAAAGAAAGAAAACTGATTGGCGTGTTGTTGTTGAAACGGATAGCAAGGAGGCATATGATCTGAATAGCACATTCTTCATTGCGTTCCCACCTTGTGGAGATCTTAAGAAGAAATTAAAAGGTAAACCAACTAAATTTTCAAAATAAATGGAGATCTTAAGATCAAGTTATATTTCTATTATGTTGGGTTAGCGTCAGGTCGCTTAAATTATAATAAAATCAGGTTGGATCTAGGGATGTAAAAACAGGTAATCGGATGGGTTTCAGGTCGGGTACTGTCAGGTCGGGTAAAATCGGGTACATGTCATTTCAGGTTATTTTTTATTTTGACTCGACTCGGGTCGGGTGCGGGTCCATTTTAGGTCGGGTCCATTTCAGGTCGGGTCCATTTTAGATCGAGTCCATTTCAGGCCGGGTTCATTTCAGGTCGAGTTCATTTCAGGTTGGGTCAAAACGGGTCGGGTCCGAAGCAGATATTTGACAGGTTAATTTGGGTTCGGATACACTTCAGGTTGGGTTCATTTCAGGTCGGGTCCATTTCAGGTCGGGTCCGTTTCCGGTCAGGTTCATTTCAGGTCGGGTCCATTTCAGGTCAGGTTCATTTCAGGTCGGGTGCATTTCAGGTCGGGTAATTTTAGGTCAGGTAGAGTAATTTTAGGTCAGGTAGTTTCAGATCGAGTAATTCAGGTCGGGGTATTTTTAGGATTGAAATTCGTATTGAGTTTGAGTTCGGTACAACCGTATAAGTAGTCGATAGACTTTAGGTTGGCCTTCGTCAATCGTCATTGATTTGGAGTTAATTATTTAAAGTCATATCAAATTAAAATTATAAAACATTGGAGTAATTAAAAAAATACTGAAAAGGGGTCAATTTGGATTAAAAATAAAATTTCATGTATTATAATGAACAAAAATATCAAATTAAAATTATAAAACATTAGACAAATTTAAAAGAAAACAATGAAAAGGGGTCAATTTGGAATAAAAATAAAATTTTGGGGACTGTAATGAACAAAAATATCAAATTAAAAGTATAAAAAAATAGAGTAAATAAAAAACAATAAGTACATGTCAATTTAGAATAAAAATAAAGTTTTAAGGTCTAGAATGAACAAAATTTCAAATTAAAATTATAAAACATGATGAATTAAAATACATATATATAGGGGTCAACATGGAATTAAAATAAATTTAAGGGACTAGAATGAAGAAAATATCAAATTAAAATAATAAAACATTTGACAAATTAAAAAAAATAAATGTGGGGCAATTTGGAATAAAAATAAAGTTTTAGGGTCTAGAAGATGAAAATATCAAATTAAAATTATAAAACATTGGACGAATTAAAAAAAGGGTAAACTACTGCAGGGGTCACTTACGTTTAGCGTCTGTACAGAGTTAGTCACCACTTTTGAAAAGTGCCTATTAGTAGTCCTCTACGTTTTCGATGTGTAAATACTTGGTCACTCCGACGTTAACTCCGTTAGTCCTCTAACGGATTGCTGATGTGGCGAAATTAAAATAAGGATAAATTACTGCAATAGCCATTAAAATTTATCTCATGTACATTTTTTCTCCTCAATTTAAAAAAGTAAACATTATAGTCACTAATAAAAACGTTTCTTTATAATTTCACCCTTAAGTTTTTAAAAATTCATTTTTCAATCCTAAAAATTTACAATCAATTAACACAATAATATTATAAATGCTTAGATGAAAAATAGGTGCCCAAAGTATACCCTTTGAAACTTAGGTGCCCAAATTGCTCCTATTTAATAACTCAAACTTAAAAATTTAGTCCACTAACTACTAAAAAATTCGAGTTATTGGAATTTCTATTTTAGAATTCAAACTTTATTTTGAATTTTTGAGTCGAGTTTATGAAATTATGAGTCGAGTATTTTCACATCAAACCAAAAAATTTAATTTTTTCGAGTCAAGTCGAGTTATTGGAGTGTGAAATACTCGAGTCACTACTTTCATGAAGTAAGCAAATAAGTCCTACTTAATAATGGACCAAATTAAAATTGAAGCAAATTGGTAAAACAAAATTCGATGGGCAGCTGAGATAAGAGACCCCTTCAAAGCCGCTAGAGTTTGGTTAGGAACATTCGACACCGCCGAGGCCGCCGCCAGAGCCTACGACGAAGCCGCCCTTCGATTCTGTGGCAACAAAGCCAAGCTCAACTTCCCTGAAAACGTCAAACTCATATCACCCCCTCCACCCACAACCCATTTCTCTATTCCGTCTCATCACTCGGTTCAACTTCAACACTCTCAAGTTTCCGGCCAGTATATCGACTATTCTCAGTACTTTGTTGGTTCCGGCAATGATTTTACCAGTGGAACACAACAGCAGTCTATGAACCCCTACGACCAAATGGTTTTGTCAACTCTAGTGGGTTCTAAAGAACAATCTTCTTCTTCTTCTTCGACACCGACATCGTATCCTATCGTTTTTCCAAATCAAACGTCGGTTCAGAACCTCAACTTCGGTAGCGGCAGTCAAGGTGGCGGTGTTGGAGATTTTGCGGTGCATGCTTGGCCATCAGATTCTACTCATCCTTATACGTCAACCTCTAGATAGTGACTCGAATTTTTTTTACCAATTTGCTTCAATTTTAATTTGGTCCACTATTAAGTAGGACTTATTTGCTTACTTCATGAAAGTAGGGGACTTATTTGCTTACTTCATGAAAGTAGGGAACTATCAAGTGAAAATTTAATTTTTTTCGAGTCAAGTCGAGTTTTTGGGTAGCGGCAGTCAAGTCGACTTGATTCGAAAAAATTAAATTTTTAGGTTCGATGTGAAAATACTCGACTCATAATTTCATAAACTCGACTCAAAAATTCAAAATAAAGTTTGAATTATAAAATAGAAATTCCAATAACTCGACTTGACTCGAAAAAATTAAATTTTTAGGTTTGATGTGAAAATACTCGACTCATAATTTCATAAACTCGACTCAAAAATTCAAAATAAAGTTTGAATTATAAAATAGAAATTCCAATAACTCGACTTGACTCGAAAAAATTAAATTTTTTGGTTTGATGTGAAAATACTCGACTCATAATTTCATAAACTCGACTCAAAAATTCAAAATAAAGTTTGAATTATAAAATAGAAATTCCAATAACTCGACTTGACTCGAAAAAATTAAATTTTTTGGTTTGATGTGAAAATACTCGACTCATAATTTCATAAACTCGACTCAAAAATTCAAAATAAAGTTTGAATTATAAAATAGAAATTCCAATAACTCAACTTGACTCGAAAAAATTAAATTTTTTGGTTTGATGTGAAAATACTCGACTCATAATTTCATAAACTCGACTCAAAAATTCAAAATAAAGTTTGAATTATAAAATAGAAATTTCAATAACTCGAATTTTTTAGTAGTTAGTGGACTAAATTTTTAAGTTTGAGTTATTAAATAGGAGCAATTTGGGCACCTAAGTTTCAAAGGGTATACTTTGGGCACCTATTTTTCATCTAAGCATTTATAATATTATTGTGTTAATTGATTGTAAAGTTTTAGAATTGAAAAATAAATTTTTAAAAATTTAAGGGTGAAATTATAAAGAAACATTTTTACTAGTGACTATAATGTTTACTTTTTTAAATTGAGGAGAAAAAATGTACATGAGATAAATTTTAATGGCTATTGCAGTAATTTATCCTTATTTTAATTTCGCCACATCAGCAATCCGTTAGGGGACTAACAGAGTTAACGTCGGAGTGACTAAGTATTTACACATCGAAAACGTAGAGGACTACTAATAGGCACTTTTCAAAAGTGGTGACTAACTCTGTACAGACGCTAAACGTAAGTGACCCCTGCAGTAGTTTACCCTTAAAAAATAATGAATAGGGGTCAATTTGGAATTGAAATAAAGTTAAAGGGACTAGAATGAACATAGTACAAATTAAAATTATAAAACATCGGATGAAATAAAAAAACAATAAATAAGGGTCAATTTGGAATTAAACTAAAGTTTAGGGGACTAGAATGAACAAAATATCAAATTAAAATTATAAAACATCGGACTAATTAAAAAATAAAAAATGGTCAATTTGGAATACAAATACAGTTTAAGGACTAAAATGAACAAAATGTCAAAGTAAAATTATATATTATTGGACTAATTAAAAAACAATTAGTAGGGGTCAATTTGGAATATAAATGAAGTTTTAAGGGCTATAATGAACAGAAATATCAAATTAAAAATATAAAACATTGGACGATTCATGGTATAGGGTTTAAAGGGTTTAGGTTTTAGGGAAATTTTATGAATGGTTTAGGGTTCATACATTGATAGATACATACATACTTGTATACATTAGGGTTTAGGGTTTATGGTGTATGGTTTAAGGAAATTCATCAAGGGTTCAGGGTTCATACATAAATAAGTACATATATACATACTTACATACATTAGGGTTTAATGTTTAGTGTTTATGATTTTTAGGGTTTATGGTTTTATGTTAAGAGAAAAATCATTAAGGGTTTAGGGTTCATACATTGATAGGTACATACATACATAATTACATACATTTTAGTCTCAATATTAGGCACTAGAATGAACAAAAATATCATCGAATGATTTATATCTAAAATATTAGAGTAAATTACAAAAATTAAAAAATAATAAGGGTAACTTTCTGTGAAAAATAAAATTTTAGGGAATAAAATAAATAAAAACATCACCATATTAAAAATAATAAAATTTATATCTACATATATATACACACATATACATATAAATATACATATATTATGATATATACATATACATGTATTGTTATAATTAATTAAACATATATATATATATACTAAAACACACATGTATACATACATACTAAAACACATATATATGCATGCATTTAAGTTTTAGTATATATATACATGTATGTATGTAAGTTTTAGTATATATATATATATACTAAAAAATTCGAGTTATTGAAATTTCTATTTTATAATTCAAACTTTATTTTGAATTTTTGAGTCGAGTTTATGAAATTATGAGTCGAGTATTTTCACATCAAACCAAAAAATTTAATTTTTTCGAGTCAAGTTGAGTTATTGGAATTTCTATTTTATAATTCAAACTTTATTTTGAATTTTTTAGTCGAGTTTATGAAATTATGAGTCGAGTATTTTCACATCAAACCTAAAAATTTAATTTTTTCGAATCAAGTCGAGTGTTGCACTTCCCTACATATAATTTTTAATTTTAATCTGTGTTTGTCAACGGGTAGGTTTAGGCGAAGCTCCGACGAAGCCTTAAACGACAGGGAACCGACGATTGACGGTATGAACTTTGTTCGCCTCGACACGAGGAACTCAATAACAGTGACGTCGCGGCGAGTGGACAGTTGCGGTGGCCGGAATCGTAGAAAAACAAAGGGGACAGACGAACCTTTGTCACAGCTTTCGCGGCAACCGGCGGTGAACTACCACGAGTGGCGGCTGGGGTTTTGTTCGGGGGACGATGGCGGATAAGGAGGTGATGACGGTGTACACCACCGTCGAGCGGTGGCCGAGATCAACGTGAAAACACAAGCGATGGTGGGTTTCCTCTCTAAGCTTCAAACTACTCGCCATGGCTGACGACGGTGACTTACCGCGAGTCGTCGCCGTGGTTGTGATCAGGGGGAGTGGGCGGACACCGTGGCGGCAACGGTGAAGGCCACAGCCGGGCGGTGTGGCAGATCGGAGCAAAAGTCGGAGCGGGGAAGGTGAGGGGTCGAGAGAAAAAAATGTAAGGGTGTGTATATTTTGGGGTGTTAATTATCCCATGTGGGTTTTTAGTTCAGACATTTATTAAATTTCGATTTAAACAAAACAATTAGTTGCGACAAACACGGATTAAAATTAAAAATTATATGTAGGGAATTGCAATACTCGACTTGATTCGAAAAAATTAAATTTTAAGGTTTGATGTGAAAATACTCGACTCATAATTTCATAAACTCGACTCAAAAATTCAAAATAAAGTTTGAATTGTAAAGTTTTAGGATTGAAAAATGAATTTTTAAAAATTTAAGGGTGAAATTATAAAGAAACATTTTTATTAGTGACTATAATGTTTACTATTTTAAATTGAGGAGAAAAAATGTACATGAGATAAATTTTAATGGCTATTGCAGTAATTTACCCTTATTTTTTCGTTAATTAATTCTCAATCCGTTATGGGACTAACAGACTATAACGTCGGAGTGACCAAGTCTTTACACATCGAAAACGTAGATGACCCACTTATTGGCACTTTTCAAAAGTGGTGACTAAATCTGTACAAACGAGAAACAAAAGTGACCCCTGCAGTAGTTTACCCTTAATTAATTTATGAAGCATGGCCTAATTAAATAAAATTTAGGATTAATATCTTATACACTGGCGGTGGAAACTGAAAGTTTCCACAAGCTCTTTAGTTTTAGGGTATAGGGTGTTAGTTTAGGGTATAGAGTTTATTGGTTTAAGTGTAGGGCTTTAGAATTTAGGGATAGTTGTTTCAATTTAAAGTTTAGGGTTATAATTTAGGGTTTATAGGTTAGGGTTTAGTTTTTAGGGTAATATGGTGAGGATTTTGGTTTTAACCTATAAACCCTAAATTATAACCTTAAACCTTAAATTAAAACAACTATCCCTAAATTCTAACCCCCTACACCTAAACCCCTAAACCCTGCACCCTAAACTAAGTCTCTATACCCTAAAACTAAGGCGCTTGTGGAAACTAAAAGTTTCCACCGCCTGTGTATATAGAATATTTATCCTAAAATTTAAAGAAACTAAACCAAAAGTTAAGACTAAAAAAACAAACTAAAACCTACAAAACCTAAACCCTAACAATCTAATTAAGGAAGGACCTAAAGGATAATTAATCCCTAAATAAAAAAAAATCTCACCTCTACTCTCAATTTTATTTGATATTGGCGGCAACCCCCCTGATCTAGCGTCAAAATGCTTCCCCTAGATAAAAATAATTTGTTTTTAATTCTTATTAAACTTCACAAATAATTTATATTGAACGAGTTAGTATTAAATTAATTTAATAAATTAATACTTTACATTTATAACACTTTAAATTTATCAAATCGTAGACTTCTTTAACTATATATCATGTAAATATCAAGTCAGATCAATATCAGTTCAGGTTAAAAATAGGTCGGGTTCAAAGCAAGTCGTGTCAATTAACAGATCGGGTTCAAAACAGGTCATGTCCAAAACAGGTCAGGTAATATCGGATCTCGGGTCAATTCAGTCGGGTAAAATCGGTTATTTGTCAGGTCGGCTTCGGGTTCGGGTTCGTTTCAGTCGGGCGCAGGTCGGGTTTCAGGTCCACAGTAACAGGTCCAATTCGAGTTCGGGTCGTTTTCAATCGGACGCAGGTCGGATTCGGTCACTACAGTAACAGGTTGAATTCAGGTTCGGGTCAACAACAGTCGATTACAGATCGGGTTCGGGTCTTTAAATTTTCAGGTCAAATCAGGTTCTAACTCGAGCAAGTTTCAGTCGGATTTTCATGTCGGGTCAACTTTTTACATATCTAGTTGGATCAATATTGTTAAATTTTAAATCGAGTTCGAAGCGGCTAAAAACACGCTGGTTGTAATCTCTAGATATGTAGCTTTTCGGTTGTTCATTTGTCAAAAATATAGTCCGTCCGTGTTTGTTTTTTATTTTGATTGTTTTAACATATGAATTTTTCATACAAATGATGTTTACCTAATCCATATTTATCTACCAATGACATACTCAAGATGTCTGAAAACTTTCAAAGATTTCTCCAATGATGACATTTGAATTTTTAACATCATTTTTCAAGGTTTTATAATTTAAATTATATATAGTTTTTAAATTTTTTTTTACATTTTTTATATTTCTTAATGTTTTAAAAACTTTTCAAAAAATTAAACTTGGTATTTTTAATGGGTTATATTTTGATACATAAGTTAGGGGTGTTCATTGTCGGATATCGGATTAGATTTCATCCGATTTTTCAGATCGTCGATATAGTGATCCGTATCCGATTAAAAAATTCGGAATCAGATATTCGAATATCAGATATTCAGATTGGATATTCAGATATCTGATTATCCGAAAATATAATTTGATTTAACTTCTTTTTTTTCGAATTTGAATGTCGTCTTTATGAAAATTTCAAAATTTTGAATATAACAAACAACAATTTGCTAAATATAAAAAGATTAGTATCCATGAAATTTTTGATTTTTTTAATATTCAGATAAAACAAGCATCAAATTGTTAAATATAACAAGATTAATATTCATGAAATTTTGAATTTTCGGATTTTCAGATAATCCGAAACTTGAAATATTTCGATCCGTATCCGATCAAAAAAATTTAAAATCGAACTAGATATCCGATCTGTAAATAAAAATCGGATCGGGTCAACGGATAACCGGACCGGTCGAATCAGATATTTTTAAACACCCCTAACACAAGTTGTGTAAAAAAATTACAAAATCCTTCATATTTATTTAACCTATAAAATCTAAAACTTAAATCCCTAGCCCTAACACCTAAACCTTAAACCCTAAACTCTAAATTCTAACCATAAACCTTAAATTCTATTACCTACCACCTAAACCCCTAAACTACAACCTAAATATCTAAGGCAAAATGACAAAAGATGCACCTAACGTTTGTTTGTTTTGTCATTTGGTCCCCTATTCTTTTTTTTTGGTCCAAATATGCCCCTAACGTTTGCTTGTTTTGTCATTTCGCCCCTATTCTTTCTTTTGGTCCAAATATGCCCCCAACATTTCCTTCGTAGTCCAAATATGCCCCCAATGTTTCAATTTGGTCCAAATATGCCCCCGTTAGATGGAAACTGTCAGTCAACTAACGTTCAACAACTGATGCTGACTGGACTTGCCACGTATTAAGATCTGTTGATGCCACGTCAAAAAAAATTTATAAATCGTCGACCGTTAGTTGATTGACAGTTTACATCCAACAAGGACGTATTTGGACTATGAATGAAACGTTGGGGGCATATTTGGACCATAAGAAAGAATAGGGGGTCAAATGACAAAACAAGCAAACGTTGGGGGCATATTTTGACCCAAAAAAAGAATAGGTGGCCAAATGACAAAACATGCAAACGTTGGGGGCATCTTTTGTCATTTTGCCAATATCTAAACCCTAAAATTAAAAGTGTATCAAAGTATTTTCTATTTTTAATTTGTTTTTACTTGAGTATTAAATAAGTTCTTGATTTTTTTTAAAAATCAATTAAGTCTCATCATCGTATCAAAAAGTAACCATAAACAATTTTTTTTACACAATCCTTCATATTTGTTTAACCTATCAAATTTAAAGCCTAAATCCTTAGCTCTAACACCTTAAAAGCTTAAATCCTAAACTCTAAATTCTGACCATAAACCTTAAATTTTATGCCTACAATCTAAACCCCTAAACTCTAAACTACATCCTAAATATCTAAACTCTAAAATTGAAAGACTTGTGTAAACTTTAATATCAAAATATTTTCTATTTTTAATTTATTTTTACTTAAGTATCAAATAAGTTCTTGAATTAATAAAAATCAATTAAGTCTATTAATCACATCAACACGAAATCATATGTGAATCGTTACACCAATAGCGTTAGTTGCCACATCAATACAATAACAATCCCTTATAATTTTCGTTAATAAAAAAAATAATTGATTATTTTTAAGTCTTAGAATTTAGGGTAAACTACATAAATAGTCTCCCGACTATGCTTCAATTATCTTTTGCATCCATCGACTATCAGAACTTACAAACTGGTCCCCTAACTTAAAAAAATAACAAATTGGTCCAGTGCCGTTAAAAATTTAATGGCTGGTGACATGGCAGTTAACAAAAATTGGCATAATAACACATTTAGTCCTTAACTTTGAATAGAGCTTTGAATGGCTTTGGCTACCTCTGTCTCATTTTGATGGTGAAAATGAGAATATTGAAATGATGAGATTGTTTCTCCTTTGGTTCAAATACACACAACTAGCTTTGACAAGTATATAGAAAGAGGAGAAATGAAAATTTGATTTTTGTTTTAGAAAGAAGATCATTCTGCTCCCTCCTCTGGGCGTTTACTTAAGGCACGGTTGTTGCAGCGTAAGTGAATCTATCCTTTGTTCGGGATTAAAGTTTCGATTTTAGTTTTAAATTGAAATTCTGGGTTTTTGATTTTCAGGTAGAGTTCTGTATTTGTCTGCTTTTAACGATTCTGGGTTATGTTCCTGGGATAATATATGCTCATTACGCCATTGTTTGTATGAATCGAGATGAGTACTTCGACGAGTACAGGCGACCACTTTATTATCCAAGTGCTTAGTCTTGTTTGATTATGAATATGGTGATGTTTTAAGCTTTGGTTTGGTATTTGATTTGTTGTTGTTCTTTGTCTGATCTTGATGTGCTTCTGCTATTATGAATTGTAATGGATCTTTGGTCTTTCATGAATATTCGATTTCGGGTGCTTTGATTTTATGTTTTTTTCACAGAAACATATGAGATAGTTGAATCTGTTTGATTAAGCTTCCATTTCTGGTTTCATTTGTCGATAACCTTTCTCAAAACACCCCGTAGTCAGGTGGGGGGTAATGGAGCTTTGAATGGCTTTGGCTACTCTCATTTTGATGGTGAAAATGAGAATGTTAAAATGATGAGATTGTTTCTCCTTTGGTTCAAATACACACAACTAGCTTTGACAAATGACAAGTATATAGAAAGAGGAGAAATGAAAATTTGATTTTTGTTTTAGAAAGAAGACCGTTCTTGTTTAGGATTGTGTGGAGAGAAAAATGGATTAAATTGATAGAATTTTGAAATATTAAGGGTCATTTATTTAGAATTAGGGCAAAGTTAAACAAAGTGTAAAAGTTGAGGACTAAATGTGTTATTATGCAAATTTTTGTTAACTGCCACGTCACCAGCCGTTAAATTTTTAACGGCACTGGATCAATTTGTTATTTTTTTTAAGTCAGGAGAACAGTATGTAACTTCTGATAGTCGGGGGATGCAAAAGATAATTGAAGCATAGTCGGGGGACTATTTATGTAGTTTACCCTAGAATTTAATTGAACGTGATATTCAAGAAAAATTCGATTGTTTTCTTAAAAATAAATTCGAAGAATAAAGTAT
Source organism: Hibiscus tridactylites (assembly GCA_958450335.1). Taxonomy (NCBI): domain Eukaryota; kingdom Viridiplantae; phylum Streptophyta; class Magnoliopsida; order Malvales; family Malvaceae; genus Hibiscus; species Hibiscus tridactylites. The sequence goes on from OY288282.1 coordinate 53,238,399, forward strand.
CCATTCAACCTTGGATTAAGTACCAAATAGATGGCACATATGTGAACACACTAGTGAATTATTTTAATGTGTTTTATATTTGGTTTGGTTGTTGAGAATTGAAATATTGGATTTGGAGGAGCTGGTTGCCCAGTTGCTAAGTTTACGGATAATATGCTCACATCATCATATTCTCAATCTCAACTACTCCAAAAACATCATTATATAAATTCTCATTTTCCCACTCCATTTATGCACTCAATTCTTTGATTTATAAAACAAAGTGTCACAAACACTATTTTAACTCTTTAATCAGGTTAACAATTAATTAAGCATTTTTTTATTGGCAAAGCATCCTCAATATTTATTCAAAGGGATAAAGTAACTTTTAATCGTTGGATTTGATAATTTTCCTCAATTTGATCCTCCAACATTTTTTTGGTCCATATCAATTCATGAACTTCATAACGTCTAATACTTTAGAATCTACTTGGGTGTATTTCCTATTAACTTTAGTTGGAGTATTTGTAACCACATATTTACAATACAGACATGTTGATAAATTGGACATTTAACTAATTAAGATATTTTTTTATAAACTCGTTTCGTTTAATTTAAATTGTTGTTCAATTTTTTAATGGTGCACTATCAACGTGTCACGTCATCAAAAGAACTTAAAATAGTCAAATTCAAACTTAATGACAAGTGAGAACTAGAAAAAAATTGAAGGATCAAGTTATGAATTTCACCAAATTCAAGGACTAAAAATTATGTTATTACTTTATATAATTATAACCAAGTTTATCTCCTGTTTAGGATTGATCACAGTTGAACAAGAAAGTAACGAGTGTTGACCAAATGAACTAATAATACTTATATCTTAACTAGTGCATGGCGAGGATTGGTCGATCAAGTTTTCAAGTCCTCGGTCCAAGAAACAAGTACTACAATCACATACATACATATATATGATGTGATGGATGACGAATATGATGTATGCATGAAGATAAGATATTAATACCCAAAAATAAACAAAACTAAGCTGTGCCATTTAGTCGAGTAGTTGTTAGAGCAGTTGGAAGCAAATATTGTGCTGTCTACCCTTTTATGGTAGACTCTTATAATATATACACACAACAGACAACAGTAGGCATATATAATGTATGATAATCTTCTTCTCCTCTGAGTTTGTGTAACTGGTAAAAAATGGTAGCCGTGACTACTAATGAAACCTCCAAGCCCTGGAGACCATTCGCCTCCAAATGTTGTTCAACTGATGGCCAAACCATTCTGGGCAACTTCAGCCGTTGCAGGACGTCCAAGTCGGACATTTCCAAGAACATTGCTCCGTTACCATCGTTTCGACGATTGTCGTTCTCCGACCTCAGTCGTTCGTCGTCGACGCGTATCAACGAGGATCTTGCGCAGTCTTTCGGGGGTGATTTGCATGATTTCCAGCTGAGCGAGCTGCGGGGCATAACCCAGAATTTCTCTGCCAATTATTTGCTAGGGGAAGGTGGGTTCGGGACTGTGCATAAAGGCTATGTGGATGACAACTTGAGGCAGGGTTTGAAGGCTCAAGCTGTTGCTGTCAAGCTTCTGGACATTGAAGGCCTCCAAGGACACCGTGAATGGCTTGTAAGCAAAATTTTCACATAAAAATTGGATTGGGTTTAAGCAAATGATGATTGGTATATATTGGTGTGCAGGCAGAGGTGATATTGTTGGGGCAGCTGCGGCACCCGCACTTGGTGAAATTGATTGGGTATTGCTGTGAGGAGGAACAACGTCTCCTTGTATATGAGTTCATGTCCAGAGGAAGTTTGGAGAATCATTTATTCAAGAGTAACTTCTTTTTTCACCAATCAAATTATATATATACATATATATGAAATGTTTTTAAAAACAAACTCGAAAGCAGGGTCAGGATTCTCAACATCACTGCCATGGAGCACCAGATTGAAGATTGCCATTGGAGCTGCCAAAGGGCTTGCGTTCTTGCATGGGGCTCAGAATCCTGTCATATATCGTGACTTCAAAACTTCCAATATCTTGCTTCATTCTGTACGTACGTCTGTTATACAGTAGTGCGCGCGTGTGTATATATATCTCAACCCCATCTATATAGCTTCAGTTAAGCTTAAATAATTTTGCTCGTCAGGATTTTACGGCCAAATTATCAGATTTCGGACTCGCCAAACTGGGGCCAGAGGGCTCGAACACGCACGTCACGACTCGTGTTATGGGCACCTACGGTTATGCAGCCCCGGAATATGTATCAACAGGTCACTTAACAACGAAGAGTGATGTTTACAGCTTCGGAGTGGTACTATTAGAGCTGATTACAGGAAGAAGAGCAGTGGAGAAATCAAGGGGTAAGAATGAGCAAAACCTGGTTGATTGGGCTAAACCCTACTTGAACAGCAGTAGGAGGCTGCGGTATATCATGGATCAAAGACTCGGCGGCCAGTATTCCGTGAAAGGAGCAAAACAGATGGCACTTCTGGCTTTGAAATGCATTAGTTTGAACCCGAAGGATAGGCCAAGGATGCCAGCCATTATTGAAACACTGGAGTCCCTGCTGCAGTACAAGGACATGGCAGTCTCCTGTGGTCAATGGCCTGTCTCCACTAAAAAGATTGGAGCTGCTAATTGCAGGGCACAAAGTAGACCTGCTTCAGATGGCGTTCAGAATAAAAAATCCACTTCAGCTAATTCAATTCCAAGGAAGGCTGTATGATTCATTCAGGTCCACCATAATTAATATATATATATATATATCTACTCTAGTATGTATGTATGTATGCATGCATGTAAGTATATATAATTAATGCAGCCCTGCTTTGTAAACATTTAAACAGTGGGAAAAGACCTATATATATATATATATATATATATATATCATGTACACAAGTTTTCAAAATAAGAAATTTACATACGTGTGAGATTCGTGTGTAACTATCTTAAAAATTTATGCATGAAAACGACATGATGCTGATGTATAATGTTCAATTGAAACAACAAATTGTTAGTAATCCGCCAAGCGACCTTCCTTTCGTTGAGCATTGCAGTAGTAGTAGTAATAATATTTCTTAGTAAACATGAACAAAATGAGAAACCAATTTCTTCTCCCTCCCTCTCCAACCAAGTTCACCACCGAGTTCTGCCCAAAGGACACTGCAAAATGCAAGTTCACCACATTTCTCCCAACCCACGATCTTTTCCTTTCGCAGCCAAAAATGATCATCCACAGATCATGCATGCAGCAAATAAGCACCCGGAAAGAAAGAAAACACAAACCTCCTAAGCATTATGGTCGAGATTACCGATCCATCTCTCTTTTTCTTCCTTTTTTCAACAGGGTTTACAACTTACTATCTGCATGGCTGCCAATGCTCCTCGGGAAGTAAGGAGTAAAACTGCAAGCTCAGTTCTCCACAGCCAACAAATCGTGTCTGCAGATATCCCCACGACAAAGAGGGCACACCCTGCAAGCCATAACACGTCAGGACATCCGTAAGGCTGAAACCACAATAATCCTATAGCGATAGCATAAAAGAAAAGAAAGGACATCAATTCCACAACCCAAGATGGCATTCAGTAGGAAATAAAATAACTAGTTGAGTTTTGGAAAACATTTTCCATTTTATATCTCTGGTTTTTTCTTTTCTATTTTAATTTTAAGGATTCCCATCTTCAGTTTTAATTTATACATGACCAACAAAATAAAGCAAATAACAAAAGTTAAAACTCTTGTTTTTTCTTAACTATAACTTCGAAACCTTGTTTTCCAATTTACCAAATTTAGATGAAGCACCTTCTTTTATTTATCACAATATTGAAGTAAAAAGTGGAGATAGAAAATGAAAAACATTTTCCAAACCTAACAGGCCCTTATTAATATTTTCAAAGTTCAGAAATATGGCCAATATTACACACTGGGAAAGCCTGTGTGGGTGTAGTTACAGCCTTGCAGATATTATGCAAGCAAACAAACCTTGTTTTACCAACAAATGTATAAAACGAGTGAGGCAAAGTGCACAAACCTCATAAAAGAGATTTTTTTATTGTAATCCTTACTAAGTTTACACAATGAAAGTGTCAATAGTAAAAATTAGGCAGTGCTCTATCTAGCCAAAAATAATTAAAAGACGGTGGATATATCACAAATTACGTTAATGTTATGTTAATGGGATGAAGGAATCTAATTCTCCATACATTTTACCACAAGGTTAGGCAGCAAGTATAAGACATCCTTCACAATCATATAAAGGATCAACAAAACTTTGATAGGTAGCATTTGACAGATAATTTCCTACCGGAATTACATGAAAAGAAAACAAGGGGTAGATCGATGAGAACATTGAGAAGGAAAGATTACAGCATGCCATTCCAAATGTTCTAGGGCCAACGAGCTGTATGTCATCCAGCATTGTTAGTTTATCCGAATAAAAGAGTTTGTTTTGTAAATAAACTCTAGTTTAGTAGTTATATTAATGTCTCCTACTTAAGGGATTAGAGTTAGTAGTTAAATATAACTAGGACTCCTAATGTAACTAAAAGTCCTACACTTAGAGTCTTTAAATCAGTTTTGTAACGATGAATTATGCAGTGAATAAAAAATTACAGAATAAAAAGATTATTCTGTTTTTCTATATGGTATCAGTCTAATTTCGATCCTCTCGAGAATTTTTCTTTTTCTTTTTCTCTGATGGTCAATCAGAATCAATCAAAGTCGAGTGAGCTGCAATCCTCCTCAACCTCTACTGTCGGTATGGCAGATTTTTCAGAAGTAACAGGTGCGAATGTTACTTGTCACAGATTTGTAGGCACCAATTATCTTGAATGGTCCCAATCTGTTAAGATTTTCCTTGTCGGTCGAGGAACTCTAGGGTACATCACTGGCAAAGTTGAGAAACCCTCTGATGATGATCAGGGTTTTGAGAAGTGGGCTCAAGAGAATGGCAGAGTCATGTCGTGGCTGCTCAACACAATGTCTCCAGAAGTTGGATCTCAATTTCTTCTCTATGAAACAGCAAGTGAAGTTTGGAATGCTGTTCAAGATACCTACTCGAGTACCAACAACAATTCTGAGTTGTTTGGTATTGAGAGCAAGGCTTCAAATTTCAAGCAAGAAGGGATGAATGTTACACAGTTTTATACTGCTTTAACAAATCTATGGCAGCAAATAGATTTGTTTGAGGCAAATGAATGGGAAACTGCCAATGATGCTGCATTATACAGGAAGATCACTACACAAAAGAGGATTTTCCAGTTTTTAAATGGTCTTAACAGAGATTGGGACCCGGTCAAATCCAGAATTCTAAGCTGCAATCCTTTACCCTCTCTTAGGGAAGTATTTTTCTGAGGTCAGGCGAGAAGAGAGTAGAAGATCCTACATGATTCAAGATGCCCCTATTTCTGAGAGTTCTGCCTTGGTTACTCAAACTTCCTCTGCTCCAAAAAGGAAAGGAAGAATGGTGTGCGAGTATTGCAAGAAACCAGGTCATTTGAAGGAGACTTGTTGGAAGTTGCATGGCAAGCCAACTGATTGGAAACCATCAGCCCAAAGGGTTCCTAGGGAATCTTACTCCAATGCAGTCACCACTAGTTCATCTAGTGGTTTCACTAAACAGCAAATGTTAGAGTTGCAGCAGTTGTTCAGCAAATTTAATGGTGCTAGTGACGGGCATCTGGCCTTGGTAGAGGATGAAGGTAACCAGAATCAATCCTCCTCCACTGCTCTTCTTTCTACTACAAATGTCCCGACTTGGATAGTTGACTCTGGTGCTTCTGATCACATGACTGGTAACAGAGATTTATTCTCTACTTTTACTTCTTCTTGCTCAAAGAATTCTATTAGAACTGCCAATGGTTCCCTTGCATCAATTAAAGGAACAGGTTCTGTTTTTATTAACAGTAACCTTCTTATTGAAGATGTTCTTTTTGTGCCTAGTTTGGATTGTAATCTGCTATCAGTAAGCAAGCTTTCTAAGGATCTGAATTGTTCATTTAATTTTACTGATAAAGGTTGTTTTATACAGGCACTGGCTTCGAGGAAGAGGATTGGCAATGCTAGATTGCAAGGTGGTCTTTATATCCTTTCCAGCACCAACAATTCTGCCCATACACCTTTACCACATTGTTTTAATTCCTTAGGACAGTTTGATCTTGTTATGTTATGGCATTTTAGGTTAGGCCATCCCAAATTTTATTATCTTGCAAAAATGTTTCCGGATTTATTTATTAATAAAAAACCGTCTTCTTTTAAATGCCATATTTGTCCAATTGCTAAACAAACCAGAGCAACTTATTTACCATCCTCTCATAAACCCTCACATCCTTTCTCATTAATTCACAGTGATGTTTGGGGTCCTTCAAAGGTGAAGAATGCTAATGGGTGTCGGTGGTTTGTCACTTTTATTGATGATCATAGTCGAACTAGTTGGGCTTATTTATTGAAAGAAAAGTCAGAAGTGTCTACTGTTTTTCAAAAATTCTACAACATGGTAGAAACACAGTTTCAATGTAAAATTCAAATTTTTAAATCTGATAATGGGGGTGAGTTTTTTACACATTCTTTAGGTCAATTCTTTCTTGAAAAAGGTATAGTTCATATAAGCTCTTGTGTTAACACTCCACAGCAAAATGGAGTGGCAGAAAGGAAAAATAGACACTTATTGGAGGTCACTAGAGCCTTACTTTTTACAAACCATGTCCCAAAGTTTTTGTGGGGAGAGGCATTGTTAACAGCTACATACCTTATCAATAGGATGCCTAGTAAAGTCTTACATTATCAGTCTCCTAGGGATGTTTTCTTAAAGAGTCTTCCTCATTTTAAACCCATGTCCTCAGTTCTTCCTTTGAGAGTGTTTGGGTGCATTGTTTTTGTGTATAATTTAGATCCCTCTAGGACCAAATTAGATCCAAAATCTCTAAAGTGTGTTCTGGTTGGTTATTCTTCACTAAAGAAGGGCTACAAATGTTTTCACCCTCCTACTTGTAAATTTTTTACGACTTTAGACATTACCTTTTTTGAACAGGAACCTTATTTCTCCAAGGCTGCAACTCAGGGGGAGATTTACACTGATTTTCAGCCTATTCACAGTCCGGTTCTTCCTCTTATATCCTCTGATTTTTTACCTTCTAGATGTCCTCCTTTACTTGATTCCCAAGTTCCTGTTGAACCTCCTAGATCTTCACCTTCATTCCCAAACAATCATTCCTCCATAACAACTCCAGTTACTTCACAAAGTCAGCCTAAATCACCTTTACAGCCTACTAAACCTTTACAAGTTTATGCCAGGAAAAGAAGGATAATACCAGAGACCATTTTGCAATATGGTATTTGTCGAGAATTGGACTTGAGTCCAGCTGCCAGTGAAGACAATGGAGGTAATGACTCGACTGAAATTCCTTCTCACTTGTTGGAATTTGAATATTTGCCTATTGCTAAGAGAAAAGGGGTTAGACAGTGCACTAAGTACCCTATTCAGAGGTATGCAGCTTATGGAAAATTGATGCCTTCTTTTAGAGCATTTACAACTTGTTTAGATGAAGAACAGATTCCAAAATCGATTGAAGAGGCTTTACAGTGTCCTAAGTGGAAGAGGGCAGTTGAAGAAGAAGTTGAGGCCTTAAAGAAGAACAACACTTGGGTTGTTACTGACCTTCCTCAAGGTAAAAAAACAGTGGGCTGTAAGTGGGTATTTGCTATTAAATTCAATTCAGATGGTAGTATTTCGAGACATAAAGCAAGGCTGGTTGCTAAAGGTTTTACACAAACCTATGGAATTGACTACAAGGAAACTTTTGCCCCAGTAGCTAAACTTAATTCTGTTCGGGTCTTATTAAGCTTAGCTGTGAATTGTGACTGGAATTTGTATCAACTTGATATTAAAAATGCTTTTTTGAATGGAAACTTGGAGGAAGAGGTTTATATGCAGATACCACCGGGACTCGAGGAAGATGGAAATTGCCAAAAAGTGTGCAAACTCAATAAATCACTTTATGGCTTGAAGCAGTCACCAAGGGCTTGGTTTGAGAGATTTACCAGAGCCATTTTGGAGATGGGCTACAAACAGTTTTTGTCTGACCACACACTGTTTTCTAAGGTAACTAAAAACAACAAAAGAGTTATCCTTATAGTGTATGTGGATGATATAATCTTGACAGGAGATGATGAAGAAGGGATATGTTTGTTAAAGAAAAAGCTGAGCAAGGAGTTTGAGATTAAAGACCTAGGAAAACTCAGATATTTCCTAGGCATGGAAGTGGCTAGATCGAGCAAGGGGCTGGTCATAAATCAGAGAAGGTATGTGCTGGATTTACTTGAAGAAACTGGGTTATTGGGCTGTAAACCAGTAGACACTCCAATGGATGCTGGTCTGAAATTTAATAAAACAGATTTAGGGCCAAAAGCAGACAAAGGGTTATATCAAAGACTGGTAGGGAAATTGATATATTTATCTCTAACTCGACCAGATATATCATTCCCAGTAAACATTATCAGCCAGCATATGACTGATCCTAGACAGGAACACATGGAAGCTGCAAAAAGAATATTGAGGTATTTAAAAGGGACACCTGGTCATGGTCTGTTTTTTAGAAAGAGTTTAGACAGAAGTATCAAGGTGTTTTCAGATTCGAGTTGGGCCAGTGAACTCACAGATAGAAGATCTACCAGTGGTTATTGTACCTTTGTTTGGGGTAACTTAGTCACTTGGAAGAGTAAAAAGCAAACGGTGGTTTCAAGAAGCAGTGCTGAAGCTGAGTATAGAGCACTAGCTTTAGGGATGTGCGAAGGAATTTGGCTACTCAAGCTACTTGAAGAACTCGGAATGAATCATGACAAAAAGTTTGAGATTTTGTGTGACAACAAATCTGCAATTCAGATTGCAAAGAATCCTATTCAACATGATCGAACTAAACATGTTGAGATAGATCGACACTTCATAGCAGAAAAACTCACTACTGGAGTTGCATCTTTATCCTATGTTCCAACAGAGGAACAAGTGGCAGACATCCTTACAAAGGCTCTGCCAAAGATCCTATTCGATAAGTTTATGTTCAAGCTGGGATTATACAATGTATACTCTCCAGCTTGAGGGGGAGTGTTAGTTTATCCGAATAAAAGAGTTTGTTTTGTAAATAAACTCTAGTTTAGTAGTTATATTAATGTCTCCTACTTAAGGGATTAGAGTTAGTAGTTAAATATAACTAGGACTCCTAATGTAACTAAAAGTCCTACACTTAGAGTCTTTAAATCAGTTTTGTAACGATGAATTATGCAGTGAATAAAAAATTACAGAATAAAAAGATTATTCTGTTTTTCTATAAGCATCACCTTTTGGCAGTTTTATATATGTTGTATCACCATTTACCACAAAAACATAAAAAATGCATTTTCCGAAATTTTCAAAGGGGAATATTGATGAGTCTTTCAATTATCATATGTCTAGGTCTTTCTGTTTCGCTTCACTAATCTTAATGATAACATGTAGTGTGCAACGCAACCTATGTTCTACTTCAGGTGAAGAAATGGAAAGTCTATTCTATCTAGTACACCCTTAACCATATATTTACCACAGTGTTATCTTAAAAAAGAATTGCAATAGTAGTTGTTAACCTTATACCTGTGAATATCCTTGAGCCACTTGTCTATACAAGTTCTGTAGAATTCATGATTACAAGGCAATATCCGCATGCTATCCCCCTCCTCATACTCCACAAGGCATATGTAGCATCTGTTAATTGAATATAAAAGACAAAACATTAAGACCCAAAAGATGTCTCATTGCAGACTAATGCCATATGAAGTTACTGAAAAAGAAAGCATACTGAAGGGTTAAGGCCCTTAGAAACCACATCCACATATCCCCCGCTTTATATGTCTATGCAGGTAGACAATACCTAAATCTGATTAAAGTTCCATCTCTAGCTCTCCTGATTCCCTCTATTACCATTGAATTCAAGACCGATAAAATTAACATGCAATTTTCTGTTTGTTTTTAAACGAACCAAATTCCATCAGTTTGGAGCAGTTCAGTTCATCGGTCTTTTAATTAAAAAAACAGTTTTATATAGCATTTTCACTAATTTAGACAATAAAATTTATTTTTATATTATCAAAAAAAATTATAAAGTGAATACAAAATAGAATTCAGTTTGGTTTGAATAAGGGTTTTTAACATCTGAACCAACAACCAAACCAAATTTATTCAACTATCACCCGAACTGAAGATTATGGTTTGCATTGTTTTCAGCTTTCTTGGAATTTTTTGCTCAGACCTAGAGAATTTGAATGCTTTTATTCTCGATACTTCAAGTAATAATTTCACATCTCCAATTTGCATCCATGTTATCTGTGCATATTACTCCAAGTTTATATGTCTATATTTTAAAGTAACAAGTTACTCGTAGCTACAAAAACATAATAGATTAAAGTCAAATTGGAGTACTCTAGACAGGAATATTGCATATGGAACACATCTCAACCAATATTGGTGGCTAATGATGGGATAATTAAATTAATTATTCCTTCTCTCATAAGTCATTGACTTGAGAATTCATGCCATTAAACTTCAATTTCATATTTACATAGAATTAGGCTTGTGAATCCACACAAGAGATTACCAATGAGGTCAGCCAATGATAGACCTACTTGATTGTTAGACACCAAACCTTCTTGAGCCTACTAATGACTATAACTTGGAAGCATGCTTTAACATTTATCGTCCATAAAGAGCCAAGACTTAATCTCCTCCATGATAATGAACTAGCAATCATTCTTCTTTCGGGGTTCACTTAATGTGCTAAATTAGCTGATTGAATATTGATTTTAAGCCATTCAGCTTTAAATCATTCCAAACAAAGAAAATTTTCAGCTACCTTATTATTTTAGAGTCTCATGTTGTCATTAGCTTAATTATAGTTATGATATATGTCAAGAAGACTCATTATCAGTCTACAAACATACTGTAGTTTAGAAAGCTTTCACTTCCTTCTTTCTACAACTGATTATGTTTCATCTAAGCTTATGATACAGATTTATAACTTACTCTGAGCTAAAATGCCCACCACATATTCTTTCATTGCAGATCCATTTAAAGTCGAGGCATATGCAGTTAAATCTCATCATCAACTATCTCTCAGAGACAATTTTTCAAGTGTGTTTCACATTTTTCAAATAGCAGAGGAAAATAAATACTTACTGTCCAGCCTCATCATTATGAAGTCTGTTTGACTTCTTGTATACTTTGACAGGAAGGGATTCCACAACTTCATTAGGTGCAGGAACAGATCCAATTGAAGACACAGAAGGTCGAGACCGTAAAACCACTGATTGCTGGTGAATTTCATCCAGAACGTAGTTAAAATGCATAGAAATTTAACTCCAAGAGATAGATGCAAGATAAAGACAGAAGATCACCCAGAGAAGGCAATAATAACATAACAAATTAAAATCACCTCAAACAAAGCTTCAGCTAACATAACAATTCTGGATATACTAGCCCTAGCACTTGTATCATCGTTTGAATTTGAATCTCGATTATTTACACGGCACGTGCATCGACCAGTTCTATGTTGACCAGGTAATATACAAGACCTTTCATCGTTTGAAGAGCTCGAACCTAAAACAGTCACATTGGTCAGTAACTAACCAAAACAGAGAAGAACAATATTCAATCAACTTATGGCAGAATGGAATGCAGGCAAAACCTAAAGAAGAAGCAGACACAATAAGGTACAAATAAAGCTCTAGGAAAAATTGTTAGCCATAGCAATTGTTGTATTCAAAATGTTAATTTAGAATGTAATCAGATGCCGCTTCACCTTTAACCTTCCTAGAACATTCGCTTTTCACCTGATCCGGCTCAGATTCCGGTTGGTGAAATTAGAGCCGTAGTCTTCATAAGGGGGTTCAGCAGATCCAGAAGGCGGACCAACTCCAAGGCAAGAGGATAGGAAAACCCGGTTCTTCCCAATAGATCTTCTCGACGAGGAAGCTCCTCCTATGCAAGAACCCTTGCTCCCGCCTGATCCCATCTTCAACCTTAAACACAAACAAACAAAAGGAAATGGGGAAAAACTAAGTCTAATTCACAACTTAAATGACCACATAACTATTTAACCGGTATACTTTCAATTTCGTAAATATCTGTTATCAATTAAGTTATATACGTTAAAATTTAATAAAAAATAACGTTATAATTAATAAAATTTTATATAATTACACATTCAGTCCTTACTAACAGAAATTTATATAATTATACATTCAGTTTTTATTACTTATACATCATGTCAATTTGGCCATTTAAATAGTTTATTTTTTTTGACTTAACAGTCAAATAAGTGCCCAAACTATATTTTTTTACTAGTTATGTGCCTAAATTTTATTTTGGGCCAAATAGGTGCCTAACGTTTTCAATGTTATTCAAATAGGTGTCCCGCCGTTACTGTTCGTTAATTTTCACAGCTAACTTCTATTATCTGACATGTGTCATCGTTTTAAATTTCTGAAATTATATTTAAAAATCAATAAAAACAAAAATAACTTCAAATTTCACAAAATAGCCCTAAATTTTAAAACCTTAACACCCAAAACTCAAATTCTGATTTGACCTAATTTCGCCACCGATTGCCACAATGTTGCCCATCACATCTATCGTCGGAGCATCACGACCATTTACCTTACCACCTTGTCGCCGAAAGTTGACTAACGCCGTGCGAAACACCAAAATTGTCAAATAATCCATTCGAATGATTCGCGAAAAACGACAACATAACGAACGTGAACACTGTGTGGGTCGTTCGACGAGGAGGGGGAGCTTCATTCTGTAGCTGAAAACGCGACCAATGCCAGTAAAAGTAGCTGGATTTGGAGTTTAGGGATTTGAAGACTATTTTGGGATTATTTGAAAATTTTAAGATATTTACAAAATTTTAATTTATTTTAAAAAATAAAATTCGAAAAATATTTAATATTGCCACGTGTTGTTGATTGGATAACGAAAAAGATTAATGCCCGTCACAACTAAACCTTAAATGGGTCACGGAATAAAACGTTAGACACCTATTTGGCCCAAAATATAGTTTAAGCACCTATATGAAAAAATATATAGTTTGGGCACTTATTTGACGGTTAAACTTTTTTCCCTCAAAATCTTTGTTCGTCTCATTCTCCTTTCTTCTCCAACTTTCCACCATTGTTGTCTCAACAAACTAATAGTTGCAAAGGCGCGTGAAAATGTAACTACAACTAGGGATGTGTAAAAAAATTCGATTCGAGTAACCCGATCTGTTTGTCCGATGATCCGATCCGAAAATATGGATATCTGATCCGTTTTTAAATTATCGGATAATTCGAATCGGATATCCGGTAAAAATGTCGGATAATCGGATCGTATACGGATCGACCTAAAAGTGGATTCGGATTATCCGAAAACCCGATTAAAATTTTAAGATTTTTTTAGCCCTAGCCGGCTAGCCCAAGACCCAAATTTGTCTAACATTAAGCAAACCCAATTAAAAATTAAAATCCCTCTCTGTCGAAAATTCCCCCTAATTCCCAAATCAAGCTTCCAAATCTCCACCTTCAGCAGCCTCCACTCACTCACCGTTGCCCCTCATCAACGTCGTAACTGCTCGACGTCGTTGCTCACGCCTCACTCCACCGGTGACTGGCGGCTGGTTATCTTCTCTCACGTGCCACGAGTAACGACTCTGTCTCCTCCCACACTCTCAAGTCTCAACTCTCGATCAATGACGGGCCGAAACCCTCCTCAAGGACTTGAACCTCCATCTCAATCGGGGTAAGATTTCTAATTTTTTTACAGTTCTTTAAAAGAAGTTGGATAGAAACGTTGGGGGTCTTAGTTTGTTCTTCATCGTCTGTACAAGGTCCTTTCATGGTGGGGTCTCTTTTTTTCAACTTTTAAGCACTTAATTTTTGAATAAATGTATCAGAAGAAACCCTAAAATGCTAAGGGAAACAATGGTTGAAGCTGTTGATTAGGATACTTTGTCATTTCATTTTTTTAATGGGATAGGTGTGTTTGCTCAAGGTCTTGTTGTTTATACTATTAAGTATTAATGCTATGCTCTGTTCTTGTGTTTTTAAATTAGGATCAAGTAAATTTCTTTTACCAAGAGTGAGAATTAGAAACTAGGATTGAGTAAATTTGTTTCAGAAGACTTTCCAGGGTAGAAAAATAAGAGTGTGATTTTCTGATGTAATTTTATTTTTATGTAACAATGCAAAGCAGTTGAATTCGGTCGAATCCGACGCCGTGTTAACGACTTAAATTCAATCAAATAAGCGTTTGCACTGCCTTTGACTTGTGAGACGTTTTTTGCGAATAAAATCTGAACTCTTCTTGGTGTTGATAGATGATCCACTTTTAGGCTATTGTGTTTATGACTACCCATGTTTTCGACTTATCATCATTTTGAATTTGATTATTGGATTGAGTTTAATAAGTTGCATATGCCGGAAAACAATTAGAATTTAGGTTTTTGGTATATGAGTGTTTGAAGTTTGCTATCCAACTTCTTATATAATAAATTATATTTGCTTACATAAAAAAAACAAATGCATGGATATGATGTTTTACAAGTTTGGAGAATACAAATTTTAATGCTTAGATTTGAAAGTTTACCAGGCTGGTTTTATTATTGTGAGTCAACAATTATTGACAATAATTTAGCCGCATGTAGTCTTTCACATTAAGATTTGTATTCTCCAAATAAATAAATACAAGTTTGCTATCCAACAATAAATTAAGATTTGTATTCTACCAACAATAAATTATAGTAGTAATAAATCTTAATGCTTAGATTTGAAAGTTTACCAGTGATAGCAATGTCTCTGGCGAGGAGATAATAAACAAATAAATAAATAGAAAAAAATTTGGCTTTGCCTTTCTTGTGCGAAATCTCAATCTACACTTATGTTTTTAATGAGATCTACCAGGCTGGTTTTTAGTAGCACTAGATTCGATGCACTTACTACTGGTCTTTAGCTATTATAGAAGTTTATTTCTTATAATTTTAAAGGTATATTAAGGCTGGTTTTTTTTGGGGGCTCACTCGACATATGTAATTCTTATCCTAGAAGTTTGAAGGAAAGAAGTTTGAAGTTTAACTTTCTTAAGCAACAAAATATTTTTTGTCATGTTTCTGGAAATATGTTGAAGTAAAAAGATTATAGGAGCTTCTGATTTCCTTCTTGATGTTTGCAACTTGTTGAGATTAGATGCGTTAAACATAAGAATTATCATTTGATGCCTTAAACATGAGAATTATCATTTGATGTCTTGTTATTATTTGGTTGTAGAATATTCTAGGGTAAACTACACAAATGACCACTGAACTATGGGTTTGGTGTTAAATGACCACTATATTATTTTTTGTCGCAAATGCACCACACAACTATTTAAATGGTTCCATTTTAGCCACACGCCGTTAAAAAATGAAAAAGTTGACGGAACTGTTAAAAAAATTGGTATAATTATACATTTGGTCCTCTATATTTATACAATATATCAATTTAGTCCTAATTTTAATCTAATAAAATAAATTAATTATTCAATAAGATGACAAGTGCTTGCCACTGGACCAAGCACTTTTTTGTGCTATAAGATACAATCTTTGAAATATATTTAAGTAGTATTAGTGCCCACAAAAATTGAAGAAGAGAAATATTATCTTCTGCGCTAAGAATTTCACCATCATCATGTCTCCATAAAACATTGCCACAATGCAACCCTCCTACCTTTGCAAATCAAATCAAATCAAACCTCGGAATCGAAATATCATACTAAAGGAACTTGGGAACCCACAGACTAACTGATCATACACCATAATGCAACCCTCCTATCCCTGGGAAATTAGATCAAACCTCCGAATCGAAATTCGGAAACTTGTCAAATACATAATTAGTTGGATTGAGAAGTGTATACAAATAGCATTTCTAGATCTTCCATATTAATGGGTGATTAGCAATCTGTGTTGATTTCTATCCACAACCACACCATGAAAGAACAATTACAAAGGAATTTCTCATCCGAATAAATTGCATAGTTTGGATTAATGGTGAGTGCAACGTTATAACCATTAATCCAACATTATGTACCTTAGTGTGACTTTCTTCTTTGGGGCTGCTTTTCAGTAGCTAATCTGAAGATTCAGTAAACCTATGACAAGCAAAACAATCAATCAAACATCAACTCTGCAGGGTAAAAAGAAATGGTAAAATCTGGAGAGGGAAGACTTGCCAAAGCAAAGACATGAGCAGCTATTAAGAGAACCACCAATAAGGGTACGATATCCAGAAACCATGGGCGCAAAGGTTGTGCTTCCTTGGCCATTTCAATTGCTGGGACCGGAAAATTTAGAGGAGGATCTTTTCGATAAACCCTAAACCCAGGGTTTTGTAATTTCTATGTGCGTTGCCGATGAGCCTGAGAAGCCTTGAACCAATTGACCGGGCCCGATTATTTGTTTTCCGGGCACTAATACTACTTAAATATATCTATCAAAGATAGTATCTTATAGCACAAAAAAGTGCTTGGCCCAGTGGTAAGCACTCCCCCTTGCATTCTAAGGTCTCAGGTTCGATTCTTCTTAGAAGCAATCTCCTTGTTAACATTTTCTCACCTCCAATTGAGTGTGACACGTGTCACCACCTGACTGGAGGTGGAAAATAAATTAAATAAAAATAATTAAAGATTTTCAATAAGGTGGTGACATGTGTCACCATCTTATTGAATAATTAATTTATTTTATTAGACTAAATTGATATATTGTATAAATATAGAGAACTAAATGTGTAATTATACCAATTTTTTTAACAGTTTAGTCAACTTTTTCGTTTTTTTTAACGGCGTGTGGCTAAAATGAAACCAGTTAAATAGTTGTGTGGTGCATTTGCGGCAAAAAATAATATAGTGGTCATTTTGATACCAAACCTATAGTTCAGTGGTTATCTGTGTAGTTTACCCAATATTCTATCATCTTTTGATGAGAATGAAGACGGTGACTCTGTATTTACTGATTCGACGAGGGACGAGTTTGATGAGGAGGAAAGGCAACCACCAAAAAAAAAAGAAAAATGAGAAAAAAGGTCCAACAACAAGTGATACTACTTTAGGGAAGAGGAAAAAAATGTCTAAGTGGTGGGCTCATTTTTCGGTTGATGAGGAAGATGCCTCTTATGCTTCTTGTAAGTATTGTCAACACTGTATTGGTTGTTCAACTAAAAATGGCACCACTCCATTAGCAAATCACATTAATAGGTGCAAAAAGTATCCCCAAATTTGGATAAGATCCAAAAGTTGATCAATCTTGAAACTAAAACACTTGTAAATGAAGATGGAACTACTAAAATCGTTAATGTTCCAAAATTGTGGGAATTTGATAATGATTTGTGTAGGGAGAAGCTTGCTAAAATGCGTGTTGTGGATGAATTGCCTTTTGCTTTTGTTGAACGTGAAGGCTTTGTTGACTTTTGTAAGGCTTTAAATCCTCTCTTTAGGCTTCCTTCCCGTACTACTGTCAATAGATATTGTTATGCTCTCTTTATTGAACAAAGAAATAAGTTGAAAGTTTCTTTTAAGAACTTGCATTCTAGGGTTTGTTTAACCACCGACACTTGGACATCAGGTCAAAATTTAAGCTACATGTGTTTGACTGCCCATTTTATTGATGATGATTGGAATTTACATAAGAGGATAATTAATTTTTGTCCTATTACTGGTCATTTCGAACAACTTATTGGTAGAGCAGTTGAAAAATGTTTGATTGAATGGGGTTTGAAAAACATTATGACTGTGACCGTAGACAATGCTAGCTCAAACGATTTAGCAATTGATTACTTAAGGAGAAGACTTAACATTTGGGAGTCTAGTTTGTTGGAGGGTAAATATTTACATATGAGATGTGCGTCTCATATTTTGAATTTGATTGTAAGAGAGGGTTTGAAAGAACTTGATTTGTCAATTATGAAAGTTCGAGCTCTTGTTACTTTAGATGTTGAAACAAGATGGAATTCAACCTTTTTAATGCTTGAATTTGCTATCAAGTTTAAAAAGGCATTTTCTAGTTTATACATGAAAGATTCTTCTTGTTTCAAGGAACTTAGAAAGTTTGGTGATGGTCCCAAGGAAGATGATTGGAAAAGGGTGGGCAATTTTTTTTTTACCTTTCTTGAGTGTTTTTTATGATGCAACATTGAGGCTACACTACAAAAAAATGTACATATACCGACGCTAATTTATACCGACAGACAAAAAGCGTCGGTATAAACATCATATACTGACGGAAAATAGCACTGTCGGTATAGGTTTAAAATATACCGACAAATAATATGAGTCGTCGGTATAGGTTAGCCATATAGCAACGGTTTTGTTCTGTGCGTCGGTATAGGTTAACCATATAGCGACGGTTTCGTTCTGTGCGTCGATATAGATATAGGGTTTATCGACGATAAATATTATATGTCGGTATAGAGTGTAAGTAAATTATATATCAACGGAATATCGTGTCGTCGGTATAGGTATGTTTAAAATTTTAGATTTATTTAAAAATAAAAAAAGGAACGAAACATAAAATACCCAAAAAAAAAATTAAAATCTCTAATTCCCATTCTCTCCCCCTTTGCTCAATCGCTTCTTCTCTACTCCTTCACAGTTGTTCAAGTCAGCGTTGCACCGACCACCAGGTAATCATCTTATTTCTTTCTTTTCTTCACTGCTCCTTCCCCGTTCTTCTCTGCTGGTAATAGATTGCTTCAAGTTTTATATATTGAGAAAAATATTAAATGATTTTACATTTTCTTGACATTTTTAAATATGTCTTTCAGGTTTTAAATCGATTGCTATGACCGATTCGAGAAGGTAAAATATCTCATCCTTCTTCTCTTTGCTTTTTTTTTAAATGGTTTGGATATGATGTAATGAAGAAAAAAAATTTCCAAAGAGGATTTTAGCAATACGCTTCGAGTACTGGTAGCGACGGATTGTCATTTAGGTTATATGGAGAAAGATGAAATACGACGACATGATTCTTTTCAAGCATTTGATGAAATATGTTCAATAGC
This sequence comes from Hibiscus tridactylites, assembly GCA_958450335.1. Taxonomy (NCBI): domain Eukaryota; kingdom Viridiplantae; phylum Streptophyta; class Magnoliopsida; order Malvales; family Malvaceae; genus Hibiscus; species Hibiscus tridactylites. Next base: position 53,257,477 of record OY288282.1, read on the forward strand.
AGAGGAAAAACAGGTGATTCTTTTGCTTCTCTTTTTTTGAAGTTTCCTTATTGGCTATTGCTATATTCCATGGAATATTTTTATATTCGATATGATTTTCCCTGAAAAGAAAAACGGAATCTCTGTCTTGATTTCTAGTAAACTTCATGTTTTCAAGTGTTAGTATGCGCTGATTTATATTTGGTGTTTAGGTGGATTTTTTTACTCCTTGGTGGAGACCTCTTCCATGAAAATAAGCCTTCGAGGATGACTTTAGTTAAGGCCATTGAGATTATTCGTCGGCATTGCCTTAATGATCAACCGGTCCAGTTCCAAGTTGTTAGCAACCAGACTGTGAATTTTCCAAATACGTAATGCTTCTCACTCTTTTCTCAGTGTTATAGTTGCTGATTTAATGTCTTGACCAATGTAGTTAATGTAATTGAAGTTTATAACTTGTTTCCTGGATTTGTATGTGCTTTGATAGCTGTTAATATGTGATTATTCTCTTTCCATTGGTTGCTCGACAAATGTTTTGAAGAATATTATTACATTTAGCTTGTAACAGGCATTTCTCTCTTTACAGATTTGGGCATGTGAATTATGAAGATCCCCACTTCAATGTTAGTTTACCAGTGTTTAGTATTCATGGAAACCATGATGATCCTGCTGGAGTGGTAAGGAGCTTATGGAAACTCTGCTCTCCCCACCTTTTTTTTCGTTTTAGAGATAATTCTTGGTTGCTCAATATTCTTTGTTCCAATTTTGGTGTCCCATCCTATGTTTGTGCTATAAATCACCAATGTCATGCCTATCTGTATATATGGGAGTGAATAGCAGATAAAACTTTCCAGCCGTTTACTCCCTTTCTTGATTTGTTCGATAATCATGTTTTTGTGGAGTGCGCAAGTCTACAATTCTCAATATTTCTATGAGCATTCTATTCATAACTGTTTATTGGTGACAGGACAACCTTTCTGCTGTTGATATTCTATTTTATGATCCTTAAATTGTAGTGTAACAAAACTGTGCAGAATTATAGTATAAAACAGTGTCATTTGTGCTTTAGAATTGTGCAGAAATTAGATTAAAACTATGCAGTTTTGGACAAGCTTAAAAATGCAGTGACTTGCAAATTTGGTGTTTAGGGTAAAAGTGTCAATATTACCGACGGTGTTTTGTCTGTCGGAATTTCCCTTTTGTCCGTCGGTAAAAGTGTTTAGGGTATATACCAACGGATATTTGGTGTTTTACTGACAAATTTGTGTCCGTCGGTATATGTCACTTTTTTTGTAGTGCTATCTAGTTCTCACTATGTGACTTGCAACTCTTATGCGCATGAAATTTATGGAACTAGATTAATGATTTCGAACAACATGGGTGATGATGATGATGACGATGTTAGGAAAATGGCCGCTCAAATGATGTCTAAGTATGACAAATATTATAGAAACATTGATAATATCAATATTTTGGTGTTTGTGGCTGTAATTCTTGACCCTCAAGATTAAAATGATTTTACAATCTTTGTTTGACTTCTATGCTTCTTCAATGCCTCACTCAAAACAAATGATACATCTTCTTTTACTTCTCCCATTATCTCCCCTTTCACTCGAAGTGGGATTCAAAGTGTGAGTAAGGTTGATCTTCAACAACTCATGACTTCAAAATATCAAAGAGATACGAGTTGTTCGCTAATTACTGCTAGCAAAAGTGAGTTGGAAAAGTATTTAGAAGATGCTTGTGAGTCTCATGCTCCGAACTTTGAAATCTTACAATGGTGGAAAGATCAACAAAAATATCCAATTCTTCATAAGATGGCTAAAGATGTGCTTGCCATACCCATTTCGACTGTAGCTTCTAAGTCAGCTTTTAGCACCAGAGGTCGTGTCCTTGATTCTTTTCGTACTTCATTGACTCCGAAAATAGTTGAAGCACTTGTTTGCACTCAAGATTGGTTATGCACCACTCGATCACCTCTTATAATTGAATAAAATTTGCATGCCTTGGAAAAATTGGAGGAAGGTTAGTTAGTTTACTTTTATTGTTTATTCGATATTAAAATATAAATGCATATTTTAACCTTGTTTTTATTTTATTTCATATGTTGTAGGCATGAAGGGTCTAACTTTGGAGCAACCGGACATCATAATTGATGAAACAAATAATAGTTTGGATGATTTCTAATTTTACTATGTTTGTTGACTTGTTGGGATTCTTGTAGTATTTTATTTTTAGCCTTTGAGTATTGAACTTTATTTTGATTTTTGAGTACCTAATGATCTATGGTTGAAGAACTTTAATGACTTGTTGGGATTCATGTAGTGTTATTGTTGACTTGTTGTGTTTGATGACTAAGTGACTATAATGTTATTGTAATATTATTTGCTCACTGTCATAGTGTCACTGCAATGTTATTGTGTGGCATTATATGAAAATTTTTAATTAATTTATTTCTTTTGATTTTAATTATATATATATATATTATAGTATTGTGTAATATGAAAATATGTAATTTTTAGTTTAAAAATATGTGTAAAATTATAAATTTTAAATCTGAAAATTTTGTTAAATTAAGTAATAAATTCGGATTCGGATATCCGATCCGAAATTTCGGATATCCGATCCGAAATTTCGGATATCCAGTTTTTCGGATATCCGATTTTTTAGGATCGGATACATATCACTATTATGACTATCTGAAATATTCGAATATTCGAAATATTCGGATCGAATATTATTCGTATTCGACAATGCACACCCCTAGCCATAGCACGTTTGCACAAGGTAACATCACCTTGTAGTTCCTCAAGCTTGGCACGCATACTGGCAAGTTCTTGTTGGCAAGAATCACATACCTTCGAGAGCTCTCCCATGAGAAGACCGCAGATTTGCCCAATCTCCGTGTGCAGGGTCTCCTCTAGCTTGATCCTCATTGCCCTCACAGCTGTGTGGATCTCGACATCCTCTAGGCCTTCCACTCGTTGGGTAAGGTCGTCCACCTGGGTGCTAACACCCACCACATTCTCCTCGACGTGTGTTAGACGAGTCTCCAAGCTAGAGATCATGTCTCTTGACTTGGCCCTTGGCCTTGTCGTCGCAAGGTCGACCATCTCCTCGGGCCCTCGTTGCTCATTCCTGACCTCCGTGTCAGATGAGCTTACCACTTTGCTCTTGCCCGATTTAGCCATGTCCCGAGCGAATCAAACTTGCTCTGATACCAACTGTCACGGACTTATTTTCTCAAACCAATCCGTGCGACGCTAACACTCCCGACACAATGTTAGCAAGTCTTTCCCACGCGATTGCTATGGCTAAACACACACAAAAATGGAGAAGGCAAGAGAGTTACAAGGAAAGGAACCTTGTATTGAACTCTTAAGAAATCTTTACAAGAGAGAACTTATGTGAATTGTAGGATTTTTGGGATATGTTACAAATGACCTTAGCTGGCCTATTTATAGTCTCCAACCTCCTCAATAGACGGTGGAGATTGATTTGATCGGATAGCTCATATTATGACTCCCAAAATATCTAAAAGACCCATAATGTTCTAGAGAACTCTATACATCCCTAATTATCTAAAGTGTTCTAAAGAACTCCCTATAGTTCTACACTTATCTATACAAATCTCTAATCATCCACACGCTTCTAAAGAGTTTCAGACATCTCTAGAGTAGTCTCGATTCTTCCATAGTCTCCCAGGATCTTCTGTAACATTCTAGATCCTTCTAGAATGTTCTATATGCTTCCAGCATGTTCCAGGTTCTTCTAGAATGTTCTGAAACCTTCAAGAATCTTCTAGAGTCTTCTAGAATCTTCCAAGGCGTTCTAGGTGTCTCTTGACCTTTGGAGAGCCTCCCGGATCGTTATAGACTTGTGTAGGATCTCCTGGAACCTCCTAGATTCATGTGGGGACGTTTCAAGATGGTTGTGAGCATCTCTAGGTCGTTCTAGAACCTTCCTTTGTTCATGCTTGGCCTTAAAACGCTCAAGGCATTTCATTTTGCCTTGGTTGGCCCGAGTGCGCCTAGGGGGCACTCCTCGGTCAGTCCTGGTGCACTTTGACGGGGCGTGACAGTAATCTATCCTCTAAGGGTAAGGATTGCGCCGCCCAATCCGAGAGTCGTTGTCACACATTCTCAAGGAGGTATGATTAAGTCACCATAATCACTTTTGTGTGTAGGAAGTGGACTCTAAGGTACTTACCGATCGAGGTCCGAAACCTCCTCAAAGGTTTGTTTTTTCTTTGTAAAAGAACTTATGTTTTTTAATTCGTAAGTCATTTTTTCAAATTTTCATTTTTAAAATATAAATATCCAAAATAATATTATTTTATATATTTAATATAGATATAATTTTATAATATTAATTTTTTAAAAATATTAACTATTAAAATATTTAAAGTATAGTTATTAATAATTTATATTAATATAATATAATATTTATACTTTAATATAATAATTTTGACTATTAAAAGAATATATACTATTTTTATTTTTAAAATATAATAATTTATTAATATTATTAATACTAATTATTAGTTTATAAAAATAATATTTAATATTATATTATTATATTGACACAAATAATATTTATTAGTTATTATAATATTTATTAGTTATTGAGTTTTTATTGATGAGTAATTTTAATTAATGTTTTTTTATCAATATAGTATGATTTTATTCAAATACGAGAATCATACATAAACAAGTTAACACAAGCCTCATTAAAAATTTTCCTAACCTAAATTAGAAAAAAAAATACTCATACTAACCCTAAACATTACAACAGAAACGCAAAAATACACCAAAAAAACACACGAACCAAAAAAACTAACACAACCACCCCGCAAGCTACCATATGCATTCCCTCAACACTCTCTGCTGCTATTTCCAAAACACAAAACAAAAGCCACCTTGCCATTACCCCAGTAACGCACAATATCAAATCATCGCCTGAAACATGGAATCACGATCGACCCCGCCCTTGACGAGTGCATCTGTCGTACCATTAGCTTCACGAAATACATTATTGAAACACACACACGATAATAAAGTAATATCGGCATCAATCCACTGGAAGCAACGCTATAACCGCCATGAACGATCTTTATAACTTAAAATCTATAAAACCACAATTTTGGAATCGGATTCAATTACGAAGGATGTACCATACCACCCTTGTGACATGACTAACAATTCTAACGCAAATTGAATCGCTCACAATTTAACTTCATTCGAATCCATTATAATATTCTGGTACTATTTTTAAAATATTAATTATTAAAATTTTAAAATATGTTATTAATAATTTTTAACAATATAATAGAATATTCTTCTTTCAATAAGTATTTAATATAATTAAGAATATTTATTATTTTAATAAAAATATAATAGTCTTAATATTTTTATTTATAAAATTATAAAAGTAATGTTTTAATAAAGTTATATTGACATAAATAATATTTACTAATTATTATAACATTTTAAAAATATATCGTTTAACTTTTAATAATGAGTAACATTAATTTATGTATTTAGTATTAATATAAAGTTTTAGTATTATTTTTAAAAATACTAATTATTAAAATACATTTAATATTTTTAATACATATTTTTTATTTTAATAAGTAATGAATAATATTAATCATTTAATAAATTATACTAGTCTTACCATTTATAAAATTATAAAAACAATATTTTAATATAATATTGGCATAAACAATATTAACTAAATTATTATAATATAATATAATAATAATAATAATAATAATAATAATAATAATAATAATAATAATAATAATAATAATAATAATAATAATAATAATAATAATAATAATAATAATAATAATAATAATAATAATAATAATAATAACAATTATTTTTATAATGAATAATATTATTTACTATATTTGATATTTGCAATGAATAATCTCTAAAAAATTTACCAACTAGCAAACATATACAATACAATAGAGTTCATTGATGATTGTCGAGTTGAGTGTTTTTGTTTTATTGGTGTTTGTTTGATGGTGCTTTTATTGGTGTGTTTCTTTTTACACTATTGTGTTGTACTCTTTTTCTCCATTTAAGATTAGGGAGGTTTTTAATGAGGCACATAGTAGTGATGCCTTTTATGATTTATCTTTCTATAAAATCATACTTCTTTGCCGATAAAAAAATACAATAGAATTCATTTAAGGAAATCGCCTATTTATTTAAAATGTCACAAGAACTTGATTTTATCTCTTATTGAATTAAGTTAAATCTTTAAATATAAAAAGGTTTTCAATGTAATTTTATTTAAGGTTAACTACTGGGATGGTCACTTATGTTTCCCCCTAGTACAGAGTTGGTCTCCGATTTTTGAAATCGACCAGTAAGGTCAGTTACGTTTTCGATCTATAAACTTTTAGTCACTAAGATGTTTGTTTCCGTTAAACTTAAACGGAAGGTTGATCTGGCATAATAAAAAAAAGATAAATTACCTAAATAGTCCATAAATTATTACTTCACTTCTATTTAACCACCGAAATAAAAACAATTTGTATAATTTCACAATTAATCTTCCATATTTACAATTTTTTTATTTCTTCTCCCCTCCACCATATTCCATATTTTGTTTCATCTGATCCTGAAAAGCAGCAAGGCAGTTTCGTCTTTGGTGGAGAGTTACGGTTACTACAGGTACACGCGTTGGTCATCTGCCCTTCCTTTCCACCACCTTGTATACCAACCATTGTATCACCAACGTCTCATGGTCTGCCCATAAAAGGCCTTTCTGCTCCAGCATCGGAGCCTACTGTCATGCTTAACAAATCAAAAGTGCCCAGATATGGAACCAAAGAGGCAATTACTCCTAATTTATCTTACCAATGGCATTCCTTTTATATTTCTATCTGATTGCTGTTATTTTGTATACTGACGGCCTTTTAGACGTATTCTCAATGGCTCCTTGTCTAGTTTTTGGAAAACAGTTTGCAACATAGACAATGCATTAAAACCTGTGTTAGGTTCGATGCTTGCAATTCCTAGAGTCCTTAGGACATATTATACATCCACTCCATTTGAGAGTTTAACGCTTTTTAAGGGTCCTTAAAATCTAATTCAAGAGACAAACAAGGACGGAGCTTGCATGCCTTCCTTCACCCCAAATCTGCAGATAGACCCAAGATTCAATTGCTTGAGAAGATTTAACAGTTAATCAAATTATTAGTTCATTGTGCATGCGAGCATAGCTGAACATTGAACTTGAATATTTATATTTTATTGCTTGCTTATAGGGCCGGTCCTGGGCTTTTGGTGGCCCATGGCAAATATAAAAATGAGCATCGAATTAGTAATTTAAATTGCGGTTGTAGTTGTATTTACAACCATGTTAGGTCTTATTGTGGTTGCGGACATTATAGATACTATTTCGGTCACTACGAGTATCACGGTTGTGAGATCTCTTAATAACATATGTTATTGTGGACATAACAGTTGCGGGTACCACATTGTCAGATGGTGTCGTTACTCATGGGCGGGTGTAGCATATAAATTGGGCGCAATTATCCCCCACTTGATTTGTTACGGTATGAGATTTTCAAGGAGGTAATATAGATTTTTTTCATAAGAAATATTAGATTTGACCACACTTAATTTGTTGGGGTATGACGTCAACAAATAGAAATCCTCTGCCCCTTTTCGGAGCCCTTATTTATGCCCCACACTAAAAATTAGGTTTAGGGTTTAGAGTTTAGGGTTTAAGGTTAGGGTTTTTTGTTATGGTTTAGGGAATTTAGTGTAGGGTGTATTTTTTAGGGCATATGGTGTAAGGTTTAGGATTTAGAATTTAGGGTTGGGGTTTGCAATTTAATTTTTAATGTTTTTGAGTGTTGGGGCATAGAAATGAACACCGAAAAGGGGTAGGAGATTTTTATCCAGGGGTCAACAATGCTTATTCTAGTGATATAGAAATTCCCAATACCTCATACTTCACTCATGACCCCACTACAAGAAAATCCTGGCTCCGCCGCTATGTCTATCGTCATGTAACGATCGTTGTTGTGTTTGCATATTGTTATTTAAATCTCTGTCCCTAATAGCAAGTAACGAAAAAAAATTAATTTTAAAAGTAGGTCCATAATAACAAGTATTGAAAATTGGGCCCCTAATAATAAAAATTGAATTTTTTTAAGAGTATGCCCAAAATAACAAATATTAAAAAAATGGGCCCCTAATAAGTAATAACAAGTATTAGAAAAAGTTAAATTTTAAGAGTAGGCCCCTAATAATAGATATTAGAAAATATTAAACCTCTATTAAAAATGTTGAAAATTTTTGGCCCCTAATAACAAGTATTAATAAAATTAGACCATTAAAAATAAATAAAATTCGAATAGAACCGTGTAACTTCCTTCAACTGTGGGCCCTGGGCGGACGCCATGTTGCCCTTGCCCAGGGTCGAGCCTGCTTGCTTAGGCCACAAGACATTCAATAACCGATCCATCTAGGGATGTAAAAAAGCTACCCGACTTGAAAACCCGACTGAAACCTACTCGAGTCAGAACCTGGTCTGCCCTGAGGATTTGATGACCCGAACCTGATATGTAATTGTTGACCCGAACCCGAATTGGACTTGTTTCTGTAGTAACCGAACCCGACCTGCATCCGGCTAAAAATGACCGGAACCCGAATTGGACTTGTTACTGTGGCCCTGAAACCCGACCTGCACCCGACTAAAACGAACCCGAACCCGAGACTGACCTGGCAGATAACCGATTTTACCCGACATGTTTTGAACCCGACCTGTTAATTGACCCGACATGTTTTGAACCCGACCTGTTATAGACCTGACCTGTTATGGACCTGAACTGATATAGACTTGGCATGAAATGTTAAATAATTTAAAGTGTAAAATGTTCATTATATACTTAATAATTTTTTTTGTTTTAATAGATGCATAATATATATTATATACTTAATAAAAATTAAGACATATTTTTATTAAGATAAAAAACTTATTAAGTGTATATATGCTTGAATTTTTTATTATATTATGCTTAATAAAAATTTATTATATACTTAGTATACTTAGTAAATTCATTATATTAAGTAAAATATTTAATAGAAATATGTCTTAATTTTTAACACAATATATAATATATATTATGTTATTATGCTTAGTAAAAAATTTGTCTTAATAGACACATGTCTTAATTTTTATTAAGTAAACTATTTAATAGAAATATATACTTAATATATACTTAGTAAAGGCATTATGTTATACTTGTTAAAAAATTATATATATGTTAAAAAAATTATATATAATGCATGACTTTAACAATATTTATATTAGGTCTATTAAGACATGTTTGTTAAGAAATTAAGACATATTTTTATTGATACATTTTTATATTAAACTTATTATGCTTAATAAAAATTCATTATATTAAGTTAAACAGTATGTCTGTGTAAAAAGTCAGTATAAAAATTTATTATATTGAATTCATTATTCTTAATAAAAATTCATTATATTTTTATTAAGACATTTTTATATTAAAATTCATTTTTTATATATAATGTATTACTAAGTGATTAACAGCAACACTAAGTGATTAAAATACTTAAAAAAACAGCCACAAGCAATAAACAAGCACTAAATAGATAAGAAATAAAACTACCAAGTAAACCAGCAACCAGCAACAGACTCAGCAACCAACCACAAACAGTAAACAACAACACCAAGTGCAGCAACATCAAGTGATTAACAGCAACCCCTCTGGTAATTACATAACAATGAATATTGTTAGAAACAGTGAACAATATTGTAAACAAAATAAAATAAAAAGAAGAAGTAACAAGCATTACCTTATTCTGGAATTGTATCTTCACCAAGATTAGAGAATGAAGAATCTTTCACAACAGTAAGATATTCTTCATTCATTTTCTCAGGTTCAAAACCATACAACCAATTACGAGTTGTCACAAATATCTCAACATTTTTAGGCAAGAGTTTAGCCCTCAAGTTGTTTAAAATTTGACCCGTCATGCTAAATGAAGATTTGGAAGCAATTGAAGTGATTGGAATGGCTAAAACATCTCTAGTCATTTGTGAATGTACAGGAAAATAAACAAACTGTGCTTTCCAATACTCTAAAATATCAAACAAAGCATCTTCAGTACGAGGGAGAAGAGGCAAAGTAATGTAGGAGTAAACATCAAATTTCCACTCCTAGAAGCAGCTAAATTGGCATCAAAGTTCTGAAATTACAAAAAAAAAGTTAGTCACTAAACTGTAACCGAAACAAAAATAATAATTAAATGTAAAAACAGAAGCCTAATTGAACTTAAAGAAAATAAAGACTGACCTGAAATAAATTTGATTTTTTAAATGTTCGAGGCCGAGCAGAACTGGACACACTTGAACTTTGAGAGGAGTTACTTTGGACAGAAGAATTAGAAGAAGAACAAAGTACAACTTTTGAGTAATATATATACAAATTAACAAACTCATTATAAACAACACTTACCATCCTTTCAACCTCATCCTCAACATAGAGGACACCATACAGCTCCTTCAGAAGTTGTAATTTATACCGAGGATCAAGCAAAACAGCAAATGAGAGAATGGTTGAGTGAACAAACCAATATTTCTTATACAATTCAAGCATTGGTCTTGTCATTGCAGAAATGTCCTCACAAGGATCATTGTGAGCACCACACAATAACTTTTCAACCGAGAGATGAGACTGTTCAGATTTAGAGAGCGATTCGAGAGAGAGGGAGGATTTTATGTGTCTGGAATTTGAAGGGTTAGATCGAGCAAGATGTTGGATTAGAGAAAGAAGATGAAATGATTTTAGGGTTTTTAGAAAGAAGATGAAAAGATTTTAGGAAATTAGGGTTTTTTTGAATATGAATGGATTTTGGGGATAAGAGTTTAGGGTTTATAGATTAAGGTTCAAGATTTATGGATTAGTGTTTAAGGTTAAAGGTATATGGGTTAGGGTTTAGAATGATTTGGGGTTTAGAGTAAAATAGATTTGATTTAGGGATTAGGATTTTGAAGGATTGAAAATGGGAAAGTGGAAGAACACGAGGTTGTTCTTGAGAAAATTTAAGGTTTTGATCGAAAATAAACAAGTTTTTCGTGGATTTGGATGTTTGTATAGGATCTGGAAAGATTTGGTGGAAGAACAATGAAGAAGTTGGTTAAAAACCAAGGTTTTGATCGAAAATGGATAGAATTTCTAGAAAATTTATGTTTTTTCTAGAGAGAGAATGCAAGAGGTAATTTTGGCAGAGTAACGGTATGGTTCGAAGTGTGTAAAATGGATGGGGGTGAGGGTCTATATATAGGAGTGAGGCCGGGTCAAAAGATCTACGCGTTATTAACGGGTCGCACATCGTTATAAGGGTCTTGCTCCGCAAGCACGCGTATTTTCATTTGTTTCAATTTGGTCTTGATTTTGTGAAATTGGGCTTAAAGGTTTGTTTTATTTTCGATTAGGTCCTTATTTTAGTTTTAAGGTTTAGGGTTGGAATTTAATTTAGGGTTTGGTGTTTTAATTTAGGATTTAAGGTTTAGGGTTTAGTGTTATTGTTTCAATTAGAGTTTCAATTTTAGGGTTTATAGTTTTAGTGTTTTGTTTTTATGGTTTGAGGGTTTGAATTAGGGTTTTTAAAGGTTTAAGGTTTTAGGGTTTTGTTTTCTAGGGTTTAAGGTTTAAATGTTTAAGTGTTTAAAGGTTTAAGGGTTTAGGGTTTCTTTTTATGGTTTTAAAGTTTTAGTGTTAATGTTTAGATTTAGGGTTTTGATTTCATGTGTTTAGTTTAGGGTTTAAGGTTTCATTTTAGTTTAGTGTTTATGGTTTTGATTTAGGGTTTCATTTTAGGATATAGGGTTTAATGTTTAGGGTTTTATAGTTTCTTTTTATGGTTTTAAGGTTTTAGTGTTAGTGTTTAGATTTAGGGTTTAGGGTTTTTTATTTTAGAATATATATTAGTGTATATGTATGTAAAATGTATGTATATATAATGTATGTATGCATGTATCAATGTATGAACCCTAAACCCTAAATTCCTAATGTATATACATTAATATTAATATATATTATGTATATATATATATATATATGTATATGTACACACACACACACACACACACACACACATATATATATATATATATATATATATATATATATAACATATTAACATATATGTATAAATGTATTAATTATTATGTATATGTATATATTTAATTATTTATATATGTGTGTATTATTGTATATGTTTATAATTTTAATTCAAACTGACCATTATCCACTATTCATCATTTTTTTAATTTAATTCAATGTTTATAATTTTAGTTTAATATATTTGTTCATCATAGTCCCTAAAACTTTATTTTTATTTCAAATTGACTTGACCCCTTTTCATTTTTTTGCAATTTAGTCACATGATTTTAATATGAAGATATTTTTATTCATGTTCCCTAAAATTTTATTTTTCACCAAAATTTACCCTTATTATTTTATAATTTTTGTAATTTACTCTAATATCTTAGATAGTTAGATATGAATCATTTACTGATATTTTTGTTCATTATAGTCCTTAAACTTTAAATTTAGTAGAAATTGACCCTATTCATTTTTTTTGTGATTTAGTCCAATGTTTACCATTTTAAATTTTTAATTTAACATTTTTGTTCATTATAGTCCCTAAAAGGCTAACTATATTCTTATTCCAAATTGACCTGACCCCTATTCATTTTTTACAATTTAGTCACGTGATTTTAATATGATGATATTTTTATTCATGTTAGTCCCTAAAATTTTATTTTTCACCAAAATTTACCCTTATTATTTTATAATTTTTTGTAATTTACTCCAATATCTTAGATAGTTAGATATGAATCATTTCCTAATATTTTTGTTCATTCTAGTCTCTAAACTTTAAATTTAGTACAAATTGACCCCTATTATTTTTGTAATTTACTATAATATTTTACAAATGAATCATTAAATGATATTTTTGTTCATTCTACTACTGCCTATTGCCTAATATTTCTTTTTAATGTGATTCATGTTCGTCATTCGTTAAGGGCATTGAATAATTAACTCGAAATGAAAGACCAACCTAAAGTCTATCGACCTAAATGGCTAAACCCGAATTAACCCGACCTTAAATGAAACCGACCTGAAATTATCCGACCAAAATAAACCCGACCTAAAATGAACCCGACCTGAAATGAACCCGACCTGAAATGAACCTGACCTGAAGTCTACCCGAACCCGAATTAACCCGTCAATTAACCCTTTCGACCCGACCTGAAATGAACCCGACCTGAAATGAACTCGACCTTAAATGGACCCAACCTGAAATAGACGTGACCCGAATCGAGTCAAAACATCAAATTGACCTGAAAATGACTTGTATCTTATTTAACCTGACCTGACAGGACCTGACCTGAAACCCATCCGATTACATGTTTTTATATCCCTAGATCCATCTACAGAGTTCCTTTCTTCTTTTTCGTAATCGATGGTGCCTAACCCACTGCTGGCCTGATTAATCTAGATTGGAAATGCATGCACAACCCACCATCCCATCTTGCTCAATTATGCAGTGTTCCTAGAACCTCTTTTTTGTGGTGCATTAAGTCTCAGTTTATTCATTCTAAATACTTGTCTCAAAAGTCAAAACATAAAATAGCGAACGATTTGATAAGAAAAATTAACCAATATTTCTATGTCAAAACGACGAACAAATTTCAAAAAATAAAAATAGAAATAAGATTTCTTTGATTTCTATCCATAAAACACTTGTTATCATGAAACTTCAAAGAAAACTCCAGAGTAGAATCTTTGCGAGTCACAAGAGGCAAACACAGATTATTGTCTGTCATCAAACAATTTATGATGGTTTAAATTCTTGTGATTTCTCTATCAATGGCATCCATTTTTGTGATGGTTTAAATTCTTGTGATTTCTCGATCAATGACATCCATTTTTGTGATGGTTTAAATTCTTAAATTATTGGCACAAATTGATGGCTAAGGGATTGAGAATTAATATAGTAGAAAATATACATTGTGAACTGGGGATTAATATAATAGAAAATTAGAGATTGTGTTAGTTGAGGAAGAATATATAAGAGGTAGAGATGAGAAGAAATAAAAAATTGTAAATATGAATGATTAAATGTATAATTATACAAATTATTTTTATTTCGGGGACTAAATAAAAGTGAAGTAATAGTTTAGAGACTATCTAGATAATTTATCTTTCTTTTTATTGTGTCGGATCAGCCTCTCGTTAAAATTTAACGGCAACAAACGTCTTGGTGACCAAAAGTTTATAGATCAAAAACATAAGTGACCTTACTGGTCGTTTTTAAAAATCAGTGACCAACTTTATACTGAGAGAAAACATAAATGATCATCCCAGTATACGTAGTTAACGCTTTTATTTATTAGGTTCAAACTAAAATATTAATTATCCCTTCTACTCCTAATCACTTTTTTGTTTACGTTGACATACAAAAAAAATTAATACACAATGTGTAAACTAAATTTTATTTCAATCCTTTTAAGCTTTTGGGTTTAAGAGTTTAGTTTATGGGTTAGAGTTTAGGGGTTTAGGTTAGGTCTTAAATTTAAGGTTAATGTTTGAAATTTAAAGTTTAGGGTTTAGAATTAGGAATTTAGGATTTAAGTTTTATAGTATAAATATGAATGCTTGTGTAACACCCGGGTTTAGGGGTCAGGTGAAAATAATATTTTAATATTATTTTGGGTTCAGTTTTATAATTAAAATAATCTTTTAAGTTTTGGGTTTCAAAAACAAATATTTTACATTAGACTAAAATGAAATGAAATACAAATTGGAGAGATTTTAAAGAAAATGGGAATAGCCATTCATTAATGGCAAACTTGTAAATAATACAAGTTTCAATTTAAAACCCCCTTTTTATCAAACAATTCACTATTCATTGTCTTCTTCAAAATCACCCAACGTGAAAAGAGGGAGCTCATCCTCTCTACTATTCCATCACATAGCTTCATCATCTCAACTCGTTTTCGAAAGGTAATTTCATTTTCAACTTGTCCTCATCATCCTCTCTTCAAAAGTACAATTGGTTTTTATTTTCCTTAAAGTTTTGGAAATGGAGATTTTAAAGGTTTTGATTAAAAATGGTACCTTTACTATGCTTAACTTAATATTTCGATTTAATGTTGTTAGTTATGAAGTCTAGGAGTTAAATGGTACCACATATATGAATTTTTCTTGGTTTTGAGCAAATTCCCGAAATTGGGTTTAAATGGGGTTTTTGAAGGGTTTTGGGTGAGTTTTGGGGGTTGTTTTGGGTTGGAATTGATGGGCTAATGTTAGTACTATGGTTAGGGGTTGATTTGGGATCATTTTGTGGGTGTAAAATGTGTTGGAAACATGAATTTTGAACAAAGTTTGTGGGCTGCACGAGTTTGATAAATGTGGGGCTTGTTCATGGTTTGAAATGTTGAGTTTGATGTTTGAATTGTGTTTCGGGTTGGTTACTTTGATGCTTGGGCTGATTTGAAGTTGTTTGAATTGTATTGAGGTTGTTTAGAAGCGAGAACTTGTGCCAGTGAAGCATCAGGAGGAAATTCGGAAGCTTGAGGGTGGTTGCTTGCTTGGTAATTAAGCTTGGAAGTTTAGGTGAGTGGTTAATGTTTTAAAGTGGTTTTAAATGTTTGGTTCGAGCACATGGACTAGGTCGGGCTTGGTAGTCCCTCCTAGAGTTAGGATTAGGGTGGTAGCCTAATCCTAAACTTAAACTAGAGCCATTGGTTGAACTTGTAATGGATGTTTATGCCTCGTATGATTTGTGATATGATTGTTTATGTATAAAATGTTATACATGTGAGATGAGGCATGACTTGTGATGCACTATGAAATGCATGTGAATGGTTCATGATTGTGATCATGGTGAGTACGTGCTAAGCACAGAATTGGTTGAAATGAATACTGTGGATTGAGTTAAATGTTAGCACTAGTATGCTTGGGTACAAATGATCGATCATTAGGATGTTAGTGTGTACACATGAGTCAAATTCGCGTGTGGCCTTGGTGGCGTTGAGTCACCAAGGAGGAGTACGGGTTCACCCGAAAATTGTTATATATATTAGTCGATGATGAGTGGAATCCCATCGACGGGCCGTGAGGATGAGTGGAATCCCCTCCGCGAGACCGGTGATGAGTGTAATCCCACCGTGAGGTAAAGTGGTTGTTGGATGTGAGTTCCAACGTGTTTATCCGCGTATTCGGGTCATAGCTAGGTGCCAATATTGATTGATATGTGTATCGATGTGATGTGGAATGTGATTCCTATGTGGATGTTTATATGTGTTTACATATATTGTGAAATAGAGCTTGTTGAGCATGGCATATAATTGAATATTGTTCATGCATCTTTAACATTTGGCTCTTGAGGATCAATGGTACAATCATGCATTTATCTTGGTTGAGATCGTGCTTGGACCCTGCAATGTCGAGGTTTGTTTTTAAGGAGCTTACCCTCACTAAGCTTTATCGCTTACGCTATCTTTGTTCGACATTGTAGATCCTTAGTTCGTGGGTTGCTAACGCAAGTGGATGGCCTCCAAGTGTGATCGTTGACCTTGAGTTCATCGAGTATGGGTTTTTAATGTTTTAGACATGTAATAGTTAAGCAATGGGATGTGTGCTTTGTTGGTTGTTTAGGAGCATGTTTAGACTCCTTAATTATGTTGTTTTTGATTGGCTTGTTGATGCCATGTTTGGATTGTAAACCATGTCTAAATTGCTTGCCATGTGTGTTGGTCATGTGCTTTGTGAGAATGCCTAAGTGTATGGATGTTGAAGCAAGAGACCTTAAGTGCTTGTTTGCCTTCTTTTGAATGAATGCATGAATTCCTTGGTTGATTGAGGTATGCTCATGTTGGGTGCCATGTATGACTAGTTTATGGTTAATAGATGTTGTATGAAAGCTTGATTGGGTCTAGAGAGGTCTTAAATCGCATCTAGGTTCGAGTCTTGTATGTTTTTGCTGAAATTGGGAGACTTGTAGTGCAGGGCGTATCGATACGCCTATGGGTCGTATCGATACGGTCTTGCCATAAGGACTCCATTTTGGCTGGGCGTATCGATACACGAGGGTGTATCGATACGATAAATGCTCACTGGAATTATGAGATTTTGGTGAGTTATTACCGTATCGGTACAGTGTCTTAGCGTATCGGTACGAGTTTATCTTGTTGACCACGAGATGTTGACTGGGGAGGGCGTATCGATACGCTCAAGGGCTGTATCGATACGGTCTTCCTGTGTTGATTGTTGGGTGTTGACTTTGGTCTAGGTGTATCGATACCCTTGATAGGCGTATCGATACAGCCTGCTTAATTACAGATAATGGGCTGTTTTAAAGGTGATGTCTTGAATGATTGTTTTTTGTATTGCTCTTATTTCCGCTGACGTGTTTCACATAGGATATGGTAATGCATTTAGACAAGATAAATAAAAGAAATTTTCTAGGGTTGCTAACCGAGGTGGGACCTTAACGGGTTCCGCGTCGGTTTTCCCCGTGTGGCCCACTCGGACCGGTCATCCGGCCAGACCGGGACGAGGGGGTTAGACTTGTTGGTATCAGAGCCTAAGGTTACCGAGACCTTGGGCAGGTAAGTGAGGTAAGTTCAAGTTTTGAGTTGATATGCACGATGTTTGCTTGTATTGTAAGCATGATTGCTTGTGTGACAAGTATGCTGATTGTTTTGTTTAAAGGCATGTTTTCTGAGAGTCCCATTGCTACTATTACATCGGAAAAGAATTTTTAAGTGAGGGAAACGTACTTGAGCACTTGGAAGCCTTGTCTTACTAACCCAATCTTGTACATTTATTTGTTGTGGTTGTAGTTATCGTTTGTGAGCGATGTCTAGGCCTAGAGGCAGACCGAGGTTGGTTCGTCAGGAACCACGGGTTGCGCCTCCTGTTAACGAGCCAGTGGTTGGAGTGGAGGCTCAGGTAGGAGAGCCTGTTGTTGGAGTTGGAGTTCCTCCACCATCTCCACCACCACCACCACCTCCACCTGGTGTTGGAGGCGAGGATGGAGCTGAAGGAGAGGGACCTCAAGGTGGCCAAGGTGACCAAGGTCCGGCCGGAATCGATATGACTCCGCTAGTGCAAGCTATAGCGGGAGCATTTCAGGCCGCATTTGCGGGAGCTCAGGCTGCAGCTCAGCCTAGGTGTGACGATGCTAGTCTACCTTTGGAGAACCTCCGTAGCTTGGGGGTCGAAGAGTTCAGAGGATCTACCCCAGAGAGGCCTGAGTTATGGTTAGAGAAGACCGTTCGCATCTTAGCTCAAATGGGTTGTGTGGGCGCACGTAGATTGGGCTGTGTGATCTCTTTGCTTCAGGGTGATGCCTACACTTGGTGGGTCACCATTACTACCGGAGTTCCAGAGGCTGAGAGAGATTGAGATTTCTTTGAGTCCACTTTCAGGAAGAAGTACTTGGGGCCGAGGTACCTAGATGAGAAGAAGCGAGAGTTTATGTCTCTTGTTTAGGGAGATGCTACTGTGACTGACTACGAGATCCGTTTTGTTCGTCTGAGTCAGTATGCTTCAGAGTTGGTGCCTACTGAGAGGGCTCGATGTGATTGTTTCAGATATGGGCTTCATGAGGAAGTTAAGAGGTACACCTTAGCTTCTGATTATTCTGACTTTGATGTCTTGGTTGCTAGAGCCAAGGACATCGAGCACAGCTTGGGGCTGGCCAAGCGTTCTGGAGGATCTAGTTCTGGTAAGAGGCATAACAACTTTGATAGTAGAGATGCCAAGAGGCATAGAGGTGGCGGACATCAGTTTGACCATAGACGTGGCGGTGGCCATCATGGTAGGGGCCATCAGGGCCATAGAGGAGGAGGGCGTTTGCCCGAGTGCACCCGTTGTGGGAGACAGCACGCCGGTGAGTGTTGGGGTAACTTTCATGCTTGTTGGTTCGAGGGACCACTTTAGGAGGGATTGTCTGCATCAGGCGGCACAGACACCGAACATTGCTCAGGCTCCTGCGAGAGTGAATGGTTTTCAGAGAGGCCGTGGGCGCGGTCGTGGCTACTTCCAGCCTAGGGCTGATGCTCCTAGGGTAGATGCTCAGAGGAACCTTGCTCACGTTGTGGCAGTGCAGCTAGAGGCAGGAGGACCAGCGAGAGTTTATGCTCAGAGAGAGGCCGGGAACGACACTGATGTGATAGTAGGTAATTTTGAGTTACAATCTATGTCTTTGCTTTCTTTGGTCGATTCGGCTTCTACACATTCCTACATTTTGAGTGAGCATGCACGGAAGTTAGATATACCTGTTGAGATCCTAGATGTAGGTATGCATGTGACTAGTTCTTTTGGTGAGACAGTTGTGGTTAGACGTATGTATAGGAGATGTCCACTGAAGATTCAGGGTCATGTGTTCTCTGTTGATATGATGGAACTTCCTTTTTTTGGTTTCAATATTATTCTGGGTATGGACTGGTTGGTTGAGCACCGAGCTAGTGTGAATTTTGAGACGAATAGGATTTCCTTGAAGCTTTCTGATGACTACGAGGTGGTAGTAGTAGGCGAGAACATTAAGTTATTGTCTAACGTTGTATCAACTTTAGAGGCTCATAGGTTGATGGATTCTGGATGTGGGGCTTACTTAGCTTATGTTATGAATCCGAATATGAGTGAGGCTAGACCGAAGAATATTAGAACAGTTTGTGACTTTTCGGATGTGTTTCCTGAAGAGTTGCCGGGTTTGCCTCCTGACAGGGATGTTGAGTTTGTGATTGAGACTGTTTCAGGGTCTATTCCAGTTTTGATAGCTCCGTATCGTATGGCTCCGAAAGAGTTGAAAGAATTGAAGAGTCAGTTGCAAGAATTATTAGACCGTGGTTTCATTAGGCCTAGTAGTTCTCCTTGGGGTGCTCCTGTGTTGTTTGTAAAGAAGAAAGATGGTAGTATACGCATGTGTATTGATTACAGGCAGTTGAATCAGTTGACTGCGAAGAACAAGTATCCGTTGCCTTGCATAGATGATTTGTTTGATTAGTTGAGAGGTGCTTCAGTGTTCTCGAAGATAGACTTGAGGTCAGGGTACTATCAGTTGAAAGTGAAGGAGTGCGATGTTCCGAAGACGGCTTTTAGGACTAGATATGGTCACTATGAGTTTCTTGTGATGCCGTTTGGTCTCACGAATGCGCCTACAGCATTCATGGATATGATGAATAGAATTTTTAGGGACTATCTAGACCGTTTTGTGGTTGTCTTCATTGATGATATTCTTGTGTACCCGAAGACAGAAGAAGAGCATGATGAGCACTTGAGATTTGTTTTACAGAGATTGTTGAGCAATCAGTTGTATGCGAAGCTTAGCAAATGTGAGTTCTGGATTCGAGAGGTTGTATTTATTGGCCATGTTGTTTTGGCCGAAGGTATTCGTGTTGATCCATCGAAGATTGAGGCTATTGTTGAGCGGAAACAACCTAAGTCTGTGACCGAGATTAGGAGTTTCCTAGGATTAACCGGTTACTATAGGAGATTTGTTGATGGCTTCTCTAGGGTAGCTGCTCCTTTGACTAAATTGTTGCAAAAGGGAGTTAAGTTTGAATGGTCAGATGCAAGATAGAAGGCCTTCGAGAAATTGAAAGAAGCTTTGACAAATGCTCCAGTGTTAGTGCAACCTGTTTCAGGTAAAGAATTTGTGATTTATAGTGATGCTTCCTACATAGGTTTAGGATGTGTTTTGATGCAAGAAAGGAGAGTTGTTTCTTATGCTTCTAGACAGTTGAAGGTTCATGAGAAGAACTATCCTACTCATGATATAGAGTTAGCCGCAGTTGTGTTTGCATTGAAGATTTGGCGTCATTACTTGTATGGTGAGAAGTGTATAGTTTACACCGATCACAAGAGTTTGAAGTATTTGATGACACAGAAAGAGTTGAACTTGAGACATATAAGATGGCTTGAATTGCTAAAAGATTATGATTTGAC
This sequence comes from Hibiscus tridactylites, assembly GCA_958450335.1. Lineage (NCBI taxonomy): Eukaryota > Viridiplantae > Streptophyta > Magnoliopsida > Malvales > Malvaceae > Hibiscus > Hibiscus tridactylites. The sequence continues at coordinate 53,278,484 of OY288282.1, forward strand.
CATTGAGTACCATCCGCGTAAGGAAAATGTAGTAGCCGATGCTTTGAGTAGAAAAGTGACCGTTGAGTTGAGAGCTATGTTTGCTAGATTGAGTGTATCCGATGATGGTGGGTTGATCACCAAGTTGAAAGTGAAGCCTTCTTTGATTCAGTTGATTAGAGAGAAGCAGTTGCAAGATGTGACTTTAGTTCCTCATGTTCAGGACATATCCGAAGGAAGACCGACCGAGTATAGTTTCAGTGGTGAGAGCTTGTTGTGCTTTAGAGATAGAATTGTTGTACCAGAAGATGTTGAGTTGAGACGTCAGATTTTGAGTGAAGCACATTCGAGTTCTTTTTCTATGCATCCGGGTAGTACCAAGATGTATCGTGATTTGAAGAATGATTACTTCTGGGTTGGTTTGAAGAAGGATGTAGCCGAGTATGTGAGTCGTTGTATGGTTTGTCAGAGAGTGAAGGCAGAACATCAGGTTCCTTCAGGTTTGTTACAGCCTTTGAAGATTCCGGAATGGAAATGGGAGAGGATCACCATGGATTTTGTGTCGGGGTTGCCTTTGTCTCCTTCGAAGAAGAATTCTGTTTTGGTGATTGTTGATAGATTCACTAAGTGTGCTCACTTCTTAGCAGTGAACACTACGGATTCTTTAGACAAGTTGGCAAACTTGTACATCCGTGAGATTGTGAGACTTCATGGAGTTCCGAAGTCTATTGTTTCAGATAGGGATCCTAGATTTACTTCGAGGTTCTGGGGTTGTTTGCATAATGCTCTAGGTAGTCGTTTGCATTTTAGTACTTCTTATCATCCGCAGTCCGATGGGCAGTCAGAGAGAGTGATACAGATTCTAGAGGATATGCTTCGTTGTTGTGTGATTGACTTCCAGGGTTCTTGGGAGAAACACTTACCTTTAGTTGAGTTTGCTTACAACAACAGTTATCAGTCTAGTATTCAGATGGCTCCCTATGAGGCTTTGTATGGTAGACGATGTAGGACTCCGATTTGTTGGCCTGAAACGGGTCAGAGATTGTTACCTATGTCAGATTTGCTTAAGGGGCTACCGACAAGGTGAAGTTGATTTGTGACCGTCTGAAAGCAGCTTCCGATCGTCAAAAGTTTTACGCGAATTTGAAGAGGAAAGAGATTGAGTTCTCTGTGGGTGAGAAAGTGTTTCTGAAAGTATCTCCGTGGAAGAAGGTAATGAGATTTGGCCGGAAGGGCAAGTTGAGTCCGAGGTTCATTGGTCCGTATGAGATAGTTGAGCGGATTGGGCCTGTAGCTTACCATTTGAGGTTACCTTCTGAGTTAGAGAAGATCCATGATGTCTTTCATGTGTCGATGCTTAGGAGATATAGGTCGGATCTTTCTCATGTTATGCCCATAGAGGAGATAAAGTTGAATCCGGATTTGTCTTACAATGAAGAGCCTGTTGAGATACTTGCTTCTGATAGCAAGGTGTTGCATGGTAAGACCATAGAGTTGGTCAAGGTGTTGTGGAGACATAGAGGTATGGAAGAGGCCACGTGGGAGAGGAAAGCTGATATGGTTGAGCAGTTTTCGTATTTGTTTCCGTCAGGTAATTTTGGGGACGAAATTCCTTAAGTGGGGGGAGAGTTGTAACACCCATTAATATTTTACATTGGACTAAAATGAAATGAAAGACAAATTGGAGAGATTTTTAAAGAAAATGGGAATAGCCATTCACTAATGGCAAACTTGTAAATAATAAAAGTTTCAATTTAAACCCCCCCTTTTTATCAAACAATTCACTATTCATTGTCTTCTTCAAAATCACCCAACGTGAAAAGAGGGAGCTCATCCTCTCTACTATTCCATCACATAGCTTCATCATCTCAACTCATTTTCGAAAGGTAATTACATTTTCAACTTGTCCTCATCATCCTCTCTTCAAAAGTACATTGGTTTTTATTTTCCTTAAAGTTTTGGAAATGGAGATTTTAAAGGTTTTGATTAAAAATGGCACTTTTACTATGCTTAACTTAATATTTCGATTTAATGTGGTTAGTTATGAAGTCTAGGAGTTAAATGGTACCACATATATGAATTGTTCTTGGTTTTGAGCAAATTCCCGAAATTGGGTTTAAATGGGGTTTTTGAAGGGTTTTGGGTGAGTTTTGGGGGTTGTTTTATGTTGGAATTGATGTGCTAATGTTAGTGCTATGGTTAGGGGTTGATTTGGGATCATTTGTGGGTGTAAAATGTGTTGGAAACATGAGTTTTGAACAAAGTTTGTGGGCTGCACGAGTTTGATAAATGTGGGGCTTGTTCATGGTTTGAAATGTTGATTTTGACATTTTAATTGTGTTCCGGGTTGGTTACTTTGATGCTTGGGCTGATTTGAAGTTGTTTGAATTGTATTAAGGTTGTTTAGAAGCGAGAACTTGTGCCGGTGAAGCATCGGGAGGAAATCCAGAAGCTTGAGGGTGGTTGCTTGCTTGGTAATTGAGCTTGGAAGTTTAGGTGAGTGATTAATGTTTTAAAGTGGTTTTAAATGTTTGGTTCGAGCACATGGACTAGGCCGGGCTTGGTAGTCCCTCCTAGAGTTAGGATTAGGGTGGTAGCCTAATCCTAAACTTAAACTAGCGCCATTGGTTGAACTTGTAATGGATGTTTATGCCTCGTATGATTTGTGATATGATTGTTTATGTATAAAGTGTTATACATGTGAGATGAGGCATGACTTGTGATGCACTATGAAATGCATGTGAATGGTTCATGATTGTGATCATGGTGAGCACGTGCTAAGCACGGAATTGGTTGAAATGAATAATGTGGATTGAGTTAAATGTTGGCACTAGTATGCTTCAGTACAAATGATAGATCATTAGGATGTTAGTGTGTACACATGAGTCAAATTCGCGCGTGGGCTTGGTGGCGTTGAGTCACCAAGGAGGAGTACGGGTTCGCCCGGAAATTGTTATATATATTAGTCGATGATGAGTGGAATCCCATCGACGGGGTGTGAGGATGAGTGGAATCCCCTCCGCGAGACCGGTGATGAGTGTAATCCCACCGTGAGGTAAAGTGGTTGTTGGATGTGAGTTCCAACGTGTTTATCCGCGTATTCGGGTCATAGCTAGGTGCCAATATTGATTGATATGTGTATCGATGTGATGTGGAATGTGATTCCTATGTGGATGTTTATATGTGTTTACATATATTGTGAAATAGAGCTTGTTGAGCATGGCATATAATTAAATATTGTTCATGCATCTTTAACATTTGGTTCTTGAGGATCAATGGTACAATCATGCATTTATCTTGGTTGAGATCGTGCTTGGACCCTGCAATGCCGAGGTTTGTTTTTAAGGAGCTTACCCTCACTAAGCTTTACCGCTTACGCTCTCTTTGTTCGACGTTGCAGATCCTTAGTTCGTGGGTTGCTAGCGCAAGTGGAGGGCCTCCAAGTGTGATCGTTGACCTTGAGTTCATCAAGTATGGGTTTTTAATGTTTTAGACATGTAATAGTTAAGCAATGGGATGTGTGCTTTGTTGGTTGTTTAGGAGCATGTTTAGACTCCTTAATTATGTTGTTTTTGATTGGCTTGTTGATGCCATGTTTGGATTGTAAACCATGTCTAAATTGCTTGCCATGTGTGTTGGTCATGTGCTTTGTGAGAATGCCTAAGTGTATGGATGTTGAAGCAAGAGACCTTAAGTTCTTGTTTGCCTTCTTTTGAATGAATGCATGAATTCCTTGGTTGATTGAGGTATGCTCATGTTGGGTGCCATGTATGACTAGTTTATGGTTAATAGATGTTGTATGAATGCTTGATTGGGTCTATGGAGGTCTTAAATCGCATCTAGGTTCGAGTCTTGTATGTTTTTGCTGAAATTGGGAGACTTGTAGTGCAGGGCGTATCGATACGCCTAAGGGTCGTATCGATACGGTCTTGCCATCAAGACTCCATTTTGGCTGGGCGTATCGATACACGAGGGTGTATCGATACGGTAAATGCTCACTAGAATTCTGAGATTTTGGTGAGTTATTACCGTATTGGTACGGTGTCTTAGCGTATCGGTACGGGTTTATCTCGTTGACCACGAGATGTTGACTGGGGAGGGCGCATCGATACGCTCAAGGGCTGTATCGATACAGTCTTCCTGTGTTGACTGTTGAGTGTTGACTTTGGTCAAGGTGTATCGATACCCTTGACAGGCGTATCGATACAGCCTGCTTAATTACAGAAAATGGGCTGTTTTAAAGGTGATGTCTTGAATGATCGTTTTTGGTATTGCTCTTGTTTCCGCTGACGTGTTTCACATAGGATATGGTAATGCATTTAGATAAGATAAATAAAAGAAATTTTCTAGGGTTGCTAACCGAGGTGAGACCTTAACGGGTTCCGCGTCGGTTTTCCCCGTGTGGCCCACTCGGACCGGTTATCCGGCCAGAACGGGACGAGGGGGTTACAGCTTGTATAAAATAAAATTTTCACAACATGTGTATAAAAATATAACCCTACAAAAATTATGTTTAATAGTAGTATACTTCAAAAGAGCACGATGGTGATTTTTTTAGTAAACTATTGCAACGATCACTTATGTTTAGGGTTTGTACAATTTTGGTCACCGATTTTTAAATTCGACCGTTATAGTCACTTAAATTTTCGATCTGTAAACTTATGGTCACTGGGACGTTTTTTGCCGTTAAGTACTGATCTGGCACAATAAAAAGAAGGATAAATTACCTAGATAGCCCCTAAACGATTACTTCACTCCTATTTTGACCACCGAAATAAAAACAATATGTATAATTACACATTTAATCTTCCATGTTTATAATTTTTTATATTTCTTCCCCCTCCACCATCTTCCATATTCTTCTTCATCTAACCTATCACTAATTTTCTACTATATTAATCCCAAATTTACACCGTATATTATAGTCCGAAGACAACTAGGTTTAACCCTGAATATTAATCGCCATTTAGAAGAACCTCACTATGACCACACAAGGTCTATGCAATTAGGTTATCCCTTTGAACCAAGATCTTAGGATCTCCAGTCAACTAGGTAGGGTTTTCCTTCACATAACACCTCAAATTTTCATAGGCTTTAGTCACATTCATTTGGATGTTTTCACAACCTAATCTCAATTTAAGCTTTTATCGGGAAAATCCACAATGTTAGCTTTTGATCTTATAAAATAAATAGAGATAACTCAATTTTAGATTGTCTGTCTAATGGTATTATGTCGACGACACATATGACTCAATGTACCATTATACATAAAGCTCTCTGCTCTACCAATTTTCTTTATTTTTCACAATATATGAATATTGTAGACACAAACCATTGTCATTCATGAATATCCTCCAAGACATTCTAAAGCCATTTGACTTCTTCTCCAGACTTATCTAGAGCTACAAACTCAAATTCCATTATGGTGTGGTTGTAAACGTTTTTCTTGAAAAATCTAATGACATAGCTCATCTTTTGATGTGAAACATATTCACTTATGTCTTTGATATCTTGAATACTAGATATCCTACTTGAATCGAAGAATCCTTGTAAATAGTAGGATTTCTGGAATTTTACAGTTCATAATCTTGAGTATATATGAGATATCACAGTACTCTCACAATCATTTTCCAAAGGTTTGACCTTGAATTGCTTGTGAGTCTGCTTAAACTTCTCACAGTGAAAGCAATATCTTGTCTAGTACAATTTATTTAGACTGTTTACGACACTTGCATATTTCATTTGGACAAATTTAGCTCGTATTAATTGAAGTTTTGGCTATGTCGAAAACACCCTTCTTTAAACTTGTCTTGTTTATGGAGTGTGTTTGCGTCAATATGAGACTATCATACAGTGCTAGCCACACGAGTAATATGTCTGTCTTAGATTAAGACGAAAAAAATCAGTCTTAAGATTTTTAGAAAAGTGTTAATCAACGAATAAAATAAACAGTAAAATACAAATATTGTATTAAAATATTGACACAAACATAAAAAAATTGATACAACATATCTAAAACCAAACCGATTGGGAACGAGTTGAGGCATGTAGCAACATAGTTTCCTTGAGATAGATTTTCTGCCCCTCCTTGGTGCTTAAGATAATTGATCGTCTGTCTCTCAAGATACAATAACTATACGATCAGCTACAGTAGCACAACTTTAGAGATCACGAACTATAATATTGCCTTCCCCTATCACCAAAAACTAATATTGAAAGTCACAGAATAAAACAATTTTCTAATTTTTTGTGTTTTTGAGTTGTGTAAAACTTAGAAGGTTTACACGCTATTTATAGGAGTTTCACGAGGGATATAAGGAAACTTTTGACCTAATGAAGCATTTATGATTCAAGAATTAATGAGCATTTAAAGAATAGTTTCCAAAAATTATTGTCTGAATTAAAGGAAGTTTTAAATATTTGTCCTTTTAATTCCAAAAAATAATTGGAAATGATATGCTCTTTTGAGGAAATATTTGGGTTAAAATATTCGTAAGCCCACGGAAGGCCAGACCGGTTCGAATTTTCTCGTTGCGCACATTGTGCATCGTTGCACATTTACCAACCAACAATTGATTCCACATTTTCTTTAACAACGTTTGGATCAATTTCTCATTCAAAGCTCTAAAATTATTAATTTTTTTTTTCAGCAGGCCGTCAGGGCATACTAACTTTGAAATACTACTAGAGACACGTGTCACCACTTTCATTTTTCTTCTGACTATGGTCCCAACTGATACGACCGAAATCAACTCTTGTTCTGTTATCGGGTATGCCACAATCCCCGATCGGCAGATGGCTCGGTCGGGGAACACGCCATACGAGTTCGTGATGGTACAATTTGAATCTTTCGTCAAACATTGGATAGGCTCCGCAGGCGGCGTGCAACTCACTGAGACAACCAAAAGGAAGAGGCATTCCCATAGGAGAAGCTCGTGAAACTTGGTCTTCCCTTTTGAATCTAACATTGATATTGAGGTTACGGTGGGAAATGGTTGAGGAAATCTCTTGGCTATATAATATTAATTTGTCGACTATAAAATAAATGATGTTTAACTGCAAATCCACACCCTATATATAGTTGTGTGACTTATGAGGGGCACATGTCGAGAAACAACACATTGGTTTAAATGTTTTGAAGTTACGGAATATCAAAAACGTTACTTTATTACAATTTTTCAAAGGTATTTTTTTCCATAACGATTGGTATCTATTCGATTGGTTGATTAATTCGGATCGAGTACTGTTGAGATTTATTAAGGATGACTCTTTTAACCAAATTTGTTTCATTAATACTTCTAGGATTTAAACATCTGGCCTTATTTAAGTCATATAGTGTCTCATCCCACTAAACTTTCTGGTAATTGATTTTTTTTTCTAAAGGTATTTTATGGTGTAATATTTTAAATGATATTTTTTTTTTATTTTTTAGTGTTTAATAAGGACGGAGTTAAGATCGAATCTGAGAGGCAAATTGTATAAAAACCTAAAAACTATTTAAACTAAAAAAATTAAGAGTCATGCGTCCCTCCCATGTTCAACATGAATATTTCCTTGTGTTTAAGTTTGAATCTTATTATGTGTAAATATTAGGAGTGAATTTCTGGTTTATATATTTTTGAACAGTGTCATCCCAATTTTATTAATCATCATAGATCCAATGTATTAAAAAGAGAAAAAAAAAGAAATTCATTAAAAGTTTATTACAATGGTGCAAAGAAAAGCAGACACTTCCATCGAGATTATATACCGAAATTCAGAAACCTTCATGAATCTCTTAGTCTCTATCCAAACAAGACGCTTTAAAATGATGAAAAAAGAGTGGTGAGCGAACCAAACTATCAGGCAAATTTTGCTTCGCTACCCAGGTCCGATTACATCGGCAACCAACCATCAACCGAGTGAGGATTCATCTTTCTAAGACCACCAACAAAATCAAAATTAGAGATTGGCGCCATGAAGATCTTTGTACGAGTACCAATCGGCCACCAAGGTATGCTAGAATCATGCCACAAGGACAGATAAAATGAACCACAAATGTTATCACCCGGACCCGCTTATGCGTTTCACCTAACTCCGGGCGGTCACAACCTATAATCAGATTTCTTGTAAAATATCTCAGTTAAAATATCAAAACTAATATAGTTCCCCCTACGAGAGATTTACGATCCATACCTTAAAACCTGTTAATGAAGATATATCAATACTATTCTCAGAACGATTATAAAATCTATCAGTATTGCTTTCAAATCCATCTCAAAATAGCAAGTAATAGTTTAGTAACATGTGGTTACAAAATAGGTGATATGAAAGCATAAAGTGTTTAGTTATAAACTAAAGGCAACATCCGGCAAAAACCAAAAGATAAGTCGTATCAAAATATAGGCATAAGTCACCCAAATACAGACAATTTGGAAGATAAGAACATTACAACGGACTAAATGCTAAATGTGTCGATCCTCCAGTTGTCGGGTCCAAAAGGGTAGCCTATCACAAGTATCTGAAAGGAGAGAAGAGGAGGGCATGAGCTAGGGAGCTCAGTGTGTTCCAATAAGTGCAGATCAACAAGAATAAATACATATCAATTATATCATAAGAACACATAACAGATCAATAAAAATGCTCGAGTGCATGCAAGGGTATACTAGTGACTACCCTCCAACCTTACACCAAATGCAGTCCTCCCAAAACTGCATCCATAGGGACTTACCCTAGGCCCGATGCGCATATGTGCCACCTAAGGGGCTGTCTTAGGTCCATAAGGATTTACCCGTGCTAAAGCATCGAAACCTACACAAGGGGAGACCTTGAGTCCATAAGGATTTACTAGCTGGATCAGGGTTGCACCTATAGAAACTTCATAATATAACCCAACAATATATCCCAGATAGTAATCGGTGTTCAGATTCCAAACATGCGTAACAGAATACATGTGACAGACATATTCTATTCAGAGTATCAGAAACGAAAGATTCATGCTTTTGACAGATAAATGGGCATACCATTAAGCAGAGCAGACATTTTCATCATTCATCATGCAAACGGATTGTACCATCATAGGCCAAGCTAACATATCATGCTATCAAATTCATCAGACAACCAGACAATACCATCACAGATCAAGCAATCACATACTAAGCATACAGATTGAGCAGACATACATCAGGTAGGCAGAGAATGTCATCATATATCCAGTTCATCATTTCATCTCATTTTCTAACATAGTGATGCAATCTCAATAACAATTGTACATTCATCAAACATAGCATTGTTCATGATTAAATCGTTAGATTGTTTACTAATATGTAATCATTATACAATTTATTCAATAGAATATAGCACACATGGAACACACCTCAAAAGCTGGTCGGAGAGGGGTCTAACGGACACCTGCCTCAGTACGCTCGGATATAGGGTCGGATCATAGATCATGAAAGAGTAACAGTCATAACGTGAAATAAGAGTCAAACTTTTTCTTATACACAGAGTTTAAATTCGTACTGATATTTACTGAAGCGTGAGGGTGAGCGGATCGAGAGGAACTAGGCTGAGCTGAAGAGTGGTCACACGCGTCTCAAGTACCTTTACACAATTAATACACTATTTTAGACACTTATTCGTTTTACTAATATCTGAATTGAATAATTAAGTACACATGCATGATTTTGGTTTAAGGTCAGATTTGGGGGTCTTAGAGTTGGAATTTCACAAAACGGGCTTCAAAAAAGGACTCAGGACGTCGAAAAACATAAAATAGGGCTTTTCGGAAATTTTGACTTTTTGGTCAAAGTCAACACTGACGTCAGCATGTCAACGGTCAACGGAGTCAGAGTCAACGCTGACGTCAGCAGCCAACAGGAGGTCAACTGAGTTCTCACTAAGTCAACTCGGGCGAGTTGACTCACTGAGTTGACTCAGTGAGTTGACACAGTCTCGGGTCGGGTTCAAGTCAAAGATGAGTCGGGTCGGTTCGGGCTACATGGGTCGACCGGTTCAGACCGGTTCTTACCCTTGGAAAATAGAGCGTCATCGAACGGTGACCGGAAAACTTGTTGGAGAGCTTAACGGACGTGATTTTGCCGAAAAACATAGATCGTTAGACCACAATTTCAACCCATACATTAATAACGCAAAACAAGCCAGAAAAATAGGTTGGATCTCACCTTAAAGGTTTGAAATGGCCGGAAAACTCAAAGCCACTCTCTCATATGTCCTTCAATCTCCCATGTAGCCTCACTAGGTCTCCGATTTCTCCACTGTACCTTTACCATCGGAATGTGTCTGTTCCTCAGAACTCTCTCATCAAAATCTAAGATCTGAATTGGTTCCTCCTCATAGGACAAGTCTGACCTCAACTCTACATCCTGAACCTGAATGACGTGACTCAGATCTGGATGGTATTGCCTCAACATGGACACATGGAAGACGTCATGGATATGGTTAAGCTGGGGAGGCAACTCAAGCTGATAGGCAACTGGCCCAACTCTCTTCACAATCCGATACGACCCAATGAATCTCGGGCTCAACTTACCCTTGCGCCCAAATCTCAGAACCTTCTTCCATGGGGATACTTTCAGAAATACTTGGCCACCGACCTCAAACTCAATATCTTTTCTTCTCCGATCAGCATAGGATTTCTGTCTGTCAAAGGCCTCTTTCAGGCGGTCATGGATTAATCTGACAGTCTCCTCGGTCTCTTGAATCGACTCCGGACCCAAAGTCTTCTTATCATACAGCTTGGTCCAACATATAGGAGTTCGTCACTTACGACCATACAGAGCTTCATAAGGGGCTATGCGAATACTAGCATGATAGCTGTTATTATATGCAATCTCGAACAAAGGTAAGAAATCTTCCCAACTACCTCGGAAGTCGATCACGCATCCTCTCAACATATCCTCAGAAACTGAATTACTCTCTCAGAATGACCATCAGTCTGAGGATGGAAAGATGTACAGAAATTCAAACGTGTACCTAAAGCATTATGCAAGGCCGACCAGAAATGAGAAGTGAACCTCGAATCTCAATCATATATGATAGATAAGGGTACACCATGCAACCTGACGATCTCTGAGATATACAACCTAGCTAGCTTCTCTAGAGAATAAGTAACTCATACATGAATAAAGTGAGCTGATTTGATGAGTCAATCAACAATAACCTAGACATAATCCTTTTTAGAAGGAGTTAGAGGCAACCCGGTAACGAAATCCATCGTGATACGCTCCCATTTCCACTTAGGAATCTTAATGGGCTGTAATAAACCAGAAGGGTGATGATGTTCCGCTTTGACTTGCTGACAAGTCATACACTTCGATACATAATCCGATATATCCTTCTTCATACCCTCCCAACGGTACCTTTGCTTTAGATTCTAGTACATCTTGTCTCCACCAGGATGCATAGCATAAGGGCTGCTATGAGCCTCACTAAGTATGGCTCGCTTCAATTCGGCATCATCGGGGACATAATAACGACCCTTGAAGCACAGAACACTATTATGATCGAAGGCATAAACAGATGTAGATCCCTGCTCAACTTGCTGCATGACTGGAAGTAAGGAACTATCTGAGAGTTGCTTGACCTTAATCTCTTCGGCCAAGGTTGGTTTAATTTGCAACTCTGCTAGCAAACTACCATCACTATAAATGCTCATCCTGGCAAACAGGGATCTCAGGTCAGATATGGTCTTACGACTCAAGGCATCGGTAACAACACTGGCTTTTCCCGGGTGGTACTCAATCACGCAATCATAGTCCTTTAGAAGCTCAACCCAATGACGTTGCCTCATATTTAAACCCCTCTGAGTGAGGATATACTTCAAGCTCTTGTGATCAGTAAAGATATAACACTTCTCTCCGTAGAGATAGTGCCTTCATATTTTCAGAGCAAATACCACCGCAGCTAACTCGAGGTCATGGGTTGAATAGTTACACTCATGTGGTCGTAATTGACGTGATGTATAAGCGATAACCTTTCCATCCTGCATCAGTACATAACCAAGCCCGGAGTGTGAAGCATCACTATACACTGAGAAGTCCTTCCCAGACTCGGGTTGTGAAAGAATTGGGGCTTGAGTCAAAGCTGCCTTCAGTTTCTCAAAACTAGCTTGCTGGGCATCAGACCAAGCAAAAGGAACATTCTTCCTCAAAAGTTTCGTCAAAGGGGAAACAATGATGGAAAAACCCTCGACAAAGCTGCGGTAGTAACTAGCTAAACCCAGAAAGCTACGGATCTCAGAGGCATTCTTGGGTTGCTTCCAACTGGTGATAGCCTCGATCTTACTGGGATCAACCTGGACACCTCGGGCTGATACAACATGCCCCATAAATGTCAATTCTCTAAGTCAAAATTCACACTTGCTCAACTTAGCATACAGACGATGTTCTCTCAAAGTTTGCAAAACAATCTTCAAATGCTCAACATGCTCAGATTCTGTCTGAGAATAAACCAAAATATCACCAATAAACACCACAACAAACTGGTCAATAAAGGGTCGGAACACACGGTTCATCATGTCCATGAAGGCAGTTTGTGCATTGGTAAGACCAAAAGGCATCACAAGAAACTCATAGTGCCCACATCTAGTGCGGATAGCTGTCTTCGCAACATCAGATCCCTTTATCTTATGTTGATAGTATCCAAACCGAAGATCAATCTTTGAGAAAACTGTGGCTCCCCGAAATTGATCAAACAAATCGTCGATCCTGGGTAACGGGTATTTGTTCTTAACTATAAGTTTGTTCAACTTCCGATAATCAATGCATAATCGGAGTGAACCATCTTTCTTCTTAACGAAGAGGACTGGAGCTCCCCAAGGTGAAGAGCTAGGTCGAATGAAACCTCGGTCAAGCAGCTCTTGCAACTGAATTTTCAACTCTTTAAGTTTTCTAGGGGCCATACGATAGGGATTCATGGATACAGGTGCAGACCCCGGATAAGTCTCAATCTCAAACTCAACATCTCTATCCGGAGGTAACCTGGGCAACTCTTCGGGAAAGACATCAGGAAATTCGCTGACAGTGCGAATTTCTTCAATCTTGGATAGAGAACCCTTCGTATTCAGGAGACAAGTGATGAAGGTCTCGTATCCTTTCCTAATCATTCTGTCGACGGCCAGTGCAGATACTACATTAGACAGATAACCTCGACGTTCACCGATTAGAACCACTGATTGACCATCAGAAGTCTTTAAGCTTGCCCTTTTCAATTTACAATCAAGGTTAACCCGATTCTCGGTCAACCAATCCATACCCAAGATCAGGTCGAACTCCTCCATTGGAAGCTCCATAAGATCAACCAGAAAGATCTCCCCTTGAACCTCAAGAGGACAACGCCTAAATACCTTATCCACGATCATTAACTGGCCCACTGGGCTCAAAATTGTAACAACATTCTCTGTGGCTTCAATCAGAAATGGAAGGTCTCGGGAAATAGATCTTGAAATGTAGGAGTGGGTAGAACCATTATCGAGCAATGCAAAGTATGGAACATAGAAGATGGTAAATGTACCTACTATAACATCCGGCTCATCTCTATCATCACGTCGCCTGGTGGCATATACAAGTGCTGGCTGCCTAGCCTCAGACATAACTGGCCCCTCACTCTGATAGGATTGTGCTCTAGAGTTTGTCCTAGCAGTAGATGTAGAGGGCCTACTCTGACTATGACCCTTGACCGGAGTCTGTACGTAAGCCTGTGAGCGTGTAGGGGTCTGGGAGGATGCCCGAGGTGTAGAAGATGGAACATGGCAATTCTTCAGAAAATGGTCTCCGGACCCACATCGAAAACATGTACCGGTCTTCCTTCTACACTCGCCCCCATGTCGCTTGTCATATTGCACACAAAAGGGTACAGTGGTGAAACCAGACGAATCAACTCTACTAGCAGCTGGGGTCAAAGAAGCATCAGGCCTGGATCCAAAATTACCTCTCTGATGACCAGAAGTGCGATTCCTCTAACCAGGACGCGAGGAAGGCTCAAGATTAGGAGGCCTCTTAGACCGCTCTCGGTCAACTCTATCTCCACCAGTGGCTGCTAGCTCAACTTCTTCCAGGTCTTTAGCTTTCTCAACTATAGTATCAAAGTCCTTATCTAGATGACCAACAACATGTACACATAGCTCATATCTCAGCCCCATCACAAAATTACAACATTTCCCCTCTAGGTGCACCAAACTAGCCCCAAATCTGAGCAAGCCCAAGAATTCTGTCTCATACTCGGATACAGACATATCTCCCTGAGTTAAGGTCCTGAATCGTTCTTGTATTTGCCTCATGTAGCGCTCGCCAACAAAGCGGCTTTTGAAGCGCTCCTTGAAGAAGTCCCAAGTCAAACGGGCCGCAGGAACACTACTAACCACAGATTCCCACCAAATGCGGGCATTTCCATACAACATAGAGACGACTCCCAAATATCTCTTGGGTGACTCAAGGCCCAAAGAATCCATACGTCTCCCCAGATCGTGGATCCATTCCTCTGCCTCGGTCGGGGCTCCACCAGTAGGGCCATCAAAAGTTCTCGCCCCATTCGTGATCAAAGTCTGAGAGATGGGAACCTCAGGGACAATACCAGTTGCTCTAACCGCACCAGTAATCAACTCTAGAAACTGCCTACTAAGGGTTTTGTCAGTAACATATGTGGGAGGCCCAGAAGAAGACGGTGCTCCTCTAACCAGAGTAGACACATCAATCCCAGAGGCAGACTGAGGAGCAGTCACTACAGTAGGGCCAGATGGTACGGAAGGCTCGGTAGGTAGGACCAGGGACATGGGCTGAAGTAGGTGGCTCAACCACCATATCAAAAACGGAAGATTCATGCTTTTGACAGATAAATGGGCATACCATTGAGTAGAGTAGACATTTTCATCATTCATCATGCAGACAGATTGTACCATCATAGGTCAAGCTAACAGATCATGCTATCAAATTCATCAGACAACCAGGCAATACCATCACAGATCAAGCAATCACATACCAAGTATACATATTGAACAGACATACATCAGGTAGGCAGAGAATGTCATCATATATCTTGTTCATCATTTCATCTCATTTTCTAACGTAGTGATGCAATCTCAATAACAATTAAACATTCATCAAACATAGCATTGTTCATGATTAAATCGTTAGATTGTTTACTAATATGTAATCATTATACAATTCATTCAATAGAATATAGTGTAATCACAAATTTTGTCCGGGCCAATTGGCTTTTATATTTGTTTAAATAAAAAGGTGCTTTTGTTCACATTGAGCTTTGTTTAACTTAAATTAATACATATATATATATATATATATTATTTATTAGAGTTATTGATTACTATTATTAATCTTCCATTACTCCTATTATTATATCATTATCCCATTATCATATACCATATATTAATATTATTATCATGTGTAGTGTTATTACCATAATTACTATAAATTACATTGTTATCATAAGTATTTTAATTACCGTTATTATTATGTATTATCTTATTATATTATAATTATTATCTTGTTATATTTTATTATTAACCATCGTATACTATCATATTATCATTATCATCATCATTGTTATTATTATTATTATTATTATTATTATTATTATTATTATTATTATTATTATTATTATTATAACTGTCATTGAAAAATATAAAAAAAGGGAAGAGACATATTAAATAAATAAATAAACAGGCCCAGATTAAATAAAGAAAAGAGTTCATTAAATAATAAAAGCCCAATTACATATATCAGTGTCCATTTGCAAGCTAAGGAAAATCTGAAAAGAGTATTACACGACCCGATGGCCCAAGTGATAGCCCAACTCTTACAAACCCTAACCCATTATTGTTGTGCAGGCAATTACCAGCCGTCAGATCTAGATCATATCTGACGGCCCAGATGAGAGCTGCAGGAAACCCTAGGAGAGGGTTCGCCCGAGCCCGCACCGCGCGATCAGAGCCCTTGGATTAGAGAACGACCCGACGCTCCAGATCGCCCCTCTACAGAAACCCTAGAGCATCCATATTGATCTCACGCTGCCTCAAACTTGGACCGTTGGATCAAAATGCGATCTGACAGTTCGGATGCTTAAAGACTCCACGCGAGTTCACGCGTGACGCTTCAGATCACCACACGCGCGCGTGCTGAACACGCCCGACCCTTCGAATGCTCCCGAGAGCTCACCACTTCGTCCCCGTTTGATCCAACGGCCGATCCAGTGGCCACGTCCTCCGTCGTACGAGCCATACAAGAGAAAAAAGGAGTCAGCCAATGCCAAATGCAGTAAAACAAAAGGAAAAAGAAAAGTAAAACAAAAGAGGCAACATAATGGCAGGGAATGACATAATCACACATGAATCCAGCCAAATCAATGATACGAACCAATGGACATTTTCCATCATATAAACAAAATGTAAAAAACAGTCGAAATTCCGACTATAAAGCCAAATCGACAATCATTTGTAAAAGCCATTCCCGAGCAGCCCCTTTACACAGTCGAACACCATTGATTCCAACTCTTTTAACACACCTAATAGCTTCCAAAACAACCCCTAACTATCATACAACCATCAGCCCTCATTTCCCAACATAAAACACACCCAAAATCAACTTTTAAACCCTTCAAAAACCCCATTAAAACCCAAATTCGGGAAACTTAACAAAACCCTTTAAAAATCATATATGTTGAACCATTGGGTTCATAAACTTCATATCTATCACTATTAAATCAAAACTTTAAGTTAAACACAATAAAGCTACCATTTTTATTCAAATCTCCCAAAAATCCAAATTCTAAAACATGGATGAAAATGAAAACTACTTGTACTTTTGGAAAGAGGAAGGTGAGAGCAAGTCGAAAACGTGTTCACCTTTAAAAACCGAGCCAAAATGAGGGAGAAATGAGGTGGGATAGTGAAAGGGGGAGGGAGCTCTTCTTGGTCGTTCAAAGGAAGAAGATGAATAGTGGAAAAGATGACAAAATGGGTGTTTTAATTAAAAAAGGGGCTTTTTAAAATGAAGTGCACTTCATTACAAAAATGCCATTAATGAATGGCTATTGGGCTTGGTTTAAAAATTGGGTCCAACACCTTTGTTTTATTTGCACACAAAACCCGAACCTTATTTTATTTATTTAAATTATAAAACCGAACTCGAATAATATTAAAATATTATTTTCACCCGGCCCCTAAACCCGGGTGTTACAACTCTCCCTTACTCAAGGAAATTTCGTCCCCGAAATTTATCGGACATGAACCCACTTTCTTTCACACCACAACACACTAACTAATCTCCGTGGACTTACCACACAACAATAGATATCTGATGCTAAGATCTGAACTGTTTCTTCGTTGCACGCAATTTCAAACTCAACTCAATCTCTTCGACAAACATAGCACGACACAGATCTGACTCACATTCCCAAATCAGAGATACACAAAACACATCACGGATTCCCTCCCTAACTCTGGTGGTAACTGCAACAAATAAACAACAAAACTAGCCCGATTCACAATCTCATACAGCACTGCTTAAATTCCTTACCCATAACCTTCTCTAACTGACCATCTGACTTCAACAGGTAACCAAACACTATACAGACGTCTTCAAAAATCTAGTCGAAAACTCGAATCTCTATCGGCCACTATCGATCTCAAGACACTATACAACTCACACTCTTGCCAAGGCACAACTCCGCCATCTTACCCACGGTACAAGTAACGTGAACGTTTATAAAATGAGTACCCTCGGTGCAACTATCATTGATCACTCAACAAAGTTCTCACCGAGGAAATCGTAGGCGAATCAGACATAAGATCTCTCGAATCTATTACCCACTTTCATTAAGAATATTCCACAGATGTAACAAACTAGAAGAAACTGATGCTCGATCTTGACACGCTGGCAAATTACACCCTTACTTTCACACTGAACCACATCATCCATCAACTCAATCCAGAAGTACTCATCTTCAACCCACAATACGTCTTCATACTACTCTGATGCAATACAAAAGAATTGTCGTATGCTTCGGCCAAAACAGTACGTCTCCAAAACACTATGCCAATCAGTACAACTATTATGTCTCTAAAAATACAAACTCTATCATCTCTGAAATTGTATTTTGACGGTCTTCCTTCCACTATGTCTTCCACGTGAGGTGCCAAGAACCTGTCTTGCAACTATTTCTCTTCAAACATTCTGACTCAATGTAGGTTTAACATGAAACCCGGCCACGAAACCACTATCATCCGGTAAACTGAATCCGACAAATACAACTCGTAACTCCATTACTAATCTAGCAACAATATAACTCGAAGCATCGGTTACTACGTTGATCATTTTCGGATGGTACTCAATCTCAAGATTACGGTCTTCAAGCAATCCTAACAACTCAAGATGTTCAAGTTTCAACCCTTCCTAAGTTGTCTAACAATTCAAGTTCTGATGATATGTACATACACAATGTGCATTTCTTACTATACAAGCTTTGTCTCTAAGTCTTCGAAGCAAATACAACTGTAATTAACTCTATGTCTCATATCGGATAACTCTTCTCGCGGTCTTTCAACTATCTTGATGAACAAGCCACAATCCTCCGTCTTGCATAAGCACACAGCCTAACTCTACATGTAACACATCACTATGGTTCACAAATTCTTTCTCTGACATGACTGGATCAAGGTTGAAGCGTTCATCAAAGTTTCTTTAAGTTTCTCAAGGGCTCATTGTCTCGCATCTAACCACACAAACTGAACATTCTTCTGTAACAATCTGTCATGGAGCAGCTATCTTCAAAGGATCATTTACAAACCTTCGATAGTAGCAATGCTAGACCTAGGAACTATAGATACCTGTCACAGTCTTCAATTTCTTCCAACTCACATCTTCTTCTGGCTACTTGGGATTTACTCTAATACGCTCGGCTAATCTACATGTCCTAGGAGGACATCTTCATTAACTTAGGGTTTACGTTTGCTCAACTTGGCATGCAATTGATTCTCTAAAAGGATCTACAACCCTAACTTCAAGGCTTGTCATGGTTTTCTTCAGTACGTGAATATGCCCACGTATCATCTAAGAGAGCTACTACAAACTAATCGAGGACTTAGGAAAACATTCTGCTCAACATCTCTATAAAAGTAACTAACACACTAGTCAATCAAAACGGCATAACTCAAAACCCAAGTGATCATATCTGCCCCGAAAGTTGTCTTCAATACTTCAACTTCTCTCACTTTCAATTGGTAATAATCGGATCTCAAATTAATCTTCAAATAGACTGAAGCACACACTAACTGACCAACGAGTCACTGACACTCGGAAACGGATACTAATTATTCACTGTCACTTGTTTCAACTGTCTGAATTCTAAACACATTCTCGTACTGTCACTCTTTCTTCTTCACAATTTGTACTGTCATACTCTAAGATGACGTACTAGGCTTAACGAGTCTAAGGTCTAACAAATCTCAAAGTTGGTTCTTCAACATTCTCAAGTCGGTCAAGAATTATAAGGTACAGAGCATCCAAAACACGAGCAAACTTGGAGACGATCTCACAATCAAACTCTACTTCCCTAACAAGGGACAAATCGGGTAATTCTTGCCAACAATTTTAGGAAGATACAACATATTCTAACAGTTCGCGGTCTAATCCTCATTCAAAAATCAAATCCATCACATTTGCTAGGCAAGCCTGTCAACTGACTCAATCAATCTTTGACATCTAAGGCTGGATCAACATTCGATACGAAATCCACGTTCCCACCTACCATTACAATCTCATAGTCATCCGCAAGCTTTAAGAAAACTCCCATTGGTTCAAAGTCTACCTTAACTCTATGTTCTACAAGCTAATCCATGCATAGTTTCACATCAAACCGTAAGAAGTCATTTCATCGCATCAACTGAAAACACGTGCCACTGAACCACCAACGGACATCCCTTGTACAACTTTCTGACCATGACTGTATCCCCGAAGGAGCTAGTAACACTAACACCTACCTCTAGTACCTCACAAGGTAGTTTCAACAACTTCGCCTGCTCCCTCAAAATACACGGACGCGTAGATCCAAAATTAATCAGAAAAACAAGCATAATGTCAGTATCGAGGAATTACTTGCTACAACATCGACATCATTCCGAAGCCAACTCTTAGTTCATCACTTCTCTTACCATCTCATGTCAAGATCGGTCACATCGTTCTCCCTCAACAGAAACCAGCTCATGTGCCTGTTGACCCAAACAAACAAACAACACTCCAAAATCTGGTACGGTCATACTGCCCTGAACTAAAGCAATGAACTTTCTCATCATTCACATCCTCCAAAACCTCAGATCCACGATTACCGACCCTAGGCCCACGCCTCGGCCTCCAACTTACCAAAGACAACAATACAATACTAAATAAAACACACAAACAAGAATATTTAGGGTTAGCAAGAGCAAGGGTCCAAGGTGCTCAAGTATATTCCTTTACAAAAAAAATCTTTTTAAATAAGTAATAGTAGCAATGGGAACTCGACACTACGCTTCAACACAAGCATCATGCTAACACATGCTTTCAAACACCGTACTAACAAGCAAACATTAAGCATACATAGCAAAACATTCACCGAGACATAACAACAACATAACACATCAAACTTACCTCACTTACCTACCCGAGGTCTCGGAAACCTCAGGCTCTGATACCAATAAATGTAACCCCCTCGTCCCCGTCTGGCTGGATGACCGGTCCAAGTGAGCTACACGGGGCAAACCGAGTGAAAACCCCTTGAGGATTCCCCCTCGGTTAGCAACCCTATTTTTTTTCATTTTAAATCTTGTCTAGATGAGTATTTAACCCTATGTGATCGTACAACGGAACAACATTCACGAGACAAACAAACGAACTCAACCCAACATCTTACAGCCTAATTTTAAGCTTAAAACTGCAGGCGGTATCGATACACTTAAGGGGTGTATCGATACCCCTTGACTAGGTCAACTGGTCAAAGTCAAATCGTGGAGACCGTATCGATACACCCAAGGAGTGTATCGATACCCTCCCTAACGGTTGACTTCCCACGGTCAACGCTAAGGTGACCGTATCGATACGCCAAAGGCCCGTATCGATACCGAACTGGACAGTAACTCCAGTGACCAAAAAGGTATCGATACGCCCCCTCCCGTATCGAAACACGAGGCCTGAAACAAGAAGGCCGTATCGATATGGGACCAACCGTATCGATACCCCTGTTGCGAACTTACAGGTTTGAGCTGATTTAAGGCACAATGAGGCCCCTAAATCCCTCTAAAACCTCAACCAACACACTAGCATCAATCCTAAGGCAAACCAACCATAAAAGCATGCTTTCACAAGGAGCCAAAGGACACTAATCAACACAAGGTGATGCACAAATCATTCAAGCATCTTAAGCATTCAAACACAAACTAAGCATCCATACATAGCATTCCAAAAGGCAATTTATCATATAAGGTCACACATGGGCTCAAAGACCTTGGAAGGTACAAGATGACACAAAAGAGGTTTACACCATAACAAGGCAACCTAAACATCTAAAGGTATGCCACCATACACAAACATTCATCATAGCATTCATGCATTACAAACCATAATCAATCCAAAACATCAACATAAGGCATTAACAACATGTGGCCAACACAAAGGAGTCTAGATACAAGCTCCTAAAACACGTAGCATTTCCCATTGCTAAACTACTACATTATTTAATTAAACCATACTTGAGCAAACTACCACACGCTTGGACGCCCTTATCTTGCTCCTTGCTAACTCCAAGCTAAAGATCTGCATTGTCGGAAAATGGAGAGCGTAAGCATAAAGCTTAGTGAGTGGAGCTCTAAAACATAACTACGACAATGCAGGGTTCAAAGCTTTCTTTAAAATAAAGGTCAACGCATACAAATCTTCCAACGACCTAATCCTTCTACTATCATACAAGTTCAACCACAATTCAACAATATAGGCAATTAACATGGCATTACACTTCATGGTATGCATGAGGACATAATCCTAGATTAAGGCAAGACCATAAAAGAGAAAGATATAGTGAGATACAACATGAGCACACATGGTATGCACAAGCATAACCAAAACACACACGGTGGGACTACATATCACCGTTTCGACTAGTAGTTTTCCAATGGGACTACACATCAAAGTACTCTTCTACTAGTCACTACCGATGGGACTACATATCATCAGAGTCTTATACCATTCGCTACCGGCGAGACTACATATCACCGTAGCAACGACAACAATCGCGTGAGGTTCGACACCAACCATGCAACACGATATACAAATCACCCTCATGCGACATGTACTCACTATACCATGTACAACCAAAACAAGTTGTAACAAAACCCACAATTAGGCATCACTTACTACTTACAATCTTACCAATCACAAATGGTCTTACTCACCATTTTCGTGCACAACCTGCACCAACTTACCCACATCTTACAAGGCATATCAACATCAACATCATTACCATCATACATGGTCAACGATATAATATTAAGAAATCATACTTCTTCCCAAATTATTTAAATTTCATGCTTAACAAAACATCACCACAAGTAATGAAAACAAAAGGGAAAAGGAGGAAATTAAAGGGGCAATTCACACCAACTTACTCTTGAATTTAAAATCGACTTTTCAAGCCCAAACCAAACTCTTTCAAAATCAACTTTGAACCAAAACGATACTTGAAAACATTCCCACATTCACGTGCTTGAACCAACCTTAGAAAATCAAATTAAAACATTAACCACTCACCTCATTTCCTTAAGCAAATCAAGCAAAGCCGACTCAAGCCTCCTCACTTTCGGATTCGATCCCAAAGCTTTACCAATGCAAATCCTTGCTTCTAATCGCCCCAACACAAGTAAATTAACCTCAAATCAGTCCACAAACAATATAGCAAACCCGGAATACAATTCAAACATCTAACACTTGTTCTTCGAACTAAGAACAACCCCAAAAAGCCATTCCCGAGAAGCCCCTTTACACAGCCGAAAACCATTGATTCCAACTCTTTTAACACACCTAATAGCTTCCAAAACAACCCCTAACTATCATACAACCATCAGCCCTCATTTCCCAACATAAAACACACCCAAAATCAACCTTTAAACCCTTCAAAAACCCCATTAAAACCCAAATTCGGGAAACTTAACAAAACCCTTTAAAAATCATATATGTTGAACCATTGGGTTCATAAACTTCATATCTATCACTATTAAATCAAAACTTTAAGTTAAACACAATAAAGCTACCATTTTTATTCAAATCTCCCAAAAATCCAAATTCTAAAACATGGATGAAAATGAAAACTACTTGTACTTTTGGAAAGAGGAAGGTGAGAGCAAGTCGAAAACGTGTTTACCTTTCAAAACCGAGCCAAAATGAGGGAGAAAGGAGGTGGGATAGTGAAAGGGGGAGGGAGCTCTTCTTGGTCGTTCAAAGGAAGAAGATGAATAGTGGAAAAGATGACAAAATGGGTGTTTTAATTAAAAATGGGGCTTTTTAAAATGAAGTGCACTTTATTACAAAAATGCCATTAATGAATGGCTATTGGGCTTGGTTTAAAAATTGGGTCCATCACCTTTGTTTTATTTGCAGACAAAACCCGAACCATTATTTTATTTATTTAAATTATAAAACCGAACCCGAATAATATTAAAATATTATTTTCACCCAGCCCCTAAACCCGGGTGTTACATTTGCATTGATGTTTCTAACTTCTTCTGAATCTTTGGACATAAGGGTCCAATCCACTTATCAGCTTCAGACTTTTTTGCAACCCTTTGCATAATTTTTGTCTTAATTGCCTCCAACATGGTTATGATTGGTTTTGTTCTTGTTTCAAGAATAAACTACAAAAAAAGTGCTCCTTAAGTTGTATAAAAGGCTGTAACGAATAAGACTGTAACAAATATGCACGCAATTAAAATACATATTACCTTATTAAAAGACTCGCATAAGTTATTC
Source organism: Hibiscus tridactylites (assembly GCA_958450335.1). Taxonomy (NCBI): domain Eukaryota; kingdom Viridiplantae; phylum Streptophyta; class Magnoliopsida; order Malvales; family Malvaceae; genus Hibiscus; species Hibiscus tridactylites. Next base: position 53,302,468 of record OY288282.1, read on the forward strand.
AGTAGGATGTCACATTTGGTTTTTGTTGGAAAAAATGCCTTGCTCCAGTTTCTAGGATCCTTCTCAATCAACCAGTCATAAGCATATGTTGATAGAGATTTCACTTCAGACATGGCATCTTCCTATTCTCTATCATAAGTTGCTCTGGCAGCTTTCCACAAGCCATCCTTAAGTGCTTTTTCACTGTGTTGTTTCTTGAAATTATTGTACAAGTGTCTCACATATGTTCTGTGATTAGAATGTGGAAACAGTTCTCTCAATACATCAACCAGTCCCTACATTTAAGACAAAAACAAATAATTAGGTAAATTTCAAGTAAATTATATAAAACATGTAACATAACAAAATTTAAGTGATGATATTTACCTTCTGTCTATTAGACATGAATGAGATGTTGTGTGAGTTGTTCAACTCCAAATCTAGGGCCAGAAGTTCAAGAAACCAGAACCATGATCCGTGACATTCACTTTCAACAACTGCAAAAGCTATGGGATATAGGCAGTCATTTGCATCAATCCCAATAGTAGCTAGCAAATGACCTTTATGATATCCCTTTAGGTGACATCCGTCAAGGCATATAATAGGCCTACAACCAGCTTTAAACCCATCTTTGCATGCTTGCATGCAGATATACGCCCTTTCAAATACTCTCCCATCTAACTTACAGATAGTGGTGGTCCCAGGATTGGTCAACCTAAGTTCCCCAAGATAATCATAAAGCAAACCATATTGTTCTTTGTGTTTGCCCTCAATAAGTTCAATGGCAAAGTCCCTTGCCCTATACAACTTAGAGTGATGCACAGGATGCACATAATCTTTCTTAACAGCTTCATGTAGGGAAGTTATAGAAAATTTTCTGTCAGCCAGAAAAAATGTAGGTACTTCCTAGCTATAAACTTGGATGACACCCTACTATTTTTGAACTCTTTACTGCAACAATGTTCATTTTTAATTGACTTAATTTGCCAAGTTTTATCCTGGGGATCTTTAGGATTTTGTCTTCCTCCCATTAGTACCCATGGGCATCCAGGCTTGCAAATCACCTTCACCCTTCGATTGTCAGTTTTTTTTCAACTTTAGACCTAGTTTATTCTACAAACCAAAATTCATAACCGCTTCCTTTAACATCTCTCTATTGGTAAAAAGCATACCAACTTTTAGCTCAGGATTCTCCATGTCCATCTCAACATTAAATTCTAGAAATCTTTTCTTCCTAACACCACTAGTTGAATCAGAATCTGACTCATCTACAGTATGTAGTGAGTCAGAATATTCAGTTTCTTCATCATTTTCTACCCTTTTTTCACTTGCAACCCTTTCTTCCTCGAAATGAACCCTAAACTGATTTTTAAAACTACTATCATTAAATAAAGGCTCCACAACCTCTTCAACATCTTCAATAGAATAATCACTATCCTCAAAATCGGATTCAGATTCACTAGCTAAGTACTCAGAATCTGATGAGTCAGAATCAATTTGGGGTTCAGTTTGGTGTGCAAAAACATGTTCAGTTTGGTGTGCAAAAATAGGTTCAGTTTGGGGTTCAAATTGTTCATCTTGGGATGCAACAACAGGTTCAGTTTGTGGTATAAATTGAGGTTCAGTTTGGGGTTTAACATTAGGTTTAGTTTATGGTATAAATGGTTCATCTTGGAATTCAACATTAGGTCAGTTTGGGGTTCAACTGGAAGTTCATCTTGGAGTGCAACAAAAGGTTCAGTTTGTGGTTCAAATGAAGGTTCAACTAGGGGTGTAACAACAGATTCAGCTTGGGATTTAAATGGTGTATCTTGGGATGCAACAAAAGTTTCAGTTTGGGGTTCAACTGGAAGTTCATCTTGGGGTGCAACAAAAGGTTCAAATGGAGGTTCAACTGGGGGTGTAACAACAGATTCAGCTTAGGATTCAAATGGTGTATCTTGGGATGCAACAAAAGTTTCAGTTTGGGGTTCAACTGGAAGTTCATCTTGGGGTGCAACAAAAGGTTCAAATGGAGGTTCAACTGGGGGTGTAACAACAGATTTAGCTGGGGATTCAAATGGTGTATCTTGGGATGCAACAAAAGTTTCAGTTTGGGGTTCAAATGGAGGTTCAACTTGGGGTGTAACAACAGATTTAGTTTGTGGTTCAAATGGTGTATCATGGGATGCAACAAAATTTTCAGTTTGGGGGTTCAAATGTAGGGTCAGCTTGGGGTACAAATGGTTCGGCTTGGGGTTCAAATTCAGGATCAATTTCATTATAACTATAAGGGTTAGGTTCCTCATACTCAAACTCAGTTTCATCTTTTGACCCTAAACCAACACTTTCATCCATTTCAACCAAGTAAATATGCACATGATGGTTCTTAAGTAAGTCATCTACCATGTTCAAACAATCAATATCAGTTTTCAAAGGTACAACCTTAAATGACACTCATGGTACTACTCTAAAGGCTTTCACTGTTTTAGTTATCCCTAGAGTCTCAATCATGTGAGCTACTTCAAACATAGAAACTTCATAAACATCATAGAAATCAAAATAAGATACCAGGTTACTGTTATACTTCAGTTTGCGTGAATTGACAAAAGTACCACCATGGTGTATAATTGCTGTGAATAATTGAGACTTGGGGGCTGCAAATAACACAATAAAATATTGTAATTCATCTACATAAACCACTATAAACATAAAAAAAAACATAAAGAATCATAAACACTGTAATTCAATACAATAAACATAAAGATATTTGCATTCAATACAATAAACACTGTAATGTAAAGATAGATTCCACCAACCACTGTAATTTGCATTCAATACAACAAATAACATGCATATGAATAAATTAATAATTGTATGACCCACTACCCATAAAACATAAAGAATCATAAAAAGTTATAGTGGTCCACCAGTAAAGACAAAAACATGACTTCTTTCGATAAAAGGTAAACACCAGAAAAAAGAAAAATCAGTAAAGACACTTCTTGAGTTCAAAATCGGTAGACTATTTCTCAAATATTAAATAAACTACTATTAAAGAAAAAGAAACATCATAACTTCAAGAGAACGGTAGAAACTATAAACGTACAGTATAGAGGGCTTGGTTTCCCTTTGATTCTAAGTTTCCAAACCATTTTGCGTTGAACCCCAAACTAGGTGTTTGATTCGATTTTGGGTGTGATTTCTCTGGAGAAGAAGAACCCTAGGAATTCGATTCGATTAAACCCTATTTGGTGTTTGATTTTGGGTGCAATTTTCTAGAGAAGAAGAACCCTAGAATACGATTCGATTAAACCCTATTTGATGTTTGATTTTGGGTGCAATTTTCTGGAGAAGAAGAACCGTAGAATACGATTAGATTGATTTTTTTGAAAAAGTTATCTGATTAGAATAGGTTAGGATGGGTTTAGGCTTAGTGTCGTTTGAACTTGTTTTTACACGTGTGATTATATTATTTAATTAATAAATAACGTAGAAATTGGGGAAAATATAAAATAAGTTAAGTCAGCAAAACCGTTAGCTATTTAACGTCGAGAGACCAAAACAGAAGAACTATGTAACAAAAGGGACGCTTTTGCCGAAAAATATAGTTGTGGGACCAAAGTAGGAAGACTGTAATAGTTAGGGGACCACCGGTATAGTTTTCCCTAAATTAAATTATGCCTGGTCCTATTCCTACCTAGAATTGTTTAAGTTTGTATATGTACCATATTTTATTCTTGTTTTTGCCAATACTCAATGCATTGTAATAAAGGAGTTGATAAATAATGGACCACTTGATGAAGTGGAAAAGTCAGATTAATCGAACTCTCCATATGTCGACGTTGGCCTTGGATCCAATACTGGATTTTATTTTAAGAAGATATCTATTGAAACGAACCTAATAATTAATTCTTTATGTTTTGTTAATCCATATATGGGCAAATATTGAACATAAGTTTTAAAACTACGTCATATCCACTTTTCTTTTTCTATTTTTTTATTCTTGACTAGCTGGCGGCAACACCAGCTTTAGTGTTGGTTGTCCACAGTTGATATTCTTTTCTCTTTATTTTCTTATATTCAGATGTTTTCATTCATATTTTGGGTTTCTTCTAGTTTTTATTTGCCTTTATAACACGCTTTTCATCTGACTTGTGGTACGCTTCTATCGTATGGCTCGTTTTGTCTACCTTTGTGATAGTTTTGTCATCGTGGATGATTTTTTCATGACGCTCGGTACAACTCTAATTTGCGGTTATCGGTGGTCTTTCAGTAGTTTGATTTTTTGGCGGTTTCTTTGTTGTGCAGTCAGATCTGTTTTGCAAAGCAACCTGTAAAATTGTTAGTTTCGATGTTGATGCCTAAAATTGTCCGAAATTGAACAAGGGAGGTGGAGACGCCGACCCACCCTAGGATGAGGGTGGTGATTGTAATTTGTGGCAGTTCATCAATTCGGATGTGGGCGGAGAGCCGCAAATGGTGGTCTCAATGGTGTTCAGAGTTAAAGAGGGAAAGAAGCGTACAATAAGTTTTATGTATTTAATATTATTATAATATTCTAGCATTATTTTTAAAATATTAATTATTAAAATTTTAAAATATGTTATTGATAATTTTTAACACTATAATATAATATTCTTCTTTGAATAAGTAACTAATATAATTAAGAATATATATTATTTGAATAAAAAATAATAGTCTTAATATTTTTATTTATAAAATTGTCAAAAATAAATATTTTAATAAAAATTATATTGACATAAATAATATTTACTAATTATTATTAAATTTTAAAAATTATATTATTTAATTTTTAATAATGAGTAACATTAATTTATGTATTTAATATTAATATAAAGTTTTAGTATTATTTTTAAAAATAATAATTACTAAAATATATTTAATATTTTATAATATAATATTTTTATTTTAATAAGTAATGAATAATATTAATTATTTAATAAATTACACTAGTCTTACTATGATCATTTATAAAATTATAAAAATAATATTTTAATATAATATTGACATAAACAATATTAACTAAACTATTATAATATTTTAATAATAATAATAATAATAATAATAATTTTTTTATAATGAATAATATTATTTATTGTATTTGATATTTACAATGAATAATCTCTGAAAAATTTACCAACAAGCAAAAAATAATTTACAGAACATCACCAAAATATTGTAAAATGCTTTCTAGAAGCCGTTTTCCAGAAAATATAATTTATTTTATATAAATCATAATTAGGAAAATTAATTACAGTAAAACAAACATACTCTTAATACAATACAATAAAGTTCATTTAAGGAAATCACTTTTTTATTTAAAATGTCACAAGAACTTGATTTTATCTCGGATTGAATTAAGTTAAATCTTTAAATATAAAAAAGGTTTTCAATGTAATTTGAATTCATTGATTTTAAACTAATTTTTTTTTGAAGTAAATGTCGGTAGGCTTTTATTGAAAATAATTAAAGAGAATACAACATAAGTAAAAAACAACAACAAAGAAGACAAGATAGTTTTTGGACCCTTCATAACAAGACACAATGAAAGTAGGGGTGTAAAAATAAGTAATCGGATGGGTTTCAGGTCGGGTCATGTCAGGTCGAGTCAAATCGGATACAAATCATTTCAGGTTGATTTGATGTTTCGACTCGACCCAAGTTTGGTGCGGGTCAATTTCAAGTCGGGTCAAAACGGTTCAAGTCGGGTCAAAACGGTTCAAGTCCGAATCAGTTAATTGGTGGGTTTATTCGGGCTCGAGTGGACTTCACGTTGGGTTCATTTCAAGTCGGTTTAATTTCAGGTCGGTATTTTGAGGCCGAGTTAATTCAGGTTTCTAGAATGATTAAAAATATCATCATATTCAAAATATTAGACTAAATTACAAAAAATAGAAATAAATAAGGGTCAATTTCGGCTAAAAATAAAATATTATGGACTAGAGTGAACAAAAATATCAACATATTAAAAATATTGGGCTAAATTACAAAAATATAAAATAAATAGGGGTTAATTTTAGTTAAAAATAAAATTTTAGGGACTAACATGAACAAAAATATCATTATATTAAAATTATTGGACTAAATTACAAAAAAATGAATAACAGTCAATTTCGACAAAAAAATAAATTTTAGGTACTAGAATAAACAAAAATATTAATGGACTAAATTATCAAAAATATAAATAAATATGGGGCAATTTGGACTAAAAATTAAATTATACGGACTACAATAAACAAAAATATTATTGGACTAAATTACCAAAAATAGAAATATATATGGGTCAAATTTGGCTAAAATAAATTTTGGGATTAGAATGAACAAAAGTATTGTCATATGAGTAAATTATTTTCTCACATTATAATATAATAAATTCATAATTCTTCAAATACTTTATTTTTCTCTTGAAAATTTTCAAATCATAGACTTCCTCAATTACATGTCAGGTAAAATATCAAGCCAGGTCAATATCAGTTTAGGTCAACAACCGGTCAGGTTCAAAACAGGTCGAGTAAAATCGGATATCAGGTCGTTTCAGTGGGGTTATATCAATTATTTGCCAGGTTAGTCTTGGGTTCGGGTTCATATCAGTCGGGTGTAGGTCGGGCTCGGTTACTACAATATCATGTTCAATTCGGGTTCGGGTAATAACATTCGGTTACAGATCAGTTTTGGGCCATCACTTCCTTGGGCCAAAACAAATTTTGACTCGAGTAGGTTTCAGTCAGGATTTCAGGTCGCGTCAGCTTTTTGCATCCCTAAATGAAAGAGCAGTAAATTAACCGACGACCAACTACATCTATACAAAAATTTACTTTGAAAAAGAGAGTTGTAGAGGGAAGAAAAATCGAAGGGGTAAATTATAGAGGAATACCCTAAATCGAATTAAAGCAAACAAAGGCATTTATGGAGGTTCATTGAAATATCGGTCTTGATCCGCGAAAAGGAGCACTTCTGATGGGGCCTTTTCTATCTAAAAACAATTCTCTAAGCTGCGTAAACTCATGGATGCCAGTGCATGTACCGGCTTATTTCCTTGGCGGCCGATGAAATTGAAGTGACATGAATTTAGGGAGCTCGCCAGAAACTTTGCATCATTGCTAAGAAGGTTAATCTCCGAGAGGTCCAATTTTGATGATCAAATTTTAGAGATTGCTGCTTTTGAGTCACTATCAACAATTACATAAGGAAAACCAAGGTCTTTGGCAAAGATGATGCCCTGGATAATTGCCATGGTTTCAGCATGGAACACCGAAGGGACATGGTAGTGAATTTTGTAACATGCACCCATTATTTGACTATCTTCATCACGGATAATAACACCCAATGTAACACCCGGATTTGGGGTCGGGTGAATTAAAAATAGTAAAATATTATTTTGGGCTTCGTGTTTTCAAAACAAATAAAATTTATGTTGGGCTTGTTTTGATTTAAAACCCAATTCCATGGATTTTAGGAATTTGGAGATAGCCATCTCATTAATGGCAATTTTGTAAATATTTGGACTTGCAAAATAAAACATTTTCTTTTATTTTCGAACACCAAAAAGGCTATCATCTTCTACCTTCAAGTTTCTAACGTGAAAACCCCTTCACCTTTGTGGTTCACTATTCCATCACCATACTCTCTCATCTTTGGTGATTTTTGAAAGGTAAACACATACTTGACTTGTCCTCACCTCCCCCTACATGTTTGTACTCTTAAATTTCATTAAAACACATGATTTTGTATTTTGGTGTTTTGAAGTTTTGGATTAAAAATGTCATATTTGTTAGCTTTAACTCATGTTTTTGATTTGTTGAGGTTATATAAGTTATTTGCTATCTAAAAGGTCCAACATATGTAATTTTTACAAGGTTTACAACGATTCTCGAAATTGGGTTTTTGAGAGGTTTTAGAGGGGTTTTAGGTTGGTTTTTGGGGCTGTTTTGGGTGAAATCTTGAGGGATGATGTTAGTGTGATGGTTGAGGGTTGTTTTGGAACCTTTTAGGTGTATTAAAGGTATTGGAATCAATGGGTTTTGGCTATGGTTATGGGCTTCTCGAAAATGGCATTTTTGTGTTGTCTTTAGCTTGAAATCATGTGTTTTGTGTTTGGTTTGTGTTCCGGGTTTGCTATATTGATTTGTGGACTGAATTGTGGTTATTTTGATTGTGTTGGTGAAGCCTCGGGAACGAATCCGGATAGCTTGGTGGTTTGATCGGCTAGAGTTGTTGAGCTTGGAATAGTCGGTGAGTGGTTAATGATTTCAACTTGGTTTAAATTGGTTTTCAAATGTTGGTTCAAGCATGTGGACCTAGGTTGGGCTTGGTAAACCCACCTAGAGTTGATATTAGAGTGATAGCCTAATCTCAAGCTTAGTATAGGAGACCTTTGGTTGAACTTCTAAATGCTTGTTATGCCTCTTGTTTCATATTAATTGTGATTAATGTGGTTATGTATATTGTGTTATACATGTGTGTTGAGGCATGATATTTGATGCATTGTTAAATGCATGTGGTTGTTGAATGTGGTTGTGCATGATGGTAAATCATGGTGAGTACATGCTAAGCACGAAAATTGGTAAGAAATTGTGTTGCGAAAGGTTGTGGAATGTGTTAGTATTGGCACTAGTATGCTTGGGTACAATGATCGATCATTAGGATGTTTAGTGTGCACACGAGAGTCGAAATGCGCGCGTGGTCTTGGTGATGGTAGTCATCAAGATGGAGTACGGGTTTGCCCGAAATCTTCATATATATGTTAGTCGGTGATGAGTGGAATCCAATCGACGAGGCATGAGGATGAGTGTAATCCCACCGTAAGGTAATGGTTGTGTTGTTGGATGTGAGTTCCAACGGTTATCCGCGTATTCGGGTCAGAGCTAGGTGCCAATACGGATTGTGGAATGTGTTTGCTAATACATTGATATATGTGTTCCATATGTTGTGATTATGGACTTGTTGAGCATGGCATGATAGTTGATATTATGTTCATGCATCATATATATATATATATATATATATATATTTGACTCATGTGGTTCGAAGGTAAGATCATGCATTCTACCTTGGGTTGTTGTTCGTGCTTGGACCCTGCATTGTCGAGGTTTGTTTTATGCGCTTACCCTCACTAAGCTTTATGCTTACGCTCTCTTTTGTTCGACAATGCAGATCCTTAGTTCGTGGGTTGATTGTGCAAGGAGAGGGCCTCCAAGTGTGCTAGTTGCGCTTTTGATCATCAAGTATGGGTTTTAAGTTATGAGATGTAGTAGACAAGCAATGGGATTTAAGCTTTTGATTTATGTTGCTGTTATGTGTTCGGAGCATGTTCAGACTCCTATGTTTTGTGGATGTTTTGCTTAAGGCTTGCTTATGCCTAGTATGTTGGCCTTGTGCCCCTTTCATGAATGTTGTGAATGTTTGTCTAAGGCATGAATCTTGAATGCTATGTATGCTCTTTTGTTGATTCGATGATTCCCTTTTATGTATTGTTTTTACATGTATGCTATGTGTTAAGCATGTTTGTGGTAGGGGTTTTGCTTCTAGAGTTAATGTAAGTTTGGTTGGAGGTCTTAGTTGGTGTTTTGAGGCAGCCTTGTGCCTTAAACTAGCTAAAACCTGTCTGTTCGCAGCAGGTGTATCGAAACGGTTGGACCCGTTTCGGTACGGTCCTCTTGTTTCAGGGCAAGCGTTTCGATACGCGGGAGGCGCGTTTCGATACCATTTTGCTACTGGAAATCGGAGATTTTGACGAGAAATTGAGGGTATCGAAACGAGCCTAAGTGTTTCGAAACGGTCTTCGTAGCATTGACCACGTGAAGTTGACTGCTGAAGGCGTATCGATATGGTCAACCAACATATCGATCCGGTTTCCTCGAGTTGACTTTGGCCAGTTGACCTAGTCAAGGCGTATCGATACACCCTCTAGGCGTTTCGATACAGCCTGCAGTTTAAATTAAAAAGGGCTATTTTGATTCGTTGTTTGGTTGTTCCCCTCGTTTGTTGCTTCTGATGTCGTTGTTTCACATAGGACATATTAAGGCATCTAGATAAGATAATAATAAATGAAAAAGTTTTCTCGGGTTGTTAACCGAAGTGGAGCCTTAACGGGTTTCACCTCGGTTATCCTCGTGTAGCCCACTCGGACCGATCAAGCGTCCAGACTGGGACGAGGGGGTTACACTTGTTGGTATCAGAGCCTGAGGTTTCCGAGACCTTGGGCAGGTAAGTGAGGTAAGTTAAGTTCTTGTATTGCAATTGCACGGTGTTTGCTTGCCATGTAAGTATGTTGCTTTTTTATCAAGTATGCATGATGTTTGAGTGTTGTTTGAAGCATGTTGAGTAGAGTCCCATTGCTTCTATTACATCGGAAAAAGGATTTTTAAGTGAGGGAAACATACTTGAGCCACTTGGACCCTTGCCCTTGCTAACCCTATATTTGTGTGTTGTTGTTGTAGTTGTTATCTGTGAGCGGTTATGTGGAGGCTTAGAGGTAGACTGAGGTTGGTTCGTCAGGAACCCCGTGTTGCGGCTCCTTTTAATGAGCCGGTGGCTGGAGTAGAGGCTCGTGTGGAAGAGCCTGTTGTTGGAGTCGGAGCTTCTCCATCACCACCACCACCTTCTCAGCCTGAAGCGGGAGGCGAGGCTGGAGCTGAGGGAGCAGGACCTCAGGTTGGTCAGGGTGGCCAAGGTCCTACAGTGATAGACATGGCTCCGCTAGTTCAAGATATAGCGGGAGCGTTTCAGGCCGCAGTTGTCGTAGCTCAGGCTGCAGCTCAGCCGAGAGGTGATGATGCTAGCTTACCGTTAGAGAGGCTCCGTAGCCTGAGAGCAGATGAGTTCAGAGGATCTACGCTTGAGAGATCAGAGTTGTGGCTAGAGAAGACAGTCCGTATCTTAGCTCAGATGGGATGTGTTGGTGCTCTTAAGTTGGGTTGCGTAGTCTCGTTGCTTCAGGGTGATGCCTACACCTGCTGGGTCACCATTACTTCCGGTGTGCCCGAGGCCGAGATCATTTGGAACTTCTTTGAGACCGCTTTCAGGAAGAGGTATTTGGGGCCGATATATCTGGATGAGAAGAAGCGGGAGTTCATGGCTCTTGTTCAGGGAGATGCATCATTGACTGATTGTGAGATCCGTTTTGTCTGATTGAGTCAGTATGCTCCGGAGTTGGATCTTACTGAGAGGGACCGTTGTGATCGGTTCAGGTATGGACTTCATGAGGAAGTCAAGAGGTACACCTTAGCTTCATATTATTCTGATTTTGATGTCTTGGTTGCTAGGGCCAAGGACATCGAGCATAGCTTGGGGCTGACCAAGCGTTCGGGAGGATCCAGTTCTGGGAAGAGGCACAACAACTTTGATTGTGGTGATGCCAAGAGGCATCAGGGCGGTGGACATCAGTTTGATCATAGGCGTGGCGGTGGCCACCACGGTAGAGTCCATCAGGTCTAGAGAGCTAGAGTGCGTTTGCCCGAGTGTGCCCGTTGTGGGCGACAACATTCAGAAGAGTGCTGGGGGAATTTTCATGCTTGCTGGAACTGTGGATCGAGAGAGAACTTCAAGAGAGAGTGTCCGCATCAAGCGGCACAGGCACCGATTCAGACATAGGCTCCTGCGAGAGCGATTAACTATCAGAGAGGCTGTGGGCGCAGTGGTGGTTACTTCCAGCCGAGGGCTGATGCGCCTAGGATAGAGGCACCAAGGAATCTTGCTCATGTTGTGGCAGTTCAGCCAGAGGCCGATGGACCAGCTAGAGTCTACACATACAGAGAGGCAGGGAATGACACATATTTGATAGTAGGTAATTTTGAGTTACAGTTCATGTCTTTGCTTTCCTTAGTTGATTCGGTTTCCACGCATTCTTACATTTTGAGTGAGCATGTAAAGAAGTTAGACATACCTGTTGAGATCTTAGATATAGGGATGCTTGTGACTAGTTCCTTTGGTGAGACAGTTGTAGTTAGACGGATGTATAAGAGGTGTCCATTGAAGATTCAGGGTCATGTGTTTCCTGTTGATATGATGGAGCTTCCGTTCTACGGCTTTGATATTATTTTGGGTATGGATTGGTAGGTTGAGCATAGAGCTAGTGTAGATTTTGAGACAAAGAGAATTTCGTTGAGGCTTTCCGATGACTACGAGGTAGTGGTAGTAGGCGAGAACTTTAAGTTCTTGTCGATCTTTGTGTCAGCTTTAGAGGCTCATAGGTTGATGGACTCCGGTTGTGGGGCTTATTTAGCATATGTGATGAATCCAAATATGAGTGAGGTTAGACCGAAAGACATCAGAACAGTTTGTGATTTTCCGGATGTGTTTCCAGAAGAGTTACCGGGTTTGCCTCCTGACAGAGATGTAGAGTTTGTGATTGAGACTGTTTTAGGGTCTACTCCAGTTTCTATTGCTCTGTATCATATGGCTCTGAAAGAGTTGAAAAGTCAGCTTCAGGAGTTGTTAAACCGTGGTTTTATTAGGCCTAGTAGTTCGCCTTGGGGTGCTCCCGTGTTGTTTGTGGAGAAGAAGGATGGCAGTATGAGAATGTGTATCGACTGCAGGCAATTGAATCAATTGACAGTGAAGAACAAGTATCCGTTGCCTCGTATAGATGACTTGTTTGATCAGTTGAGGGGTGCCTTAGTGTTTTCGAAGATAGATTTGAGATCAGGGTACTATTAGTTGAAGGTAAAAGAGTGTGATGTTCCAAAGACAGCTTTAAGGACTAGATATGGTCATTATGAGTTCCTTGTGGTGTCGTTTGGGCTCGCGAATGCACCAACAACTTTCATGGATATGATGAACAGAGTTTTCCGAGACTATCTAGATCGGTTTGTAGTTGTTTTCATAGATGACATCCTCGTGTACTCGAGATCAAAAGAAGAGCATGATGAGCACTTGAGACTTGTTTTATAGAGATTGATGAGTAATCAGTTGTATGCGAAGTTGAACAAATGTGAGTTCTGGATTAGAGAGGTTGTGTTTCTTGGCCATGTTGTGTCAGCTGAAGGTATCCGTGTTGATCCGACAAAGATTGAGGCTATTGTTGAGTGGAAACAACCTAAGTCAGTGACTAAGATTAGGAGTTTCTTAGGGCTAGCCGGTTACTATAGGAGATTCGTTGATGGTTTCTCTAGAGTAGCTGCTCCGTTGACTAAATTGTTGCAAAAAGAAGTGAAGTTTGAGTGGTCAGATGCGAGATAGAAGGCTTTTGAGAAATTGAAAGAAGCTTTGACGAATGATCTAGTGTTGGTATAACCAGTTTCAGGGAAAGAGTTTGTGATCTATAGCGATGCTTCCTACGTAGGTTTAGGTTGTGTTCTAATGCAAGAAAGAAGAGTTGTTGCCTATGCTTTGAGACAGTTGAAGGTGCACGAGAAGAACTACCCTACTCACGATATTAAGTTAGCCGCAGTTGTGTTTGCATTGAAGATTTGGCGTCACTACTTGTATGGTGAGAAGTGCACATTTTACACTGACCATAAAAGCTTAAAGTATTTAATGACTCAGAGAGAGCTGAACTTGAGACAAAGAAGATGGCTTGAACTGTTGAAAGACTATGATTTGACTATCGAGTACCATCCGGGTAAGGCAAATGTAGTAGCCAATGTGTTGAGCAGAAAAGTTGTAGTTGAGTTGTGAGCTATGTTTGCTAGATTGATTGTATCAGGTGATGGTGGTTTGATCACAGAGTTGCAAGTGAAGCCCTCGTTGATTCAGATGATCAGAGAGAAGTAGTTGCAAGATGTGTCACTAGTTCCGCATGTTCAGGACATAGCCGAAGGTAGACCGACCGAGTATAGTTTCAGTGATGAGAATGTGTTGTGTTTCAGAGACAGAGTTGTAGTACCTGAAGATGTTCAGTTGAGACGTACGATTCTGAGCGAAGCATATTCGAGTCCTTTTTCTATGCATCCAGGCAGTACTAAGATGTACCGAGATTTGAAGAATGATTGTTTTTAGGTTGGTTTGAAGAAGGATGTAGCCGAGTATGTGAGCCGTTGCATGGTTTGTCAGAGAGTAAAGGCAGAACATTAGGTTCCTTCAGGTTTGTTACAGCCTTTGAAAAATCCATAATGGAAATGGGAAAGAATCACTATGGACTTTGTGTTAGGGTTATCGTTGTCTCCTTCGAAGAAGAATTCTGTTTGGGTGATAGTTGATAGATTCACTAAGTGTGCTCACTTCTTAGTAGTGAACACTACAGATTCTTTAGACAAGTTGGCGAGTTTGTACATTCGCGAGATTGTGAGACTTCATGGAGTTCCGAAGTCTATTGTATCAGACAGAGATCCGAGATTCACAGCAAGGTTTTGGGGTTGTTTACATAGTGCTATAGGTAGCCGTTTGCATTTCAGTACTTCTTATCATATGCAGTCAGATGGATAGTCAGAGCGAGTGATATAGATTTTAGAGGATATGCTTCATTGTTGTGTGATTGACTTCCAGGTTCTTGGGAGAAACATTTACCCCTAGTCGAGTTTGCTTACAACAACAGTTACCAGGCTAGTATACAGATGGCTCCTTATGAGGCAATATATGGTAGGCGATATAGGACTACGATCTGTTGGGCCGAAACGGGTCAGAAATTATTATCTATGCCAGATTTTCTTAAGGGGACTACTGAAAGAGTGAATTTGATTTGTGACTGTTTAAAGCAGCTTCCGATCGTCAGAAATCTTACGCAGATTTAAAGAGAAAAGAGATTGAGTTTTCAGTGGGTGAGAAAATGTTTCTGAAAGTATCTCCGTGGAAGAAGGTAATGCGATTTGGCTGGAAAGGCAAGTTGAGTCTGAGGTTTATTGGTGCGTATGAGATAGTTGAGCGGATTGGGCCAGTAGCTTACCGTTTGAGATTGCCTTCAGAGTTAGAGAAGATCCATGATGTTTTCCATGTGCCGATGCTTAGAAGAAATAGATCAGATCTGTCTCATGTTATGCCTGTTGAGGAGATAGAACTGAATCTGGATTTGTCTTATAATGAAGAACCAGTAGAGATACTTGCTTTTGATAGCAAGGTGTTGTGTGGTAAGACCATAGAGTTGGCCAAGGTGTTGTGGAGACATAGAGGTGTGGAAGAGGCCACGTGGGAGAGGAAAGCTGATATGCTTGAGCAGTTCCCGTACTTGTTTTCGTCAGGTAATTTCGAGGACGAAATTCCTTAAGTGGGGGAGAGTTGTAACACTCGGGTTTGGGGTCAGGTGAATTAAAAATAATAAAATATTATTTTGGGCCTCATGTTTTCAAAATAAATAAAATTTATGTTGGGCTTGTTTTGATTTAAAACCCAATTCCATGGATTTTAGGAATTTGGAGATAGCCATCTCATTAATGGTAATTTTGTAAATATTTGGACTTGCAAAATAAAACCATTTCTTTTATTTTCAAACACCAAAAAGGCTATCATCTTCTACCTTCAAGTTTCTAACGTGAAAACCCCTTTCACCATTGTGGTTCACTATTCCATCACCATACTCTCTCATCTTTGGTGATTTTTGAAAGAACACATATTTGACTTGTCCTCACCATCCCCTACATGTTTGTACTCTTAGATTTCATTAAAACCCATGATTTTTATTATGGTGTTTTGAAGTTTTGGATTAAAAATGTCATCTTTGTTAGCTTTAACTCATGTTTTTGATTTGTTGAGGTTATATAAGTTATTTGCTATCTAAAAGGTCCAACATATGTAATTTTTACAAGGTTTTACAATGATTCCCGAAATTGGGTTTTTAAGAGGTTTTAGTGGGGTTTTGGGGCTGTTTTGGGTGAAATCTTGAGGGTTGATGTTAGTGTGATGGTTGAGGGTTGTTTTGGAAGCTTTTAGGTGTATTAAAGGTATTGGAATCAATGGGTTTTGGCTGTGGTTATGGGCTGCTCGAAAATGGCATTTTTTGGGTTGTCTTTAGCTTGAAATCATGTGTTTTGTGTTTGGTTTGTGTTTCGGGTTTGCTACATTGATTTGTGTACAGAATTGTGGTTATTATAATTGTGTTGGGATGATTAGAAGCAATGAATTGTGTTGGTGAAGCCTCGGGAATGAATCTGGATAGCTTGGTGGATTGATCGACTAGAGTTGTTGAGCTTGGAATAGTCAGTGAGTGGTTAATGATTTCAACTTGGTTTAAATTGGTTTTCAAATGTTGGTTCAAGGATGTTGACCTATGTTGGGCTTGGTAAACCCACCTAGAGTTGAGATTAGAGTGGTAGCCTAATCTCAAGCTTAGTATAAGAGACCTTTGGTTGAACTTCTAAATGCTTGTTATGTCTCTTGTTTCATATTAATTGTGATTAATGTGGTTATGTATATTGTGTTATACATGTGTGTTGAGGCATGATATTTGATGCATTGTTAAATGCATGTGGTTGTGGAATGTGGTTGTGCATGATGGTAAATCATGGTGAGTACGTGCTAAGCACGGAAATTGGTAAGAAATTGTGTTGCGAAAGGTTGTGGAATGTGTTAGTATTGGCACTAGTATGCTTGGGTATAATGATCGATCATTAGGATGTTTAGTGTGCACACGAGAGTTAAAATGCGCGTGTGGTCTTGGTGATGGTAGTCATCAAGATGGAGTACGGGTTCGCCCGGAAATCTTCATATATATGTTAGTCGGTGATGAGTGGAATCTCATCGACGGGGCGTGAGGATGAGTGGAATCCCCTCCGCGTGAAACAGTGATAAGTGTAATCCCACTGTAAGGTAATGGTTGTGTTGTTGGATGTGAGTTCCAACGGTTATCCGCGTATTCGGGTCATAGCTAGGTGCCAATACGTATTGTGGAATGTGTTTGCTAATACATTGATATATGTGTTCCATATGTTGTGATTATGGACTTGTTGAGCATGGCATGATAGTTGATATTATGTTCATGCATCATATATATATATATATATATATATTTGACTCATGTGGTTCGAAGGTAAGATCATGCATTCTACCTTGGGTTGTTGTTCGTGCTTGGACCATGCATTGTCGAGGCTTGTTTTATGCGCTTACCCTCACTAAGTTTTATGCTTACGCTCTCTTTTGTTCGACAATACTGATCCTTAGTTCGTGGGTTGCTTGTGCAAGGAGAGGGCCTCCAAGTGTGCTAGTTGCGCTTTTGATCATCAAGTATGGATTTTAAGTTATGAGATGTAGTAGACAAGCAATGGGATTTAAGCTTTTGATTTATGTTGATGTTATGTGTTAGGAGCATGTTCAGACTCCTATGTTTTGTGGATGTTTTGCTTAAGGCTTGCTTATGCCTAGTATGTTGGCCTTGTGCCCCTTTCATGAATGTTGTGAATGTTTGTCTAAGGCATGAATCTTGAATGCTATGTATGCTCTTTTGTTGATTCGATGATTCCCTTTTATGTATGGTTTTTACATGTATGCTTTGTGTTAAGCATGTTTGTGGTAGGGGTTTTTCTTCTAGAGTTAATGTAAGTTTGGTTGGAGGTCTTAATTGGTGTTTTGAGGCAGCCTTGTGCCTTAAACTAGCTAAAACCTGTCTGTTCGCAGCAGGTGTATCGAAACGGTTGGACCCGTTTCGATACGGTCTTCTTATTTCAGGCCAAGCGTTTCGATACGCGGGAGGGGCATTTCGATACCATTTTGCTATTGGAAATTTGGATTTTGACGAGAAATTGAGGGTATCAAAACGGGCCTAAGTGTTTCGAAACGGTCTTCGTAGCGTTGACCACGAGAAGTTGAGTGCTGAAGGTGTATCGATATGGTCAACCAGCGTATTGATACGGTCTTCTCGAGTTGACTCTGGCCAGTTGACCTAGTCAAGGCGTATCGATACACCCTCTGGGCGTTTCGATACGGCCTGCAGTTTAAATTAAAAAGGGCTGTTTTGATTCGCTGTTTGGCTGTTCGCCTCGTTTGTTGCTTCCGCTGTCGTTGTTTCACATAGGACATATTAAGGCATCTAGATAAGATAATAATAAATGAAAAAGTTTTCTCGGGTTGTTAACCGAAGTGGAGCCTTAGCAGGTTTCGCCTCGATTATCCTCGTGTAGCCCACTCGGGCCGGTCAAGCGTCCGGACCGGGACGAGGGGGTTACACCCAAGCTTGCTTTGTTGCTCACAGTAAAAAAAACTAGCATCAACATCTGCCTTGATAAAAGATGATGGAGGAGGAGACCATATATAAGTAACATGAGTATGTGGATGTACCAAGGAAAAATGCACATCCTCAAGCTCAGAACAATGGCTCTGTACAAAGGTAATTAAATCCTTTGTCCTTTGCCTTAAGTTTTCATGGATTAGTTTGTTTTTGGAGAACCAAAGAGCCCAAATAACGATAGCAATCATAAGACATTTGTACATGTGAAGGCACTAAACATCTAGGAAAGCCATTCACAAAATTCTAGATTATCAATTTGATTAGGCCAAATATAACCCATAGAGTTCTATACAGTGCTAGCGTAAATGCAGAAACGACTCACATGATTGATGTCTTCAGATGCAGTAGAACATCTTGGACATAAAACATTCGAGCTTATCCTTTTATTGTCGAGATTTTGCATTGTAGGCACGAAGTTCCTAGCACACTTCCATAGAAAAATTTGAATTTTTGAAGGACATATTAAATTCTATATATTCTGAAAAATATTACATGCATAAATTTGGATCTGATTAGGATTCACCAAAATTTTGTAGCCATTTCGAACAATATATAGACCCGATCTTTCCCTCTTCCATACTAGGGAATTCGCTTGAGGAAACATAGAGAGAGGGATGCTTATGATTTGGGCAACCTCAACATGAGAAAAGCCGGATATAATCAAGTCGCTATCCCAACTATGATCCGCGGTAATAAGATCAGAAACCATGAAGAGAGAATCCTTTGGAGGGGATGATATTTTCTTAAGTGGTTTGCTCGGGAGCCAAAAATCGTTCGAAATTGATACAGAAGTATTTGTACCAATTTTCCAACACATGCCCTTTTCCAGTAGGCCTCTCAAACTCATTATACTACGCCAGATAAGAAAAGGATAGGAACCCAATGTTAAATTAGAAAAATCCGAGCTAGGATAGTACTTTGCTCGAAGTAATCTAGCAACTAAGGTGTTTGGTTGCATTAGTAAACACCACGCTTGCTTATCTAGGAGAGAGATGTTAAACTTCTTGAAATCTCTAAAGCCCATGCCTCCCTCGTTTTTTAACTTGCACAACTCAGCTCAAGTATATCAATGGATTTCCCCTCTTATTAGCAAAATTTTGCCACCAGTACCTTGCTGCTATTGCTTCAAGTTGTCTACAGAAAGAAATTGGAAGAAGAAAGCATGACATGGTAAAGTTTACTCTAAGATGCGAGAATGCTCGCGTTTTGTGACGGCCAACAATAGCCGGTAAGCCAAGGTATTTTTAGGGTTGTCCGTGATAGCAATATCAAGAACATTACACACAGTTATTTTCTCATATGATGGTACATTTGAATTGAAAAAAATACCTAACTTGTTATAGTTAATCAGTTGGCCAGAGCATTCTGCATAGTGTTGGAGTAATTTTTTTAAATTTTCAACTCCATCGATTGTGGATTCACCAAAGATTAAACTATCATATGCAAAAAGAAGATTAGCAGCCAAGGTTGCGTTACGAGTAATTCTTGCTCCTTTAACAGTTCCATTAATAGCAGCTTGACGTAATAGCGAAGACAATCCCTCACTGCATATGAGAAATAGATACGGACTTAAGGGGTCCCCTTGTCGCATTCCTCGAGAGGGTGAAAAACGATCACTAACAATCTCGTTCATACAAAAAGTAAATTAATACATAATATATTTACTCCTTTTTACTCCTAATCACTTATCTATTTATGTTGACATACAGAAAGAAAATTAATACATGATGTGTAAACTAAAGTTTAGCTCAACACTTTTAGCATTTTGGGGTTAAGAGTTTATTTTATGGTTTAGAGTTTAGGTGTTTAGGTTAGGGATTATAACATATGATTAATGTTTGGAATTTAGAGTTTAGGGTTTAGAATTAGGAATTTAAAATTTAGGTTTTATAGTGTAAATATGCTCGCTTGTGTAAAATAAAATTCTCACAATATATGTATAAAAATATAACCCTACAAAAAATATGTTTAATAGTAGTATATGTTAGCTCGTATTCATTGAAGTTTTGCTATGCCGGAAAATCCTTTTCCAAACTTATCTTGTCCATGGAGTGTAACTGCGTTAATATGAGACCATCAAACAGTGCTGGCCACACGAATAATATGTTCGTCTTAGATTAAGACGGAAAAAACCAGTCTTAAGATTGTTAGAAAAGTGTTAATCAACAAATAAATAAATAGTAAAATACAAATGTTGTATTAAAATACTGAATCGAACATAAAAATATTTATTACAACATATCTAAAACAAAACCGATTGGGGACGAGTTGAGGCCTGTAGCTACACAGTTACCTTGAGATAGATTTTTTGCCACTCCTTGGTGCTTGAGATATTCGGTTGTCTGTCTCTCAAGATACACCAACTATATGATCAACTACAGTAGCACAACTACAGAGATCACGAACTATAATCTTGCCTTTCCCTATCTCAAAAACTACTTTTGAAAGTCACGGAGTAAAACAATAGAAAATTCTCTATATTTTTGAGTTGTGTAAAACCTAGAAGATTTACACGCTATTTATAGGAGTTTCAAGAGGGGTATAAGGAAACTTTTGACCTAATGGAGTATTTATGATTTGAGAATTAATGAGCTTTTAAAGAATAGTTTCCAAAAATTATTGTCTGAATTAAAGGAAGCTTTTAATATTTATCCTTTTAATTCCAAAAAATAATTGGAAATGATATGCTCTTTTTGAGGAAATATTTGGGGTTAAAATATTTGCAAGCCCACAAAGGGCTAGACCGGTCCAGACTTTCACGTTACACACATTGTGCATCGTTGCACATTTACCAACCAACAATTGGTTCCACATTTTCCTTAAACAACGTTTGGATCAATTTTTCATTCAAAGCTCCAAAATAATTGCTTTTTCCTCAACAATTGGTGTATGATTTTCTCATTCAATAAAATTATACATATTGAGCAAAAAAATGCTTTCTAGAAGCCGTTTACCAAAAAATGTAATTAATTTTACATAAATTATATTTAAGAAAATCAATTACAGTAAAACATAATATAATAGAGTTTTTTTTAAGGACAAAGAGTTCATTTAAGGAAATCCCCTTTTTATTTAAAATTTCACATGAACTTGATTTTATCTCGTATTGAATTAAGTTAAATCTTTAATATAAAAAAGATTTTCAATGTAATTTGTATTCATTAGTTTCAAACTAAAATATTAATTCTCCTTTTTACTCCTAATCACTTATCTATTTATGTTGACATACAGAAAGAAAATTAATACATGATATGTGTAAACTAAAGTTTAGCTCAACCCTTTTAGCATTTTGGGTTAAGAGTTTAGTTTATGGTTTAAAGTTTAGGTGTTTAGGTTATAGATTATAGTTTATGATTAATGTTTGGAATAGAAAGTTAAGGGTTTAGAATTAAAATTTTAAGATTTAGGTTTTATAGTGTAAATATGCTTGCTTGTGTAAAATAAAATTTTCACAATATTATAAAAATATAACCCTACAAAAATTATGTTTAATAGTAGTATATATTGTTTCAACCATGTGCTTCAAAGGAGCACAATGTTTATTTATTTAATAAATATGGGACTTTTACCTTCTAAATGACAAATGTCAATATTCGAACACGCGCAAGATGAAACATTGTGAGCATCCTTGACCGCCCGGACAATTAATGGATCTCATCACAATGTTCATGCTTTCGCATGCAAATATTATTTAAAAATAACAATAAAATTAACCACACCCCAATTCTTAGTACATATTTAAATTACGGTTGCGGCTTTATTTTCTGCCATAGCAGTTTTAGATAGTGTAGCTACCGCTGTTTGAATCCCTGGTACACACTCTTGCATGTTGAAAAATTTTCCCAGGTCTACAAAAGTAACCTTTGGCCGGAGCACAGTGAATATCTTCGGAGCAAACACAGAGCCCTTCCAGTGCACATCCTTCCTTCAATATCGTGACCCCATTTCTCAGCCCAAGAACCTGGTCTGTCCACTCACTTGAAAACAACCCCCAACGATCGTAATTAACTTTAACCTTCAAAAATTCCCCAGCATTCCTGTACTTCCGTATCGCCCCATCGAACGCCAGGTTCCGATTCTTCCCCCAGTGCGGCAACGCACCGTATTTGAACATCGCGATTTGCTCGATCTCTTCTAAAATGTCCTGGTAAAGCCTCGGAGCCGTGGGGTCTTTGCTTCTGTAATAGGTGATGTCGAAATCTATCCCGTCATCTTGTTTGCCTAGGTAAGCTGATGAGGCTTTCACGTAACGCATGACGATGCCGTTGTATTGTTCTAGGCCGCAGAGTGATTTGGGATCCATTGCTACTAGCTTCTGAACGTCTTGGATGAAGTTTTTTACGACCGATAAGCTAAGTGAGAATGCGGTTTGGTGGAAGAACTGCCCCTTGATTCTTGGGTCCCAAGCGCACGCGGTTCTCAATGAGTCTTCGGGACTGTCAAGGCAAGTTCCCGATGATTGAAGACGGTTGTGAAATCCAGTTACCGGGTATCCCGTAAAGTTTACACCTACCTCACAGAAAAAATAATCAGATTTGACATAATTAATAACTGTTCAAACCGTTAAATAGACTCGGGTGATACCGTTGTTTGTCAATCCATAAGCAGTGGTTTGCAGTGCAGCTACGATTACGTTCGCACTGAGGCACTTCCCATTAGCATCTCGAAGGGATTCCTGAGTTTCCTCTGAAACATTAAAGCAATTTGTAATTTGTAAACAAACAAATAGTGTCGGAATCGATAAATTTCATGCATGTGTATGGTAGTAGTAACGAACCCGCCAATCTGTTAAGTCTCAAAACAAGTGAAGAAGTGGGCCGAAATGGCGTAAAATCATAGAGACCATCGCCGGACGCATTAGTCGAGGCCCGGTCGTCGATTCTGTAGACAGCCTTGCGTGTGCTTGGATACCAAAGTATGTCTGCAAACTCATGCAGCTTGCCCAAGGTCACTGCTTCGTCTCCCAAATTTTTGTCATCCTTTGTCACATATGTAATGGATCGTTTGAAAAGGGGTTGAAGTTTGAAAGTCACCTAAATGAAAGAAAGGATAATATTATTGCATTGTTGTTCCATCATGTTGGAGTCAATAAAAGAGCAAAAGTCACCTAAGGACTTTAGAGAGTTACGTACCTGTGAAATAACCCCGAGGACTCCAAGTGAAACCTTAGCTGCATCGAGATCTTTGTCCATCTCATTTAATACCCTGACCATAGCATTCCCTCTTTCGGGTCCAGCAGGGCTTACAATTCTCATCTCCACGACATAATCATGAACCGAGCTCCCTTTCCCCCACATTGAGCTCCCATGAGCTCCTGTACCTAAAAGCCCACCAACAGTGAGTCCCCACCAATACGGTGCATAAGGCAATGCTAACCCAACCTTGGCGGCTTCAGTAATCAATTGTCTCAACGTCACACCGCTCTCCACCGTCATCGTCAACGCCGCTTTGTCGATTTTCACTACCCGGTTAAGGTACTTCGTGCTGATAAGCAACCCGTCTTGGCCGTCGGGGCATACCAACTTTGGAATACTACTAGAGAAACGTGTCACCACTTTCATTTTCCTTCTGCCTATGGTCGCAGCCGATACCACCGAAATCAACTCTTGCTCCGTCTTCGGGTATGCCACGTTCCCCGCTCGGCAGATGGCTCGGTCGGGGAACATGCCATAAGCGTTCGTGATAGTACAGTTTGAATCTTTCGTCAAACACTCGATAGGCTCCGCAGGCGGCGTGCAACTCACTGAGACAACCAAAAGGAAGAGGCATTCCCATAGGAGAAGCTCATGAAACTTGGTTTTCCCTTTTGAATCTAACATTGATATTGAGGTTACGGTGGGGAATGGTTGAGGAAATCTCTTGGCTATAGAAAATAAATTATGTTTAACTGCAAATCCACACCCTATATATAGTTGTGTTAGTGTAACTTAGGAGGGCACCGGTCGAGAAGCAACGCATTGGTTTAAATGTTTTGAAGTTAAAGGAATTTCAAAAACGTTACTTTATTACAATTTTTCAAAGGTATTTTTTTCACAACGATTGGTTTCCATTTGATTGGATGATTAATTCGGATCGAATGCTGTTGAGGTTTATTAAGAATGACTCTTTCAACCCAATTTACTTTATTCATAATTGCAGGATTCAAATATCTGATCTTATTTGAGTTATATAATGGCTTATCTCACTAAATTTTTTAGTTATTGATTTTTTAAAGTTATATTATGATGTAATATTTAAATAATATTTATTTCATTTTTTAGTGTTTAATAAGTATTTAAAAACCTAAAAATTGTATAAAAACCTAAAAAGTATTCAAACTAAAAGAATCGAGAGACGTGCGTCCCTCCCATGTTCAACATGAATCTTTCCTTGTGTTTAAGTTTGAATCTAATTATGTGTAAATATTATGAGTGAATTTCTAGTTCATATTTATTCTCATATAAATTAAATTATGCCTGGTCCTACTCCTCCCTAGAATTGTTTAAGTTTCAATATGTACCATATTTTATTAATGTTTTTGCCAATACTCATGCATTGTAATAAAGGTGTTGATAAATAGTGGACCACTTGACGAAGTGGAAAAGTCGGATTAATCAAGCTCTCCATATGCTTTGGACCCAACACTAGATTTTATTTTTTCTCAAAATATCACTCAAATGAGTTTAATAATTAATTTTTCGTATTTTGTTAGTTTATATAAGAGTAGATATTAAATATGAGTTTTAAAAATACGTCTATTTACATTTTATTTTTTATTTTTTCATTTTTAATTAGCCGACGGTAACACCAATTTTAATATTAGCCGTTAACGGTCGATATTATTTTCTCTTTAATTTCTTATATTTAGATCTTGTCTTGTTTTCTTTTATATTTTGGTTTTCTTCTAATTTCAGTATGTACCATATTTTATTCATGTTTTTGCCAATACTCATGTATTGTAATAAAGGTGTTGATAAATAGTGGACCACTTGACGAAGTGGAAAAGTCGGATTAATCAAGCTCTCCATATGTCCACGTCGCACTTGGACCCAAATCTGGATTATATTTTTTTAAAAAAAATATCTACGGAAACGAGTCTAATAATTAATTCTAGGGGTCAATTTAGAATAGAAATGAAGATTTAAGGGCTATAATAAATAGAAATATCAAATTAAAATTATAAAACATTGGGTGATTTAGGGTTTAGGGTTTATAGTTTATTATTTAAATGATTTAGGGTTTAGGGAAAATTTATTAATGGTTTAGGGTTCATATATTGATAGATAGATACATACTTACATACATTGGGATTTAGGGATTAGGGATTATGGTGTAGGGTTTAAGTTTGAGATTTATAGATTTAGGGTTTAGGGTTAGGGAAAATTCATTAAGGGTTTAGGGTTTAGGGAAAATTCATTAAGGGTTTAGGGTTCATACATTGATAGGTACATATATACATACTTACATACATTAGGGTTTATGGGTTTAGGTTTTGGATTTAAGGGTTAAGGGAAAATTCATTAAGGGTTTAGGGTTCATATATTGATAGGTACATACATACATACTTATATACATTAGGGTTTAGGGTTTATGGTGTAGGGTTTAGGTTTAGAATTTAAGGGCTTAGTGTTTAGGGAAAATTCATTAAGGGTTTAGGGTTTATACATTGAGAAATACATATATACATACTTACATACATTAGGGTATAGGGCTTAGGGTTTATGGTTTAGAGGTTTATGTTGAGGATTTAAGGGTTTATGGTTCATAATTTGATAGGTATACATATCAAGGTTTAAGGTTTAGGGGTTTAGAATTTAATGGTTTATTGTTTAGGGTTAAGGGAAAATTTATTAAGGGTTTATGGTTCATATATTGATAGGTACATATATACATACTTATATACATTAGGGTCTAGGGTTTATGGTGTATGGTTTAGGTTTACGGTTTAAGGGCTTAGGGTTTAGAGTTTATGGAAAATTCATCAAGGGTTTAGGGCCCATATATTGATAGATACATACATAATTGCATACATTAGGGTTTATAGATTAAGGTTTAAGGTTTAGGAGTTTATGTTGATGATTTAAGGGTTTAGGGTTCATACATTGATACATAAAATTAAAACTCAAAACAATGAACCCTAAACCAAAAAATGAAACCCTAAACCCTAAACTAAAACACATAAAATAAAATCCATAAATCTAAATCCTAAATCAAAACCCTAAACCCTTAAATCTTAAACCATAAACCTTTAAACCTTAAACCTTAGAACACTAAACCATAACAAATTTAAACCCTAAACCTTTAAAACAACCCCTAATTTAAAACCATAAACCATAAACACTAAAAATAAAACACTAAAAACCTAAACCCCAAAATTGAAACACTAATTGAAACAATAACACTAAACCCTAAACCATAAATCCTAAATTAAAACCCAAACCCTAAATTAAAACTCAACCATAAACCTTAGAACTGAAATAAGGACCAAATCGAATATAAAACGAACCTTTAAGCTCAATTTCATAAAAATCAGGACACAATTGAAATAAATGAAAGTACACGTGCTTGCGGAGCAAGACCCGTATAACGACGTGCGACCCCTTAAAAAACGCGCGGATCTTTTGACCCGTCTCACTCCTATAAATAGACCCTCACCCCCGCCATTTGTAAATCTAAAATTTTATTTAAGTTGCTGAGAAAAAAATATCAATCTAATTTATTTTGCAAGTAACGTAAGTATTTTTTTAATATGGTAAGTAACGTAAATATTAGTTAAAAATAATTGATAAATTATCAATTACTTAATATTTTTAATAATTTAGAAAAAATATGTTTAATGTATTATATTGGAAGTATAATATAATGTCTAATTTAATATTTCTTAATTTCATAAATTATTTGTATTACTTGGCTCAATTTTTTTATTTTTTAGTATTCACTCTTCTTTAAGTTTTTGTAATTGATAAATTATCAATTACTTAATATATTTTTTTAATTTTAGTACTTGATATATATATATATATATATATATATATATATATATATATATATATATATATATATATATATGTATGTATATCAATATATGTAGGTGTATATGTATATATATCATATATGTATATCAACTTATGAAAGTTTTTAATTCATCAAGTCATAGATTTCGGGTCAATATCAGTTCAGGTCAACAACAGGTCGGGTCACTTAACAGGTCGGGTTTAAAACAGGCCGGGTCCAAAACAGATCGAGTTCAAAACAGGTCGGGTCCAAAACAGGTCGGGTAAAATCGGATCTTGGGTCAATTCAGTCGGGTAAAATCGGTTATTTGCCAAGTCGAATTCGGGTTCGGGTTCATTTCAGTCGGGTGCAGGTCGGGTTTCAGGTCCACAGTAACAGGTCCATTTCAGGTTCGGGTCGTTTTCAGTCGGACGCAAGTCGGGTTCGGTCACTACAGTAACATGTTGAATTCAGGTTCATGTCAACAACATTCTGTTACAGATCGAGTTCGGATCATTAAATTTTCAGGTTAAATCAAGTTCTGACTCGAGCAGGTTTCGATCGGGTTTTCAAGTCGGATCAGCTTTTTACATCCCTAATTATAATAAATGAGTTGATAAATAGTGGAGCACATGACAAGTGGAAAAGTCGGATTAATCAGCTCTCCATATGCCTTGGACCCAACACTAGATTTTATTTTCTCAAAATATCACTAAAATGAGTCTAATAATTAATTCTTCGTGTTTTGTTAGTTTATATAAAAGTAGATATTAAATACGTGTTTTAAATCTACGTCATAATTTACATTTTATTTTTTTATTTTTTTCATTTTTAACTAGCCGGCGGCAACACTAATCTTAATATTAATGGTCAACGGTCGATATTATTTTCTCTTTAATTTCTTATATTTAGATCTTGTTTTCTTTTATATTTTGGTTTTCTTTCTAATTTCAGTATGTACCATATTTTTTTTTCATGTATTTGCCAATACATGACAGCCACAGACCCGAACCCGTTTTGTCTCGAAGCATTGTAATAAAGGAGTTGATAAATAGCGGACCACTTGACGAAGTTTAAAAGTCTGATTAATCAAGCTCTGATCTGTAATCAAATTCACGTGTTTAACATTTTACATTTCAAAATTGCTGTTGAGTGCGTACCATATGTCGACGTTGGACTTGGACCCGACACTAGATTTTATTTACTCAAAATATCCACTTGAACGAGTAGAAATTTTCAGTCTCTTTTCGATGTCTCTATTTATGCTCTCACACTAAAATTTAAGTTCAAGGCTTATGGTTTAAGATTAGGGTTTAAGAAATTTAGGATAGGTGTATTGTTTAGGGTATACAGTGTAAGGTTTAGGATTTAGAATTTAGGGTTAGGACTTAGAATTTAATTTTTTAGTGTTTTATTACTGTTGGGCATAGAAAGGGGACCAAAAAGGGACAAAGGATTTTTATCCACTTAAACGAGTCAAATAATTAATTTTTCGTCACTACAAAAAAATAACATATACCGATGGGCAGAAAACCTTCGGTAAAACACCTAAACTCCGTCGGTATATGGTCAAAAACCCTATACCAACGGACAAAAGTGATATTTCGACAGACAAACAGCCGTCAAAAAAACGCTAGTCGATATACATTTATAGTGACGAAAAAAATCGTCTGTATAGATGTTGGGACCCTATACCGACGGGCGTAACCGTCAGTATAGGTATGATCTTTCCTGATAAATTAATGTATCTATTCCGACAGACGACCTCCGTCCGTATATATTATACATATATAACGACAGGATTTACTGACGATATGTCCGTCGCTATAAGTTTTACCTTTAGCGACGAGCAAGCCGTAGGTATAAGTCGATGTATTATTTGACGGTGCGTTCGTATGAGATACATATATCGAAGGTTTTGTCCTTCGATATACGTTTAATTAATATTTATTTTTTCATTTTAATATTAATAATTATTAATACTATTGTTATTTTTTATTTAATACTATTTTTTATTTTAAATGTTAAAATTACTAATACTAATGTATTAATTGACGGTGGGTTCGTATAAAATATAAACAAGCTTACATAATATAAATCCCTTGCAAACTAGAGATAAAAGCAGCAACATGCGAAAGTAGATCAGATACCCATGATCTCCTGTCCACTTCATTCTCTTATTTCTTCAGAAAAAAATTGTTGCATCAGATAGCAAAATTCAAGTGTTATGCCAGTTAGTTTCGGTTCTGATACTTTTCTGCAGCCCTTGGGGCTGCACACAAATCATGAAGCAATGTTTGCATTATCCACATTTATTAAATTCACTGAAACAGCTACATTTACTAAGATTTCAATCACAAACAACTACTATAATTTTGAGACAATGATTCTACCATAGGAGAAATAGATAATTCAATTTGGTTCAAGTCAATACTCAGAAAAAACGAAAGACAAGTTAATAGGACTTACTGTTTAATTTAATTTAATTCAATTTAACCATAATTTAGTTTTATTTATTTTCATTTAAGTCTAATTTCTTCTTTCTCGGTTTAATTTAATTCAATTTAACCATAATTTAATTTGATTTAGTTACAATCTGGCCATTAAGTTTTGATTCCTTTTAATTTAACCTTTAGGAATTAGGTTGCTGTAATTTTTTTATGTTCTATTCATTTTATCCTTTAATTTGTAATTAAACTAGGATTAATATCCTATACACTGGCGGTGGAAAGTTTATATTTCCACAAGCACCTCAATTATAGGGTTTAGGGTTAGTGTTTAGGGTTTAGAGTTTAGGGGTTTTAGTGTAAAGGTTTAGAATTTAGGGTTCATGTTTAGAATTTAGGAATTAGGGTTAGAATTTAGGGTTTAGGGTTAGGGTTTAGTTTTAGGGTAATATGGGTGGGGATTTAGGTTTTAAGCTATAAACCCTAAATTTTAACCCTAAACCCAAAATTCTATCAACAATCCCTAAATTCAAAACTACTACACTTATACCCCTAAATTTTAAACCCTAAATGAAGTCCCTAACCCCTAAAACTAAGGCGCTTGTGTAAAAAAGTTTCCACAAGCGCTTGTGTATAGAACAATTACCCATTAAACTATTACTTTGACATATTGGTTTTAAATTATATCAATTATGTAACTAAATCTTTCACTAAAACACTTTAACAAAAAAATAACAAAAATGTGACCTATAAACTAGAACATTAACCAACAAAAAAGTGACATGTAATTCAAACCATCATCTTAATTGTTAATTTCTTTCTCATGTGCATTCGAAAGATATCTTCCATAAATCTTACCAACTCTACTCACAATTTGAGGATTTTCTTGACATTCTTCGGCCAATACTTTCAAGTGTACTTTCGCGCCACACAAGATTTTTAGAAGAAAAGAGTATGATTTATCACCTATGATTGCCACTGAAGATAAATCTTCAAATTCTTTATGCAAATCGAAGTATCTCTTGGCTTGTGGATTTTTATCCGAGGTATAATATGGCACTACAATTTTGATGTAGTCCCTAACCAAATCTTTTCTCCACCGAGACAAGATGTATTTTCAGGTACACAATCCACATATTCCTCGTGATATACACGAATCACATGAGAGCACAAGATCCCTTTGAATTCAAAATTTTTAGACTCACAATTCACATCGTAAGTAAATTTATCCAATGTCACTTTAAATTGTTGTCGATGTGGCCATTTAGCCTTCTTTGTCACTACTTCGTACACACATACTCTTTCATCATCTTGGACTTTTCTCGCACTAGTATATGTTACCATACGTATTTTTTTTGAAATTCCTCAAATTTCTTTGATGTATAAAGAAGTTGAAACATGCTTTCACTCGCATACTTGGTAAAACACATGGTTGGCTTGTTAGTTGATCTAAAAGATTCATTTTCCTCCTCATTTGCTCGTTTACCCAATGCGAGATAATATTGCTGAACAAATTCTTTCAAAATGGTATTGAGGTTCACAAATGCTTTGAAAAAATTGTTCATACTCTCACTGCGTTGTGTACTAGACATTGAAGCCCAGAAGTCACCCTTGAAGAATACATGAACCCATTAATGTCTTAAATTAAACATCTCATTAAATCAATTGATCTCTTGCAGCTTATATTTAACACCAATTTCTTCCCATTTCATTTCAAACTCTTCTATGCTAAGAGAATAATGGAGAGCGCGTTATAATTCATTGCAAATTTTATCTATATCTTCATTAAAATTCAAGTGTTTATTGGCATTTCTCATAATATGTCAAATACACCATCGATGTTTCGTATTTGGAAATACTTTCTCAATTGCATTTTCTGTAATTTAAACTTAACATACGTAAAATGATTAGAAATAATATTTAAATAAAATTCACATGTAGATATAGTAAAAAGAGGGCCCCTTTTCTTCTCTATTTGATTCCTAATTAAAAAATTAAAATGGATTAAAAAAAATAAAGTTAAAGTTAAAGTGTTAAAAAATCACCTATAGTCATGCATTGATCGGTAATAATACAATGTGGAGCTTTTCCTCCCATACATGATACCCATGTCTTAAACAACCAAACATAGTTGTTTGTATCTTCGCATGAAATTAGAGCACACCCAAGCAACATCGACTGGTTATGATGATTCACACCTATAAATGGACAAAAAGGCATCTACACCTATTCTTCAAGTAAGAAGCATCCAATGAGACAACATCTCCAAAATCTTTATATGCTGCTCTACACCTTCCATCAGCCCAAAATACAATCTTAAGTGTGCAATCATCGCTTGTGTCCTACATGTAAAAGAATTTTTTATCCTTAGAAGACATTTTTATAAAATGTTTCTCCATAGCATCAAAATCACCTTTTTGAAGGCACAAACGTCTATGCTTACTCACCAGATTTTTACAATCTTTTTCAGAAAAAGGAACTGCACTATATCCTCCATAATGCACTGCAAATGTGGTAAAATTTCTACCAATAGGTACTCTTGCCTTTTCATTAGTTAACATAATTTCTTTGTTGTGTGGACTAATGCATCGTTAATTAGGCATAAATTGAGAATTTGAGGGATCTAGTGGGTGGTTATGCTCCAACACCACAGTGTTCAGTTTCCATTCACCAATTTTCTTGTCAAATTTAGCTGTTATTTTCGATACCATTTTGCTACTGAAAATTTGAGATTTTGACGAGAAATTGAGGGTATCAAAACAGGCCTAAGTGTTTCAAAACGGTCTTCGTAGCGTAGACCACGAGAAGTTGACTACTGAAGGTGTATCGATACGGTCAACCAACGTATCGATACGGTCTCCTCGAGTTGACTCTGGCCAGTTGACCTAGTCAAGGCGTATCGATACACCTTCTGGGCGTTTCGATACGGCCTGTAGTTTATATTAAAAAGGGTTGTTTTGATTCGCTGTTTGGTTGTTCGCCTCGTTTGTTGCTTCCGATGTCGTTGTTTCACATAGGACATATTAAGGCATCTAGATAAGATAATAATAAATGAAAAAGTTTTCTCGAGTTGTTAACCAAAATGGATCCTTAACAGGTTTCGCCTCGGTTATCCCCGTGTAGCCCACTCGGACCGGTCAAGCGTCCGGACCGGGACGAGGGGGTTACACCCAAGCTTGCTTTGTTGCTCACAGTAAAAAAACTAGCATCAACATCTGCCTTGATAAAAGATGATGGAGGAGGAGACCATATATAAGTAACATGAGTATGTGGATGTACCAAGGAAAAATGCACATCCTCAAGCTCAGAACAATGGCTCTGTACATAGGTAATTAAATCCTTTGTCCTTTGCCTTAAGTTTTCATGGATTAGTTTGTTTCTGGAGAACCAAAGAGCCCAAATAACGACAACAATCATAAGACATATGTACATGTGAAGGCATTAAACATCTAGGAAAGCCATTCACAAAATTCTAGATTATCAATTTGATTAGGCCAAATATAACCCATAGAGTTCTATACAGTGCTAGCGTAAATGCAGAAACGACTCACATGATTGATGTCTTCAAATGCAGTAGAACATCTTAGACATAAAACATTCGATCTTATCCTTTTATTGTCGAGATTTTGCATTGTAGGCACGAAGTTCCTAGCACACTTCCATAGAAAAATTTGAATTTTTGAAGGACATTTTAAATTCTATATATTCTGAAAAATGTTACATGCATGAGTTTGGATCTGATTAGGATTCACCAAAATTTTGTAGCCATTTCGAACAGTATATAGACTCGATCTTTCCCTCTTCCATACTAGGGAATTCGCTTGAGGAAACATAGAGAGAGATGCTTATGATTTTGGCAACCTCAGCATGAGAAAAGCCGGATATAATCAAGTCGCTATCCCAACTACGATCCGCAATAATAAGATCAGAAACCATGAAGAGAGAATCCATTGGAGGGGATGATATTTTCTTAAGTGGTATGCTCGGGAGCCAAAAATCGTTCGAAATTGATACAGAAGTATATGTACCAATTTTCTAACACATGCCCTTTTCCAGTAGGCCTCTCAAACTCCATATACTACGCCATATAAGAAAAGGATAGGAACCCAATGTTGAATTAGAAAAATCCGAGCTAGGATAGTACTTTGCTCGAAGTAATCTAGCAACTAAGGTGTTTGGTTGCATTAGTAAACAACACGCTTGCTTAGCTAGGAGAGAGATGTTAAACTTCCTGAAATCTCTAAAGCCCATGCCTCCCTCGTTTTTTAACTTGCACAACTCAGCCCAAGTACATCAATGGATTCCCCTCTTGTTAGCAAAATTTTGCCACCAGTACCTTGCTGCTATTGCTTCAAGTTGTCCGCAGAAAAAAATTGGAAGGAGGAAGCATGACATGGTAAAGAGCGGAATGGACTGAAGAACGGATTTAATGAAAACCTTTTCCCCTCCAACGATAAGTTCTTAGTGCTCCAGCCTTGTACTCGAGAATTAAAGTTTACTCTAAGATGCGAGAATGCTCGCGTTTTGTGACGGCCAACAATAGCTGGTAAGCCAAGGTATTTTTAGGGTTGTCCGTGATAGCAACATCGAGAACATTACACACAGTTATTTTCTCATATGATGGTACATTTGAATTGAAAAAAATACCTAACTTGTTATAGTTAATCAGTTGGCCAGAGCATTCTGCATAGTGTTGGAGTAATTCTTTTAAATTTCAACTCTTTCGATTGTGGATTCACCAAAGATTAAACTATCATATGCAAAAAGAAGATGAGCAACCAAGGTTGCGTTTCGAGTAATTCTTGCTCCTTTAACAATTCCATTAATAGCAGCTTGACGTAATAGCGAAGACAATCCCTCACGGCATATGAGAAATAGATACGGACTTAAAGGGTCCCCTTGTCGCATTCCTCGAGAGGGTGAAAAACGATCACTAACAATCTCGTTCATACAAAAAGAAAATTAATACATAATATATTTACTCCATTTTACTCCTAATCACTTATCTATTTATGTTGACATACAAAAAGAAAATTAATACATGATATGTGTAAACTAAAGTTTAGCTCAACCCTTTTTATCATTTTTGGGGTTAAGAGTTTAGTTTATGGTTTAGAGTTTAGGTGTTTAGGTTAGGGATTATAACATATGATTAATGTTTGGAATTTAGAGTTTAGGGTTTAGAATTAGGAATTTAAAATTTAGGTTTTATAGTGTAAATATGCTCGCTTGTGTAAAATAAAATTCTCACAATATATGTATAAAAATATAACCCTACAAAAAATATGTTTAATAGTAGTATATGTTAGCTCGTATTCATTGAAGTTTTGCTATGCCGGAAAATCCTTTTCCAAACTTATCTTGTCCATGGAGTGTAACTGCGTTAATATGAGACCATCAAACAGTGCTGGCCACACGAATAATATGTTCGTCTTAGATTAAGACGGAAAAAACCAGTCTTAAGATTGTTAGAAAAGTGTTAATCAACAAATAAATAAATAGTAAAATACAAATGTTGTATTAAAATACTGAATCGAACATAAAAATATTTATTACAACATATCTAAAACAAAACCGATTGGGGACGAGTTGAGGCCTGTAGCTACACAGTTACCTTGAGATAGATTTTTTGCCACTCCTTGGTGCTTGAGATATTCGGTTGTCTGTCTCTCAAGATACACCAACTATATGATCAACTACAGTAGCACAACTACAGAGATCACGAACTATAATCTTGCCTTTCCCTATCTCAAAAACTACTTTTGAAAGTCACGGAGTAAAACAATAGAAAATTCTCTATATTTTTGAGTTGTGTAAAACCTAGAAGATTTACACGCTATTTATAGGAGTTTCAAGAGGGGTATAAGGAAACTTTTGACCTAATGGAGTATTTATGATTTGAGAATTAATGAGCTTTTAAAGAATAGTTTCCAAAAATTATTGTCTGAATTAAAGGAAGCTTTTAATATTTATCCTTTTAATTCCAAAAAATAATTGGAAATGATATGCTCTTTTTGAGGAAATATTTGGGGTTAAAATATTTGCAAGCCCACAAAGGGCTAGACCGGTCCAGACTTTCACGTTACACACATTGTGCATCGTTGCACATTTACCAACCAACAATTGGTTCCACATTTTCCTTAAACAACGTTTGGATCAATTTTTCATTCAAAGCTCCAAAATAATTGCTTTTTCCTCAACAATTGGTGTATGATTTTCTCATTCAATAAAATTATACATATTGAGCAAAAAAATGCTTTCTAGAAGCCGTTTACCAAAAAATGTAATTAATTTTACATAAATTATATTTAAGAAAATCAATTACAGTAAAACATAATATAATAGAGTTTTTTTTAAGGACAAAGAGTTCATTTAAGGAAATCCCCTTTTTATTTAAAATTTCACATGAACTTGATTTTATCTCGTATTGAATTAAGTTAAATCTTTAATATAAAAAAGATTTTCAATGTAATTTGTATTCATTAGTTTCAAACTAAAATATTAATTCTCCTTTTTACTCCTAATCACTTATCTATTTATGTTGACATACAGAAAGAAAATTAATACATGATATGTGTAAACTAAAGTTTAGCTCAACCCTTTTAGCATTTTGGGTTAAGAGTTTAGTTTATGGTTTAAAGTTTAGGTGTTTAGGTTATAGATTATAGTTTATGATTAATGTTTGGAATAGAAAGTTAAGGGTTTAGAATTAAAATTTTAAGATTTAGGTTTTATAGTGTAAATATGCTTGCTTGTGTAAAATAAAATTTTCACAATATTATAAAAATATAACCCTACAAAAATTATGTTTAATAGTAGTATATATTGTTTCAACCATGTGCTTCAAAGGAGCACAATGTTTATTTATTTAATAAATATGGGACTTTTACCTTCTAAATGACAAATGTCAATATTCGAACACGCGCAAGATGAAACATTGTGAGCATCCTTGACCGCCCGGACAATTAATGGATCTCATCACAATGTTCATGCTTTCGCATGCAAATATTATTTAAAAATAACAATAAAATTAACCACACCCCAATTCTTAGTACATATTTAAATTACGGTTGCGGCTTTATTTTCTGCCATAGCAGTTTTAGATAGTGTAGCTACCGCTGTTTGAATCCCTGGTACACACTCTTGCATGTTGAAAAATTTTCCCAGGTCTACAAAAGTAACCTTTGGCCGGAGCACAGTGAATATCTTCGGAGCAAACACAGAGCCCTTCCAGTGCACATCCTTCCTTCAATATCGTGACCCCATTTCTCAGCCCAAGAACCTGGTCTGTCCACTCACTTGAAAACAACCCCCAACGATCGTAATTAACTTTAACCTTCAAAAATTCCCCAGCATTCCTGTACTTCCGTATCGCCCCATCGAACGCCAGGTTCCGATTCTTCCCCCAGTGCGGCAACGCACCGTATTTGAACATCGCGATTTGCTCGATCTCTTCTAAAATGTCCTGGTAAAGCCTCGGAGCCGTGGGGTCTTTGCTTCTGTAATAGGTGATGTCGAAATCTATCCCGTCATCTTGTTTGCCTAGGTAAGCTGATGAGGCTTTCACGTAACGCATGACGATGCCGTTGTATTGTTCTAGGCCGCAGAGTGATTTGGGATCCATTGCTACTAGCTTCTGAACGTCTTGGATGAAGTTTTTTACGACCGATAAGCTAAGTGAGAATGCGGTTTGGTGGAAGAACTGCCCCTTGATTCTTGGGTCCCAAGCGCACGCGGTTCTCAATGAGTCTTCGGGACTGTCAAGGCAAGTTCCCGATGATTGAAGACGGTTGTGAAATCCAGTTACCGGGTATCCCGTAAAGTTTACACCTACCTCACAGAAAAAATAATCAGATTTGACATAATTAATAACTGTTCAAACCGTTAAATAGACTCGGGTGATACCGTTGTTTGTCAATCCATAAGCAGTGGTTTGCAGTGCAGCTACGATTACGTTCGCACTGAGGCACTTCCCATTAGCATCTCGAAGGGATTCCTGAGTTTCCTCTGAAACATTAAAGCAATTTGTAATTTGTAAACAAACAAATAGTGTCGGAATCGATAAATTTCATGCATGTGTATGGTAGTAGTAACGAACCCGCCAATCTGTTAAGTCTCAAAACAAGTGAAGAAGTGGGCCGAAATGGCGTAAAATCATAGAGACCATCGCCGGACGCATTAGTCGAGGCCCGGTCGTCGATTCTGTAGACAGCCTTGCGTGTGCTTGGATACCAAAGTATGTCTGCAAACTCATGCAGCTTGCCCAAGGTCACTGCTTCGTCTCCCAAATTTTTGTCATCCTTTGTCACATATGTAATGGATCGTTTGAAAAGGGGTTGAAGTTTGAAAGTCACCTAAATGAAAGAAAGGATAATATTATTGCATTGTTGTTCCATCATGTTGGAGTCAATAAAAGAGCAAAAGTCACCTAAGGACTTTAGAGAGTTACGTACCTGTGAAATAACCCCGAGGACTCCAAGTGAAACCTTAGCTGCATCGAGATCTTTGTCCATCTCATTTAATACCCTGACCATAGCATTCCCTCTTTCGGGTCCAGCAGGGCTTACAATTCTCATCTCCACGACATAATCATGAACCGAGCTCCCTTTCCCCCACATTGAGCTCCCATGAGCTCCTGTACCTAAAAGCCCACCAACAGTGAGTCCCCACCAATACGGTGCATAAGGCAATGCTAACCCAACCTTGGCGGCTTCAGTAATCAATTGTCTCAACGTCACACCGCTCTCCACCGTCATCGTCAACGCCGCTTTGTCGATTTTCACTACCCGGTTAAGGTACTTCGTGCTGATAAGCAACCCGTCTTGGCCGTCGGGGCATACCAACTTTGGAATACTACTAGAGAAACGTGTCACCACTTTCATTTTCCTTCTGCCTATGGTCGCAGCCGATACCACCGAAATCAACTCTTGCTCCGTCTTCGGGTATGCCACGTTCCCCGCTCGGCAGATGGCTCGGTCGGGGAACATGCCATAAGCGTTCGTGATAGTACAGTTTGAATCTTTCGTCAAACACTCGATAGGCTCCGCAGGCGGCGTGCAACTCACTGAGACAACCAAAAGGAAGAGGCATTCCCATAGGAGAAGCTCATGAAACTTGGTTTTCCCTTTTGAATCTAACATTGATATTGAGGTTACGGTGGGGAATGGTTGAGGAAATCTCTTGGCTATAGAAAATAAATTATGTTTAACTGCAAATCCACACCCTATATATAGTTGTGTTAGTGTAACTTAGGAGGGGCACCGGTCGAGAAGCAACGCATTGGTTTAAATGTTTTGAAGTTAAAGGAATTTCAAAAACGTTACTTTATTACAATTTTTCAAAGGTATTTTTTTCATAACGATTGGTATCTATTTGATTGGATGATTAATTCGGATCGAATGTTGTTGAGGTTTATTAAGGATGACTCTTTCAACCTAATTTATTTTATTTATAATTGCAGGATTCAAATATCTGATCTTATTTGAATTATATAATATCTTATCTCACTAAATTTTCTAGTTATTGATTTTTTAAAAGTATATTATGATGTAATATTTTAAATAATATTTATTTCATTTTTTAGTGTTTAATAAGAACGGAGTTAAGATCGAATTCTGAGAGAAAAAATTGTATAAAAACCTAAAATGTATTTAAACTAAAAAA
This sequence comes from Hibiscus tridactylites, assembly GCA_958450335.1. Classification (NCBI taxonomy): domain Eukaryota; kingdom Viridiplantae; phylum Streptophyta; class Magnoliopsida; order Malvales; family Malvaceae; genus Hibiscus; species Hibiscus tridactylites. The sequence continues at coordinate 53,341,624 of OY288282.1, forward strand.
ATCGAGAGACATGCGTCCCTCCCATGTTCAACATGAATCTTTCCTTGTGTTTAAGTTTGAATCTAATTATGTGTAAATATTATGAGTGAAATTCTAGTTCATATTTATTCTCATATAAATTAAATTAAGCCTGGTCCTACTCCTCCCTAGAATTGTTTAAGTTTCAATATGTACCATGTTTTATTAATGTTTTTGCCAATACTCATGCATTGTAATGAAGGTGTTGATAAATAGTGGACCACTTCACGAAGTGGAAAAGTCGGATTAATCAAGCTCTCCATATGCTTTGGACCCAACACTAAATTTTATTTTCTCAAAATATCACTCAAATGAGTCTAATAATTAATTCTTCGTGTTTTGTTAGTTTATATAAGAGTAGATATTAAATACGAGTTTTAAAACTACGTCTATTTACATTTTATTTTTTTTTATTTTTAACTAGCCGACGGTAACACCAATCTTAATATTAGCCGTCAACGGTCGATATTATTTTCTCATTAATTTCTTATATTTAGATCTTGTCTTGTTTTCTTTTATATTTTGGTTTTCTTCTAATTTCCATATGTACCATATTTTATTCATGTTTTTTGCCAATACTCATGTATTGTAATAAAGGTGTTGATAAATAGTGGACCACTTGACGAAGTGGAAAAGTCGGATTAATCAAGCTCTCCATATGTCCACGTCGCACTTGGACCCAAATCTGGATTTTTTTTTCAAAATATCTATTAAAACGAGTCTAATAATTAATTCTAGGGGTCAATTTAGAATAGAAATGAAGATTTAAGGGTTATAATAAATATTTCTATCAAATTAAAATTATAAAACATTGGGTGATTTAGGGTTTAGGGTTTATAGTTTATTATTTAAATGATTTAGGGTTTAGGGAAAATTTATTAATGGTTTAGAGTTCATATATTGATAGATATATTGATAGATAGATACATACTTACATACATTGAGATTTAGGGATTAGGGATTATGGTGTAGGGTTTAAGTTTGAGATTTATAGATTTAGGGTTTAGGGCCAGTGAAAATTCATTAAGTGTTTAGGGTTTAGGGAAAATCATTAAGGGTTTAGGGTTCATACATTGATAGGTACATATATACATACTTATATACATTAGGGTTTATGGGTTTAGGTTTAGGATTTAAGGGTTAAGGGTTAAGGGAAAATTCATTAAGGGTTTAGGGTTCATATATTGATAGGTACATACATACATATTTACATACATTAGGGTTTAGGGTTTAGGGTGTAGGGTTTAGGTTTAGAATTTAAGGGCTTAGTGTTTAGGGAAAATTCATTAAGGGTTTAGGGTTTATACATTGAGAAATACATATATACATACTTATATACATTAGGGTATAGGGCTTAAGGTTTATGGTTTAGGGGTTTGTGTTGAGGATTTAAGGGTTTAGGGTTCATAATTTGATAGGTATACATATCAAGGTTTAAGATTTAGGGGTTTAGGATTTAAGGGTTTATTGTTTAGGGTTAAGGGAAAATTTATTAATGGTTTATGGTTCATATATTGATAGGTACATATATACATACTTATATACATTAGGGTCTAGGGTTTATGGTGTATGGTTTAGGTTTACGATTTAAGGGCTTAGGGTTTAGAGTTTATGGAAAATTCATCAAGGGTTTAGGGCCCATATATTGATAGATACATACATACTTGCATACATTAGGGTTTATAGTTTAAGGTTTAAGGTTTAGGAGTTTATGTTGATGATTTAAGGGTTTAGGGTTCATACATTGATACATAAAATTAAAACTCAAAACAATGAACCCTAAACCAAAAAATGAAACCCTAAACCCTAAACTAAAACACATAAAATAAAATCCATAAATCTAAATCCTAAATCAAAACCCTAAACCCTTAAACCTTAAACCATAAACCTTTAAACCTTAAACCCTAGAGCACTAAAACCTAACAAATTTAAACCCTAAACCTTTAAAACAAAACCCTAATTTAAAACCCTAAACCCTAAACACTAAAAATAAAACACTGAAAACCTAAACCCCAAAATTGAAACAATAACACTAAACCCTAAACCATAAATACTAAATTAAAACCCCAAACCCTAAATTAAAACCCAACCATAAACCTTAGAACTGAAATAAGGACCAAATCGAATATAAAACAAATTTTTAAGCTTAATTTCATAAAAATCAGGACAAAATTGAAATAAATGAAAGTACGCATGCTTGCGGAGCAAGACCCGTATAACGACGCGCGACCCCTTAAAAAAACGCGCGGATCTTTTGACCCGGCTCACTCCTATAAATAGATCCTCACCCCCAGCCATTTGTAAATCTAAAGTTTTATTTAAGTTGCTGAGAAAAAAAATCAATCTAATTTATTTTGTAAGTAACGTAAGTATTTTTTTTGAATATGGTAAGTAACATAAATATTAGTTAAAAATAATTGATAAATTATCAATTACTTAATATTTTTAATAATTGAGAAAAAATATGTTTAATGTATTATATTGGAAGTATAATATAATGTCTAATTTAATATTTCTTAATTTCATAAATTATTTGTATTACTTGGCTCAATTTTTTTATTTTTTAGTATTCACTCTTCTTTAAGTTTTTGTAATTGATAAATTATCAATTACTTAATATATTTTTTTAATTTTAGTACTTGATATATATATATATATATATATATATATATATATATATATATATATATATATATATATATATATATATGTATGTATATCAATATATGTAGGTGTATATGTATATATATCATATATGTATATCAACTTATGAAAGTTTTTAATTCATCAAGTCATAGATTTCGGGTCAATATCAGTTCAGGTCAACAACAGGTCGGGTCACTTAACAGGTCGGGTTTAAAACAGGCCGGGTCCAAAACAGATCGAGTTCAAAACAGGTCGGGTCCAAAACAGGTCGGGTAAAATCGGATCTTGGGTCAATTCAGTCGGGTAAAATCGGTTATTTGCCAAGTCGAATTCGGGTTCGGGTTCATTTCAGTCGGGTGCAGGTCGGGTTTCAGGTCCACAGTAACAGGTCCATTTCAGGTTCGGGTCGTTTTCAGTCGGACGCAAGTCGGGTTCGGTCACTACAGTAACATGTTGAATTCAGGTTCATGTCAACAACATTCTGTTACAGATCGAGTTCGAATCATTAAATTTTCAGGTTAAATCAAGTTCTGACTCGAGCAGGTTTCGATCGGGTTTTCAAGTCGGATCAGCTTTTTACATCCCTAATTATAATAAATGAGTTGATAAATAGTGGAGCACATGACAAGTGGAAAAGTCGGATTAATCAGCTCTCCATATGCCTTGGACCCAACACTAGATTTTATTTTCTCAAAATATCACTAAAATGAGTCTAATAATTAATTCTTCGTGTTTTGTTAGTTTATATAAAAGTAGATATTAAATACGTGTTTTAAATCTACGTCATAATTTACATTTTATTTTTTTATTTTTTTCATTTTTAACTAGCCGGCGGCAACACTAATCTTAATATTAATGGTCAACGGTCGATATTATTTTCTCTTTAATTTCTTATATTTAGATCTTGTTTTCTTTTATATTTTGGTTTTCTTTCTAATTTCAGTATGTACCATATTTTTTTTTCATGTATTTGCCAATACATGACAGCCACAGACCCGAACCCGTTTTGTCTCGAAGCATTGTAATAAAGGAGTTGATAAATAGCGGACCACTTGACGAAGTTTAAAAGTCTGATTAATCAAGCTCTGATCTGTAATCAAATTCACGTGTTTAACATTTTACATTTCAAAATTGCTGTTGAGTGCGTACCATATGTCGACGTTGGACTTGGACCCGACACTAGATTTTATTTACTCAAAATATCCACTTGAACGAGTAGAAATTTTCAGTCTCTTTTCGATGTCTCTATTTATGCTCTCACACTAAAATTTAAGTTCAAGGCTTATGGTTTAAGATTAGGGTTTAAGAAATTTAGGATAGGTGTATTGTTTAGGGTATACAGTGTAAGGTTTAGGATTTAGAATTTAGGGTTAGGACTTAGAATTTAATTTTTTAGTGTTTTATTACTGTTGGGCATAGAAAGGGGACCAAAAAGGGACAAAGGATTTTTATCCACTTAAACGAGTCAAATAATTAATTTTTCGTCACTACAAAAAAATAACATATACCGATGGGCAGAAAACCTTCGGTAAAACACCTAAACTCCGTCGGTATATGGTCAAAAACCCTATACCAACGGACAAAAGTGATATTTCGACAGACAAACAGCCGTCAAAAAAACGCTAGTCGATATACATTTATAGTGACGAAAAAAATCGTCTGTATAGATGTTGGGACCCTATACCGACGGGCGTAACCGTCAGTATAGGTATGATCTTTCCTGATAAATTAATGTATCTATTCCGACAGACGACCTCCGTCCGTATATATTATACATATATAACGACAGGATTTACTGACGATATGTCCGTCGCTATAAGTTTTACCTTTAGCGACGAGCAAGCCGTAGGTATAAGTCGATGTATTATTTGACGGTGCGTTCGTATGAGATACATATATCGAAGGTTTTGTCCTTCGATATACGTTTAATTAATATTTATTTTTTCATTTTAATATTAATAATTATTAATACTATTGTTATTTTTTATTTAATACTATTTTTTATTTTAAATGTTAAAATTACTAATACTAATGTATTAATTGACGGTGGGTTCGTATAAAATATAAACAAGCTTACATAATATAAATCCCTTGCAAACTAGAGATAAAAGCAGCAACATGCGAAAGTAGATCAGATACCCATGATCTCCTGTCCACTTCATTCTCTTATTTCTTCAGAAAAAAATTGTTGCATCAGATAGCAAAATTCAAGTGTTATGCCAGTTAGTTTCGGTTCTGATACTTTTCTGCAGCCCTTGGGGCTGCACACAAATCATGAAGCAATGTTTGCATTATCCACATTTATTAAATTCACTGAAACAGCTACATTTACTAAGATTTCAATCACAAACAACTACTATAATTTTGAGACAATGATTCTACCATAGGAGAAATAGATAATTCAATTTGGTTCAAGTCAATACTCAGAAAAAACGAAAGACAAGTTAATAGGACTTACTGTTTAATTTAATTTAATTCAATTTAACCATAATTTAGTTTTATTTATTTTCATTTAAGTCTAATTTCTCCTTTCTCGGTTTAATTTAATTCAATTTAACCATAATTTAGTTTGATTTAGTTACAATCTGGCCATTAAGTTTTGATTCCTTTTAATTTAACCTTTAGGAATTAGGTTGCTATAATTTTTTATGTTCTATTCATTTTATCCTTTAATTTGTAATTAAACTATTACTTTGACATATTAGTTTTAAATTATATCAATTATGTAACTAAATCTTTCACTAAAACACTTTAACAAAAAAAATAACAAAAAAGTGATATATAAACTAGAACATTAACCAACAAAAAAGTGACATGTAATTCAAACCATCATCTTAATTGTTAATTTCTTTCTCATGTGCATTCGAAAGATGTCTTCCATAAATCTTACCAACTCTACTCACAACTTGATGATTTTCTTGACATTCTTCGGCCAATACTTTCAATTGTACTTTCGCGCCACACAAGATTTCTAGAAGAAAAAAATATGATTTATCACCTATGATTGCCATTGAAGATAAATCTTCAAATTCTTTATGCAAATCGAAGTATCTCTTGGCTTGTGGATTTTTATCCAAGGTATAATATGACACTACAATTTTGATGTAGTCCCTAACCAAATCTTTTCTCCACCGAGACAAGATGTATTTTCAGGTACACAATCCACATCTTCCTCGTGATATACACGAATCACACGAGAGCACAAGATCCCTTTGAATTCAAAGTTTTTAGACTCACAATTCACATCGTAAGTGAATTTATCCAATGTCACTTTAAATTATTGTCGATGTGGCCATTTAGCCTTCTTTGTCACCACTTCGTACACTCATACTCTTTCATCATCTTGAACTTTTCTCGCACTAGTATATGTTACCATACGTATTTTTTCTTGAAATTCCTCAAATTTCTTTGATGTATAAAGACGTTGAAACATACTTTCACTCGCATACTCGGTAAAACACATGGTTGGCTTGTTAGTTGATCTAAAAGATTCGTTTTCCTTCTCATTTGCTCGTTTACCCAATGCGAGACAATATTGCTGAACAAATTCTTTCAAAGTGGTATTGAGGTTCACAAATGCTTTGAAAAAATTGTTCATACTCTCATTGCGTTGTGTACTAGACATTGAAGCCCAGAAGTCACCCTTGAAGAATACATGAACCCATTAATGTCTTAAATTAAACATCTCATTAAATCAATTGATCTCTTGCAGCTTATATTTAACACCAATTTCTTCCCATTTCAGTTCAAACTCTTCTATGCTAAGAGAATCATGGAGAGCGCGTTATAATTCATTGCGAATTTTATCTATATCTTCATTAAAATTCAAGTGTTTCTTGGCATTTCTCATAATATGCCAAATACACCATCGATGTTTCGTATTTGGAAATACTTTCTCAATTGCATTTTCTGTAATTTAAAGTTAACATACGTAAAATGATTAGAAATAACATTTAAATAAAATTCACATGTAGATATAGTAAAAACAGGGCGCCTTTTCTTCTCTATTTGATTACTAATTAAAAAATTAAAATGGATTAAAAAACTAAAGTTAAAGTTAAAGTCTTAAAAAATTACCTATAGTCATGCATTGATCGGTAATAATACAATGTGGAGCTTTTCCTCCCATACATGATAGCCATGTCTTAAACAACCAAACATAGTTGTTTGTATCTTCGCATGAAATTAGAGCACACCCAAGCAACATCGACTGGTTATGATGATTCACACCTATAAATGGACAAAAAGGCATCTATACCTATTCTTCAAGTAAGAAGCATCCAATGAGACAACATCTCCAAAATCTTTATAGGCTGCTCTACACCTTCCATCAGCCCAAAATACAATCTTAAGTGTGCCATCATCGCTTGTGTCGTACATGTAAAAGAATTTTTTATCCTTAGAAGACATTTTTATAAAATGTTTCTCCATAGCAGCAAAATCACCTTCTTGAAGGCACAAACGTCTATGCTTACTCACCAGATTTTTACAATCTTTTTTAGAAAAAAGAACTGCACTATATCCTCCATAATGCACTGCAAATGTGGTAAAATTTCTACCAATAGGTACTCCGGCCTTTTCATTAGTCAACATAATTTCTTTGTTGTGTGGACTAATGCATCGATAATTAGGCATAAATTGAGAATTTGAGGGATCCAATGGGTGGTTATGCTCCATCACCACAGTGGTCAGTTTCCATTCCCCAATTATCTTATCAAATTTAGTTGTTAGTTTAGCTTTACAACTGGTAATCTGAGTATGCGATGGTTTTGACGGGTCCTTTTCTTTGGAAATAAACGTTCCTTCTTTTGTACATGTTAGTCTTAAAATGATATACTAAATGTGATGGTAAGAAAAAGTAAAAGGGAAATAATTATCAAAGAACAAAAAAATGTTGTAGCAAAGAATCTAATAAGGGTGGATGATGAGTTTATTGCTTAAGTACAATGCTAATTACTATTTGAATGTTATAACACTGAGACAACACTTATATACTCGACAGGGTTTTCGAATAAACTCCTAAACTATGTCTAGCTAAAAGTTGATAACATGATGCTATGGCGATACATGTTTGCGTTAACCCTGGCAACTTATTATCTATTTAAGTTCCCCTTTATTAATCGTTGAAACCCTAAATTTATGTCTAAGTCAGACTAAAACTCAAGTTAACATTTTAAGCTATGTTGTTCACATAGTCTAACTTAACTCTCTCGATATTTAGTTCACAAATCAATAATCAAAGGCATCTCTCGATAGCTCTTACAAGATTAAGCATTAAGTTCAATGAACGAAATGGATAAGAAACAAATGTTATAGCATTGAACAATAATTAAACAAAGTATCTTAAAACAATAAACCCAACAAAGAATATTTAGATCATCTCTGAGCAAATAACATCCATAAAAGTATAAGTCAGGGTAGTTTACAAAGCAAGAGAGAAAGAAAAACAAGTGTCTTAGGATCTCTTCTTCGTGCCCTCAAACTAATGTTGCAGCGCTCCAAACTCCTTAAGCCTCTATCGATAGCCTTTTGTCGCTTGGAGATTTCTCTTGACCTTCAATAATGGTGTTCTCCAATCTAGAAGAAAAGGATTGTTCCTCGAACCAAGCTTCTTTTCTACTTATTTTTATGTTAGGTGAAGCTCGTGTTAATTGGTGCCCTTGATGTCCTTGTAAAGAGGTGGGTATCCTAGGGTTTTAAAACCCTAAAGTAACATTTGATCCTTTAATGAGGATCTTCCACTTCCCATCATTTATTAATCAATAAAGGAGAATGGTCCACGCATTAATTAGCCATCAAATGGTCAAAGATTCATCTCCAACTTCACATCGATGTTGTGGCATCAAGTCCATCATGAGAAAATGCTGCTCCACTGCTCCAGCGCTCCATTGCCTCCTTCCACTCCATGCTTTCCTACACAACAAACCACTAAAGCACCCTACATTTCCCATTAATAGCACCAACATACAAAAACATTAAGCTCAAGCATAAACTCAATAAACATATACAAACTAATCCTAAATGAAACTATATGGGCTCAAACACGTGCAATATTTCAAGTAAAATGTCCTAAAATATAGGTTTTCTATAGATTTATCAAGCAATGGTGTGACTTGTCACGTACTAATCCAAGAAACATGCTTATAGCGAGTCAATTTAGTATGTCGTTCTCTAAAACATACTTATGCATTGATTTTGACATCTCCATGTCAATGAAAACACTTTGTCATCAATCAACTACATATTAGTCTTAATACATTATCATTGTCCAAGCCCACAATAATACTTGACGAATGACTCTTTAAGAATAAACATATTTATTCTTAGGACCTTATTATAAAACAACTTATTTATTGCATAGTAAATTAACTGAAATAATAATGGAACGCCTTACATTAATATACGAGATAAAATGAGTATGTAATTACAATCAACTAATGATTATTCTTTGGGCATACTCCAACAATTGCATGTCAGTGTCCAGTTGGAGGGTAGTTAGGCGATTTTAAACTAAACCTTGTTGCATCTTTCAAATATGTTTTACTGAAATAAATTACTATTGTTTGCAACTATTGGTATACTTTTCTCTACACTTGTTGGAATATACTAAACTCTTTGGCTCAATCCTCTCTAATCTATCTCTCTTTTCTGATTCTTCTGGACTGTAGACTTCACGGCTGATACTTGAGAGTTCAATTATTGAACAACCATGTTGCATTTAAGTATGGCATAATATGAAATTTCAAATTATAATCGAGACATGTTGAGCTTTTTTCCAAACCTCACGCTATTATTTACCATCACAGGTAAAAACAGTTTAAACATGGTATAGTTACCGACATCAGTAATGGGAGTTCTTTCGGCATCGCTTGCGGAGTACAATACATATGTAATTAGGGGACATGTAGGCCATATCTTGTTTTTTATATTAGAGTCTGAAACTCCTTTTTTATAATGTGTATTTATGGAATATGTCTTGGTATTTGAATAATTTTTGAACTTATATTATAATTCAGAATTTGTTTTATGGTTTTAAATGGTCTAATAAAATTTATTTTTTAAGATTTTTATTGCGGGTTGCTCTATGACTCGAATGTAACACCTTAGATTGAATTGGTCCATCGTATTAGTTTGGGGTGTTACAGTTCTGGACAACGAGTTAGTAACTCAAAGACTCGCATTATTCTCATGTAATTTAGAAGCAATTGTTCGGACGAAATTGTTGTGGGATTTGGTTTTGAGGAAGTAACAGACTTGGAGAAGTATATTGATGTCCTCATCCTTCTTTCTGCATACGTGACATATGGTTTCATTTTAACTTTTTTTTTGTTTTGAAAAGTTGAACTTTTATGATAAGGATATCGTAATAAAGGTAGCCATCGATTTGTATTAAGAGTCTGTTAGTTAGTTAAAGAAAGAAAAGGGTATTCTTGTAAATAAGAGGGTGTTAGTTAAGTAGTTTTGTAAATATATAAATAGGATATATTTGTAGTTAACGTTTTTTAATTCAGTTTTAATAAATACAAGTTTTCTCTTTCTTCTTCGGATAATCCTCCCGTTTTCCCCCTTTTCAACCCTAATTTCAAGAATTCATACAAGAATTCTAATATGGTATCAGAAGATTCCGATTCTTTTTCTCGTTCTCACGATTCCAATTGGGTTTATCGTCCTGATGATCCGCACGATGATTACTACATTCATCCTAACGAGAATCCATCTCTGGTTCTTGTTTCAAGTCTTCTCACCGGTGCCAATTACCACGCCTGGGCCAGGTCTATGAAGATGGCGTTAATATCAAAGAACAAATATCGTTTTGTTTCTGGTGCCATCAAGGAGCCCCGCGATGATGATTCCCTGTATGAAGCATGGGTCAAATGTAACAATCTGGTGCTCTCCTGGTTGCAGAGAGCAATTCATTCTGACGTTGTGCAAAGTGTTATTTGGATCGACACAGCTTATGATCTTTGGAAGGATTTGCATGATAGATTTAATCAAGGGGATTTGGTTCGCATTTCTGATTTGGTTCACGAATTCTACGCGATGCAACAAGGTAATCTTTCGATTACTGCCTACCATACTAGTTTAAAGATCCTATGGGATGAAATATCAAATTTAAGGCCTTTAGAATCTTGTTCTTGTTTAGCCTTGAAATATAGGAATCAAGACTTTGCTTTAAAATTTGTTAGGGGTCTGAGTGATGCCTTCTCGGTTCAAAAATCCCAGATTCTAATGACTAAGCCTTTGCCTACAATAAATGAAATATTTGCTATTGTTGTTCAGCATGAACGAAGCTTGTTGCCTTCTGTTAATCATGAGTCTAATGTTTTTTTGATTAATAGAGTGCCTCCTAAGTTTGGGGATAGACATGGGGATAGGACAGATAGTCGTGTGGGTAATAATGTTTCAAAAAAAGTCTATCCTGGTTCTGTTAAGAAGCCTTTGTGTGTGTTCTGTGGTCTCTATGGCCATACCATTGACAAATGTTATAGGAAACATGGGTTTCCTCCCAACTATAGACAAAGAGGTCAACAGTTTAGTAAAATAAATCAAGTTGGGATGAGTGATAGTAGTGAGGATAATTCTGGGGTACAATCTTCTTCTAAAGTTCTTGGTCAGTTTTCGGGACAAAGTGCCTCTGGTTCTGTTGTTTCTTTTACTAAGGAGCAGTATGAAGGGTTGCTTAATCTTCTGCAAGAACGTGGGCCTGCTCAACTGCCTGCTTCTTCTTCTGTTCAGACATCAAGGGTGAATATGTTACATTCTACTTTTGATGCTGATACATCTCAGGAGACAGGTAATGTTTTTAGTTGTTCTAGTTTTCTTCGAAAGTCTAATGCTTCTTGGATCCTGGATTCAGGAGCCACTGATCATGTGGTTTCTTCTTTAGAGTATTTTACTGATTTTACTGTTGTGAATAACAAATTTGTTAAGCTTCCCAATGGAAGTATGGTTAAGGTTTCTCATATTGGCACTGTCAAAATTTCTGATGATATAATTCTTTTTGATGTTTTGCATATACCTTTGTTTAATTTTAATTTGGTTTCTGTATCTCAGTTAACCAAATCTGGTGATGTTACTTTAATTTTTAACTTGAATTATTGTTTCATTCAGGAAACCAAGACCTGCAGGAAGATTGGTTTAGCTAAGGTGGTTGCAGGCTTGTATCAACTTGATGTTAGTATTCCTGTTTTTTCTTTTCAGCATGATAATTCTTCTGTTGTTCAGAATTCTTCCTGTAATATTTCTGTTGGTGATAGTTTTAGTCTTTGGCATATTAGACTAGGCCATCCCTCTGTACAAAGGATGAGACATTTTCATTTGTTAAATCCTGATATTTCTGTACAATCTGATTTTCAGAATAAATGTGAGGTTTGTCTTTTGTCCAAGCATAAAAGGTTACCTTTTAATACTAGCTCTTCTTGTTCTTCTGCTGTTTTTGATTTGATCCACATTGATGTTTGGGGTCCTTTCTCAACTGCTAGTGTTTATGGTCACTTTTATTTTTTAACCATAGTAGATGATAGGAGTAGATTTCTTTGGATTTATCCTATGAAAGTCAAATCTGAAGTTAGATTCTTAATTGAATCCTTTTATCAAATGGTTTATACTCAATTTTCTGTTAAAATTAAGATTATGAGGACTGATAATGCTAGAGAATTTGACATGCATGATTTTTATAATGCTAAGGGAATAATACATCAAAACTCGTGTGTGTATACTCCTCAACAGAATAGTGTGGTTGAGAGAAAGCACCAGCACCTTCTAAATGTGGCTAGGTCTTTAAGGTTACAAGCTGAGTTACCTTTGAAATTTTGGATTGATTGTGTGTTGCATGCTGCACATTTAATTAATGTCACTCCTACACCAGTGTTAAATAATCAAACTCCTTTTGAAGCTTTATATAATAAACCTCCTCAATTTGACAATTTAAAATCTTTTGGTTGTCTTGCTTTTGCAAGTGTTTTTCCAAAACCTAAGACTAAGTTGCATGCTAGAGCTGTTAAATGTATCTACTTAGGACATCCTAAGAATGTAAAAGGTTTTAGGTTATATAATCTGGATAATGGTGCTGTTTTTGTCTCAAGGGATGTGATTTTTTCAGAATATGTTTTTCCTTTTAAAAAGCAGAAACTTCCTATGGATAGTATAGTTTATCCTCAGTATGAGAATTTTTTTTGAAGAAATTGTTCCTAAAAGAAAGTGTGATAATAAGAATTCTACTAATGTATCAGATTGTGATTCTGTTCCTATTGAGTTAGATAACAGAATCAGAATGAATAATAATGCTGATACAAATGGTTTAGACAAAGGAAATACTGTTTCTGCTGCTTCAGACAATTTGTCTGTTATTTCTTCTCGCCCAGCAAGAACTAAGCACCTGCCTAAGCATCTTCAAGATTATCAAGTATCTTTGCCAAAGTCAAGGACATCTCCTCACTCTGTTAATCAGGTGATGTCTTACCAACTTCTTTCTCCTACTTTCATGTCTTATATATGTGCTGCTGAAATTTTTGCTGAACCTAAGAACTATAATCAAGCCATTAAGCATGAATGTTGGAAAAATGCAATGAATGATGAAATTTCAGCTTTAGAAAGAAATGAAACTTGGGATCTTGTCCCTCTTCCACCAAATAAGATAGCCATAGGTTGTAAATGGGTGTACAAAACCAAACTAAAATCAGATGGAAGTTTAGAGAGGTATAAGGCTAGATTGGTTGCTAAAGGATATACTCAACAACCTGGCATTGACTATCTTAACACTTTTAGTCCAGTAGCCAAATTAACAACTGTTAGGATGATTCTTGCCCTTGCTGCTGCTAAAAACTGGTTTTTGCATCAGTTAGATATAAATAATGCATTCTTGCATGGTTACTTGGATGAGGAAGTATATATGCAATTACCTCCTGGCTTTAATTCTCCTTCTCCTGGTCTTGTATGTAAATTAAAAAAGAGCTTGTATGGTTTAAAGCAAGCCAGCCGTCAGTGGAATGAAAGGTTAACATCTACTTTGTTAAATCAGGGTTTTATACAGTCTTCTGCTGATTCTTCTCTTTTTACTAAAGGTGTTGATTCTGATTTTATTGCACTTGTTATATATGTTGATGATATAATACTTGCTGGTCCTAGCTTAACTTCTATTGACTTGATTAAAACATATCTTCATGATGTTTTCAAGATTAAAGACCTAGGAGAATTAAAGTTTTTTCTTGGGCTTGAGGTTGCTAGGAATAGTGATGGTATAAACTTATGTCAGAGAAAATACACTTTAGAATTATTAGAAGAAACATGTTTTATTAACTCTAAACCTGTTTCTACCCCTATGGTTCCAAATAAGTGTCTTTCCAAAAATGATGGTCAACCTCTAGATGACATTACTTCTTATAGGAGGATTATTGGTAAGCTTCTATACCTTACAAATTCTAGACCTGATATTTCTTTTGCAATTCAGCAATTATCTCAGTTTATGTCTGCACCCACTGATTCTCATATGGCTGCTGTTCATAGGGTTCTTAGATACCTTAAAGCCACTCCTGGACAAGGCATTTTTTTCCCTGCTGCAAATTCATTAAAACTCAATGCTTTTTCTGATTCAGATTGGGCATCGTGCTCTGATTCTAGACGTTCTACTACTGGCTTTTGCATTTTCCTTGGTTCAGCTCTCATTTCCTGGAAGTCTAAGAAGCAACAGACAGTTTCACGTTCCTCGAGTGAAGCTGAATACAGGGCTATGGCAGCCACTGTTTGTGAAATTCAATGGCTTAGTTATTTGTTAAATGACTTACATATTCCACATTCTTCTGCTAATCTTTATTGTGATAATCTCTCTGCTGTGAAACTTGCAGAAAATCCAGTGCATCACGAACGAACAAAGCACATCGAAATTGATTGCCACATCATTAGAGAGAAAGTTCATAATGGTTCGGTTACTTTGCTGCCTGTTTCAAGTCAAAACCAGCTTGCAGATTGCTTTACAAAGGCTTTGCCGATTACTGTTTTTCAATCTTCAATTTTCAAGTTGGGCATTCAAAACTTGTATGCTCCAACTTGAGGGGGGAGTATTAAGAGTCTGTTAGTTAGTTAAAGAAAGAAAAGGGTATTCTTGTAAATAAGAGGGTGTTAGTTAAGTAGTTTTGTAAATATATAAATAGGATATATTTGTAGTTAACGTTTTTTAATTCAGTTTTAATAAATACAAGTTTTCTCTTTCTTCTTCGGATAATCCTCCCGTTTTCCCCCTTTTCAACCCTAATTTCAAGAATTCATACAAGAATTCTAATAATTTGTGCTGCTGAGAAAGGTCGGTACACCCCATGGCGCAGTGAAAAATTATCCGGCAAATTTCACCAGTGATTCATGTACAAGGGACGAATTCGGGGTGAATAGGGATGAAATATTACCTTAATAAATTTGGTATCTTGATATCCTTAGGGAGTTACGATAAACCAAATCGAATTCAAGTTTACACAATAGCGTTCCGACCTCTATGTAGTCCACCCAAACGAAAGGAACAATATTTTCTCTTCTCTAACTGTTAGAGAGGTTTTCTAGAAGAAAAAAAACATACTTTGACTGCTAGACCTTATGCCTTTATATAACATTCAAAAACCTAATTCTAATTAAATTTTGATTCATTAAATATACAATATATTTAACCGAATATAATTAAATATGTAGAATTTGATTGTACTTTAATTTGAATTCATTAAATATACAATATATTTAACCGAATATAATTAAATATGTAGAATATGATTCTACTTTAATTAGGTTTCTTTAGGGATATATATATATATATATTTTAATAGTGTTTGATAATTTCAATAATTATCTAGTATTAAAATGTATATAAACGAGATTATCTATAATTACAATAATTATAATAATTTCATTTTAATAATTATTACGTGTACAACGAGATTATCTATGATGATTTGCTTTTGGAATTCAAGGCATCATTTTCCAAAAACAAAAAGTTGATTTCAAAAATAAAAATTGAAAATGATTTGCTTTCCAAAACAAATCTTGAACTTGAAGCAAAATTGAAAGATTTTGAACAAAAATGTCTTGATTTACAAAATTTGCTTCTTAACGTTCAAAAAGAAAAGGATTTGATTTCCAAAGAGCTTGAAAAGAAAAACAATTTTGGAAAATCAAATTTTTATGTAAGACAATCTAGTGCCCCTAGATTTGTGAATGGAAATGTTTTAGAAGTGTTTGGGTCCCAAAAGGACTAACCACTTCAACTAAAAGGGATGAAATTTAAAAATGGATTCCTAAGGGGACTAAATTTTGTGCTACTAATGTCTATGGATCCAAAGCAATTTGGATACCAAAAATTACTTGATTGTCTTTTGCTAGGTGTGATGGAGATGTTCAACAAGTCAAACATTGAGGGGGAGCTCCATGCACACAAGGAAGAACACTTGAAGAAGGAAGGCCTCACATCCTCCCTTTGGGTTCAAGTGTTGGTAAAATCTAGTTGTTTATTTGTTATTATTTGATTTATTTTCTTTTATGTCAACTAGATAATCATATATGTTGAACTAACATTCTTATGATGCTTTGAGTAAGGGAGAGCCAATTATAAACCAAAATTTTGAGTGTGTCAAATTTCTTTTACCTCTATTGTTATTTTGAAACTAAATGTTTTAAATTCTTTTTGATATAACAAAAAGTGGGAAAAATGGTTTGAAAAATTGAATTTTCAAATGAATAAGGGGGAGCTTTATTTGATTTCATATCTTTAATCTATTATTCACATTTTTAAAGTTAAAGGGGGAGAATCCAAAACAATTTTTCAAGTGAGGTTTATTATATCAAAAAGGGGGAGATTGTAGAACTAATGTTTTGATATAATAATTGAAAAATGTTTTGGACTAATTTGAAAAGAATTTAAAACTTGGTTTTAAGTCCAAACAACTTGAAATTATGTTTGAGGTATTTTAAAAGGTTTTTGGCAATGTTTTTACAAATTTTAAAGAGCCAAACTTGACTTTTCAAGTTACTCGTATCGATACGGTTGTACCCGTACCGATACCTTTTTGCCCCAGTTTGGTCACTGCCAAAGCCCGTACCGAAACAGGCTTGGTCGTTTCGATACAGACCGGGATCGTTTTGATACGCCTGGTAAGCGTATTGATCCCCTTTCAACCACCCCAACGGATACTTTCCCAACGGTCATTTAAAAGTGAACCCGTACCGGTACGCCCTAAAGCGTATCGATACGCCCAGGCTAGCAAGAGCCTAACGGCTAGTTTCTAATGAAGGTCGTACCGATACGGATCCAAGCGTATCGATACAGATGGCTGCAGAACAGCATTTATGAAGGGAAATAAAGTCCTCAACGGCTCCAAATCATCCCCAACGGCTAGTAACGGCTACAAACTCAATTGGGAGTATAAAAGGGACCTCCAAGCATCTTGTAATGGTCAATGCTTCAATTGTTACAACATTATGATGTCAAAATTTGTCTAGAGCTTAAATTGTTTATTTCTTGATTAAACAACACTTGTGAGCTTACATTGTGAAATTTGCTCAAGTGTTTAGGTTTTGGGTGAGTGCTTAGAATTGCAAACAAACACCTATTAGAGGGATTTCTAGTTTGCTAAGTCTTTCTTTGTACAAGAGAGTGTTCCTTCAAGCTTTGGGTAGTAAGCTTTGAGGGTTGTAACGGTTTCCTCCTCATCCGAGAAAAGGGGACGAAATTCTTAGTGAATTTGTTGGAAATCCTTAGCGAGGAGCTAAGGTAGTGGATGTAGACCTTGGTTAGAAGGTTGAACCACTATAAATCCTTGTGTCAAATTGCCAAATTTTCACCTCCCACTAAAACACCCAACTTCTTCACACTTGGCGAGCAAGAACGGTTGATCGAATCGAGCCCCTAAAATCTCAACACCTACAACAGAAGAGCTTGCAAAGCGTGGAATCTCCCACTTAAATCCAGGTACTTGCGTTTTTTGTTTAAAACATCCTAAATCTGTTATCCACTTGCTAGTTCAGTGCAAAATTTCTTGGAAAGTCTGGCTATCTTGGTGTAGAATTTGGAACATTCAATTAGTTGTACATTTGGATTTGAGATCCTTGTTATTAATTTGGGAAGCACAGTGGACTAATTGGACGGATAAACCAGTTTGGAGGCTTGCTTTCATTGGTATTGTGTGTAACGCCCCGGTTTCGGGCCTAGAGGTTTTAAAGGAGGTTTAGGGTCCGATGAACCTAAACTAGAGATTCTGGTTAGTTCGGGATTGGTTCAGGGAAAACTTGGTTTGGATGTGATAAAATTGAGCGAAAAAAATTCTAAAATCCTCTTTAAATATATAATAAGGAAAAGTGAAGCCAGTTTTGGAAAATGATTTTTGGAAGGTCGACATTTCTGTTTGGAAATTGATTTTAATCATGTTTTGGATGTTAAATAATGTTAAAAGAAAAGTTTTATCATATTAATCTCGAATCAAGATGGATCTTTAGTTGTTAGGTTGTTAGATTTTGGGTTTTTGTGGTGTTTGTGTGAAATCTGAGTTGCTGGAGGTATAAGAATGTTATTAGGTTGTTTTAAGATGTTGATTGATGATTAAAATTGGATGCAAGTGTTAGATTATAGCTGGGCTGAGTTTAGAGAGTGATCGAAGGCGATTTTGGTTGTATCGGATGGACATTTTGGTGTTTTGGACAGAGCAGCGAGATAGTTTAAGTTTCTGGTGACTTTAATGCATTGTGATGCATTAATAATTTGTTCTTGTGTGGTATAAACATAGGAGATCACATCGAAAGCAATCGGTGAAGTTCCGGGGGCTTCGGACGCTTGATTTTGCGTCAGCAAATCTTGGTTTCGCGAGTCGGTGAGTGAGAACGTGATTTCCAGCTTTGAAACACTTTTAATGTGGTTTTGGGAATTTAGTGTAAGCTTAAAATGATTTACTAAGTTCGGAAGTAAGTAAAAGGATTTTCTCCCTCAGATTGTGTTATTATAAGTTTGTTGATGCACTTGATTTTAGATGCACATTACCTACTATTTAAATCATGATTTAAACTAAGTGATTTATTGTTTTTGATGTTATGATGATGAATGATGCATGTGGTAAGTGATCCTTGAGGTATATGAGTTATACTTGTGATTTTTAAGCATGGTTTAATGCTTGGTAATGTGGTTGACATATAATGCTTTGAAAACAATGAGGTATGGATTAATATGTGAATTATATTGGCAAGTGATGTTGCGAAATGGTTTAGAAATGAAATCAGATATAGTTAGTCGGCTATAGAATTGAGTGCACTATAAACAAGTCGCCTTAGATGTTGAGGGGTTTATACGGTGTACCGTATACTCCATCCAAGTACCCTAAGGATTGAGGAAAGTGTATGGTGTCATTTCTCTCGTTAGTGGGGTTATACATCTACCGATGAGTGGTGTTGAGAGGTTTATAAAGTGTACCGAATACTCCACCACGAGTGTCACAACGGTGGAAGGTAGCTCCCGTGTGTGAACCTTGAGATACCAGTGAGAATGTATGAAGTGTTGGGACAACACTTGTGAATTTGCGTATCTAATGTGGTTTTGAGAAATGAGCATGTTGATGATCACTTGTGAGCCAATACAATTGATGATGTATTATGAAATAGTTAGTGATGCATAATATGTAAATGCATGTTTTACTCTTTAAGCTTTGCATATGGTAGCTATGCATGGGAAGGCTTAGGTTGAGTGTTACAATGGATTTTCTGTTGAGTTCATAATACATGATACATGATGTTTAACATGTTTTTTATTGAGGAAAGTGCATGGTTTTAAAATGGGCATGATGGTTTTTGAAGGATGTTTAGTAAATTGAAATGAGATTTCAATATGAACATGAAAATGGTTTTCATGCATTGATGGTGTTTTGCTTTTGAGCCTCAACACTAAGCCTTGTGTGCTTACACTCTCATTTGTCCATCAATATAGATAATTGAGGTTTTGGAGGCAACAAGGGACAAGGGATTCCAAGAGACTTCAGTTTAGACTAAAGTAATAAAGGCAATGGGGGATCCGTTGTGTTTTGGGAGATTTGTGTAAACTCCCTATTTGAGCAAGTGTTCTTTGCTATTTTAGACTTGTAAATGGCCTTTGGTTATTGGTTTGTGCTTTGCTATGCATTTTGGTCTCTTGCTTGGCTTGTTTGCTAGGTTGTATGCCTATAATTTATCTTTGATGGAAATTTCCATGATATGATGTTGAATATGCCATGAATGGTTGGGGATTGATGTTTAAATATGTTGTATGCATGCTGGAAGTACATTGGAATGCATTGGAATGGATTAAAGTATAAAAACCAGCAAAAGAATATGTATTTGGTACATGCGTCCCAATACTCGAGTAACCGTATCGGTACGAGTAAGCCATTCTAGGCTTGGCGTATCGGTAAAGTGGGGAAGCATATCGATATGGTCTATACAAAAATGAAGCGGCGTATCGATACGGGTTTTAGCTGCTGGTTTTTTGAGTATTAGTACGGATCGATAGGGTATCAATATGGTCCTTGCATCTTTGAATCTTAGAGATATGTTATCGTGGGTGTATCGGTACTGCCTCTTAGGGTATCGATACGACCAACTGGTAAGTTGGTTAAAAGTATCTTTGAGTGTTCTGTTTCTTTACGTTTTAGTTCCTTACTGTTATATATGTAATTAAATGAGTTTGGATGGTTGTTTGGAGATGATTTTTTACATAGATGTATGTAATGTGGCTAATTAAAGGTTGGTAACATGAAAATAGTATAAGTCCCTGTAATTTGGTAAAATTACAAATTGGTCCGTAAATTGTAATTAAATGCAATCGAGTCCCAAATCGATGTCTGATCGAGTAATGAATGTTCTGTTGTGATGTTAAACACTTAGGATTATAATGAGCATCTATAAAAGATAAAATAAAAAATTAGGGTTGTTTATTGAGGTAAACCTCCCGGTTTACTTTAATATTCCCTATATGACCCGTTCGATTCGGTCTATCATCTAGATCGGGTCGAGTGGGTTACATTTGGTGGTATCAGAGCCATGTTATGAAAGAATGGGATGGTGATAAGTATTTGGTAAGTTGACGTGTAGATTTCAAGGGAATGATGATGATTGCTTTGCACAATGATTGTTATAATCGTGTTTTTGATGAATAAATGATATTGATGCCAAGCATGATGATTGTGATGTATGTGTAAGTTGTTATATATATGATGATGTTGTGGGCTGAATCTGATTGATTGCTATGCACGGTGCTTGTGATACGTATGTTGTATACCTTATGCTATGTTCGGGAGAAATTGGGATACACATTACCTTATTACTATAGTAAAGTATTTTAAATTGAGTTGGAAGTCTTTGATCCTTGCTTGAAGCTGGACTGATTTCTTGTTTTGTTTTATTATCATGCATTAATTATAATAGCACAATGAGACTGAGGAGAGAGTTATGTTCAAGTACGATTGCTGTTGTTGGAGAGCAGGGAAATCAGAAGAACAGGGTTCTTCCTGTTGGGAATTTACCTCCTTCACCGCCACCACCCGAGGGTGAGGAGCAAGAACAACATGGGCAAGATGGGCCTATGTTGGGTGATTTGAAGCCTCTAGTTCAGGCGATGATCGGAGCATTTTAGGCTACTGTTGCCGAAGTGCATGCGCATGCGCCTGCTGTTGGGCAATTGGGATTTCCGTTAGAATGCTTGTGTAGTTTGGGCAGAGTTGAGTATCGTGGTTTGTCGCCCAAACATCCGAGGCTTGGATGCCCAGTACGATCCGCAATTTGAATCAAATAGGGTGCAATGATGCACGTAAGCTAGGATGTGTTGTTTCGTTGCTGCAAGGTGATGCTTATAGTTGGTGGACGACTGTAACTGCGTCTATGGAGCCCAATGAGGTGGATTAGGAGTTCTTTCAAGCTGTCGTTAAGAAGAAGTATCTAGGAGTTAGATACTTAGACGAAAAGAAATGTGAGTTTCTGTCCTTGGTTCAAGGTAGCATGACTGTGGCTGAGTATGAGGTTCAGTTGTTTCGTTTGAGCTAGTATGCCCCTGAGTTGGTGCCAAGTGATAGGCATCATTGCGACCGGTTTCGTTACGAGTTGGTGCAAGAAGTGAATACTTTCATGTTGGCCTCTAATTACATAGATTTTGATGTGTTGGTGACGCGAGCTAAGGATGTCGAGTAGAGTTTGGGCTTGTCCTCTCGCGGGGGTGGTTCTAGCTTGGGTAAGAGAGCTGCAAATTCTGGTTCTAGTGGTGGGAAGTTTAAGAGGCACCGTGATCGTAGGTATCGGCCTGAGCCGAGGTAAGGTAATGTTGGACGGGGTGCGCCATTTCAAGGTAACAGGGTGAGATCTGAGCAAAATGCTTGTTGGGTTTCCAGATCGCACGAGCATTTGAGGCGGGACTATCCTCGTTTGGTTCGTGGGGGACATGCTCATGCGGCTATGGCAGCTAACTCTTGTTGGAGTTGTGGATCGACAGATCATTTGAGGCGTGATTGTCCATTGTTGGCTGAAGGTGGTCAGGGTAGAGCACATGTTGTTGCACCCCAACGAGGTCGTGGGAGCGGTCATGGTAACTTTCACCATAGAGAGGATGGTCAGAGAGTTGTAGCACATGTAGTAGATGTTCAACTTGAGGGTGGTGGTCCTACGAGAGTGTACGCACATCGTGAGAGACGTAATGACACTAATGTGATTGCAAGTACTTTCACTTTACAATCCTTGTCATACTTATCTTTGATTGATTCTGGTTCTACACATTCATATATCTTGAGTGAGCATGCACATTTGCTTGATATCCCTATTGAGATGTTAGATGTAGGAATGCAAGTAATTAGTTTTTTTGGTGAACTGTTGTTACGAGAAGGTTGTATAAGAGATGTCCTTTATCTGTTCAAGGTAATGTGTTTGCAGTTGATTTAATAGAGTTGCCTTTCTATGGTTTTAATGTAATCCTTGGGATGGATTGGTTGACCGAGCATAGGGTTGTGGTCGATTTTGATGCTAAGCGAGTTACCTTGAAACTTGCTGATGATTACGAAGTGGTAATCGTGGGCGAGAATGTAAAATTCTTGTCCAATGTAATTTCAGCTCTAGAAGGGAGTCGTTTGATGGAGTTGGGTTGTGTGGCTTTCTTAGCTTATGTGATGAATCCAGGATCGAAAGAAGTGCATGTACAGGACATACGAATGGTACGTGAGTTTCCAGGTGTATTTTTGGAAGAGTTACCTGATTTGCCACCGAACAAAGAGGTTGAGTTTGGCATTGAGTTGTATGAAAATACGACTCCAGTATCTATTGCTCCATATCGGAAGGCTCCAAAAGAGTTAAAGGATTTGAAGACGCAACTTCAGGAGTTACGTGACCGGGGCTGCATTAGGCCTAGTGTTTCACCTTGGGGTGCACCGGTCTTGTTTGTGAAGAAGAAAGATGGCACGATGTGAATGTGTATAGATTATCAGCAACTAAACAAGTTGACGATTAAGAACAAGTATCCCTTGCCAAGGATCGATGATTTGTTTGATTAGTTTCGAGATGCTTCAGTGTTTTCTAAGATTGATTTGAGGTCTAGATATTATCAGTTGAAGGTAAAGGATGTGGATGTGCCTAAGAAGGTTTTTCGTACAAGGTACAAACATTATGAGTTCTTGGTGATGCCGTTTGTCTTGACTAATGCGCTTATTGCATTCATGGACATGATGAATCGTATGTTCCATGAGTTTTTAGATCAGTTCGTGGTGGTGTTTATTGATGATATTCTCGTGTACTCTCATACTGAGAAAGATCATGATAGACATTTGCGGATTATGTTGCAAGTGTTGTTGGAAAATTAGTTTTATGCCAAGTTGAGTAAGTGTGAGTTTTGGCTCAAGGAAGTTGTCTTCCTTGGACATGTGGTGTCGGCCGAAGGTATCCGGGTTGATCCACATAAGATTGAGGCAATGATGAATTGGAATATGCCTAAATCGGTGACGGGAGATCGTAGTTTCCTTGGGTTGGTGGGTTACTATCGAAGGATTGTAGATGATTTCTATAAGATTGTTGCTTTGTTAACCAATTTGTTGCAAAAGAATGTTCGTTTTTAGTGGATGGATGTTAGACAACAAGCTTTTGAAAGGTTGGAGGAAGCTTTGACGCAAGCTCCTGTCTTGATTCAACCTGAATCGGGTAAGAAGTTTGTAGTTTATAGTGATGCATCGTATGTTGGTTTAGGATGTGTATTGATGCAAAGTGTAAAGGTCGTGGCGCATGCATCTAGGCAATTGAAGGTGTACGAGCGTAATTATCCTACTCATGATCTAGAACTTGTTGCGGTTGTGTTTGCTTTAAAGATTTGGAGGCATTACCTTTACGGTGAGAAGTGTGTGGTCTATACGAATCATAAGAGTTTGAAATATCTAATGTCTCAGAAAGAGTTGAATCTTAGGCAATGAAGATGGTATGAGTTGCTCAAAGATTATGACTTGGCGATAGAGTATCACCCTAGAAAGGCCAATGTTGTGGTCGATACCTTGAGTAGGAAGGTGGATGTAGAGTTGAGGGCGATGTTTGCTCGGTTGAGTATATCGCGTGATGGTGGGTTGGTAGCTGAGTTACAAGTGAAACCTTTCTTAGTTCATTTGATTAAACAAAAGCAATTGCTTGATGATTCTTTGGTGCCTCACGTTAAGGATATAGCGGATGGTAATGCAACGGATTTCTGTTTCAATAATAAGGGTATTTTGTGTTTTAAAGATCTAATAGTTGTACCGGAGGATGTTGAGCTGAGGCGCACTATCTTGACCGATGCTCATAGCAACCCTTTTGCTATGCATCCAAGTAGTACAAAGATGTATCATGGGTTGAAAGATGAGTAGTATTGGGTTGGGTTGAAAAAGGATGTTGTTGATTTCGTGAGTAAGTGTATGGTTTGCCAGTGCGTGAAAGTTGATCATCAATTTTCTTCTGGGTTGTTGCAACCTTTGAGAATACCAGAATGGAAATGGGAAAGGATTACGGTGGATTTCGTATCTAGTTTGCCTTTGACCCTGGCAAAGAAGAACTCTATTTGGGTGATTATGGACCGTCTTACGAAGTGTGCACATTTCATAGCTGTGCATACTACGTACACGTTGGATAAGCTGGCGGAGTTGTACATTGTAGAGATTGTGAGGTTGCATGGTGTACCTAAATCCATAGTGTTGGAAAGAGATTCGAGGTTTACAGCGAGGTTTTGGGAGTGTTTACACCAAGCGTTGGGTACGCGTTTGAATTGCAGTACCTTGTATCATCCTTAGACGAATGGACAGTCTGAGCGAGTTATCCAAGTGCTAGAGGATATGTTAAGGTGTTGTGTTATAGATTTTCAAGGTTCTTGGGAGAAACAGTTGCCTTTAGTGGAGTTTGCTTATAATAATAGCTTTCAAGCGAGTATACAAATGGCTCCATATGAAGCCTTGTATGGTAGGAAGTGTAGGACGTCTCTTTGTTGGGTGGAAGCAGAGCAAAAGTTGGTTTCTTTGCCGGATATGCTCAAGGGAACGATGGAAAAAGTAAAGCTTATTTGTGATCGATTGAAGGCAGCTTTGGTCGTCAAAAATCTTATGCAGATTTAAGGCGTAAGAAAATCGAGTTTGCGGTTGGAGGTCGCGTGTTCTTGAAAGTATCGCCTTGGAAGAAGGTGATGAAGTTTGGATGTAAGGGTAAGCTTAGTCCAAGGTTTATTGGACCATATGAAGTGGTGGAGCGTGTTGGTCATGTCGCTTATCGGTTGAGGTTACCTCCCGAGTTGGAGAAAATTCATGATGTGTTTCATGTTTCGATGTTGCGAAGGTATAGATCGGATCCATATCATGTTATGCCTATTGAGGAGATTGAGTTGAATCCGAATTTATCTTATGATGAGGTACCTGTTGGGATTCTTGATTCTAGTAGCAAAGTTCTTCGTGGTAAGACGATTGAGCTTGTGAAGGTGTCGTGGCGACATCGAGGAGTTAAGGAGGCCACGTCGAAAAGCAAGGCGAATATGATGAAACATTTTCCGCACCTTTTTCCTTCAGGTAAAATTTTGAGGATAGAATTTCCTAAGTGGTGGAGATTTGTAACGCCCCAGTTTTGGGCCTAGAGGTTTTAAAGGAGGTTTAGGGTCTGATGAACCTAGACTAGAGATTTAGGTTAGTTCGGGGTTGGTTCAGGGAATACTTGGTTCGGGATTTGATAAAATTGTGTAATTTTTTTCTAAAATCCTCTTTAAATATATAATGAGGAAAAGTGAAGCCAATTTTGGAAAATGATTTTTGGAAGGTCGACATTTCGTTTTGGTGACTAAAATGTAAAAATTGAAAATTGTTTTTAAAGGACTATTTTGAAAGAGGGTCAATACTTAGAATCTTTAGGGAGCTAAGTTAAAAGTAATCAGCCTTTTCCCTTCAATTGAGCACATTTTAATTGCGGTTTAATTAAAAGACTTAAAAGAGTTTTATTAAAAAGGAGATTTAGTTTTATAAAATTATTTTTGACGTAACTCTCATTTTCTCTCTTTTCTCATCAGTCGAACATCTTCTTTCTCTCAAAATCTCTAGAGAATTTCATCTTTGCAATTCTTTTTGTTTGGAAAATGTTTTCCTTGATGATTTCTTCAATCGTCTCAAAGGATCTTTGAAGGTTTTCAACAAAATCTTGCTAATTGAAGGAATAGGCAAGGATTAGAGGTAAATTTCGTTCAAATCCTCTAATCAAGGTTCTTTATTGAAATTCTCAAGTATTTGGCTCTCTAATTATATTTTCTTAACAAGATTTCATGTTTAATTTGGTGAAAGTGGTAAAATCAAGCTTAAATGGTGATTTTGATTATTTTCGTTTTGGATCTGATTTGGTTGGGTTATGATTGATTTTAATCATGTTTTGGATGTTAAATGACATTAAAAGAAAGGTTTGATCATATTAATCCCGAATCAAGAAGGGTCTCTAGTTGTTAGATTTTGGGTTTTGTGGTGTTTGTGTGAAATCTGAGTTGCTAGAGGTATAAGGATGTTATTAGGTTGTTTTTAGACGTTGATTGATGATTAAAATTGGATGAAAGTGTTAGATTATGGCTGGGATGAGTTTAAAGAGTGATCGAAGGCGATTTCGGTTGTTTTGGATGGATGTTTTGGTGTTTTGGGAAGAGCAACAAGATAGTTTAAGTTGCTAGTGATTTTAATGCATTGTGATGCATTAATCCTCTGTTATTTTGTGGTATAAACATGAGAGATCAGATCAGACGCAATTAGTGAAGTTTCGGGGCTATGGACGCATGATTTTGCATCGACAAATCTTGGTTTCGCGAGTCTGTGAGTGAGAACATGATTTCCAGCTTTGAAACACTTTAAATGTGGTTTTGGGAACTTAGTGTAAGCTTGAAATGCTTTACTAAGTTCAGAAGTAAGTAAAAGGATTTTTTTCTTTGGATTGTGCTATTATAAGTTTGTTGATGCACTTGATTTTAAATGCACATTACCTACTGTTTAAAGCATGATTTAAAATAAGTGATTTACGGTTTTTGATGTTATGATGATGAAGGATGCACGTGGTAAGTGATCCTTGAGGTATACGAGTTATACTTGTGATTTTTAAGCATGGTTTAATGCTTGGTAATGTGGTTGACTTATGATGCTTTGAAAACAGTAAGGTATGGATTAATATGTGAATTATATTGGAAAGTGATGTTGCGAAATGGTTTATAAATGAAATCAGATATAGTTAGTTGGCTATAGAATTGAGTGCACTATAAACAAGTCGCCTTGGATGTTGAGGGGTTTATATGGTGTACCGAATACTCCATCCAAGTACCCTAACGATTAAGGAAAGTGTATGGTGTCTCGTCTTTCGTTAGTGGGGTTATACATCTACATATGAGTGGTGTTGAGGGATTTATACGGTGTACCGAATACTCCACCACGGGTGTCACAACGGTGGAGGGTAGCTCCCGTGTGCGAACCTTGAGATGTCGACGAGAATGTATGAAGTGTTGGGACAACACTTGTGAATCCGCGTATCTGATGTGGTTTTGAGAAATGAGCATGTTGATGATCACTTGTGAGCCAATATAATTGATGATGTATTATGAAATAGTTAGTGATGTATAATATGTAAATGCATGTTTTGCTCTTTAAGCTTTACATATGGTAGCTATGCATGGGAAGGCTTAAGCTGAGTGTTAGCAAAGGATTTGCTGTTGAGTTCATAATACATGATGCATGATATTTAACATATTTTTGATTGAGGAAAGTGCATTGTTTTAAAAAGGGCATAATGATTTTAAAAGGATGTTTAGTAAATTAAAATGAGATGTAACCCCCTCGTCCCGACCTAGCCAATAGACCGGACCGAACGAGTTACACGGGGAAAACCGAAGCGTAACCCGCTAAGGCCTCACTCCGATTAGCAACCCTATTTTTATTTTTTACTTTATTTTATTTTGTCTAAATACCATATTTAATCCTAAATGTGAAGACAAAAGCGGAAAAGTGGAAACGAAAGCAACCCAAGCAGAACATACGACAACTTAAATTTACCAAGTAACTTAATTGATCAAATTCCAAGCACATGAGTCAAAACCACCATAAAGGATACACATGAACAAAATTAGGGAGCATACTAGCCATAGGGACTAAAACGCAACATTTAGAAACCTTTGAATGTGCCATTTAGGTGTTTTAACTGCCTGCGTTTCGAAACAGGCTTGTTCGTTCCGAAACGCAGGCTCCATTTTAAAAGTGAAACCAAGTCGTTCCGATACGGACGGGTTCTGAAACGGGGGCTCACAGTGTCGAAACATATCGAAACCGGGGCTCACAGTGGAAAATCGTATTGAAACGACACCACCCCATTCCGATACGAGTACCCCTGGAGCTGTCGACCGTTCCGAAACCGTATCGAGCGTTTCGAAACGCCTGCACACAGATAGGCCCGAAATCATACTTTGACACCTCCAGACGCCCCCAAACTTGTCCCGAATCATCAAAAACCACATGGCAACATATCATACATACATTCTAGATGCAAAGTGTCCTAATTACATCATCAATCATACATTCAAGCAACAAATTGGATTTCAAGTCCTAAGCTCACAAGAACACATAGATTCAAGAACACTTAACATGCCAAAACACAAAGCAATTCATACATGGCTACATTAAACCTCAAATAGTATCACCATTTCAAACATGCTAGAAACATAAACAAGCCATAGAATAGGAGTTTGATCACCAACTCCTTAACATACAAATCTAGCAATCCCATTGTCTAAGTGTTATTACAAACTATAAAACCATACTTGAGCCAACCAAGAACTCCGAGAAACCCTTCCTTGCCCACTTGCCTCCTCGAACCTCTAACGATCTGCATTGTTGGAAAAAAAAAAGCGTAAGCTTAAAAGCTTAGTGAGCGGAGCTCTAAAACACAACAACAATGCAGTTTTTAAACATAAATCTTAGATTTTAGAGCAAAACCATTTAAGGAAAAAGGTGTAATGAAACACAATCATAACAATACATGGTGTGCACATGCATAACCAAAACCCGGTGGGACTACACATTACCGTTCAACTAGTAGTTTTCCGATGGGACTACACATCATCGTACTCTTCTACTAGTCACTACCGGTGGGACTACACATCACCGTAGTAACGACAACCATCATGTGAGGCTCGACACCAACAACGACTACACAACAAAATTAAACGGAGAGTAAAAACAATCCAAAACACACCACAACACGCATAATCGAGAACGCCCAACCAAACAAGCGAGAGTAGATAAACTTACACTCGGGTCTAGGTTAGTCTGTAAGACTCCACCCAAACCCCAACAACCTTCATTGAACGCATTTAAAGTCTCAAAACAGTTCCCACTCACCGATTAAGCCCAACAAAAGCCGAAACACCGTTCTCAAGCCTCCGTAGTATCCGGTATCGCGTCCAAAGTACCCGAACCAATATCCTCTGTTTCAAGACAACCCAAAACAACTATTGGGATGCTAATACACTTGCAAACCAGCAACAACCCGGAAATTTACTCCTTGCAACCAAAACACATTGATTCAAACCCAAATTTCATCCAAACTTCACCATTTTCGTTCTAGACAAACCCCACACTGAATCCAGCCTTTTCAACCACCAAAACACATCCAAAATTACCTAGAAACACTCCGCAACATCAAAGGAACTTCCAACCCCGATTTCAACCCAAAACCAACCCAAAAACTCAACATTTACAACCTAAAAATCTCATTTTTATACCCATTTCGGGTTTCCCACCATTTGCCTTATTTTTAACATTTTTAAGACACTAAAACATGATTAAAAACACCCTTAAACATTACATTAGAAAACCCACACGAAAATCCCTCCATTTTACCATTTTCAAACTCAAAGCATTTTGAAATAACCCCAAAATAATGGATTTTTAAGGAGAATCT
This sequence comes from Hibiscus tridactylites, assembly GCA_958450335.1. Classification (NCBI taxonomy): domain Eukaryota; kingdom Viridiplantae; phylum Streptophyta; class Magnoliopsida; order Malvales; family Malvaceae; genus Hibiscus; species Hibiscus tridactylites. The sequence continues at coordinate 53,371,717 of OY288282.1, forward strand.
AACTAGTGACAACTTAAGGATAAAAGAAATTAAACAATGGATTGCTTACCTAGGAAAACTAGCTTGAAAGAGGGAATGGCAATGGAATAGTGGTTTTAGGGTTTATGAGAGGATTTGGTGGAAAGGGGTGTTTGTAGAAGATGACACTTTCATTTTTTTTCTTTTCTTTCTTTATCCCTTTTACTCAAATCCCCATCTTCCATTTTCATTAATGGCATTTTCGTAATTAAATGCAATTTTTATAAAATCATCATTTTAAATCTAATTTTAACCCGGACTAATCCTAGATCAACAATGCTAAACTCTCGGGCCCTAAACCGGGGCGTTACAACCCTCCCCCACTTAAGGAATTTCGTCCCTGAAATTACCTCACGAAATACGGAAACTATCTTTCCATGTCTTCCTTTCTCTCCTAAGTAGCCTCTTCCACCCCTCGGTGTCTCCACAAAACCTTGACTAACTCGATAGACCTCTCACGCAACATTTTCTTGTTCGTATAAAGAAGCTCCACCAGTTCTTCATCATACGATAAGTCAGGGTTCAACTCAATTTCTTCCACTGGCATTACATGAGACGAATCCGATCTATACTTTCGAAGCATCGAAACATGGAACACAATGTGAATCTTCTCTAACTCGGTCGGGAGTCTCAATATATACGCAACGAGACTGATCCTTTCAACTACCTCGTAAGGTTCAATGAATCTCGGACTCAACTTACCCTTCTTACCAAACCTCGTCACCTTCTTCCAAGGTGAGACTTTCAAAAACACTTTCTCGCCCACGAAATAATCTATATCCTTCCTCTTCAAGTCGGCATACAATTTATGTCGGTCTGAAGCTGCCTTCAAGCGATCACATATCAACTTTACCTTCTCGGTGGTGCCCTTAAGCAAGTCGAGCATCGGTACAAGCTTCTGTCCGGCCTCGGCCCAACAAATAGGTGTTCTACATCTCCTACCATATAGATCTTCATACGGTGCCATCTGAATACTAGCCTAATAACTGTTATTATATGCAAACTCTACTAACGGTAGGTGCTTCTCCCAAGAACCTTGAAAGTCGATGATACAACACCTCAACATGTCCTCCAACACCTGAATCACTCTCTCTGACTGACCATCTGACTGCGGATGAGACAAAGTACTGAAGTTCAACTAAGTACCCAAGGCATGATGCAAACACTCCCAAAATCTAGCTGTAAACCCCGGATCTTGGTCCGATACAATCGATTTCTGTACCCCATACAATCTCACTATCTCACTGATGTACAGATCGGCCAACTTATCTAGAGTGTAAGTAGTATGAACAGGTATGAAGTGAGCACACTTAGTAAATCTATTGACTATCACCCACACTGAATTTTTCTTCGAAGGAGTCAACGGTAAACCCGACACAAAGTCCATGGTTATACGTTCTCACTTCCATTCCGGAATCTTCAACGGATGTAACAAACCTGAAGGAAACTGGTGCTTGGCTTTAACTCGCTGACATACCATACACTTACTCACAAACTCGGCCACATCTTTCTTCAACCCAACCCAGTAGTACTATTCTTTTAAACCACGGTACATCTTCGTACTACACGGATGCATAGCAAAAGGATTGTTATGGGCTTCATTCAAGATAGTACGCCTTAACTCGACATCTTCTGGGACTACTATCCTATCCTTGAAACATAGGATCCCGTTCTCAACAAAGAAAAATTATGTAGGCCTACCCTCGGCTATATCTTGCACGCGAGGTGACAAAGACTCGTCATGCAACTATTTCTCTCGAATCAACTGAGCCAACGAAGGCTTAACTTGAAACTCGGCTATCAACCAACCATCATTTGACACACTCAACCTCGCAAACATGGCCCGCAACTCAACTACCAGTTTTCTACTCAAAGCATCAGCCACTACGTTTACCTTACCCGGATGGTATTCTATCATAAGGCCATAGTCCTTAAGAAGTTCTATCAACCTATGTTGTCTAAGATTCAACTCTCTCTGAGTCGTCAAGTACTTCAAACTCTTGTGGCCGGTATAAACGGTGCACTTCTCACCATAAAGGTGATGTCTCCAAATCTTCAAAGCAAATACTACCGCGGCAACTCAATATCATGAGCGGGGTAGTTTTTCTCGTGAACCTTCAACTGTCTCAAAGCATAAGCTACAACCTTACCTTCTTGCATAAGCACACAACCTAAACCTACATACGATGTATCACTGTAAATTACAAACATTTTCCCTGGTTCAGGCTGAATCAAGATAGGAGCTTCGGTCAAAGCTTTCTTCAACTTCTCAAATGCTTGTTGTCTTGCATCCGACCACTCATATGGAACATTCTTCTGAAGCAATTTAGTCAAAGGTGTCGCAATCTTCAAAAATCCTTCGACAAATCTTCGATAATACTGCGCCAAGCCTAGGAAACTACGGATTTTTGTCACCGACTTCGGTTGCTTCCAACTCATTATGGCTTCTATCTTCTTGGGATCCACACTGATCCCATTGGCCGAGATCACATGACCTAGGAAGACTACCTCCTTAATCTAAAACTCGCATTTACTCAACTTGGCATACAACTGATTCTCGAGCAAAGTCTGAAGCACTAACCGCAAATGCCCATCGTGCTCTTCCTCGGTCCTAGAGTACACTAAGATATCATCTATGAACACTATCACAAATCTGTCCAGAAACTCATGGAACACTCGGTTCATCATATCCGTAAATGCAGCTGGTGCATTAGTCAAACCGGAAGGCATTACCAAGAAATCATAGTGCCCATAACGTGTACGGAAAGCGGTCTTCGGTATGTCCCCATCTTTCACCTTCAACTGGTAGTAACCGGATCTCAAATCAATCTTCGAAAACACTGAAGCACATCTCAATTGATCAAGCAAGTTATCTATCCGAGGCAAAGGATACTTGTTTTTCATTATTACCTTGTTCAACTGCCTATAGTCTATACACATCCTCATACTACCGTCCTTTTTCTTCACAAAAAAAACTGGAGCACCCCACGAGAAAATACTTGGCCTAATGAAACCTCTATCTAACAACTCTAGAAGCTGTGTCTTCAACTCTTTCGGTGCCATTTTATACGGAGCGATAGACACGGGTGCAGAATCAGAATACGACTCAATAGCAAACTCAACTTCTCTATTTGGAGGCAAACCCAACAACTCTTTCGGAAAAACACTCGAAAAATCACAAATTGTTCTGATGTCTTGCGGTCTAACCTCACTCATATTCGGATTCATCACATAAGCTAAGTACGACTAACAACCCGAATCCATCAATCTCTGAGCTTCTAAAGCAGATACAACATTGGACAAGAACTTAATATTCTCGCCCACCACTACAACTTTAATATCATCCGTAAGCCTCAAGAAGACTATCTTGGTCTCAAAGTCTACCCTAATTCTATGCTCTATGAGCCAATCCATGCCCAAAATCACATCAAAACCATAAAACGACAACTCCATCATGTCAACCGGAAACACGTGGCCCTGAATCATTAAGGGACACCTCCTATACATTTTCCTAACTACCACGGTATCACCGAAAGAACTAGTAACATTTACACCTACCTCTAACCACTCATACGGTAGACCTAGGGACCACGTATGTTCACCCAAAATATACGAATGTGCCGAACTCGAATCTATCAAAGAAAGCAAAGTCAAAGACTGTATTGAGAAATTACCTGCAATGACATACGTGTCATTCCCAGCCTCTCGCTGCGCATACACCCTAGCCGGTCCTCCACCCTCGGGCTGAACTGCCACCACATGAACTAAGTTTATCTGACTATCATTCCTCGGTTGAAAGTTACCACGACTGCGCCCACGGCCTCTCTGATGCTCCAAAACTCCTTGCTGGAGCCGGTCCGCCCCTAGCCAGGTGTGGATAGTTACTCCTCAGATAATCTCGGGAACCACAGTTCTAACATACCCCAAAAGTACCCACACACTCGCCCTGATGGCGTCTCCCGCATCTAGTGCACTCAGGAGTGTGAACAACGACTCCTTGGCCCTGATAGCCTCGTCTATGGTTACCGCCCATATGCCTCAAATCGGGCTGATACCTCCTATCTCTATGCCTCTTGGCATGATATCTGTCCCAATCCACGTGTCTCTTCCCGGAATCAGACCCACTAGCACGAGCGCTGGAGCCTAAGTTCTGCTCAATATCCTTGGCCCTAGAGACCAAAACATCAAACTCGGTGTAGTCAGAGGCAAGCATATAAGTCTTCACATCTCTAGTCAACCCATACCAAAAACGCTCACCATTCCCTCTCACTGGGAACCAACTCGAGAGCATACTGGCTCAACCTCACAAACTGAACCTCATATTCTGACACAGTCTTGCTACCCTGAACCAAGGCCATAAACTCTCTCTTCTTCTCATCCTGATATCAGACTTCGAGATACTTCTTCTTAAAGGCATTTCTGAAGAATTCCCAAGTGACATTCGCTTCGGCCATACCCGAAGTAACGGTGGTCCACCAAGCATACGCATCTCCCTGAAGCAAGGAGACAGCTCAACCCAACTTACGAGTGTCTGAGCACTCCATCTGACCCAAGATGCGTGTAGTACTCTTGAGCCAAGCTTCTGAACCCTCAGGAGTCAAACCACGAAACTCAACTCCACCCAAGCTACGGAGTCTCTCAATGGGTAAACCAGTCCCCGCACCCTGAGATGGTGCTGCAGCTTGCATACCGGCCAAAGCTGTCTGAAAGCTCAAGCTATAGTCTGAATCAAATGAGTCATGTCCGCACCTGCCGGACCATAGCCTGCCTGAGCTCCGTTGCCCCCAACAATTGCATCGACCTGAGGTCCATTACCACCACCTTCAACCTGCGCACCGGCCTGTGGCACATTACCCTCGCCACCCGCTCCATTACCATCGGGAGCAGGAGGAACATAAGGTATATCCCCGAGTGCCTGGTCACCCGCTCTAAGACATCCTGTAACGCCCCAATTTTGGGCCTAGATGTTTTACAGTTCGAATCAGACCGATCGAGAACGGTTCGAATCTTAAAGGGAGATTTAGGGAACACCTAGTTCGGGATGCTTTAAAATGTGGAAAATACCTAAAAATACTCATTTATTATGTGAATAATTATGGTGAAAACAACTTTACAAAATAAGGTTTGGAAATACTACATTTCGGTGTAGTGACCAAATCGCAGTTTTTGCAAAAGTTAAATAGTGATTGTTTTGTAAATGATTGAAACTTTGAATCTTTAAGGAGCTAATTTTGCTAAAATGTTTTTAATCAGATTTCTCCTTATTTTGAGTGATTTTAATAATGATTTAATTAAGGGAAATAAAGTTAATTAAAAGGAAAAATCATATTTGACTTTTCATAACTACCTTACGTCAATTTTTTCTCATTTCATTTTCTCTCAATTTCTTTTCAGCCAAACACATTTCCTCCATCAATTAGCCTATGATTTTCATTCCTTTTGATGAGATTCAATCTCCTTTTGATTCCTAATCTTTTCCTCACCAAATCCTTTTGTTTTCACATTGGATTTTCAGGAAAACTTGCTCAAATCAAGGAGAAATCAGCCATTAGAGGTAAGCTTCGTCCTTCTCCTCTAATGATCAGTTCTTTACTGAAATTCCCAAGTTATCAATCCTTTGTTAATGATTTTTTAGTTGCTTTAATGTTAGAAACAAGAAATTGTGTTAAAACTCAAGATTTTTGGAGAAATCTTGATGATTTTCGTGGTTGTTGGTTAGGTTCTATTTTGAGGTTGTTGTCTAATGTATTTTAGATGGTAATTGACGTTATAAATGAGGTTTTATCATACAAATCCCGAATAGGTTTGGATTCCTAAGTTTTGTATGCTAGAATGATGGTTTTTGGGGTGGTTTTGGTGTTCTGTTATAGCTGGAGGTATAAAGGCGAGTTTGTGGTGGTTTTTGATGTTGATTGATGTTTAGAAATGATTAGAAGTGATAGATCTTGGCTGGGCTTTGTTTTGGGAGAGTTTGGAGATGATTTCGGTTATTTTGGTAGCCGAAATGAGGTTCTTGAGTAGAGCAGCGAGTTTAGGTGTGTGGCAGATGATTTCAATGCATGATGATGCATTAATCCTCTGCTCTTATGTGTTATAAGCAGGGGAGACATCTTCGGTCATGTGATTTCAAAAGTCTTACGATGATATTCTTGTGTACTCTCGTATTAAGGAGGGAGCATGAAGGTCATTTGAGGATTGTTTTGCAAGCGTTGTTGGAATATCAGCTTTATGCTAAGCTGAGCAAAAATGAGTTTTGGCTAAAGGAAGTTTTTTTCCTCGGTCATGTGGTTTTGGCGGAAGGGATTTGAGTTGATCCCCTAAAGGTTGAGGCGGTGATGAATTGGAAGCCTCCTAAGTCCGTTCATGAAGTTCGTAGTTTATTGGGTTGGCAGGATACTACTGGAGGTTTGTGGATGGATTTTCTAAGATTGTTGCCCCTTTGACGAAGTTATTGCAAAATATGTTAAATATGAGTGGACGGAAGCGAGACAACAAGCTTTTGAGAAGCTAAAAGCAGCTTTGACATAAGATCCTATCTTGGTTCAACCTGAATCTGGCAAAGAGTTTGTGGTGTATAGTGACGCATCCTATGTTGGTTTGGGGTGTGTGTTAATGCAAGAGGGTAAGGTGGTGGCTTATGCATCGCGACAGTTGAAAGTGCATGAGCGCAATTATCCTACGCATGACATTGAGCTGGTTGCAGTGGTTTTTGCTCTAAAGGTCTGGAGACATTATCTCTATGGTGAGAAGTGTACTGTGTGTACGGATCACAAATTTTGAAGTATTTAATGTCTCAGAAGGAGTTAAATCTTAGGCAACGACGTCGGGTGGAGTTGCTTAAGGATTACGATCTAACGATCGAGTATCATCCAAGGAAGGCCAATGTTGTGGCTGTTGCTTTGAGTAGGAAAGTGGCGATGAAGTTAAGAGCGATGTTTGCTAGCTTGAGCATATCGCGAGATGGTGGTCTTGTTGCTGAATTGCAAGTGAAACCATCTCTAATCCAGTTGATAAAGGATAAACAATTGTTGGATGATTCCTTGGTGCCACATGTTCAGGATATTGCTGAAGATAGGCCATCGGATTTCTATTTTAATGATGATGGTGTTTTATGTTTTGGGAGCCGGATAGTGGTGCCGAATGATGTTGAGTTGAGGCGCGCTATTTTGACCGAAGCTCATAGTAGTCCTTTTGCTATGCACCCTGGTAGTACAAAGATGTATCGTGATCTGAAGGATGAGTACTATTGGGTGGGATTGAAGAAAGATGTCGCTGAGTATGTTAGCAGATGTATGGTTTGTCAGAGAGTTAAAGCTGAACATCAGTTTCCTTCGGGATTGTTGCAGCCGTTAAGGATCCCTGAATGGAAATGGGAGAGGATCACCATGGACTTTGTGTCTGGGTTGCCTTTATCGCCATCAAAGAAGAATTCTGTTTGGGTGATTGTGGATCGCCTTACGAAGTGTGCGCATTTCTTTCTTGTGCATATTACGTACACCTTGGATAAGCTTGCAGAATTGTACATTGCTGAGATTGTACGTTTGCATGGTGTACCAAAATCTATAGTGTCATATAGAGATCCGAAGTTCACCGCAAGCTTTTGGGAGTGTTTGCATCAAGCATTGGGTACGCGGCTGAATTTCAGTACTTCTTATCATCCGCAAACGGATGGACAGTCGGAGCGTGTTATCCAAGTGCTTGAGGATATGTTGAAGTGTTGTGTTATTGAATTTCAAGGCTCTTGGGAGAAGCACTTGCCTTTGGTGGAGTTTGCTTATAATAACAGTTACCATGCGAGTATTCAAATGGCACCTTATGAAGCCTTATACGGGAGGAAGTGCAGAACTCCTCTTTGTTGGGCTGAAACGGGGAAAAAGTTGGTTTCGATGCCAGCTTTGTTAAAAGGAACCACCGAGAAGGTGAAGCTCATTTGTGAGCGGTTGAAGGCAGCCTCGGATCGGCAAAATTCTTACGCGGATTTGAAGCGTAAGGAGATAGAATTTGCGGTGGGTGACCGTGTGTTTTTGAAAGTTTCACCTTGGGAAGGTGATGAGATTTGATCGGAAGGGCAAGTTGAGCCCAAGGTACATTGGACCATACGCGGTGATAGAACGTGTGGGTCCTGTTGCTTATAAGCTGAGACTACCTCAAGAGTTAGAAAAGATACATAATGTGTTTCATGTATCCATGCTTCGGAGGTATAGATCGGACCCTTCGCATGTTATGCCTGTGGAGGAAGTTGGGTTGAATCCAGATTTGACATATGATGAGGAACCAGTTGAGATTCTGGATTCGGATAGTAGTTCTCCGTGGTAAGACCATTGAGCTGGTAAGTGTTGTGGAGACATCGTGGTGCTGAGGAAGCCACGTGGGAAAGGAATGAAGACATGAAGAAGCAATTTCCTTACCTTTTTCCTCTAGGTAAATTTCGAGCACGAAATTTCTTAAGAGGGGGAGAGTTGTAACACCCCAATTTTGGGCCTAGATGTTTTAGAGTTCAAATCGGACCGGCTGAGAATGGTTCGAATCTTAAAGGGAGATTTAGGGAACACCTAGTTCGGGATGCTTTAAAAATGTGGAAAAATACCTAAAAATCCTCATTTATTATATGAATGATTATGGTGAAAACAATTTTACAAAATAAGGTTTGGAAATACTACATTTCGGTGTAGTGACCAAATCACAGTTTTTGCAAAAGTTAAATAGTGACTGTTTTGTAATGGATTGAAACTTTGAATCTTTAAGGAGCTAATTTTACCAAAATGTTTTTAATCATATTTCTCCTCATTTTGAGTGATTTTAATAATGATTTAATTAAGGTAAATAAAGTTAATTAAAAGGAAAAATCATATTTGACTTTTCATAACTACCTTACGTCAATTTTCTCTCATTTCATTTTCTCTCAATTTCTTTTCAGCCAAACACATTTCCTCCATCAATCAGCCTATGATTTTCATTCCTTTTGATAAGATTTTAATCTCCTTTTGATTCCTAATCTTTTCCTTACCAAATCCTTTTGTTTTCACATTGGATTTTCAAGAAAACTTGCCCAAATCAAGGAGAAATCAGCCATTAGAGGTGAGCTTCGTCCTTCTCCTCTAATGATCAGTTCTTTACTAAAATTCCCAAGTTATCAATCATTTGTTAATAATTTTTGAGTTGCTTTAATGTTAGAAACAAGAAATTGTGTTAAAACTCAAGATTTTTGGAGAGATCTTGATGATTTTCGTGGTTGTTGTTTAGGCTCTGTTTTGAGGTTGTTTTCTAATGTATTTTGGATGGTAATTGATGTTATAAATGAGGTTTTACCAAACAAATCCCGAATAGGTTTGGATTCCTAAGTTTTGTATGCTAGAATGGTGGTTTTTGGGGTGGTTTTGGTGTTCTGTTATAGCTGGAGGTATAAGGACGATTTTGTGGTGGTTTTTTATGTTGATTGATGTTTAGAAATGATTAGAAGTGATAGATCTTGTCTAGGCTTTGTTTTGGGAGAGTTTGGAGATGATTTTGGTTGTTTTGGTAGCCGAAATGAGGTTCTTGAGTAGAGTAGCGAGTTTAGGTGTGTGGTTAATGATTTCAATGCATGATGATGCATTAATCCTCTGCTCTTATGTGTTATAAACAGGGGAGACATCTTCAGACGCCTTTGGTGTTGATCTGGGAGCTTAGATAGCATTTCGGCGAGCGAGCGAAACGTAATCGGTGAGTGCGAATGGTTTTAGAAGTCCTTGAGGGACAAAGAAACAAGGTTTGGGGATTTAGGAAAGGTTTGAAACACCTTCCTAAGTTCGGAAGTAAGTATTGACTAGATTGCTCTCATATATGTGGTGGTTGCCCCTAAAATGCTTTTACATGCTCATGGTTTGAGATAGATAAATTCCTACTGTTTTTATGCATGATTTGTAGCATGAGATGATGCTTAAAAAGACTTCATGAAATAACATGTTGCATTGATGAGTTTGGGCTTTTTTTTAAAGCATGGCAAATGTTATGATTTTGAATGAGATGAGAAAGCTTTGAGAAATGTTGCATTAAAAACAATAGGTGAGATGATGTTTTGACATAATATATTGGCATAGAAGATGAAATACTTACCGGATATAATTGATCGATCAATAGGATGAGAGTGCAGTATAAACTAAAAATTTGTACGTGCTCTTTGGATTCAATCCAAAGGGAGGGACCGATGATGGGCATTCCATCGGGTAGGACTTGGTGAAATACTCAAGCTTTGTGGCGATGAGAGATCCCGCCATGTGAGTACGGTGATGTGAGATTCCACCGGAAGAGTCTAGTGGTTTGAGAATGTTATCCGCATATCCGAGTAATAATGAGATGTGAAATGCCAATATAATATATGAAAATACTTTTGATTCACATGTACCTATTGATGAGATGATTTATGCATTGGTTTAAATGCATGAGATAGAATTGAGGTACATGTGTTTTCAATGGAGTTTTGCTTTGAAATGGTTTTCAAGCATGAGATAGAATGATCATGTTGTAGAAAAGGCTTTTGAGAAAGTGTTTTGAATAATGCATTGTTGTGTTGGTTTTCTTTAGAGCTTGCCTCACTAAGCAAATGTGCTTACGCTCTCTTTTATCAACAATGCAGATAATTGAAGTGTTTTTGGGAAGCAAGAAGGTTAAGAACATCCAATGAAGTGCAAAGCTCATGTATGGTGATGTTTTACATACTTTAGTTTTGATATTTGGCAATGGAACTCCAAGGTTGTATTTGAGAGATGTGTTTTGAACTCCCTAAGTTTGTGGCATGCTTGTGATGGCTTTTATGGGTTGTAAATGGTCCTAATGGTTTGGTTGGAGGGTTGAATGCTTATATTTGGTTTTGTGGTTAGGAAGCATGCATATAGATTGAATGTTCATGTGTTTGATGCCATGCTCTAGTTTAAGTTTCTTAAATATGATCTCTAATGTCTAGACAAGTTGCTGGTATGATATGGTATGATTTGAAGCATGTTTGAGTGGGTTAAGAGGTGAAAAACCAGCACTTTCTGTTGTTGCAGGCCAGGGTGTATCGAAACACCCTTAACTGTTTCGAAACGGGGGCCTCTAATGGCCATAGTGTTTCGGAACGGTTGAAGGTGTTTCGGAACATTTTGTCTACTGTATAGGCCTATTTCGATATCGGTCTCGGAACGCACCCGAGTACCGAAACGATCAACATTGTTTCAATACGGGCATTTCGGTATGAAGGCCTATGTTCCGAAACGGATGACCGTTGGATGATGTTTTTGAATTGTTATAAGTTTCATGTTTTACATTTCAGTCCCAATGTTGTGGATGCAATTGCTTGAGCTTGGAATTTCCTTTTAATCTGAAATTTGGCAGAGAAGCATATAATATGACTAATCACATATTGGTAATCTTAAATTATGCAAAGTCTTTATATTTTCTAAAAATTACATTTTGGTCCCTAAAAGTGTAATCCTTGCAATTGAGTCATTAAATGTTTTCCGATCGTTGTGCCCTTCTCTCCTATGTTTCCTGAGTGACCACTTAGGCTTAATATGCATCTAGAAAAGATAAAAAGGAAAAAAGGTCGTTAATCAAGGTTGACTTTCGGGTTGACTTTAGTTTTCCCCGTGTAATCTTCGTAGTTCGGGTCAATCGTCTAGGCCGGGCTAAGGGGGTTACACATCCTCTCGATCTCACCATACCGAAGATAAAATCTAAAATAACAAACACATCACACACAAGAAAACATTAGGTTAGCAAAAGGGCAAGGACCCAAGTTCGCAAGCTCTTTAAACCGAAACCATTTTTTTCGATAACAACACCTAGCAATGGGAACACTTGACTAACCCTCAACCAACAACAAGGACGATACAACATGCTTTCATACACTGTGAAATAGCAAACAACTAAACAAACCAACTAACCTGACTTACCTTCCCGAGAGACCTCGTAACCGAGGCTCTGATACCACTAAATGTAACCCCCCTCGTCCCGGCCTAGCCAACAGACCGGACCGAACGGGTTACACAGGGAAAACCAAAGCAAACCTCGCTAAGGCCTCACTCCGATTAGCAACCCTATTTTTATTTTGGGTAATCTTCACCAGTGGTCCCTTTCGTTTAGGGTGTGTTCTATTTTGGTCACCAAAATTCAAAAAATATTATTCCGGTCACTTACGCTTAGAATCGTTTTTATTTTGGTCCCTTAGCCGTTAGTCTCCGTTACTTAAAAAAAATAGTTTCTAATTTAACCCCCAAACTTTCAAAAATTTATTTTTCACCATCTTCTCCGAAAATTATAAAACTAAAACCCCAAAATTAATTCAAAATCCTATTTTGGTCACCAAAATTCTAAAAAGATTATCCTGAAACAATATACAATAACAGAAGATTTTCATGTTAAGGCTCATAAAAGATCAAGCTCCAACAACATCTAACAACTTAGGATTACAAAAGGAAGAGAACACCGAGCAGAGCACCTAATGTTTAACTTACTCGCAGAGCTTTGCTGTGCTACTATAAATTTGCATAAACCGAATCATCTCACCATGCTTGGCAGTATCACCGTTGCAAGATTCTTGTAGAGAAGCACTATGAAGAAACTTCAGTGCAGCCTGAAAGTAAAGTGTGGTGCTCTCCACATTTGATCCAGAGTTTTGAGTGAATTTTTATTAAGAAAATAAAATAAAAATCTTAGTAGAGACTATGACAATAATGCAACAAATAAGTGACAAGAAAACAGTAAAGCAAAACCTTGACACGACCAGCTAGATGCTTTAAATCTTTAGCCTCCTTCAAAAGCATTGGTAGTTGCCTGACTTGAAAGATCCTTTCTCATTGGACTTGGGGCATCAACATCCCTGACCCTACGTCCACCAAATGTATGCTTCGAACTACTATGTTGAGACCCACTCCGCTGATCAGCCTTTTTTATTTGTTTTTGTACTTTCAATGCATCATTATCTTGAGATTTATCATTTCTATTTTCTGTTTGGGACCCAGAAATTGGGCGGGGCAACGAATCAGCATCTCATTTTTAGTTCCTCCTGAGGGTAGTAATCGTAGCGAGTCCCCTCTCCCATAAGCAATTTCTTGATGACCAGATTTATCAGAGTGAAATTTTTTTGTGTATTTTTCACTACTGCCACCCTGTACCAAATTCTACTTCACGGTAGAGATTACATCTTGACCTCCAGTGGCATCTGGTTTAGCATTTGAGTGACCAAAATTTTGTTGACTCTTTCTTTTACTACTCTCACCATACAATTTTTCCAAAGATTCTTTGTTATCAAAAAATCTATTTTCACTTTTATCAGACTTGACTCCATGCCTCTCCTGAAATGTGTTTCTACCAACTCTAGGTTTTACCTCATATGAAGACACATAATCTTGTTGTTTATCAGCAGAATCAGATTTAAAATTAGGAGTCGTGTCCTTTGATCGTTGGGGTTTTGAATTAATTTTGGGGTTTTAGTTTTATTATTTTGGGGAAGATGGTGAAAAATAAAATTTTGAAAGTTTGGGGGTTAAATTAGAAACTAATTTTTTAAGTAACGGAGACTAACGGCCAGGGGACCAAAATAGAAACGATTCTAAACGTAAGTGACCAGAATAATCTTTTTTGAATTTTGGTGACCAAAATAGAACACACCCTAAACGAAAGGGACCACTGGTGAAGATTACCCTTTTATTTTTTTACTTTATTTTATCTTGCCTAAATACCACATTTAATCCTAAATGTGAAGACGACAGTGGAAAAGCGGAAACAAAAGCAATCCAAGCAGAACATACGACAACTTAAATTTACAAAGTAACTTAATTGATCAAATTCCAAGCACACGGGTCAAAACCACCATAAAGGATACACATGAACTTAATTAGGGAGCATACTAGCCATAGGGACTAAAATGCAACATTCAGAAACCTTCGAAGGTGCCATTTAGGTGTTTTAACTGCCTACGTTTCGAAATAGGCTTGCCCGTTCTAAAACACGGGCTCCATTTTAAAAGTGAGACCAAGCCATCTGATACGGTCCCATCTTGTTCCGGAACGGAGGCTTCCAGTGACAAAACGTATTGGAACGGGTTCCGAAACGGGGGCTCATAGTGTCGAAACGTATCAAAACGGGGGCTCACAGTGGCAAATCGTATCGAAACGGCACCACCCCATTCCAGTACGAGTACCCCTGGAGCTGTCGACCGTTCCGAAACTGTATCGAGTGTTTCGAAACGTCTGCACACAGATAGGCCCGAAATCATACTTTGACACCTCTAAACGCCCCCAAACTTGTCCCGAATCATCAAAAACCATATGGCAACATATCATACATACATTCTAGATGCAAAGTGTCCTAATCACATCATCAATCATACATTCAAGCAACAAATTGGATTTCAAGTCCTAAGCTCACAAGAACACATAGATTCAAGACCGCTTAACATGCCAAACCACAAAGAAATTCATACATGGCCACATTAAACCTCAAAATAACATAGTATCACCATTTCAAACATGTAGAAACATAAACAAGCCATAGAATAGGAGTTTGATCACCAACTCCTTAACATACAAATCTAGCAATCCCATTGTCTAAGTGTTATTACAAACTATAAAACCATACTTGAGCCAACCAAGAACTCCGAGAAACCCTTCCTTGCCCACTTGCCTCCCGGAACCTCTAACGATCTGCATTGTTGGAAAAAAGAGAGCGTAAGCTTAAAAGCTTAGTGAGCGGAGCTCTAAAACGCAACAACAATGCAGTTTTTAAACATAAATCTTAGATTTTAGAGCAAAACCATTTAAGGAAAAAGGTGTAATGAAACACAATCATAACAATACATGGTGTGCACATGCATAACCAAAACCCGGTGGGACTACACATCACCGTTCAACTAGTAGTTTTTCGATGGGACTACACATCACTGTACTCTTCTACTAGTCACTACTGGTGGGACTACACATCACTGTAGTAACGTCAACCATCACGTGAGGCTCGACACCAACAACGACTACACAACAACATTAAATGGAGAGTAAAAACAATCCAAAACACACCACAACACGCATAATCGAGAATGCACATAATCAACCAAACAAGCGAGAGTAGATAAACTTAGACTTGGGTCTAGGTTAGTCTCTAAGACTCCACCCAAACCCCAACAACCTTCATTGAACGCAGTTAAAATCTCAAAACAGTTTCCACTCACCGATTAAGCCCAACAAAAGCCGAAACATCGTTTTCAAGCATCCGTAGTATCCGGTATCGCGCCCAAAGTACCCGAACCAATATTCTCTGTTTCAAGACAAACCAAAACAACTATTAGGATGCTAATACACTTGCAAACCAGCAACAACCCAGAAATCTACACCTTGCAACCAAAACACATTGATCCAAACCCAAATTTCATCCAAACTTCACCATTTTCGTTCTAGACAAACCCCACACTGAATCCAGCCATTTCAACCACCAAAACACATCAAAAATCACCTAGAAACACTCCTCAACATCAAAGGAACCTCCAGCCCCGATTTCAACCCAAAACCAACCCAAAAACTCAACATTTACAACCTAAAAATCTCATTTTTATACCCATTTCGGGTTTCCCACCATTTTCCTTCTTTTCAACATTTTTAAGAAACCCAAACATGATTAAAAACACCCTTAAACATTACATTAGAAAACCCACACGAAAATCCCTCCATTTTACCATTTTCAAACTCAAAGCATTTTGAAATAACCCTAAAATAATGGATTTTTAAGGAGAATCTAACTAGTGACAACTTAAGGATAAAAGAAATTAAACAATGGATTACTTACCTAAGAAAACTTGCTTGAAAGAGGGATTGGGTAATGGAATAGTGGTTTTAAGGTTTAAGAGAGGTTTTGGTGGAAAGGGGTGTTTGAAAAGATGACACTTTTATTTTTTTTTCTTTTCAAAACTTTTCCTTTTCTTTCTTTATCCCTTTTACTCAAATCCCCATCTTCCATTCTCATTAATGGCATTTTCGTAATTAAATGCAATTTTTATAAACTCATCATTTTAAATCTAATTTTAACCCGGACTAATCCTAGATCAACACCGATAAACTCTCAGGCCCTAAATCGGGCGTTACATGAGATTTCAATGTGAACATAAAAAGGGTTTTTATGCATTGATGATGCTTTGCTTTTGAGCCTCCTTACTAAGCCTTGTGTGCTTACACTCTCATTTGTCCATCAATGCAGATAATTGAGGTTTTGGAGGCAGCAAGAGGCAAGGGATTCCAAGAGACTTCTCTTTAGAATGCATGTTTCGGTTTAGACTAAAGTAATAAGGGCAATGGGGGATCTGTTGTGTTTTGAGAGACTTGTATAAACTCCCTATTTGAGCAAGTGTTCTTTGCTGTTTTAGACTTGTAAATGGCCTTTGGTTATTGGTTTGTGCTTTGCTATGCATTTTGGTATCTTGCTTTGCTTGTTATCTAGGTTGCGTGCTTATAGTTTAGCTTTGATGTAAATTGTCATGATTGACGTTGAATATGCCATGAATGATTTGGGATTGATGTTTAAATATGTTGGATCCATGCTAGAAGTACATTGGAATGCATTGGAATGGATTAAAATATGAAAAATCAGCAAAAGAATACATATTTGGTACAAGCGTACCGATATTCGAGTAACCGTATCGATACGGGTAAGCCATTCTAGGCTTGGCTTACATGTGTTGAGATTTTAGGGGCTCGATTCGATCAACCGTTCTTGCTCGCCAAGTGTGGAGAAGTTGGATAAATGGGTGTTTTAGTAGGAGGTGAAAATTTGGCAATTTGGCATAAGGATTTATAGTGGTTCAACCTTCTAACCAAGGTCTACATCCACTATCTTAGCTCCCCACTAAGGATTTCCAACAAATTCACTAAGAATTTTGTCCCTTTTTCTCGAATTAGGAGGAAACCGTTACAACGATCAAGCTTTCTACCCAAAGCTTGATCAACCACTCTCTTACAAGAGAAAGACTTAGCAAACTAGAAATCCCTCTAAAAGGTATGTGTTTGCAATACTAAGCACTCACCCAAAACCTAAACACTTGAGCAAATTTAACAATGTTTAGCTTACAAGTGTTGTCTAAGCAAGAAATAAACAATTTAAGCTCTAGACAAATTTTGACATCATAATGTTGTAACAATTGAAGCATTAACCATTACAAGATGCTTAGAGGTCCCTTTTATACTCCCAATTGAGTTTGTAGCCGTTACTAGCCGTTGGGATTGAATTGGAGCCGTTGGAGCCTTTATTACCCACCATAAATGCAGTTCTGCAGCTGGGCGTATCGATACTCGTCAAACCGTATCGATACGGTCTCAATGAGGAATTAGCCGTTGGGCTTCTTTAGCTGATGCGTATCGATACCTGCATCAAAGAGGAAAGAGTCGTTGTGCCTGAAAACAGAGCTTGGCTCAATCGAAGGGGGTTCACATCCTATTGAGAAGATCCGGCAAGCTCGATCAACATTTCACCAACTGGCTCAATGGCACAATCAATCGACAAACCGCCTTTCTTCGACGAAAATCAGTATGCCCATTGGAGATAAAGATGAAATTCTTCTTGAAGTCAAGAGATTACAAGCTATGGGACATAGTTGAAGATGGTCCATTCGTGCCTCAAGGAAGCAAAGCGGAATGGAGTGCCGACGACCGCAAGAAGATGGAGCTTAATTGCAAAGCCTTGCACATGCTCTTTTGTGCATTTGGCCCAACCATCTATGGGAAGATGTCTTCTTGTGAGAGTGCCAAGGAAGTATGGGACAAGCTTGAAGTCACATACGAGGGAACCGATGAAGTCAAGGGGACCAAGATTGGGCTCCTAACCTTAGAGTATGAGAACTTCAAGATGGATCCGGAAGAGAACATCGAGAAGATGTTTGATAGGTTCTCCACTATCACCAATGGTCTTAAAGGTTATGGAGAAGCCATCCCGAAAGAGAATCTTGTCCGAAAGCTCATCTACTCCCTTCCCGAGTCATGGGACTCAAAGAGGACCGCCATCATCGAAGCCAAGAATCTCAAAACCTTGAAGCTTGATGAACTCATGGGGCCTCTTCTCACTCACCAAATAATGAAGAAAAACAAAGAATAGGAGACGAAGAAGGAAGAGATCAGAGCGATGCGGAAGAAGAAGATCATGGAGCTAGGCATCAATGCTAGTGCCGTAGCTCTCAAACCCTCCACGTGCCATCATGTAGATTCAAGTGAGGAGGAAAGTGAAGATGAAGAGATGGCCTATCTCTTCAACAAATTTGCCCGGTTCATGAAGATCAAAATGAAAAAATCCAAGCATGAATCGATGAAGAAGATGAAGGACTCCCACAAATCCAAAAAGAATGGATCATCTTCAAAACAAGCATATGTGGCCACATGGAGTGATGAAGACTCCACCGATGATGAAGTAGCCCACCTATGCTTGATGGCCCTCAATGAGGGGGAGGTAACTTCTAACTCATCTATTTCAAATTCTTATACATTTGATGAGTTAAAAGATGCCTATGATGATTTGCTTTTGGAATTCAAGGAATCATTTTCCAAGAACAAAAAGTTGATTTCAAAAATAAAAATTGAAAATGATTTGCTTTCCAAAACAAATCTTGAACTTGAAGAAAAATTGAAAGATTTTGAACAAAAATGTTTTGATTTACAAAATTTGCTTCTTAAAGTTCAAAAAGAAAAAGATTTGATTTCCAATTAACTTGAAAAGAAAAATAATTTTGGAAAATCAAATTTTTATGTAAGACAATCTAGTGCCCCTAGATTTGTGAATGGAAAATGTTTTAGAAGTATTTGGGTCCCAAAAGGACTAACCACTTCAACTAAAAAGGATGAAATTGAAAAATGGATTCCTAAGGGGACTAAATTTTGTGCTACTAATATCTATGGATCCAAAGCAATTTGGATACCAAAAATTACTTGATTGTCATATGCTAGGTGTGATGGAGAGTGATCAACAAGTCAAAAATTGAGGGGGAGCTCCATGCACACAAAGAAAGAACACTTGAAGAAGGAAGGCTTCACATCCTCCCTTAAGTTCAAGTGTGGTAAAATCTAGTTGTTTTTGTTCTTATTTGATTTATTTTCTTTTATGTCAACTAGATAATCATATATGTTGAACTAACATTCTCATGATGCTTTGAGTAAGGGGGAGCCAATTTTCAAAAACCAAAATTTTAAGTGTGTCAATTTTTTTTGCCTCCTATGTTATCTTGAACTTAAATGTCATTTTAAATTCTTTTTGATATAACAAAAAGGGGAAGAAATGGTTTGAAAAATTGAATTTTCAAATGAATAAGGGGGAGCTTTATTTGATTTCATATCTTTAATCTCTTATTCACAATTTTAAAGTTAAAGGGGGAGAATCCCAAACAATTTTTCAAGTTGATTTTATTATATCAAAAAGGGGGAGATTGTAGAACTAATGTTTTGATATAATATTTGAAAAATGTTTTGGACTAAATTGAAAAGAATTTAAAATATGGTTTTAGTCAAAAACAACTTGAAAATATGTTTAAGGATTTTAATGGCTTTGGAATGGGTTTAAAGTACATTTAAAGTGGTCAAAACCAGCATTTTTATGTACCCGTACCGATACGGTCTTGGACCGTACCGATACGTTTTAGGGTTTCAAACCACCTGAATTTTCCAGTAGCCAAAACCCGTACCGATACGCTTAGCCGTATCGATACGGTGTGCTTTGAAATAGCCCAACGGCTAGTCGCGTACCGATACGCCTAACTTCCCCAACAGTCATTTTCCCAACGGTATTTTAAATTGCAGGACCGTACCGATACGCCAGGTAAGCGTATCGATACGCATCAGCTGAAGAAGCCCAACGGCTAATTCCTCATTGAGACCGTATCGATACGGTTTGACGAGTATCGATACGCCCAGCTGCAGAACTGCATTTATGGTGGGAAATAAAGGCTCCAACGGCTCCAATTCAATCTCAACGGCTAGTAACGGCTACAAACTCAATTGGGAGTATAAAATGGTTTGAAAAATTGAATTTTCAAATGAATAAGGGGGAGCTTTATTTGATTTCATATCTTTAATCTCTTATTCACAATTTTAAAGTTAAAGGGGGAGAATCCCAAACAATTTTTCAAGTTGATTTTATTATATCAAAAAGGGGGAGATTGTAGAACTAATGTTTTGATATAATATTTGAAAAATGTTTTGGACTAAATTGAAAAGAATTTAAAATATGGTTTTAGTAAAAAACAACTTGAAAATATGTTTAAGGGTTTTAATGGCTTTGGAATGGGTTTAAAGTACATTTAAAGTGGTCAAAACCAGCATTTTTATGTACCCGTACCGATACGGTCTTGGACCGTACCGATACGCTTGGTATGCGTATCAATACGCTTTTTATGTAAACATGACTTGGGATTCCAGTGAGTAAAGACAGTATCGATACGGCCTACCGTATCTATACGCCCCTTAAAATCGTACCAGTACGCCTTCTATGCGTATCAATACGCTCTGTTTTCAGGCACAACGGCTCTTTCCTCTTTGATGCAGGTATCGATACACATCAGCTGAAGAAGCCCAACGACTAATTCCTCATTGAGACCGTATCGATACGGTTTGACGAGTATCGATACACCCAGCTGCAGAACTGCATTTATGGTGGGAAATAAAGGCTCCAACGGCTCCAATTCAATCCCAACGGCTAGTAACGGCTACAAACTCAATTGAGAGTATAAAATGGACCTCCAAGCATCTTGTAATGGTTAATGCTTCAATTGTTACAACATTATGATGTCAAAATTTGTCTAGAGCTTAAATTGTTTATTTCTTGCTTAGACAACACTTGTGAGCTAAACATTGTTAAATTTGCTCAAGTGTTTAGGTTTTGGGTGAGTGCTTAGTATTGCAAACACATACCTTTTAGAGGGATTTCTAGTTTGCTAAGTCTTTCTCTTGTAAGAGAGTGGTTGATCAAGCTTTGGGTAGAAAGCTTGATCGTTGTAACGGTTTCCTCCTAATCCGAGAAAAGGGGACGAAATTCTTAGTGAATTTGTTGGAAATCCTTAGTGGGGAGCTAAGGTAGTGGATGTAGACCTTGGTTAGAAGGTTGAACCACTATAAATCCTTGTGTCAAATTGCCAAATTTTCACCTCCCACTAAAACACCCATTTATCCAACTTCTCCACACTTGGCGAGCAAGAACGATTGATCGAATCGAACCCCTAAAATCTCAACAACCTGTACGATGTGGAAGCGTACCGGTATGGTGGGGAAGTGTACCGATACAGTCTCTCAAAAATGAAGGGGCGTATCGATACGGGTTTTAGCAGCTGGTTTTTAGAGTATCGGTACGGATCGAGAGGGTATCGGTACATGCCTTGCATCTTTGAATCTTGGAGATGTGTTGTCGTGGTCGTATCGATATTGTCTCTTAGGGTATCGATATAGCCAGCTGGTAAGTTAGTTAAAAGTATCTTTGAATGTTCTGTTTCTTTACGTTTTAGTCCATGAATGTTACATATGTAATTAAATGAGTTTGGATGGTTGTTTGGAGCTGATTTTTGACAGAGATGCATGTCATGTGGCTAATTAAATGTTGGTAACATAAAAATGGCATAAGTTCCTGTAATTTTGTAAAATTACAAATTGATCTTTAAATTGTAACTAAGTGCAATCGAGTCCCAAATCGATGTCTGATCGAGTTATGAATGTTCCGCTGTGATGTTAAACACTTAGGATTATAATGAGCATCTAGACAAGATAAAAAAAATTAAGGTTGTTTATTGAGGTAAACCTCCTAGTTTACTTCAATATTTCCCATGTGACATGTTCCGTTCGGTCTATCGTCTAGACCGGGTCGATGGGGTTACATTGTGTGAAAAATTTGACTATGTAGAAATGAATGTTTGTTTGATGGTAAAAGCTTCAGTGCACCCCTCATTGCTGATTTGGCCTTGGCTAGAATTGCGTTTTGGTGCAAGTGCATATGGCTTGACTCAATTTCATCAGCATCTGATTTCATTCGTAATCCTAATCTGTCTAAGGTCTCTCCTAATCAACAACACATACCGTATGTCGTTGCTTGGATCAGTCCCCTTGTTGGTGTTTTAAAATTCAATGTCGACGCATCTGCTAGGGGGAGTGTTGGGGAAGCATGCATATAAGGAATTTTGTGCGATCATTTAGGGGATCCTCTACTTAAATTCTTCTTATCTATTGGCATTTCAGACCATATTGGTGTTGAGTTAAAAGCCATTTTGAAAGTCTGTCATTTATTCGACAGCTTTAGATGGAAGGATTCGCATCTGCTACTGATTGAATCGGATAGTCAATTGGTAGTTAACTGGATTCTCAAAGATTCTCGGGTCCCAGTGTCCTTTGAAGGTATTGTTGGTTTATGCAAACTACTCTTCTTGAACCGTAATTGAAAATTTTCTTTCGTTTATAGAGAAGTCAACGATGCAACTCATGTTCTATCTAGACAGGGGGTCAAAGAGATGAAAATAGCATTTGAGTTAAAGAATAATTATAAGGTTCTAGTTGCATGGTTGTATGAGTATTTTATCTTGTTGATGCTAGATTTCATTTGAGTAAGGTGCCTTTAATTCCTTTGTAACTAGCATACTCTTAATCCCGTATGATGCATTTATATTATTATATAAAGTTGGGTACTCTTTTTCTCTTATTTATAGGGATGGGCACGGAACCCGGACTCGACGAGTTCCGACCCGACCCGGCCTGATCGGGTCGGGTATTTTTATGAAAAAATCGGGTTTGGGTCGGGTCGGGTCGGGTTTTTGTGTAGGGTAATGTCGGGTCGGGTCGGGTTCGGGTTTTAGGGTGAAAAAATCCTACCCGACCCGACCCGGACTAATAGTGTAATTTTCCCATATATTTTTTAGGGATATTTGTAATAATACCCCTTTTTATATATTTTTTTTATAATTAGGTCCTTAAAATTGATTTTTTTATTTACAATTTAGTCCTTAAATTTATTAATTTTTACAATTAAGTCTCTTAAAATTATTTTTTTTACAATTTAGTCCCTAAAATTGATTTTTTTATATAGGTCGGGTCGGGTCGGGTCGGAGTCGGGTTTAAGGTATTTATTTTCGGGTCGGGTCGGGTCGGGTTTTTTAAGAGATATGGTCGGGTCGGGTTCGGGTTTAGGGTTAATATTTTCGGGTCGGGTTCGAGTGGGCCAAAAACCCGGCCCGACCCGACCCGTGCCCATCTCTACTTATTTAGGCTTAGAGGAATTTTTTTAATGAGGATTGTTTTCTTTCAGAAAAATAATAAAATAATTTATGTTATCATTTTAACAACATTAATTGATGATATTATTAATTTAAAACTCATTAATAACAGTGGAAGTACTCAGACAAAAACTAAGGGAGCGATGAGATTATAAAGATAGACAATCAAATTATAAAATAGAATAGAGAAATTAAATAAAAAATTTTAAAATTGTAAAAAGACTTGAAATTATAAAAAAAAATTGCCATACCTCCGTCTAAGAGGTCTTCCGTTACAACACCTCCACATGTGTTGTCAAGCCCCTCTGGTCTACCAACTAACTCTAGTGTTAAAAGTTCAATCTACTACTTTAACAAGTTATTAAAAATCATCATTCTCTAGTTCTGACACCAACAAACATACTATCAGGACATAAATACCAACACTAGAAAGATGTTTGAATCCCCACTCTATTGTTCACCTTCTTCATCAACACCTCTTTTCTCACCTTTTTTTCCACACTTCAAATTGTTTGTGGTTCTCTGCCCAAACCAAAAGAATAAACCGCTTAAAATCACTATTCTATTCTATCCATCAACCAAAATTAATTTGAATGGATAAAAAAAATTATTAGTACTCTTATTCGTTTAGATTTAATTGACCTCAAATATATGTATCAGTTAAATTTTATTGAAAATTAAATTTGAAATTAATTCAATTCATTAAATAATATATTTGACCAAATTAATTCCGAGAATTTCTAAAGCAAGTATTAACTTTAAGAATACCGATTTTTCAAAAAAAAAAACTTTAAGAATACCTAAATTTAATTAATCAAAAAAATTAAAATACTTGAATTCAATTCCCTAAGGGCACGTTTGGTTCACGGAATGAAAGATTACCTCTGGGAATAAGATTCATGGAATGTAACATTACCTGGCATATTATTAGGAATGTTACATTACCTTGTTTGGTTTATTTGGTAAGAATGTAAGATTATTGTGTTTGGTTGGAGGTAAAGAAGATTATCTAGAAGTGAATTTTACTAAATTAACCGTGTGTTATATTTTCTTTTTAATATGTTAAACTTTCAATATTAAATTAAAAACATATGCACAAAAAGTTGTAGAATTATTTTTGTTACGCTATTTAAAATTTATACAAAATGATATATTTATCCTATTATTAATATAATTATTATATTAATTATTTTTATTAAAAATATAATTTATATTTACATACTCTCGTTACCTTCTATTAAAATATTTTTGTGAATTTTCTAAATGCTAAACTTTTAATATGCTCAATTTTTTAATTTTTTATTACTTGTGACAGATTGTCAAGTAAATTAAAATAAATAAGTTGTGTAATACTGATAAGAAATTATATTATAAGTATTTCTAAAATATTTTATAAGATGATAAACATCTTATACATAAAAGAATATTGTCTGAAAATATTACCTCTTTAACTTATTAATGTACATCACACATATTTAATCATCTAATTAAATTAAATAAAGGATTCATGTGAACAAAATTCATTAATTTGAGGGTAATATGGTCCAAATGGTGGGAGAGGCTTGCCTCTCTACCGCCCGTGTCTATCTCCTGTCAAGTGTGCTCCCTGCCACGCAACTCTCACAGCAACTATAACTGTGTGACTAACAACAAAGAACAGTACCAGCTCGTGCATCAGTGGTTCAAGTGCAGTGCCCAGAAACGGTTCAAAGATCTATGGCGACAACAATTTCCCAACAGATCTATGGGAAATATATTAAAAACAAATACCTAAGAAAACTAAGGGAATCACATTCCCACCATTTAATGAAAAAAAAGGCTATTGTTGGAATACAATATTACCCTTTGGAAGGAATGCTCTCCAACCAAACGTGGGTATGTGATTCCGGAAAAAATCATTCCCCCAAGTAATGATCTTTTCCGCGAACCAAACGCCCCCTAATAGTTGGATATTTGACCTAATTACGCCTGAGAATTTATTGTCGTCATTGTTCTGTTTTTTAATATCACAGCTAATAATACTAAAAATAATAAAATCTTATATAAGTTAATTACAACCTACATCCTCAAACTACTACATTAATTTTAAATGTCTATAAATTTTTAAATATTTTAATTTTATACAAATAATACAGCTTTCTTATAAGGGATACAGCGTTTAATTAATTAATTAAGTAAATAATTTACACATCACATATATAGTATTATTTTTCTTTTGCATACTTCAAAAAAAAAAAAACAGAAAAGAAAAGAAAGAAAAATATATCCTCACAAAAACAACCACCACCACCGCTACCCGAACGCACCATTCTCTTCTACTCATGATTTCATCGGACGGTGGCGGAGGCAGGTACATGGCCTACTCTCCCTCGCCCTCCGCTCCTCACTCTCCCCATCTCCCTGGCCTCCGCTCCGCCGCTGCCGTAGCCGCCGCTTCCTCTGCCGTTCTCCTCGATCAGGAGAAGTATGCTATTCTTTATTTTTATATTCCCGTCTCTCACGTTAATTTTAGTTTAAGGCCTCGCGATCTTCACTGTTTTCCCTTCTACTCGTCCTTGGCTTTCGATCCTAGTCGACGGTATCAATTATCTCTTTGTTCCTTGCAGGGACTGTAGTGATATTGGCTCCGATCTTTCTCTTTTGCTTGTAAATTCTTTACTTCACTGTTGAACTTGTTCTCTTAGCTGACTTCTGCTTCAATTTCCAAGATCTAGTGCTGGATCCATTCGCTTTTTATATGATTATGCTTTTTGTTCTGACTTTTCTGGTGATGTCATGGTTGTATTAACAGATCAGTTCAGATTTACTACTTGGTCAATTTCTAGTGGTCTGATGCTTTCATTGTGTGGCGTTTAGTGTTTTTTGAGGTTTAAGTTGTTATGGGGAAGTACTTGTATTAAATTGAAGCTAAATAACTTTGGATTGCGTATAAGTTATAACTATTATCAATGACTGTTTCTGCAGCTATTGATGGCAATCGAAGGTGATTCTTTTGTTGATATATGTTAATTCAAAATTAGCTGATGATAGTTTCCATGTTCCTTTTTGCAGATATCTATCAGAGTTATTGGCAGAGCGTCACAAGCTTAGTCCGTTTATTCCCGTTCTCCCCCATACCTATAGATTGTTGAACCAGGGTGAGTTTTAAAATAGCAATCTTCTTTCGAAAGGATCATGCAGAATATTATCTCCCTCCCTCTTTGTTCTCATTAAGATAGCAACTTAAAGCTAAATGTTAACTAACAAAAACTAACTTAACAACTAGCCGAAAAAATGTGCTAATCCAGGATCAATCCACTTACACTAACTATGTTACTGGTCTCTATCAGAATCTTCATAGCTGGAGCTCATACATTCACAGAACCATGTGAATGAGAATATGCCTCTTATAGATAGAACTGACAATTACTAAGATGCAGTGGATCATAATTTAGGTTGACTAACACTAATCTGGGATCAATGCACTAACACTAACTTTTAGTCAAATGCGGTGGTGGTCTGTTTTCTCTTTCATCTGTCTATTGCACAAAACTATCTTGTAGTGTGCTAATTTTGTTGCCATTGCATTTGAATAGTGTTTGTTTCTGTGCTGCTTGTGCGTTTCTGTTTGCTTGTATGATTTCAGATTCTAACAGTTGATTTGGTTTCTTCATTGTTTTGCAAGGTAGTCAAATAATTCCCTTTTAATGATATATAAACCCAAAATAAAATTTCACTACTTTCGTTTTATTTTGTTCCAGATTGCATTCAACTGGAAGAGTAGCTTATTTTATGAAGGAAGAGTTTATATTTAACTGACTAAATTAAGATTCCCTGTAGTCTCTCCCTTTTGTGGTGACTGCTAACTGATTTCTTAACAACTAACCGATACATCTTATTCTTGAAAATGACATTTTTGGAGCAGAAATTTTACGTGTAACTACGCTGTTGGGGAATGCATCAGTTTTAGGTCAAAGTGGGCTTGAACAAGCTAGCCCCCTGGCTTCTGGAGGAATATTTTCAAATGGAGGAGCTGATATGAACGGATGGACATCGCGGTTTCAATCAGAAGTATGGATACTAACCCTAACCATTAACATAACTCTTTACCATCTAATTTTACTGCTTTAAGAGGTATTGCTGACTTGATATTTTCCTTCATTTCCCGCTAACCTAACATTTATTTGACTTGTAGCTTGCATTGTCGTTTCTCTTATGACAGGCCGTCTGAGGCTAACATGAAGAAGTCCTCCAAACTAGTTTTAGCTTACAAAATGTTCCAGTCTGTTTCTCCTAGTTATATATAACTCACTGTTTCCCTGGCCTTTATTTTGTCGAGATAAAATCAGATATACAGGAGATGACAGTTTTTCCTAATCTTATATGGTTTCAAACTGCAGTTTCTGTTAGGATAGATGCCTGAAGTGTGCGAGTGTGCGGAGTGCATACTATTCAGTATTCAACTGAACTATGTACTTTTCTGATGAAGCGGTTTCCTTGATTTCTTTTGTTTTCTTATAATTTTCTTTTTATGTGGAAATATAGGCTTTCCCATTGTTCCATAGAAGCTGCTTAGGTAGTCCCATCTGATCCGAAGAACTCAATGGTTGACTGTTAGGGGCCAGGTTCATCTGGAACGTCAGATGCTACTGCTTTTAGGCTTGGTAGTCCTTAGGTGTCTGTTTTTCTTGTTGGGGATACTCTTTGTTGGAATGATTCTTTTGATCTGTTCGAGGCACTCGTCCTGAAAATCTTTGAGGAATCCCTGGATCTTGTCAAAAGAATGGATTTTTTGTTGACATTTGCATTTCTCAGCTGTTCTGGCTTTTTTAACAAAATTTGGAATATTACGATGCAGATTTCAGGTATAGTACAGCCCTCTTCGTCACAAAACTGGCTGAGTTCTCAAGGTAGCTCGTCTGGTCTTATTGTTAAGAGGACGATCAGAGTGGATATTCCTGTAGACAGCTATCCTAACGTATGATTGAACTCCAATCCTAAAACTGCTTTTGAACATTATCTTTTTTTTCAGCATTTAAAATAATTTGATGTTGCAGTATAATTTTGTTGGCCGCCTCCTCGGACCTAGGGGAAACTCTCTTAAGCGTGTGGAGGCAAATACAGAGTGTCGTGTCCTGATAAGAGGGAGGGGCAGTATCAAGGATCCAGCTAGGGTAATGATCATTTTCTTTGCATCTTGCTGAGTAGTTATTGCTCATTAAGCAAGTTTGGAAAAAATCTCTGATCATCATTCAAAGATTTTGATGAAATTGAAACCCATTCCTAATATGAATGGATAAACTTCAATGGTTATATCTTGAATTAGTTCTAAAGAAACAACGTACATCATCTTGAATTTTCTATACATTCGGGGGATTGCGAAATTCCCCCTCTTCTTGTGGATACAAATGTAGTAATGGTTGTCTTTTAAAATTTTTAAAGGAGGAAATGATGAGAGGAAAACCCGGGTACGAACATCTGAATGAACCTCTTCATATCCTAGTTGAGGCAGAATTACCTGTTGAAATAGTTGATGCTCGCCTAATGCAAGCTCGTGAGATACTAGAAGATTTGCTCAAGCCTGTGGTGAGTAAAAAATTCCTTTCACTTATGATTGACAGAGTTTGGTATCATGAGAACATCTCCGTTTTTCTTTTTTGTTGAACTTTATTGAATAATAGGATGAATCGCAAGATTTCTATAAGAAACAACAGCTGCGAGAGCTGGCAATGCTGAATGGTACGCTTCGTGAGGAAGGTTCTCCCATGTCTGGTTCCGTATCCCCCTTCCACGACAGCCTTGGAATGAAGCGAGCAAAGACGACGGGGTAAGAGATCCCCCGCTCATGGGATAGTTATGGGAGGCTTGTGTGTTAGTGTCATGCCATAAGCCATGGGTTCCCCGACCCCGACATTGCAGGTGTGGGTTGTAAAGCTCCAGCTGGATGCCCCCATCCGCGGTCGGGGCACTTGAACATGTGTGGCAGTGGAGTTGAGTTGAGTTATGAAGTGTGTTTAAGTTAATGTTTGGGGATTCGGAGAGGTTGTTACCATGCTAGTAAGTAAAATACAAAATGAGGAATGGGCGAGTTATGGGGAATTTGTACTTGTGTTATTAGGTCATAGAGTAATATACCATAGTGAGAAAGTTAAATGTATTGGGCATGTATTATTTGTATAATTAATAGAAAAAAAGAAGGTTGTTTGAACATAAGGCATTCTTTGTGGGTGAACTATGAAAGTTTTTTTTTTTTTTTGAACATGATGCTTATGAAAGATTTAATGAACCAATAAATCAATCGATTCATTTAGTTTCAATTTCGAACATTAATGTACTAACAAAGTAAAATTCTACGACGCTCGACAAGCACTACTAACGTTGAATACTGCTGAACACTATTAAATTAATTAATAAAGATTAAAAATATTAAGGACTTATAAGTTTTATTTTAAATAAAATTTTAATTAAATTATTTTTCATGTATATATAATATTTTTTAATTTTTTTTTAAATAATTGAATCAAATACCAACTTTAGTCAATTTAAAAAAAATAAAAAATCTAAATCGTAAATCATAAATTGTAACCCCTAGATTTGAACATTGTCTTTAGACTTAAGGTTTTGGGTTTTGGGTTTACGGTTTATTGTTTATACTTGTGGGTTTAAGGTTTAAGGTTTATGATTTTTTATTTTTTAAATTGACTAAGGTTGATATTTGATCTATTTATTTTAAAAAATAATATATATATATATAGAAAATAATTTAAATGAAATTTTATTTTAAATAATATATAATTATATGTTGAGTCTTTAAGATTTTTAATTTTTATTAATCAACTTAATAGTGTTCAGTGTGTTCAGCAGTATTCATCAAAAGTGAGACTCATCCATTAACAAATTGGTTCTAGTTATTGGTGGTAAATAATTTTGACGTAAAAACTGACCATGCATTAATGAAAATTAATGCGGCCTATCTAAAATAATTTTAACGTAAAACTTGACTTTGCATTCATATACAACTTATTTTTAAAATAAAAAAATATTTTTTTTGATAAATTCTATTTCTTAAATTTAAAGGGGAAGCAGTAGACTTTAGAAGAAAGAAGTGTGTGCTCTTAATGAGTCTAAAACTCATAATCTAAGATAACATGAAGGAACAAAAATGAATAATTTAACCAACCGACCAAATATGATTGCTTACAATAAAATCAAAATTTAGCAATAGAATATTATGTTGAATTGTATACGTACATTAAGCTAATTTTTCTATTAGAATTACTTAATAAAATATTTAATTAACAGTTAAATTTAATGACGCGTGTTACCTTACAACTCTCTTACCTGTATGGTGTGAAACTAACAGCAAGTTATGTGGTTATCATCAATCAAGAAACTTGATTGGAAGGAAGTTATGAATCCAACTTATTAATGTTAAACCTTGACTAATAATTAGTTGGTTTAATAAAATGAAGCACTAAATATTTTTAAGTAGAACTAAAAATTTTAATTTTATTATTGTGAATTGAATAAAATAAGTTAAAAGGTTGTCCGGTCTCCTTAGAACTTGATTTAAATTAATTAATCAATACGTGAAGTACTGGTGATCAAACCAAAAAAAGAATATTAAGTTGTCGTAGAAGAAAGCTATATGTTTATAAAGACAAGAGTCCTACAAAACTGAGATTATTGTATATTAAACAAGTAAACATATTCGCACGTCCTCTAATATATTGTATCAATAGTAATACCAACTGAACTATATTCGATCAGTATCATCTGATTTATTCACATAAAAGAAGTAACCATGTGTAATGGATCTGGTATAAAGCCTCCTCTACTTAATTTGCAAAGGTAAAAGGATTCATGTCATGGTAACATACATAAATGATATTGATTCTTGCTGGTGTTGTTTGTGTTTTCATTCATCTTCAATTCCGACCCAAGTTGTGAATGCAAAGAGAAATTCCTTGAAACTCACCGATCCATTCTTATCCCAGTCCATCTCCTCTGCAACATCACAATTCACACACTAGTTAATCTCTTTTTTATAATCCATTCCACAATCTTAACTGACATTGCCTTCTAAACAACTATTATCATGCATCTTTTCTGCTTAATGTGTCTAGGCAGAGTAAACTAAACACCAGAATGCACATGTTGACATGTGAATGTATGTATATAAAGAGAGAGAGAGAGAGAGAGAGAGAGAGAGTGTGCTAACCAAATCTTTTGGTGGCTATTGGTCCAGAGGAATGCTCCCCGGACTCATTGATGGCTTGAACCATCTCATTCTTGCTAACATACCCATCCTTGTTCTTGTCCAAGAACACAAATGCATCAACCAGAATTTCAAATGTTGCCTCCAAATTTGGCACTCCCACTCGAGATTTCTTTTACTTCATTGTCATGGAACACACACACTAATAGATTCAAACTCAAAACAAACAAAAATGGAACAAACACGAGAAACATAGTGTTTTTGTGTTAAGGATACGGCTTCGAATTCGATAGCATCGTCCTTGAGAAGGTAGACGAGGCAGAGAAGTACGATGAACTCGTTGAATTTGATTCCCATATCCTCGTTGATATCGCATGCCTTGAACAGATCACCAATCTCCTCCTCCGTGAAACAAACTCCTAGCTTGTGCAAACATTTCTTCAGCTCTTCATGGTCAATGGCACCATTCGAGTCCTCGTCTACAGAGACATGCAATGGAAACAAACATGTTATGAACAACAACAACAACAACAACAGCAATGGGTGTCCAAGATTGAATGTTATGGCATAAACAAACAATCATATGGTAAAGTGAAAAGGGGAATACTTATACTACTTACCAAACTGCTCAAAAATAGCTTTGCAGTTCCTTAAGCTGTCATCAATTTTAGGGAACTTTAAGATGATGCTGTTGAAGGATTTGATTGCAGTTCCTTTACAAGCCCTGCGCTGCATAGCTTCAACCATCTTAGCTTCTAGTTTTGTCTCGGGTGATTCAAGCTTTCCGGCTGCACCTCCCATTAGCCTGCCCATACAAGTTGAAGAAAAACATTAAAACAACTAATCAATTGATGAAGTATCAACATGTTCATGGCTGAGATTCTATAAATCAAGAAGAACAACCTGAAGAGTTGATTCAATTATGGGGGGAAAGAGAGATAAAAAGGAAGGGTTTTGGTTGTTGTTGTTGTTAGATTTGAGGTATTTAGATAGGAAGCAGAATAGAGGGAGAAGCAACCACGTATGGAGGAGGAATATGTGATGAAATTGCAGGCGCCTGGTCTGGTCTGGTCTGGTCTGGCAAGGCATCACCTGGTGCGCGTTGGGTTAATGGTAGGACACTAACCAAAGTACCTGCGCTGACTTTCCCATATAACAACAAACAGATACCCACCCAAGTTTCTTATTTTATTGGAATTACTATATATTATGATTTTGATGGTGATTCATGTTCATCTACAGATAACAATGCCTCTTATCTCTCTATTTTCGTCCTATTATCAAATTTTTATTTCTTCTTATCAAATAATTGCATGAGATCGGACTATATTTTGAATCCAGTCGGATCTAAAGAGAAATAATTAGTTTTTAGAATAAAAAATTCATACTCAAAACTTTACTTCTTGGTGGTACATGTAACGCCCGGGGTTTGAGACTCGGGAGATAACCGAATTTTGTTAAACCGATTTGGATTAATTTAATCGAAATAAAATATTTTTAATAGACAAAAAAGTGGTCTTTTATTTAAAGGGACTTTAAAAGGAGTTTTTTAGTAAAATGAGGTCAAATGGATTTTTGAGATAAGTTTTTGGTTAAAATAAAATACATTATTTCAAATTTGCTACCTCTTATTCTTCCCCAAGAGTTTTTCACGCCAAAACTTCCCAAACTATAGCCACAACCTATTTCTCATCAATCTTCAACATTTGGAAGTTCAAGGAGAAGCAGCGGATATCGATTCGGGTCTTTCGAACATCACTCCGGGAGTTGCGGGAGCTTGAAGGAGAACCGTTAGCTTGTTTCGGGTTTTGAGCTGGTGAGTGAAAATGTTTTGAAGTTTAAAATGATTCAAAGTGGTTTCGTGGGGGGTTTGCGTGGAGCCTTGAGGGCTAACCTAAACCCAAGTGTAAGTTTGTTAAATTACCTTGTTTCGTTAAGTGTTGGTGTGTGCGATTATTAGTGTTGTTGTGTGAAATGTGGATTGTCTTTACTCTCCGTTTTAGTGTTGTTGTGTAGTCATTGTTGATGTCAAGCCTCACGTGATGGTTGTCGTTGCTATCGGTGATGTGTAGTCCTACCGGTAGTGACTAGTAGAAGAGTACGATGATGTGTAGTCCCATCGAAAAACTGCTAGTTGTTGTGAACAATGATGTGTAGTCCCACCGAAAATGGTTGTGCATGTGCAAACCATGTTTGGTCTATGCTTGCGTTTATTTCATCTCTTACTTAAATGGTTTCATTTACTAAAACTAAAATATTTGTTTTAAATTGCATTGTTGTTGTGTTTTAGAGCACCGCTCACTCAGCTTTAAGCTTACGTTCTCTTTTTTCAACAATGCAGATCGTTAAAGGTTCCGGGAGACAAGTGGGCAAGGAAGAGATTCTTGGAGTTCTTGTTAAGTTCAAAGTATGATTTTTATGTTTGTAATAGTGCTTAGACAATGAGAATGCTAGATTTGATGTTATGGAGTTGGTGCTCAAACTCCTAAGTCTTGTTATTGTTAATGTTGTTGACATGTTTAAATATTGAAGCATGTCTTGTTATGGTCTTTGACTCTTTTGGTGGATGTCAAGTATTTATGGTTGCTCGTTATACCGTGGTTGATGAATTGAGTTTTGATTTGTGTTTGAATGCCTTAAATGAATGTTTCTTGCTTGCCTAAGGTTGTATGCATGTTTATATGATGTTCTAATGCATGCTTAAGTTGTTTAGGATGACCCCTTTGTGTTTAAAATTAAAATTTGCAGAATGTCTGTGCAGGGTGTATCGATACGCTCGAGGGCGGTATCGATACGGTCCCTTATTTTTTAGCCTAGCGCACCGATACGTGGGGGCGTATCGATACCCAATTTGCTCTCTGAAAATCTGAGAAATTAACGAGAAATTGGGGTACCGGTACGGGCCTCGGGCGTACCGATACAGTCTTGGGGGGTTGACTTTAAGATTTTTGACCGTTGGGAGCGTACTGATACTTACCTTGGAGGGTATCGATACGGGCTCTCAGAGTTGACTCTAAGGAAGGTTGACCGTTGAAGGCGTATTGATACGACCTTTTGGAGTATCGATACGTCCTGAACTAAATAGCTAAAAATTACCTTTTTGTTAGTTCTGCTTGGGTCGTATTCGTGGTTGTTTTTCCGTTGTTTGCTTATCTCACGTAGGGTTAAACAAAGCATTTAGACAAGATAAATTAAAGAAAAAAAAGTAGGATTGCTAATCGGAGTGAGGCCTTAGCGGGTTTCGCTTCAATTTTCCCCGTGTAACTCGTTCGGTCCGGGTCTGTCGGCTAGGCCGGGACGATGGGGGTTACAGTACAAGTGCAAGGGTGAACAAAACTCGACTCGTAATTTTATAAACTCGACCCAACTCGACAAAATTTCGAATAAAATTTGAGTAATAAAATGAAAATTTGAATAACTTGGAATTTTCAGTAATTAGAGGATTAATTTTCAAGTTCGAGTCGGGTCTATCAATTCTTCCCGATATTATATATATATATATATATCACATATAAAAAATATAAAGAAATATATATATGTGTATGATATATGGTTATAGAAAGTCATTTAAATTGGAACTAATCAGTACCATAACATTATAAATGCTCACAATTAAATTTGAACAGAAACTTAAAAACACAAATTTCATAAACCCGGCTTAAAAAACAAATTTAGAAAAATTAAGATATAAAATAAAACTAATCAAATCGGCTAACTCAAATTTTTTATTTGATTTAATGAATACTCACCTTAAATAGGGACGATTGTATTAAAAGGGGTGGGATGCGAAGGGCCATATCCCCACCCCTATTTTTTTTACCGTTACCATGTATAAAAATTCTTTTTAATATAAATTAATTATAAATTTACCTGTAATTTTTAAATATTTATATTTATTTCCAGACCTCAATTTTTACTCTGCATCCGCCCTTAAATAAGTGAATAACATATTGATAATGAGGTCACAGCCGTTATTTCATTCATGGTAACGAGGTCGTCCACGACTGCTAATTCATCAAGCGACAATGTCAATGTGAAACAAATACGCACCAATAATGATGTAGGGTGGTCGTGAAAGTTTGTTGTAACGGAAGGCAAATATAGATTGCCTTTTCACGTTATTATTGTTTTTTAAGGGAAAATTATATCGGTGGTCCCCAAACTATTACTGTTTTTTATTTTGGTCCCTAAATTATGTTTTTCGGCAAAATAGTCCCTTCTGCTACATAGTTTTTCTATTTTGGTCCCCCGACGTTAAATAGCTAACGGTTTTGCTGACGTGGCATTTTTTAAATATTTTTTAATCATTTCTCTCTCCTCTTAAAAAATGCCACGTCAATAAAACCGTTAGCTATTTAACGTCGGGGACCAAAACATGAGAACTATGTAACAGAAGGGACGATTTTGCCGAAAAACATAGTTTGGGGACCACCGATGTAGTTTTCCCTTTTTTAATTGATAATGATATTATTGATTTGTAACCCCCAAATGTAACCCCCTTAACCCGGTCTAGACGGTTGACCCGAATTAAGAAAGTCACACGGGGAAAACCAAAGTCAACCCGAAAGTCAACCTTGATTAACGACCCTTTTTTTTCTTTTAATCTTATCTAGATGCACATTAACCTTAATTGTGATCATACAAACAACATATTAAAAGATCACAATCATCAGAGATCAAACAGGGACCCAATTGAACAAATTACAACTTTAGGGACCAAATTGTAAATTCTGATAAATTAAAGGACTTAACCCAAATTAAAGTTACCATCTTGAAATTAATCAGGTTTCATGCTTCTCTGTGAAATTTCAGCTCAAACGGACATCCCAAACTCATACAATTGAACAAACAAGATTCAGAACCAAAACGTAAACCAAACAAAACATATAAGATACTTTTAACCAACTTTAACGGTTCAGGTATCGATACGCCACGTGTCGTATCGATACTCGGGGAAGGCAGTAACCAAACTTCAGCATCGGTATCGATACGAGTTTCCCCGTATCGATACGGCCTGCATACGGTATCGATACTTGTTCATCCGTACCGATACGCCTGGGCAGAGATGTGCATAATTGGCTCAGGCGTATCGATACGCAAGCCCGAGTACCGATACTCCTGCCTGAATTCGATTAGAAAACAGCAACAAACATGCTTCAAACAACAAATTAACATCACCAAACCATATCATTCAAACATACAACATGCAAGGACCACAATTGCACCACTAATTCAACATTTAAACAACACACATGTAAAGCCCCAATTTATATAGCATACTTCCTATTTAAGCTAGCCATTCATGCATAAACCTTCATAAGCAAGCAATAAGAATCCAAACCAAAAACCAGCAATTCATACAACATTTAACAAACTCAGGGAGTCTCAAACACCTCCCAAAACAACACATTGGTCCCCCATTGCCAAATCAACCAAAAGCTAAAAGAACTTATAAAACCTTCATACATTGAGCTTTACTTGAACTTGTTTGCTTGCCTTCTCTTGCTGCCCCTCAATGTACTCTAATGCTCTGCATTATTGAATCAAGAAAACGAGAGAGCGTAAGCCAAAGCTTAGTGAGGAGTGCTCTTTAAAACCATTCAATAATGCTACTTAAAACATTTTAAAACATGCTTATAAACCACATTAGCTCATGCTCAAAGCATACTTTAAATCAAGCAATTCCATGCTTCAAATAACAATTAAACAAGCATCTCATGCTTCAACATAAACATTAAAACATGCATCTCATGCATCTCAATGTACTATACATGTCATATTGGCTCAAGTGATACATTTCATTTATGAAATCAAGTTCAACAACTTTCCCCAAGGACTTTTAAACACCTTGGACCCCAAGGACTTTTAAACACCTTGGCCATGGACTTTTAAACACCATGAATGTGGACCACACAAGGACTTTTAACCACCTTTGTGTCCAATGCTTGAATCACCCCAAGGACTTTTAAACACCTTGGCCCCAAGGACTTTTAAACACCTTGGCCCCATGGACTTTTAAACACCATGGAAAGGAGCACCTAAGGACTTTTAACCACCTTAGTGTCCGCATCAAGAACCATCCAAGGACTTTTAAACACCTTGATGTTCTTAGGTAACAAGGCTCACTCAAGGACTTTTAACCACCTTAGTGACCTTCACTTTTACAAAACATCACTTGCCAATATACATCTTATACATCATATAATCCACTGTTTTAAAGCATTAAACCAAGCCATTTCATCATGCATTTCAAAGCATTAAATCCACATTTAATCAATGCATAAAAGCAAGGTACTCCTACCTAGAGTTACCTTCAACACATGGCTTTAAACATCAGCATATATCATGCTAAAACATCAGCAATTATCATGCTAAAACATGCTTTCAAAACAGTAATCAAACATGCAAATCATCATTTTGCATCACACCAAAACATGGCCACCACTTAGAGAGAAATCCGAAAACTTACACTTGAGCTTAGCAAAGTTGTTTAGACTTAAACTAAGCCCCCAAAACCTTGGTTCCAAAGCCGAAAACCATTTTCACAAATGCACTCACCGATTTCCACTTTGCTTCAAGCCAAAGCACCAAATCAAGCCTCCGGATCAACAATTCTTGGATCCAAGGATGCCTCCCCTGTTTCAACACATTAAAGCAGAGGATTAATGCATCATCATGCATTAATTGCTTCAATGAAAGCACCTAAACTCGCTGCTCTCACAAAACCTCCATTTTCGGCCACCAAACACAACCGAAAATGCATCCGAAACACTTCTAAACAAAGCCCAGCCATAAACCAGCAAATCCACACTTCCATTAACATCATAACACATCTAAAAACAACCTATAAGCATCCTTATACCTCCAGCAACATCAGATCACCAAGATCACCACAAAAACTACCTTGAAACACAAGCTAAACTTAGGAAACTCAACCTATCCGGGATTGCATCAATCAAAACTCATTTCCACATTAATTTAGTGATCATTTAACATCAAAAACACCTCTCAAATCACAGATCTAACAGATCTAACGAAAATCTTGTGAAATCATCAAAATCTTGCATATTTAGCCAAGATCCATAAATCAACTTAAAAGCCTTTAATTAAACATCAAATTAGGATTGAAAACTTTAGGAATTTCATTAAAGAACTTGAAGTTCAGAGGAGAAGGACGTTCTTACCTCCAAACTTGAGTTTCTCTTCTTTTTGGATTGAAAAACCTTGATGAAACTTGTAGCAATTGAAGAGGATTTGAAGATATGTTGATTTGCAATCAAATGAGAGTTGAAAGGAAGAATTTAGGTGAGAAAATCAGAATTGAAACTCTGGAAATTGAGTGTTTGGGTTGAGAGAAAAAGAGAGAAAGAAAATGGGAAGTTTGTTATGAAATTGGCTAAAATGATATTTCCCTCCACTTTGTTTTCTTTAAAATCAGAATTATGAGTCAAAATATCTTAGAAAAATCTGGAGAAACTCCCTTTGGGTAAATAGCTCCTTAAAGATTCAAAGTTTCAACCCTTTATAAAATAGCCACCAAACTTTCAAAAATTACATTTTGGTCACTAGCCAAAATGTCACACTTCCAAAACCCATTTTCCAAAATTGATTTCACAGTTCACTTAATTATATTAAAAGATGATTTTAGAACATTTTTTCCATATTTTTAATGCAACCCGAACTAGGCTTTCCTAATTTAACCTCTTACGATTCGAACAGCACTTTGACCAACCGGTCAACGCCCAAGACTTCCAAGCCCAAAACCGGGGCGTTACAACTCTCCCCCCCTTAAGAAATTTCGTCCTCGAAATTTACCTGAAGGAAAGAGATAAGGAAACTGCTTCAGCATATCTTTTTTCCGCTCTCACGTGGCTTCCTCCACACCTCGATGCTTCCACAGCACCTTCACCAACTCAATGGTCTTGCCACGAAGAACTTTGCTATCCGAATCCAGAACCTTCACCGGTTCCTCATCATAGGTCAAATCCGGATTCAAAACCACTTCCTCCACAGGCATCACATGCGAAGGATCAGATCTATACCTCCGAAGCATAGAAACATGGAACACATCATGAATCTTCTCTAGCTCCTGAGGTAACCTCAACCGATACGCAACAGGACCCACTCGCTCAACAACCTCATACGGTCCAATGTATCTAGGGCTCAGCTTACCCTTCCGACCAAACCTCATCACCTTCTTCCAAGGCGAAACCTTCAAGAACACACGATCACCCACCGCAAACTCTATCTCCTTACGCTTCAAATCCGCGTAAGATTTCTGCCGGTCAGAAGCAGCCTTCAACCGCTCACAAATGAGCTTCACCTTCTCGGTGGTTCCTTTCAACAAAGCAGGCATCGAAACCAACTTTTGACCAGTTTCAGCCCAACACAGAGGAGTCATACACTTCCTCCCATACAGAGCCTCATAAGGTGCCATCTGTATACTCGCCTGATAATTGTTGTTATAAGCGAACTCAACCAAAGGCAGATGCTTCTCCCAAGAACCTTGGAACTCTATCACACAGCATCTCAACATATCCTCCAAAATCTGAATAACTCGCTCAGACTGACCATCCGACTGAGGATGATAGGATGTACTAAAATGCAACCTTGTACCCAGAGCTCGATGCAAACACTGCCAGAAACGCGATGTGAACCTCGGATCCCTATCCGACACGATCGACTTAGGCACACCATGCAACCTCACAACCTCAGCAATGTACAACTCTGCCAGCTTATCCAAAGAGAACGTAGTATGCACAGGCAAGAAATGCGCACACTTCGTCAAGCGATCCACAATCACCCAAACAGAATTCTTCTTCGATGGAGACAAAGGTAAACCAGATACGAAATCCATGGTAACCCTCTCCCACTTCCATTCAGGGATTTTCAACGGTTGCAACAAACCAGAAGGAACCTGATGTTCAGCCTTAACTCGCTGACACACCAAACACTTGCTTACAAACTCTGCAACATCCTTCTTCAAACCAACCCAATAGTACTCATCACGAAGATCACGATACATCTTAGTACTACCAGGGTGCATAGCAAAAGGACTACTATGACCTTCAGTCAGAATAGCATGCCTCAACTCAGCATCAGCAGGCACTACTATCCGACTACCAAAACACAACACCCCATCCTCATTAAAGCAGAAATCCGAAGGTCTACCCTCCGCGATATCCTGAACATGAGACACCAAGGAATCATCCAACAACTGCTTATCCTTGATCAACTGAACCAACGATGGTTTCACTTGCAACTCAGCAACAAGACCACCATCTCGCGATATGCTCAAGCTAGCAAACATAGCTCTCAGCTCAACAGCTACCTTCCTACTCAAGGCATCCGCAACAACATTAGCCTTTCCAGGATGATACTCTATCGTCAGATCATAATCCTTGAGCAATTCCAGCCAACGTCGCTGCCTAAGATTCAACTCCTTCTGAGACATCAGATACCTCAAACTCTTGTGATCCGTGTACACAGTACACTTCTCACCATACAGATAATGCCTCCAGATCTTCAAAGCAAAAACCACTGCAGCCAGCTCAATATCATGCGTAGGATAATTGCGCTCATGCACCTTCAACTGCCGCGACGCATAAGCCACAACCTTACCCTCTTGCATCAGCACACACCCCAAACCAACATAGGATGCATCACTGTAGACTACAAACTCTTTCCCTGATTCAGGCTGAATCAAGATAGGAGCTTGCGTCAAAGCCATCTTCAGCTTCTCAAAAGCCTGTTGTCTCGCTTCTGTCCACTCATACTTAACATCTTTCTGCAACAACTTCGTCAAAGGAGCAGCAATCTTGGAAAAACCATCCACAAACCTTCGGTAGTACCCTGCCAAACCAAGGAAACTACGAACCTCCTGAACAGACTTAGGAACTTTCCAATTCATCACTGCTTCAATCTTCTGAGGATCAACACGAATCCCCTCAGCTGAGACCACGTGCCCAAGAAACACCACCTCTCTAAGCCAGAACTCACACTTGCTCAGCTTAGCATAAAGCTGATTCTCCAACAAAGCTTGCAACACAATTCTCAAATGCTCTTCGTGCTCTTCCTCAGTACGCGAGTACACAAGGATATCATCAATGAACACCACAACGAACTTGTCCAGGTATTCATGAAAAACACGATTCATCATGTCCATGAAAGCAGCAGGAGCATTTGTCAAACCAAACGGCATCACAAGGAACTCATAATGCCCATACCTTGTCCAGAAAGCTGTCTTAGGCACATCCACATCCTTCACCTTCAACTGATAATACCCTGACCTCAAGTCAATCTTAGAGAACACAGCAGCTCCCCGAAATTGATCAAAGAGATCATCAATCCTCGGCAAAGGATACCGATTCTTGATAGTCAACTTGTTCAGCTGACGGTAATCAATGCACATCCTCATAGTGCCATCTTTCTTCTTCACAAACAAGACAGGAGCACCCCAAGGCGACACACTCGGCCGGATGAAACCACGATCAAGCAGCTCTTGCAACTGCGTCTTCAGCTCCTTCAGCTCCTTAGGTGCCATTCTATAGGGAGTAATGGACACAGGAGTGGTATTCTCATACAGCTCAATACCAAACTCCACCTCGCGATTAGGGGGTAAACCAGGCAACTCTTCAGGAAAAACATCAGGAAACTCCTTCACAACCCTGATATCCTGCACCCTCAACTCCTTAGAACAAGGATTCATCACGAAAGCCAGAAAAGCTTCACAACCTTGCCTCAGCATCCTGCTTGCTTCCAAGGTAGAAACAACATTGGCAAGAAACTTCACATTCTCACCAACCACCACCACTTCATAATCATCCGCAAGCTTAAGCGAAACCCGCTTATTCTCACAATCCACAACAGCACGATGCTCAGCAAGCCAATCCATACCAAGGATCACATCAAAACCATAAAAGGGCAACTCCATAAGATCAACATGAAAGACATGCTCTTGAACAACCAAAGGACACCTTCTATAAAGCTTACGAGTCACAACAGTTTCACCAAAAGAACTAGTGACTCTAACACCAACATCCAAAGACTCAACAGGCAAACCAAGCAACTCAGCATGCTCACGAAGAATGTATGAATGCGTGGATCCAGAATCAATCAAAGAAAGCAACGACAAGGATTGTAAAGTAAAGGTACCTGCAATCACATCAGCATCATTCCTTCCCTCGCGCTGAGCATACACCCTCGCTTGGCCTCCACCCTCAGGTTGAATAGCCACAACATGAGCTACTCCGCGACCACCTTCCTCTCGTCTCTAAAAATTACCACGGCCGCGCCCACGACCTCTCTGCGGTGCTGCAACAACAGGAGCACGCTCTTGACCACCAGCCATCCTCGGACAATCTCGCCTCAAATGGTCAGCAGAACCACAGTTCCAACACTCATAACCAGCTGCCACAACAGGAGCTTGCACCTCCCTCCCAGCACGAGGACAGTCACGCTTCAAGTGACCACGGGAACCACAAATCCAACAAGCACTAGGGTCAGCTCTAGCATTGCCACCCCTAGCAGGTGCACCTCCACCTCTCTTAGACGAGGACTGAAATCTCTGGTCACGTCCCCTCTTGTTCCGTCCACCACCGGAACTATACTCAGCAGCTCTTTTCCCAGAACTAGCTCCAGCACCTTTAGCAGACAAGCTCAGATTCATCTCGATGTCCTTGGATCGACTAACCAACACATCAAAATCATTGTACTCAGCAGCCAACATATAGGTCTTTACTTCCGTCACCAAGCCATAACGGAACCTTTCGCACCTTTCTCGCTCATCAGGTACCAGCTCCGGTGCATACTGACTGAGACGTACAAATTGTACCTCATACTCAGCCACACTCATGCTCCCTTGAGTCAGAGACATGAATTCACGCTTTTTCTCATCCAAATATCTCACTCCCAAATATCTCCTTTTGAACGCATTCTGAAAGAACGTCCAAGTAACATCAGCATCAGCCATACCAGAGATTGTGGTCGTCCACCACGTATAAGCATCACCTTGCAGCAAAGACACCACACATCCCAGCTTTTGCACATCAGTGCAGCTCATCTGTCCCAAGACACGCTTGGTACTCTCCAGCCATGCTTCCGACCTCTCAGCTGACATACCCCTAAACTCAGTCCCACCAAGACTGCGCAAACGCTCTAAGGGTAGTCTCACCCCAGCATCTCCCTGATGCCCAGCTCCTTGAGCTCCAGCTACTGCTGCTCGAAAAGCACCCGCAATAGCTTGTACCAGCATAGACATGTCAGGCATAGCTTGCCCCTGACCAACCTCAGGTCCTGCAGCTCCAGCACCAGCTGCCTCAGCTCCAGCTCTTTCCCTCTCCGCACCACCACCACCAGGTGGAGGAGGAGGTAACACAGCACTACCCGTATTCTCCTCATTCACATTCCCTTCCGGGGTCGTAGCCCTCGCGCTACTCCTTAACTCTCTACGTGGTGCCATACTTTTACCATGCATAACAATACAAAATAAAACAAGTCAGGACCAGCAAGGTAAGCAAATTCCAAGTATTCAAGCTCAATTCCTTTCAAAAACAACATCATTTCTTTAGCTTTTGTTTGGCAATGGGTACCCTCATCATGCATCATCATAACATACATCTCAAAACATCATCATCTCAAATCACTGAACATGCTTTCATACAACAAGCATACAAACCTAACCATGCATCAATCATGCATAACAACATTCCCAATTAC
Source organism: Hibiscus tridactylites (assembly GCA_958450335.1). Lineage (NCBI taxonomy): Eukaryota > Viridiplantae > Streptophyta > Magnoliopsida > Malvales > Malvaceae > Hibiscus > Hibiscus tridactylites. The sequence goes on from OY288282.1 coordinate 53,415,876, forward strand.
TCGAGAACCTGGCTCTGATACCACCAAATGTAACCCCCTTAACCCGGTCTAGACGGTTGACCCGAATTAAGAAAGTCACACGGGGAAAACCAAAGTCAACCCGAAAGTCAACCTTGATTAACGACCCTTTTTTTTCTTTTAATCTTATCTAGATGCACATTAACCTTAATTGTGATCATACAAACAACATATTAAAAGATCACAATCATCAGAGATCAAACAGGGACCCAATTGAACAAATTACAACTTTAGGGACCAAATTGTAAATTCTGATAAATTAAAGGACTTAACCCAAATTAAAGTTACCATCTTGAAATTAATCAGGTTTCATGCTTCTCTGTGAAATTTCAGCTCAAACGGACATCCCAAACTCATACAATTGAACAAACAAGATTCAGAACCAAAACGTAAACCAAACAAAACATATAAGATACTTTTAACCAACTTTAACGGTTCAGGTATCGATACGCCACGTGTCGTATCGATACTCGGGGAAGGCAGTAACCAAACTTCAACATCGGTATCGATACGAGTTTCCCCGTATCGATACGGCCTGCATACGGTATCGATACTTGTTCATCCGTACCGATACGCCTGGGCAGAGATGTGCATAATTGGCTCAGGCGTATCGATACGCAAGCCCGAGTACCGATACTCCTGCCTGAATTCGATTAGAAAACAGCAACAAACATGCTTCAAACAACAAATTAACATCACCAAACCATATCATTCAAACATACAACATGCAAGGACCACAATTGCACCACTAATTCAGCATTTAAACAACACACATGTAAAGCCCCAATTTATATAGCATACTTCCTATTTAAGCTAGCCATTCATGCATAAACCTTCATAAGCAAGCAATAAGAATCCAAACCAAAAACCAGCAATTCATACAACATTTAACAAACTCAGGGAGTCTCAAACACCTCCCAAAACAACACATTGGTCCCCCATTGCCAAATCAACCAAAAGCTAAAAGAACTTATAAAACCTTCATACATTGAGCTTTACTTGAACTTGTTTGCTTGCCTTCTCTTGCTGCCCCTCAATGTACTCTAATGCTCTGCATTATTGAATCAAGAAAACGAGAGAGCGTAAGCCAAAGCTTAGTGAGGAGTGCTCTTTAAAACCATTCAATAATGCTACTTAAAACATTTTAAAACATGCTTATAAACCACATTAGCTCATGCTCAAAGCATACTTTAAATCAAGCAATTCCATGCTTCAAATAACAATTAAACAAGCATCTCATGCTTCAACATAAACATTAAAACATGCATCTCATGCATCTCAATGTACTATACATGTCATATTGGCTCAAGTGATACATTTCATTTATGAAATCAAGTTCAACAACTTTCCCCAAGGACTTTTAAACACCTTGGACCCCAAGGACTTTTAAACACCTTGGCCATGGACTTTTAAACACCATGAATGTGGACCACACAAGGACTTTTAACCACCTTTGTGTCCAATGCTTGAATCACCCCAAGGACTTTTAAACACCTTGGCCCCAAGGACTTTTAAACACCTTGGCCCCATGGACTTTTAAACACCATGGAAAGGAGCACCTAAGGACTTTTAACCACCTTAGTGTCCGCATCAAGAACCATCCAAGGACTTTTAAACACCTTGATGTTCTTAGGTAACAAGGCTCACTCAAGGACTTTTAACCACCTTAGTGACCTTCACTTTTACAAAACATCACTTGCCAATATACATCTTATACATCATATAATCCACTGTTTTAAAGCATTAAACCAAGCCATTTCATTATGCATTTCAAAGCATTAAATCCACATTTAATCAATGCATAAAAGCAAGGTACTCCTACCTAGAGTTACCTTCAACACATGGCTTTAAACATCAGCATATATCATGCTAAAACATCAGCAATTATCATGCTAAAACATGCTTTCAAAACAGTAATCAAACATGCAAATCATCATTTTGCATCACACCAAAACATGGCCACCACTTAGAGAGAAATCCGAAAACTTACACTTGAGCTTAGCAAAGTTGTTTAGACTTAAACTAAGCCCCCAAAACCTTGGTTCCAAAGCCGAAAACCATTTTCACAAATGCACTCACCGATTTCCACTTTGCTTCAAGCCAAAGCACCAAATCAAGCCTCCGGATCAACAATTCTTGGATCCAAGGATGCCTCCCCTGTTTCAACACATTAAAGCAGAGGATTAATGCATCATCATGCATTAATTGCTTCAATGAAAGCACCTAAACTCGCTGCTCTCACAAAACCTCCATTTTCGGCCACCAAACACAACCGAAAATGCATCCGAAACACTTCTAAACAAAGCCCAGCCATAAACCAGCAAATCCACACTTCCATTAACATCATAACACATCTAAAAACAACCTATAAGCATCCTTATACCTCCAGCAACATCAGATCACCAAGATCACCACAAAAACTACCTTGAAACACAAGCTAAACTTAGGAAACTCAACCTATCCGGGATTGCATCAATCAAAACTCATTTCCACATTAATTTAGTGATCATTTAACATCAAAAACACCTCTCAAATCACAGATCTAACAGATCTAACGAAAATCTTGTGAAATCATCAAAATCTTGCATATTTAGCCAAGATCCATAAATCAACTTAAAAGCCTTTAATTAAACATCAAATTAGGATTGAAAACTTTAGGAATTTCATTAAAGAACTTGAAGTTCAGAGGAGAAGGACGTTCTTACCTCCAAACTTGAGTTTCTCTTCTTTTTGGATTGAAAAACCTTGATGAAACTTGTAGCAATTGAAGAGGATTTGAAGATATGTTGATTTGCAATCAAATGAGAGTTGAAAGGAAGAATTTAGGTGAGAAAATCAGAATTGAAACTCTGGAAATTGAGTGTTTGGGTTGAGAGAAAAAGAGAGAAAGAAAATGGGAAGTTTGTTATGAAATTGGCTAAAATGATATTTCCCTCCACTTTGTTTTCTTTAAAATCAGAATTATGAGTCAAAATATCTTAGAAAAATCTGGAGAAACTCCCTTTGGGTAAATAGCTCCTTAAAGATTCAAAGTTTCAACCCTTTATAAAATAGCCACCAAACTTTCAAAAATTACATTTTGGTCACTAGCCAAAATGTCACACTTCCAAAACCCATTTTCCAAAATTGATTTCACAGTTCACTTAATTATATTAAAAGATGATTTTAGAACATTTTTTCCATATTTTTAATGCAACCCGAACTAGGCTTTCCTAATTTAACCTCTTACGATTCGAACAGCACTTTGACCAACCGGTCAACGCCCAAGACTTCCAAGCCCAAAACCGGGGCGTTACATAACTGTTGCTCGTCGCCATTGTTGTTGCGTTGCCACTGCTTTTGCTCGTCATCGAATCGGTACTCTCCTCCTCTCGAGTTTTTGCTTTACAATTAGGGTTGTTTTCTTCTGATTTGGTTTTTACAATTATGAGTTTTTACGATTTTTTTAGTTTATCTTTTGTGTTCTTCTAAATAGTTATGTTATTAGCATAGGATTCTTGGTGATAATTCTATTATAGTATAGAAGGTTTAGGGAATATTAGTTAAAAGTACTTTCTATTCTTGTAGAAGCTTGATTTAAGTATTTATTACACATTCTAAACTTATTTTAAAATACCATTTAAAAAGACTAAAATTGTAAGAGTAATAATACATTTGTGGGTACAAAAATGTATACAAATATAATACTAACACTTTATTTTGATTCCCTACTAATTATCAGTTCACCATCCCAAGCTCATTGCCCTCCCCTAATGCCTTCGTCTTATCAGCCTTCCCCTTTTCAGATGTTGATTACTTTCTCTTAAAAACTTGTTTAAACAAAACAAATACCTTTATATATTGATGGGTACATCAAAAGCATTACATAATAATCATGGTTTGATATATATATATATATATATATATATATATAATATAATATAATATAATATAATATAATATAATATACATATACATATACATATATATTATTTGAAGATCATTGAAAATGAAGAGAGAAAAAAAATTGATCTTAATCAAAGTTGTGAGGTAACTCCCTTTTGCCTTTTCTTGTTTTTCTCCTGCTCAAAATTAAAATCCATAAAAAATTGTATTTATTGGTCATATTTTTATGTACAAATTCAATTTTCAATGTTTATAAGGGAAAGTAATTGTTTTACCACAAGTTGTTTCAGCTTTGCATTCTCTTGTTTGAGTTGATTCAACTCCAACTCCAGTTTTATTGTGTATGCCTACAAAAAACAACACAAGAGATGCTATGCAAATTTATGTCAGATTTATTCTAATGTATCCATGTTTAATTATTGTATTAATCTACATATAAAATTAAATTAGTTTATGAGACTACATAAAATTAGATGGTAGACAAGGCGAGTCTCCTTCATCTGCCTCTGATGTTGATAATTTAAACCATCCTACAACAGCAGACAAGGTTGCTGGAAATCATTAAACTTCAGCCCGAAATCGTTCTAGATATGTGCGGTTGCTCAACTTTTTAAGTGTATTTTTGGTTGTATATAAACTTTGTAAGTGTTCTCTAATGTTTTGTGATGTTCTTAGGTATCTAATGTATTGCCATCAGACAACTTTATTCTTTTCTAAAATTTTTATTAAGATTATCTATTTAGCCATGTATCTTCATCTCTTTGTAGGCCACACTTAGATTAGCTCAACTAGATAGAGTAGCAGAACATTTATCCCGCAATGTCATGGAGCATCATGAAGTAATGGGTAAGGTTTTTAGTGAGATTTTTCATGTTTTGACATAGTATACATATATGCACAAAACATTTAGTTGTACGCTCTGATTGACTACTTTGTTTACAAGCATTTGGTTGATTGTCGCAGGTCATTGAAATGATGAACACGCCACAAGGAGCTAAGAAGTGATGCTTACGTAGAAATCAGATTGGTCCATGGTGAAGGTGGAAGGGTTTGAACTTGTGATCACATGTGTGGCAAGTGTTTTATGTTCGTGTGTAACACCCGTGTTTTGGGGTTAGGAGTTGTTCGGGTTTATAGTTCGAGTCAATAAAAATTAAATTAAAATAAATCCAACTTAAAATGTGGCCTAATTGAACTTTAGTAAAAAGGGAAGGGCTTATGTTGTAATTTGCCCAAAAACTTTTAAAAAGGATGACAACTTTCAAAGTTGTCATCTTCTCCCCTTTTCCCATTATTTTCCAACATGTGAAACACCCACCACCATCTTCAAACCCTCTCAAACTTCAAGCTTACATCCCTTGATTTCTTCATCAATTCAAAGGGGTTTTGAAAGGTAATCACATATTTGAACTCTCCTTTCCATTTCCTATCTATCCATGGTCATTGATTTTAAAACCATGAACTTTTAAAAAATTAGGGTTTATATCAAGTTCCGATTTTTAAGGGGGTTTTTCATTTGGTTTTGATAAATTGAGTTGGGGCTTTGCTTAATCATGTTAAAATGCACATTATATATTAATTTGGTTGGATTTTGATGAATTCCCGAAATTGGGTAAAAATAGGTTTTTTGAAGGGTTTTGGGTGATTTTTGGGGGTTGTTTTAGGTGGGAATTGATAGCCCAATGGTAGTGCTATGGTTAGGGGTTGATTTGGGGTCATTTGTGGGTGCAACGGGTGTTGGAAACATGGATTTTGGAAGGGGTATGTGGGCTGTCCGAAATTGCAAAGTATGGGGTTTGGTCATGGCTTGCAACGTTGTAAATTGTGATTGAATTGTATTCCGGGTTGGTTTTTGATGTTGGGCTGATTTGGAATTGTTTGAATTGTGTTTGAGGTTGTTTGGAAGCGGGAATTTGTGTTGGAGAAGCCTCGGGAAGAAATCCGGAAATTTGAGAGAGGTTGCTTGCTTGGCTTGGAGCTTGGAAGCTTAGGTGAGTGGTTAAATATTTTCAAAATGGTTTTGAGTATTTGGTTCAAGCATGTGAACCTAGGATGGGCTTGGTAAACCCACCTAGAGTTGGGATTAGAGTGGTAGCCTAATCCCAAGCTTTGATTAGAGACTTTGGTTGCACTTTTTAATGGTTGTATATGCCTTGTATTAAATTGTGATGGTGTTGATTATGTATATGTTGTATACATGTATGTTGAGGTATGTTTGATGCATTGTTATATGCATGTTGAAGATAGATATGATATGGTTATACACATGTGTAAAATATAATGTGATGTGGGTGTTAATTATGTACATGTGGTGTTGATGTGTGAAATGATATTATGAGGTGGTTTCATGATCCGAGGATCATGGTGAGTACATGCTAGGCATGGAAATGTAGTTTGTGCATGACGGTAAGTCAAGGTGAGTACGTGCTAAGCACGGAAGTGTTATGAATTAATATTGTGAAAGAGTAATGCAATGTGTAGTATTGGCACTAGTATGCTTGGGTACAAATGATCGATCATTAGGATGTTAGTGTGTACACATGAGTCAAAAGTCGCGCGTGGCCTTGGTGGCGTTGAGTCACCAAGGAGGAGTACGGGTTCGCCCGGAAATTGTATTTATATTAGTCGGTGATGAGTGGAATCCCATCGACGGGGCGTGAGGATGAGTGGAATCCCCTCCGCGTGAACGGTGATGAGTGTAATCCCACCGTCAGGTAATGGTTGAGTTGTTGGATGTGAGTTCCAACGGTTATCCGCGTATTCGAGTCATAGCTAGGTGCCAATACAGATTGTAGTTTATGTTGCCCATATGTGGTTAATTGTGAGACAATGTGATTTGGGAAGTGTTGCTAACATGGTTTAATATATGTGATTTCATACGTTGTGGATTTAAACATGTTGAGCATGACATGATATTGATTATATGTTCATGCATCATTTAGAATTATGGCTCGTGTGGACCGGAGGTAAGAACATGCATTTTATCTTGGATGTAGCTCGTGCTTGGACCCTGCATTGTCGAGGTTTGTTTTTAAAGAGCTTACTGTTGAGTGGATCGAAAGATCGATATTTACCAAGAGGGGGGGTGAATTGGAAATTTGAAGGATTGTAGTGGAAATTGGCAAATTAAAATTGAAGAACAAGGAATTTAGAGTGGTTCAAGTTCCAAATGAACTCTACATCCACTACCTTAGTCTCACTAAGGATTTGCAACAATTTCACTAAATTGATCTTCCCCTTTTCTAGGACAAGGAGGCAACCCTTTACAATATCGGTTGATTTTTCTACCCAAAAATCAACCCAACCCTCACACAAGAGAACAAAGGAATTTGTAGGCTAATTAGGTATCTCTCAATACAAATGATAGCCCCAATACAAGCACTCAACCCAATTTTACAAAATAAGAATGAAGAACACAAATTGGGATTTTACACAAATTTGAGATTTTTGCTCAAATGCTTGAATTTGATGTTTGGATGTTTGCTTGAAGTTCAATAGTTGTTGCTGATACTTTTGGATGTCCCTTTTATACCTTCTCATTGATTTCTAGCCGTTTGAGTGGTTGGAGAAGTAAATGGAGCCGTTGGAACCCTCTCTTACCACCATAAATGCACCTCTCCAGCTACGAGTATCGGTACTCGGGAATGGGTATCGATACCTGTCTCAGAAAAGAAAGAGCCGTTGTATGCAATTAATAGGGCGTATCGATACGCACGTAAGCGTATCGGTACGGGGTATCGAAACGGCAAAGGCCGTATCGATACCTTTTTCTGAACTTAGCTCACTGTCAAAACGCGTATCGATACGGGGGTTAGGCGTATCGATACCGGTCAACGGCCTTTTAAAATTTGGTTACCAACCAACTGACACCAACGGTCATATTTTTAAACCGACTTAAATGCTTTAAAATTCTTTAAACCAGTATCGATACTGGTGTTACCGTATCGATACACTCTTTCAAACTCTTGAAGTTTAACACAGGGCGTATCGATACGAGGGTTTTCCGTATCGATACGTGTTCCGACAGTAGCCAATTTTGGCAAAAAGGTATCGATACTCCTCAATGGGTATCGATACTCTATGACGATTTTCTATAAATTTGGCTTGGAACACTTAGAAAATATTTTGAGTTTGAGTTTTACAAATCAGTTTTAAAGTGTTGGTGTTTCAAAACTTGGTAAGAGACTTGTAAAAACAATTTTAAGTTTTTCAAATTGATCCTTAAAGATCTAGTTATATCAAAATCAAACATAGGTTTTACAATCTCCCCCTTTTTGATATAACAAAACCAAAACTTAAACTTTTGACACTTTTGAATAACCTTTACAAAGTAACTCCCCCTTAATATAAGCTTGGTAACCTTTGAGTTAAAAACAAAATATTTTAAAGATGTGAGCAAGTTTCTTCTCCCCCTTTTTGTTAGATCAAAAATGCATGGAGACAATAAAGTGCATAATGAAATCAAAGGTATAATAATAATAAGCAACATAATTTTATTCATCATAGCATAAGAAAATCCAAACGAAAACAAACAAGAAATCAAAGCATAGGTTTTTAATCCTAAAACAAACTTAGTCCTAAAAATAGAAACATAGGTGCATAAAAATAGAAAATCCTAGATGATTATGAATGATATGCAAGAAGAGATGTCTAGGCATTGTCTTCGCGTCTTCATCATCTTCATCATCATCGACCATAGGCTCATTGCTCCGCATGCTATTACGCCATTCATCATGGAAAGCGGCAACGGAAATATTCAAGGAATTGTGCTCGCTTTCAAGGGATGTAAGGCGATTCTCCATACCCGTCATCCTTGTATCGAAGGTGGTTTCCATGGAGGTTAGACGAGTGTTCATGTCCGTGCGTAGCCCGGTAAATTGCTCATTGAGATATGTCATGAGAGCATCCAAATTGGGCTGTGGGACTTGAGGAGCCGGAGGAGCTTGAGGAGCTTGTGGTTGTTCCAATGCGGCTGCGGCCTCGGGTGGAAGTTCGGAAAGACGTAACCAACTTCCATTAAAGTAATGGAACTTTCCCCGAGCAAGGGATCGCTCATCAATAGGATCGGTAAGAGGAGATGCAAGATCAAATGAGCAATCAATATCCTTTTTCATAAAATAGTAACTTAAAGCCGTACCGTAAATAAAGGATGTGATGAGAGGGGTTTGGCGATTTTGAACATGATAGGCGATCTCATCGAACATGATTCGAGCTAGGTTTGGGCGCTTTCGTTGACGGAAACAACGGATCCAAAAATCATCCACTTGACGGATGGTAGAGTATTTGCCACCGGAGGGACGTAACCACCAAGACACCATCAAATGTAGGATTCGATCGTGAGCATTGAGGACGGTTACGGAACCACCGAGAACATGGCCCAAGGCATTCTCATCATTTAAGCCTACATCCTCTAACTTAAAAACCTCACAAATCCCTTTGACATCGAGAACGATTTGCTTCCCCATGAGATAAGAGCGGATGGCAACAATTTCCCCATTGCGAGAAATAATTTTGGCATTAGAATAGAAAATTAAAACCAAAAGACGATAGTAAATACCGGGGATAGAAAGAAACTCCATGAAATTCCAAGTGCGAAGCAATGGAAGATATTCAAACTTGAAGCGCTCGGAGTCGAGAAAAGGAATGGAGACGACCCTTTCCACACGAATTTTGTAGTTCTCAAATTGGCGAAAATAGGGAAGACTCGCGGAAGTTTCAAAGGATTTGTTATAAATTGTAACATAATCCGGGCGTGCAACCATTCCGGGAGTTGAAGATTCACCGGCATGAGTAACCCTCGGTCGCTTCCTCGAATGTTCTTTAGGTGCCATAATCTAAAAGAAAATTAAAGAAGGTTTCTTCAATTTGAGTAAAAATCAAGGTAAAAAGATTTTTTAAAAAAAAATTGAAAAGCAAAGAGATTTAAGAAAACAAAGGGTAAAAAAACAAAAGAGAATTAAAAAGAAACCTCGATCACTATTTCATCAACCGGCTCAAATGGCACAATCAATCGACAAACCGCCTTTCTTTGACGGAGACCACTATGCCAATTGGAAGACAAAGATGAAGTTCTTCATCAAATCAAAAGATTACAAGCTATGGGATGTAGTTGAAGATGGTCCGTTCGTGCCTCAAAGAAGAAAAGCGGAGTGGAGTGCCGACGATCGCAAGAAGATGGAGCTAAATTGCAAAGCTTTGCACATTCTATTTTGTGCATTTGGTCCATCCATCTATGAGAAGATGTCTTCTTGTGAGAGTGCCAAGGAGGTATGGGACAAGCTTGAAGTCACATACGAGGGGACAAATGAAGTCAAGGAGACCAAGATTGGGCTCCTAAACTTGGAGTATGAGAACTTCAAAATGGATCCGGAAGAGAACATCGAGAAGATGTTTGATAGGTTCTCCACCATCACCAACGGTCTTAAAGGTTTTGGAGAAGCCATCCCGGAAGAAAAGCTTGTTCGAAAGCTCATCTACTCACTTCCCGAGTCTTGGGACTCAAAGAGGACCGCCATCATCGAAGCCAAAAATTTGAAGACTTTGAAGCTTGATGAACTTATGGGGTCTCTTCTCACTCATCAAATCATGAAGAAGAATAAGGAAGAGGAGAAGAAAATGGAAGAAATTCGAGCTATGAGAGAGAAGAAAATCAAAGGGCTTGGCATCAATGCAAGTGCCATGGCTCTCAAGTCCTCCACATGTCATCATGAAGATTCTAGTGAGGAGGATAGTGAAGATGAAGAGATGGCCTATCTCTTCAACAAATTCACCCGGTTCATGAAGAGCAAAATGGAAAAATCAAAGCATGAATCGATGAAGAAGATGAAGGACTCCCACAAATCCAAAAAGAAGGGATCATCTTCTAAACAAGCATATGTGGCCACATGGAGTGATGAAGACTCCACCGATGATGAAGTAGCCCACTTATGCTTGATGGCCCTCAATGAGGGGGAGGTAACTTCTAACTCATCTATTTCAAATTCTTATACATTTGATGAGTTACAAGATGCCTATGATGATTTGCTTTTGGAATTCAAGACATCATTTTCTAAAAACAAAAAGTTAATTTCAAAAATAAAAATTGAAAATGATTTGCTTTCCAAAACAAATCTTGAACTTGAAGCAAGATTAAAAGATTTTGAACAAAAATGCTTTGATTTACAAAATTTGCTTCTAAAAGTTCAAAAAGAAAAGGATTTGATTTCAAATGAACTTGAAAATGTTTTAGAAGTGTTTGGGTCCCAAAAGGACTAACCACTTCAACTAGAAAGGATGAAATTGAAAAATGGATTCCTAAGGGGACTAAATTTTGTGCTACTAACGTTTATGGATCCAAAGCAATTTGGATACCAAAAATTACTTGATTGTCTTTTGCTAGGTGTGATGGAGATGTTCAACAAGTCAAACATTAAGGGGGAGCTCCATGCACACAAGGAAGAACACTTGAAGAAGGAAGGCTTCACATCCTACCTTGAGTTCAAGTGTTGGTAAAATTCTAGTTGTTTTTGATTTCTTTTGTTTATTTTTTTTAATTCAACTAGATGATCATATATGATGGACTAACAATTTCAATGATGCTTTGAGTAAGGGGGAGCCAATTTTTAAAACCAAAATTTTAAGTGTGTCAAAATTTTTTTTGCCTCCTATGTTATCTTGAACTTAAATGTCATTTTAAATTCTTTTTGATATAACAAAAAGGGGGAGAAATTGGTTTGAAAAATTGAATTTTCAAATGAATAAGGGGGAGCTTTATTTGATTTCATATATTTAATCTCTTATTCACATTTTTAAAGTTAAAGGGGGAGAATCCCAAATAATTTTTCAAGTTAGTTTTATTATATCAAAAAGGGGGAGATTGTAGAACTAATGTTTTGATATAATATTTGAAAAATGTTTTGGACTAAATTGAAAAGAATTTAAAATATGTTTTTAGTCAAAAACAACTTGAAAAATATGTTTAAAATGTTTTGACTTTGCACCTATATTGAATATACATTTTAAAGTCAAGAAAATGCCCAAAATACATGTTTTTAGAAGAAAGTTTCGAAACCTTAAACAAGGTATCGAAACTTATCTGGGCAGTAGCCCCTGCCTTTGGAAACCTAAGCAAAGGTTTCGAAACCTTTACAAGGTTTCGAAACTTTGGCTCAAAGGTTTCGAAACCTTGTGAAGGTTTCGAAACTTTGGCCCTGTAACGGCTACAAACGGCTATAAAACGGCTAGTTTTTCTAAACCCCTCTTAAGGTTTCGAAACCTCTTAAAAGGTTTCGAAACTATTGTGCAGGTGAGCATTTAAAGCTCGACTTTAATGGCTTCCAACGGCTCCAAAACATCCCCAACGGCCATAAACGGCTAGAAACTCAATTGGGAGTATAAAAGGGACCTCCAAGCATCAAGAGAAGGCTAATGCTCATATTGTCAAACATCAAATGATCAAGAAATTGTCTTAGTGCTTAATTTGTCATTTCTTGTATAGACAAACACTAGTGAGCCAAAATTGTCAAATTTGCTCAAGTGTTTTAGGTTTTGGGTGAGTGCTTCATTGTGCAAACAAACACCTATTAGAGGGTTTAAGTTTGCTTTCATTATCTCTTTATAAAAGAGGGTTTGATCAAGGCTTGGGTAGAAGCTTGATCGGTTGTAAGGGTTTCCTCCTAATCCTAGAAAAGGGGACGAATCAATTAGTGGAATTGGTTGAGAAATCCTTAGTGGGAAGCTAAGGTAGTGGATGTAGACCTTGGTTAGAAGGTTGAACCACTATAAATCATTGTGTCAATCTTCATTTTAGCTTCCTTAACCCTTCCACCCAAATATCCACCTCTCCACCACTTGGTGAGCTAAATTGGTTGATCGAATCGAGCATCGAACAACTCAACACTTACCCTCACTAAGCTTTTATGCTTACGCTCTCTTTTGTTCGACAATGCAGATAATTAGCTTGTGGGTGGCAAAGGCAAGGGAAGGTCACCAAGTGTTGCTTTTGGTGAGCTCAATGTATGAATTTTAAGTAATAGAATGTAATAGTTAAGCAATGGGATAGGTATTGTTGATTTGAGTTTGATGTATGTCTATGGTCGACTTGGTTTGTAAGCATGTTATATCTTGCCAAATGTTTGTTTGATCGATGGCTTATGAATGCTTAAGTTGCTTGAATGGCATGTAAACTTATTTGATATGTATGATGCTTATTGGTTCTCTTTTAATGTCTTCAAGCATGCTTGTATGAAAGGCTCTTAGTGTGTAATTTGCTATGTACGAAAGATTGTCTAAATCCATGCTTGTATGTGTTTGAGTATGTTAAATCTAGGATGTATGCCTCTAGACTTTGTTTGATGGTTTTGTGTGCCTTTAGGGGTTCTATGGGACCTTCCTACTTGTTGAAATACCCTTAAATCTGAATTTCAAAAGGCTGCAGACAGCCCGCGTTTTGAAACGGGCTGGGTCGTTTCGGAACAGGTAAGGCTTCAGGGACCCCGTATCAGAACGCGTTTCGATACGGTATGGCCTTTGAAACCCCTGTTCCGATACGCGTTTCAGAATGTTTTGGCTACTGGAATTCTGAGATATTCACGAGATGAAGGTGTTTCGAAACGGGTATAAGGGTTTCGAAACGGTCAAAATCTCGTTGACCACGAGAAGTTGACCGTTGAGGGCGTTTCAGAACGGTTGACCACTGTTTCGATACGGCCCCTTATAGAGGCTCTGGGACAGTTGACCTGGTCAAGGTGTTTCGATACGCCTCAAGGGTGTTTCGAAACAGCCTGTTTAAAATATTAAAAGTGGGATGTTTAATTGCTGTTTTGGGATCGAATGTTTGTCTCATGTATTTTATTCCGTTGTTTGATCACATAGGACTTAAATGGACTTTTAGACAAGATAAATAAAAGAAATTTTTCTAGGGTTGCTAACCGAGGTGGGACCTTAACGGGTTTCACTTCGGTTTTCCCCGTGTGGCCCACTCGGACCGGTCGTCCGGCCAGACCGGGACGAGGGGGTTACATTTGTTGGTATCAGAGCCTAAGGTTACCGAGACCTTGGGCAGGTAAGTGAGGTAAGTTTAAGTTTTGAATTGATATGCACGGTGTTTGCTTGCTTTGTAAGTATGATTGCTTGTATGACAAGTGAGTTGATTGTTTGTTTAAAAGCATGTTGCTCGTTACCCGTGTATGCTGTGATGTGTGATTGTTTGATTGAGAATGCATGTTGTTTGATCGTACGCATTTGTTTGCTTGTTTAGCAAGTATGCCTTGTTATATGCTTGGTTGAGCATGTATGTGTGCTGATTTGGTTGAAACATGTTTAGTAGAGTCTCATTGCTTCTGTTACATCGGAAAAAGGATTTTAAGTGAGGGAAATCATACTTGAGCCACTTGGACCTTTCCTTTGCTAACCCAATTTGTATGTTAAATTGTGATTGATTTATTGCTTTTAGTAAGTTTAGGGCCAGTGTGTGAGCCGTGAATCGGTAAGTGGAAGTTGTGGTTTTGAAAATGGGGATGATGTAGAGGAAGTTCTTTGCTATAGTTATGGGAGTATAGTTGTACCGGAGTTGAGGAACAATTTGTTTGCTCGAGTCCGCGTGCGCGTGAGTTGATTCTTGTTGGTGGGAGATGACGAGGCCGATTCTGGTATTAGTTGGTGAAAAGAAGTGAAGACCTATGAGTGGGAGTCAGGTGGTATCTATGTTATAGTGGATAAGCCCTTGGTACAGTTTTGAGTTTGTCTCTTCTGACTGGTTCTGAGTTCGTACTTCCGTATGTTGTTAACAAGCATGCAAGTTTGAATGTGCTCGATGAGGTGTCAGAGGTAGGTATGAGTGCCTTAGTTCTTTTGGCGAGATCTAGGTAGGGGTCTCGTGTGAGTAATCTGAATTTCAGAAGTGTTAGTTGGTGACCGTTGGGGTTCAGCCTATGATTTCGATGCAAGACAGCCGATCAGTATCCGTGAAGGGGAACCGATTTGTGTGTTTGGGGCCAGTGTGCGTCTGGGTGGTTTTCCAGTATGGTTGTCTGTGTGTGCCCAGAACCGCATTTTTGAAGTTTCGAAATGCTCTACGAATAGTCTAGAAGAGTCGGATTTTGTTGAAGAATCAGTCTAAAAACAAGAGGACCGAAGACTATCAGTTGTGTACTTGTGAAGTTACAGTTTTTGCAGAATCGTCCGTTTGTGTGAGCGTGCAAAGATTTTGACGTATCTCTGTTGAGATTTTAGACGTAGGGACGCATGTGATTAGACCTTTTGGGAGATAGTAGTGATCAGAAAGATGTACAGAAGATGTTTGTTGGTGGTTCAGAGTTACTAGTTTCTAGTAGATGTGAAGTGATTGTCTTCCTACAGTTTCGGTGTGCCTTTTTCCAAGGCTCGACTTGAAGAGCAAATAGTTAGTGTATACGTTGAGACAAAGAAAGAGTTGACTTGAAGTTACAAAATTTATGTGTGACTGTAGTGGTAGGTGAGAAGGTGAACTTCTTGTTGAATGTTGATCCAGATTTAGAGGTCAAAGATTGATTGAGTTTAGTTGACAGGCTTGCTTAGAAATTGTGATGAATTCGATTTTGAATGAAGACTAGACCGCATAATGTTAGGATAGTTTGTGTTTTCTTTTCCTAGAAGTGTTTGGAAGAATTGTCGGCTTATCTCTTGTCTAGAGAGGAAGAGTTTGATATTGAGACCGTCTTCGAGTTTACTCCTGTTTTGATTGCTCCATATCTTATGATTTCCGGAAGAATTGAGAATGTTGAAGAATTAACTTCGGGATTTGTTAGACCTTAGATTCATTAGGCCTAGTGCATCATCTCAGAGTTCTACAGTGTAATTTGTGGAGAGGGGAGAGTGACAGTACGAGGATGTGTTTAGATTTCAGATAGTTGAAACAAGTGACAGTGAATGATTAACATCCGTTTCTGAGTGTCAGTGATTAGTTGGTCAGTAGTGTGTGCTTCAGTCTTTCGAAGATTAATTTGAGATCCGTTTACTACCAGTTGAAAGTGAGAAAATTTGAAGTACCGAAGACAACTTTTGAGGCAAGATGTGACCGTTTTGAGTTCCGAGTTATGCTGTTTTGTTGGACTAGTGTGTTGGTTACTTTTATAGAGATGTTGAACAGAATATTTTCCTAAGCTTCCTGATCAGTTTGTAGTAGTCCTCATAGATGATACATGAGTATATTCAAGTACCGAAGAAGACCATGACAAGCTTTAGAGTTAGTATTGTAGATTCTATTAGAGAATCAGTTGTATGCCAAGTTGAGCCAACGTGAACTCCGAGTTAACGAAGATGTCCTCCTAGGACATGTAGATCAGCTGAGTGTGCTAGAGTAAATCCTTAGTAGGCAAAAGAAGATACGAGTTGGAAGAAATTGAAGACTGTAACAGATATCTATAGTTCCTAGGTCTAGCCTTGTTACTCTCAGAGAATTGTAAATAGTGTTTGAAGATAGTTGCTCCATTGATAGATTGCTACAGAAAAATGTTCAGTTGTGCGGTTAGATGCGAGACAACGAGCCCTTGAGAAATTGAAAGAGACTTTGAAGAGAGCTTCGACCTTGAATCAACTTATGTCAGAGAAAGAGTTGTGAACCACACTGATGCATTACATGTAGAGTTAGGTTGTGTGCTTATGCAAGACAGAAGATTGTGGCTTGTTCATCAAGATAGTTGGAAGACCGTGAGAAGAGTTATTCGATATGAGACATAGAATTAATTACAGTTGTATTTGCTTCGAAGACTTAGAGACAAAGCTTGTAAAGTAAGAAATGCACAGTGTGTACGTACATATTATCAGAACTTGAGTTGTTAGGCAACTTAGGAAGGGTTGAAACTTGAACAACATGATTGTTAGAACTGCTTGAAGATTGAAATATCAAGATTGAATACCATTCAAAGATAGTCAACGTAGTAACCGATGTTTCGAGTTGTAATTGTTGTCAGCTTGGTAGTTGAGTTGCGAGTTGTATTTGCCGAATTCAGTTACCGAATGACAGTGTTCTTGTGGCCGCGTTTCATATTGAATCTACACTGAGTCAGAATGGTTGATGAGAAACAGTTGCAAGACAGATTCTTGGCACCTCACGTGCGAGGCATAGTAGAAGGAAGACCTTCAGAATACAGTTCCAGAGATGATAGAGTTTTGCATTTCAGAGACAGAACAGTTGTACCGATTGACCTAGTGTTTTGAGATGTATTGTTTTGGCCGAAGCGCACGGTAGTTCATTTGTATCGCATCTAAATTGTATGGAGACGTATTGTGGGTTGAAGACGAGCACTTCTGGATTGAGTTGATGAATAATGTGGTTCAGTATGAGAGTCAGTGTGTAAATTGTCAGCGTGTCAAGACCGAGCGTTAGTTTTCTTCTAGTTTGTTACATCCGTGGAAGGTTCATAATGGAAGCTAGTAATAGAGATTCGAGATTTCAACTAGAATAATTTTGAAGACGTCTGCATAGCGTTTGGTTAATTGATGAAGGCAGAGGATCAGTCAGAGAAAGTTGTGAGTCAAGTGTTCAAGCAGTATTGTATGAGTTTGTGAATCGGGCTAGTTCTGTTGTTATCTGTTGCGGTTACCACCAGAGTTAGAAAGGGATTTGAGATGTGTTCCGTGTATCCATGATTCAGAAATGTGAGTTAGATCTATTCCGTGCTATGTTTGTTGAAGAGATTGAGTTGAGTTTGGAATTGGCATGCCTTGAAGAATCAGTTGAGATCTTAGTGTAAGATAGCAAGTGTTGTGTGGTAAGTCTTTCGAGTTGGTTAGTACGTTGTGGTGAGAGAGGAAAGCGTAGAGGTGCATGTTTCAGTGGCCCTCCGTGATCGATAAATTTCGGGGACGAAATTTCCTTAAGTGGGGGAGAGTTGTAACACCCGTGTTTTAGGGTTAGGAGTTGTTCGGGTTTATAGTTCGAGTCAATAAAAATTAAATTAAAATAAATCCAACTTAAAATGTGGCCTAATTGAACTTTAGTAAAAAGGGAAGGGCTTATGTTGTAATTTGCCCAAAAACTTTTAAAAAGGATGACAACTTTCAAAGTTGTCATCTTCTCCCCTTTTCCCATTATTTTCCAACATGTGAAACACCCACCACCATCTTCAAACCCTCTCAAACTTCAAGCTTACATCCCTTGATTTCTTCATCAATTCAAAGGGGTTTTGAAAGGTAATCACATATTTGAACTCTCCTTTCCATTTCCTATCTATCCATGGTCATTGATTTTAAAACCATGAACTTTTAAAAAATTAGGGTTTATATCAAGTTCGGATTTTTAAGGGGGTTTTTCATTTGGTTTTGATAAATTGAGTTGGGGCTTTGCTTAATCATGTTAAAATGCACATTATATATTAATTTGGTTGGATTTTGATGAATTCCCGAAATTGGGTAAAAATGGGTTTTTTGAAGGGTTTTGGGTGATTTTTGGGGGTTGTTTTAGGTGGGAATTGATAGCCCAATGGTAGTGCTATGGTTAGGGGTTGATTTGGGGTCATTTGTGGGTGCAACGGGTGTTGGAAACATGGATTTTGGAAGGGGTATGTGGGCTGTCCGAAATTGCAAAGTATGGGGTTTGGTCATGGCTTGCAACGTTGTAAATTGTGATTGAATTGTATTCCGGGTTGGTTTTTGATGTTGGGCTGATTTGGAATTGTTTGAATTGTGTTTGAGGTTGTTTGGAAGCGGGAATTTGTGTTGGAGAAGCCTCGGGAAGAAATCCGGAAATTTGAGAGAGGTTGCTTGCTTGGCTTGGAGCTTGGAAGCTTAGGTGAGTGGTTAAATATTTTCAAAATGGTTTTGAGTATTTGGTTCAAGCATGTGAACCTAGGATGGGCTTGGTAAACCCACCTAGAGTTGGGATTAGAGTGGTAGCCTAATCCTAAGCTTTGATTAGAGACTTTGGTTGCACTTTTTAATGGTTGTATATGCCTTGTATTAAATTGTGATGGTGTTGATTATGTATATGTTGTATACATGTATGTTGAGGTATGTTTGATGCATTGTTATATGCATGTTGAAGATAGATATGATATGGTTATACACATGTGTAAAATATAATGTGATGTGGGTGTTAATTATGTACATGTGGTGTTGATGTGTGAAATGATATTATGAGGTGGTTTCATGATCCGAGGATCATGGTGAGTACATGCTAGGCATGGAAATGTAGTTTGTGCATGACGGTAAGTCAAGGTGAGTACGTGCTAAGCACGGAAGTGTTATGAATTAATATTGTGAAAGAGTAATGCAATGTGTAGTATTGGCACTAGTATGCTTGGGTACAAATGATCGATCATTAGGATGTTAGTGTGTACACATGAGTCAAAAGTCGCGCGTGGCCTTGGTGGCGTTGAGTCACCAAGGAGGAGTACGGGTTCGCCCGGAAATTGTATTTATATTAGTCGGTGATGAGTGGAATCCCATCGACGGGGCGTGAGGATGAGTGGAATCCCCTCCGCGTGAACGGTGATGAGTGTAATCCCACCGTCAGGTAATGGTTGAGTTGTTGGATGTGAGTTCCAACGGTTATCCGCGTATTCGAGTCATAGCTAGGTGCCAATACAGATTGTAGTTTATGTTGCCCATATGTGGTTAATTGTGAGACAATGTGATTTGGGAAGTGTTGCTAACATGGTTTAATATATGTGATTTCATACGTTGTGGATTTAAACATGTTGAGCATGACATGATATTGATTATATGTTCATGCATCATTTAGAATTATGGCTCGTGTGGACCGGAGGTAAGAACATGCATTTTATCTTGGCTGTAGCTCGTGCTTGGACCCTGCATTGTCGAGGTTTGTTTTTAAAGAGCTTACCCTCACTAAGCTTTTATGCTTACGCTCTCTTTTGTTCGACAATGCAGATAATTAGCTTGTGGGTGGCAAAGGCAAGGGAATGTCACCAAGTGTTGCTTTTGGTGAGCTCAATGTATGAATTTTAAGTAATAGAATGTAATAGTTAAGCAATGGGATAGGTATTGTTGATTTGAGTTTGATGTATGTCTATGGTCGACTTGGTTTGTAAGCATGTTATATCTTGCCAAATGTTTGTTTGATCGATGGCTTATGAATGCTTAAGTTGCTTGAATGGCATGTAAACTTATTTGATATGTATGATGCTTATTGGTTCTCTTTTAATGTCTTCAAGCATGCTTGTATGAAAGGCTCTTAGTGTGTAATTTGCTATGTACGAAAGATTGTCTAAATCCATGCTTGTATGTGTTTGAGTATGTTAAATCTAGGATGTATGCCTCTAGACTTTGTTTGATGGTTTTGTGTGCCTTTAGAGGTTCTATGGGACCTTCCTACTTGTTGAAATACCCTTAAATCTGAATTTCAAAAGGCTGCAGACAGCCCGCGTTTCGAAACGGGCTGGGTCGTTTCGGAACAGGTAAGGCTTCAGGGACCCCGTATCAGAACGCGTTTCGATACGGTATGGCCTTTGAAACCCCTGTTCCGATACGCGTTTCAGAACGTTTTGGCTACTGGAATTCTGAGATATTCACGAGATGAAGGTGTTTCGAAACGGGTATAAGGGTTTCAAAACGGTCAAAATCTCGTTGACCACGAGAAGTTGACCGTTGAGGGCGTTTCGGAACGGTTGACCACTGTTTCGATACGGCCCCTTATAGAGGCTCTGGGACAGTTGACCTGGTCAAGGTGTTTCGATACGCCTCAAGGGTGTTTCGAAACAGCCTGTTTAAAATATTAAAAGTGGGTTGTTTAATTGTTGTTTTGGGATCGAATGTTTGTCTCATGTATTTTATTCCCTTGTTTGATCACATAGGACTTAAATGGACTTTTAGACAAGATAAATAAAAGAAATTTTTCTAGGGTTGCTAACCGAGGTGGGACCTTAACGGGTTTCACTTCAGTTTTCCCCGTGTGGCCCACTCGGACCGGTCGTCCGGCCAGACCGGGACGAGGGGGTTACATCGTGCGTGCATATGCATGACTAGAAGTATACATGTTAAGGGAATTTCTTAGAAAACTGCAGATATTCAAAGTGGTGTCACAAGAACTTCATAAACTATCATGCGTGTGTAATTTTGTTTAGGCATGTTTTAGAATTTAAGATATAGTGCAGTTTCACTCTGATACGTAATCTTGTATGTATATGCTTTACTTCTTTAAGTTTTTGTTGCATTTCTTAAATGATTGACTTATGTTAATATTAGCTTTAATCTTTTACAGAAAAAAGTAATGGAAACCAGAGAACAACTCAAAAGTATGCTTTTTATAGTTTGAGTTTTTTGGTTATTAGTGGCGTTTGTATTTACAAACGCCACTAAAGGACAATTTTTCGTGGTGTTTGTGTTTACAAACGCCACTACAGAACAAGTTTTTCGCGGCGTTTGTAAAAACAAACGCCATTAAAGGACAATTTTTCGCGGCGTTTGTAAACACAAACGCCACTACACAACATGTTTTTGCGGTGTTTGCCCATAAGCGTCGCTATATCCCATAACTTTTAGCTGCGTTTTGATCAAAATGCCGCTATATATCTTGACCTGTTGCGGCGATTTCTGCACACAAACGCCACGAACTATTGCGGCGTTGGTTTCAGCGCCACTTCTTGCGGCGCTTTCCTTAGCACCGGGAGAGTTTTTAGCGACGCTTAAAAATGCCTCTATAGGGTTAAAAAATGCCGTGAAAGACCTATTTTGTTGTAGTGATGATACAATAATATGTAAATCAAACCGATTTGAAATGAAAATCAAAAGGAAACGTGTTGAGGACTGCACGAATGCAATTTCCTTGAGAAATGTCAGACGTCTATCTCCCAGAATACAACAACATAATGAGCACAACAGTAGCACGTCTGCAGTGATCAACAAACCATAACCTCGCCTTCTCCTATCACAAAAAAAACTACTTTTGAAATCACAGAGTAAAACTATAGAAAATTCTCTGTGTTTTTCAGTTGTGTAAAACCTAGAAGGTTTGGTCCCTATTTATAGGAGTGCTATGAGGGTATTAGTGGAAATTTTGACCTAAAGGAGCACTTAATATTGAGAATCAATAGAGCAATTTCCAAAATTACTATTTGAATTAAAGGTAACTTTTGATGTTTACCCTTTTAATTCCAAGATAAAATTTGGCAAATATATGCTCTTATTTGAGGAAAAAAATTCATTTCAAATTTGAGTCAAAATATATGCAAGCTCGCGAAGGACCAGACCAGTTCAGACATTTGTGTTACCCACGTCGTGCACATCTGCACATTTACGAACCAACAATTGGTTCCACATTTTCCTCAACAAAGTTTGAATCAATTTCTCATTCAAAGCTCCAAAATTATCGAATTTTTCCAACAATCCCCCACATAAATGAAATTGATTTAATAAAAAATTGACTCGACATGTTGATAGATTCTACGATCAATAGCTGCATATGATAGGTAGGTGTTCATCCTTGAACCTTCCCTTGTAAAAGTATATTTACTTTATTGGCTGATTAGTAGACGTGATGTCCTTGAACTGTCTACCGTTTGAGTAAACGATGATATACCTCATACAACTAACTCTCTGACGAGGTTTTTTAGTTCTCATGGTTATGTTCATATGACCGTGAACATCTCCCTGGTTCTGCAAGAGTTTGCGAGAACTATGCCCCAGTAGTCTCCTTGAAGCGGCCCCACTTCACTCTCACATAGGTGACTTATGTTGCTTGACTCACCAAAGCACACAATGGTTATTAAAAGCATTTCTTAGCCTAAACCACTTTGATCATTATTTACATCAAAGGAATGGACTTGGGGATAAGAACCCCTACGGTGACCGCACAGGTCTATGCAATTAAGTTGTCCCTTTTAACCTAGATCTTGGGATCTCCGGTCAACTAGGTAGGGTTTTCCTTCACATAACGCCTTAAATTTTCCTAGGCTTTAGTCTCATTCCTTTCAATATTTTCTCAACTTGATCTTGATTTAACCCTTTGGTTAGTGGATCTGCAGTGTTATCCTTTTATTTCACAAAATCAATAGAGATAACTTCATTTGAGACCAGTTGTCTAACGGTGTTACGTCGACGACGCATATGTCTCGACTTACCACTATACATAAAGCTCTATGCTCTACCAAAATTTTGTTTGGTTTTCACAATATATGAATATTGTAGACACAGACATTGGCCATTCATGAATATCCTCCGAGAAATTTCGAAGCCATTCGGCTTCTTCTCCAAACTTGTCTAGAGCTACAAACTCAGATTCTATTGTAGATCTAGTTAAAATCGTTTGTCTTGAGGATTTCCAAGACACGGCTCCTCCTCCCAAAGTGAAGACATGTCCTATTGTGCCTTTGGCATATTGAATATCAGATATCCAACATGCATCGGAGTATCCTTCTAAAATAATAGGATCTATGGAATAATGTAATTCATAGTTCTGAGTATATCTAAGATATCTCAGTACTCTCGCAATCACTTTCCAATGGTTTTCACATGGACTGCTTGTGAATTTGCTTAAAACGCTCACAATAAAAGCAATATATGGTCTAGTGTAGCTCATGAGGTACATTAGATTGTCTATGACCCTTGCATATTCCACTTGGTCAACACTTAGACCTTTGTTCTTGGACAAATGTTGGCATGTGTCTATTGGAGTTCTGTATATACTAGAATTATCATTGTCAAAATTTTCAAGAATCTTATCCACATAATGTGACTGAGTTAATATGAGACATCCAGTTGACTATTTGATTTGGATGCCTAAAATCATATCGGTTAGTCCCATATACTTCACGTCAAATCTTGAATTTAACATGTCTTTGGTACGCTTTACCATTTAATTATTTCTTCCAACAATGGGTATGTCATCAACATAGGATCATATATCCTAATATCGGTAGGTTTGACACACACACATTTGTCACACTTATTTGTCATCATGACAGTATTTTAGTTTCAACCTTTTGTTGAACATCTAGACTATCTTCATTGATAGTCTCTAAAGTTCATTTCGTTAAACTTTGATCAACTTCCTTAGTTTATACAAGGAATTATATTTTCAAAGAATGATGCATTCTTTGAGCATATTCTTGTGAATTTTAGGATTCTTTGATTCAGACACAAGAAATTGATATGCATTGTTATATTTCACATAGCCAATACAATCTATCGTTTTTGGATCTATTTCCATTTGCTTCAGTAATGAGGTCATTACCTTTGCAAGACACCCCCGCATTTTCAAGTAGTTGTATGAAGGTTTAACTACCTTTCATAACTCGTATAGTATCTTGTTTCTTTTACTATGGGAAACCTTATTTAAAAGGTAATTAGTTGATTTAACAACTTCCCCCGCATATCAGGCACATCAATCTTTTTCAGAAGTTATCTTGAAAATCATTGTACCCTTGGATGTTGCATCGTTACTCACATAGAGTTTTTCCCCATATTAATCAATTTATTAAGTTTGGTTTTCAACATCCTTCTTATAGAGAACAATTCTTTCTATAGAATCTTTGATTTTATGCAAATGCACAAAACACTAGTTTGTGCTAGCATGAAGGTAATAAATTTTCATTCAAACACTTGTTCGTTGTATCAATTGTTATGATGAAATATTGTCATAACATTGATCTTGTTTGGAAGTCTATAGTGTAAAACTTATGTTTGATTTTGATATAACTAAGTATGTTAAGGATTAAATTGAAAACTTGAAATAGATTTCTAAGTCCCTTAAATGATTTATAAATCACCAACACTTTAAACTGATTTGAAAAACTCAAACTCCAAATATTTTCTAAGTGTTCCAAGGCCAAAGTATTGAAAATCGTCCAGGTGTATCGATACGCCTCCAGCCGTATCGATACCTTTTTTACAAGGTTGGCTACTAGTAGGACGCGTTTCGATACGCTCTTTACCGTATCGAAACAGCTTATCGAAATAGATTCTATCTGTATCGATACGCCATTCTGTAAAAACTGAAGGAGTTTGAATGGTGTACCGATACGGCTTAACCCGTGTCGATACGATTTTAACGGATTTTTTTTAATTCGAAGAGGTTTAAATGTTTTCGACCGTTGGTGTCAGTCGTTAGGTAACTAACATTTAAAGTGGCAGTTGTCCCGTATCGATACGGTGTTACCCATATCGAAATATAAACTTCAAGTGAGCTAAGTTGAGAAAAAGATATCGATACAGTCTCTTCCGTATCGAAATGGTCTCTGTCCCGTACCGATACGCTTACATGCGTTTCGATACGCCCTCTTTATTATGTGCAACAGCTCTTTCTGTTTTGAGACAGGTATCGATACGGGTCTTCGTGTACTGATACGGATAGCTGCAGAAGTGCATTTATGGTGGAAAGAGAGGGTCCCAACGGCTATAATCAATACACTAACCACCCAATCGACTAGAATTGATAGAGAAGGTATAAATTGAAGCTCATTGAAGACCAACAACAACTATTGCATCAAAGATAAACATCCAAGCAAAAATCCAACCTCAAGTGTGCCTATTTTCCAATTTCTTGTAAACCCCAAATTGAGTTGTATTCAATTCCTATTCTATCTTCAAATTTGGGTTGAGTGTTGTACTTCAAGGGGCAATATTGTATTTGAGAGATATCTTTCTTGCCTAATTTCTTCTTTGTTTATTTGTGAGGGTTTGGTTAAATTTTGGGTAGAAAATTTGACCGGTTGTGTAAAGGTTACCTCCTAAGCCTTGAAAAGGGGAAGAACAAATTAGTGAATTGTTGCAAATCCTTAGTGGTAGCTAAGGTAGTGGATGTAGAGTTCATTTGGAACTTGAACCACTCTAAAATCCTTTGTTCTTCATGTTTAGCTATCCTTTCACTCTAACAAATTTTTAAAATTCCAATTTACCCCCTCTTGGTTTTGATCAATCCATTGATCCACTCAACAATTGGTATCAGAGCTTACCTCTTTGAAGGATTAACAACCACAAGAGGAGTTCCTAGGAAGAGTGTGATCATCCAAAAATCAAGTTATGACATCTACCTCCGGATCTAGCATGTACGAGTCTCAATCCACTACAAAACTGCCATTCTTCAATGGTGACAACTATCCATTTTGGAAGAACCGAATGCGCCTCTTCATCAAGTCTAACGATTACTTGGTTTGGGTTGTCATTGAAGATGGTCCCTACATTCCATTGAAGAGAGATGATGAAAGAAAGTTGGTTCTAAAGAAGAAGATCGAGATGAGTGAAGATAAGAGGAAAAAGATCCAAATAAATGACAAAGCTCTTCACATGCTCTTTTGTTCTTTCAGTCCCGACATCTACTCCAAAGTCTCCTCCATTGAAAGTGCCAAGGAAGTGTGGGATACTCTAGAGACCACCTATAAAGGAACCAATGATGTGAAAGAGACCAAGATTGGAATTCTCAATCTTAGTTATGAGAATTTCAAGATGGAGCCCGACGAAACGGTGTCCAAGGTGTTCGATCGCTTCTCAACCATCGTCAACGAGCTTAAGGGCTTTGGAGAGACAATCCCGGAAGACAAACTTGTCCGGAAGCTACTCTACTCACTTTCTGAATCTTGGGATGGGAAGAGAACCGCCATCATCGAGGCCAAAAACTTGAAGACTCTAAAACTTGATGAGCTAATGGGTTCTCTCCTTACTCATGAAATAATGAAGCAAGGAAGGGAAGATGAAAAGAAGAAGAAAGAGAAAAGAGTGGAGAAGCTAGAGGTAGAAAAGAAGAAGAAAATGGGAGTGGCTCTCAAAGCTTCATTACATAAGGAGAGCTCTTCTAGTGAGGAGGATGACCTTGAAGAATTGGCTATGATAGCCAAAAGGTTCTCTCGATTCATGAGGTCCAACCGAGGAAGGAAGATTCAAAGAAAGATGGACTTCAAGGGCAAAAACAAAGAAGAAGAGAGGGATCAAATCATTTTCTATGAGTGCAAAAATCCCGGTCACATTCGTTCGGAGTGCCCTCAACTCAAGAAGAAGGGCTTTGAGAAGAAGAAGAATAAGCTCAAAGCCAAGCTTGCTACTTGGAGTGATGAGGAGTCATCCGAGGATGACGAACAAGAAAAGGCCAACCTTTGCCTCATGGCACTTGAGGAAGATTCCTCCATGGTAACCTCTAACTCATCATCTTTTGACTTTACATTTGATGAATTACACGATGCATATGATGAGTTGCAAGAGGTTTATGATGAGTTAGTTGAGAAATACAAAGAGTCGGACATTAGGAATAAGAAAATTATTTCGGAATTAAATGATAAAAATGACTCACTTTCTCAAGCTAACTTAAAATTTGAGAAAAAGATTTTAGGTTTGAAAGATGAACTTAAATTCTTCCAAGATGAAAATATAGACCTAAATAATCTTCTTTCTCAATGCAATAGTGAACACCAAAAGGTGTTAGATGAGCTTAACAAGCTCAAAGAGTCTTTTAAGAATGTTGGTAATGTGAAGAATGAAAAAGGTGAATCATCTAAAACAAACCAACCTAGGAAAAAGACTATTAACTACAAACAAACTAGCTTCCCTAGACATAATAGAACTAAAAAGATTAGAAGTGTATGGGTTCCTAAGGAACTTGTCAAATCTAATAATATTGTTGTTATGCCACCTTGGATTCCTAAGGGAACCAAGCTATTGGGAGCTAACACTCGTGGACCCAAAATGATTTGGGTACCAAAAACAAAATTTTAATATCTTTGTTTGTAGGGGGGGCATTGCTACAAGGCCAAAGCACAAAGTCAAAATTCATGGTACCTTGATAGTGGATGCTCTAGGCATATGACCGGAGAAAAGAGTAGATTCATGGACTTAAAGCCAAAAAGTGGAGGAGTGGTGACATTTGGTGACAACTCCAAAGGGCACATTAAAGGTATTGGCTCCATAGGTAATCACTCTACTATTCTTATTGAAAATGTTTTATATGTCGATGGTCTTAAACATAATTTGTTGAGCATAAGTCAATTATGTGATAAAGGATTTAATGTATTATTTGATAAAAATGGGTGTAAAATTGTTGACATGAAATCAAATAATATTATGCTCATAGGTCATCGCATAGGTAACATTTACATGGTGCATTTAGATGACATACATACATCCCATGCATGTTTAGTAGCTCAAAATGAAAATGATGCGTGGCTATGGCATAAGAAACTAGGACATGCTAGCATTAGTGTTTTAGAAAAATTAGTTTCCCTAGATCTAGTTAGAGGTTTGCCCAAAATTAAGTTCTCAAATGATAAAATTTGTGATGCATGCACTAAGGGTAAACAACATAAGTCATCCTTTAAAACCATTAATGATATTTCTACAAGTAGGTGTTTACAACTTATTCATATGGATTTATTTCGGCCTATTAGGACTATGAGCTTGGGTGGTAAATCTTATGCTTTTGTACTTGTTGATGATTTTTCTAGATTTACTTGGGTTCTATTTTTAAGTACTAAAGATGAGGCTTTAGAAAAATTCATCACATTTTCAAAATTAACCCAAAATGATCTTGAACTTAGAATTTCTCATATAAGAAGTGATCATGGAACCGAATTTCAAAATCTAGGGTTTGAAGAGTTTTTAAATGAAAATGATATTAGCCAAAAAAATTCGGCTCCTTGAACTCCTCAACAAAATGGGGTAGTTGAGAGGAAAATAGAACTTTACAAGAAATGGCTAGAACCATGCTTTGAGAAAACAATTTACCTAAATATTTTTGGGTGGAAGCCACAAACACCGCTTGCTACATTGTAAACCGAGTAATGATTAGGCCACTTTTAAAGAAAACACCTTATGAGATTTTAAAATCTAAAAAGCCTAACATTAGCTACTTTCATCCATTTGGTTGCAAGTGTTTTGTTTTAAATAATGGAAAAAACAACTTAGGTAAATTTGATGCAAAAAAGTGATGAAGCTATTTTCATAGGATATTCTTTAACCTCTAAAGCCAATCGTGTATTTAACAAGAGAACTTTAGTAGTAGAAGAATCTATACATGTTGTATTCGATGATAACCTCCTTCCAAGGAAGGATTCTTGTGACGATGATGATGTAGGAATCATTAATGCCTTTGATGGAGGACAAACTTCAAAGGAGGGTGAGATTCCAACAAAAGAAGAGGATACACAAGATCCACCTCTTGAAGCCTTGAAGGACTTGGCTCTTGAGGAAAAGGAAACGAGCTACCCAAGGGAGTTCAACTATGTCAAAGGTGGTGAAATCTTGGGTGATCCATCCAAGGGGGTAACCACTAGATTTTTTCTTAAACTTATGAACTATGTTGCATTTATTTCATGCATAGAGCCTAAGAATATAAAAGAAGCATTAAAAGATGACTTTTGGATTATGGCTATGCAAGAAGAGTTAAATCAATTTGAGAGAAGTAATGTTTGGACATTAGTTGATAGGCCTAGTAATCAATCTACTATAGGAACTAAATGGGTCTTTAGGAACAAACTAGATGAGAGTGGTAACATTGTGAGAAATAAAGCTAGACTAGTAGCACAAGGTTACACTCAAGAAGAGGGAACAAATTTTGATAAAACCTATGAACCCGTAGCTAGAATAGAAGCCATTAGGATGTTGCTTGCATATGCATGTTATCATGATTTCAAGCTTTTTCAAATGGATGTTAAAAGCGTATTTTTAAATGGTTTTATAAATGAGGAAGTGTATGTGTAACAACCACCGGGTTTTGAAGACTCAAAATTTCCAAATCATGTTTTCAAACTTACTAAAGCTCTCTATAGTTTAAAACAAGCTCCTAGAGCTTGATAAGAAAGACTTTCAAACTTTTTGATTGAAAAAGGTAAGGTGGACACTACACTTTTCATAAAAAGGTATAAAAATGACATCTTAGTACTACAAATTTATGTTGATGATATTATTTTTGGTTCTACTAACGAATGTCATTGCAAAGAGTTTGCTAAGCTAATGCAAGGTGAATTCGAGATGAGCATGATAGGGGAGCTCTCATTCTTTTTGGGACTCCAAATCAAACAAAGGAAGGATGACACCTTCATCAATCAAGCAAAGTACATCAAGGATATGCTCAAGAAGTTTGGCTTGGAGAATGCAAAGCCTCAAGCCACACCTATGAGCTCATCTACAAAGCTTGAAAAATATGAAGGAGGTAAGTGTGTTGACTCTAAGCTTTACCGTTCTATGATTAGATCATTGCTTTACCTTACCGTAAGTAGACCAGATATCTTGTTTAGTGTTTGCTTGTGTGCTAGGTTTCAAGCTAGTTCTAGAGATTCTCATCTTATAGCCGTTAAGAGAATCTTTAGGTACCTTAGAGATACTCCTTGTTTAGGTCTTTGGTACCCTAGAGACTCCACCTTCAACCTTCATGCTTATTCGGATGCGGATTATGGGGGATGTAAAATCGATAGGAATAGTACTTCGGGAACATGTCAATTCTTAGGTAGTATGCTCATATCTTGGTTCTCTAAGAAACAAAATAGTGTAGCCTTATCTACCACCGAAGCCGAGTACATATCCTTAGGGAGTTGTTGTGCTCAAGTCCTTTGGATGAAGCAACAACTCTTAGATTATGGTATTAAATTTGAAACCATACCCCTTAAGTGTGATAACACTAGTGCCATATGCTTGACTAAAAATCCCATCCAACAGTCTAGAACAAACATATAGAGATAAGGCATCATTTCATTAGAGATCATGTCCTTAAGGAAGATGTTGTTATAGAGTACGTTGACACCTTAAACCAACTAGCGAACATCTTTACAAAGCCTTTAGATAAAGAGCGTTTTTGGTTCCTTATGAGAGAGTTAGGTCTAACTAGCCTTCCTTGACCCTTTAGGACTCTTTTTGAAGTTAAAATAGCTTGATCTTGTGAAATTGCATGTTAATGTGTTGTAGCTCTTGAAAATATACATGCTTATAGCTAGGGGGTGTATGATTCTGTTAAAATATGCTTAGAACTGCTCATTCATCATTTGCATTCATTTAGGAGATGCTAGAATCAAGCTTTTGGTTGTTCTTCAAGCCTAAAATGTATTTCTGGGCATAGGGTATCGATACGGCCTTAAGCGTATCGATACGAGTACTGTATTAGATTCCCAGACTTCATTTTGCCTAAAACGGGTATCGATACGGTTAAACCCGTTTCGATACGAGCAATAATCGTTTTGATACAGATTGCATCTGTTTCGATACGATCCTTCAACGGGCATTTTAAATTGAATTACATTTTTACCCCCGTATCGATACACCCTTAGGCGTATCAATACGCGATTGCGCAGACAGCTATCAAGTGGCATTTAAGATTTCAACTTTTACCAAAATTGAATTTTCTCAAAACCCTAGAAACCCTAGCCGTTTGCACTCTATAAATAGCCTTTCTTTCCTTCATATTTTCACACCACAACTCAAAATCTCTAGAGGGTTTTCAAAATCAAGCAAAGCTCTTAAGCTTTTCATCAATTGGGTGCTAAGCTCTTCTCTCATTCCTCTCTAATCAATATCAAGGTAAAACTCTTTCTTTTTCTTTTTCTTTTATTTTTCGTTTCAAATTTTCTTTTCTTTTATTTTTGTTTTGTCTTCTCAAACCAAAATCTCTTTTCAAATTTTTTTCTTTATAATTTTTTTAACCTTGATTATTGGTTTTCAATGAGTTGAATGAGGAAAATTTAATGCGTACATTGTTTTATCTAGTTCATGGCACCTCCTAAAAAGAAAACACGCACTAGTGAAGCCGGTGAAGGATCCAATACCAGAGGTGGTGCTCGTCCAAATCTCACTCATATCTATCAATAATCTTTTCAATCCCCCGGAGCTCTCACCTATTTTCGCCAATTTCAAAACTATAAGATTCGTCTGGAGAGGGTAATCTCTGTTCCTTTTCTTAACTCAGAGCGCTTCAAATTTGAATATCTACCTTTGCTCCAAGAATGGAAGTTTATGGATTTTCTCACTATTCTCGGATTTTACTTTCGGATTTTAGTTTTGATCTTTTATGTTAATGTCAAATGTTGTGCCAATCGAGATGGTGTTGTTACGGTCGTTAATTCTCATCTTATGGGTAAAAAGATCACTATAGATGTTGAATCTATTTGTGATGTGTTCAAGTTAGAGGATGAAGGCTATGATGATGAGAATGCCCTTGGCCAAGTTCTAAGTGGTTCCGTCACCGCCCTAAATGCTCAGGATCGGATCCTCCATTTGATGGTTTGTTGGTGGTTTAGGCCCTCGGGAGGGAAGTATTCCACTATCCGCCAAGTGGATGATTTTTGGATTCGATGCTTCCGTGAGAGAAAACGTCTGAACCTTGCTCGTATTATGTTTGCGGAGATTGTCTATCTCGCGCAACATCGCCACCCCACACTTGTCACTTCCTTCACAAATGGCACTGCCATAAGTTACTTCTTCCAAAAAAGGAGATTGATTACTCGCATGACTACCCAACTCCCCTCACCGATCCTATCGATGAACGATCTCTTGCAAGGGGTAAGTTCCATTACTTTAATGGTAATTGGCTTCGTCTATCCGAGCTCCCTAGTGAGGCCGCGGAACAATTTGCTAATCCTCAAGTTGAACAAGTTCCTCAAGCTCCTCCTCCACCTTCTGTGGGCTCCCTCATGACTTATCTCAATGAGCAATTCACGGGTTTACGCACGGGAATGGCTTCAATCGATCAAGTTATGAATTCAGGATTTACCGCTATTGAAACAAGGTTTACAAGCCTTGAAGATCGGATGAAGAACGTGAAGACTCGACTCACTTCGCTTGAAGGCGGTCACAACTCAATGAATATCTCTCTCACCGTTTCCATGACGAGTGACGTCAAACTATGAGGAATGATGATCCAATTGAGGAAGTTGATGAAGATGATGAAGAAGGTGATGGAGATGCATAGTATCCTATCTTTGCATACCATTCATATCATTTAGGATATTTCTTTTATGCACCTTTGATTTATGTTTTTAGAATTAAGTTTGAATTATTCTAAAACCTATGCTTTGATTTTCTGTTATTTGGATTTTAAGTTGATGTTATCTTTTATTTGAACTTAATAATATTATGTTGCTTGCTTATTTATACCTTTTGTCTATTTATGCACTTTACATTATGTCTCAATTCTTTTTGATCTAACAAAAAGGGGGAGAGGGAAGCTCACAACACTTAAAAAGTTTGATTTTCAAACTTAAAAGTTACCTAGCTAATATTAAGGGGGAGTTATTTTGCAAAGTTTTTCAAAGTATCAAAAATTTCAAGTTTTGGTTTTGTTATATCAAAAAGGGGGAGATTGTAAAACCTATGTTTGATTTTGATATAACTAAGTATGTTAAGGACTAAATTGAAAACTTGAAATAGATTTCTAAGTCCCTTAAATGATTTATAAATCACCAACACTTTAAACTGATTTGAAAAACTCAAACTCCAAATATTTTCTAAGTGTTCCAAGGCCAAAGTATTGAAAATCGTCCAGGTGTATCGATACGCCTCCAGCCGTATCGATACCTTTTTCACAAAGTTGGCTACTGGAAAGACGCATTTCGATACGCTCTTTACCGTATCGAAACATATTCTATCTGTATCGATACGCCCCTCTGTAAAAACTGAAGGAGTTTGAATGGTGTACCGATACGGCTTAACCCGTATCGATACGGTTTTAACGGATTTTTTAATTCGAAGAGGTTTAAATGTTTTTGACCGTTGGTGTCAGTCGTTAGGTAACTAACATTTAAAGTGGTAGTTGTCCCGTATCGATACGGTGTTACCCGTATCAAAACGGAAACTTCCAGTGAGCTAAGTTGAGAAAAAGGTATCGATACGGTCTCTTCCACATCGAAACGTTCCTTGTCTCGTACTGATACGCTTACACGCGTTTCGATACGCCCTCTTTATTATGTGCAATGGCTCTTTTTATTTTGAGACAAGTATCGATACGTGTCTTCGTGTACCGATACAAATAGATGTAGAAGTGCATTTATGATGGAAAGAGAGGGCCCCAACGGCTATAATCAATACCCTAATCACCCAAACAGCTAGAATTGATAGAGAAGGTATAAATTGAAGCTCATTGAAGACCAGCAACAACTATTGCATCAAATATAGATAAACATCCAAGCAAAAATCCAACCTCAAGTGTGCCTATTTTCCAATTTCTTGTAAACCCCAAATTGAGTTGTATTCAATTCATATTCTATCTTCAAATTTGGGTTGAGTGTTGTACTTCAAGGGGCAATATTGTATTTGAGAGATATCTTTCTTGCCCAATTTCTTCTTTGTTTATTTGTGAGGGTTTAGTCAAATTTTGGGTAGAAAATTTGACCGGTTGTGTAAAAGTTACATCCTAAGCCTTGAAAAGGGAAGAACAAATTAGTGAATTGTTGCAAATCCTTAGTGGTAGCTAAGGTAGTGGATGTAGAGTTCATTTGGAACTTGAACCACTCTAAATCCTTTGTTCTTCATTTTTAGCTATCCTTTCACTCCAACAAATTTTTAAAATTCCAATTCACCCCATCTTGGTCTTGATCAATCCATTGATCCACTCAACATATAATCTAAAGACTTGTTTTCCATCTTAGGGCAATTGAAACATTTCTCATGAAATTTTTGTTTCTTGAACACGCCGCCTAATTTACAGTTTAAAGTCATTTTTTACTTCCACTATGTTTGTCATGGTAATATTTGTCTTAGCAATATTTACCTCAGTAACATTTGAAGGTGGTAACAATATTTACCTTATCCTCTCTAATCATAGGAGGATCATCCTTCAGATATTTGACCAGATTTATCATGGTCAAATATGTAACATCTTTTGTTGCCACGTTTGAAATTCTTTTCAATGAATTTCACTGATTTTTCCATTGTGTCACATAGACACAATCCAAAACTAAAGTATTATGAGTCTTTAAACGTCGTGAATTTAGTTAAAGACTAAAACCAGAAACGGAAATATAATTTCTAACTTTTGTTAGACAACAGAGATTTAGTAAACTAAACCCCAAAAAATCACACGGTCTTAATAGAAAGAACAATAATAAACAGTGCACCAGGTAGGTAACTTATGAAAGAGAGGTGGTGCACTAATCATGCATTTTCAAATTGTCGTTCAATCACCGTTTATGAGTTTCAATCTCTTATGCTTAAGGAAGTTCTTTTTCCCGCAACGTTAGAATCATACAAGATTCTCACAAAAATAAATTCCTTGATTTATCTTCTTTTCTAAAATTAGAATCAAAACAAAATTCTAATGAGTAATTTATTTCTGTTATATCTTCTGTTAAACAAGAGAGATATCAATCTAACTTAATTATGTTTAATCAACATAAAACAAAAGGAATTAATCATTTGATTTTAATTCCTTTGATTCTTGTTTGGAAGATCAAGTAAACTCGTTAAAACGACGAGAATTAATTCCCGAAACGAATTATGCACGAGATCTTTGTTTCCAAAACAAGTCACGATTTCGCCTAAGTTCTATTCGTCTCTATAAAATCCCTCAAAAGAAATTATTAGTACGAAAATAAAAATCCACAATATTTTCAAAAATATAATTAACAATTATTATCATATTTAATAATAATTATTATTAAGGCCGAAAAATATAAAGTGATAGCACCAAAAATATTACCATAACACATGCACACATGTATTTTATTTTAAGAAACGGCATAAATGGTTTTAATCATACCACATTAATGGTCAAAATTATGTAAAGAAATTCAATATTCCACAAGGGATTCAAGAACCATTAAATAACTTTATTATGGAAAAACATACCAATTAAACGTCTTTTCCACCAAAGTGCAAAACTGTTTTTCCCGTGAAGGAACAATAGGCTGCCATGTAAGAGACACTACACAGCAAAATAAACTTGGAAATCTATAAGTTATTTATGGAAAACTTAGAAACCGAATAAACAAGCAAAAGCTAGGCAAACATGAACTCAATGTCATGTACACAATATTGGCGCATACTCCACACACGCAAGTAAATATTGCTATTCCACTATGTCGATTACGATGTCAACACCTTGTCGTGGTGTAAAATATTTTCTTTCAATGCTAATCTTTTCGATTCGAGTCGAGTTTACAAAATTCGAGTCGAATTTTTTTATTGCAAGTACCATTGAGTTATATCCGCATCCTTTATATGCATTGATTGATCCTAGTTCTACTCACTCTTTTATAAGAACCGTAATACTCAAGAAATACGACATGTCTTCTGAACCAATAGCATCGAGAATCTTTGTAACTAATCATTTAAGAGATTGTATCACCGTGACGGTAGTTTGTAAGAACTGCCCCTTATTGATCCAAGGAATTCCTTTTTCGACCAATTTTTTAGCTTTACCGATCCATGGGTTCGATGTTATCCTAGGTTTAGATTGGCTGAGTGAGCATCAAGCCTGGGTAGATTGTTGCAAGAGGAAGTCGTACCTTCGAGTTATTGGCAAGGAAATCGATGTTTTTATGAATGTGATGAATCATTCATTGTGTGCTTTGACGTTATAAGCGAAAGACGAATCTCAATTATGGGACATTGACATTGTATGTGAATTCTCTGATGTTTTTCCTGACGAACTTCCAGGATTACCCCCAACTCGTGAAGTGGAGTTTAGCATTGAGGTGCAACCTGAGACTACTTCAGTTTCCATTGCACCATATTGTATGGCAGCGGTTGAATTAAAGGAGTTGAAAGCTCAAATTCAAGAATTGTTAAGTAAAGGTTTTATTCAGCCGAGCTCTTCGCCTTGGGGAGCACCAGCTCTATTTGTAAAGAAGAAAGTTGGTTCTATGCGATTGTGTATTGATTACCGAAAGCTGAACAAAGTAACCATCAAGAAAAGGTATCCATTTCCTAGAATATACGACCTATTTGATCAACTAAAGGATGTCTCCATGTTTTCCAAGATTGATATAAGGTCAGGCTACTATCAAATGAGAGTTAAAGAATGTGATGTATCAAAGACTGCTTTCTGTACGAGATATGGACACTACGGATTTTTGGTGATGCCCTTTGGGTTAACCAATGTACCGGTAGCCTTTATGGATTTGATGAATTAGGTCTTTAGACCCTATCTTGATAAATTCGTAGTGGTGTTCATAGATGACATATTAATCTATTCCAAGAATGATGTAGAACACCGAGATCATCTTCGCGTCGTGCTTCAAACCTTACGAGAGAAGCAGTTGTACGTAAAATTCTCTAAGTGTGAGTTTTGGCTCACCGAAGTTGCATTCCTTGGACACATTGTGTCGGCTTCGGGTATCCAAGTGGACCCGAAGAAGATTCAAGCCATCGTGGATTGGCATCCACCGAAGAATATTGGTGAAGTCAGAAGTTTCCTTGGGCTTGCTGGCTATTATAGAAGATTCGTAAAAGGGTTCTCTATGATAGCCGCTCCTTTGACTAAGTTATTGAGGAAAGAAGCTCATTTTATTTGGACCGAGGATCAATAACGAAGTTTCGATCAGTTAAAACAAGTCTTGACTCACGCACCAGTCTTAACCCAACCCGAGTCTGGAAAGGAATACATAGTTTAGTGTGATGCATCGCATCTCAGGTTAGGATGTGTATTGATGCAAGAAGGCAAAGTCATCGCTTATGCTTCGAGACAACTTAAGCCGCACCAAATGAATTACCCTACTCATGACCTTGAGTTGGTTGCAGTTGTCTTTACATTGAAAATGTGGAGACATTATCTCTACAGAGAAAAATGTTATCTCTTCACCGATCATAAAAGCCTTAAGTACCTATTGACCCAAAAAGAATTAAATCTTCGACAACGATGGTGGATGGAACTTCTTAAAGACTACGATCTTGTCATCGATTACCATCCGAGCAAGGCCAACGTTGTAGCTGATGCACTCAGCCGCAAACCTTTGCCTAGAAAGTATTGACAATGAATATAGAGTTATATGAATTGGATGGCACATTGACTCGTTGTGATGTCATTATTTTGTAGCGCTTCGGGCAATTAATTCCCACTTCCGACTTCAGAAGCATCGTTGTCTTGTAGCTGAACTTCAAGTTCAGTCTACCATCATTTCATAAATCAAGGTATTGCAAGAGCAAGACCCTGAGCTTCAATCCATTGTCTCTAAGTTATCCGAAAACCCCAACTTTAGAATTAATTCTAAAAGGCTTTTGTGTTTCCGTGATCGGATCTGTGTACCTAATGATGAATCTCTTCGCATTGACATTCTTTCTGAAGCTCATTCAAGTTTTTTTTCTATTCACCTCGGGTCCGTTAAGATGTATAAGGACCTTCATGAACTCTATTGGTGGTCGGGAATGAAGCATGCCATAGTCGATTACATATCTAAGTGTCTCATGTGCCAACATGTTAAAGCAGAACATTGTGTTCCTACCAGTCTGTTGAAACCCACTGATCCACCACAATGGAAGTGGGAGAAGATTACTATAGATTTTGTTAGTGGCCTACATTTAACTCCCACAAAACATGATGACATATGGGTCATTATAGATCGTTTCACCAAGTCAGCTCATTTTATATCGGTTAGAATGGACTACGGTCTCCCTAAATTGGCTGACTTGTACGACAAGGAAGTAATCCGACTCCACGGAGTACCCAAGTTTATTATCTCCAATTGAGACCCTCGATTTGCATCTCGGTTCTGGAGAACCTTACAAGGAGCTCTGGGCACTAGAGTTAATCTTAGCACATCCTTTCACCCTCAATCTGACGGCCAGTCAGAAAGGGTAATTTAGGTAATTATCGAAAGACTCTTCCATTGAACCCTTGGAAATTTGTATTGTTATTGAACTTTCTTGTACATATCTTGGAAGATATGCTTCGAGCATGCATTATCGACATTGGTGGGACTTGGGAGAAATCCTTACCCCTTGTTGAGTTTACCTACAATAACAGCTATCAGGCTTCAATCCAGATGGCTCCGTATGAGGAAATGTATGGCAAACGATGTCGAACTCCATTATGTTGGTCTGAACTTGGTGAAGGCAAAATGTGGGGCCCTGACTTACTTTGGGAAACTGAAGAACGGGTTACCATCATTCATGATCGCTTGAAAGCTACCTTTGACCGGAAAAAGGCTTATGCTGACCTCAAAAGAAGAGATATTGAATATAAAACCTTTCTTAAAGTATCACCGTGGAAGAAAGTTTTGAGGTTTGGCAAGAAGGGAAAATTGAGTCTTCGATTCATTGGACCCTTTGAAGTCATTGAAAGAGTTGACCTCGTGGCATATCGATTATAGTTGCCATCAGAACTGAGTAAAATTCATGATGTCTTCCATGTGACAATGCTTTGGAAGTACCGTTGTGATCCTTCACACATTATCGAACCTAAATTTGTGGAAATT
The DNA here is from genome assembly GCA_958450335.1 of Hibiscus tridactylites. Lineage (NCBI taxonomy): Eukaryota > Viridiplantae > Streptophyta > Magnoliopsida > Malvales > Malvaceae > Hibiscus > Hibiscus tridactylites. Next base: position 53,455,013 of record OY288282.1, read on the forward strand.
CAACCAAATTTGTCCTACGAAGAAGAACCAGTCCAGATTCTTGCAAAGGAAGTCAAGAGACTTCGCAAAAAATTTGTGTCGTTAGTTAAAATGCTCTAGAAGAGCCCAGCCATTGAAGAGGCTACATGGGAACCAGAGGAGACCATGAGGAAGAAATATCCACACCACTTCAGTTCAGGTAAAATTCGAGGACGAATTTTTCTTAAGGGGGAGAGTTGCAACACCCCTAAAACCGGTCTAGTCGGAATTAGGTTCGTTGATCAGAAATCTCACAACGATAAAGTTTAAATATTGTATCGACTTGTTAATTAATTGATATTGAACTCTAATTGAGTTAAATTATTGTCATTGGACCCTATCGAATAATATCGAAACTTAATTCATGACTAAATTGAGGAAATTGTAAGTTTGAGGGCAAAATCATAATGTATTAGGAGTTGGGGGACTAATCTTACGATTAACCCCTCCTTAATTAAAATCCCACCTACGTGGAATAATCTGAGAGCTTTTCTTCATATGATGGAAAGCTAAATTCCCTAAGGATAGATAAACAAAGAAATGAGCGTAGGAAAGCTACCCGAGACATGTTGAAGCAAACACCTCAAATTAGCCATCATCTTCTTCTTCACCTAAGCAAGAACATCCATTGGAGCTAGCTTCAAGCTTTGTTTTTCCTTCGTTCTATTGTTAACGAATCATTGCTAGTGATCGGGTAAGCAATTCCCCTCAAACTATTATCAGAAATCCATGGTGTTTATGAGAATAATCTCAAGTTAGGTTTTGGCCATCCATGGAAATTCTTGATTAATAACTAGGTTGAGTTTAGATATCGATTTTTGATATTGTTAAATTGATTACGATATCGTGATGTTGTTTTTAACAAACTAATATTGATTTTCTAGCTCAAGAAGTGGAGAGAGAGATTTCGCCATCTCCATCGAAAGCTAGAAATAAGGGCGTTGTCATCCGAGAGTGTAAAACCTATGTTTGATTTTGATATAACAAAGTATGTTAAGGATTAAATTGAAAACTTGAAATAGATTTCTAAGTCCCTCAAATGATTTCTAAATCACCAAGGATTTAATCTGATTTGAAAAACTCAAACTCCAAATATTTTCTAAGTGTTCCAAGGCCAAAGTATTGAAAAATGTCCAGGCGTATCGATACGCTTCCAGTCATATTGATGCCTTTTTTTACAAAGTTGGCTACTGGAAAGATGTGTTTCGATACGCCCCTCACCGTATCAAAGTAGCGTATCAAAGCAGATTGAATCTGTATCGATACGCCCCCTCTGTAAAACTAAAGGAGTTTGAATAGCGTACCGATACGGTTCCACCCGTATCGATACAAATTTAATGGAATTTTAAATTCGAAAAGCTTTTAATGTTTTCGACCGTTGATGTCAGTTGCTAGGTAACTGAAATTTAAAGTGGTGGTTGTCTCGTACCGATACGCTCCTAGCCGTATCGATACGGAAACTTCCAGTGAGCTCAGTTGAAAAAATGTATCAATACGGTTGTTCCCCGTATCGAAACGGTCTCTGTCCCGTACCGATACGCATACCTGCGTATCGATACGCCCTCTTGTTGTTGTGCAACGACTCTTTCTGTTTTGAGAAAGGTATCGATACAGGTCCTCGTGTACCGATACATTAAGTTGTAGAAGTGCATTTATGGTGGAAAGAGAGGGTCCCAACGGCTATAATCAATACCCTAACCACCCAAACGGCTAGAATTAATAGAGAATGTATAAATTGAAGCTAATTGAAGACCAGAAACAACAATTGCATCGAAGATAAACATCCTAGCAAAAATCCAAGCTCAAAGTGCTTATTTTCCAATCTCTTGTAAAACCCCAAATTATGTAGTGTTCAATTCTGATCTTGTTATCAAATTTGGGTTGAGTGTTTGTACGTAAAGGGGCGATCTTGTATTAAGAGATATCTTTCTTGCCTTTAATTATTCTTTGTACTCTTGTGAGGGTTTGGTCAAATTTTGGGTAGAAAATTTGACCGGTATTGTAAAGGTTACCTTCTATGCCTTGAAAAGGGGAAGAACAATTAGTGGATTGTGGGAAATCCTTAGTGGTAGCTAAGGTAGTGGGTGTAGAGTTCATTTGGAACTTGAACCACTATAAAATTCCTTGTTCTTCATTTTTAGCCATTCCATTTACTCCAACAATTTTAAAAAACCTAATTCACCCCCTCTTGGCTTTGATCAATCCATTGATCCACTCAACAATTGGTATGAGAGCCTACTTCTTTGAAGGATTAACAACCACAAGAGGAGTTCCTAGGAAGAGTGCGATCATCCCAAAATCAAGCCATGGCATCTACCTCCGAGTCAAGCATGTATGAGTCTCAATCGACCACCAAACTGCCCTTCTTCAACGGTGATAACTATCCCTTTTAGAAGAACCAGATGCGCCTCTTCATTAAATCCAACAATTATCTAGTGTGGGATGTCAATGACGATGGTCCTTATATTCCGATGAAGAGAGACGACGAATGATGATTGGTGCTAAAGAAGAAACATGAGATGAGTGAAGAAGAGAGAAAGAAGATTCAAATCAATGATAAAGCTCTTCACATGTTATTTTGCTCTTTCAGTCCCGACATCTACTCCAAAGTTTCCTCCATCGAAAGTGCCAAGGAAGTGTGGGATACACTTGAGACCACTTATGAAGGAACGAGTGATGTGAAGGAGACAAAGATTGGAATTCTCAATCTTAGTTATGAGAATTTCAAAATGGAGCCCGACGAAACCATGTCAAAGATGTTTGATCGTTTCTCAACTATCTTCATCGGGCTAAAAGGTTTTGGAGAGATAATCCCAGAACACAAACTAGTCCAGAAGCTACTCTACTCACTTCCCGAGTCTTGGGATGGGAAGAGAACCGCCATTATTGAGGCCAAGAATTTGAAGACACTCAAGCTTGATGAGCTAGTGGGTTCTCTCCTAACTCACGAGATAATGAAGCAAGGAAGGGAAGATGAAAAGAAAAAGGAAGAGATAAGAGTAGAGAAGCTAGAGGTAGAAAAGAAGAAGAAGATAGGAGTGGCTCTCAAAGCTTCGCTACATGAGGAGAGCACTTTTAGTGAGGAGGAAGACCTAGAAGAATTGGCTATGATAGCCAAAAGGTTCTCACGGTTTATGAGGTCCAACCGAGGAAGGAAGATTCAAAGAAAATGGATTTCAAAACCAAAAACAAAGAAGAAGAGAGGGATCAAATCATTTGCTTCGAGTGCAAAAAACCGGGTCACATTCGTTCGGAGTGACCTCAACTCAAGAAGAAGGGCTTTGAGAAGAAGAAGAAGCTCAAAGCCAAGCTTACTACTTGGAGTGACGAGGAGTCATCCGAGGATGGGGAACACGAAGTGGCCAACCTTTGCCTCATGGCACTTGAGGAGGATTCCTCCATGGTAACCTCTAACTCATCATCTTTTGATTTTACATTTGACAAATTGCATGATGTTTATGATGAGTTACAAGAGGTATATGATGAGTTAGTTGAGAAATATAAAGAGTCGGTCATAAGAAATAAAAGGTTATTTCTGAATTAAATGCTAAAAATGACTCACTTTCTCAAGCTAACTTAAAATTTGAGAAAATGATTTAGGTTTACAAGATGAACTTAAATTCTTTCTAGATGAAAACGTAGACCTAAATAATCTTATTTCTCAATGCAATAGTGAACACCAAAAGGTGTTAGATGAGCTTAACAAGCTCAAGGAGTCTTTCAAAAATGTTGGTAATGTGAAACATGAAAAATGTGAATCATCTAAAACAAACAAACCTAGGAGAAAGACATATAACTACAAACAAAGTGGCTTCCATAGACATAATAGAACTAAGAAAATTAGAAGTGTATGGGTTCCTAAGGAACTCGTCAAGTCTAATAATGTTGATGCTACGTCACCTTGGATTCCTAAGGGAACCAAGCTTTTGGGAGCTAACACTCTTGGACCCAAAATGATTTGGGTACCAAAAACCAAAGCTTAATATCTTTGTTTGTAGGGGGAGCATTGCTACAAGGCCAAAGCACAAAGTCAAAATTCATGGTACCTTGATAGTGGATGCTCGAGGCACATGACCGGAGACAAAATTCGATTCATGGACTTAAAGCCAAAAAGTTGAGGAGTAGTGACATTTGGTGACAACTCCAAAGGCCACATTAAAGGTATTGGATCCATAGGTAACTACTCTACTATTCTCATTGAAAATGTTTTATATGTCGATGGTCTAAAACATAATTTATTGAGCATTAGTCAATTATGTGACAAAGTGTTTAATGTCTTATTTAATAAAAATGGGTGCAAAATTGTTGACATTAAATCAAATAATATAATGCTCATTGGTCAGCGCATAGGTAATATATACATGGTGTATTTAGATGACATTCATACATCCCATGCATGTTTTGTGGCACAAAATGAAAATGATGCATGGCTATGGCATAGGAAACTAGGACATGCTAGCATTAGTGTTTTAGAAAAAATTAGTTTTCCTAAATCTAGTTAGAGATTTGCCCAAAATTAAGTTCTCAAATGACAAATTTTGTGATGCATGCTCTAAGTGTAAACAACATAAATCATCCTTTAAATCCATTAATGGTGTTTCTACAAGTAGGTATTTACAACTTATTCACCTGTATTTATTTGGTCCTATTAGAACTATGAGCTTGGGTGGTAAATCGTATGCATTTGTACTTGTTGATGACTATTCTAGATTTACTTGGGTTCTGTTCTTAAGTACTAAAGATGAGGCTTTAGAAAAATTCATCACATTTTCAAAATTAACTCAAAATGATCTTGAACTTAAAATTTCTCATATTAGAAGTGATCATGGAACTAAATTTCAAAATCTTGGTTTTGAAGAGTTTTCAAATGAAAATGGTATTAGCCACAATTTTTCGGCTCCTCAAACTCCTCAACAAAATGGGATAGTTGAGAGGAAAAATGGGACTTTACAAGAAATGGCTAGAACCATGCTTTGTGAAAACAATTTACCTAAATATTTTTGGGCGGAAGCCACAAACACCGCTTGCTACATTGTAAATCGAGTAATGATTAGGCCATTTTTAAAAGAAAACATCATATGATATTTTAAAATCTAAAAATCCTAACATTAGCTATTTTCATCCATTTGGTTGCAAGTGTTTTGTTTTAAACAATGGAAAAGATAACTTAGGTAAATTTGATGCTAAAAGTGATGAAGCTATTTTCTTAGGTTATTCCTTAAACTCTAAAGCCTATCGTGTATTTAATAAGAGAACTTTAGTAGTAGAAGAGTCTATGCATGTTGTATTCGATGATAACTCCTTCCGGAGGAAGGATTCTTGTGATGATGATGATGTAGGAATCCTTGATGCCTTTGATGGAGAACAAACATCAAAGGAGGATGAGATTCCAACAAAAGAGGAGGATACACAAGATCCACCTCTTGAAGCCTTGAAGGACTTGGCTCTTGAGGAAAAAGAAGTGAGCTACCCAAGGGAGTACAACTATGTCAAAGGTGGTGAAATCTTGGGTGATCCATCCAAGGGGGTAACTATTATATCTTCTCTTAAACTCATGAATCATGTTTCTTTTATCTCACGCATAGAGCCTAAGAACATTAAAGAATCATTAAAAGATGACTTTTGGATTATGGCTATGCAAGAAGAGTTAAATCAATTTGAGAGAAGTAATGTTTGGACATTAGTTGAAAGGCCTAGTAATCAATCTACTATAGGAACTAAATGGGTATTTAGGAACAAACTAGATGAGAGTGGTAACATTGTGAGAAATAAAGCTAGATTAGTTGCTCAAGGTTACACTCAAGAAGAGGGAATAGATTTTGATAAAACCTATGCACCCGTAGCTAGACTGGAGGCTATTAGGATGTTGCTTGCATATACATGTTATCATGATTTCAAGCTTTTTCAAATGGATGTTAAAAGCGCATTTTTAAACGATTTAATAAATGAGGAAGTGTATGTGGAACAACCGCCGGGTTTTGAAGATTCAAAATTTCCAAATCATGTTTTCAAACTAACTAAGGCACTTTATGGTTTAAAACAAGCTCCTACAGCTTGGTACGAAAGACTTTCAAACTTTTTAATTGAAAAATGTTTTGAAAAAGGTAAGTTGGACACTACACTCTTCATAAAAAGGTATAAAAATGGCATCTTAGCAGTACAAATATATGTTGATGATATTATTTTTGGATCTACTAATGAGTGTCATTACAAAGAGTTTGCTAAGTTAATGCAAGGTGAATACGAGATGAGCGTGATGGGGGAGCTCTCATTCTTTTTGATACTCCAAATCAAGCAAAGGAAGGATGACACCTTCATCAATCAAGCAAAGTACATCAAGGATATGCTCAAGAAGTTTGTCTTGGAGAATGCAAAGCCTCAAGCCACACCAATTAGCTCATCTACAAAGCTTGACAAAGATGAAGTAGGTAAGTGTGTTGACTCTAAGCTTTATCGCTCTATGATTGGATCTTTGCTTTACCTTACCGCAAGTAGATCGTATATTTTGTTTAGTGTTTGCTTGTGTGCTAGGTTTCAAGCTAGTCCTAGAGAGTCTCACCTTATAGCTGTTAAGAGAATCTTTAGGTACCTTAGAGATACTCCTTGTTTAGGTCTTTGGTACCCTAGAGACTCAACCTTCAACCTTCATGCTTATTCGATAGGAAGAGTACTTCGGGAACATGTCAATTCTTAGGTAGTATGCTCATATCATGGTTCTCTAAGAAACAAAATAGTGTAGCTCTATTTACCACCGAAGTTGAGTACATATCCTTAGGGAGTTGTTGTGCTCAAGTCCTTTGGATGAAGCAACAACTCTTAGATTATGGTATTAAAGTTGAAACCATACCTTTTAAGTGTGACAACACTAGTGACATATGCTTAACTAAAAATCCCATCCAACACTCTAGAACCAAACATATAGAGATAAGGCATCATTTCATTAGAGATCATGTCCTTAAGGAAGATGTTGTTATAGAGTATGTTGAAATCTTAAACCAACTAGCATATATCTTTACAAAGCCTTTGGATAAAGAGCGTTTTTGGTCCCTTAGGAGAGAGTTAGGTCTAACTAGCCTTTCTTGACCCTTTATGACTCTTTTTGAGGTTAAAATTGTTTGAATTTGTGAAATTGCATGTTTATGTGTTGTTGCTCTTGAAAATATCCATGTTCATAGCTAAGGGGAGTATGCTTCTGTTAGAATATGCTTAGAACTGCTCATACATCAATTGCATTCATTTAGGAGGTGTTAAAATCGAGCCTTTGGTTGTTCTTAAAGCCTAAAATGCATTTATGGGCATAGAGTATTGATACGGCCCTCTACGTATCGATACGAGTACTATATTTGCTTTCTATACTGCATTTTACCTAAAACGGGTATCGATACGGTTAAACTCGTTTCGATACAAGCTAAAAGCGTTTTGATACGGACCTTCGACGAGCATTTCAAGGGAATTACGATTTTACCCTTGTATCGATACACCCTCATGCGTATCTATACTCGATTGCGCAGACAACTCAAAATCTCTTGAAGGTTTTCAAAATCAAGCAAAGCTCTTCAAGCTTTTCATCAATTTGGTGCAAAGTTCTTCTCCCATTCCTCTTTATCAATATCAAGGTAAAAATTTCTCTTTTCTTTTAATTTCATTTGAATTTTGTTCTAAATTTTGTTGTGTTTTGTTTTATCTTCTCAAAAACAAACTTCTTTTCAAACCTTTTATTTTTGTTTTGTTTCTAAAAAAATTTAACAAAAAACCTTGATTATTGATTTTCAATGGGTTGAATGGGAAAGTTAATGCATACATTGTTTTTGATCTTTTCTCTAGTCAATGGCACCTAAAAAGAGAGCACGTACTAGTGAAGCCGATGAAAGTTCTAATGCCAGAGATGGTACTCGCCCGAACCTCACTCTTATCTATCAATAGTGCTTCAAGACTTCCGGAGATCTCACATATTTCCGTCAATTTCAAAACTACAAAATCCGTCCGGAGAGGGTAATTTTCGTTCCTTTTCTCAACTCGGAGCGCTTCCATTTTGTTTACTTACCATTGCTCCAAGAATGGAAATTTATGGATTTTCTACAAATTCCTGGCTTTTTCTTTCGCACATTAGTATTGATTTTCTATGCTAATGCCAAGTGTGTCGTCAATCCATCGGGTGTTGTTACGGGTGTTAATTCCTATCTAATGGGTAAAAAGGTCACCATCAATGTTCAATCTCTTTGTGATGTCATCAAGTTAGAGGATGAAGGTCTTGATGATGAGAATGCTCTTGGCCATGTCCTAAGTGGTCCCATCACCGCTCTTAATGCTCAAGATCGGATCCTACATTTGATGGTTTCTTGGTGGTTTAGGCCCTCGGGAGGAAAATATTCTACTATCCGCCAAGTTGATGATTTTTGGATTCGATGCTTCTGTCAAAGACAACGACCAAATCTTGCTCGAATTGTGTTTGCGGAGATTGTCTATCTCGAGCAACATCGCCACACTACACTCGTCACTTCCTTCACGTATGGCACGACCTTGAGTTATTTCTTCACACAAAAGGAGATAGATTGTTCACATGACTACCCAACTCCCCTCACTGATCCTATCGATGAAAGATCTCTTGCAAGGGGAAAGTTTCATTACTTTAATGGTAGTTGACTTCGTCTATCCGAGCTCCCTAGCGATGTCGTTCCAGAAGAAATTGCTAATCCTCAAGCCGCTCAAGCTTCTCAAGCTCCTCCTCCACCTTCCATGGATGCTCTCATGACTTTTCTAAACGAGCAATTCACAGGTTTGTGCACGGGAATTGCCTCCATGGATCAAGTGATGAATTTAGGGTTTACCGCTATTGACACACACTTAACAAGCCTTGAAAATCGAATGAAGAATGTGGAGACGCGCCTCACTTCCCTTGAAGAAGGTCATAACTCGATGAACATCTCTCTTACCGCTTTTCATGACGAGCGGCGTCAAACTAGGTGGAATGATGATGCAAATGAGAAGGATGATGAAGATGATGAAGATGACGATGGAGATGGAGATGCATAGTAGCTTATCTTTGCATATCATTCATGTCATTTAGGATATTTATTTATGCACTTTGGATTATGTTTTTAGGATTAAGTTTGCATTCTAAAACCTATGCTTTGATTTTCTGTTATTTGGATTTTATGTCGATATTATCTTTCTTTTGAACTTGGTTATCTATATTATGTTGCTTGGTTATTATTTATGCCTTTTGCCTATGTTTATCAATGTCTCTATTTTTTTATCTAACAAAAAGGGGGAGAGGGAACAAGCTCACACTTAAAATTTTGATTTTCAACTTAAAGTTTACCAAGCTAATATTAAGGGGATTATTTTGCAAAGTTTTTCAAAGTGTCAAAATTTTCAAGTTTTGGTTTTGTTATATCAAAAAGGGGGAGATTGTAAAACCTATGTTTGATTTTGATATAACAAAGTATGTTAAGGATTAAATTGAAAACTTGAAATAGATTTCTAAGTCCCTCAAATGATTTATAAATCACCAAGGCTTTAATCTGATTTGAAAAACTCAAACTCCAAATATTTTCTAAGTGTTCCAAGGCCAAAGTATTGAAAAACGTCCAGGCGTATCGATACGCTTCTAGCCATATCGATACCTTTTTTACAAAGTTGGCTACTGGAAAGACGTGTTTCGATACACCCCTCACCATATCAAAACAGCGTATCGAAACAGATTGAATCTGTATCGATAAGCCCCCTCTGTAAAATTAAAGGAGTTTGAATAGCGTACCGATACGGTTCCACCCGTATCAATACGGATTTAATGGAATTTTAAATCCGAAAAGGTTTTAATGTTTTCGACTATTGATATCAGTTGTTAGATAACTGAAATTTAAAGTGGTGGTTGTCCCATACCGATACGCTCCTAGTCGTATCGATACAGAAACTTCTAGTGAGCTCAGTTGAAAAAATTGCATTGATACGGTTGTTCCCCATATCGAAACGGTTCATGTCTCGTACCGATACACTTACCCGCGTATCAATACGCCCTCTTGTTATTGTGCAACGACTCTTTCTGTTTTGAGACAAGTATCGATACAGGTCCTCGCGTACCGATACAGTAAGCTGTAGAAGTGCATTTATGGTGAAAGAGAGGGTCCCAACGGCTATAATCAATACCATAACCACCCAAACGGCTAGAATTAATAGAGAAGGTATAAATTGAAGCTAATTGAAGATCAGCAACAACAATTGCATCAAAGATAAACATCCTAGCAAAAATCCAAACTCAAAGTGCTTATTTTCCAATCTCTTGTAAAACCCCAAATTGTGTAGTGTTCAATTCTGATCTTGTTATCAAATTTGGGTTCAGTGTTTGTACTTAAATGGGCAATCTTGTATTGAGAGATATCTTTCTTGCCTTTAATTCTTCTTTGTACTCTTGTGAGGGTTTGGTCAAATTTTGGGTAGAAAATTTGACCGATATTGTAAAGGTTACCTCCTAAGCCTTGAAAAGCGGAAGAACAATTAGTGGATTGTTGGAAATCCTTAGTGGTAGTTAAGGTAGTGGATGTAGAGTTCATTTGGAACTTGAACCACTCTAAAATTCCTTGTTCTTCATTTTTAGCCATTTCATTTACTCCAACAATTTTTAAAAACCCAATTCACCCCCTCTTGGCTTTGATCAATCCATTGATCCACTCAACAGAGAGCCGTAAGAGCATCGGATATCAAGGTGAGTGTAGTCAAGTCTCGGGATTAGGTGAGGAGCCTTCCCGAACTCATTATTGTTGATTTCGATTAAATAGCTAACATGTCTTTTAAGGAAGTTGCATTGGATTGTTAAACGAATCTATTGGTAAGCATCAGTAAGTTTGGTAATGAACACCAGATATAGTTATTGGCATCACCATCGTGCATTGTTATCGATATAGTTATTGTTATTGAAATATTGTAAATGAACCGTCGGACATTGACATTGACATTGAAATCATGAAATATTGATATTGAAACATGGTTACTAATAATAACATTGAGGTCATTGGTCATCGGAATTATCATTGAATATTGAATATGGATATTGTCATAGAAACCTTGGATTTGAATGGACCTTGGATACAATTGGCATGCCATAGGATTCATGAGCTCAGTGTATGTGTGGACTACGGTCTTAAGGCTACGACCTATATTGATTTGGCGAGGCGGAGGGATGTGTATTGTACTTGGTCATTGGTGAGGCAGAGGGACTAGACCATTTATTGATTTGGCGAGGCGTAGAAATTTGCGTATCCACTATCTTGATTCAATCCAAGGATTAATAATGAATTTGATAGGTTAAATATTGCATATTGGAGCATAACATTGCTATTGTTAAGCATGAGTATACGTACATGAATCACTTATTGATATTTACATTGTATATGACTACCTCACTAGGTAAAGTATGTCTAATGTGTCTCATCTCATGCATTTCAGGTTAAGGAATCGATCGTTGCAGAAGATCAGAAAAGTTGTAGCAAGACAAGTCACTACAAGCCGAAAGTAATGTATTTTACTCTTATAAACTCCTAGGAAGGTGGCAAAGTAGTTGAACTAGTCTTTTGTGTCTATTTTGATATTCTCATATTGTGTATAAGTTGAAATGTTGTTATAGGCCCTAAAATGATTTTTGGTGTGGTTAAAAGTTGGCAAAAATGGCATATATGGCTCACATAGGTGAAAACTTAGTAAACGCATTCGAATGATCATGAAATTTTACATGCCAATAGTTTATAGCATTAAAATGTTGCGTGTAAAGTTTCATTGCATTTGAACATCGTTCGATAGGTCAATTCGATTACAAATCAGCAAAAATCTGTCATTATAGGTCAGACTGTATTAATACGGGGTAATGGCGTATCGATACAGTTAAGAATAATTGAACCTAGGGAACAAGGCGTATCGGTACAGTTTGGAGCTGTATCGAAACATTTTGCCGCTGGAATTCCTTGTTTCGGTACGAGCCTAACCTGTATTGGAACGAGTCAATAGTCAAAGTTAACAAATGTCAACCCGTACCGAAACAAAGCTTACATGTATCGATACGGGGTATGGGCAAAATCAACCCAGGTTGATCATCGTACACCCGTATCGAAATGGCATCTAGGTGTTTCGATACAAGGTTAGTTAAGTTGGTTAAAAGGCATAGATTGAAAATTTACAATGTTCACAAATTAGTCACTAAATTTAGGATGATTCAATTGGATGAGTAAATAAACTCTGAATAGTATGAAAATTCACAGACTTGCTATTATTGTATTGAATTTCATTGTAGTATAATCAATTGCATCGAATGACCTCTAATTTATTATGTTTACAGTTTAGTCCCTAAAACTTGTAATAGTTAAGTATTATTCCTAAATGATTAATTAATGATTCATAATGTATAAATGAGACTAATATTTATATGTGGTAATGTATTAAAGTATAACATTGTTCATGTAGTTTTTATTGATTGAAAATTTATTGCACCTGCATTGTATCGCTTACCGGTGGCACTTTCCGCCCCGGTTCTCAACCGGGCCGGGTAAGGTGTGTTACACGCGCTCCGACCCAATTATTTTTTTTCAAATTAGAACTAAACTAATTGAATGTGTAAATATATAGTAATGAATGCATTATTATGTCAATTTTTGTTAACTACCACGTCATCATTCATTAGATTGTTAACCGCGTTAGACCAATTTGTTATTTTTTTTAAGTCATGAATTATTTTGTAATTTTTCATAGTCAGGGGACTCAACAAAAAGTCCAATGTAGTCGGAGACCTATTTATGTAGTTTAACCAAGAATATAAGAAGGCCGCGTGGCAGAGAATCACCGCCACCAATGCCTCTTCTTTGTGTGTGTGTTTATATGTACAAATGACTGAATGTGAGCTCAATCCTTCTTTCGTTCCCAATTCTCCCCTCCGAAGGTACATCTGTTCATCTTTCTCTCTCGGTACTAATTTCTTTTCTCTTTTTTTCATCAATTTTTTTCTTTTATATTTGTTTTGATTTCTAGTATTCGCTTCCTTTTCATTCCTTTGTGGTAAAATTAATTGATTGCGTTGTTCGCCGATGGAACGGCGTTTTCATCTTTCTTTTCTTCTAATTTCTAATTTCTAATTTCATCTCTGTAATTTTTGTTGTTCTTTTTCCGTTAATTTATGTGCCCTTCGTTTGTTCGCTTGCCTAGAAAAATCTGGAACAGGAAACACCATTAATTACTCTTAATACACCGCTCAACGTAAATAACTTGCATTAATCACGTTTTTATGGACCCCTAAAAAGTTCCTGCATCTTGGTTTATATATATATATATATATATATATATATTACTGAGGATTTTGTAACAGTTTCTGTTGACCTGGTTGACTATTATTTAGGGTTTTGATTATTATATTATTTCCTCAATTACTTTCAATTTGATGTTACTGCAGTTTATCTTACTATTGTTTGCTTGAGACTTGAAAGAGGGTTTCTTAATGGCTTCAAAGCGAATTAACAAGGAGTTGAAGGATTTGCAGAAGGATCCCCCTGCTTCTTGCAGTGCTGGTTTGTTTCTTTGCTTTAGCCACTCTTTCAGTTTGTTTTCTTTCAATCTAGATGGAATTTGGTGAATTTAGATGAAACTCAATGGTTCATATCCCCAGTCCACTACTACATATTTATATGTTTATGTATGTAATATATGCATCTATTGCTTCACCCATTATTTTACAACTGCTTGGTTGTTTATTCAAGATAGTGGAATGGGGATGATTGTTATTGTGTTTAGATTCATACATGGATTTGATTAATTTAATCCAGAAACCCTAGCAATGGCCACTTGCGGTCAGTTTTTAGCTTTTCATTGTAATTAATTGAACATTTTCTTTAAAATAGTGGTGTGTGTATATGCAGGCCCTGTTGCTGATGATATGTTCCACTGGCAAGCAACAATCATGGGCCCATCAGACAGTCCTTTTGCTGGAGGTGTGTTTCTTATTGCCATTCACTTCCCCCCAGACTATCCTTTCAAGCCACCCAAGGTAAAAAAAAAACACTTTACCTGTCTCATCTTTTTATTGATATCTTTTTTATTTTATTTGTTATTCAAAATTTTGCTTCATTTTGGTTTTGATGACTGGTTGTTGGGCTAAAGCTAGATATTGTGTCATTACCCCCATACTAGAAATTTAGACCTTTTCTGAGTTAGCAACTCTAAATAAGCAGAGAACATAGAGAAAATGTGTAGTGCTTGAGAGTGGAAGGAAACTATCTTAGTATACCAAAATAAATGGACCTAATGGTCCATATTTAATTTGGATCCGTGCTTTGTTTTTGTTTCCGTAACATTGGTCCTCTAAATCCTTCCGTCCCTGTGTATATATATAAACTTTTATTGTTCTACTTTTCTGCCATTTCACCAAATACTTGTATAAGTTTTCAAAACCACATTCTTCACCATAATGTTTAAACATACCTTTTCCAACGCAAGCTTTTTCTAAACCAAACTTTCTGCAACAGCTATTCTCTACTAGCCCTAGGTGAATGTTTTGAAATGTATTAGCAAGCTTTTGTTCATGTTGCTGAAACTTCTTGCTGTCATTTTATATCCCTTTGCTTTTGTTTCAATAAATGTATTCTATTACCTGCTAGTTATGCTGTTTTTGGTTTCTGAAGCTGTAATTTATTTCTTGGACTTAATTCGTTGTATTTTATTTTGGCTGATTGTAGGTTTCTTTCCGAACAAAGGTTTTCCATCCTAACATCAATAGCAATGGAAGCATCTGTCTTGACATTCTCAAGGAGCAGTGGAGTCCTGCCCTCACCATATCCAAGGTGTGACACTCTTGATATATCATCATAACCAGACACCATTCCTTTTTTTTTTGTTGCCTTATTTAAGGATTGTGTTGTGTAGGTGCTTTTGTCAATATGCTCACTGTTGACAGATCCAAATCCTGATGATCCTCTGGTGCCGGAGATTGCTCACATGTACAAGACGGATAGAGCCAAGTATGAGAGCACTGCACGCTCATGGACCCAGAAATATGCAATGAATTGAGGGATTAGTAAATAACCTTGGGTGGATGTTAAAACAAGTTTTTGTGGATTTTAAACTTTATAATATAGTATGAGTGTATGACTTTAGAATTTAGATGAATCAATGTTGAATGCTAAATTTGAGTTGAAATTGACGAGTAAGGGATGGTTGGGTTGGGCTGTGTGGATTTAGAAGTTAAAAGTGTGGGGCCTAGCTGTGCCTGTTGGTGTGTTACTCTTGAACAAGATGTGTTCACTAGGGATTTACGTTATAAGGTTATACATATTTGAACTAAAATATAAGAGTAGTTTTGGTAATCCATTTTAAGAGTTCGAAGACTGTTTTTACATAGAAAATAACTTCAAGTTAATGATGATTTTTTAGAGGGCCCACTAAATTTTAACAATTGTATTGAACATACCATTGAATTATAAAATAATACTATTAAATATTGTCTTTTGTTATTATTATACCATTGAACAAACACTTTTGGTATAGTTGCTTTGATGTCTAATATAGGCGTTTTGTTAGTAAAAAAATTAATAAAAAAAACACTACATTTAAGGAGGATTGAACCAAAGAGTTCTAAGATGAAAGGTTTACACCAAACTATCTTAAAGACTTGATATAATTCTAACAAAAATATATATAAATAATACTACAGTTGAACTTAATTTTATTTAGGGTAAACTACAAGAAACACCACTCAACTTTATTTTTGATTCGAACATACCACTGAACTATAATTTGATATTATTATACCACTAAACTTAACTTTTGGTTTCAATGTAAGCACTCGTCTGTTAACTTATAACGGGCCGTTAAATCCAAAACGGCGTCGTTTTGGTTTCTTTTTTTGGAGCCTAAAATAAGCCAAAACTACATCGTTTTGTTAGTAAGGAAAATAAAAAACATTGCATTTTGAAAAGTTTGAACCCAATACCTTTAAGATGAAAGGCTTATATCAAACCACCAAGCCAACTTAAATACTTAATATTATTCTAACGAAAATAATATATAAATAATACTGCAGTTAAACTTAATTTCATTTATCTCATAATATAATTTTATAATATTTATAAT
This sequence comes from Hibiscus tridactylites, assembly GCA_958450335.1. Lineage (NCBI taxonomy): Eukaryota > Viridiplantae > Streptophyta > Magnoliopsida > Malvales > Malvaceae > Hibiscus > Hibiscus tridactylites. The sequence continues at coordinate 53,471,135 of OY288282.1, forward strand.
ATAATTTTATAAATATATTAACTTTATAAATAAATATTATTTATAATATATATATTAATAGATATAATATATATAATTTAACCCAAACCCTAAATCAAATATTAATTAAAACACCAAACCCAAAACCCTAAAAACTAAAAACTCTAAACTATATATTAAATAAAACACCAAACCTAAATCATATATTAACTAAAACCCTAAACCATATAAATAAATCACAAACCCTAAATAATAAACGCTAAACATAATTAAATCATAAATCTCAAACCCAAAATCCTAAAATTAAAATATTGTTTATAATATAAATTAGGATATGTAATATAGGGTTTAGGTTTAGGGTTTAGTTACACATATTGTTTAGGGGTTAGTGTTTAGGATTTATTTATGTATATGGTTTAAGGTTTGAGTTTTGGAGTTTAAGGTTTAATTGTATATATTATATCTATTCATATATATATATATATATATATTATAAATAATATTTATTTATAAATTTAATATATTTATATATATGATTTAGGATTTAGGATTTATTTATATATATGGTTTAGGGTTCATGTTTTTAATTAATATATAGTTTAGGGTTTGTGTTTAGGATTTAGGGTTTAATTATATATATAATATCTATTAATATATATATTATAAATAATATTTATTTATAAAGTTAATATAATTATAAAATTATATTGTAAATATTATAAAATTATATCATGAGATAAATGAAATTAAGTTCAACTGCAGTATTATTTATATATTATTTTCGTTAGAATGATATTAAGTATTTAAGTTGGCTTGGTAGTTTAGTATAAGTCTTTTATAATATATATTAGGATATGTAATATAGGGTTTAGGTTTAGGGTTTAGTTACACATATTGTTTAGGGGTTAGTGTTTAGGATTTATTTATGTATATGGTTTAAGGTTTGAGTTTTGGAGTTTAGGGTTTAATTGTATATATTATATCTATCCATATATATATATATATATATATATATATATATATATATATATATATATATATATATATATTATAAATAATATTTATTTATAAATTTAATATATTTATATATATGATTTAGGATTTAGGATTTATTTATATATATGATTTAGGGTTCATGTTTTTAATTAATATATAGTTTAGGGTTTGTGTTTAGGATTTAGGGTTTAATTGTATATATATAATATCTATTAATATATATATTATAAATAATATTTATTTATATAGTTAATATAATTATAAAATTATATTGTAAATATTATAAAATTATATCATGAGATAAATGAAATTAAGTTCAACTGCAGTATTATTTATATATTATTTTCGTTAGAATGATATTAAGTATTTAAGTTGGCTTGGTAGTTTAGTATAAGTCTTTTATCTTAAAGGTCTTGGGTTCAAGCTTCTTAAAATGCAATGTTTTTTTTATTTTCTTTACTAACAAAATGGTGTTGTTTTGGCCTATCTTAGGCTTCAAAACAACGAAACTAAAACGACCCCGTTTTGGATTTAACGACATGTTATAAGTTAACAGTCGAGTGCTTACATTGAAGCCAAAACTTAAGTTTAGTGGTATAATAGTATCAAATTATAGTTCAGTGGTATGTTCGAGTCAAAGGGTAAAGTTGAGTAGTATTCCATGTAGTTTACCCTTTTATTTATCTCATGATATAATTTTATAATATTTATAATATAATTTTATAAATGTATTAACTTTATAAATAATTATTATTATAATTTATATTATAAGACTAATTTATAATATTATAATTAAACCTTAAACCTTAAATGTCAAACCATAAACTATATATGTAAATAAACCACAAACCGTAAACCATGTATATAAATAAATCTTAAATCATAAACCCTAAACTATATATGTAACTAAACCCTATATATATAACTAAATCCTAAATCATAAACCCTAAAATTAAAATATCAGTTATAATTTATATTACAAATCTTAATATATATTATAAATAATATTTTAATTTTAAAATTTTAGGCTTGAGATTTGTGGTTTAATTATATTTAAGGTTTGGGTTTGTGATTTTAGATTTTATTTTGTAAGAATATGTAAAGATAGAAATAATATCCTAAATGTATCAACCGTATATTTTGTATTTATAATTCCTAACTTTAAAGGATCATATCTTTTCTTCTTTCCTTAGAAATAGTTTATTTCCTAATTTAGAGTTTCTTAAGATAGATACTTTGTATATATGTATGTAAGAGCAGTAAGTAATAAAGTAAGTCTTTCTACAAAGAATTTCTCATTCTTATATGGTATCAACCTAAGTTACGAATTCTCTTTATTCTAAAAAATGGCCGAGACTTCTCCTCTTTCTTCTACTTCTCAGGAAACAATCTCCAACCCAAAAATTGTCTCTAGTTTCGATGATCACTCTGACTCATCCAGCTGATTATTATCTGCCATCGTTTGAATGACAATAACTATCTTGAATGGTCCTAATCTGTTTGAATTTATCTCTTGGGCAGAGAATGTTTGGGATATGTTATTGGTACAACCAAGAAGTCTGATGTGTCTACTTCTGACTTTGCTAAGTGGATACGGGAAGATGCTCAGGTTATGACTTGGCTCATTAATTCTATTGTAACTCCCTCGTCCCGGCCTAGCCACCATATCGAACAAAACGGGTCACACGTGGAAAACCGAAGTGGAACTCGTTAAGGCCTCGTCTCGATTATCAACCCTATTTTTTTCGTTTTTATCTTGTCTATATGCCATGTTTAAACCTATGTAAGAAGGCAAACATCGAAAGAGCAAACACTGATACGAACCAAGCAAAGGGCATAACGGTAAATTAACCTTACCAAAATAGTTTATTAGTCAAGTTTCATGCACACGAGGCAAAACCATCACAAGGATACATATAAACTCATTTATGAAGCATACATGCATTAGGGACTAAAGCGTAACATTTGGAAACCTTTAAAGATGCCCTTTTAACCACTCTGACTACCTGTGTTTCGAAACATGGATGTCTGTTCCGAAACGCGGGCTCTCATTCAAAAGCAACATTAGGCCGTTCAGGAACGTCCCACCTTGGTTCCGAAACGAGAGCCTTCAGTGGAAAACGTATCGAAACGACACCACCTCCGTTCCGATACGGGTGCCCCAAAGGCCTGGCCGTTTCAAAACAATACCAGACATTCCAAAACGCCTGGGCATAGATTGGCCCGAAAATGCATTTTGGCATCCCCAAATGTTCCCAAACTTACCACGAAAGACCACAAACCACATGACAACATATTAAACAAACAATCTAGAGGCACAACACCCTAAAGACAAGCTTCAAACATGCATACACGCAAATATGAATTTCAAACCCCAAAAGCTCACAAGAACACTTTAGTTCAAAAACACCAACAAGTCAAAACACATGGCAATTAACCCAAGGCCATAACAAGCCTCAACATAGCATGGTATCAACATTCAAAACATGTTAGCAACAAAAACAACTACAAAGGAGTTTGGACACCAACTCCCCAAACACAAAAGTCTAGCATTCTCATTGCCTAAGTATTATTACAATCATAAAAACCATAATTTGAGCTAGCAAAGAACTCCAAGACTTCTCCCTTGCCCCGGTTTCCTTCCAAAGCCACTAACGATTTGTATTATTGGAAAAGAGAGTGTAAGCTTAAAAGCTTAGCGAGCGGAGCTTAAAATCACAACAACAACAACAATGCAGTCCAAACATATATTTTAGTTTAAAGACAAAATCATTTAGAAAGGAAATATGATAATCCAAAGGCACAAACAAAATATGGTATGCACATGCACAACCATTTTCGGTGGGACTACACATCACCATTCACAACAACTAGCATGATTTCGGTGGGACTACACATCACCGTACTCATCTACTAGTCACTACCAGTGGGACTACACGTCACCGTAGTCAACAACATACTTTCCACTAACCATCACGTGAGGCTTTGACATCAACTATGACAACACAACAACATTAAAAGGAGATAAAAGCAATTGCATTTCAACCAACAACGTGTATAAACACATACACCGACACTTAACGAAACAAAGCAAGAACAAATAGACTTACACTTGGGTTTGTGTGGCTTGGGTTTAGGTTGGCCCCTAAGGCTCCACCCAAACCCCAAGGAACCTTCTTTGAACGTTTTAAAGCTTCAAAACAATTTCCACTCACCAGCCAACACACAAACGCTATCCAAGACGTTGATTCAAGCCTCCGAACTACCCGAATTTGCGTCCATGAAGCCCACATCTGTTTCATCTACTTTAGGTAATCCAAAACAGAACATTAGGATGCTAATATACTCACAAACATAGCAGCAACTCGAAACTCAACATTCTTGCAACAAAACATATTGATTTGAGCCCAAATTTCACCCAAAACATATTCAATTCAGCCCAAAACTACTTGCAGCCAATCCCAACGAATTTATCATCAAAATTTTATCTTTTAACATCCAAAACATCAACCCAAAGATACCAAACCATCAGCTGTCATTTAGACTCAAAACCCATCCAAAAACTCAAGATTTCCAACTTCCAAAGTTGCCCACAATACCCATTTCGGGTTTCCTATAACAACTCATCATTTCCATGTTATTTTAGAAATAAGACAAAGTTAAAAACACACCTAAACCCAGCCACAACCAACCCCAGCGAAAATTTCATAAACTCTCTTCCACTTCAAACCAAACTTTAAAATCAAAACAAGTTTAAACCATGGGTTTTCGCAAAAATCTTAGTATCTACGACTCAAGGAAGATAAAACCAAGTTAAAGAATCAATTACCTTGAAAAAATCGCTTGGATAGAAAGCTAGGAGCAATGGAATAGTGAAATGGGGTTTTGGGGAGCTTTAACGTGAAAATGGTTTTGGGGAAGGAGATGAGATGAGAATTTTGAAATATTGTATTTTATTTTAATTTAAAATTTATCTCCAAAAACCCATTTTTCCACATTTTACCAAAAGGCCCTTTTTAAATTCCCTTTTTCTCCAAAAACTCTAAAATGGTATATTTTAAATTGTTTCCCCAAGATTAGCTTAACCCGGACCGACTTAACCAAACCCGAGTATCTCTCGGGCCCCAAACTCGGGCGTTACATCTATGGTTTCGAGTATAGTAAAAAAATTCCTTCTTTACCCTTCAACTGCTGAAATCTGGATTGTAGTGAGAGAGACTACTCCAACATTGACAACATTGTCAAATTATATCGAATTGAAGATCAGGCAGCCGCCCTTAAGCAAGATTCCATGCCTGTCACTCTCTACTACAACACCCTGAATGCTTTTTTGCAGCAATTGGACTTGTATGAGAAGTATGAATGGGCAGACCCGAGGGATGTTGCCCTTTATCAGAAAATAACAACTTAGCGTCGGGTTTTTCAATTTCTTCAAGGCTTGAATAAAGACCTTGATGAGGTTTGTGGTAGGATCCTAGCTACAATCCCTCTTCCTTCTATTCGAGAAGCCTTCTCTACAATAAAGAAGGAAGCTAATAGGCGTTCTGTAACGATATCTATGGAGTCCAGTTTTCAATCTGAAGGATCTATGGAGTGTTGGAAACTCCATAGTAAACCAGCTGAGTTGAAATCTAAGGGATCTTGGGATGAAAGATCATCCTCGACCTTTGCTAATGCGGTTACTACTTTTAAAAAAGACCAACTTCCTGATCTTTAGAGGTTGTTTGGCAAGTTTTAAGGTCTTTCTAAGGGTAATTTGGTCATGGCTGCACCCGAAGGTAACATACATCAAGCTCTTTTCTCTGTCAAATTGAATACTGATTGGATACTTGATTCTGGGGCAATTGATCACATGACGGGTTACAAGGCTCTCTTTCATTCTTTTGTCCAATATTGTGGTAAAGCTGTAAAAACTGCATATGGCTCATTGTGCAACTTTGAAGGCCGAGGCAGTGTGGTTATAAATGAACAACTCTTACTTACAAATGTCCTTTTTGTTCCAACTCTTGCTTGCAATCTAATTTCAATTAGTAAGCTCTCTGTGGACATGAAGTGTTCGGTGATTTTTTATGATTTTCACTGTACTTTGTAGGCGCTAAACCCGATGAAAATGATTGGTAAGGCCAGATTGCAAAATGGCCTCTACATCCTTCCATCCAATCCTCCAATCAATGTCTCAAGTTCTTTTGCTGCATTAAGAGAAGTTGATAGAGTTATGCTTTGGCACTTTTGGTTAGGCCATCCAAGTTTTACATATCTTGCAAAATTACTTCCTTCTCTTTTTATGAATAAAAAGTCGAGTACTTTTTCTTGCAAAATTTGTTCACTAGCAAAGCATACAAAAGCTTCATATTCTCCCTCCACTTATAAACCATCTCATCTTTTTTCCTTAATTCATAGTGATATATGGGGCCCTTCTCGGGTGAAGAATACTGATAATTGTCGATGGTTCATAACATTCATTGATGACCACAATAAGATAACTTGACTTATTTAATGAAAGACAAATCCGAAACAGCCAATATTTTTCAAACATTCTATAATATGGTTCTCACTCAATTTGGTTCTAAAATCCAAATTTTCAAATCAGATAATGGCACTGAATTCTTCACTTGGGTAATTTTTTCAGGGAAAATGGTATAGTTCAACTTAGCTCTTGTGTTGCCACACCTCAACAGAATGACATTGTAGAGCGGAAAACCTCCTAGAAATACCATGTTCTCTTCTATTTGCCACTAATGTCCCTAAGTATTTATGCGGGAGGCCTTATTATCAGCCACATACCTAATCAACCGAATGTCTAGTAAGGTTATAAATTTTCAATCACCTCAATCCTTTTTCTTGCACCATTACCCTCACTTCAAACACATTTATTCTATTTTACCTTTAAAAATATTTTGGATTGTTTTTATCAAGAATATTAATTCACATAAGTTCAAGTCGGATCCTAAATCACGTTGGTAGGGTGTTCTTCACTTAAGAAGGGCTATAAGTGTTATCATCCTCCCACTAAGAGTTTCTTTATCACTATGGATGTAACCTTTTTTAGCATGATCCCTATTTTCAACCGCCTACAATTCATGGGGAGCAATTGGACTTTCGACCTTCTCAGGTATCTTCGCCTATTCTTCATTCACCACCTTCACCCTTGCAGCCTTTCCCTACTACTAAATCTAATACACCTGAGATATCTTCAACCTTACCTACCTCTAATAATACCTATCCACTGCCCGATAATACCTCATTGACATCTATTCCGCATCTGATAAATAAAAATACAGCCACTCCTACATCAAGTCCTCCACCAACTACTCCACCTAAACAACTTCGGGTTTATACCAAAAAACATAAACAAATCCCTCAGGCAATTTTGCAATCTGATTCTTGCCGAGAGTTAGATTTGGGTCCAGATGCTGAGACTGAAATGGAAATCAGTAAGTCCCCTTCCTTTGCATTAGATGACTTTCCTATTGCTATTCGAAAGAGGGCTCGATAGTGCACTAAACACCTTATTTAGAGATTTGTTGGTTATGGTTCGCTAGTGTCCTCTTTTCATGCCTTTACAGTTGCACTGAATACAGAACATGTTTCATCCTGAATAGATGAAACACTGATGGATCTAAAATGGCGAAGAGCTGTTGAAGAAGAACTTTGTGCCCTCGAAAAGAATGCTACTTGGACTATGACAGATCTTCCTTAAGGCAAGCGGGCTGTTGGTTGTAAATGGATATTTGCCATAAAGTATAACTCCAATGGCAGTGTTCAGTGGTACAAAGCAAGACTCATGGCTAAAGGTTTTACACAAACCTATGTACTCGATTTCACAGAAACTTTTGCACCAATGGCAAAGCTTAACACAGTCTGGGTACTACTCAATTTAGCTGTAAATTGTGATTGGAAATTAGACCAACTTGATGTGAAAAATGCTTTCCTTAATGAAAAGTTAGAGGAAGAGGTGTATATGAAAATGTCCCCTGACTTGAAGTCTATTGACGACAACAAGAAGGTTTGCAAATTCAACCGGTCATTGTATGAGCTCAAGCAATCTCCAAGAGCTTGGTTCGAACAGTTCACCAAAATTATCTTAACGAATGGTTACAAACAATCTCTTGCCGATCATACCCTTTTTATCAAGAAAACTCCCAATAATCGGCGAACGGTCCTACTTGTCTATGTGGATGACATCATCCTCACTGGTAATGATGAGGATGAGATTAGCAACTTAAAAAAGCTCTTAAATAGGAAATTTGAAACAAAAGACTTGGGGCAGCTACGATATTTCTTAGGCATGGAGGTGGCAAGGTCGAAAAAGGGTCTTGTAATCAATCATAGGAAGTACATCCTTGATTTACTCAACGAAATTGGTTTTCTTGGGTGTAAGCCAACAGATACATCGATGGACACAAACTTGAAGTTTAGCAACGAAGAGGGGTTCATGGTAGATAGAGAGAAGTTCCAACGATTAATTGGGAAGCTAATCTACCTTTCTTTGACAAGGCCCGACATAACTTTTTTTTGTAAATTTGATTAGTCAACATATGACTCATCCAACAGAAAAAACACATGGCATCAGCTAATAGAATTCTGAGGTACTTAAAAAGGACTCTTAGTCACGACCTCGTGTCTAAAAAGACTCAAGAAAAAGTGTTCAAGTCTTCACTGATTTAAGTTGGGCAGGAGACCTCAACGACCGACGATCCCTAGTGGCTATTGTACCTTTGTTTGGGGTAACCTCGTTACTTGGCGAAGCAAGAAACAATTAGTTGTATCCAGAAGCAGTATCGAGGCTGAATTCAGAGCCTTAGCATTGAGAATATGCAAGGGAATGTCGCTCCTTAAGTTACTAAAGGAACTATATCCAAGTCTGGCTAGTTCCTTTGAGGTACCATGTGATGATCAATCAGCAATACAAATTGCCAAGAACCCGGTCTAACATGACAGAACCAAACATGTTGAGATCCGAAAAGGTCAACAACAAGACTGCTACTATATCATACACCTATTTGGTGAATCAACTTGTCGATATTCTTACTAAGGTGCTACCGAAGTCTATTTTTGATGGATTCCTATTGAAACTGGGTATATACAATGCATATTCTCCAGCTTGAGGGGGAGTGTAAAAATATGTAAAGATAGGAATAATATCCTAAGTGTATCAACCATATATTTTGTATTTATAATCCCTAACTTTAAGGGATCATATCTTTTCTTTCTTTCTTTAGGAATAGTTTATTCTCTAATTTAGAGTTTCCTAAGATAGATACTTTGTATATATGTATGTAAGAGCAGTAAGTAATAAAGTAAGTCTTTCTACAGAGAATTTCTCATTCTCATAAATTTTATATATAAGGTTTAGGGTTTGTAGTTTAGTTAGTTACATGTATCGTTTAAGGTTTGTAGTTTAGTTAGTTATATGTGTGGTTTAGGGTTTAGTTGTATTTATTATAAATAATATTTTAATTTTGTAATATAAATTATAAATAGTATTTATTTATAAAGTTAAAATATTTATAAAATTATATTATAAATATTATATCATGAGATAAATGAAACTAAGTTCAACTGCAGTTAGGGGTGTTCAAAAATACCCGGCCCGAACTACACGACTCGTATACCTGCTTACCCGAGTAAAAATTATCGGGTAGTTTTTTAAAAAACACCCGATTTTTCGGGTCGGGTACCCGGCCCGTTAATTTTTTCGGGTATTCGGGTCGGGCCCGGGTCATAAAATACTCATTAGTTGGGTACCCGGCTATTCGATACCTGATATAAATTTTTTATTATTATTTTAGTAAAAGTGTGAAACACACCGTTTTAGGCTTTTAGCCTAACTCATTCACATCCAGGCTTCACTTCAGCTTCTCTCCCTTACTCACGGAGTCACGATCCCCAAACCAAATTCGACACAATCTCTAATTCCTATTTAAAATTCAAATTGCCTCTCGGCTCTCACTATGTCATATTCACTATCCACTCTCCACCAGCGACACCCATCGGCCATCATCAACGACTCGACGATACTCTGCAGTGGCGATGCCCCTTTCTCCGTCAAGGCGTCAACACTCTCTATCCAAGGTAAAACATCATTATTCTTATTTTTTGAAATTATTTAGAGTGAGGAAGTGGAGGTCTTAAGGTTGTTGATAGCAAAAATGCAAGATTGTGTAACATGAAGAAGGTGGATTGTGGTGTGGAATTTGATGGATGGAGTGGAGAAAGGGAAGTTGGAGCCTATAGGGTAATATTTGTTATCAGCAAATATGGTGTTCAAAGTGGAATGGGGAGGCTGTTGAGATTAGACAATCATGGTTAAAATTTTTGAATTTGATTTTTTATGTACACGTGTTGTTGGTTGTTTCATTGTTTGAACTACATTTTCCAATGCAATTCAATTAATTGTGGAAGTTCTTTTGATTTCTGATGCTGCTTCAAAGTTCAAATGCACAACATAATAACAAGAAGAAGAGCATAAAATCAAGTGATTAATTTGTAAGGCTAGTGTTCAGATTGCATATTTTAGTTGGTGGGGAAGAAATACAAAATGATTGTACCGTTAATTTGTAGTGAAAACTTGAATTTTACTTCAAAAGAGAAACAAAGTATTATTACTGTAATAGTATTAATAACATACTTGCATATCAGCAAATTCACGAGGCGAGACCAAGGGAACCTAGCAACCACCTATGAAAAATATTTTTTTCAAGTACCCTATTACCTGGATTAATGAGTACTCGAGTTTTTTGGGTACCCGATTTGCATGGGCCGGGTAACGGGCCGAGGATTCACTACCCGAATTTTCAGTACCCGGAATTTCGGGTACCCAAATTCCCGGATACCCGTTTATGAACACCCCTAACTGTAGTATTATTTATATATTATTTTTGTTAGCATTTTATTAAGTCTTTAAGTAGGCTTGGTGTAAAGCTTTCATCTTTAAGTTTCTTGGTTTAATCCTCATCAAATGTAGTATTTTCTTAATTGTTTAACTAGCAAAACGACTTCATTTTGGCCTATTTTAAGCACCAAAGCAACTATACCAAAACGACGTCATTTTAGATTTAACGGTCTGTTACAGTTTAACGGTCGAGTGATTGGATTAAAAAAAACAAAATTCAATAGTATAATAATAGTAAAAATAATATTTAGTGGTACAATAATATTATTTTATAGTTAAGTGGTATACCGATACAAAGATTAAAATTTAGTGATATTTCGTGTAGGTTATTTTTTTTATTTAGAGACTCTTTATAAGCTTGTCCAGAAGGATAAGATGATTGTTGGAAATTTAGTACGGTGAGCGCCTAAATATAACATGGCGACAAATATCTTTAGGCGCTTTAATCTCATCATAAAAGTTAAATTATTTAAATAATAATAAATATTATATTTGCATATAATCATATCAACCTATTTAAAAAATATTATATTTACATGTGAATAAATATATTTATCATTATTTAATTAATTGATATAGAATTTAAATATAAAATTATAAGACGTGTTCGATCATTTTATAACGGTCTTCAGTTTTTTTATTTAACGACAAATAAAATTATGAAAAGAAAAAACATCCTTATAATAATATTGACTATCAATTATAAAAGTAGTTTTTCAGTATATTTTCAACTGAGTTGAGAATTGATTAATAGATAACATTAGCAATGCGGGTGAAAGGAAACGTTTCATGCCTATCGGATATATACATATGTTGGATGGTAAACGGGCGAGGCGGGTGCAGATAGTCTCTCCCCTATCTCCATATATGACCATGTCCACTTAAAAAAAATTTTATGTCTACCACCTACCCACCACTGACAGCAGGTACAATTTTTAAATATACACCCAGCCACGCGAGTATATTTTCAAATCCATCCTCACACCCACCACCCAATTGAATACCCATTACCCATCTCGTATCCGCCTGACATCAACCATACACATAAAACATAAATTTAAGAACAACCACAAAACATAAATTACAAGCAATATCTTATAAAATTTTAAGATTTATAGAATAGTTTGTGAAATTGCATCTAAATTCATAATGATCCAAATTTATATGGCTGGTAGGATGCATGGTAGACGGGTGCGGGGCGGGTAAGGTCTTAAATCTACCACCTACCCACTACCCGCGGCGGGTATGACTTTTTACATCTACACCTGCTCACTACCTATCAAATTTATATCCATCCCCGACCCAATTGGGGCGGGTACGGAATCCACGAAATTGTACCCGTCTGCCATCCCTATACACATAACTTTTAATTTTTAAGATTTTATGTTAGGGTTTAGGAGTTTAGTGTTTTAAGTTAAAATTTAAGTTCTAAATTACGTAGAAAGTTGTGTAAATCCAACTGTAATCGTAGGTAGAATGAGAAAGAATTGTATTTGAATTTATTAGTCACAAAATTAAATTTTAATAGATGGTTTTAAGTTGGGATTATTTAAAGTATGAAAAGACAAAAAAACTCTTATAATAATGGTAACATCGTAGTCAGATATTTTAATCCTAGTATAAATTATATTTACATTAATATTGTCATGATTTATATTATTTTTATGTTAAAGTTCACTTTTGCTTATGTAGTAGATTTAATTTATCGATTTTGTACTTATGATATTTTTGTATTAATTTAGCCTCTGATGTAGTTCAATTGCATTATCGTTTACCCCTTGACTGACAGAAGCCAGCGTTGACCGTTACACTGGTGATGTGGCAGTTTACGATGACGCGGCAAAGGGTAAAATTGATTTTTCAAGCGAGTTCGTGGGTAAAATTAATTTTTGGTTGAGTTTTTTAAACAAAAAAATGAAAAAAAAAATATTAAAATAACATTAAAAAATAAAAAATAATTTTTTTATTAATATATGACTAAAAATAAAATAAAATAATTAAAAATATCTAAAAATAAGTAAAAATTATAAAATTAAAATATCTAATAAGTTATAAATTATTCAATAATTAAATTTTGAAATATTTATAAAGTATTAAAAAATATAAAAAAATTCATAAAAAAATTTGGACGATTTGGATTTTCTTTCTCTTCAAGAAATTTAAGGAAGAAAGAATCCTAAAATAGGGTTAATGTGATTCTCTCAACCGAACAAAATTTTTTTACCCTCTACATTAAAAAATTAAACTCTACACTCTAGGTCTAATTTCTAAATTACAAATCTTAAAACCCTAAAATTTAAACCCTTTACTTGATTAAATTTATACACATACTTTTATGATTCATACTCACTTTATATTGATAAAATTTTCCATTATGATTTAGGATTTAAAGTTTGCAATTTAGAGCTTAGAATTTTTAGAGTTTGAAATTTAGAAATTAGGATTATAGGGTATAATTTATTTTTAATAGCTTCTGATATTTTAATTTTATAAATTATAAATTAGGATTTTTGAATAATTTATAATTTAATAGCTTCTGATATTTTAATTTTATAATTTTTATTTATTTTTAGATTTATTTTTAATTTTTTTTTATTTTAAGCCATATATTAATAATTTTTTTAAATGTTTTATTATTTTTACATCATTTTATTATTTTAATATATATATTTTAAATTCGTATTTTACTTAAAAATCAATTTTACCCTCGAACTCGCTTGAAAAAATAATTTTGCCCTCTGCCATGTCATCGTAAACTGCCACGTCACCACCATAACGGTCAACGTTGGCTTCTGTCAGTCAAGGGGCAAACGATGATGCAATTGGACTACTTCATGGGATAAATTGATGCGAAAATATCATAGGGCGGAATTGATAAATTGAATCTACTACAAGGGCAAAAGTAACCATTTAGCCTTATTTTTATATTAACATTTATAAATAAAATTATACATGCTTAATTAATAAACACATGTACTAGTTGATAAATTAGAAATTAAAACTGTAAAAAAAGTCTTTTTGAAAAATAATCTAAACTCTTATGAACCAAACAAAAACTTCAATTTGCTCTTTGTGTTACTCTTCTAAACAGTCAACAACGGTTTGCATCAGTGGAAGAGGCCAATTGATTTAATTTTGGTAATTCTGCTTCAATTTCTTTCTTTTTGAGATAGTTAAGTCTATAAATTTAATCAACAAAACTATTAAATTATTTCAATTAGGGCTTATGAGACTTGAACCTATGCAATGTGTGGAGAATTAATGCACTTAAGCCACTCAACCATACATCATATTTAATTTAAATTTTTACAACATATAATTTATATCTTAAAATGTAGTTTATGTAAGAGAAATAGATTAACAAGAAGGGACTCAACCTAGGAATTTGGGAATATAAAGGCATGTCTAAATTATTGATCCAATTCCACCCATTGATTTATAATTGACAATATTTTACATATATTTTCGATTGTAATTAACGCGAAATGTAAAATAAAAATTTGATCATTGTTGTCACATTAAATGCCTAATAGCACAAAAAAAATAGTACTACGGAGGTTAACTGTGCCATTTAATTAACTGTTAAAAAGGTTAATGAATTTTATTAGTCGTAACATAATCATCAGGAAACGGTAATCATTATTAACGGTTCGATTACAAATTAACGTACATCCTATTATATTTTTTGACATGTTCACTTCTTTTTTTAGGAATAATAAAATTATCATTTCGATAATTATTATATTATAAGAGGGTCTCGAGATTCACGTAATCAATCTTGTGAACAAAATATATAAAAAAATAACTTAATAACGGTTAACCTATAAGTTAACTATTAACCGCCATTTTTAACGATTTGATTAACTGAAATTCTTTTAACTTTAACAGTTTAATTAATTAACCTATAAAATGTTATAGTTATATAGTTAACAATTACGATTAACCATTACAATTTAATATCCACACCCATACATATCACAAATATGAAAATCAGTTTGAAAAAAAATGTGTTAAACCACAAATGTTATTGTCAGTGTTGTGTTGTATCCATCTCCAAGGGTCCATCCAAGAAATAGGCATGAGGTGGGGGCCATGCCATTATTTACCCAATCTGAGTGTCTGCATCATCCACTGATTCCTACTGATATATATTTATCGTCTGGTAAATTATAAGGAAATGGTGACCACAATCACATGAGATGAGGCAGCAGGCAGAATGAACTTTAACGATATGTCCCTCTGTTCCCATGTTGACTACACATCAACCCTCTGCTCTGCTCTTCCCTTTGACCCTTCTTCAATGCACACACAAATTCTTCAAACCATGCAATTCCAAGCACAACAGGTTGTGAATTCTTTGGCCCTTTCCTCTCCCTACCTTTGCCACTTGCTGCACCTCTCATAGTTGCCTTACCTCTAGTAATGGGCACATATAAGGTCGGGTTTTTGGTCGATCCGAACCTTACTTGACATGATCTATAAAAAAAAAATCAATTTTAGAGACTTAATTGTAAAAATATTAGTTATAGGGACCAAATTGTAAATAAAAAATTAATTTTAAAGACCTAATTGTAAAAAATATAAAGAGAGATCATTATTATAAATATCCCTAAAATATAAGAAAAAATTATACTATTAGTTGCAGGTTGGGTCGAATATCTTTCGTCATAAACCCGAACTCGACCCAACCCAAACCCGGTTTTTTTTACAAAAATAATTCTAACCCAGTCTAGTCGGGCAGATCCGATTGGTGACTACAGTGACTAATGTTGAAATATTTATCGAAGGCGAACATTTTAGTCACCTTCTAATTATAATTTATATATGGATAGATACAAATAAAATTACAGACAAAAAATTCCTACCTTAAATAAAATGGGGATATATATATCTATATACCATCCCATGTTCAAATAATTCTGAGTATGACTTGATTTTGATTTTGGAATGTCTTGAATTTAGATGGTTTTAAATTGGATCCTTATGTTTCTTTGGGGGTGTGGAAAACAAGACTAAAGTACATGATAAATGGTGCGTGGATTTCCCAAGGTGACCAAACCAAACCTTTATGGAAGAAAGAATGTAATGGTTTCAACTTTAATAGGAAAAAAAGAGAAGAAAAAGGTTGATTTTGAGCTGATTTGATTGGATTGGATTTGATTTTGAGCCTTGACCATATCCCTAGGGACTTAGGAGAGCCTACCCTAGGTAAGGGTATCTTAAGTCTTGTCATCTTTAAATAAAATATAAATTAAATTGTAATAACAAAACCAAACCAAATTCATCCATCTATCATTTGATTTGCTACCGTCCAAAACATCAATTCTCTATAGTATAATCCCTCATTATGATTTATTAAATATTAATTATCAATTAATTTAGTATAATAGAATCATATATATCGACCGTGAAAATTGTGGTGCTGGTTTAAAAAGGTTGATATTGCTTGCAGTACATTATCATGTGTGTTTTAATAACGTTTTTCGAATAGAGCATAGTATAGCGAATGTGTTGACGAAAAAAAATATATAAAGTATCGTGGTTTCAAGTGATGCATTGATTTGGAGATTGTATATTGTTGCGAGTTATATTATCTACAAAGGTAGGGAAATGTTGATGCGAATTGTTGCGGGGTGGGCTGTTGTGTTCACTGTGTGTTGCATCGAATATTAGAGTTTGTGGGATATTGTCTTTTGGGGTGTTTCATGGCTTTAGTTTTTTTTTATCATGCATGTCTGTTTTACGGTTCATGTTCGGGGTGCGTAGTTGTTCCTCCCAACAATGTCGTCTTTAAGGATTGAACTTATGTCACCTTATTGAGAGTGCAATGTGCCTTACCAATGCACCTAACACTTGTTGGTTTATGGCTTTAGCTTTTGGAGTTTTGTCCTTTTCGTATCTTTAAATATTATCATGTTTGTACTTTTTTTCTTTCAATTTAAGTGTACGGAGGTTTTTAACGAGACATTTGATAATATGTATACATATCATTTTTACATCTCAATAAAATTGTACATTATTGATAAAAAATAGTATAATAAAACTTTACTATTTTTATAAATAATAATTATATTTAAATATTGATGTTATGAATGAATTGAATTAAAATGACCATGATAAAATTTTATAATAATTACATATGAAAGAATAGATCATTAAATAATAATAGTCCGAATCTAAGATGAGAATAATACATCAAGTAGATGGGCACAAATAAAATCTCAGGATAAGTACAATAAGTAAAACGAATAACTAATAGAAAGAGTTTCAGATTTTAATGGCCAATTGCCTACCCTATTTACAAATGGATCTGCCAGTGTTTGAACGTACTAATATGATTATAAAAAAATTTATATTAAAATAAAGTAAAGAAATCTCTAATGCATAAAGAGACTAAACTAGGAATGTTTAAAAAGTCAGATTCAATTAATAATCGAACTACTCAAAATTGAATTAATTGAGTATTTAATTTTTTTTAATATTAATCAAATCAAACTACTCAATACTAAATTAATCAAACATTTAGCATTTTTAATTGTTAATTTTTTAAAAAAAAATCATTAAGCAAACCGATCTAAATATTCGGTTAATTCAAACTGTTTTTAATTAATCAAAATTTTAACAGCTTCTTAGTTTTGATTCAATGTAACAATTCAAGTAGTAAATTTCTTTTGTTTTTATTTATAGTCATTATTGTTTTCCTTTTGAGTTGGGCTTAATAGTGAATTTTTTTAAAATAATTTTTATATAGAGGAGAGAAAAAAAATATTTTTATTGGGTTTTTAACCCAGAATCTAGCGGTGGGTAAGACTAGGCACTCGATCAATTTATTTAAAATTGGTCCCGGTTCCGATAGCTACCAGTTCTTGAAAATTCGAACCTGTCCTGGTCCGAGTTAGCCGAATCCCAGATTTCAGGAACTGGTTTCGATACTAGTAGAAACCAGTACAAGTACTGGGTACCCGATCAATTGGTCTACTATTAATAAAATTTGAGTAGCAAGGGAAAAAAATTCAAGCATCAATAATGATATTAAATAACAAAGTCAGAATATTGTATGCTTGAAGGTTGTAACACCCGGGTTTAGGGGTTAGGTGAAAATAATATTTTAATATTATTTGGACTCGTTTTTATAATTTAAATAATATTAAGAGTTTTTGTTTTCAAATTAATTAATTTGGGTTGACCATGTTTTAAGATTAAACTCCATTTAGCCATGGATTTTCCTTCCTTGTAAATATCTCATTTCATTAAGGGTAAACAAGTCTTTTGAGCCTTAAAATATAACACATGTCAAATAAAACACTCACCTTTCTCATCTTTTTCCCCTCCCTCTTTTCAAACCTAACGTCTTCTTCATCTCACCTTGGGGGTTCACTATTTCATCACCATACACTCACATCCTTGGTGATTTTAGAAAGGTAAACATGTTTCTAGCTTGTCCTCGCCTCCCTCTACATGCTCATACCCTTAGTTTTCATTAAAACTCTTGTTTTTGTATTATGAAGTTTTAGAGTTTAAAATTAAAAATGTTAACTTTGTTAACTTTAAGTTGAGCTTTTGATTTGGTGATGATAGATGAGTCATTTGTTGTTCAAAAGGTCCAATATATCTAATTTTTATAAGGTTTTATAATGATTTCCAGAATGGTGTTTCAAGGGGGTTTTAGGAGGGTTTTAAAGTGGTTTTTGGGGTGGTTTAATGTTGGTTTTTGAGGGCTAGTGTTAGTATGATATATGAGGGTTACTTTGGGTGTATTTGATGGTTGATTGGATGCTTGAAATGGAAGATTTCAGTGGGTTTTGTTGGTTGCTCGAAAATTCTGTTTTGGACTTGTTTTGGGTGTTGAATACTTGAAAATGTTATTCCGGGTTAGTTCCGATGATGAGCTTTTGATTGTGGATGTTTTGTTTGTGTTTGGGATTGATTAGAATCGAGTTTGGGCATCGGTGAAGCATCGGAAGTGAATCCGGGAAGTTGAAGGTGGTTGCTTGCTTGGTCTTTGAGCTTGGAAGCTTAGGTGGGTGGTTAATTGTCTTAAATGGTTTTAAAATAGTTGGTTCGAGTATATGAACTAGGTTGGGCTTGGTAGACCCACCTAGAGTTAGGATTAGGGTGGTAGCCTAATCCTAAGCTTGATCTAGAGCCTTTGGATGAACTCCTTTATGTGATCGTGTATGTCTCATATGAAATGTGATATGTGTGCTTATGTATATTGTATTATACATGTGAGATGAGATATGACTTGTGATGCTTGAGACATGCACGATGATGATTGTTGGTGAGTACGTACTAAGCACGGAATTGATTGAAATGAGTAATGTAAAATGAGTAAATGTTGGCACTAGTATACTTGAATACAAATGATCGATCATTAGGATGTTAGTGTGTACACATGAGTCAAAAGTCGCGCGTGGCCTTGGTGGCGTTGAGTCACCAAGGAGGAGTACGGGTTCGCCCGGAAATTGTATTTAAATGTAGTCGGTGATGAGTGGAATCCCATCGACGGGGCGTGAGGATGAGTGGAATCCCCTCCGCGAGACCGGTGATGAGTGTAATCCCACCGTGAGGTAATGTGGTTGTTGGATGTGAGTTTCCAACGTATTTATCCGCGTATTCGGGTCATAGCTAGGTGCCAATATTGATTGATATGTGTATCAATGTGTTGAGATATATGCACTATAAATTGGAGGTTAAATGTGATACATGTATTGTGGATTTGAGCTTATGATCATGGCATTTATATTGTATATTGCTCATGCATCTTTATCTTGTGGCTCTTGTGGATCCTTGGTAAAATTGTGTAATGCCTTGGCTAGATCGTGCTCGGACCCTGCAATGTTGAGGTTTGTTTTTAGAGCTTACCCTCACTAAGCACCATTGCTTACGCTCTCTTTGTTCAACATTGCAGATCCTTAGTTCGCGGGTTGCTCGAGCAAGAGGAGGGCCTCCAAGTGTGGTTGTTAGCCTTGAGCACTTCAAGTATGAGTTTTTAATGTTGAACATGTAATAGTTTGAGCAATGGGACTGTTGGGTTTGTAGCACGCTCGAATCGATCACTGAAACCGTCAATGAGGGTTGTAAATGTTTGGTGGTTGAATTGGCTAAAATCGAAATAAAGGTAGACAAGTGACACAATGATTTTAGAGTGGTTCGGCCTTCTAACAAGCACCTACATCCACTACCTTAGCACACTAAGGATTTCCCAATTCACTCAACAATGAATTCGTCCCCTTTTCCCGGTTTAGGAGGAAACCGTTACAACCCTATCTTTTCAATGGCTAAGATAGAACCAACTCTAGTTTTTCTCTCAAGGCTAAACTAGAACCTCTCCTTTTACAAGGGATTTGTTTGGTAAACTAAATACCTCTCTAGGTGGGAGTTTACACAAATTTAAGCTCACAAGAGTGTACAAAGAATTTACAATAAAGCACTCTCTAAAGACTATGTACAAGAGAATAGTAAAATAAAGATTTACACTCTAATTCTCTTGACTATATTGCTTGGATGTTGTCTCTCACCATCTTCAAGTGTCCCAAGGTTGCTTTTATAGTGTGGAATGATATTCTAGCCGTTTATGGCCGTTGGAGATGTTTAGGAGCCGTTGGAAGCCATTTAAGTTGAGCTTTAAATGCTCACCTGCACTATAGTTTCGAAACCTTTGAAGAGGTTTCGAAACCTTAAGAGGGGTTTAGAAAAACTAGCCGTTTTATAGCCGTTTGTAGCCGTTACAGGGCCAAAGTTTCGAAACCTTGTAGAGGTTTCGAAACTTTTGCTTAGGTTTCTAAAAAATCAGCTACTGCCCATATAAGTTTCGATACCTTTGTTTGAGGTTTCGAAACTTTCATCCAAAAACATGTATTTCGGGCATTTTTCGACTTTTAAAAGTATAGTTCGATATAGGTATTAAGTCGAACTCTTTCAAAACATTTTGTCACGTTTTAAGGACTTTTGAATTATTTTTGAAGTCTTTAAAAAAGTCCAAAAACATTTTTCACAATAATTGTTATATCAAAATATTTCTC
Organism: Hibiscus tridactylites; assembly: GCA_958450335.1. Lineage (NCBI taxonomy): Eukaryota > Viridiplantae > Streptophyta > Magnoliopsida > Malvales > Malvaceae > Hibiscus > Hibiscus tridactylites. The sequence goes on from OY288282.1 coordinate 53,492,030, forward strand.
AACAATCTCCCCTTTTTGATATAACAAAACTTCTTTGAAATATTGTTTTTGACAAAATGCTCCCTCTTAATTTTTCACTTATTTCTCCCCCTTTTTGTTATATCAAAAATAATTCAAATGTTTATAGTACATAATAACAATGGAGAGTAAGTTAAAAAAAATTTAAGTACCAAAAAATTTTGAAAAATAAAACTCCCCCTTACTAAAGCATTCCATTAATTTTTTAGCACAAAACTTGACACTTAAGAGATTGAATTTCACCATTGAATCAAATCAATTTAAAACACATGAAACTCAATTTATCCAAGACTTTAAAACTTTATGCAAACATATGAATGAAACAATGTGATTCATATGCATAAAGAATCATAAAATGTCATGCACTTATACATATAAATAAGCAATGATGCATGAACATTTATCATCAAAGTAGGCAACCGAATGATTTAAAATCAAATGCATTAAGATTAGAGGTTACCCTTCTTCCTCACTTGTGTGACTAGAGCATTTGAGATTCTTGCTTTTCTTGCCTTTGCTCCAACACACCTACAAGAGACACTTACTTGGATTTTGGTATCCAAATTGCTTTGGATCCATTAAAGTTAATCTCAATGTCTCTAGTTCCCTTAGGAACCCATACTTGTCTAATCCTATAAGATTTTTTCTTCTTTATAGGACAAGTATGCAAGGAATGACCATGATAATGACAATGTGAGCATTTTGTCATTATGGGATGAGATGAATTATTAAAAATAATTTCTTTTTCTTTTGCTAAGCTTTTAAGCTTAACTTTCAAATCAAAATTTTCTTTTTCTAAAATTCCATTGCTTGTTTTTGAAAACTCTAAATCATTTTTCAAAATCTCATTTTCTTTTTCAAAATCCAATTTTGTTTTCAAAAGAAAATCATTTTCAAATTCAAGTTTAGAAATCATTTTCTTAAATTTGGAATTCATGGTCTCAAATTCCAAAAATAATTCATCAAATGCATCTTGTAACTCATCAAAAGAATATGAATTTAATTCATTTGAGTTTGAAGATACCTTAGGCTCCTCGAGAGCCAAAACACCATCCACCTTTGGATTGGAGAGAAGGTTTGCACATGATTGATCATCATCTTTCTTTTCTCCCTTCTTGTTGCCATAAAGCTTCTCAAGTTTCTCCCATAATTCTTTGGCACTTTTGCATGTGAAGATCTTCTTGGAAACTTCTTCGTTAAGGCCACAATAGAGAATGTGCATCGCCTTGGTGTTTAGCTTTGCCTTCGTGTCATTGGCACTCCTTTGCTTTTTCTTCTTCTTTGGAGCTTCCAAATACCCATCTTCAACGATGTCCCAAACCTCATAGTCTTGAGACTTGATGAAGAATTTCATGATATTTGCCCATTGGAAGTATGCTTCTCCTTCGAAGAGCGGAGGACACGAGATAGAGCGGCCTTCTTCAAATCTTACCATTTTCTTGAACGGTGGACTTCGAGCGTTGGATCTTTACTCCCGGATGTTAGTCCTTTGATGGAGACGAGGCTCTGATACCAATTGTTGGGTTTGTTGCACGCTCGAATCGATCACCGAAACCGTCAATGAGGGTTGTAAATGTTTGGTGGTTGAATTGGCTAAAATCGAAATAAAGGTAGACAAGTGACACAATGATTTTAGAGTGGTTCGGCCTTCTAACAAGCACCTACATCCACTACCTTAGCACACTACTAAGGATTTCCCAATTCACTCAACAATGAATTCGTCCCCTTTTCCCGGTTTAGGAGGAAACCGTTACAACCCTATCTTTTCAATGGCTAAGATAGAACCAACTCTAGTTTTTCTCTCAAGGCTAAACTAGAACCTCTCCTTTTACAAGGGATTTGTTTGGTAAATTAAATACCTCTCTAGGTGGGAGTTTACACAAATTTAAGCTCACAAGAGTGTACAAAGAATTTACAATAAAGCACTCTCTAAAGACTATGTACAAGAGAATAGTAAAATAAAGATTTACACTCTAATTCTCTTGACTATATTGCTTGGATGTTGTCTCTCACCATCTTCAAGTGTCCCAAGGTTGCTTTTATAGTGTGAAATGATATTCTAGCCGTTTATGGCCGTTGGAGATGTTTAGGAGCCGTTGGAAGCCATTTAAGTTGAGCTTTAAATGCTCACCTGCACTATAGTTTCGAAACCTTAAGAGGGGTTTAGAAAAACTAGCCGTTTTATAGCCGTTTGTAGCCGTTACAGGGCCAAAGTTTCGAAACCTTTACAAGGTTTCGAAACCTTTGAGCCAAGGTTTCGAAACCTTGTAGAGGTTTCGAAACCTTTGCTTAGGTTTCTAAAAATTCAGCTACTGCCCATATAAGTTTCGATACCTTTGTTTGAGGTTTCGAAACTTTCATCCAAAAACATGTATTTCGGGCATTTTTCGACTTTTAAAAGTATAGTTCGATATAGGTATTAAGTCGAACTCTTTCAAAACATTTTGTCACGTTTTAAGGACTTTTGAATTATTTTTGAAGTCTTTAAACAAGTCCAAAAACATTTTTCACAATAATTGTTATATCAAAATATTTCTCAACAGGGACGTGTGTTGTTTTGATGGATAATTGCTAGTTGTTTAGGAGCTTGTTTAGACTCCTTGATATCTTGCTTTTGTATGGTTTGTGTTGCCTTGTTGAATTGTAACTCATGCCTAAATTGCTCATTTTGAATGTTAGCCATGTGCCTTTAAGGGTGTCTTTATGTTTGAATGTTGATGTATGAATGCATGGTTTGTGAAGTCTTACCTTAGCGTTTAGACTCGTCTAAATCTTGTGGAGCATGCTAATATAGTTGGGTTGCCTTAAGTTTAATTGCTTTGGTGTTGTAGGGTGTTTTGGTGGTGTTTTGGGGCACCCTTGTGCCTTGAAACAACCAAAACGAGTCTGCAGACAGGGGGCGTTTCGGAACGGGTCACCCTGTTCCGATACGGTCCTTTTGTAAATGGCCTGCCGTTTCGAAACGGATGGAGGTCGTTTCGGAACATTTTTGCTACTGGAATTTTGAGAAATTGACGAGATAAAGGCGTTCCGAAACGGGCATTTGATGTTTCGAAACGGTCAAAATCTCGTTGACCACGAGAAATTGACCGTCAGGGTCGTTTCGATACGGGTCACCCCTGTTTCGAAACGGTTCCCTATGGTTGACCCTGGCCTGTTGACTAAGTCAAGGCGTTTCGGAACACCCTAAGGGCGTTTCGAAACGGCCTGCTGTAAAGGACTAAAATGAGCTGTTTAACGTTTTGGTTGGTCGGAGTATGTTGCATTGTTTGTATTTCCCGCTGTTGTGCTTTACATAGGATTTTAATTATGCCTATAGACAAGATAAAATAAAAAGGAAACTTTCTGGGTCGTTAACCGAGGGGAAGCCTTAACGGGTTTCGCTTCGGTTTTCCCCGTGTGGCCCACTCGGATCGGTCATCCGACCAGACCGGAACGAGGGGGTTACAAAGGTTGAAATCTTAAAACTAGCCATACTCATAATATTCATACATAAAGAGAAAAATAAACTAAAGAACTCTTTCTATTGTAAGCAAGACCACCAGAAAGTTCGATAAGGAAAAATAAAGGAGCGCCTTCAATTGTTCCCATCCTCTTCAACGTCACTTTGTACTAGACCAGTACCAGGTACCTGGTATTGATCTCGGTCCTATTGGGTACCTACCAGGTCCAGAAAATCAAGGTCCACTCCCTGTTCGGTCACAACTGGGACCTAAATTTTGGATCCAGTCTCGTTTCTACCATAACCGGTTTTAGGTAAAATCCACTGGGTTCGACTGGGTTTTGGACCAAAACCGGGTAATCGGGTTTTTTGCCCACCCTACTTAAGGGAGGGGATAGTGTCAACTGAGAGCTTTAACCACATGCTCTAGAGACTGTTGACAAGCTTAATAGTGAATTTAAATATAAACATTGAGTTTTAAATATCACACGATATTAATAAGATTTGAGCTTAACCAACAAGAGTTGGGTGTAATGACAAGACGTTGCTTTCTCAAGGAGAAAATTCGAGTTCGAATTATAGAGATGACATTATTGGAGGGAGAGCTACGAATCTTGAACATAGACCATAAAACGGACATGTATTGTACAAAAAAATTGAACTTAAAATTAAAAACATATCAGCCATATTTTAAAATTTTTGATTAATTAACCGATTTTAAACTGAACTAACCTATAATCAAAATTTTAAAAACATTTAACCCTACGCAAACCGAACACAAAAATAACAAATAGATTAACCAAAATAAATTATAATTAATTAAATTTTAAGTAAAACCCAAATCACACCATTCTATTACCACTGGTTACGGTATAAGACAATGAGAAAAATCCAAAGGGCAGTATTTTGTTTGTTTTTAACTACACCTATTATTTTATTTGTACATACATGAGAGAGAATGTAAATGCCAGATTTCGTATCTGGAAAAACTGACACAAAATCCAACAACAGAGAGAGAGAGGGGCAAGGAGCAAAGGCATTTAGGTTAGGTGGTGTATCTATTCCCTACACCATAGGGGTGTTAGCATTGTTCGCTTTCTTCCAGACTTGGACATAGGAATGTCTTCAGCCATCGCCAACACTCTTTTACCCAACATCTTATATGTATACATATACATATACATATACATATACATATACATATACATATACATATACATATACATATACATATACATATACATATACATATATTTCCCCTCTTGTCTATTTACTCTGCCGCTATGTTGTATTGATACGGATACAAATATAAATATAAGTATAAAAGTAAGGACGGAAAATGATATTTTTTAAAATTATAAGGTAGGAGTAGGACAATGTACAACAAATATAAAATAAATTTTAAATTCTAAAATATTGTAAAAATAGAAAAACTATAAAAAATCATGTGAACATGACATCAGACACACTTATATATTTATAGTTGAATTATGCGAACAAAAGAAAGTCGAAAAGAAAGAAGAAAAAAGGTGAGAAAATAGAAGAATAAAAAAAATAAAGAGAACAAATACTTACAGGTATGGAGATGTATTAAGTACGTAATATGACTTTAAATTAAAGTACCCATGCTTTATAACTCTACACTTGGTTACCCAAAAGATGGAGTACCCTAACACAAAAGTATCATGCAGTAGAAGGGTTGTGATGAATAGTGATGAACATAAGCAGGAGAGGTGCTAACAATGAGGGAGTTAGGATTTTTATCTAGTATGGTTAAAAATAAAGTATGTAGTATGAAAAATTCTTATACCACTACAATAAATATGTATAATAAGTATTGTAGACTTTATATCCCTAACAAATTAAGTAATGTCAAATTTAATATTTAATATAAAAATTTTATATTATCACATTGAAAATCTCGTAGCCAACAAATTAAGTGGGGTCAATTACACCTTTCTATGCTACACCCACTCATAGGTGCTAATCTTATTTGATCTAATGATAAAAAGTTCAATGCTAATAAAACAAAGGGTAAACTACACTGGTAGTCACCGAACTTTTAGGGCGCTTTCAATAAGGTCACCGGACTTTTAAAACTTTCATTACAGTCACCCAACTTTTAATTCGCTTTCAATAAGGTCACTGCCGTCAACCACCGTTAAAAAAGCTGACGTGGCATGTTAAATGTAAGGGTAAAATACATTGTTAGTCATTGAATTTTTAAGAGGCTTTCAATATGGTCACCGAACTTTTAAAATTTTCATTACCATCACTCAACTTTTAATTCACTTTCATTACCGTTAAAAAAAAGCTTATGTGACACGTTAAGTTTAAAAAAAAAAACTTTTTCTCACCCTGTTTTATCTCCACGTCTTATTTTTTCCCATCTAAACATGTCTATCTTTTAGATACATTAATATTTTCCTTTGAACTCCTCATTATCCAGTGCATGACTTAGTAAATGTCGGGCTTGAAGCATAAATAGGATTTTTATAAGAAAAATTTTAGTTATTTCTTTATCATTCCATCATCGGATGTCTCCCAATATTTTTCTTGTTCTCACACATGTCGCATGCATGTCTAGATACATTAATATTTTCCTTGATGTATTACTAGAGAAGTAACGACCTTCACCAAAAAATTACAATTTGATTCATATGGAAGAAAGATACATATTTAGATGGAAGAAAATAAGAGGGGAGAGAAAATATGATGGGAAAACGTTTATTTTTAAACTTAACATGTCACATCAGCTTTTTCTAACGGTAATGAAAGCGAATTAAAAGTTGAGTGATAGTAATGAAATTTTTAAAAGTTCGGTGACTATATTGAAAGCCTCTTAAAAGTTCAGTGACTAATAGTGTATTTTACCCTTACATTTAACATGTCACGTCAGATTTTTTAACGGTGGTTGACGGCAGTGACCTTATTGAAAGCAAATTAAAAGTTGGGTGACTGTAATGAAAGTTTTAAAAGTTCGGTGACCTTATTGAAAGCACCCTAAAAGTTCAATGACTACTAGTATAGTTTACCCTAAAACAAAAGCACGTATTCAAATATTGTGAACGAAAAAAGTATCCAAGAGAATTTTATTTTTGTTTAAAGAATTTAATCCGACTTGCAGAGGTATGTTTTCGTTATGTGAGGTCTTTGTCTTCTTGAGAGTGACTACTCTATCGAGGCTGGCTAACTAGGGTGTGTGTGTGTTTTGTTGCACCTCGATATCAGTATCAATATATATATATATATAAGCTGCGTGAGCCCCCTCCCCCATAAAGCTTCCAACTTTGGACTGTACATACCCGACCAAAAAGATCCATTTTTTTTCGGGGAGGGGGTTCATGGTTAAGTTAAAGTTGAGAGAGCATTAATTACGTTAAAGAAAAAGCATTTGGGATGAAATAATTCATGAATTATGAGATACAGCAGCCTGTTGGTTTTGGGGGTTTGAGAATTCTGATCAGACACAGATGTTGCAGGGGGCCATATAGTATTAAGTTTTACGTTTACTTATTTCCATGGAAGCATGGGGGTGGTTTTGTGGTGGAATGTTTTTGAAGTTACCGCACACAGCCCACAGCCTGCTCCTACACTAGCAGGAATGTTAATGTTTAGCCGGATTAGTTCAGTTAATCGAGTACATATTAACAGTTTAATAAGAATTAAGATTCGAATCTAGTTAAACCGAACCGAATCAAACTGAACCAAATGCATGCATAACTGAATATATATTTTCTCTTGCTGGGACCTTGTTTCATCTTCCCTTTTCAGAGACACAAAAGAATTAGAAAAGAAGAGTTTGTTTTTTCTTTTTGCATTTTCCTCATTTGCTTACTTTATTGGTCTTAGAAAAACTAGTTTAAAACACAATCACTTTTCTCAAAAAGAAACACACTTTCCTTTTGACAATACTGTATAATTTTCTCCTCCACATTTTCCCGGAAAGTTTCTTCTTTTACTTTTGGTGCTCTTCCTCTAGCTGCGCCATTTCTGGTTCCACGTTCCCTCTCTGCATTCTTTCTTCTCAAATTGCAAATTTAAAACTGCTGGTGGACAAGGGTCAGTCCCACAATGTGCAGAACCTGATGGGGTTGTGTGTTTCATTTCTTGAACAAAACTAATACCTTCAAAACCAAAGATCAACAAGCTATCCATTTTAAACCAAAAAACTGCTGAAATGTCAGGTATATTGATTAATATTAGTACTAATATATGTTTTCTAGTTCATGAATCATGACAGGCATTTCTGGTTTTATAACTCGTGTACTTAATTTATTTTGGTTCTGTCAGGGGGGGAAGAGATTGCTGGGAGTCTTAAAAAGAAGGCCATAAATGCATCCAACATGTTCACTCATTCTCTTAAGACAAGAGGGAACAGGAAACCAGATTACAAGTTGTCTTCTGTATCCATTGAGGATGTTAGGGATGCAAAAGAGGAGAGTTCTGTCATTGAATTACACCAAAAACTTGTCCAGAAGGATTTGATGCCACCTAGGCATGATGATTATCATACTTTGTTGAGGTCAGTTGGTGATTTTCAGCTTCAAATGTTTGTTCAACATGTCACATTGTGTATGGTCTTGGCCAACTAAACTATGCTGACAATTTTTGTGACATTCAACTTGTAGATTCTTGAAAGCTAGAGAGTTCAACATTGAAAAAACAATCCAGATGTGGGAAGAAATGCTTAAATGGAGGAAGGAGTTTGGAACAGACACCATTTTAGAGGTCAGAAATGTAAACTACTTTCATTGCATGTTAACTAAATCATGGAATGCTTTATGATCATAAAGCAAAGTGTCTAAGAGTGATTATTATATTTTCATGAATCATGTTATCATTGAAAGTTAACCGTTTTGTCGAATCAATCAATACTTAGGATTTTGAGTTCGAAGAGCTGGAAGAAGTATTGCAATACTATCCCCAAGGTTACCATGGAGTGGACAAGGGAGGTAGACCTGTTTACATTGAGCGGCTAGGAAAAGCACATCCGAGTAGGCTTATGCGTATCACCACCATCGATCGGTATATGAAGTACCATGTGCAAGAGTTTGAGAGACTTCTGTTGGAAAAGTTCCCTGCTTGTTCGGTTGCAGCAAAGCGACAAATTTGTTCAACAACTACTATATTGGATGTGCAAGGACTGGTATTTGAATCTTATATTCAACACCCTTTATGGAATCGAAGATTTGAGAACATTAGATATAGAAATATGGCAGAACTGAATACAGAAGCTGCAGTTTACTTAATAAATGGTGATTAAATGTTGTTTATGAATGCAGGGCGTGAAGAATTTTAGTAGGACAGCAGCAAATCTTTTGGCTGCCATGACTAAAATAGATAACAGCTATTATCCTGAGGTATCTGGTCCAATCCAATTATTTTTCGCTTTCTGTTGCTAATTGCAATTGCTGTGTAACAACTTCTGTATGGCTTTACAGACGTTACACCGGATGTACATAGTCAATGCTGGTCCTGGATTCAAAAGGATGCTTTGGCCTGCTGCTCAGAAATTTCTTGATGCAAAGACAATTGGAAAGATAAATGTAGAAATGATATTGCTTTAGGCATTCATCTTTTTATTGCCCTGCTCCCTACTTGACTCAATTTTTTCATTTACAAATGGCAGGTTTTGGAGCCCAAATCTCTTGGTAAGCTACTCGAGACCATTGACCAGAGGTCTGTTACTTGTCTTTCTTCATTCTTAACTGCAAGAGAATTCGATCCATGATCCCTCCTAAGTCATTGCTTTTTCTTCACTTCTTGCAGTCAGTTGCCAGACTTCTTAGGAGGATCATGCACTTGCTCTACAGATGGAGGGTGCCTTAGATCCGATAAAGGTCCATGGAATGATCCTAAGATAATGAAGGTAGCCATGCGTAATATACTAAGCATGAAATGTTAGTTGGACATGATTTTAGGATTAACATGTGGTTCTGCTAATAGCTCGTACATAATGCGGATGCAACATTTGTGAGGCAAATCACCAGAGTATCTAATGACCAGCATAAGTATGACTCTTATATTCAGATACCGCCGTTAATGGTAAGTATTAAGTCTTTTGATCATCGAGCACAGTAATGTTCTGTGATTATATCTTCTCTGCATCTGATTTAACACGTACTCTGCCAGGCAAGGGCTAATGACACATCAACAGCACAGTCCGGTTCAGATATTGATGTGCAATATTGTCCAGGACGAAGAAGCTCTGCATTTCCTTGTTTGGCACCAGTTCATCAAGAAGTGAGTCGCAAAAGAAGAGAATTATGTTTTATGTGCCAACTATTGTGTGTGTTTTTGCGCCTTCTTAAATAAACCTAATTGTCATTTATGCAGGCGCAGCTATCGCATCCTAATGCTTACTATAGTTGTGACCATAGTTTCCCTCTCATAGAGAAAACTATAGAAAGTGAGCAAGGACTTCTATGTTCTCCCTATTCATCGCCTACTAGTAATGTCGATGGCCAACCTCATCGACGAGCATCGAATTTTTATTTCGAAGGTATTTGTGATAGCTATTTTATTACAGTAATCAGTTTCTCTTCTTCAAGGAGGATACTTCAAATGTACCATTGTTTACCTGGTCTCTTTGATAGTGTATGCACGGACAGCATTTCTTGTTTACCTACACTTTGGAGTTCTTTTTTCTAACTTGATGTTGAATTTCAGGAACTTCAATCGCCATATTGTTCGACACTGTCAAGGAAAAGATGGGGAGAAGGAAAATTCATTCCATGGCCAAAATGCTGATAACTTTATTAGTCAAACTGGTTGCCTTTGTTCGTGCTTTTCGATGCGGATTCTGGAGAATGCCAAACAACATTCATCATTTGAATATGATGGAATCCAACATGAAGAGCCAATCAAATTCAACAGCACCAAAAGTTGTTAATGAAGATCATGTCCTTCCATGTATAGAGCGCCTTCAGAAAGTAGAGAAAGCATTTGAGGAACTTAGCAACAAGCCTGCAGGAATTCCCATAGAAAAGGAGAAAATGCTAATGGAATCTCTGGACCGGATCAAATCTGTCGAGCTTGACCTTCATAAAACAAAGCAAGTATGGCCATCTAAGTTTACTGGACTTAGATTTGAATGATCATTTTTGTATTTTTTGACAATAGTGTCATCTTGCAGGTTCTACATGCTACCGTAATGAAACAAATTGAGATTGCAGAGTTGATAGAAAATATACACAATTCCAAACGTTGTGTAAGTTCCGTTCTCCGTAAAATAGTATATCCCCCAAGCGTTATAGACGGCAGAAAGCAGTGGTAAATAACAAATGAATCAGCATGCATCTAGGCTCTTGTTTATCTGCCTACGAAAAAGTAAAAATATTTGAAGTGTATGCAATGTGAGGTCTAGCCTGTGAATGAAGCAATATTTCATGTCAAGTCACTGTTTTAATTTACGTTGACATCCATGTTGCAGCGACGAAGAATATTCTGTTGAACAATAGGACTCGAGCTCAAAGACAGTGGGAGGTTGAAGCAGGCAAATAGGTTATTTAGGACCAGTTTTGTTCGTGTCGACTCATGACAGCTTTGAAACAGTAGTGTAGTAAGAACATATATGTATTAGCGAGACAATATCCTTACAATGCGGTGTGACATGATTTTGTTTTGTTACCCTTATGTTCTAATTCTATTGGAATGAAAAGAGGCATGTAAAGCACTGAGCATTGTGGAGGGAATTTTGAGTCTAAACTTGGAAACGTTATTCCACACTCTACCCAGCACATTCACCCCAACAAGTGACTCGAAATGACTTGTCGGACTCAACTTGGTTTGATCTCAATAACTTGAAAATATTTCAGACCCGAAATTATTCGAACCTAACTTGAAATTATCTGGTTGATGGGCTCTGCTTTTCATTTTGCAAAAACTGTAAAGAAACCAATCCAACTCCATGCTATTACCATTATTACTATTACTAAGGTTGGTGCTCAACTTCCGAGAAACTCAGGTGATTCGAATCATAATATTTGCATATCTTTGTGGAAAATGTTAAAAATCAACTAAGTTATGCCTTGAATAAGATGTTGATTATTGCTAGGCTTCGGATAATTAGATATCCCTTTGTATGATAACTCCTCAGCTACGGTATTTTTTAGTGTTACAGCTCATTTATATTAAAGTTGTATCTTAGCTGTTAAGTAATTAGTTAAGCATAGTTAGTTTTCTGTTAGGGTTTTTGTTAACCGTTTTCTTGTATTTTAAAAACTAGTTCATCTTTGTATTTTGTATCATTGATTTTTACAATAATAAGAAATCATTCTTATTTTTACATGGTATCAGATGTTTTTCTAAAAGTTTCCGCATTCTTTTTGATCTTTTTCTTCATTTGTTTTTGTCTCCATGGCTGATCAATTCAACGATCAATTCAACAATAGCTCAAATCCTTATTATCTTCACCAGTCAGACAATCTGGGAATGTTGTTGGTCAGTCACTCAACCTCATGGAATTGATAACTACAACAGTTGGCGGCGATCGATGTTAACAGTTTATCAGCCAAGAACAAGCTTAGATTTGTCGATGTCTCCATCCCCATTCCGTCAATTGACAATCAAGATTTGTACAAAGCTTGGACTAGAGCCAATAACGTTGTCAATTCCTGGTTATTGAATTTTGTTTCTAAAGACATTGTCGTCAGTCTTCTTTATCACTCAACGACTGCTGAAATATGGAAAAATCTCGAGGATCATTTTCAGCAAAACAATGGACAAAAATCTTTCAGCTGCAAAAGAAATTAGGAGAACTCGTTCAAGATTCGATGACAATAAGTAATTACTATACTCAACTCAAAATTGTCTGGGATGAATTAGTCTCTGTTAAGCCTATTTGCACTTGCTTGCGTTGTAACTGTGATGGGGTTAGCAAGATGATTGCTAAACAACAGAAAGAGCAAGTAATGCAATTTTTAATAGGTCTCAATGATTCTTTTGCTTCGTGGGCAAATCTTGCTCATGGATCCTTTGCCATCGATTAGCAATGTGTTTTCTTTAGTTGCTCAAGAAGAAAGTCAAAGAATCATTAGGTTACATAATCATGTTACTAAATCTAGGTTTGTTGTTAAAAGTGTTGTTAATCCTCGTAAAACTAAGCCTCGGTGTAGTCATTGTGGCTTGCTAGGTCATATTAAGGACAAATGCTATAAACTTCATAGTTATCCCCTTGGATATAACTATCGTTCCAAGTCCAACACAGTTCACACCAATATTGTTGTTGATGCTCATTCTCAAGATCAGAACAGTCTTTCTTCAAATGAGTCTTTGAGTGCTAGTCAATGCTAGCAATTGATTGTTATGCTTAGAACTCAATTGCATGATGCTTCATCTTCTGAAAATTCCTCTACTTTAGTTGACTTGGCCATGCAGGGTAAGGTTCTATCTTACTTAAATAACTTTGATTCTGCTCATAGTGATAATTGTTGGATTCTTGATTCGAGTGCTTCAAGGCATGCTTGTTTTTTCAAAGAACTTCTTGATTTTTTACATTCTATCGAAGGTGGAAACACAATGCTGCCTAATAAAACCACTATCCCTGTCAAATTTGCAGGCACGGTTAAAATTTCTCTTGATCTTATTCTTACTAATGTTTTATATGTTCCACGTTTCAGTTTCAACTTAATAGCAATAAGTTGTTTAATAAAACAATACAATATCAGTGTTTTGTTTTGTAATGATCATTGTGTCATACAAGACCATTCACGAGTGATTGGGAAAGTTGATCTTCACCAAGAATTATATTTGCTTCGTGTTCCTTATGTTAATGTTCAAAGTTTTGCTTTTGTTTCCTGGCACAATCGTCTTGGTCATCTAAGTTCGAATGTCTTGCAATTGTTAAAAAAAGCCATTTCAATTCATGTTGTTAATAAGAACGATCCTTGTAATATGTGTCCTATTGCTAAACAACAACATGTACCTTTTCCTTTATATGTTTCTCGTTCCTCTAATCCTTTTGATCTTTTACATTGTGATATATGGGTCCCTTCAAGTATCCCACTTATAATAATTAGAGAGTTTTTCCAACTTTGATTGATGATTTCACTAGGACAACATGAACTTACTTGTTACAACATAAGTCAGATGTTCTTACAATTATTTCTAGTTTTCTTGCCATGATTAAGAAACAAATTGGTTTTGATTTGAAGGTGTTTAGGTATGATAATGCTCCTGAATTAAGGTTTACTGAATTATTTTCCAAATTAGGAGTTTTACATCAATATTTCTGTGTTGAGACTCCTCAACAAAATGCTATTGTAGAGCGAAAACATCAACATCTTTTGGATGTGGCTCACGCTCTTTTCTTTCAGTCTCAAGTGCCTATACATTCTTGGGAGAGTGTATCTTAACTGCTACTTTTATTATTAATCGACTTCCTTCTCCAGTTTTGAACAACAAATCTCCTTATAAAATGCTCATTAATGAATTTCCAGATTATATGTATCTCAAAACGTTTGGTTGTTTGTGTTTTGTTTCAACTCATCGTGTTGTTTTTCTTAGCTATTCACCAGGAGTAAAAATGATACAAAATGTTTGTTCTAAAGACACGCGCTATTGTTGTTTCCAGGGATGTAATCTTTCATGAACACATTTTCCCTTTTCATACTATTTCTCCACTTGATTCAATTATAGATCATTTTGCCGTTGTTTCATTGACAAGTCGTTGTTTAACCGGTCAAAAATAAATAAATAAATAAATTAACCTCTTTCAACAAATAATAAAATAAAAAAATTAAGTAGATATAGGGAAAGAGGGTCGATCCGTAGGGAGATTAGCTGAAATTATTGACTGAAGGTTGCTTCGATTACTACTTCCAGGAATATCTGTAGAATAAGTAAATAAAATGGGGGGAGTGATATGATATTGGATGAAAATGAAATAACAAGATTTAAATGCAGAGGTAAAAAGAATAAGAAAAACCAAGTATGTGAAATAGCCTCGAACCAGCTCCTTCAATTCTTTCGATCACTGAAATAGATTTTTATTTCGGGGATCATGTCGGTTACAATCTACAAGGCCCAACCCGTCGTAACTTGTTTCTCTCTCGAGTATCCAATCCTCCCAAGTCTATCTCTGAAAGATAGTTCTTAAATAAATCAATCACGTCTATCACCGTTAAAATATTTAGATTAAAAGCAGGAAAAACCCGACTCAGAAATTTTCTAAAAAGAATCGCTTCTGATTTTATCTTTCCTTAGCGGACCGCTGCTAAGAGTGTTCATAGGAAGTCAAAATTGTCACAGGCCGATCCTTCCTCCCAACTGTGTTTTTAAGCGATTTCAGACCAACGGGCCCTTTTTGATTTGAAAAACAGTTAAAAACTTTTAGTAATGCCGATTGCCAAACTATCTAAGTAGAAAGATAAAAATGATTTCCCAAAAGAATTTAAGCAAAGTTCAATTATCACGAATCGAATTGACTTGGTTGGTTCTTGGATTAAAAGATTCAACTAAGCATGATATTGATTATCATACTTAACTTGATTTTAGAAAAGTAATTAAATGACATAAAACAAACGAAACAAGAAAATAAAGGAAAAGAACTTGAATTGAAGCTATAAAATGTTTACAAAGGGAAAGATAAAAAAATATTCAAAGCTAAGAAGATGATCTTAAGCCTTCACCAAAGGTTGGTATTTATAGGCTTAGATTACAAGAAAAAGAGATAGGAAAATCAAAACAACAAATCAAATTCAAATGTTTTTAAAATTTAAAATAAAACCAAACGGATAGAACTGATAATCTGATCGGATCTTCTCTCAGAACATTCCAAGATCTTGTAGAGGTTGCCACGTCAGACGCGTCGTGCCCACGATGCCAGTCATGACAGAATAATAATAAAAACTGCAGGAATGCCCCCTTTTCACTGCTATTTCCAGAATTGGGTCCCTACACAAAATATAACAAAAACGACATATATTAAGCACCAAGAAGTCCTAATAACTAGAAAAATAGCAAATGAAGTATGTCACATTTGAGAACTTATCAAATTCCCCATCACTTGTCTCATACTTGTCCTCAAGTATGTCCGAAAAAACATGAACCAAAGAATGAAATCCTCAAACCATCACAAGCATCGAAAATATTTGAAAAAGTACAACATTCCAGCAACAACAATCATTACAGCCCTCCACTCTCCTAATCACCTAACAAGCATTAGTCTTACTCATCCTAGTCTTAATCCTCACCAAGATACACTCAAGAACACTCTAAGTGTTTTAAGGGAAAGATGAAACAGAAACACTCAAAGTCAATCATGAATAAAGGTTTCCATAGGCTTGTAACAAGCTCAATTCTCCACTACTTTGATAGAACCGAGGTGCAAAAATCATTAGGTCTTTTATTCAAGGTGTAATGTGGGTTTAGAAAAGAAGGATAGAAAGATGGAAAGAAAAAGCAAAAGAAGATGATCAATGCAAGATATTTCAAACATTAAGTAGTGAAGACAAAAAAAGGAGCTAAAAATGGGCAAGCAAACACACATTTTTCTCTTTTTTTTCTCTTTTTTTTTCTTCTTTTCAAAGCAATTGCTTCCTTTTATTTTGTTTTTCTTTCCCCTTTTTTTCTGGGAAAAATTCTGCCCTTATTTGAAAAGTATCTCCTTCATGTCTAATAAAGATTCTAGCATTTGATCAATTGAAATGGTTAAGTCAAAGGAATGGGATGTAAGGCTTACAAAGGCTCACTAGGCGATGAGAAAGGGTAGAAAAAAATGAAAGGGAGGGAAGAGGTTAAACCTAATGCCTAAATCATTTTAAAGCACCTCATTCTTAGTGTAGTCTCAAATTGTAAGCAAGCCACAAGTTCTAGATTCCTAAAATTCAAGACGACAAAATTGGGCTAATTTGATTAAGCTAGGCGAGAATTCTAACACAAGTAAGGCAATTAGGGAGAGATGTCAAACTGCAAATGATTATCAAAATCCATTTTCAAAAATTTAAACATGTTGGAGCGCAAGCAAGTGATGGCAATTGGAAATATACTCAAGGTTAAGTCTAAACTGATCATACATCAAACAAGCATAGGACATGTGGTTTTGCACCCTCCCCCTCACTTAAATGAATTGTCCCAATTCAGAGAAAAGAATGTAAGAATGTAAGGCAAAGAGGGGTAAAGAGAACTCCCCGTGATCAACGATGATTGCGGCCACGTCCGCGGCCACGCCCAGGACGTAGGTAAGAGAGGATTTCGGTAATGTTGTCTTCCAGCGCGTGGAGGCGCGCAACGAAATCCGGAACATCGTTCGAAGGCTAGTCTTGGGGAGGAGGGGATTGAGGGGCGCGTGGTGCATTTCTGCGAGTGGAAACTCTCCTCGTTCTTGGAGTTAATACTCCCGGTGGGTTGAAGAAAGGCGCATCCGGTGGTCCATCGAGGAGTCCCATGGAATCCAAGCAACGCTCATCTAAAGCATCCATAGAAAAAGCGTAAGTAAAATTCTCAATATCAAAGCGAGCTATTCTAGATGCAAGATGAGTAATAAAAGGGCCAAGAATTAAGGGGCGATTATACCGGATTGCAACTTTGAGTTGACGGGCTAACCAAAATCCTAAGTTTACCTTTCTTCCCGAATGCATACACCAAAGGAAAAACAATTCAGTTTTACTGAGAGTAGAAGAGGCATCGTTACGTCCAGAAAAATCGTAGGCTAAGAAACGATGAACGTAACGTATCCCCGGATCCTGAAGCGTAATAGCTTTGGTGGAACGAGGGTCAAATGCTATGTCCGTTTGTCCGGTGAGTGCAAATTAAGCTGCATTTTCATCAAAATCTGCAGGAATCTCAAATAATGCTGTCAGATAATCAGGATCTGTGACGTTAGTCACAAAACCCATAGCCAAATTAAACTCATTCACAGATATAGCAAAGTTTTCACCACACAGCCGAAATTTAATAACAGCAGGGGAATCAGGCGTAATATAACGAGTTTCGGAAAAAGAGAAAGTAGAATAGAACTCGAAAACTAACTCATAAAATGTTCCACATTTAATCTCAGAATAAACAGTCCAACCGATAGCATGAAAATAATTTGTGACAGACTCAGAGATATTAAGATTAACAAGAGTAGGCTGAGGAATGAATTTGCAAACCTGAAAAGGTCGATGTATGATATCCTGAAATCGATCAATCTGAGTCGAAAGAAAAATGAGGAAGCCCTTGAGTTCTTCTTCGGCCGGAACCGCGTATTTACGCCTACGCCTATTCCGTTCTAGGTTTTCCGTGTCGCCCCTGGGAGGAGAAGGAAAGGACGACGCGCTTTGCTGCTGGGCAGAGTATTCATCGTGGTGAGAATTCGTAGAGGAATGATGATCGTCGGGGAAACTAGGGAAATCGTATTCGGCTGAGAAATCCTCTGTGTAACCAAAAGAGGGATGATATATTAGTAATGGGCGGGTTGAAATCAGATTTGAATTTACCTAGGGGTGTTGCTCTGATTCGGCAGAGTGCATGGAGAATGAAGGGATGGTGAAGTCCCTCTGCTGGGTTTGAGACTGACGCTGCCGAGAGTGTGTGAAGGAGTCCACTGTGGGAATTGAGTGGAACGACGGTGATGGAGATCGTGGGGATGGTGGACGGCTATTGGTGCTTGGTCCGACGACGCTGTTGGAGAGTCGCGAACGACGGTTGACGTTCGGGGAAGAAGGCAGAGGAGCGGTTGAGTAATTTGGCTGGGTGAAGGTTTTGCGGCGGGGTATGCAATGTTAGGGTTTGGTTTTGCGGGAAAGAAAGAAAAGGAAGGGGAAAGGGAAAATCGGACGAGTGCTAAGGAAAAAAGGCTTGGGCTAAAGTGCACCACCCATTAAGTGTGCTAAAATGCACCGATTTAATGAAACGGTGCACTTTGGCTGGGGTGTATTTTAGGCTTGTCCTGCTGTGTGCGAAAAGAAACCTGCAGAGGGAAAAAGATTATTAAGGCAATCAAAAATGAAAAATGAAGCATAAATTAAATTATGAAAAAGGAAGTAAAAATTAACGAAAAATAAACCAATGGGTTGCCTCCCATTTAGCGCTTTGTTTATTGTCGTTAAGCTCGACAAATTCATTGCTCAAATTTTAGGTTCTTCGAAGATAATTTCGTCAATTTGTTCGATTGGTGTATTTTCGAAGAACGGTTTAAGTCGCTGCCCATTCACTTTAAATTGTGCACCCGAGCTATCTTCAATCTCCACGGCTCCGTGAGGGAAGGTATTGACTACGGTAAATGGTCCGCTCCACTTAGACTTAAGTTTTCCTGCAAAAATTTTCAACTTCGAATTAAATAGGAGAACTTTTTGTCCAATTGAAAAAGATTTAAATGAAATGTGCTTGTCATGAAACACTTTAGTTTGTTCTTTATAACGTTGCACGCTATCGTAAGCGTTTCGGCGAATTTCCTCGAGCTCTTGGATGTGGAGTTTCCGTGTCTCGCCAACGACATTCATCTCCATATTACATTCTTTAACTGCCCAAAACGCTCTATGCACAAGTTCGACTAAAAGATGGCAAGGTTTACTGAAGACAAGGCGGTAAGGTGACATGCCGATAGGTTCTTTGTAAGCGGTTCTGTATGCCCATAACGCATCGACTAATTTCAAACTCCAATCCTTTCGATTAGGTTTGACGATTTTCTCTATGATTGATTTGATTTCCCTATTTGAAACCTCCGCTTGTCCGTTTGTTTGCGGATAATAAGCTGTTGATATGCGTTGCGTCACGCCATATTTCTTCATCAAAGCTTCGACAATCTGATTAACGAAGTGTGTTCCTCTATCACAAATGATTGCCCTCGGAGTTCCAAACCTGGAAAAAATAAAGTCACGCTAAAAATTAGTCGTGGTTCTTGCATCATTTTCACGGGTGGCTTTCGCCTCAACCCATTTCAAAACGTAATCAACTGCCAATATGATATAGAGATCTCCATAAGATGAAATAAAAGGTCCCATATAGTCAAGACCCCACACATCGAAGACTTCACATATATGTATTGGATTTAATGGCATTTCGCTTCGACGGCTTAAATTCCCAACCCGCTGGCATCTGTCACATGTTTTGCAGAAATTGTAAGTATCTTTAAATAAAGTAGGCCAAAAGAAACCGCATTCAAGGATTTTGTGCGCAATTCGTTTAGGGCCAAAATGTCCGCCACAAGCGTAAGAATGACAAAATTCAAGTATAGATGTTTCCTCGCTATTACTTACGCAACGATGAATTTTTTGATTAGAACACAATTTCCACAAATATGGATCATCCCATATATAATATCTAACATCTCTTTTAATACGTTTAACTGCGGATTGCGACAAATTGTTAGGAACCTTACCAGTGGCTAAGAAATTCGCCATATCGGCGAACCAAGGGAATGTTACCTTAACTTCCGTTAGCGATTCATCCGAGAATTCATCTCACAAAGGGGTTTCAATCGGTGATATCGCCAAGCGGCTTAGGTGATCCGCCACCAAATTCTCGCTGCCCTTTTTATCTTTGATCTGTATGTCAAACTCTTGTAGCAAGAGTATCCATCTAATTAAACGAGGTTTCGCATCCTTTTTGTTGATCAAGTCTTTCAACGCTGCATAATCAGAAAAAAATAAGAATTTTAGTTCCTAACAAATAAGGGCGAAACTTATCTAATGCAAAAATGATAGCAAAAAGCTCCTTTTTCGTTGTCGAATAATTTCGCTGCGCCGAATCAAGAGTTCTAGAGGCATAAGCGATAACATGTGGTCCGTCTTTAGTTCTTTTCCCAAGCACTGCGCCTACACTTAGATCGGAGGCATCGCACATAATCTCGAAAGGTAACGACCAATCCGGGGGCTGCACAATTGGAGCGGAAATAAGTCGCAATTTCAGCTCATCGAATGATTCTCTACAAGCTTTGTCTACATCGAACGGCACGTCTTTTTGTAGTAGGCGACAAAGCGGTTGCGCTAACTTGGAGAAGTCCTTTATGAACCATCGATAGAATCCTGCATGGCCAAGAAAACTATGAATTTCCCTCACCGAAGTGGGGTATGGAAGTGAACGAACAACGTTTACTTTAGCCTTATCGACGGCTATACCTTGGGCAGAAACCACATGACCGAGAACTAAACCTTTACTTACCATAAAATGACACTTCTCATAATTTAACACTAAATTATACTCAATGCATCGGTTAAGCACATATGAAAGATTAGAGAGACATTTAGAAAATGAATCACCGTAAACGGTAAAATCATCCATAAATACCTCTATACCTCGCTCGATGTGGTCGGAGAAAATGCTTAGCATGCAACGCTGGAAAGTGGCCAGAGCGTTGCAGAGCCCGAAAGGCATTCGCCTATATGCAAAGGTGCCAAATGGACAAGTAAACATAGTCTTTTCTTGATCCTCGGGTGCTACAGGAACCTGAAAAATCCAGAGAATCCGTCATGACAACAATAATGTGTTTTTCCAGCAAGTCTTTCGATCATTTGATCGATGAACGGTAAAAGGGAAATGGTCTTTTCGAGTTTGAGAATTAAGTTCCTTGTAATCGATACACATCCGCCATCCGTTTTGAACTATCTTTGGGATCTTTTCCCCTTCATCATTTTCGACAACAGTTATTCTCGTTTTCTTAGGCACAACATGAATTGGACTAACCCACTTACTGTCAGAAATTGCGTAGATGATATCGACATCTAGAAATTTTTGTATTTCTTTTCTTACCACATCCATCATCGGTGGGTTTGATCGCCGTTGTCCCTCTCGGATAGGTTTCACGCCTTCCTCCACTTTTATTTTGTGCATACACGTGGAAGGACTTAAGCCTTTGATATCGGCTAATGTCCATCCGATCGCCTCTTTATGGATGCTCAATGTGGCTATCAACTCCTCTTCCTGATGTGACGACAATTCGCTTGATATGATGACGAGTAGAGTTTCCTTGTCGCCCAAATATGCATATTTCAAGTGTGGTGGGAGTTGTTTCAACTCTAGTTGAGCTGCCTGCAAAATTGAGGGAAGAGTTTTAGATTGTGATGGAGTTAATTGAAGTTCAGAAATTAAAGAAAGAGTAGAGATTGTTTCGCCTAAGTCGTCATCGTTGAGATCTTCCAATTCCCTACAAAAAATCATGAAACAAATCAGTTCCGATAAAATCATTAGCCAAAGGATCTATAATATCAACAAAATTAAGGTTGCGATAGAATCATGATATTTCATAGCTTTATACACATCAAATTTCACTACCTCTCCGTCGAATTCCATGGTTAAAATGTCATTATGGACATCTATTTTTGTGTGTGCGGTTGATAAAAAGGGACGTCCAAGCAAAATTTCAGATCCATTGTTGCTATGATCATTCTCCATATCAATAATGTAAAAATCGGCGGGGAAAATAAGATTGTTTACCTTTACCAGAATATTTTCCAATACCCCTTCGGGATAAATAATCGATCTATCAGCCAGTTGTACTGTTACCTTAGTTTCCTTCAATGGTTGCATTGATATTTTTCTATAAACACTTAGGGGCATGATATTGATGGAGGCACCCAAATCGCACATAACTCTTTTGATCCCAACATTCCTAATTTTATAGGGAATCGCAAACATCACTTGGTCCTTGTACTTTGGTGGCAACGGCTTTTGAAAAATGGCTGAAATATTATCGCTAAGGTTGAATCTCTCGTTTCCCAACAACCTTCTTTGATTTGTACATAGGTCCTTCAAAAATTTCGCGTATTTAGGAATCTTCTTGATAACATCCAAGAGTGGAATGTTAATTTCCACTTTTTTGAACACCTCCATTATTTCCTTCTTCTTCTCCTTTTTGTCTCATTTTGCTAATCTTCCTGGAAAAGGTGGAACAAGTTCGTAAGTAGAAATAGGAATTTTAGATTTGATATTACTTGAAGTGGAAGGAGATTTTTCGTTCTAGTGTTCCGAAGAGCCGTCGAATTTTTGCTCTTCCTTCTTTGTCGGTTCAGGTGTTATCACGGTCTCGCTACGCAGAGTGATTTCGCTCACATTTTCCCTTGGATTGATTTCAGTTTGTGATGGCAATTTTCCGTGGGATTCTAGACGCCCTATTGTTTGAGCTAATTGGCTAACTTGTTTGTCTAGTTCCTGAAGATGAGATTGCGTTTGGGTTTGGAACTTTTCCTTTGAAACTGCTAACCTCTCAACAATAGATTCAAGGGAAGATTTCTGGGGAGCTTGATTTTGGTAGGGAGGTTGTTGTCTAGTTTGGAAATTTGGATTCCTATTACCATAGCTAAGGTTAGGATGATCTCTCCAATCGGGGTTGAACGTGTTGCTTTGTGGATTATAGGGCCTTTGGGGAGGTCGGGGAAAATTGTGTACCCCGTTGACTTGGGCATCAGACGCATCCCGCAGTAGTGGGCATAAATCGGTTGCGTGATCTTGCATAGTGCAAATCCCGCACACCTTAGCAGCTCCTATCTCCCCTGAAACAAGTGAATGCACAATATTAGTCAAATTATCAATCTTATTCTCTAATGCAATTGTGCTTACTATTTGAACCCGTCGACTGGGTTCACTTGCGGAACCAAATTGCTGCGAATTAGCAGCCATTGTGGAGATTAATGTTCTCGCTGCAGTAGGGGTCATATTAACGAGCGCGCCACCGCTTGCTGCATCTACCATCTTTTTGTCCATTGGTAACATTCCTTCGTATAGGTATTGAAGGAGTGTTTGCTAGGATAAGCCATGTTGCGGACAACTTGCACACAGCTTTTTGAATCTTTCCCAATATTCAAATAGGGATTCATCGTGCATTTGTTGGATACCCAATATGTTTCGCCTAATTTCTGTTGCTTTTGCCGCAGGGAAGTATCTGTCAAGAAAAACACTAGAGAGATCAGACCATGTATTAATTGAATTTGGAGGTAAGTAAAATAACCACTCTTTAGCCATTCCGGCTAAGGAAAAAGGAAAAGCCCTTAGTTTTATTTGGTCCTCTGAGACCCCTTGCGGTTTCATGCTGCTGCACACCACATGAAATTCAGCAAGGTGTTTGTGTGGGATTTCAGAAGAGAGGCCATTAAAAGTAGGGAGTAAGTGGATTAATCCCGTTTTAAGCTAGAAGGGAGTATCGCCTTGAGGAAAAGTGATGCAGAGTGGTTGTTGCACGGTAGGGTCGGCATTTAGTTTTCGAATTGTTTGGTCCGCCAACGGTTCTGGTTCTTGTGTAGGTTCTTCGATTGGTGTAGTTTCAGAAGTGGATTCCTGTTCGGATCGTTGTGTGCTTTGTTGTTTCTTTCGTCGAAGTGTTTCGTCGTGAGTTCTACGAGCGCTTGCTTCGATTTCCGGGTTGTATGGAGCTAAAGTACCTGGGTTTTTCCTGGTCATAAAAATAAAACAAAATCAGTCAAAAATGCCGAAAGTAAATTTCCCCGGCAACGACGCCAATTTTGACAAGTCGTCGTTTAACCGGTTAAAAATAAATAAATAAATTAACCTCTTTCAACAAATAATAAAATA
This sequence comes from Hibiscus tridactylites, assembly GCA_958450335.1. NCBI lineage: Eukaryota > Viridiplantae > Streptophyta > Magnoliopsida > Malvales > Malvaceae > Hibiscus > Hibiscus tridactylites. Next base: position 53,515,941 of record OY288282.1, read on the forward strand.
AAGAAATTAAGTAGATATAGGGAAAGATGGTCGATCCGCAGGGAGATTAGCTGGAATTATTGACTGAAGGCTGCTTCGATTACTACTTCCAAGAATATCTGTAGAATAAGTAAATAAATGGGGGAGGGGTGATATGATATTGGATGAAAATGAAATAGCAAGATTTAAATGCAGAGGTAAAAAGAATAAGAAAAACTAAGTATGTGAAATAGCCTCGAACCAGCTCCTTCAATTCTTTCGATCACTGAAATAGATTTTTATTTCGGGGATCATGTCGGTTACAGTCTACGAGGCCCAACCCGTCGTAACTTGTTTCTCTCTCGAGTAACCAATCCTCCCAAGTCTATCTCTGAAAGATGGTTCTTAAATAAATCAACCACGTCTATCGTCGTTAAAATATTTAGATTAAAAGCAGGAAAAACCCGACTCAAAAATTGTCTAAAAAGAATCGGTTCTGATTTTATCTTTCCTTAGCGGACCGCCGCTAAGAGTGTTCATAGGAAGTCGAAATTGCCACAGGCCGATCTTTCCTCCCAACTGTGTTTTTAAGCGATTTCAGACCAACGGGCCCTTTTTGATTTGAAAAACGATTAAAAACTTTTAGTAAGGCCGATTGCCAAACTATCTAAGCAGAAAGATAAAAATGATTTCCCAAAAGAATTTAAGCAAAGTTCAATTCTCACGAATCGAATTGACTTGGCTGGTTCTTGGCTTAAAAGATTCAGCTAAGCATGATATTGATTATCATACTTAACTTGATTTTAGAAAAGTATTTAAATGGCATAAAACAAACGAAACAAGAAAATAAAGGAAAAGAACTTGAATTAAAGCTATAAAATGTTTACAAAGGGAAAGATAAAAAAATATTCAAAGCTAAGAAGATGATCTTAAGCCTTCACCAAAGGTTGGTATTTATAGGCTTAGATTACAAGGATAATAGATAGGAAAATCAAAATAACAAATCAAATTCAAATGTTTTTAAAATTCAAAATAAAACCAAACGGATAGAACTGATAATCTGATCGGATCTTCTCCCAGAACATTCCAGGATCTTCTAGAGGTTGCCACGTCAGACGCGTCGTGCCCACGATGCCAGTCATGACAGAATAATAATAAAAACTGCAGAAATGCCTCATTTTCACTACTATTTCCAAAATTAGGTCCTTGCACAAAATATAACAAAAACGACATGTATTAAGCACCAAGAAGTCCTAATAACTAGAAAAATAGCAAATGAAGTATGTCACAATTGAGAACTTATCAAATTCCCCCTCACTTGTCTCATACTTGTCCTTAAGTATGTCCGAAAAAACATGAACCAAAGAATGAAATCCTCAAACCATCACAAGCATCGAAAATATTTGAAAAAGTACAACATGCCAACAACAACAATCATTACAACCCTCCACTCTCCTAATCACCTAACAAGCATTAGTCTTACTCATTCTAGTCTTAATCCTCACCAAGATACACTCAAGAGCACTCTAAGTGTTTTAAGGGAAAGATGAAACAGAAACACTCAAAGTCAATCATGAATAAAGGTTTCCATAGGCTTGTAACAAGTTCAATTCTCCACTACTTTAATAGAATCGAGGTGCAAAAATCATAAGGTCTTTTATTCAAGGTGTAATGTGGGTTTAGAAAAGAAGGATAGATAGATGGAAAGAAAAAGAAAAAGAAGATGATCAATGCAAGATATTTCAAACATTAAGTAGTGAAGACAAAAAGAGGAGCTAAAAATGGGAAAGCAAACACGCATTTTTTCTCTTTTTTTATTTTTTTTTCTCATTTTTTCTTCTTTTCGAAGCAATTGCTTCCTTTTATTTTGTTTTCCTTTCCCCCTTTTTTTCTGCGAAAAATTCTGCCCTTATTTGAAAAGTATCTCCTTCATGTCTTATAAAGATTCTAGCATTTGATCAATTGAAATGGTTAAGTCAAAGGAATGGGATGTAAGGCTTACAAAGGCTCACTAGGCGATGAGAAAGGGTAGAAAAAAAATGAAAGGGAGGGAAGAGGTTAAACCTAATGCCTAAATCATTTTAAAGCACCTCATTCTTAGTGTAGTCTCAATTTGTAAGCAAGCCACAAGTTCTAAATTCCTAAAATTCAAGACGACACTCTCAAGCAAAAAAAACGAGCATAATATGAAGAATGCACGCTCAAGGCTCAAATCTTACAAAATTGGGCTAATTTGACTAAGCTAGGCGAGAATTCTAACACAAGTAAGGCAATTAGGGAGAGATGTCAAACTGCAAATGATTATCAAAATCCATTTTCAAAAATTTAAACATGTTGGAGAGCAAGCAAGTGATGGCAATTGGAAATATACTCAAGGTTAAGTCTAAACTGATCATACATCAAACAAGCATAAGACAAGTGGTTTTGCACCCTCCCCCTCACTTAAATGAATTGTCCCAATTCAGAGAAAAGAATGTAAGAATGTAAGGCAAAGAGGGGTAAAGGGAACTCCTCGTGATCAACGATGATTGCGGCTACGTCCGCGGCCGCGCCCAGGACGTAGGTAAGAGAGGATTTCGGTAATGTTGTCTTCCAGTGTGTGGAGGCGCGCATCGAAATCCGGAACATCATTCAAAGTCTTGTCTTAGGGAGGAGGGATTGAGGGGCGCGTGGTGCATTTCTGCGAGTGAAAACTCTCCTCGTTCTTGGAGTTAATACTCCCGGTGGGTTGAAGAAAGGCACATCCGGTGGTCCATCGAGGAGTCCCATGGAATCCAAGCAACGCTCATCTAAAGCATCCATAGAAAAAGCGTAAGTAAAATTCTCAATATCAAAGCGAGCTATTCTAGATGCAAGATGAGTAATAAAAGGGCCAAGGACTAAGGGGCGATTATACCGGATTGCAACTTTGAATTGACGGGCTAACCAAAATCCTAAGTTTACCTTTCTTCCCGAATGCATACACCAAAGGAAAAATAGTTCAGTTTTACTGAGAGTAGCAGAGGCATCGTTACGTCCAGAAAAATTGTAGGCTAAGAAACGATGAACGTAATGTATCTCCGGATCTTGAAGCGTAATAGATTTGGTGGAACGAGGGTTAAATGCTATGTCCGTTTGTCCGGTGAGTGCAAATTAAGCTGCATTTTCATCAAAATCTGCAGGAATCTCAAATAATGTTGTCAGATAATCAGGACCTGTGACGTTAGTCAAAAAACCAATAGCCAAATTAAACTCATTCACAAACATAGCAAAGTTTTCACCACACAGTCGAAATTTAATAACAGCGGGGGAATCAGGCGTAATATAACGAGTTTCGGAAAAAGAGAAAGTAGAATAGAACTCGAAAATTAACTCATAAAATGTTCCACATTTAATCTCAGAATAAACAGTCCAACCGATAGCATGAAAATAATTTGTGACAGACTCAGAGATATTAAGATTAACAGGAGTAGGCTTAGGAATGAATTTGCAAACCCGAAAAGGTCGATGTCTGATATCCTGAAATCGGTCAATCTGAGCAGAATGAAAAATGAGGAAGCCCTTGAGTTCTTCTTCGGCCAGAACCGCGTATTTACGCCCACGCCTATTCCATTCTGGGTTTTCCGTGTTGCCCCTGGGAGGAGAAGGAAAGGACGACACACTTTGCTACTGGGCAGAGTATTCGTCGTGGTGAGAATTCGCAGAGGAATGATGATCGTCGGGAAACTAGGGAAATCGTAATCGGCCGAGAAATCCTCTGTGTAACCAAAAGAGGGATGATATATTAGTAATGGGCGGGTTGAAATTGGATTTGAATTTACCTCGGGGTGTTGCTCCGATTCGGTAGAGTGCATGGAGAATAAGGGGATGGTGAAGTCCCTCTGTTGGTTTTGAGACTGACGCTGCCGAGAGTGTGTGGAGGAGTCCACCGTGGGCATTGAGTGGAACGACGGTGATGGAGATCGTGGGGATGGTGGACGAAAGCTAGTGCTTGGTCCGGCGGCGCTGTTGGAGAGTCACGAACGACGGCTGACGTTCAGGGAAGGAGGCAGAGGAGCAGTTGAGTAATTCGGTTGGGTGAAGGTTTTGCGGCGGGGTATACAATGTTAGGGTTTGGTTTTGCGAGAAAGAAAGAAAAGGAAGGGGAAAAGGGAAAATCGAACGGGTGCTAAGGAAAAAAGGCTTGGGCTAAAGTAAACCACCCATTAAGTGTGCTAAAATGCACCGATTTAATGAAACGGTGCACTTTGGCTGGGGTGTATTTTAGGTTTGTCCTGCTGTGTGCGAAAAGAAACCTGCATAGGGAAAAAAATTATTAAGGCAATCAAAAATGAAAAATGAAGCATAAATTAAATTATGAAAAAGGAAGTAAAAATTAAAGAAAAATAAACCAATGGGTTGGCTCCCATTTAGCGCTTTATTTATTGTCGTTAAGCTCGACAAATTCATTGCTCAGATTTTAGGTTCTTCGAAGATAATTTCTTCAATTTGTTCGATCGGTGTATTTTCGAAGAACGATTTAAGTCGCTGCCCATTCACTTTAAATTGTGCACCCGAGCTATCTTCAATCTCCACGGCTTCGTGAGGGAAGGTATTGACTACGGTAAATGGTCCGCTCCACTTAGACTTAAGTTTTCCTGCAAAAATTTTCAACTTCGAATTAAATAGGAGAACTTTTTGTCCAATTGAAAAAGATTTAAATGAAATGTGCTTGTCATGAAACTCTTTAGTTTGTTCTTTATAACGTTGCGCGCTATCGTAAGCGTTTCGGCGAATTTCCTCGAGCTCTTGGATATGGAGTTTTCGTGTCTCACCAACGGCATTCATCTCCATATTACATTCTTTAACTGCCCAAAACATTCTATGCACAAGTTCGACTGGAAGATGGCAAGGTTTACCGAAGACAAGGCGGTAAGGTGACATGCCGATAGGTCCTTTGTAAGCGGTTCTGTATGCCCATAACGCATCGACTAATTTCAAACTCCAATCCTTTTGATTAGGGTTGATGATTTTCTCTAGGATTGATTTGATTTCCCTATTTGAAACCTCCGCTTGTCCGTTTGTTTGCGGATAATAAGTTGTTGATATGCGTTGCGTCACGCCATATTTCTTCATCAAAGCTTCGACAATCCGATTAACGAAGTGTGTTCCTCTATCACAAATGATTGCCCTCGGAGTTCCAAACCTGGAAAAAATAAAATCACGCAAAAAATTAGTAGTGGTTCTTGCATCATTTTCACGGGTGGTTTTCGCCTCAACCCATTTCGAAACGTAATCAATTGCCAAAATGATATAGAGATTTCCATAAGATGAAATAAAAGGTCCCATATAGTCAAGACCCCACACATCGAAGACTTCACATATATGTATTGTATTTAATGGCATTTCTCTTCGACGGCTTAAATTCCCAACCCGCTGGCATCTATCACATGTTTTGCAGAAATTGTAAGTATCTTTAAATAAAGTAGGCCAAAAGAAACCGCACTCAAGGATTTTGTGCGCAGTTCGTTTAGGGCCAAAATGTCTGCCACAAGCATAAGAATGACAAAATTCAAGTATAGATGTTACCTCACTATTACTTACGCAACGACGAATTCTTTGATCAGAACACAATTTCCACAAATATGGATCATCCCATATATAATATCTAGCATCTCTTTTAATACGTTTAACTGCGTATTGCGACAAATTGTTAGGAACCTTACCAGTGGCTAAGAAATTCGCCATATCGGTGAACCAAGGGAATGTTACCTTAACTTCCATTAGCGATTCATCCGAGAATTCATCTCGCAAAGGGGGTTCGATCGGTGATATCTCCAAGCGGCTTAGGTGATCCGCTGCCAAATTCTCACTGCCCTTTTTGTCTTTGATTTGTATGTCAAACTCTTGTAGCAAGAGTATCCATCTAATCAAACGAGGTTTCGCATCCTTTTTGTTGATCAAGTATTTCAACGCTGCATGATCAGAAAAAAATAAGAATTTTAGTTCCTAACAAATAAGGGCGAAACTTATCTAATGCAAAAATGACAGCAAAAAGCTCCTTTTTCGTTGTCGAATAATTTCGCTGCGCCGAATCAAGAGTTCTAGAGGCATAAGGTCCTTTTCAGTTTCAACTTAATAGCAATAAGTTGTTTAATAAAACAATACAATATCAGTGTTTTGTTTTGTAATGATCATTGTGTAATACAAGACCATTCACGAGTGATTGTGAAAGTTGATCTTCACCAAGGATTATATTTGCTCCGTGTTCCTTCTGTTAATGTTCAAAGTTTTTTTTTGTTTCCTGACACAATCGTCTTGGTCATCCAAGTTCGAATGTCTTGCAATTGTTGAAAAATGTCATTTCAATTCATGTTGTTAATAAGAACGATCCTTGTAATATGTGTCCTATTGCTAAACAACAACGTGTACCTTTTCCTTTATATGTTTATCGTTCCTCTAATCCTTTTGATCTTTTACATTGTGATATATGGGTCCCTTCAAGCATCCCACTTATAATAATTAGAGATTTTTTCCAACTTTGGTTGATGATTTCACTAGGACAACATGGACTTACTTGTTACATCATAAGTCAGATGTTCTTACAATTATTTCTAGTTTTCTTGCCATGATTAAGAAACAAATTGGTTTTGATTTGAAGGTGTTTAGGTATGATAATGCTCTTGAATTAAGGTTTACTGAATTATTTTCCAAATTAGGAGTTTTACATCAATATTTCTATGTTGAGACTCCTCAACAAAATGCTATTGTAGAGCGAAAACATCAACATCTTTTGGATGTGGCTCACGCTCTTTTCTTTTAGTCTCAGGTGCCTATACGTTTTTGGGAGAGTGTATCTTAATTGCTACGTTTATTATTAATCGTCTTCCTTCTCCAGTTTTGAACAACAAATCTCCTTATAAAATGCTCATTAATGAATTTACAGATTATATGCATCTCAAAACGTTTGGTTGTTTGTGTTTTGTTTCAACTCATCGTGCTGTTTTTCTTAGCTATTCACCAGGAGTAAAAATGATACAAAATGTTTGTTCTAAAGACACGCGCTATTGTTGTTTCCAGGGATGTAATCTTTCATGAACACATTTTCCCTTTCCATACTATTTCTCCACTTGATTCAATTATAGATCCTTTTCCCACTGTTTCATTGGCAAGTCGTGGTTTAACCGGTCAAAAATAAATAAATAAATTAACCTCTTTCAACAAATAATAAAATAAAGAAATTAAGTAGATATAGGGAAAGAGGGTCGATCCGCAAGGAGATTAGCTGGAATTATTGACTGAAGGTTGCTTCGATTACTACTTCCAGGAATATATGTAGAATAAGTAAATAAAATGGGGGAGTGATATGAGATTGGATGAAAATGAAATAGCAAGATTTAAATGCAGAGGTAAAAAGAATAAGAAAAACCAAGTATGTGAAATAGCCTCGAACCAGCTCCTTCAATTATTTCAATCACTAAAATAGATTTTTATTTCGGGGATCATGTCGGTTACAGTCTACGAGGCCCAACCCGTCGTAACTTGTTTCTCTCTCGAGTAACCAATCCTCCCAAGTCTATCTTTGAAAGATGGTTCTTAAATAAATCAACCACGTCTATCGCCGTTAAAATATTTAGATTAAAAGCAGGAAAAACCCGACTCATAAATTGTCTAAAAAGAATTGCTTCTGATTTTATCTTTCCTTAGCGGACCACTGCTAAGAGTGTTCATAGGAAGTCAAAATTGCCACAGGCCGATCTTTCCTCCCAACTGTGTTTTTAAGCGATTTCAGACCAACGGGCCCTTTTTGATTTGAAAAACAGTTGAAAAATTTTAGTAATGCCGATTGCCAAACTATCTAAGCAGAAAGATAAAAATGATTTTCCAAAAGAATTTAAGCAAAGTTCAATTCTCACGAATCAAATTGACTTGGTTTGTTCTTGGCTTAAAAGATTCAGCTAAGCATGATATTGATTATCATACTTAACTTGATTTTAGTAAAGTAATTAAATGGCATAAAACAAACGAAACAAGAAAATAAAGGAAAAGAACTTGAATTAAAGCTATAAAATGTTTACAAAGGGAATGATAAAAAATATTCAAAGCTAAGAAGATGATCTTAAGCCTTCACCAAAGGTTGGTATTTATAGGCTTAGATTACAAGGATGAGATATAGGAAAATCAAAATAACAAATCAAATTCAAATGTTTTTAAAATTCAAAATAAAATCAAACGAATAGAACTGATAATCTAATCAGATCTTCTCTCGGAACATTCCAGGATCTTCTAGAGGTTGCCACGTCACTGCCATGTCAGACGCGTCGTGCCCAGTGTCGTGCCCACAATGCCAGTCATGACAGATTAATAATAAAAACTGCAGAAATGCTCCTTTTTCACTGCTATTTCCAGAATTGGGTCCCTGCACAAAATATAACAAAAACGGCATGTATTAAGTAGAAAGAAGTCCTAATAACTAGAAAAATAGCAAATGAAGTATGTCACATTTGAGAACTTATCATTCATTATCCACGATACTCACTAATTTTTCATCCAACGTTCCAGTTGACATTATTCCACAAGAGGCAAAAGATGACCATACAGATGGTGCTCATATCGATGCTCCCTTGGCTGAAGATGATGGTCATAATGAAGCAATTCCTCATGAAGCAGTTTCCACTGGAATTGAGGTGCAACATGCTCCTAATAATGTAGTTGGCCATACACCTGATCATGTACCTGATCCTGCACTTGTACATGAAACTAATGTTCAACATTTGCTTGTTGCTGAAGTGATTCCACCAAGGCGATCTGCTAGAATTTCTCAACAACCTTCGTATTTGCGCCATTATTATTATGGCACCAATGTTGTCAATGATATCACATATAAATTATATCCTATTGAGAATCATTTGTCTACTTCAAAGCTCTCTTCATCTTATAGAGCTTTTGCGGCAAATGTTTCATTTACATACGAACCTAAATTTTATCACCAGGCAGCTCGATTTCCTAAGTGGAGGACTACCATGAATGAGGAGTTACAAGACTTGGTTTGGTGTGCCTCTACTTGAAGGGAAAATGGTCATTGATTGCAAGTGGGTGTTTTGAGTAAAACATAAGGCTGATGGATCAACTGATCGATATAAGGCACGCCTTGTTGCCAAAGGATTTACTCAAGTGGAGGGCATTGATTTTACAGACACCTTTTCTCCTGTAGCTAAAATGACCACTTTTAAGGTGGTCCTCTTTTTGGCTGCTTCTCAGAACTGGCATTTGTTGCAATTAGATGTCAACAACGCTTTCCTCAATGGTATCCTTGATGAGAAAATGTACATAAAAATCCCTCTCGGCTACAATACATCTGTTGAAGGGTCGAACCTAGCTTGTCGATTACACAAGTCGATTTATGGGCTTAAATAGGCTTCGAGGAAGTGGTTTCACGCCTTTTCCCAAGTGGTTCTTAAGTTTGGTTTTAATGAGCCTCTTTATGATTATTCTTTATTCACTAAAGTTCCGATGATGATCTTATTGTTTTATTAGTCTATGTGGATGACATAGCTCTTGCAGGCAAACACTTAGACAAGTTAACCGAAGTACGGTCTTTTCTTCAGCAGCATTTTAGTTTAAAAGATCTTGAAATAGTGCATTACTTTCTTGGATTTGAAGTTGCCATAAACACTACAAGGATTTCATTATCTCAGCGACATTACGCTCTTTAGTTACTAGAGGATACAAAGGCTTTTTCCAAGAAACCTGTAAATATTCTTATTGTTTCTCCTCACAAACTCACTATGCATGAATGAGAGTTATTACTAGATCCATAACTATACATGCGTTTGATTGGAAGATTACTATACCTCACTCATAATAGGCTTGATATCACATATATTGTACATATTTTGAGCCAGTTTGTATCTGCCCCTCGACAGCCTCATCTTTTAGCAGCTCATCATATATGGGCTTACATCAAAAGCTCTCATGGGTTTGGATTATTCTTCTCTTCTACCTCAATCATGCAACTAGGGATGTAAAAATAGGTAATCGGATGGGTTTCAGGTCGGGTCAAATTGGATACATGTCATTTTCAAGTCGATTTGATGTTTTGACTCGACTCGGGTCGGGTGCGGGTCAGCTTCAGGTCGGGTTCATTTCAGGTTGGGTCCATTTTAGGTCGGGTCCATTTCAGGTCGGGTTCATTTCAGGTCGGGTTCATTTCAGGTCGGGTTAAAACGGTTAATTGATGGGTTAATTCAGGTTCAGGTAGACTTTAGGTCAGGTTTATTTCAGGTCGAGTTCATTTCAGGTCGGGTTAATTCGGATTCGGGTAGACTTCAGGTCAGATTCATTTTAGGTCGAGTTCATTTCAGGTCGGGTTAATTCGGGTTTTGAATTCGTATTAAGTTTGAGTTTGGTACAAAAAGTCGATAGACTTTGGATTGATCATTCATTTCGAGCTAATTATTCAACGCCTTTCACGAACACGAATCACGTTAAAAATAAATAATATGCAATAGAATGAACAAAAATATCATCATATGGTTTATTTCTAAAATATTAGAGTAAATTACAAAAAATATAAATTAAAAATGTCAATTGTTGTGAAAAATAAAATTTTAGGGACTAACATGAATAAAAATATCGTCATATTAAAAACACTTGACTAAATTACAAAAAAAGAATAGGGGTCAATTTGGAATAAAAATAAAGTTTTATGGACTATAATGAACAAAGATATTAAATTAAAATTATAAACATTTGACTAAATTAAAAAAAAGATAGGAGTCAATTTGAAATAAAAAAGTTTTAGGGACTATAATAAACAAAGATATGAAATTAAAATTATAAACATTGGACTAAATTACAAACAAAAAAAAGAATATGGGTCAATTTGAAGTAAAATTAATGTATATGTATGTATGTAAGTTTTACTATATGTATATATATGTGTATATATTAATATGTGTGTGTGCGTGTGTGTATAATATAATATAATATAATATAATATAATATAATATAATATAATATAATATAATATATACATACATACATATAAATGTATGTATGTATGTATGTAATTGTGTGTATATGTATATATATTAATACATATATATATATTATGTATGTATGTTATGTGTGTACGCCCCTAAACTATACCCATAAACCTCAAACCTTAACCCTTAAACTATATATATATATATATATACATTACTACACACATATATATATATATATTCATCAATATATATATATATATATATATATATATATGTATGTCCCTAAACTATACTCGTAAACCTCAAACCTTAACCCCGCATAATCAAGCTGACACATTTACCCCTAAACTCCAAACATGAATCTCTAAATCTCACAAGCACTATTCACTAATAAATAAAGTGCAAGCCTAATGACATAATCCCTAAACCAATCCCATAACCCAAAATAATCAACTTGACACATTTACCCCTAAACCCCAAATATGAACTCATAAATCTAACAAACGAAATAAATCAAAACATAAAAAGGAAAAATTTGAAAATAAATTAAAACTAAATTATTAATTGGATCCCAATTCACAAATTAATCAAATTATTAAAGCCAATTAATTATCAAATCTTTATATGAGGACCAAATTAAACTTAAAGCAAATCAAAAGGCTTAATAATTAATCAATTTATGAAGCATGACCTAATTGAATGAAATCTAAAGAACTAAACCAAAAGTTGAGACTAAAAAGAAACAAACTAAAACCTAGAAAACCTAAACCTGAAGAATCTAATTAAGGAAGGACCTAAAGAGTGATTAACCCTTAAATAAAAAAACCCGCCAATTCCCCGCCTGTAATTCGTTTGGCAGCTTGCTTCCCCCCCCCCCCCCCCCAATCAATTAAAAAAATAGTCCCCTGTCAATTCAAAAAAATTCCCTTCTAAGCTAAAAATATATTCTATTAATGTAATAGTTATAATTAAATTTTTTAATAAAATACATTTTTAACGTTAAACTAGAAAGTATTTTCCACTAATTTAATAGTTATAATTAATTTTTTAATAAAATAATTTTTTTTAATTTAATGATCACAATTAACAAATTGATTTAAATTTTCCACAAGTAACTAATTTAATAGAACTTTTAAATTTTGAATATTTTTTAATAAAATAAATTTAAGTATATTAATTCTTATTAACCTCACAAATAATTTATATTGAATGGGTCAGAACTAATCATATTAAATTATTTAACAAAATTTAAAACTTAGTAGTGTGAAATGAATATCTAAATATAATCTTTCTTATATATATATATTAAATTGATTATATATGTATATATAATAAAATATTATTTAACACTTTAAATTGATTTAATAAATTAATAGTTTACATTTGTCAACACTTAATATTTTATATTTATCAACACTTTAAATTCATCAAATCATAGACTTCCTCAACTATATGTCAGGTCAATATCAATTTGTGATAAGGTTCTTTTTCTAAAAACCAAAACACTTTTCATTGTTTCATTTTTGAAATTGGGTTTATTAAAAATGGAGGGGAAATTTTGAATTTTGGAAAATAGTAAAAAACTTTGGAGTCGCCACCGGCCACTAAGGTAGGCCGGACACCATAAAATCAGAGATTCGTTTTAAAACGGGTTCAGGAGTTGGTTACGTGTGGGGAAGGGTTAGCACCCCCATCACGCCCGGAAATCGGTACCAAATTACTTGTTGCCTCTTAATCGGTAGAAATTATTTAAAAACCAAAGTGAATTTAATGAAGCGTTCTTAAATGAAAATATGACTTAAATAGCGCGAGCTTTTCAAAATGTGACTTTGGAATTAATTAAGCATTTAATTAAAAAGGATGACGGTACACCGGACCATAGACTAAACTGACATCATATAAGACTGACTGCCGTGTTAGTTTAGGGTTCGGATCTTGTACGTCGCCTTTATGCATGATGCAAGCAAATAAAGGATGATGTTGTGGTCTTTCCATTTTTATATTCCACTTACCTAGAGACGGTAAAAATTAACCCAAATATTCGGTCGACATCCATTAAGCTATGACTGTTTTGACATGAATATCGGAGTTAATTGATACCTCCCTTCGGGTATATTTTAAATTCAATTAACATGCTCGATTATTATTCGTCTCATGAATGGCAAGTGTGAGATGCATGCCATAAAAGAGCTTTGAAAATAAACATACAAAAGCTCACCAAGGCCCTAGCTTAAAAGGCTCGAATTATGGAAGTTTCGTTAGTGATCTAATTATTTGTTAGACGGTTGTAATATTAAATCCTAGATTATTTATATCCTAAAAAAGGGACTCGAATAAATTATGGGTTATCTCGTTTTACCTCATCTAAAGGTGATATTAATTTTATCTTATAAGGTGGGAGTGGCTAAACCGACTTAACGAACTTAATATCTATCCTAATAAGACAATGATGAATTTAAGTTAATTAGACCGATTAGAGCCCTAAACCTAATTAAAGCTCTGAGCCTAAACCGACCTAATTGTTCGAATCGTACCCCTATGAGACGGGCACACAATCCAGAACAATTAAATCGATTAAATTAAACTAAAAACGCTAACCTAACTAGCCCAAGCCCACTTAAGCTAAAAAAGGCCCAAAAGAACCTAACTCTATCCATTTAAAACCTAAGGCCCAAAAAAACCCCAAATTAAAGATCATTAAGGCAAACCTTACAACAAGGCCCAAAATTAACACCATTTGAAAACATTTATTTTAAAAAACCATTTACTCATATTTTACATTAAACCTTAGATTGCATATGACATGTTAAGCAAATTTTACATTAAAACTTTATAAAACCCACCACAACACCATTGGCATAAAACACAAAGAAACATGGCCACAAATAACATACACATTCCATACATGCAAGCATACGATTAAAAAAATAAGCAAAATACATAAAAAAACAAACATATATTTAACATACCATACGAATTAAAGCAAGAAAGAAACATGATTTAATTGAAAGAAAAGAGAAAAACAGTGACTAAATCGGAAAAAACATGAAAAAGAGCAAAATTGTAAAAAAAGACCAAATTTAAACGGGTGTAAAACATGGGGGAGGGGACGAACAAAAAAGACCATAGACGGCTGGACTCGGGACGAAATTGAAATGTGAAACAAAACCCTAGGGACCTAGAGTGTTATTTAGGAAGGCGAAAACCCCTAACGCACTAAAAACCCGACGCGGAGGGACCAGACTCGGAATTACCCCTAAACTAAAACCTAAAAAACACTATAAAATCTAACCTAAAGCCAAACCGAGCCCCCTTTTCACCCTTTGAAACCCTAGACGCCTAAGAGAACCTTCCCCTCGACCCTCTAACGCCGGCCGATGTTATTCACCGTCCGGTGACCCCAAAACATCACAGAAAAAGCCCTACCCTTGTATCTCTAAACCGAACAACACCAAAGCCACAAAAAGACCCATCTTTTCTGATGAAAAAGCAAAAACGACTACCCCGAAACCAAACCCTTACCATTTTCTAAAAATAGAAACCAAAACCCATTTTTTTACTCGAAAACGAAACGATGCAAAATGAAAAGAAGAAGAAGAAGAAGCCCTCTGCACCTCCCTCGGTCGAGTCACCATTCGAGGCCACTGACGGGCTTGGCTTGTTCTCGACGAAGAAGTGAATGTGGCTTCGAAGAAAGGAAGACGAAGAGGTAAAAAAAAAGCTTCTGGTTTCTTCTCTCCTTTCTTATTTTTGCATGCAATATTGGGACTGCGATTACCTGAATGCTATTGCTGGTATTGTATTGCTCTTCGTGTTTTCTTTGGGAGTTCACGAATCCCTTTTACAATAGTTTCGATTTGGCTTTATAGCCGAATATTCCGCATTTTACATTTGATTTCCGGAAGGAAAATTGTCCATTGGGTCGTACTCTTTTGACCGGATTCATGTGCGACTCTACTGTGATTCTCTGCCATTTTGGTTTTGCTTTTCATTTTGCTTGTTTTCTGTCATTTTGCTGATTCTAACCTTCTGCTTTTTGTGTGCATGGTTCGTACGGCGGGGCGAAAGGCTGATGTGGCTGCTGAGTCGGTCTCTGGTGTGGTCGCCATCGTATGGGAACGGGAACGTGGCAACAAACCACTGGCTCTCGGGTGAACTCAAAAGGACGGAGGTGCATCGCACGCGCGCGTGGGACGACTCGGAACGACGCGTGTGGATGCGTGGGAAGAGGAGGGGTCGCGCGTGGAGTTGCACGTGGGATCTTCGTTGCATCCGAGCCGTTAGATCGCATCTCGATCTAACGGTTTAGATTTGGGCGGCGCGATGATATCAAATGGCCCTAGGGTTTTCACTGATGAGGCAATCTGGACCGTTGATCCCTGTTCGATCCGACGACTACAATCCGTGCAGTGCAGACCCGAGTAATGCTTCTCCTAGGGTTTCTTCTGTGCCTTCATCTAGACCGTCAGATTTAATCCAGATCTGACGGCGGGAGATTGCTTGCGCAAGCCAAAAGGGTTAAGTTAGGGTTTTCAGATTATACTTGTTTGGGCCAAGTGGGTCATGTAATTTTTGTAAATGGATTGTTAATTTGAGCTGTTACTTATTTAAATTATCTCTTCTTTTGTTTTTTTTTATAATAATGATGATGATGATGATGATGATGATGATGATGATGATGATGATGATAAAGAATGTGACGGTATTAATAATAGTTAATAATAATATGTAAACTTAGATATATATATATATAAAAGGAAGACAATACCAATAGTAATTATAATAATACGATTAATAATGGTATTAATTATAGCATGTAGTAACACTTAGGGGTTAAATAATATACATGTATTTATCACTTTATAATAGTAGTGTATTTAAACAAAGCTCACTATATATACCCTATGATAAAAAAGCCCCCTTATTTATAAAAATGAAACGAACCTACCCCGGACAAAATTAGTGATTACACAGTTCATGTTCAAAACAGGTCGGGTTCAAAACAAGTCGAGTAATATCGGTTATCTGCGAGGTCCTTCTCGGGTTCGGGTTCGTTTCAATCGGGTGCAGGTTGGGTTTCGGGTCTACAGTAACAGGTCCAATTCGGGTTCGGGTCATTCTCGGTCGGATGCAGGCCGAGTTCAGTTACTACAGTAACAAGTCCAACTCGGGTTCAGGTCAACAACAGTCGGTTACAGATCGGGTTCGAGTCATCGAATCCTCGGGTCAAACCAGGTTCTGACTCAAGCATGTTTCAGTCGGGTTTTCAGGTCAGGTCAGCTTCTTACATCCCTACATGCAACTTACTGGTTTTGTAGATTCAGATTATAGTGCCTGCCCTGACACTCGGAGGTCCAGCACAGGTTTTTGTATGTACATTGGGAGTAATCTCGTTTCATGGAAATCCAAGAAACAACAAACTTTCAGCAGATCCTCATGTGAAGCAGAATACCGAGCAATGGCTTCTATAACATGTGAGCTCATATGGCTTGTTGCTTTATTATCTTCCTTCCATATTTTCTATCCCTTCAATTTCTATGTGTTGCGACAATCAATCAGTAATACATTTGGCTTCAAATCAAGTCTATCATGAGCGTACAAAGTATATCGAAGTGGATTGCCACTTCATTCGTGAAAATGTTCGCAATGGGTTCCTAAAACTTTTTCACATAAGATCTTCCAACCAGCTTGCAGATATATTCACAAAAGGGCTTCATGCTCATGCCTTTACAAGTTTTGTACACAAGATGAGACTTGTCAATATTCATGAGTCTCCATCTTGAGGGGATGTTACATCTCATTATATTAAAGTTGTATCTTAGCTGTTAAGTAATTAGTTAAGCATAGTTAGTTTTCTGTTAGGGTTTTTGTTAACCGTTTTCTTGTATTATAAAAACTAGATCATCTTTATATTTTGTATCATTGATTTTTACAAGAATAATAAGAAATCATTCTTATCTTTACATTTAGTTTGCATTAGCATCTCTTGCTTCCAAAATGTAGATTTTAACGACTGTAAGGCTTGTGCATTACATGATTGTAAAATCATCGATTCGGTCGTAAGATCATTTGGAGCTTATCGATGATAGTTTCGAAAGTAATGAACTTTGAGTTTCTGAACTACACAATCATCACAAGCCAATGCAAAGGACCCAAGTTTCAAGCTAAAGATTGTTGTTTGACATTAAAGGAATTCATTTCCCCGTATGTAGAGCAGATCAATGACTTGACAACCAATTGCACTTTCGAATGTGTTCAAATACACCGAAAATATCCTCCCAGTCATTTCTCTAGTGAATGTCGTGAAGGGAAAGAAGGGCTTTGCATGACCTACAGTGCCGCCATCGACATCGCCGAATGCTAGTGGTAGCGATCGGCTAATTTGAAATTTATCGATGCAGCTAATGGCCACAACTGGCTTCTTAGTGTTTTTGTTCATGTTGTTATAAGCCACTGGAGATTAACTTTCATATATTCCAGTTAATGGTTTCTTTTCATTGTAGTTGCAGAAACGTGGTAGAGGTAAAATGATTTTGGATTTGTCATACCGAAAATTTGTTGTATGTAAATTCACTAGAATGAATGGCTTAGAGTTGGAATCTTAACTTTGTGGTTGCCTTGGATACATCATAGGGGGAATCTAATAATAGATTTTTCTCTTCTTCGTTGTGCTTTCCCCTTTCTTTCTAGCTTTCTATTTTTTCGACGTTCATTTTTCTCCGAACACCATCTAGTCATTTACTGTAGATCTTCTTCCCCCGATGCCCTTAGCGGTGTTTGGGTCTCCGATCCGTGTGGGAAAGTTGTGTTCGTTGATAGGTTTGTGGATTTGGTGCCTTGCCTCTGGTTCTGTTGGGCTTCTTTACGATGGCTTTAACCTCTGCTTGCTTTTTTTAGTGGTGGTCATAATTTCGTTTTTCTTTTTCAGCCTCCTCTGTTAGAACCAAACCATAATAGATATGAAATTTTAAAAAAAAAACCCAGGATCTATCATGTCAAATCATCAAGAACAATAAATCGAATAAACTGAATGCGGAAGCGTACCTGAATTAATCGATAGATTGAAAACCTTGAATCTTCATATTGAAATCCCAAATCTTTGGTATTGATCTTCCAAGAAGATAGGTTATCTCTTGAAGTAAAACTCTCTGACGGGGAAGGAGAGAAAAACAAGTTGACCTATTTCTTGGGGACCACTACCTCTTTATATAGTTGATTATTAAATCAAACTATTAAATATTTATAACTCTGCCCCTCATTGAATTATAAATATATCTTATGGTATCTACACTTTTATTTCCATGACATTTTAATACCTATGACACGCTTAACTTAATTGGTCACTTTATTTTGTGTCATACTTTATAATAGCAACATACATTTTACATATGTGCCCACAATTGCGGATTTTAATCCAACAATCTCCCACTTGGGCAACATATGTTTCCTGATAAATGTACAACCTTACGAGCTCAAAATTTTGCTATTATATAATAGGTATTCTATAACAATCTCGTTCATCAACTATATCCACATAGGATCAAAGCGGTCTTCGACATATCAATCATGACTGGACCCATCAATGGTCACGTATACAAATATAGTCAAATGACATAGATCAATCATGGATGTGTAGCATGGAAAATTACATGAAATGTGAACCATACATGTCTATTTCCAACTGGTCCTCCTAAACCTTAGTAAGATCAAACTTTACTGAATTCAGAGTGTGCATAAATCAAAAGAACTTTATTTCTGCAGAAAATAATCTTAAATAACTTTAAACTGAAGTAAACGAAATTGTGTCTAAACTGAATAAGCATTTTTCAAAATTACAAACTCCCACTAAAACTGAATATCCTTAAATAACATTACACCCACATGAGTAGTGTGCTCATGAAAGACCTAGGATGATTGTTTCTTAATATGCGCGCAACTATGGAGTTTGTACCAACATGCTTTATAGACACACAATCACTCTGAATTTTCTTTCACAACTAGGAACTTAAAATTTATGTGCTTTAAATTTGAAGTGTTCCTATTGTTTATAGAATAAATGAATGCACGTTTATTGTCACAAAATAACTAAAGTGGTCTTTCCATTTAATCTACAATTAGCAGCTCAAGTGACAAAGTCCTTTTGCATCAATATTCTATTAGAGTCGAAGTCTGTAAACCTAATGATCTCTAACTTACCAGAACTCCTATATGTGAGCATGTAATTTTTGTTCTCTAAAAAATATCTCATAACCTATTGGCTGCTATCCAATGGTCTATACTAGATTTTTCTTAAATATCTGTCTAACATTCCAGCAATGTACATAATTTCCGAACGCATACATACTTAAGCATAAATTAGATTCTCAATAACTTATGTATAGAGAATCTTTTGAATTTTCTAAATTTCAAGGTTACTTTTAGGGCATTGAGTAAGACTAAATTTGTCTTCTTTAGCAATATGAGTATCACTTGGATTTACTCCCACTGAACTTATAATATATACAATTGTCATCCAAATTTATCTCAAAACCAAATGAGATAATCAATATAAAATTTATAATTTCATTAATGAGAGTCCTACTTAAGCTCATAGATAGATTTCTTTAATTTACATATCATTGATATTGTATCATAAGACACAACTTTATGATTGTACCATATAAATAATTTCTTCAATGTCGCCATTGAAAAAACAAGCTTAACATCTAATCTAATGTAGCTTAAGACTAAAACAAGCAACATGTGTAATAATTATCTTGAAAGAGTTTCAATAAAACTTGAGAGAAAGTCTATGCAAAATAAATGTCTTCTTTTAGAGTATATCCTTTAGATACAAGACGTGCTTTATACTTATCCACATTACCATCTCCATCCCTATTGGTTTTAAATATTCATTTACAACCAATTGGTTTGCACCTTAAGGTAATGAGAAAAGTTCTTAAACTTTATTGTCTTGCATAAAATTATACTATTCTTGAATGACATCAATCTACTTTTGAGAGTTGAAATTTTTATGGCCTGATAAAAAAATGATTGGACATTTTCTATCATTTCATTGTTACCTTATTTTCTTGAAGAAATACAATAAAATAATCTGAAATAATATTTCATCTTCCTCTCGTGGACTTCTTTAATGACACTTGTTTTTTTTAAGGTTGTTGAGTTTGTTCTTCTGAAACAATTACCTTATCTTGAATGGGAGTTGTTCAACATTATTTTGCTGAGGTACTTGATTCACTTCTTGATTAATGATAGGTGTGAAAACCTAAACATCATCAAAAGTGATATTATGAATTAAATTATAATTCAATTCCTCCTCAATAACAATGCATCTAACCTTATTTCTCCCTCCAAACTCAACATCCTAAAAAAAATTATAAATCTCTTCTTAAATTAATCTTCATTGTGGGATCATAAAATTTACAGCTCATGAATCACTCAAAATAACCGAAGTAGTTGCTCACTTTTGAAGTTTAATTGCTTCACATATGTCCCAACTTATACAAAAGAATCAACACTTTGTAATTTATTGTTGTTTCTTTTGACTAAGACCCTTAACAACTTTATTCTAATATTTTCTTTTATTGTCCTTATTCTTAGAGACACTAAATGAGCACTAACAAAATGTGTACTTTTACACTTATAATGCTTCAACTTTTCTTTCTCTTGAACATAATGAGAAATGAGCCCAAATAGAGTATATTTCTCCCTTTGAAAATTGTAACTTGAATTGGTTAAACTGTATAGGAAGCAGTGCCAAAAACATATGAACAAACAATTATTAGAAAGTTCGATCTTATGTGCCTTAAATTTTGAAGCAATATAAAGAATTTTTATAATCTACTCTCTCACATTTTCTTGACCCTTATACTTCATAGACATCAAAGAAAGCATAAGTGATGTCATCTTAACCTTAATGTTTTGGGTAAAACATTTCTTAATTTCGTCAAGGAAACCCTTAGTATGAATAATCTCTTCAGATTTTTGCTCCTAAAGACATCTAGAATGTTGTGTTTTATGATCATTATACTCATGCGATTCGAACGATCTCACCTCTCAAAATACCTTTTATGGGTGCTTACCGCCGTGAGAGGTGCAAGTTGTTCATTCCTTAGTGCAAAGTCTATGTTCATACATCAAAATACTATATGTAAGTGTCTTTTCTATTCCTTGAAATTAGTTTCACTAAACTTGAGTGTAGAATGTATTTAACAGATATTGTGACAATAAAAATAAATTTCCTAAATATAGAACAAAAATAAGTAAATAAAATAGAAACGAGCTCACATAAATATTCATAAGTAAACAAATAAATTCAAAATAATGACTAGTTCCCCTCAAGATACCAAGCACAACATTAATATCAAGTCTTTGGACAGTAATATTAATTGTAAGCGGTACTCTTGTTGTAGCAATCAAACATTGACAATAAACTATGTCAAACAATAGGCTAATCTTTGGACTAACGTATTGCTCACATAAAATACCTTATAATTGTCACACATTTATCGTCACAGTTGTCGTTGTAATTCTGCCAAATATTAACTTTCCTTTGGGCCAATTAATAAACGCATGAATTACAAAAACTCATAATCATATTAATATTTTAAATAAACTAATCTACACAAAAGCGGTCACTTTGGTGACATTATGTTTCAACTAATCCATTAAAATATTAGACATCCAAAGCCAAAATATGAATTTATTTGTTTCAAAAAAAAATTTCCATAATTTTTTTTATCTTTCAATTAAATTAAAAGATAACCAAAATAATAATAAATTTGAATAAAGGTAAACCTCATATTAAGATATCGAACACTCCATTAATATTTCATCGTTGGTCAAAACATTAACTTGCAAGTGATATCTTGGTATAGTAATCAAACATTGATAATAAGAACATGTCAAACATAAATCTTCCTTTGGGCCGATTTATTGCTCACATATAAAACCGAATAATTATCACATGTTTATTACCATAGTTGCACATGTAATAATGTCAATTATTAACCTTCCTTTGGGCCGATTAATACTAACATAATCCGACTTACATGCACAAAACCTTCTATATTTTAAAATAAAATAATTTCTACAATAGAGGTCACTTTGGTGACTTAATGTTTCAATTAAATTATTTTAAAATATATACTATAAATATATCGATACCCAAACTTAAAATTGCGTAACAGTCAAAACTGAAATTTCTGATAACACTTAAGTTTCCGAAATAACCCAAAATAAGGTTGTCTGAATGGGGCTATCAGAAATCGAAAAACCTAACTCTTTGACTGTTTCTTAAAAAAATATCTTAAACCTTAAACATGCATTTACCAAAATCAAAGTCGAATTCAAAACATTCAATCTTTAACTAAAAACCAAAATCAAAGGTAACATGTGAATGAATAATTCATATATTGATCGCATAAAACTTAATATGCATAATAAACTAACGATCAAAACAAATGAAATTCTTAATCAAAAGAATTAAAAAAATATATCAATTCCAAATCTGTGTTATGTAATTCATAACATTAGCTACATAAAGACTTATATATATTCGATAAGTAATATAAAGACAAATAATGTTCGATATGAAATTGCAAAATAGTATGCAACCAATAATCTGAACCTTAGTTTCAATATAAAAAAATCTGAACCTTAGTCCAGTAGCAAGCGATAATCCACATCTTACAATCAAAATAGATTATAAAATTTACAAGCAATGTGCCGTATATAATTAAAAACCTTATTGTAACCTTATGTCATTATACCAAAGTAACCAAAATCGAAAGGATAATAATTAAACTAACTTTGTTATAAAGTTCCGAATCATAATAATTTATTTAAAAAAAATGAATGTTTAGTCAACGAAACTTTAATTTTTTTTAAGGCGAAAACATACTCATGATTATACCTTAAAACAAACAAAAGAATTGATTGCAATTAGCAATCATACAATCCATCACTGTTATTATAAAACCAAATAATTACAATAAAACCAAAATTCCTTGTATTTGTGGTTCATGATCAGTATAGCAATTCATTGTCGCATAAAAAAGAGAGCATGAAAACCACTACTCAACCATCGAAGTTGAAACAGTAATCAAAGAACAAAGATTAACGATATTTTAGAATTTTAAATCGTACAAATCCATTCGAATAATAAACCCTAAATATGAATTCATAAAAACATAATCCAAACACCATATTAAAATTGAAACCTTAAAAAACAGTACGAATCAATCTTAAAAATAAATTAATTGATTCTCAATGATTCAACATGACGAGGCTCTGATGCCACTTGTTAGAACCAAACCATAATAGATATGAAATTTAAAAAAAAAACCAGGATCTATCATGTCAAATCATCAAGAACAATAAATCGAATAAATTGAATGCGGAAGCGTACCTGAATTAATCGATAGATTGAAAACCTTGAATCTTCATATTGAAATCCCAAATCTTTGGTATTGATCTTCCAAGAAGATAGGTTATCTCTTGAAGTAAAACTCTCTGACGGGGAAGGAGATAAAAACAAGTTAACCTATTTCTTGGGGACCATTACCTCTTTATATAGTTGATTATTAAATCAAACTATTAAATGTTTATAACTCTGCCCCTCATTGAATTATAAATATATATAATGATATCTACACTTTTATTTCCATGACATTTTAATACCTATGACACGCTTAACTTAATTGGTCACTTTATTTTGTGTCATACTTTATAATAGCAACATACATTTTACATATGTGCCCACAATTGCGGATTTTAATCCAACATCCTCCTCTTGTCAACGGCAATTCCAAATCTTGACGCGCTAACTTCGGTAGACTTCTCGTTGCATCACTTTCACCGTCAACAACATTCTGTGCAAACAGATACGTTCATGCAGGCTTGATTGGCAACTGGCTTGGTCTCTCCCTCCCTTCGTCGGACATGGCTTCCCCCGCTTGTTTGGGTGTTGGTTCTCTTGGGTCCTTTTTTTAGTTTGCTTCTTTCTTGTTTTTCTTGTATTTCTTGTTATCTTTTGTTCTCCTATTTTTGTTTCTGTCTTGTTTGCTTGTTCTCTATGATTCTGTTTGGTGTTGTGTTCTTTTTCTCCCTCTTGTACCCTATTTTCTGTATGTTTTTGTTTGTTTAATAAATGGCCGGCTTTTGTGTTAAAAAAGTATTTGAACTCAACTTTAAGATCAATTTGACATCTAAACTTTTTAGGTCTAATTAAGTACTTGAACTTGAATTGTTCGTTTAAATTAGTACCCGAACTTCACTTTTTGGTCTAAATTAGCGATAAATGACTTATTTAAACTATGAAGTCAAACTAAGGTACTAATTTGAACCTAGGAGCCATGTTCAAGTACCTAATTGGACAAAAAAATTGAAGTACCAAATTAAACTTTAAAGCCAAGTTCGTGTAACTAATTCGATAAAAAAAAGTTTAGATATCAAATTACACCTTAAGACCAAATACATGTACCAAAATATGTATTTAACCTTTTTTATCTCGGTACGCTGAGAATTTATATTATTAACTATAATTAAATTTAAGTTTTAAATTATTGTATCATTATTTCTATTTTAAATCTCTCAATTGACACCCTTCTCTTCCTTTAGGTATCATTATTTGTATTTTAAAGCTCTCAATTGACACCCTCCTCTTTCCTTGGGTTGTGGGTTCAAGACTCAATAAGAACAAAATTTTCCATCCCCTCTCCCTAGGTAGAAATTATTCAAAAATAAATAATAATAAGCATGACAAAGATACATGAAAATGACAAAATATGCGTAAAATGAATTACATTAACAAATTCTATATATAAAGAATTCTATTCAAAATATATATATATATATATATATATATATATATATATATATATATATATATATATGAGTTAAATAATGATTTCGCTCAATTATATCTTATCCAACATTATAACACTCGAGAAAATATAGACATAAAGCAAAAAAAAAAAACCCCAACGTTTGACTGAATAGTCATTTTGACTCTTTATTTTAGCAATTCAACCATCAACGTTTTATTTGGGTCAAAATGTCCCCTCTACGGATACAAACTATAAGATAAATGCCGATAAATGGCTTGAAATGACGTGACAAACTAATATGACAGTGCACGTTGACATGGCAGTATCATATAGACGAATCTGTTAACTTGAAAAAACATTACATCAGTCAAAGAATAATTTTATAAAATATTTTTTTTTCTGATGGCTTATCATTCTATCAAGTCATTTCAAATTGTTTACTGTCAATTTTTTAACAATTTTTATCTGTAAAGGGGATATTTTAACCCAAAATAAAACATTGAGACTTGAATTGCTCTAAAAAAATAAGAACTAAAATAACTATTCAGTCAAACGTTGAAGGTATTTTTTTACTTTATGCCAAAAATTATATTATCAATAAGTTTTGATATCTAGCACTGACTGTTGATTAAACTTTGCGAAAACCTTAGAGCACTGGTAGGGTTGTGAAGCTCTCCATATCACTGCAATTTTTTTTTAATTTTGTTTAGTCGGCGGCGACATTAATTTTAATGATGGTCGCCAATCGCCGTTATTTTTTTGTGTTTTTTAGTTTTTAATAAAATAATTCTACTTTTGTAGTACATTTTTCCCCTGCATTTGTGGTATGCTTATTTCTGCCTTTTAGTATGTTTTTCGTCTTCTTTCTCGGTCGTTTGTCCGTTTTTTGTTTTATGTGTTCTCAGGGTTGGATTTGACGACGCCACCACAGATCAAAATGGCGTTTATTTGTAATCATGCTGATCTTCCCGCTCTGGACCCTCGGATTGAATTTGGATACGCAGTTTTGTTCGTGGATAGTTTCTCGTGGTGCTCGGCTCTAATTTGCGGTTCTCGGTGGTCTTTCAATAACTTATTCCCCTTTTGTGGTTTGTTTGCCGATGTAGTCAGATTTTTTTGTATCTATTTTTTGTTGGAGTCTTTTGGTTGAGTTTTTAACATTTTTCATGTATGGTCCTTGTATGATCTAGAGTGGTTAGTTTCTTGTTTCAATGTTATAGGAAAATGTCTAAATTATGTATTTAGTTTACAATGATAGTTCTAAACTCTTATTATAATCTTAGATATTTCAATTTTTAATAGAACTAGCTGCTTCTATTTAAAAAGAATATATTATCAATTGTTACCTTAACTTTTTAACGATATAAGACATTCGTTACAAATAAATTATGTGAGTTTATGAGTCAATAAATGAATGACACATGACATTTAAATTAACTATTAAAAAAAGTAGTTTAAAAGGTTTTGTCTCTGAGTTCTTATATATTTAGTCCATTTATTAAAAGTACACCCAATTTGGCCATTGAGTTCGGGAATTGCATAAATTTATCTATTTGATTAGCGTTGATAGTTAATATATTGGTGTAACTATTAAAAATATTAACACAGCAACCTGTATATAAATGTTAGCATGGAAAAATTGTTTTTAGGGAGTTCAAGGTTAAAATTGATTTTTTAGAAAGTTCGAGTGTTGAATTATTTTTATGTAATATTTAAATGAAAAATTAAAAATTTAAGAAATGAAAAATATATAATAATTTATTACAATATTTTAAAAAATAAATATTTTTTTGTCACCGTCTCGGTTCGTTAGGATTTTACCCTGACTAATCTTGACTGACTTGCATCACACACTTGGCTTTAGTGTGTGAGTCTCACAGCAGAGATTATTTGCATACACAATAAAAGTATTTTTCGAGCATATCCAACTATTTTATCAATTGTGTGCTTACGGTCTTCTGAATTCTTTGTATTGTGATTTGTCATAATAATTGTGTTAGATAAAGACTTTCCTTAGTTTGCCAACTTCATCATTGTTCTCGCTGCTAGAGAATTGCAAGCAAAATTTAAAACATAACAATATAGTTTTTTTTAATTTTTAATTTTTTATAATATGAATTTCAATATAATTTCAATTATTTTTTTATAATTTATAAATATTTTAAGTTGATTTTTCAATGATTTATCATTCTATAGGGTTTGATATTTTAAAATTTTCACTTAATTTTTTTAATATTTTAATATTATTTTAGTTGTTATATTTTATTTTTTAAATATGACATAAAATGATGAAGTCCTCGAACTTCATAAAAATCACTTTTGCTCTCGAACTCTCTAAAAAACCAATTGTTGCTCCTTTTTCATATCATCATTCACAAATGAACTGTCACGTCAGCACATTAACGATCAACGTTAGTCAAAGAACAAAATTGATGTAATCCATGAATCAAAATCTGTATTAAATATGTTTACCGTGAAGGAGTTCAATTAATTATTTGATACCAACCCAAAAATAAAAATACCCCTTAAACAAAAAAAAACGTTAAAATCCACCTTAATTAAACAGAGGGTTCCTAAAGTTTAATTAACAAAATTTAAAACACAAAAATAAAAAGGTAAACTATCGGGTGAAAAATAGTCGCTACGCCCAAAATTTATAAACATCAAAGTTCAAATTTATCTTTATTTAAGGCATGATGTGATTCTTAATGTTTGACTGAATATTTATTTTGGCCTTTATTTTTTTGAAATAATTTAACTCTTAATGTTTTATTTTTTTTGTCAAAATAGCCTATCTGCGGATGAAAACTGTTACCCAACTGACGATAAACAACTTGAAATTACTTGACAAAATGACACGCCAGAAGAATAAAATATTTTATATTTTATACATTTTTTAAAATTATTTTCGACTTATGTGTCATTCTGTAAAGTCAACATATTTGTTTATATGACACTGCTATT
Organism: Hibiscus tridactylites; assembly: GCA_958450335.1. Classification (NCBI taxonomy): domain Eukaryota; kingdom Viridiplantae; phylum Streptophyta; class Magnoliopsida; order Malvales; family Malvaceae; genus Hibiscus; species Hibiscus tridactylites. The sequence continues at coordinate 53,543,641 of OY288282.1, forward strand.
GCGGTGTGCACTCCCATGTAGGTTTGTCACGTCATTTCAAGTCATTTATTGTCAGTTGACCAACATTTTTTATCCGCAGATAGACCATTTTGACTCAAAATAAAACATTAAAGGTTAAATTACTTAAAAAAAATTAAAATGACTATTTAGTTAAACGTTAGAGATAGTTTTTGGCATTATACCTTTATTTAATATGATGATTACATGTTGTAAGCGTTGCTATAATATCCAGAATTCTTAAGTAATAGTTAATTAAATTTAAGTGTATTCGAATTTATGACCTCAAATAGATGTAAACCAAATTAAGGGTCAATTCTCTATGGTTGTTAAAAAATTAAATTTAAAAAGTGTTTATAAAAAGTTATGTGAAAGAATGTGATCTATTAATTTAAAAGAGCGATGTTGTTATACAAAATGTTTTTAAAAAAATAGTAAATTGAACAAAAAAAGTACTCATGTCTCCGAGAAAATCGGATCTCTTGGGTAACGCTGAAAATCAAAACCCTAATGTCGGAGTGGCTTCGCCGGCGTCGCTGGGTGTTTCTGAATCTGCTGGGCGCCCTCCGGGAGTCGATAGAGGCATCCTCGGTGTGAAGGAAGGGTCTGGTTCCGTTGTGGGGGAGGGTGATGTGCGGAAAGTAGGGCTTGTGGCAGACACGCCGGCTGGTTCGGGGTTGCCGCTGCAGGTTTCTCCGCTGCATGGTCTTGCTGGGGCTGTGGGTATGAACGGTAGTGGGGCGTCGAACATGGGTGTGGACGGCGATCGGCGGGCGGACGTAGAAGTGCCGGACGGTATGACAGTGGTTGGTAATCCGGTGTTTGACGTCGGTAATACTGTGAATCCGGATTCTACGGATGTAACCATGGCTGGTGCTGAGAACCCTATCAGCCAGGCGGCACCTAAATCGTACGCTAGTGCACTGAAAGGCTCTACTGTAAGTAAAGGATCGGCTTTCTCGAGTGTTTTTGAGGCGGAGGTGATTGTGCGGGATGAAGACGTGACAGTTAGTTTAGGCGGCCCGTACCCGACCATCAAATTCTCGGAGAGAATCCATGAACTTGTTGATCGTACCATGAAGAAGGCGTTGGTTGCTAAACTGCTTGGTCGTTCTATCAGTTACCGCGTCCTTTGGAATAGAATTCAATCGTTGTGGCAGTTGGAGGGCCGGTTTCAACTGATTGATCTGGAGAATGAATTTTTTCTGGTTAAACTAGAAAAAGCAGAGAATTATATTCGTGTGCTTACTACAGGTCCTTGGACGATCTTTGGGAGCTATCTTACGGTGCAACCATGGACGGGGGATTTTTCAACTACGAAGGCATACCCGTCTCAGGTTGTGGTTTGGGTTCGGTTGCCGGGCTTGCCATTTCGATACTATTCAAAGAGTCTCTTTCGCCGCATTGCTGAGGTTATTGGTAAAGTCATCAGAATTGATTATAATACGGTTGCAGGTGAGCGGGGCAAGTTTGCGCATTTAGCTGTATTGGTTGATTTGTCTAAACCTCTATTACCCTGTATCGGAATTGATAGTTTTATCCAGAAGATTGAATACGAGGGACTACATCTGATATGTTATCATTGTAGGGTTTATGGTCATACAATGGATTTCTGCGCTAGTAAAGTAGTGGAAAAATCGAAGGAAAATACGGATCCTGTAACAAATCATACGGTAGAAGTTGAGCGTGCTGTTCTCTATGGCCCGTGGATGGTTGCGGAAAGTAGGAAGCGTCGGCCGCGTAAGACGGGTGAGCCTGGTACTTCGGGCAAGAATGGTGGTGGTGATGCTACCCATTCTCGATTCTCTGTGCTTCGAGACCTGGAAAGTTTGGATACAGTGCATGTGGCAAGCGGGAATGGAAATCCTACAAACCCTTCTACTTTGCGTGAAGATAAAGGGAAGCAGGTTGTGGTTGATGAAGTCCCTACGGGCACTATTGCTGCCCAGACGTTTGATGTATCCGAAGGTGCTCAAGGTGCCTCGTCGTCGGTTGTTGCTAAGGTGGCTGCTAGCAGCCCGAGTCCAACGGAAAATAGGCAGCATGCCGAATGGAATATCTCGCCTACTATCCCAGGGGTGAAACCGACGGTGGTGGAACATAACAGTGAAGTTATAGGTTCGAACCATAATGCCATCTCCATTTTAAATGACGGACGTAAGGTCCACGCGACACAAAAACATAGTAAAGTTCGGGTGCAAGGAGTACAAAAAAGCAGCAAAAATCTGGTTAAACCGCAGTCAAGGGGGAGAAGAAAATAGACTGGTTACCGTCCATGCCTTTACTGTCTGATTGGGTTAAATCGGCAACGAGTCGTCTTGACTCTATTCAAGCAGAGGGCCAGCGTTTTGACACTTCTCTGGGGAATGAGGCTGTGGTCCACAACCGTTGTAACACCTCATTTTAGCCCTAATTTTAAAATCCCTAATTGTGAGAATTCCCAATTGGAAACCCTAGAATTTGGGGGAAAATCGGAATTTAACCTAATCTAAAAAGGGGACCAAATTGAATAAATTAAGAGTTTGGCGGTTAAATTGTTAGGCGGGCAAAACTTTGGACCCTCATTTTGTAATATACCCAATTGTCTAGGGCAAATACTCTTTTGGTTCTATATGAGTCTGTGCGCCGCTCTTCCCTGTTTTCTATTAAAATAATAAAAAAAATACCAAAACATCAGACCCTTCCCCACCCTTTTCGTTGAAGCTCCGGCCAAGGGGCCTTCATCGCCGTTCAAACGGTTCGAGACCACAAGAGCGCTCGTAGTCGTTACGCGTACAAAACCCGACCACCCAGCTTCCTTTGCGCCGCCGTTCTTCGCTGGAGCGAGTTCGAAACCGTGCGTTAAATCGTACGTTGCCGCCGCCGTCCTCTGCGTGTGCCGGCGCCGTCTTCTGCGTGCACATCGTGTCCGTCTGAGATTGGGTGAGTCGTGGTTGGTGGTTGGGCTTCGGGTTTACCGTCGCTGTCGAGTTGGTCGTGGCCGGTAAAGCTGTGGCCACCGTTGGGTTCACGGGTTGCGTCGTGGGGTTGGTGCGCCGCCGGGATCTGATTAGGGTTTTTACATTTGGGTGGCTGATGTTTGTGAACCGGTTGAGTTGGTGAACCGGACGGCTGAGCTGAACCGAACCGGACCAGTGGGATGATGCAATGATGACGTCATCCGCTGTTGCAGTGCTGATGCAACGATGATGTCATCTGCTGTTGCAGTGCTGATGCAGTCAATGATGACGTCATCGCATTCAATGATGACGTCAGCGATGATGTCAGTGTTGACTTTTAGTTGACTTTTTTAGCTGAGTCCACTCTTAAGTTTTTCGACGTTTCGGTTCCGTTGCCGCTATCCGTTCCTTCAAATTCGAACCCGAAATGCCTTTTGGATCAAGTTTATATGTTGAGCTCTTATTTTTGTAAGTGTTGCATCGGAATTTGACTTGGTTGTTTATGTGTTCAGGTGACCTGGACTCTGACCCCGAGTTTTTACCTCCTCCTCCGCCAGGCAGACCTCCGGTGGCACAGTCTTCGAGATCTGCTAGTAAGTTATCTGTTAAGCGTAATTATTCGAATGTGGCATAATAGAAAGTCTTATATAGTGTTCTTTGTTTTTAGGAGCTGATTCTGTTCGACCTTCCGCTAGAGCTGAGCGTGGGATACGTCACTATCGACGTTGACTATTTAGCTGCCTAAGGTGTGTTCTCTGTCTGTGCTACATGTATGTGTTGCCTGATTGTGTGATCTGTATGAGAAATGTTTTGTGTTATTTTGCTCGGTTGATTGAGAAATATTTTATGTGTAATTCTGCTCTGTTATCTGATGAGTATTGCATGACTCGACTGTATGCTATTCTGCTATGTTACCTGATAAATAATGTATGACTCGGATGCTATGATCATGTTATGTAACACATATCGGAATCAGATTATTATGTACATGCATCTTAGTTATTTAACAAGATTGCATTCGGATTCTGAAATCGGATTACATGTCATATCATTGGGTTGGGATATTGTACGGAGGAAGCTCAGCGACTTCATCCTTCGGGTTGAACTTCGCTTCGGATCAGTAGTTCCATCTTTCGGGATGAGTTCTGCTTCGGACATGGTGTTGAGGTGTAGAGTGGTTCAGGGGAACCTCACTCTTCGGACGGTGATGTAGTTGGGTGCATGTCATGTTATGATATCTGTATGCTTTGCTTGTATACTTCGGAATATCGGTAAATTCTTGATATGTTGTTTGACTGTTGGTTGACTTCTGTTATGCACTTTAGAGACACACTGAGCTTTATAGCTGACTCTCCCTTAGTATTTGTTTCAGATTACCAGACTTAGGTTTCGGTACTTGGAGGATCTCGTTCGAACATTATTTGATACTATTTATCAATACGTTTTGTTCTAGACTTATATTTATTTATTTAAGTACTTTTCGAATTTGGTTGTAAACGTGGACTTTGGACATTTATTATTTTTGGGGTTTGATAAACTATTTTTAGCATGCTTGTTTTAAGACGAAACATTAAAGGATATCTTTTATAATTGAATAATAATTTTGGCATAATTTTTATAAATAATCTTACTTGAGGGGAAAGTTTCCAAATTGTCAAATTTCAATTTGTTATAAACCCTTAGGTCAAAATAGGGGGTTACAACCGTGAAGACGGTGGAGCACCGGATAACCCCGTTGCTAGTGCTGATATGGCGTCGCTTACTCTTTGCGACAAGGGCGAGAATACGTCTGCGGCTACCAACACCATGTTGGTTGATTAGGTCATTTCTTTCCATCTCTTGTCTTATGGTTAATATATTATTTTGGAATATTCAAGGAGCTGCCGACTCCTCTTTTACTGATCATCTTCGCAGGATTCGCTCGTCTGCTAATCCTTCGATTGTTGCTTTTTTGGAAACTCGGACTAGTGGTCCTAGGGCGGATCGTATTGTTAACCGGCTTGGCTTCCAGTCCTCTTTTAGAGTGAAGGCGCAAGGTTTTAGCGGTGGAATTTGGTTACTTTGGAATGGTGATATGAGGGTTAAAATTCTCAATATCTCTAATCAGTTTATTCATTGCAGTGTTGATTGCTTAGCTTTGCCGCATCCTATTTTTTTTACTGTTGTTTATGCTAGTCCTCATGTTCAGTACAGGAAGTTCCTTTGGGGTCATCTTTCAGGAATTAACCCAGGGAACGATCATCCGTGGCTGATTGGAGGCGACTTTAATGCTATTTTACAGATGGATGATCGGCGTGGCGGTCAAACGCGTCGTTATTGTATCAGTCGGGACTTCCAGAATTTTGTTTTTTCTAATGCTCTTCAGGAAGTTGTTTTTAAGGGTCCGCGGTTTACTTGGGCTAGGGGCGATTTATATGAGAGACTTGACCGGTGCTTTTCTAATGTGGCTTGGGCTGATAGTTTTTCGGATACTTTGGTTTTTCATTTGGATAGAATTGGTTCGGATCATCGCCCTCTTCTTCTTAGTACGGACTCTTTTGTGGAAATGTGGTGGAGAGGCCTTTCCGTTTTAGCCCTGCCTGGCAAAACTCTTCGGATTTCACTACCCTTCTCAAATCTTCTTGGGATGATGATTTGTCTTTTCAGGATAACATTGAGAAGCTGTGGATGGTTTTTTCTCATTGGGGTCGCCAGCATTCGAGTGATATGGTTAGAAGGAAAAAACGAATTTTAGCTCGCCTTAAGGGGATTGATAGAGCTTTGGGTCTGAGACATTCTACAACCCTGAGTGATCTTGAAAAATCGCTGAAAATTGAGCTGGAGGAAATTCTTGCTATGGAGGAGAGTATGTGGAGACAGAAGGCTCGGTGTGAGTGGATTAAAGATGGTGACCGGAATACTAGCTATTATCATGCGCTTGCGAATGGGAGGCGAAAGCGCAATACTATTTTACGGCTTCAGGATAATCATGGGTGTTGGGTTTCTGATCCTGAGAGTTTGAAATTGTTAGTTGTAGATTTCTTTGAGAATCTATTCACTTCTGAGGGTTCGAATGGTTACACCTTTAATTGCCGCGGTCAGTTCCCGGGGATTGGTCAACAGGAATGTGAGGCGTTGATAAGGCCTCTGTCGCGAGAGGAGATCAGGGATACTCTGTTCCAAATACATCCGTCTAAGTCCCCTAGGGTGGATGGGTTTCATGCTTCCTTCTATCAGCGTAACTGGGATTTAGTTGGTGAGGCGATATGCACCGTTATTCAGCGTTGTTTTTCTTCCAGGGTGGTGGATCCAGATCTTAACAAAACTCTCTTGGTGCTTCTTCCTAAAGTCGAAATCCGGAAACAATTGCTCAGTTCAGACCAATCGGCCTCTGTACAGTGGTCTATAAGATTCTTAGTAAGATTGTGGTTAACCGGTTAAAAGCTTATCTGCCTCGGTGGGTGTCGGAAAATCAAACGAGTTTTGTTCCGGGCCGGTCTATTACTGATAATGTGATCGTTGCTCAGGAGATTATTCATTCCATGAGAGGGAAGAAAGGTAAGAATGGTTGGTTTGCGGTTAAGGTTGATCTAGAAAAGGCATACGATCGCCTTGAGTGGTCCTTTATAGATGATACGCTTGTTGATATTGGCATTTCTTCTCCTTTACGATCTCTTATCATGAGTTGTGTTTCATCGGTCTCTACTCAAATTCTTTGGAATGGTAGTCCGACGACGAGCTTTCAGCCATCTAGAGGGATCCGACAGGGAGATCCTCTTTCTCCGTACCTCTTTGTATTATGTATGGAGCGTCTAGCTCAGTCTATTCAGAGGGAGGTTAATCAGGGTAATTGGAAACCTTTCCGTTTTCAGCGTAATGGGTCGTCGATCTCCCATCTTTTCTTTGCGGACGATCTTGTGCTGTTTGCGGAAGCTTTGCTTGATTAGTTTGATGTGGTTAGTAGGGTTTTGCGGGATTTCTGTGAGTGTTCTGGCCATAAAATTAGTATCTCCAAGACTAAAATATTTTTTTCTCATAATATTCATGCTTCTCTGCGGGATGATATTAGTGGAGCTTTTGGCTTTAACTGTGTCTCGGACCTTGGGCGTTATCTTGGTGTCCCTCTGATCCATGGAAGAATTACCAAAGGTACTTATCGCTATTTAATTCAAAAAGTGGCTGATAGATTGTCTGGCTGGAAAGCGAGAATGCTTTCTTTCGTCGGGCGAATCGTTTTGGCGAAATCTGTCCTTGCTGCCATTCCTATGTATTGTATACAGTCTATCCGGTTACCTAATTATGTGTATGTTGAGATTGAGCGTCTGATTCGGAACTTTATCTGGGGTCATGCTAGTGTTAGTAGAGGTTTTCATGCTGTTAATTGGGATATGGTGTGTTCGCCTGTTACTGAAGGTGGCCTTGGGCTAAAACGTTTGAACTATCAGAACGAGGCATTTCTTCTGAAGCTTGGTTTTATAATGGTTTCAGAACCGAGTCGTCTTTGGGTCCAAGTTCTCCGTTGTAAGTATGGCATTCCGGATGGTGTTCCGAATTCCCTTCCGATAAGACGGGGTTCGCGGCTATGGCATGGTATTCAGTTCATTTGGGCGGATCTTATTAGTAATGTTGTTTGGAACATTGGAAATGGTCAGCATGTTGATTTCTGGCGAGACGCTTGGGTTGCTTCTTTTGGTCCTCTTTGCCAATATCTTCCTAATGGCGCGGATGCTTTTGATCGTCGCATCACTGTTCGTGAAATGGTTACGCCAGATGGCCAATGGAATTGGGGGAGTTTTGTGGAGCTTCTCCCAGCAAATGTGGTGCAAGGTATCGCTGCTGTTAAACCTCCAACTTTCTCCACTTATCCTGATACACCTGGTTGGAGCCTTGAGGATTCTAGGCGGTTCACGGTTCGGTCAGCATATGGTTTATATGCTACTACGACCATGGGAACGACGGATCCGGGTTGGTTAGTTATTGCGAAATTTCGAGGATTACCCCGGATAAAACTCTTTCTCTGGCAGGTATATCATGGTCGTCTTATGACCAACGCGGAGCGTGTTCGCCGCCATTTTGCAAATGATGCGAGTTGTCCTTTGTGTGGGGGCGTTTTAGAAGATACTACTCATGTTCTCCGAGATTGTAGATTTGTTAAAGGTATTTTGTTGCATTTTGTGAAGCCGGAGGGTGCTGCCGTTTTCTTTGGTTCGAACATTAATCGGTGGATTATTGATAACATTAAGTTCCCTACACGGTTTGGTCAGTACCATACGGACTGGGACCTGCTGTTCGCTGCCAATTTATGGCTAGTGTGGAAGCGTCGAAACTCAATTGTTTTTGGGGTGGTTGATAGCCCGCATGAACCGCTGCTGCATCAGGCGAAGCAACTTTGCCGTGAGATGGTGCAGGTGTCCGTGCAATTGGAGATGACTGGAAACATGCCGCGGAATGTGTCGTCCGTTGTGCGATTGTCGAAACCTCCATCCGGATGGATAAAGCTCAACGTGGATGCGGCTAGGAATACTTCGACCGGCTTCGCTTCTTGCGGTGGTTTGGGGAGGGATGAAAATGGTCGTTGGCGATTTGGTTTCTCTAAGAGGATTGGGATTTGTTCCATATTTGAGGCTGAATTATGGGCGGTGTATGAAGGTTTATCGACGGCTTGGGCGGTTGGCGAATCTAAAATTATTATCAAAACGGATAATAGAGATGTCTTTAACATCATGGTAGCGCGTGAACCTTGGAAGATAGCTTCAAGCTTTGGTAGTCACCTTGCGGAGATCCTTTCGCGTAGTTGGGAAATCAAGTTTGCGTGGACACGGCGGGATGCGAATGGTTTAGCGGATGAACTCGCGAAATTGGCGATGAAACTACAGTTTGATTACCACAGATTTCTTGAACCACCTGCGGCAATCCATGAGGGGCTGCGCCGGGAGGTTAGGGAGGGCTGCTCGTCGATCGAGCATTGAGGCCATGGGTGCGGAACGGCCGCTTGGCGTGGTCTTTGCTGTATGCGGCTGAGTTGTTGTTTTTGCTTTGATTGGCTATATTTATGGATTTGGCTTTCGATTTTATCTTGTGTTGGTTCGGTTCTCTTTGTAATCTAGCGCTACTATACGCACTCTTTTTCCTCCGATAGGTTTAGGGAGGTTTTTTAACGAGGCGTATAGTAGGTGCTTTCCCTTTAAATAAAAAAAAATGTTTTTAAAAAATAAAATATTTATTTTATACATTATGTTTTTAGTAAAAGTTTAGACTTGGTATTAGGAAGGTATAAATAGTTTAAAATTTTTTACTTTCTTTTCACCCTCATTTTGTTCATTAAAAGTTTAAAATTAAACTTAGGAAATGTTTATATTATGTTGATTTGGACCTAAAATAAGTAAGAACAGGTAACATGATTTTTTTTTGTTGACATGGACATTGTTTGCTTACGTGGAAGCTATAAATGTATGTTTGGATGGGTGTTTGGAGGCCTAAAATTTTGATTCAACGGGATTTTTGGTGTAACGCCCCGGGTTTAGGGGTCGGATGTTACACGGGTGAATCGAATTTGAGTCGTGGGCTCGTTTTAAATTAAATTGGGCTTTGGTTTTAATTAAAAAGGGTTTGTAGCTCATTAAGGGCAAATTAGTAATTTTAAAATAAAGGAAAATAAGATGAGAAAAAGGGACTTTTGAAAATGCTATCCATCTTCTTGTTCCTCTAACAACTTCACGTTAAAACCTCCCCAAAACCTTTGTCACTTTTCCATCAAATCCCTCCACCATTTAAAGATAATTATATTTTGGGTAAACTAACCAAATGACCACCATACTATGGTAAATGTATTAAAATGACCACATTAAAAAAATCGACTCAATTGACCACCCAAACTATTGAAATTGGATCAATGTGACCACCAGCCGTTAATGGGCTAACGGAAGGTGACGTGACAGTTAAAAAATTAAAGGTATAATTACACATTTGGTCTTTACTATTTACACATTCTTTCAATTTAGTCCTAATTTTAAACTAATAAAATAAATTAATACCTTATTGGAGGAATTTAATTATTTATATTTAATATAATAAATTATTTTTCTCATCCAATCGGGTGGTGACACGTGTCACCACATATTTAGAGGAAAAAAACAAATTTCAGCATACATGCTACTAAGGGGATTCGAACCCAAGCATTGTAAAAGCAAAGGCAATGGGTTAGCCACTACACTAAGAACAATATTATGCTATGAACACCAACTTTAATATATGTCTTATTGTTTTCATTTATTTTTGGGTAAACTACACTGGTAGTCACCGAACTTTTAGGGCACTTTCAATAAGGTCACCGAACTTTTAAAACTTTCATTACAGTCACCCAACTTTTAATTCGCTTTCAATAAGGTCACTGTCGTCAACCACCGTTAAAAAAGCTGACGTGGCATCTTAAATGTAAGGGTAAAATACATTGTTAGTCACTGAACTTTTAAAAGGCTTTCAATATGGTCACCGAACTTTTAAAACTTTCATTACCATCACTCAACTTTTAATTCGCTTTCATTACCGTTAAAAAAAGCTTATGTGACACGTTAAGTTTAAAAATAAACTTTTTCCCACCCTATTTTATCTTCGTGTCTTATTTTTTTTCCATCTAAACATGTCTATCTTTTAGATACATTAATATTTTCCTTTGAACTCCTCATTATCCAGTGCATGACTCAGTAAATGTCGGGCCTGAAGCATAAAGAGGATTTTTATGAGCAAAATTTTAGTTATTTATTTATCATTCCATCATCGGATGTCTCCCAATATTTTTCTTGTTCTCACACATGTCGCATGCATGTCTAGATACATTAATATTTTCCTTGATGTGTTACTAGAGAAGTAACGACCTTCACCAAAAAATTACAATTTGATTCATATGGAAGAAAGAGACATATTTAGATGGAAGAAAATAAGAGGGGAGAGAAAATATGATGGGAAAACGTTTATTTTTAAACTTAACATGTCACATCAGCTTTTTTTTAACGGTAATGAAAGCGAATTAAAAGTTGAGTGATAATAATGAAATTTTTAAAAGTTCAGTGACCATATTGAAAGCCTCTTAAAAGTTTAGTGACTAATAGTGTATTTTACCCTTACATTTAACATGCCACGTCAGCTTTTTTAACGGTGGTTGACGGCAGTGACCTTATTGAAAGCGAATTAAAAGTTGGGTGACTGTAATGAAAGTTTTAAAAGTTCAGCGACCTTATTGAAAGTGCCCTAAAAGTTCAGTGACTACCAGTGTAGTTTACCCTTTATTTTTTTTAATTTCACACATAAAATCATTCAATTATTTTTTAATTTAATTAAAAGAATATCTGAAATATGTAACTGGAAATGTAGGCTCTGGGAGGGTACTACAAGGCAACCCAAACTGAACTTGAGGTTTTTGGTTTTTCTTCTTGTTCTTTTGAGGGAATACTCGTGGAAGAAAGCAGGCAGGCTGGATGCAAACCGATGTAGGCTCGATACAGGCAGGTTGAACACAAAATGCACCACCAGCTCCACGTTTTGAAGGATCAGAATCGAATGCCGAGGTTTTTATCAGGGTGGGAGAAACTGCACATCTTAAGGAAAGATCAAAGTCCGAGAGCATTATGTGGCCATCATCTCGAACTAGAACATTTTCAGGCTTCAAATCCCTATAGACAACACCAAGCATGTGGAGATACTCGAGCGCTAATAGAACCTCTGCAGCATAAAATCTGCATTAAGAAAGACAAGGGTTTATATAACCTTTTCCGCCTGAAATTTACTGATTTCAGTGAAAAGGGAGGAAAACTAGCTTATGACACCAATACGATGACCAAAGCCATTAGCAATGCGTTTATGCCATTTATATGAAAACATAATTAACATTCCAGACATGATGAATAGATACAAAACAACCTTTTTGAGCACTGGCCATGGAATTACCAGATATCTTTTCTTCATAAAATAAATAAACAGATAAAAACATGCCTACGGAGTTGAACAATAAGAACCAAGCAAACTCAAGAAGGAGAAGGAATCAATTCCATGGCCAACGCATTGAGTGTCGCATAATATCCTTAGTTTAAATAGTTATATGGACTACCATTAATCCTAAATTAAAAAATATTTGGATGATTTTATATGTGAAATTAAAAAAATAAATGAAAATAATAAGACATATATTAAAGTTGGTGTTTCATAACACAATATTGTTCATAGTGTAGTGGCTAACCCACTGCCTTTGCTTCTACAATGCTTGAGTTTGAATCCCCTTAGCAGCATGTATGCTGAAATTTGTTTTTCTCCTCTAAATATAAATAATTAAATTCCTCCAATAAGGTGTTGACACGTGTCACCACTTAATTAATTTATTTTATTAGTTTAAAATTAGGACTAAATTGAAAGAATGTGTAAATAGTAAAGACCAAATGTGTAATTATACCTTTAATTTTTTAACTGCCACGTCACATTCCGTTAGCCCATTAACGGCTGGTGGTCACATTGATCCAATTTCAATAGTTTGGGTGGTCAATTGAGTCGATTTTTTTAATGTGGTCATTTTAATACATTTACCATAGTATGGTGGTCATTGGGTTAGTTTACCCTTATATTTTTTATTTCTCCTCATCATTTCTAACATTTCTATAGCTTTAGTTTTTCATAGAAATCACTTTTAAAGTTTTTGAAGTTTTCAAGTATTGAAGTAAAAGTAAGAAGCTTTAATGGGTTTTTGATGGAGTCTTGATTTGTAAAGCTAATTTATGTTTTAGTCTTGCCATTGGATGTAATATATCTCAAAATTGTGGGGTTTTATCAAAAATCCAGAAATGGGTTTTCATGGGTATTTTAAAAGGGTGAAAATGTGAGTTTTTGAAGTAGTTTAGTGTTGGAGAGTGGAACTGATGTTATAGCAATACTAGATGGTTGTTTTGAAGGTGTTTAGTGGTGTTTTGGGTGTTGGAATCATTGGTTTTCTGCTGGGTTATTATGGGGTACGAAAATGGGAGTTTTGGTGTTGGCTTTGGTTTGAAATTGTAAGAATTTGGCTTGTGGTTGTGATCTTGGTTGTGATAGTGTTTTGTGATGATTTGGTTGAGTAATGTATTGTTTTTGATTGGTTAGAATCAAGGGAAACCGTTGGAGAGGCTTTGGGTACGATTCCAGGGAATTAGGAGACTTGAGATCGGTGTTTCGGCTTTCGTTTGGGTTTCATCGGTGAGTGGAAATGTTTTGAACTTGATTTGATTTCAAAAAGGACTCTTGGGGGGTTTGGGTGGAGCCTAGAGGGCTGACCTAAACCCAAGTGTAAGTTTGCTAAATTTTACCTTGATTGTTAAGTATTAGTGTATGAACAATTGTTGAGATATTGTGTGAATTGTGGATTTCCTTTACTTCCATTTGATGTTGTTGTGTAGTCGTTGTTGGTGTCGGACCTCACGTGATGGTTGTCGTTACCACGGTGATGTGTGGTCCCACCGATAGTAACTAGTAGAAGAGTACGGTGATGTGTGGTCCCATCGAAAAACTACTAGTCGAACAGTGATGTGTGGTCCCACCGTGTTTTGGTTGTGCATGTGCAAACCATGTAATTGTGTTGTTTGTGCCTCCCTTCGTGCATTTAAATGGTTTACTTTTCAATTAAGAAATATGTTTTGAAAACTGCATTGTTGATGAGTTTTTAGAGCTTCGCTCACTAAGCTTTCAAGCTTACGCTCTCCTTTTTCCAACATGCAGATCGTTAGAGTTTCGGAAGGCAAGTGGGAAAGTGAGGAGCTTTTCGAAGTTCTCGGGTAGCTCAAGTATGGTTTAAGTTTTTGTAATAATGCCTAGACGATGGGGGTATTAGACTTGTATGGAGTTGGAGTTCAAATTCCTTAATTTGGCTTGTTGATGTTCTAGCATGTTTCGATTGTGTAACCCCCTCGTCCTGGTCTGGCCGAATGACCGGTCCGAGTGGGCCACACGGGGAAAACCGAAGCGAAACCCATTAAGGTTCCCCCTCGGTTAGCAACCCTATTTTTTTTCTTTAACTTAATCTTTTCTAAAAGTTCATTTAAGACCTATGTGATCAAACAGCGGAACAACATACACGAGATAATTATTCGAACCCAAAACAACATTTAAATAGCCCAATTTTAATCTTTTAGACAGGCCGTTTCGAAACACCCTTGAGGCGTATCGAAACGCCTTGACCAGGTCAACTGCCCCAGAGCCTATACAAGGGGACGTATCGAAACGGTGGCCAACCGTTCTGAAACGCCCACGACGGTCAACTTCTCGTGGTCAACGAGATTTTGACCGTTCCGAAACCTTCAAGCCCGTTTCGAAACACCTTTATCTCGTGAATTTCTCAAAATTCCAGTAGCCAAAACGTTCCGATACGCGTTTCGAAACAGGGGTTTCAAAGGCCATACCGTATCGAAACACGTTCCGATACGGGGTCCCTGAAGCCTACCCGTTCCGAAACGACCCTTCCCGTTTCTAAACGCTGGCTGTCTGCAACCTTTGAAATTCAGATTTAGGTGAGTCTTGACAAATCTAAAGGTCCCCTAGGACCCCTAAAGGCACACAACACCATCAAACAAAGTCTAGAGGCATACGTCCTAGGTTTAACACACTCAAACACCCACAAGACATGGATTTAAACAATCATACATACATAACAAATATACATTAGCCTTTCATACAATTCATGCTTGAAAACATTGATAAGTAAAAGCATCATTCATCCCATGAGGGTTTACATACCATATAGCAATATTAACACTCAAAAGGCATACATCGAAGAGCATTTGGCAAGTTAAAACATGCTTACAAACCAAGTCAAGCATAAACATAAAAATCATATATGAGTCTTACAAAGCTCATCCAAACACACCCTTGCCACATTGCTTAACTACTACATAATAATTAACCATACTTGAGCAACAAACTTGGAAAGCCCTTCTTGCCTTGCTCCGAGCTAACACCACGCTAATGATCTACATTGTTGAAAATGAGAGCGTAAGCTATAAGCTTAGTGAGGATGCTCTAAAACCGAAAACATCAACAATACAGGGCCCAAGCATGTATTCCCTAAACCTCATATCTAACACGCATAGATAAAGTCATAAGTAGACCTAGCTAGTCTTTCAAGAGTCATGTATGGCATCTCACATCATATCAAGCTCGAACATTAATAACATCATCATATATTAACATCATATATCACAATCATATGAACAAGTTTAATTGGCCACTATTAGTTACCCGGATGTGCGGATTTAAATCTCAACAACCACCTTACCTCGGTGGGATTTCACTCATCACCGGACCTTGCATGTGCGGGATTCCACTCATCGCCACATGCCCTACGGATGGGATTCCACTCATCATCCCGTAGAATATATAATAGCTTCCGGTGGGATATTACATCACCGTACTCCTCCTTGATGACTTAACGCCATCAAGGCCACGTACGTTTTGACTCAATTTGTGTGCACACTAATCCTAATGATCGATCATTTACACCCGGTAAATTAATTAGTGTCAATTTTCATTTACACATCACATATCCATCAACCACATCTCATGCTTATCACATATACACATCATG
Organism: Hibiscus tridactylites; assembly: GCA_958450335.1. Lineage (NCBI taxonomy): Eukaryota > Viridiplantae > Streptophyta > Magnoliopsida > Malvales > Malvaceae > Hibiscus > Hibiscus tridactylites. Next base: position 53,559,151 of record OY288282.1, read on the forward strand.
GCATACATGTACGATTTAACCTCATAGCACAAGAGCATAAATAGGCAATACACAAAGCATTAAATGGAAATCAATAACTAAAATTAACAACTTGAATTATATAGAAATGGCCTACCAAGCACATTTCACTCACACTCTACACACACTCGAACCAAACTTTAAACCATGATTAAAACCACTCACCGCCCTTCCTTAGCAACCAAAGCAAATCTCCTACGAGCCCGGATTCGATCCCAATGCTCCTTCGACGTCTCCTCTTGCTTCTAGCCAACAAAAAACACAACCATTAATCCCAATCAATGCTAACATTCAATCAACACTCAACCTTTGAGCTCAAACTAACTTCACCCAATTTTCCAACCAAATTAATCCCCAAATATATCAATTTTCGTGCTCCCTCAAACCCTAGCTGAAATTTCCATTTTCAATCATCCAAATGACTCCTAAAAGGTCCCAAAACATCCTCCTAACATATACAAACCATCAGCCCTTTAATTTCAACCTAAAACCCACCCAAAAACCAAGTTTTGACATCTCAAAAATTGCTCCAAGAACCCACTTCGGGTTTTCAACAAAACCCAACCATTTTGACATATAATGTACATTTTAATGAGAATAAACAAAAACCCAACTCCATATTTCAAAACAAAATGAAAATCATCATAAAAACTCAAGCTTTAGCAAAATCCTAACATTTCAAAAGTGGGTAGTTTTAAAATCTAAAACCATGGATAGATAGAGAATGGAGAGGAGAGTTAGAAAATATTTTTACCTCTCAAAATGGTCTTAAAATGAAGGTGAGGTTCAATGGAATAGTAACTTTGAACTTGGGAGAGTTTGAAGAAGGGGTTTGGGTATCTAACGTTAGAAAAGGGGGAGTGGAGAGAGAAGATGACAACTTTTTAAAAGTTTTCTTGCTTTTAAAATCATTTTGGTCAAATTGCCACATTGGTCCCTCCCTTTTTTATTAAAACCCAAATAGATCCTTATTAAGGTTGAATTTATTTAATTTTATTTTACCGGCTCGAACCGTAAACCCAACTAACTCCTAACCCCAAAACACGGGCGTTACAGATTGTTGATGTTATGTGTTCTTGTATGAGCGTTGTTAGACTCATATGTGTTGGTTTGATGTTAATGTCTTTGATGTGGATTGTAAACCATGTTTATGTTGCTGCCCAAATGCTTTATGTCTTGAGGGCTTATGTCCATGTTCTATGATGTTTATGTGTTCTTTTTAAAGGCATGTAGACCTTGCTATGCAATGTATTTTGGTGAATGCTTGATTTCCTCTATGAATGGCCTTTTCATGAATGTTAAGTGTTCGAACATGCTTGTAGTAGGGTGTATGCCTCTAGAGTTCGTGTATGCATGTTGTATCTTGCTTCTTGAGGTGTTGGGGTGGTTTGGGAACATTTGGAGATGCTTAAAACTACTTTTAGAAACACATAGACTGCAGGCGTTTCGGAACGAGTAAGGTGGTTTCAGAACGGGTGTGGTTCCAGGGATACCCGTATCAGAACGCGTTTCGGTACGGTTTGAAACTGTGAACCCATGTTCCGATACGCGTACCGGAACATTTTAGCTACTGTGAAGGCCTGTTCCGGAACATATTCCGGAACGTTTAGGCAAAAAAAGACCCTGTACCGAAACAAGGTGGGTCGTATCGGTACGGGCAGTCTGGCTTTTAAAACTGGGGCCCGTGTCGAAACATAAGCCTGTAATTTGAGCTTTTGGCATCTTTAAAGGTCCTCAAGTGTTGGGCTTGGGTTCTGGTTGTTGTATGTTTTCTTGTGGGCCTTGTCTGTAGTCGGTTATGTTTGGTCTGGGCGTGTGAGTAAGAAACCGGACTAACTTGACACATGGTAAATTTAAATTGACTTGCGTTCCATTTGCATGGTCTTGATCTCCACGTAGGATTAAATGATCCATCTATACAAGATAATTGAAGAAAATTTTCTAGGGTTGCTAACTGAGGCGGGACCTTAACGAGTTTCACTTCGATTTTCCCCGTGTAACCTACTCGAATTGGTCAGTCGTCCAGACCGAGACGAGGGGGTTACATTTGGTGGTATCAGAGCCTCGGTTACGAGGTCTTTCGAGAAAGGTAAGTGAGGTAAGTTTGATGTGTTATGTTGTTGCTATGTCTCAGTGAGTGTTTTGCCATGTATGCTTGGAGTTTGCTTGCTAGTACGGTGTTTGAAAGCATGCTTTAGTGGCCTTGTTGTTGGTTAAGGGTTAGTCAAATGTCCCCATTGTTAGGTGTTGTTGACGAAAAAATGGTTTTTGGTTTAACGAGCTTGAGAACTTGGGTTCTTGCATTTTGCTAACCCAATGTTTCCTCTTTTGTATGATGTGTTGTTTGTTTTAGATTTCATCCCATCATGGTGAGACCGAGGGGGCGACCTAGAGCGGGTGACTAGGCACCCGGGGGTGAGCTTCCTGTCCTCCTGCTCCCGATGGTAATGGAGTAGGTGGCGAAGGTAATGTTCCTCAGGCGGGTGCGCAAGTCGGAGGTGATGGTAATGGGCCTCAGGCTGATGCAAATGTTGGAGGTGTTGGGGCTCAAACGGGTCAGGGTCCAGCGGGCGCGGACATGACCCATTTGATTCAGACCATAGCCGGAGCTTTTCAGACAGCTTTGGCCGGTGTGCAAGCTGCAGCACTACCTCATGGTGCGGGGGTTGACTCCTGAGGGTTCAGAGGTGTGGCTTGAGGGTACTACACGCTTCTTGGGTCATATGGAGTGCTCAGACGCCTGTAAGTTGGGTTGCATTATCTCCTTGCTTCAGGGGGACACATACACTTGGTGGACCACTGTTACTTCGGGTATGGCCTTAGCGATATCATATGGGAGTTCTTCAGAAATTCCTTTAAGAGAAAGTATCTCGGAGTTCGGTATTTGGATAAGAAAAAGAGGGAGTTCATGGCCTTGGTTCAGGGTAACAAGACTGTGTCCGAGTATAAGGTTCAGTTTGTGAGATTGAGCCAGTATGCACCTGAGTTGGTTCCTAGTGAGAGTGAGCGGTGTGAGCGCTTCCGGTATGGGTTGACTAGAGATGTGAAGACCTACATGCTTGCCTCTGACTACACCGAGTTTGATGTTTTGGTCTCTAGAGCCAAGCATATTGAGCAGAACTTAGGCTCCAGTTCTCGTGCTAGTGGGTCCGATTCTGGAAAGAGACACGCGAATTGGGATAGAGATCATGCCAAGAGGCATAGGGATAATAGGCATAAGCCTGATTCGAGACATAGGGGTGGTAACTATGGATGGGCCATCAGGGCCAAAGAGCTGTGGTACACACTCCGGAGTGTACTAGATGCGGAAGATGCCACCAGGGGGAGTGTACGGGTACCTTTGGGCCATGTTGGAACTGTGGTTCCCGAGATTATATGAGGCGTAACTGTCCACACCCAGCTAGGGGCGGACCGGCTCCATCTAGGAGTTTTGAGCGTCAGAGAGGCCATGGGCGAGGTCGTGGTAACTTTCAGCCGAGGAACGAGGGTCAAAGGAATTTAGCTCACGTAGTGGCAGTTCAGCCCGAGGGTGGAGAACCGGCTAGGGTGTATGCACATCGAGAGGCTGGGAATGACACGGATGTCATCGCAGGTAATTTCTCGTTACAGTCTTTGAGTTTGCTTTCTTTGATAGATTCAGGGTCGACACATTCATACATTTTGGGTGAGCGCACAAGGTCATTAGAGTTACCATGTGAGTGGTTAGAGGTAGGTGTAAATGTTACTAGCTCTTTTGGTGATACAGTGGTAGTTAGGAAAATGTATAGGAGGTGTCCCTTGATGGTTCAGGGCCACGTGTTTCCGGTTGATATGATAAGTTACCATTCTATGGTTTTGACGTGATATTGGGCTTGGATTGGCTTGTAGAGCATAGGACTAGGGTTGACTTTGAGACCAAAAGAGTCTTCTTGAGGCTTACAGATGACTTTGAGGTTGTGGTAGTTGGCTAGAACGTTAGGTTCTTTTCCAATGTTGTTTCTGCTTTGGAAGCTCAGAAGTTGTTGAATTCGGGTTGTCAGGCTTATTTGGCTTATGTGATGAATCCGAATATGAGTGAGTGAGGTTAGACCGCAAGACATCAGGACAATATGTGATTTTCCGAGTGTTTTTTCGGAAGAGTTGCCGGGTTTGCCTCCAAATAGAGAAGTTGAATTTGCTATCGAGACGTATTCCGATTCTGCACCAGTGTCTATTGCTCCGTATAGAATGGCACCGAAAGAGTTGAAAGAGTTGAAGACACAGCTTCAAGAGTTGTCCGATAGAGGTTTCATTAGGCCCAATATTTCTCCGTGGGGTGTTCCGATCCTGTTTGTGAAAAAGAAGGACGGTGGTATGAGGATGTGTATAGATTATAGGCAATTGAACAAGGTAACAGTGAAGAAAAAGTACCCTTTGCCTAGGATAGATGACTTGCTTGATCAGTTGAGAGGTGCTTCAGTGTTTTCGAAGATTGGTTTGAGGTCCGGATACTATCAGTTGAAGGTGAAAGATGTGGACATACCGAAGACAACTTTCCGTACACGTTATGGGAACTATGAGTTCTTGGTGATGCCTTTCGGGTTAACTAACGCTCCAGCAGCTTTTATGGATATGATGAACCGTGTGTTTCACGAGTTTTTGGACAGGTTTGTGGTAGTGTTCATAGATGATATCTTAGTATACTCTAGGACCGAGGAAGAGCATGATGAGTATTTGCGGTTAGTGCTTCAGACCTTGCTTAAGAATCATTTGTATGCCAAGTTAAGCAAATGTGAGTTTTGGATTAGGAAGGTAGTCTTCCTAGGGCACGTGATCTCAGCTAATAGGATTAGTGTATATCCCAATAAGATAGAAGCCATAGTGAGTTGGAAACAACCGAAGTTAGTGACAGAAATCCGTAGTTTCCTAGGTTTGGCGGGATATTACTGAAGATTTGTCGAGGGATTTTCAAGGATAGTGGCTCCTTTGACTAAGTTGCTTCAGAAGAATGTCCCATATGAGTGGTCAGATGCAAGATAACAAACGTTTGAGGAGTTGAAGAAAGCTTTGACCGAAGCTCCTATTTTGATTCAGCCTGAACCGGGAAGAGAGTTTGTGGTTTACAGTGATGCATCATATGTAGGTTTAGGTTGTGTTTATGCAAGAAGGTAAGGTGGTAGCTTATGCTTCGAGGCAGTTGAAAGTTCACGAGAAGAACTACCCCACTCATGATATTGAGTTAGCTGCAGTAGTATTTGCATTGAAGATTTGGAGACATCACCTTTATGGCGAGAAGTGCATCGTATATACCGACCAAAAGAGTTTGAAGTACTTGATGTCTCAAAGGGAGTTGAACCTTAGACATCGTAGGTTGTTAGAGCTTCTAAAGGACTACGACCTTACGATAGAGTACCATCCGGGTAAGGCAAATGTAGTGGCCGATGCTTTGAGTAGAAAAGTGGCAGTTGAGTTGCGAGCTATGTTTGCGAGATTGAGTGTGTCCAAGGATGGTGGTTTGATAGTCGAGCTTCAGGTTAAGCCTTTGCTAGTTCAGTTGATTCGAGAGAAGCAGTTGCGAGACGAGTCTTTGGAACCTCACGTGCAAGATATAGCTGAGGATAGGCCTACCGATTTTTGTTTTGGTGAGAATGGGATCCTATGTTACAAGGATAGGATAGTCGTTCCTGAAGATTCTGAGTTGAGACATGTTATCCTGAATGAAGCACATAATAGTCCTTTGGCTATGCATCTTGTTAGTACGAAGATGTATCGTGGGTTAAAGAAAGAGTACTATTGGGTTGGGCTGAAAAAGGATGTGGTCGAGTTTGTGAGTAAGTGTATAGTTTATCAACGAGTTAAGGCCGAGCATTAGTTTCCTTCAGGGTTGTTACAACCGTTGAAGATTCCGAAATGGAAGTGGGAACGTATCACCATGGACTTTGTGTCAGGCTTACCGTTGACTCCTTCGAAGAAGAATTTAGTATGGGTGATAGTCGATAGATTTACTAAGTGCTCACTTCATACCCGTTCATACTACTTATACCTTAGATAAGTTGGCCGACCTGTACAACAGGGAGATAGTGAGGTTGCATGGGGTACCGAAATCGATTGTGTCAGACCGAGATCCGAGGTTTACAGCTAGATTTTGGGAGTGTTTGCATCGTGCCTTGGGTACTTGGTTGAACTTCAGTACTTCGTATCATCCGCAGTTAGATGGTCAGTCCGAAAGAATGATTCAGGTGTTGGAGGACATGTTGAGGTGTTGTATCATCAATTTTCAGGGGTCTTGGGAGAAACATCTACCGTTAGTAGAGTTTGCATACAACAACAGTTATCAGGCTATTATTCAGATGGCACCGTATGAAGCTCTATATGATAGAAAGTGTAGGACTCCAATTTGTTGAGCCAAAGCCGAACAGAAGCTTGTACCGATGCCCGATTTGCTTAAGGGCACTACCGAGAAGGTAAAGTTGATATGTGATCGTTTGAAGGCAGCTTCAGACCGACAGAAGTCATATGCCGACTTAAAGAGAAAAGAGGTAGAGTATGCCGTGGGTGAAAAAGTGTTTTTGAAAGTCTCACCTTGGAAGAAGGTGATGAGGTTTGGTAGGAAGGGTAAGTTGAGCCCGAGATTCATTGGACCTTATGAGGTAGTTGAGAAGATTAGTCCTGTTGCATATAGATTGAGACTCCCGACCGAGTTAGAGAAGATCCACGATGTATTCCATGTATCGATGCTCCGCAAGTATAGATCGGATCCGTCTCACGTAATGTCGGTGGAAGAGATTGAGTTGAACCCCGACTTATCCTATGACGAAGAACCGATTGAGATTCTTGCTTCAGACAAGAAGGTGTTACGTGGGAGGTCTATCGAGTTAGTCAAGGTTTTGTGGAGACACCGAGGTGTGGAGGAGGCTACTTAGGAGAGAAAGAAGACATGGAAAAATAGTTTCCGTACCTCTTTCCGTCAGATAATTTTGAGGACGAAATTCCTTAAGTTGGGGAGAGTTGTAACGCCCCAGGTTTAGGGGTCGGATGTTACACAGGTGAATTGAGTTTAAGTCGTAGGCTCGTTTTAAATTAAACTGGGTTTTGGTTTTAATTAAAAAGTGTTTGTGGCTCATTAAGGGAAAATTAGTAATTTTAAAATAAAGGAAAATAAGATGAGAAAAAGGGACTTTTGAAAATGCTATTAATCTTCTCGTTCATCTAACAACTTCACGTTAAAATCTCCTCAAAACCTTTGTCACTATTCCATCAAATCCCTCCACCATTTCAAGGTAATTATATTTTTGATTTCTCCTCATCATTTCCAACATTTCTATAGCTTTAGTTTTTCATAGAAATCACTTTTAAAGTTTTTGAAGTTTTCAAGTTTTGAAGTAAAAGTAAGAAGCTTTAATGGGTTTTTGATGGAGTCTTGATTTGTAAATCTAATTTATGTTTTAGTCTTGCCCTTAGATGTAATATATCTCAAAATGGTGGGTTTTTATCAAAAATCCCGAAATGAGTTTTCATGGGTATTTTAAAAGGGTGAAAATGTGAGTTTTTGAAGTAGTTTAGTGTTGGAGAGTGGGGATGATGTTATAGCAATACTAGAGGGTTGTTTTGAAGGTGTTTAGTGGTGTTTTAGGTGTTGGAATCATTGGTTTTCTGTTGGGTTATTAGGGAGTACGAAAATGGGAGTTTTGGTGTTGGCTTTGATTTAAAATTGTAAGAATTTGTGATTGTGGTCTGGGGTTGTGACAGTGTTTTGTGATGATTTGGTTGAGTAATGTATTATTTTTGATTGGTTAGAATCAAGGGAAACCGTTGGAGAGGCTTCGGGCATGATTCCAGGGAATTTGGAGACTTGAGATCGGTGTTTCGGCTTCCGTTTGGGTTTCATCAGTGAGTGGAAATATTTTGAACTTGATTTGATTTCAAAAAGAGCTATTGGGGGTTTGGGTGGAGCCTAGAGGGCTAACCTAAACCCAAGTGTAAGTTTGCTAAAATTTACATTGATTGTTAAGTATTGGTGTATGAATAATTGTTGAGATATTGTGTGAATTGTGGATTTCCTTTACTTCCGTTTGATGTTGTTGTGTAGTCGTTGTTGGTGTCGAACCTCACGTGATGGTTGTCGTTACTACGGTGATGTGTGGTCCCACCGATAGTGACTACTATAAGAGTACGGTGATGTGTGGTTCCATCAGAAAACTACTAGTCGAACGGTGATGTGTGGTCCCACCGTGTTTTGGTTGTGCATGTGCAAACCATGTAATTGTGTTGTTTGTGCCTCCCTTCGTGCATTTAAATGGTTTACTTTTCAATTAAGAAATATGTTTTGAAAACTGCATTATTGATGAGTTTTTAAAGCTTCGCTCACTAAGCTTTCAAGCTTACGCTCTCCTTTTTCCAACATGCAGATCGTTAGAGTTTCGGAAGGCAAGTGGGCAAGGGAGGAGCTTTTCAGAGTTCTCGGGTAGCTCAAGTATGGTTTAAGTTTTTATAATAATGCCTATACAATGGAGGGTATTAGACTTGCATGGAGTTGGAGTTCAAACTCCTTAATTTGGCTTGTTGATGTTCTAGCATGTTTGGATTGTTGATGCTATGTGTTCTTGTATGAGCGTTGTTAGACTCATATGTGTTGGTTTGATGTTAATGTCTTTGATGTGAATTGTAATCCATGTTTATGTTGCTGCCCAAATGCTTTGTGTCTTGAGGGCTTATGACCATGTTCTATGATGTTTATGTGTTTTGTTTAAAGGCATGTAGACCTTGCTATGCAATGTATTTTGGTGAATGCTTGATTTTCTCTATGAATGGCCTTTTCATGTATGTTAAGTGTTCGAACATGCTTGTAGTAGGGTATATGCCTCTAGAGTTCGTGTATGCATATTGTATCTTGCTTCTTGAGGTGTTGGGGTGGTTTGGGAACATTTGGAGATGCTTAAAACTGCTTTTAGAAACACACAGACTGCAGGCGTTTCAGAACGAGTAAGGTGGTTTCGGAACGGGTGTGGTTCCAGGGATACCCATATCGGAACGCGTTTCGGTACAATTTGAAACTGTGAACCCCTGTTCCGATACGCGTACCGAAATAGTTTGGCTACTGTAAAGGCCTGTTCCGGAACGTGTTTCGGAATGTTTAGGCAAAAAAGACCCTGTACCGAAACAAGGTGGGTCATATCGGTACGGGCAGTTTGGCTTTTAAAACTGGGGCCCGTGTATCGAAATGGGCAAGCCTGTTTCGAAACACATGCATGTAATTTGGGCTTTTGGCATCTTTAAAGGTCCTCAAGTGTTGGGCTTGGGTTTTGGTTGTTGTATGTTTTCTTGTGGGCCTTGTCTGTAGTCGGTTATGTTTGATCTAGGCGCGTGAGTAAGAAACTAGACTAACTTGACACATGGTAAATTTAAATTGACTTGCGTTCTGTCTGCATGGTCTTGATCTCCACGTAGGATTAAATGATCCATCTAGACAAGATAATTGAAGAAAATTTTCTAGGGTTGCTAACCGAGGCGAGACCTTAACGGGTTTCACTTCAGTTTTCCCCGTGTAACCTTCTCGGACTGGTTAGTCGTCCAGACCGGGACGAGGGGGTTACATTTGGCATCGAACGTCGTGCCCACATGTTTGGATCTAAAAATTCAAAATCAATTCTGGACCTCAAACGTGATTATGGGAGAAGCAAGGTAAAAGTAGCTTTTGCGTTTCGTCGTGATTTTTACACTATATTTTTATACAATTGGGATTTTTAAGAAAAAAAACTCCCAAACATAAATCACGTTACTTTAAAATCAATTTTAAACAAAATCAATTCTATAAAATCATGTTAATCTAAAATCAATTCTACCACCGCAAAACCAAACACACTTCTAGGGATGGGCACGGATCGAGTCTAGTTTTTGGCCACCCAAACTCGACCTGAAAATAAATACCCTAGACTCGACCCGACCTAATTGTAAAAAAATAATTTTAGAGGGACTTAATTGTAAAAAATAATAATTTTTAAGGATTAATTTGTAAAAATCAACTTTAAAAAATAAACTTGAAGGACTTAATTTTAGAGAAAAATTACACAATTAATCTCGAGTTGAATATTTTCCACCCTAAACCTGAACCCGACCCGACCTAAATTCACCCTAAAAAAAGCTCGACCGTACTTATTTTTATTAAAAAATCTAACTCGATCGGGTATGGTGCCCATCCCTAGGAATAACATATGGATCATCTCAAAAAATTCTGAAAGAAGCAATTTTAACATGATATTTGAGACATAAAAGAGTATCTCAATAATCTTACATTTTATAGTCATTAACAAATGCTTAGAAATATGGAAAAATAGTTGTAGAGATTTTCCTTTTGAGAAAAAAAAAGAATTCAAAAGAGAATTTATCATTTATTTGATGAATGATCTAAAAATATAAGGATTTGTGGTTCACGATAGGCATTCGAAGATTTTAACAGTTAAGAGTTTCCTCTTGGGACGGGGAGTAACATATCTCTATTCGAGTTTCATCCAACGACAAATAATAAAGAACGGATCAATGTTAAATTTGTAGAGTTTATGGTATTTTTCAATTAAATGAATATCAATCCACGTATAAAAAAGCAAAATTAGTTGATAAAAAAATTTAAGACTCATCTTCCGCCGTTAATAACAAATGACGTTGACTGATATAAGGACCAATCGTGATGAGCGTTATAATTTGAGTAGCTTTAGAGTGAAAGTGAGGAAGAAAATATAAGAAAAAAATTTATATGATGGAAAACGATGTTAAGTTGGCTCTTTCAAAACGATATCATTTTGGTTCGTCTGTCACATTATAACGTCCTTAATTATTTAACGGCCGAATGACTAAAACAATAGCAGTTCGGTTTTTTAAATTTTAATGATCAATATATGAGTAAGAAGAAAGTTTGGTGATGAAAAATGTAATTTACCCATAAATTAATTAAGAGTTATAAAACTAGTTAGTTTAATTATTATTTTTTTGAATATCTAGTTAGTTTAATTATTACATTAACTGAATTGTCTTTACATTCAAACCTAAATCGTGTTTTAACCAGGGTCTTTTTTTATATAAAAAATTGGCATATAAAATCTTTTTCTTTAAATAATTAATATATAAATATAAATATATCTCTTGAAAAGATGAAATCTTGATGCTAATATTTTGTTCTCCAGATCGTCGTCTCGTCGAACGCCATCTTCCCATAGCAATCTCTTATATTTTTAAAGGTAAATTCTTTCGCCTTTTTTTTATATTTTTTCTACAATCTTCGGTCATTAGTCTTCTTTATTATTGTGATCATTTCTGTTAATCGCTTCCCAGAAATTAATCCCTTTTCTATAACAAGTTTAGGGTTTCCCCCCTTTTATTAATTAATTCCTTTCTGTTGTTGCATGATTGTTGTGATCTGGGAGATTGAAAGTTGGTTGGAATTTCATTTAGGGTTTATATTAATCAGCTCAGTTCTTATTTCTGTCATTTTTACATGTTTTTATCAGTATTTGCATGTTTAATTTACAGATGCATAATTCTCATGTATATGAATTTTAACTCGGCTTTTGTTAGACCCTAAATATCCAGAAGGATGAATAATCCTGCAAAGGGGAATGTAAAATAGAAAATAAGATTCACCTTTCTAGGAGGCAAAAGTTTCCAAATCTAGGGACACGGGTTTCTTACTCTTGTTATTCGGATATTTCATGCTTGAATGGAGAAAAAAAATCTCTTTATCTGTCTTAACATTATTATAGAATAATTGAATTGAAATTGTTGCGAAAATAACTTCAAAATGTAGTTTATCTCCATGCTGATGAAAGTATTTCGTACATATGAAAGTATTTCGTACATGTTGAGAATTGGCATAAAACATATTTCTTATATAATGTATTTGTGAATCTCTGGGGGATGTCGCTTTAGATGTCTGTTTCCATCTCTCGATCTTTTCCTTTAGCTGTGTTCCTATGTTTGACAGGTTTGATTTTCTCTTTAATATGATTAGGGTGAGGTTTCTAGTCTCCTTTACCACCTGATTATCATGTACAGTATCCTTAAAGAAGACTGTTCAGTAATTTAATTTTAATTAATGTTAGTCCATTTTAGCGTCGTAAACGTTTCATTGTTTATAATTTCACTTGCATCAGTTGCTGTGGCAGTACATGCCATGTTTCTGTTCTCAATGATTTTAAATACGCATCATCTGGTCAATTATAATCATCCCTTCATCTGTGTACTTATTAGAAAGTTTACTCCTTAAAATTCGAAGGGAACACAATGTTCTAAATAAATGTTGCGTGATTCTTTATGGGTATGTTATCTTTATTATTTTTTAGTTACTATTAATGCTTGAAACCATATTGGTGCAGGTGTAGTTTTGTCTAGTGGAATATGTCCTATTACCAAGAAGATGATGCTGAATACATGGCAGATGAGTATGACATGGAGGACATAGATGACATGGATGAAGAGTTCCGCGGCAGAGATATGTCTGGCTCGGATTCTGATGTTGATGAATATGACTACTCGGTTTGTTATATTATTTACAAGATATAAATAGGACTAAATTCATTCGTCATTAACTTAGGCAAATATAAACTAAGGCTTTTCTATTTTTAAATTTTTTGAAGATTCTGTTATAGTACTCATGGATTGCTAATGAGTCTAACATAAGCTGACGGTATTGCAGAATAATAAAATATCTGATACTTCTGCTGCTGAAGCTAGAAGCGGAAAAGACATCCAGGGAATACCATGGGATCGGCTAAGCATCACTAGGGAACAATACAGGCAAACTAGGCTAGAACAGTACAAGAACTATGAGAATATCCCTCACTCTGGAGAAGGGTCAGGGAAGGTAAAAGTACTCATATGTTGCCTGCTTTCCTTTATACCAATTCTTGGATCTAGATGAAATGTACTAAGTTGAAATTTCAATTTGTATGTAGGATTGCAAGATTACCAAGAAGGGTGCCTCATACTATGACTTCAGGCTAAATTCAAGATCTGTGAAATCAACAATTCTTCATTTTCAGGTTAGTTGAATGGGAGTTTTCATTCAGGATCTGTGCTGTCACAGAAGGATTAATTTTTTTCTTGTTAAAAAAGCCTTTCTCGTACCTTGTAATGTTACTGGGCAGTCCTTTCCTTTTGTACTGCCTGCCGTTGTGCAGTCATTTTTGTTGACTGATAAACATATCCATTTGTGGTGATGCAGTTGAGGAACTTGGTATGGGCTACATCAAAACATGATGTTTATCTTATGTCACATTTTTCTGTCATGCACTGGTCTTCATTGACACACAAGAAGCGTGAAATTCTTAATGTTTCTGGGCATGTGGCACCATCTGAGGTCTGTGATCTGGAAATGATTTGGCTCTCTCTGAATTGTTTCTCTTTTTCCTTTTCTTTTCTCATGACCCCCCCCCCCCCCCCAAAAAAAAAAAAAAAGAAAAGAAAAACGAATATGTTTCCTGTGAGATTGATCAGCATGTTTTCCCTTGTAGAAACATCCTGGAAATCTGATGGAAGGTTTTACACAAACTCAAGTCAGTACTCTTGCAGTAAAAGATAATCTGCTAGTTGCTGGAGGATTTCAGGGTGAACTAATATGTAAGGTAAGCAGAGAAACTTTTTTCTCCCAAATCCTTCATTGACAGAAAAGGGAACAGATAAAAGGATAAGCCTTTGTGCAGCAATTGCAGAGCTGCTTTTCCATGCAATATAGCTACTTCTCAGTTTTTACTAGTCACTTGAAGGCTTGAAGCCTAACGTTTTATCTTAACTATTTTATACAACCTATTATTGGACATATCTGTCATGCTGTAAGATGGATTTGTATAAAAGTTTCTACTAAGCATTTTATAGTTCATGTTTTCTTGCTCATTCTGTTCCAAAACTTACTTGTTCATCTTATTTTGAACTACTTACTGCTTAAGACTTTGTGAACGGCACAAAGGTTAAAAATTTGTATTTGAAGAGAGGTTTTTTCTTTTCCCTTTTTTGTGTAGCTCTTGGTTGTTGTCCTGTTGGCAGTTATTTAGGAAATAATTAGTTGATTTTGATCTGGAATGTAGCATTTAGATCGACCTGGAATAAGCTTCTGCTCCAGGACAACTTATGATGACAATGCCATTACAAATGCTGTTGAGATTTATGCCACTCCAAGGTATTTCTTGTTTCCTGAGCTTCTGGCGGCATTGTCTCATTCAACCTGAACCTAATTTGATTTGTCTTTGAATTACCAGTGGTGCAGTGCACTTTACGGCCTCAAATAATGACTGTGGAGTCAGAGATTTTGATATGGAGAAATATCAGCTTTCTAAGCATTTTCATTTTCTTTGGCCTGTCAATGTAAGTTAGATTGTGATGCCATTGTTTTAGATTGGTAAACATACACTGATGTTATTCTGTGTAACCTCGTCAATTTGCAGTATGCTAAACATTGGTTCTGTTAACCTTGTAAAGGCACATGGTGAGAAATACTATAACCTCTGCTTATAATGTTGCTTTTGCAGCATACTTCTCTGAGCCCTGATGGGAAACTTCTAATAATAGTTGGAGACAACCCTGATGTTATGTTGGTAGACTCTGATACGGGGAAGGTAGTTGTCTGCTTGCTTTTGCTCTATTGTTTATATTTTTGGACCTTGCAAAGGTTAGCATGTTGCATCGGCTGACATGGAAATTCATTACAGACTGTTATGCCATTGCATGGACATTTGGACTTCTCATTTGCGTCGGCATGGCATCCTGACGGTGTCACCTTTGCAACTGGGAACCAGGACAAAACGTGCCGAATTTGGGATGTTCGGAACTTGTCCAGGTCAGTTGCTGTTCTCAAGGGAAATCTTGGAGCAATACGGTCCATACGCTACACATCTGATGGTAAGCACATGGCCATGGCTGAGCCTGCTGACTTTGTGCATGTGTATGATGTGAAAAGTGGGTATGAGAATGAGCAAGAAATCGATTTCTTTGGTGAGATATCCGGCCTATCCTTTAGTCCAGACACAGAGTCTCTCTTTATTGGTGTATGGGATCGTACATATGGCAGCCTTCTTGAGTATGGACGACGGAGGAACTACTCATATCTCGATTCCCTAATGTGAGTTTGATTGCGATGTATGCAAAATAAGCATGTTGGTGTTGGTTGTTGGTGATGATGATATTCGAGGATCTTGTAACATTTGAAGCAGTAGAAGAGGGTTGGGTGTAGATGTAAATGTAAAATGAAATGAATTCTGTAACTTTAGGTGTTTGCTGTTGAATTAGAATCTAGTTTTTTTTGCATTCATAGCAAGATGTCAATGGGAGAAAGGGTATAACAATAGAGGCGAGTGTTCGATTGAATTGAGCTAACAAATCTCATTTTATCGATTCAGTTCATTCCGGATGAATCGAATGAATTTGTTCGAATTAAATTGACATTTTATAACCATTTGTTTAACTTTCAAAGTAGAGTGTATTAATTTGAGAGCATACCATTTGAAGACTTCTTTAAAGGAAAAAAAAAAGAATAAAAGACTTTCATTTTTTTTTGAATAATAGAAGACTTTAATTATGATATAATACTTTTTTCGAACAAATTATGATATAATACTTGATTTGGTACTATATTTGTTTGATGTTGAAGCCTAATGAAAACTTTAATTAATTCAATATGTAACTTAAATTTATTTATTTATTTTTAAATGATAAATCCTAAAAACGGAGAAAGTGGCATGATATTGTAGTTGAAAAAAATTGTACTGCTTGGATTATTTTCTAATTTATTGTACTTTAAACAGTATAATTTGAGATCAGATTTTTAGTGTTCCATCTTGCTACAATGTAAAATTTTAATATTAGAAAATTTAAAAAGTCAAAAGTTTAGTGTTCGTCTTCAAGAAAAAGATGAAGACGAATTAAAAGTGTTCCATCTTCAACACGGTCAAAGGTGGCAGGGAATTGTTATATAGAGGTTGAAGGCAAGGAATTGTGGAAGAAAGTTTGTGAAGATTGAGTAAAGAAGAAAGATTGTTACGCATGTACATTGTAAAAATTTGGAATTGATTTCAAAGTGCAATACATTGGAAAATATTTCAAAGTGTTACAATAGATTATTTTGGGTAAACTTCACCAGAGGTCCCTTATATTTAGTGTGTGTTCTATTTTAGTCACTCAAATTGAAAAAAATTATTCTGGTCACTTACGTTTTCGACCGTTAATGTTTTGGTCACCCGAGGGTTAGACTCCGTTAGCACCTGTTAATACGATGACGTCGTATGTTAATAAAAAAGTAAATTTTTAATTTAACCTCTAAACTTTAAAACTTTATTTAACACCATCTTCCCCAAAACTTCACCCTAAAATTTTGACCCGAAACATAAATAAAGTAGACTTACTTAGTATATTGCAGCTGTGTTTACTCTAACTTTCCTAAACAATGAATTCATCTCAAGATTCAAGAAGCACAGTTTTTCTATTATTAATTAGTGTTAGAACAATTTGACCTTTATAATTTTTAAATACTTGCACATCTTGTAATGTGGCCGATATAATTTCACTGTTTCATGTGTCTCCTATATTCAGTTAATCAACCCTGCTGAAATTTTTGGTGACATAATTATCGATTACCCGTAAACTTTTAGAGTATTTTTTTTGCTTAAGTCATTTTTCTATAACTGATTACATTCTGATTTAATATTTATGGAGTGGCAAAATAAATATGTTGAATGTACTTCAGCAGAATTTAGGCACTAACCTCATTAAAGAAATTATATCCTGAACATAGAACATGCGAAATTTAAAATTGTATTGGTAAAGCTGTGGAGATTATCGAAAAGATGTAAGCAGCAGATGATTCCTAGTTCGTTTATAACTATTCCATAATTTATATCTTATACGTGTTTGCTTCGTAATTATTTGTCTTTACAGATTCTGCTACTTTGACCACTTCTTCAACATGGCAAACTCATTATCCATTGCTGAAAAACTTGCTTTGTGCTGTCAATTTTTGTTAGGTATGGATCCCGGGGCATCTGCTTTAGTTATGCAGGATGGTTTAGAATAAAGGGCCTATCAGCTGCTGGTAGATCATACAAAAATAGTTCTCACATTTGTAGAGCCTGTGATTTTCTGTTTGACTTATATTTCGAGTCGATTTTAGGATAAAACTTTGGGGAAGATGGTGTAAAATAAAGTTTTAAAAGTTTAAGGGTTAAATTAGAAATTTACTTTTGTATTAACGTGCCATGTCATTGTATTAACATGTGCTAACGGAGCCTAACGCCAGGGTGACCAAAACATTAACGGTTGAAAATGTAAGTGACCAAAATAACCTTTTTAAAATTGAGTGACCAAAATAGAACACGCATTAAACAAAAGGGACCTCCAGTAAAGTTTACCCATTCATTTTTCCCACAACAATATCGAGACAATTCAACCAAAAACCCCTAAAAATCTCCTACCAATTCTTCCATAAAACCTCAATTACTGCTCCCGCCTTTTCTTTTTAAAAATCAACTCGAAAGGAATTTTCCATTTTATTTTGCTGTAAATATCTTTGAACTTCAGTTTTAAATCGAGAATATTCCCTTTTTTATATATTAATCTTCAAGTTACTTTTTAACTTATTCACCTGAACTGGAAATAAGTTGATTTTTTTGCCAAGCATTTTAATTTTTCTGTATTTTTGTAATCTTATGTTTGGATCTCTGACCTTGTTGTAATAAAAAAATAATTTTCTTTGATTTGCCATGTTTTCAAAAATCGACCACTTTGATTGTAAGGTAAATTTAACTAGATCCTTATTTGTTTTATGTTTCAGTTCCACGAGTTTAGAGTTTTATTTTTATTAATTGAATATAATTTTATTAATGTCAAATCATACAACGTATCGATATGTACTTCATTAAAAATTCTTTAAGCCTAATCGAAGAAGAAAAATACATATATTGATACAATGAACAAAAACTAAACAAGCCCCAAAGCACAAAAGCCTCCAAACTAACCAATGTCCCGATTTCCACTAGTTTAGAGTTTATTGTTTTTCTTCTTAATTATACTTGTTAACTGTAGTTTAATGCCATAAAAATTTGCTTGATTTACTCTATTTTATTTGCTGTTAGTTGCCTAAAAGGAGGGTCCGATTTGAAGGGAAAAAAAACTATGAATTTCAAAATGGATAGAAATTGTCTACCCCTAATTATGCCTCTATTGGTGCCTTCATTTTAAAATAGTAGGTTTGGGGTTTGGAGTTTAAGGTTGAGGCTTAGGGTTAGGGTGTAGGGAATTAGGGGTTGGGTGTATTTTTTAGGGTTTAAGGTTTAGGGTTAAGATATGAAAATTAGGGTTAAGGCTTAAAATTTAATTTTTAGGTATTTTTTAGTAGGAGCATATAAAGAGTCATAATTAGGGGCAGAAGATTTTTTTTAGAATTGTAAAGATAATGGAAACTAAGATTATTACATCAGGCCATGCCTATCAAATTCCAAATGTTGAAGCAGATGATTGGGGAAAATGAACATTGTCTGGTGAAGCGAATTTCCAAGTTTTGCGATAGCATCAACAGTCTTATTTACTTCACGGGAAATCCACTAAAGCTCAGTTACCCATCCTGCACCTCGTAGACCAGCAATAGCACGAATAAGGGCATTTGGATCAGTTCTCGTCGTCGGTGAGTTTAAGCGTTTGATTGCTTCCAAACTATCAGATTAGACCAGAAGACGCTCAAACCCATTATCCCATGCGACTTTCAGACCTTCATAGAGCGCCCATAGCTCAGATTGCAAAGGTTGTGTAATCTCAATTGTCTTACTGAAATCATAAATCCAATTTCCATTATCTGTACGAAAGACCCCGCCAATGGATCCAATCCCTGTCGATATAGATACTGCACCATATGTATTGAGACAGACCCAACCAGAATTCGGACACTTCCAACAAGTTGGTGATGCCTGTGTCGTAGCTACAAAAAGTCGAGACTCAACATAATATTTTGCCCATGTTAGGCTTCGATGGAAAACAGAATTCGCGGAAGAAATACATCCATTAAAAACTAGATCATTACAATTTTTCCAGATTTGCCAGATCACAGAAGCAAACAACGATGGCCACAGCAAGTCAAAAACATAATGTATATAAGTAGATTGCAAGTTAGACTGCAACCAATCATGGAGATTGAACTGAAAGAAATCTGCGACAATGTGAGTTGGTAATAGCTTTATCCAAATCTCACTAGCCACTGGACAATCGCGGAGAGCATGGATAACAATTTCCTCACTAGTATGACAGCAAGGATAGAACCGATGCTGGCCAATGGAACGATGACAACGTTCCACATTGGTCATTAACCTTTCCTTAAATGAGAGCCATAAAAAGTAACGTAGGCGATGTGGTACTGGCAACTCCCAAAACACCTTCCAGCAGGGTGATTTGGTTTCCCTAGTGGAGTACATCAACAAATCATAACCAGATTTTATGTCAAAATATTGATTTTGAGTGAATGGCCAAATGGGCATATCGACAATATCCGATTGAGCAGGGCATTTAATAGACAATATATGAGGAAGAACAATAGCAGTAAACACTGATGAGAGAGCATCAATATTCCAATTTCCACTGTCATCTATGAAATCCGAGAAAGAGAGCTCAGATGAAGCAGTGAAATCCTCTAGAAGATGAGGACGTAAAGGACCTAAAGTCGGAATCCAAATGTCATCAAGAAAACTTACAGTCAAGCCATTGCCAATGGACCAAGCTATGTTGGATCGGAAATCACTCCAAGTTTTCGATATTGCCCTCCACAAAGGCGTGCAAATAGGACGATGCACCGTTGCAGGACAAGTCTCCACCATCCTATACTTTTGGCGTAGCAAGTTAACCCATAGGGCGTCAGTCTTGGATACTAGAGCAAAACAGATTTTAAGGAAAAAAGCTACGTTGAAATCATATATCCTCTTGAATCCAAGCCCTCCACGATCTAGTGGTTGGCATAGAGACTCACAATTTACAAGGGATAACATGGAGACAGTAGCCGATGAACCCCAAATGAATTTTCTTATAATTGCAAACCCGCTTAGGAAGGATGGATGTTTGCATAAAGAAAACTGGGATGGATGATAAAACATATTTGGCTAAAGTCACATGTCCCGCCAATGAGAGCGTGCGACCAGCCCACCATTCAGGCGTTCACGAATTTTGTCCAATATAAAATCATAATCTGAAAATTTTACACGTTCATGCAAGACAGGGACACCCAAATATTTCCCTAATGAATCCACATATTGATAGCCAAAGAAAGAGCATATCATTTCCTGAACAGCAGGAGCAGTATTCGACAAGAAATAAACTTGTGTCTTCCGCTGATTAACACGATGTCCCGAGAAATTACCAAACATTGCAAAGATGTTCTGAATAATCGCAGCTTGATTTAAGTCAACTTTAGCATATAGGATGAGGTCATCCGCAAAGAATAAATGTGAAAGCGGAGTACCATCCTTTATGAAACGAAATGGATGCCAAGTTCCATTGGATACAACATGTTTGATCAGATGACCCAAGCGTTCCATGACGAGGACAAAAAGATAAGGTGATAGTGGGTCCCCTTGCCTAATGCCTCGTGACGAAAAGAACGGTTGTGAAAGCCCCCCATTCCATTGTATTTGAAAACTGGATGAGGTGACGAAATGTATGATGATACGACGAATCACTGGAGGGAAACCCGCTTCAACCAGAGAATCAGAAATAAAGTCCCAACGCACTCGGTCAAAGGCTTTCTCAAGGTCTACCTTGATTTCCATCCATCCATCCTTATGTTTCGACTGTTTCATTGAATGTACCTCTTCCTGATTAATAATAATATTTTCTGTGATGTTCCTTCCAGAGATGAAACTTGTTTGATTTTGATCAATAAGCTGCGGGAAAAAAGGTTTTAATCGCCTCGCCACCAAGTTGGACAAGAGTTTATATAAGATCGTACATAAGCTGATAGGCCTGAAAACAACAAATGTAGTCGGACTATCACTTTTCGGAAGAAGCACAAAAATAGTCTTGTTGAGATCTTGTTCAATTTGATCACCACTGAAAATAACTCGAATCATATGTATTATTGAGTTCCCTACCGTTGCCCATTGTTTTTGAAAAAAATCGGCATGCAAACCATCCCATCCAGTTATTTTAGAGGTTGCATTTCCATTAAGGCGGCATGGATTTCTTCACCGCTAGGGAGCGAGTCAAGAGAGTTGAGATCATCACTGGATAAAATCAGGAAGACACCAGTTAACGGAAACTTCCCTAGTGAAGGGTTATCATCCGTGAAGAGATTTTGGAAAAAAAGTGCAGCTTCCTCTTTTAGAACAGTTTCATCTTGACACCATGATCCATGCGACAGCATGAGCGAATTGATCTTGCCCCTTTGCCTACAGCATATCGCACGCCGATGGAAATACCGTGTATTACGGTCACCTTGTGAAATCCAATCGGAACGTGATTTTTGTTTCTAGAGAAGCTCCTCTTGGTCCAAAAGGTGTTTAAGTTCAATCAATAGCTCATATTTTAAATTACTCAAGAAACGTGAAGGGTGGCGACAAAGAGATTTTTTGTATGCCTCGTAATCTAGCCATTAACATCCGCTTCTTAGTGCCCACGTAGCCAAAGACTGTGTTATTCCAACTGTCCCCAGCCATTATGAAACGTCGTAGAGTTACAGACATGGAATCATCCACAACCCAATTATCAGTAACCATGCGTGAAAAATCATCATGCGTTTGCCAACCTGAAAAATACCTGAATGGTGCCGGATGTGTATTCCGAATAGAACTTCCAATGCTTAGGAGTATAGGTTGATGATCCAAGCGCATTCGAAGTAGATGCTGGACTGCAGACTCCGGATAGGCTTCGTCATAATAGCTATTGCATATGAACCTGTCCAACCTAACGGATGCGTTACCCCTAGTCCATGTATAAGCTGGTCCTTGATAACCCATGTCACGCAAACCATAGTCAATGAGAAGATTTTGGAAAGGAGCACTCGACTTGGAAGATTGCGCACAACCCGATCTATCCGCAGTTGTGAGAGTCGCATTGAAGTCCCCAAACAAAATCCACGGGGATCTGATAGACGATGCAATACGACGTAGACGAGACCATAATAGTTTCCTACCGGAAGCTGAGGGACTCGCATAAATAGCCGTAGCAAGCATAGAAGAACCAATTCTCTTATTCGTGACACGCATGTGTAGAAACTGAAAATGAGTAATGATAA
Organism: Hibiscus tridactylites; assembly: GCA_958450335.1. Lineage (NCBI taxonomy): Eukaryota > Viridiplantae > Streptophyta > Magnoliopsida > Malvales > Malvaceae > Hibiscus > Hibiscus tridactylites. Next base: position 53,581,370 of record OY288282.1, read on the forward strand.
TATCCACAGTTACCATATCATACCAAGCCACCCAAATTCCACTGGAAAAGCCAATTGCCTCAATTTGATAAGAATGTGAAAAACTTAAAGCATAAATTACTGAATCCTCCCGTCGACCGCTAATTCTCGGCTCAACGAACACAACCAGGTCAGGCTTACAATCACGCAAGAATTGTTTAGCTGCAGGTAAGAATCGTAAGTCCCCACAGCCTTGTACATTCTAACAGAATATTTTTAAATCCATAAAATAAGGAGAAGAAGAAATAAACTTATCACTCCATCATGGCCACTGTCTGGTCTCTACCAGAGATGTGACTATTATCATCCACAATTTGTTCAAATGGTTTGGGACAGACCTGGGTTGCTATCTGTTTGCTATCCGCGTTGCTATGCTGCTGTTCAGTTGTATCAGGGGGATCACCCATGGGATGCATTGAGGAAGGTACTACATTAGTAACATCAGGTACTTGTGAATGCTCCACAAAATTTGGATCAACATTCTCCTTCATTACCGTTGCCGAATGTTTGGCCTTATCGAGTTGAATGTTACGGTGATCGATTGTAGGTGATCGTGATGTGGACACCTTTTGAGACTGCCGGGATAAAACAGGAAAATCAGAGAAACTGACGGTTAAAGGTTTTCAGACGGATGTAGCTTTTGGATTTTTGCATGAAACAATCACTTTCTTCTTTGAAACTGACTTTGTTGCCAATGAGTTTGTAGGCATGCGAGGCTGAGGAATTGCGAGTGTGGGATCTGTGGCCTGAGATTGTTGGACAGTAGTATCATCAGAGATATGTTCAAATATAGGGTTGAATCGAGAGGCCTGGTCAAAGCTGGTTGGTAGGGAAGGCTTTGAGGTATTTTGGTTTCTTAAGGGTTTACGTGTGCGTCGTTCGGCAACCATCCAGGGACCAAAAGAGGTTTTGTCAACAGGGTCAGTGGCTATGGCTGTGTTAACGGAATCAACGGCTATTTCACCTGGCATGGGCGCAGCTCTCAGATCAGGACAATCATCTTGTGTGTGACCATATTTCCCACAATGAAAACAAATCACTGGCAACGATTCATACACAACCAATTGGATATTGCCATTAACCATTAGTTTTGGAATAGGCTTCGACATATCAACTGAGATTGCCATTCTAGTGAAGCGACCCCTCCGTCCCGATTCCGTCTAATAATCCAATTTAATGATAGGTCCAATGAATTCACCAATCTCTTCTATGATGCTTCTCTTGTACATTGTAACAGGTAAACCGGGAAGTCTGACCCATACCGTGACATTGGACGGATACAGGGTGCTTGTGGTAAAATCCGGAGTCCGTTGTTGAACCGTGAGATAGTGGCCAAAGATAGTCCAAGGGTCGCCGGCTAGAGCGTCGAGATAATATGATCTAGATCGAAAAGACACAAGGAAGTAATCATTCTATATGTCCATTAGCCTAATTGCTTGTTTAGGCTTCCAAAGCTCATGGAGTTTAGAGATTAGGGTTGCATACCCAATTCTGCGACCGAGCAATTTAAGAACAAGAGTTTGATCGAGGCTTTTCTCGGCAATAGATTGAACGCGATCTGAGAAATCAATTGAGATTAACCCATCTGCAAGGGTACGAGTGACATCTCCTTCCTGGAGTTCTATATCATCATCGTCAAAAAAATCCACCGCCTCATGATCACCATTGGGATTATCTTTCATTAAGGAATCTTTATAGGAAGGGACAGACTTGGCCGCTGACGTAGAAGGATCAATGCTGGGTGTATGATTGGCACCACCACCATAAGGGGGATCATCATCCAAACACCGATGTTTCCTAGGGTTACGGGGAGTATCCACTTCGGGGGCAGAAGATTCTATGGTTACGACGATAGTTTAGGGGCAAAAGATTTTTACTCTTTCAAAATAATATACAAAAAGGCTTTTCTTCTTCTTAAAGCTAGATAGAAAAGCCTTTTCTTCTTAGATCTCTAATTATTCTTAGGTCTGTTTTAAAAGCTGAAATACATTTTCTTCTTTTAATGGAATGTTGAATTGATTTTGCTTGCAACATACATTGCATTTGAAAACCATAAAAGTCAAGAGATGTAAAAGTATTTTTTTATTTGTTAACGATGATTTCTATGTATTGAAAATCTCACCATATGTTTATTAATATATTTTTTAAACCAACTAAATTGATTGAACATGTAAATATAGAAGATAAAATATAGAGTGAACTACATAAATGGTCACCCAACTATGCTTCAATTATCTTTTGCGTCCCCTGACTATTGTAAGTTACAAATTGGTCATTCAACTTCAAAAAGGTAACAGATTGGTCTCGTGACGTTAAAAACTTAACGGCTGATGACGTGACAGTTATTATAAATTGATATACTTATATAATTAGCCCTTAAGTTTTACACTTATTTTAGTTTGACCCTAATTCTAAAATTTTAACCCACATAATTTTAATAATCTATCAATTTAGTTCATCTTCTTTTCTAAAAAAATTAAATTTAATTAGAGACATCTATGTAAGGAGAGTTGTCAACTGTCGACAACTTAAAACGGTTTTCCTCCATCAACCGCATGTTTATCACGAGCCCACCGTTGGCCATCGTTTGACCGTTGATGGTGTGGCTGTTACCCCTCGCTGCAACCGCTAGATGGGAAGTCTGTGACGCGGTCGTAATGACTCGAGCTATATCCTCAGTCCTGGACGATTTAATCAAAGCTATGGGCTTAACGGAGTAAAGACTGCCGAAATCTTTGTCGATTATGCTCATAATTCCGCTGCTTTCTATGCTGTCTTGGAGGTCGAGGGACTGCGATATGGTGGAAACGTTGGCTTCGGGGATGCAGTCGACTTCAGTGCTATGTACGATTCGTCCCAAACAAGCTAACACTTTAAAGAGTATCGTTGCAAAATGAAAATGGGAGTATCGTTGGTAACTATTTTCTGTCTTACTGTATCAAATTTCAGCTTTCGGTTTCTCTCAAATTGTCTTATTTCTTGACCATGTTTTTACACCAAAAAAATAAGGGAGGGTAGTGAAAGAATTGAGAGAAATATAAGAGCCTAAAAAAAACTTTAGTTGTTTGGTTTAAGATTCTGATGAACATAAAGGATATAATATATAATAAATCTGAGCATTGGCGTGCGTAGTGTAAATAGTAAACAATTTTGATTTGTTAAAAGAAATATTACTATATAATTTTAAAAATAAATAAATGTATATTTGTTGATATTTTTTTAAAATTATAAGCGTGATTAATATACTCATTTTTATTTAAAGATAAAATTAATATTAAATACGAGAGGAGTTAACTTTTTAATTTCTAATACCGAAATAAAGCAAGTCTATTACATATGTTCTTCACTAAAAACAGATTCAATGATTTAAGTTGTGGTTGCGGTTAGTGACAAAATTTACTGGTAAAGTTTGGGGTAATTTAAAATTTTAGAGGTTTAATTTATTTTTTTAATTTAAAGGGTTAAATTTTATTTTTTTTTAAATTAGGGCCAAACTAAAATAAGTGTAAAAGTTGAGGGCTAACTATATAATTATATTAATTTATACTAACTGTCACGTCATCAGTCGTTAAGTTTTTAATGGCACGGGACTAATCTGCTACCTTTTTGAAATCGAGGGACCAGTTTGTAACTTCTGATAATCGAGGGACGCAAAAAAAATTGAAGCATAATCAGTGGGCCATTTATGTAGTTTACCCTAAAATATATTACACTACAAACTTTTTGAAATGTCAAATCACTCTCATAACAACAGCCAATGATTCGTTAACTATTTTGTAAAAAAATAAAATTTATTGATCATTTTATAAAAGTTGAATGATTAAATTGAACATTTTATCATAATTCAATAACTATTTGTGAACTTTATCCTTTATCTTAAATTTAAGTTGTTTTTTATTTTTTTGAATACATTCTCAAATGTGAATTGAATTTAGTTTGATCAGTATCGTTGTTGATGCAACTTATAAAAAATACATAAGATTAAATATAATATTTTAAAAATTTTATTAATATAATATTTATTTCTATTTTTTATACAACGCTTAAACAACTTAAGGCTTACACATTTTTAAATTAGATGAATATTGTGCTTAAACACACTCGAATTTATGTCCTCCAAGATGTTACAATAACAATCTTGCCAAATGAGTCAAGTTATTTTTTTGTAATTTTTATAAATTCTAAATATTTTTTAGAAAATTTGAAGATTATAATTTTTTAATTTCTAAATAATATTTTAAAATTAAAAATAGAATAATTTATTCATTTTCAAAATTAACATGGACTCCTTGAATATTCACTCAAAAATGAAAAAAAAATGTAATTATTACATGCACAAGCTTACGTAGAAACTTTGTTTACACAAACGCTTTAGTTTTTTAGTTTGGAAATTTCATTTAAGGTTTATGAGTTTAAGTGTAGTAGTTTTGAATTTAGGGGTTGTTGATATAATTTTAGGTTTGGGATTAACATTTAGGGTTTATAGGTTAAAACCTAAATCCCTAACTATATTACCCTAAAACTTAAACCCTAAATTCTAACCTTAAGCCTTAAATTTTAACCATAACCCTAAATTCTAAACTCATACACTAAAACCCCAAACTAAAACTGTAAACCTTAAAATTGAGACACTTGTAAAAACAAAAAAAAAAATTCATCACCTGTGCAGGGGATAATAATCCTAAAACTGCAAAATATTTATAGATCAAATTGGAGAAGTTAGTAAGTTTTAGGTCGGATATTGAATAAGATATCTGTACTTTTTTTAGTTATTCAATTCAAAACACGTAAGTATGATTAAAAGCCAGAATTTATATTTTATAAAAGTTTTATTGACTGAATTCGAATTCAAAATAAATATTATTAATCCACATATATTTGAATCCTCAAAAAATTAGAGTACAAATCCAAATTAAAATATGTTATAAAATAAACGTTAATCCAAGAATAAATAATAAAATAAATAATATTATTTAAACGAACATTACAAAATTAAGAACAATACAACAATATATAAATCAAACCGATTTGAAACCAAAAGAAACGTGTTGAGGCCTGCACGAACGCAGTTTCCTTAAGACAGATTTTCGGCCACTCCTATGGTGCTCGAGTTCATTGGTCGTCTGTCTCCCAGGATACAACAACATAAGATCAACCACAGTTGCACTACTGTGGAGATCGCGAACCGACCCTTGCCTTCGCCTATCACCGAAAACCACTTGTAAAATCCACAGAGTAAAACAATAAAAATTTTCTGTGGTTTTTGAGTTGTGTAAAACTTAGAAGGTTTACTCCCTATTTATAGGAGTGTCATGAGGGTATAAGTGGAAATTTTGACCTAATGGAGCATTCAATATTGAGAATCAATTGATTCTCTTATAAAGCAATTTCCAAAATTATTATCTGAATTAAAGGTAACTTCTAATATTTATCCTTTTAATTTCAAGATAAAATTTGGCAAATTTATGCTTTTATTTGAGGAAAATTCATTTTAAATTTGGGTCAAAATATCTGCAAGCCCACGAAGGACCAGACCGGTTCAGACATTTGCGTTACCCACGTCGTGCACGTCTGCACATTTACGAACCAACAATTGGTTCCACATTTTCCTCAACAACATTTGAATCAATTTCTTATTCAAAGCTCCAAAATTATCAAATTTTTCCAACAATCCCCCACATGAATGAAATTGATTTAATCAAAAACATTTTGACTCGATGTGGTGATAGATTCTACGATCGATAGCTGCATAGGATAGGTAGGTGTCCACCCTTGAACCTTCCCTTGTGAAAGTATATTTACTTTACTAGCTGACCAGTAGACGTGATGTCCTTGAACTGTTCTGCCGTTTGTGTAAACGATGATATACTTCACACAACTACCTCTCTGACAAAAGTATTAGTTCTCATGGGTATGTCCATATGGCCGTGGACATCGCCTGGTTCTGCAAGAGTTTGAAAAAACTATGCCCCAATAGTCTTATTGAAGCGGCCCCACTTCACTCTCACATAGGTGACTTATGTTGCTTGACTCACAAAAGCACATAATGGTCATTAAAATCATTGCTTAGCCTAAACCACTTTGATCACCGTTTACATCATAGGAATGGACTTGGGGATAAGAGCCCCTACAATGACCGCACAGGTCTATGCAATTAGGTTGTCCCTTTGAACCTAGATCTTGGGATCTCCAGTCAACTAGGTAGGGTTTTCCTTCACATAGCACCTTAAATTTACATGGGCTTTAGTCTCATTCCTTTAGATGTTTTCTCAACTTGATCTCAATTTAACCCTTTGGTTAATGGATTCACAACGTTAATCTTTGATTTCAAAAAATCAATAGAGATAATTTCATTTGAGATCAGTTGTCTAACGGTATTATGTCGACAACGCATATGTCTCGACTTACCATTATACACAAAGCTCTATGTCCTACCTATTGTGGGCATTGGCTTTGGTCGTTCAGGAATATCCTCCAAGAAATTTCTAAAGCCATTCGACTTCTTTTCTATTATGGATTTGCTTATAACCATTTTTCTTGAGGATTTCCATGACACGGTTCTTCTTCCCAAAGTGAAGACATATCCACTTATGCCTTTGATATCTTGAATATCAGATATCCAATCGCATTGGAGTATCCTTCTAAATAGAAGAATCTCTGGAATAATGCAATTCATAATCTCGAGTATATCTAAGATATCTCAATGCCCTCACAATTGCTTTCCAGTGATTTTCACTTGAATTGCTTGTGAATATACTTGAACTGCTCACAGTAGAAACAATATCTGGTCTATTGAATCTACTTGGTCAACACTTTGGTCTTTGTTCTTGGACAAAAGTTGGCATGTATTTATTGGAGTTCTGGCTATGCCGGAAACATCTTTGCCAAACTTCTCTTGCCCGCGTAGTGTGACTACGTCAATATGAGACTTTCAAGTGATCGTTTGATTTGGATGCCCAAACTCAAATATGTTAATCTCATATTTTTCATGTCAATCTTGAATTTGACAAGTCTTTGGTACGTTTACCATTTTATTGTTGCTTTCAACAATGAATATGTTATTAACATACAAACATAGAATAATATATCCAATGTTAGTAGTTTTGACATATACACATTTGTCACACTCATTTATCTTGAAGTCGTTTGTCATCATGACATTATCGAACTTCTCATATCTTTACTTTGGTGCTTGTTTAAGTCTATACAAGGACTTCACCAACCTACATACTTTTCTCTCTTGACTTGAAACTACATAACCCTCAGGTTGTTCCATGTATATTTCTTCATCAAGATCTTCATTTAGAAAAGCTCTTTTAACATCTATTCGATGTACGTCTAGATTTCGCAAAGCGACAATTGTAAGTATCATACTTATGGAGGTTATCCTTGATACATGAGATTATGTATCGAAATAGTCAAGGCATTCGGTAACCTTTTATTACCAATCTGGCCTTATACTTATCAATTGTTCCATCTACTTTCATTTTTCGTTTGAAAATTCATTCAAAACTTAGTGGTTTAATTTACAGAGAAAGATCCACTAATTCCCACGTATGGTTTTGCATGATGGAATCAATTTCACTCTTAATGACATCCTTCCATAAGATGCTTTCAGATGAATGTATAACATCATTATACGTTTGAGATTCAACCTCTAACATAAAGTTTAGAAAAATGATCCAAAGAATTTTTCTACCCTTGCTCATTTACTTCTTTGCGGCTCTATTTCAAGCTCAAACCATTGTTGATCATTTGAGTCATCTTTATCGATAATCTTCGAAGTTCGTTTCATTGAACTTTGACCAACTTCCCTAGCTTTACAAGGGAATACATCTTCCATTATCGTATGCTTGTGAATCTCAGGGTTCTTCGATTCATACACAAGAAATCGATATACATTGCTATGTTCTATATAGCCAATAAAATACAATCCACGATTTTTAGGGATCTATTCTCAGTTGCTTTAATAATGGGTCATTACTTTTGCAAGACACCCCCACATTTTCAAGTAGTTGTAGGAAGGTTTAATTACCTTTCATAACTTATATGGTGTCTAGTCTCTTTAATTACGGGGAATCTTGTTTAAAAGGTAATTAGCTTATAGAACAACTTCCCCCACATGTTAGGCACATTATAGTACCAACGTTACTCATATAGAGCTTCTCCTCATCTTAAACATTTAATTAAGTTTGGGATTTAACATCATGCTCATAGAGAACAATTTTCACTATAGCTTCATCTTTACATTATTTTTGTGCTATCATCAATGAAGGTGATAAACATATTCCTTCAACCAATATGTTGTCATATCAATTGTTATGACAATAACATTGCCCTCGTTTGAAAGTCTATAGTCTGAAGACTTGTTCCTCATCTTATGGCAATTGAAGCATTTTTTCCATGAAATTTCGCTTCTTGAACACACCGTCCAATTTACGGTTTGAAGTCGTTTTTGACTTCTACTACGTTTGCCATGATAATATTTATCTTAGCAATATTTACCTTAGTAACATTTGAAGGTGATAACAATATTTACCTTATCCTCTCTAATAATAGGAGGATCATCCTTCAGATATTTAACTAGGTTTATCATGGTCAATTATGCAACATCCTTTGTTGCAATGTATGAAATTTTTTTTTCTAATAAATTTCACTGATTTTTCCATTGTGTTACGTAGACACAATCCAGAACAAAAAATTATGAATATGTTAAACGTTAGGAATTTAGTCAAAGACTAAAACCAGAAACAGAAACATAATTTCTAACTTTTGTTAGACGACGGAGATTTAGTAAACTAAACCCCAAACAAAAGTTCACACGGTATTAATAGAAAGAACAATAATAAACAGTGCACCAGGTAGGTAACTTATGAAAGAGAGGTGGTGCACTAGGCACGCTTAAATACCAAGTCTCTCAAAAAACCAATCCTAGACATGCATTTTTAAATTTTCTTTCAATCACCGTTTATGGATTTTATTCTTGAAATCATTCCAAGCATGGATGATCAATCGGAATCACTACCTTTGATTCACAACAATTTGGAATCTTCCATTTATGGTCCAACGACCCTCTCGATTCTTTAGCCATTTTAAACATTGTGCACTTCATAGCATGCATCAGAATAGGCTTTAAGAATTTAATTTTGACATAGAGAATCAAGTTCTTCTATGCTTTGATTCGAGACCTCAGTCAGAATCAACGCTCTAAATTTGGTAACCAATGTTACTTTCCGAAATAAATTCACCAATTTATTTTCGAAATAAAATCATACTTGATAATAAATTTGAGTTATTTTTTTTTCAAAATAAATTCACCAATTTATTTCAAGGTTGAATCATTCTAGATTCTCACGAAATTAAATCCAACAATTTATTTCCCTTAACAGGTTAGAATCAACACATGATTCTAGTACAGAAAATAAATTTAATAATTTATTTCCTTTTACACAAATTTAATCATATTTGATTTTTACGGAAATAAATTCGATGATTTATATTTCTTGACAAGTTAGAATCAACGCATGATTCTAGCATAGAAATAAATTTAATGATTTATTTCCTTTTACAAAAATTGAATCATACTTGATTCTTACGGAAATAAATTCAATGATTTATTTTCCTTACAACGTTAGAATCATACAAGATTCTCTTGAAAATAAATCCAATGATTTATCTTCCTTTTCCAAAATTAGAATCAACACAAGATTCTAACGAAGAAATAAATTCAGTGATTTATTTCTCATATATCTTTTGTTAAATATTGGGATTAGTAGCACTAAACCCAAACCAATGATATCAAGGCAATAAAATCAAAGGAAGTGATCCTTTAATTTTTTTATTCTTGTTTTAGAAAGATCACGTAAATCCGTTAAAACGGCAGAAATTAATTTCTGAAACGAATTATTTACGAGATCTTTGTTTCCAAAACAAATCAAGATTTCGTCTGAATATCCTGTTCGTCTCTATAAAATTTCTCAAAAGAAATTATTAGTACAAAATAAATAATCCACACTATTTCCATAAATGACATAAGATATCCTTTATTCATGCCATATTTACTATTTAATATTAAAGCCAAAATTGTAAGGTAATAAAATGATAAATAATACCTTGATTTAAGGCGTTAACATCACCATAAAAATATCTTAATGATATTTTGACCAAACCTTATTAAGGAATGTTAAAAATTACCTTAATACCATAATAAAAGTACCATGAATATTACCATAAAGATGTAAAAAATATATATAAGGATTACCTTTATTAGGTAATAAAACCATAATAATATTTGCAACATAATAATGATTTTAATATTGCCATAAAATATGCACACATGATTAATAAGGTAATATACCATATATTTAAAGATTTAAAATTACCTTATACCAAAACATCTTTCCAATAAAACATGCACAATGAGTTGTCCGTCATTGTACCACATGATTAGAGTTAGCAGTAGCTCAATCTTCTCACCTCATTAACACAAATTTGGTCATGCTTTTAAGCATGATGTTCGTCTTGGATTCAAACTTTAGAAGAGTCTGTCTTAAGATTGTTATAAAATAAACGTTAATCCAAGAATAAATAATAAAATAAATAATATTATTTAAACGAACATTACAAAATTAAGAACAATACAACAATATATAAATCAAACCGATTTGAAACCAAAAGAAACGTGTTGAGGCCTGCACGAACGCAGTTTCCTTAAGACAGATTTTCGGCCACTCCTATGGTGCTCGAGTTCATTGGTCGTCTGCCTCCCAGGATACAACAACATAAGATCAACCACAGTTGCACTACTGTGGAGATCGCGAACCGACCCTTGCCTTCGCCTATCACCGAAAACCACTTGTAAAATCCACAGAGTAAAATAATAAAAATTTTCTGTGGTTTTTGAGTTGTGTAAAACTTAGAAGGTTTACTCCCTATTTATAGGAGTGTCATGAGGGTATAAGTGGAAATTTTGACCTAATGGAGCATTCAATATTGAGAATCAATTGATTCTCTTATAAAGCAATTTCCAAAATTATTATCTGAATTAAAGGTAACTTCTAATATTTATCCTTTTAATTTTAAGATAAAATTTGGCAAATTTATGCTTTTATTTGAGGAAAATTCATTTTAAATTTGGGTCAAAATATCTGCAAGCCCACGAAGGACCAGACCGGTTCAGACATTTGCGTTACCCACGTCGTGCACGTCTGCACATTTACGAACCAACAATTGGTTCCACATTTTCCTCAACAACATTTGAATCAATTTCTTATTCAAAGCTCCAAAATTATCAAATTTTTCCAACAAAATATTCTAACTTTTTTTAAGATGACAAGATCCGAATCCCCCAAAATAATAGTTTACATTATGTAATTTAAAGTAAAATCCAAATAAGCAATCCACAAATACATAAATATTACAAATTTAAATAAGAGTTAAATTTATTAAATGTTGTTCAGTCGTGGAAGCTGAGTTGTGGGGTATATACTCGAGATTTTCACTTGCTTGGGAGCCGAGTTTTCGAAATATCGAGGTTGAGACGGTTAATGCTCTAGTCGTCAAACTTATTTTTCAAGTTGATCGAGATAGATTATATCTTACTCTCACTCGTTGTATCCAGGCTTTGCTTCGGAAGGTTTGGCAGATTTCTATTCGTTCTATTTTCAGGAAGTGTAACCGAGTTGCAGATACTTTAGCGAAACGTGCAAGCTTTTTGGAGCTTGATTTAGTTCATTTGGTTTCTTCTCCGTCTTATGTTTTTGATTTGTTACGGGAGGACTTGTTATCTTTATTTACGTAATTGTCATGTTGATATACTATTGTTATTGTGTGTACTCTTTTTCTTACATTAGGTTTAGGAAGTTTTTTTTAATGAGGCACATGATAGCGATACCCTTTTGATTATAAAAAAAATAAGAGTTATATTTTGATACACAACCCGTGTAAATTTTTTTACACAACTTTTTTAATTTAAATCATAAACCTCAAATCTTAAAAACATGAACTAAACCCTAACTCCATACATTTGACAAATACACATAAACTTTAGTTTGCACGTTGTATCTAACGTTTTTTTCTTCTTCAAATAATAAATATTTAAAAATATCTACTACATTTGTTTAGAATCCATAATAGATAACAATGTTGGTATTCAAATCCGAATATTAACAGAACAGAATCCACTCTCCAAGTTGATAAAGAACTAAAAACTGGGTTGTGTTGTTGTAAGCAAAGATACGTTATCCAAACCAAACCAATGAAACAAAGCCATGTAGGCATCCGCAATCTCCCTCCCATCTCATCGCCCTTCCTCCGTCCTTGTTCCCACCACCACTTGTTTTTCCTATATGATTTTTTATCCACCACCACCGCTTCCCCCACCTCATCTCATTCTGTTGTATTTTCTCCCTATCCACATCCTTCAGTGCAGGCACCATGGCAGCCTCCTCCGCCTTGTTCACCCCCATCTTCTCCACCGTCCAAAACAAGCACGGCCTTGGCAGCACCCAACAGCTCTCCCCTTCCAGCATCTCATTCCAAGGCCTCCGACCCCTCAGCAGCAAGGCCAAGCCCTCATCCAAGGCCACTTACATCGCAACAAGCTCTGGTGCCGGTGCTAGGCTTGCCATCAAAGCAGAGCTCAGTGCCCAAGTTGTGATAAGCATCAGCACCGCCCTCTCCCTCTTCTTGGGCAGGTTCGTGTTCTTCAACTTCCAGAGGGAGAACGTTGCGAAGCAAGTGCCTGAGCAGAACGGGTTGACTCACTTCGAGGCTGGGGACACACGTGCCAAGGAGTATGTCAGCCTTCTCAAGTCCAACGATCCCGTGGGATTCAACATCGTCGATGTTCTTGCTTGGGGATCTATTGGCCATATCGTTGCTTACTACATATTGGCCACCTCAAGCAACGGCTACAACCCCAACTTCTTCTGAACTCGAACATCATCTTCTTAATTATGCTTTGTTTTGTATACCCTTTGTGTAGTTTCCTCCATTACTGGGGGAGGTTGGATCTCTTGTGTTCTCCTGCTTCAATTTCTGGGTTTTCTTTCATGCATATGATAATGACTTGGTTGACAAAAATGGCAGGCAACTGCCGGCGTTTGCTTTCCCTTTAATTTGAGTGTGCTAATAATAATTCCTTAAGAAAGCAGCTAACTAATGCAACAATAAGCAAACTTCCAATTGAATAAGAACTCTTCACAATTTGATATTGTTTCCTTTTTACATAAATACACATATTTGTTACATTATCATATCTGAATCAACATCATATTTATCATACTACAAATGATCATAAATCAGAATAGTCTATCAAAATTGAACTCATTGATTGTTATGAAATCTGTTCTAACTAGAGTCGCAACAGTTGTTAGAACTCTGACTGCAACACTCAATGTTCCAAGTTCCAACACATGGCCTTTCTGGTTTTCATTTTTCTTAGTACAAAACCATCCATCCCAGAAAATGTGACAACTTTGTTCATTTATATCTAATCTAGTAGTGTGGCTCAAAGCTGTCACATTTTCTGGGAAAAGCTCAAAGCTTTTCACAGATCTCTGGGAGTCACCCTTCTCCCTTACAGCTGCTACCAATTCCCCACTTTATTTTTCTGTGTTGAACATGTTGCAAGTCTATTACTACTTCCGCAAACAAGTCTCAATCCAAGTTAATTAGTGGACAACTTATATCGTTTTGCTTTGAAGGTATCATTTATAGTTTTACACCAAACACAAGTGTGTTCAAATGTAGATGTCTTGGTAAATGAGGAATCTTATACCATTCTTCTGCAAGCAGGAATAGCAGAGTTGCAGATCGTAGTAAAAACATGTATAACATTGAAATTGTGCACTAGTCGTATTTCTTGTGGCATCGAACTCGAACCAGAGTGTTTTCTCAAAGCAATTGGGGTGATTTCATTAAATTGGATGATCTGACTAAGAAGCATGAAAGGTTCAATCAATATAGCTAAGCCTAAAATGATGGTGGATTGGTAGTGGCTTCAAATGAAGCAATGAGTTATTGGCCTCATGAAGTTGCTTCCCCTACTTTCGGCATCTAATTGTGAAGGCAAATGTTGGTGATTCTCCACCTGCTCAGAAGATGTCATGTTCTGGTTTCATAGTTAGTAGGCATTGACGTTTGATTGAGATGGAATGTTTCGAAATGTCGAATCTGATAATATTTGATTCATTGATCCGGTGACCTGATAAAAATATTTCTCGACCTGTTAAACATCACAAATCGAACCCGAATTCGTAATATTTGGCTTAAAGGGGTATCTGAAAACATGATTCCTATTTTTAAAATTTATTTTTATTTTGGATTAGGTTTTAATTTTAGAATTTAACATTGGAGACTATAAAAGAATGTTAGTTTCTTTTTTTCAAATTTCTTATTTTCTTTATTATGTAACATTTATACAACTTAAATATTTAAAATTTTATATTTTTAAACCTATGTTATATATTCGAAATGTTTTATATAAAGATGTAAGATTTGATTTTAGAGCAATCGACAATTATTATGGATGAAACAAAAAATATTTCAGACACCTCATATGAAGAGTCATGTCTATGAGTACATGACTTGAGGTGGTACTTGGTCGATAAGAAATAATCATCAATATACTATATTTCTGTAGTTGTACTTTTTTCTTGGAAAAGTTTAGTTGTATATTTTTTAATTTTTTTAAGTTTTATCTTTAGATTATGCAATTTGGATTTTTAACTTCTATATTTGGATTATGTAATTTAGACTTTAAAATTTATCCATTTAATTTTTTAAATTATATGGTTTGCAAAAAAAAATACACAAATATATCTCAAGTATCATGGGACTCAACTTACGGGTATCCAATAATTGTAGTACTTGATTTTTTACTAGTTGAGACATAAACCGATTTTTTACTACATATAAAATTGAGTATCCATTTATGAACACCTCTAAATCTCATTTATATTATAGACTTAACTGAAAAAATAAATATCCAAATTATACTTTTTTTTGTTGTAGGTCTCTAAAAGCTTTTTTTTGTCAAAGTACTTAAACTTCATTCTATTACCGTTTTAATGTTGAACCGTTAATGTCCATTAAAAACTTTGTCACCCCATAAGTGCATGATACTTGATGTAATTCTTAATTTTCTTTATTTTTAAAGAAATAATATATTTAATTTCTTAACACCCTAAAATCTTAAAATTTCAAACAAACTCAAGACTTATTTTTCTTGTCATCGCAAGTCAACTACAATTGTCTATTGTTTTTGTTGTCGGACCATATTACTGATTATCTCATTCTTTTGTTATTGTAAATCGACAAACAGTAGATTTACTCCAACTGATAATTCATGAACGACTTGCGTTGAGACGAGAGGTAAAAACTTGTGAGTGTTCATTGTTGCGGCGGCAATATAACATTTGACGATGACATGCAGAGAAAGGAGACAAATGTTTTAGGGATTTTTTATGAAGACTTCTAGGGGACAACCTTTAAATACCGACTAAATCAATGCATGACTTGTTTATCGGGTAAATAATGGTACATATTTATTACAATTCATGTACATAAATCCTTACAAGTTTGTAACACAAAAATGTATATACACAAAATGTTACATGGTAAGAAATTGTGTACATACACAATTCGGTACAAGGAAACACAAATTGGTACAATAATAATAAGGATTTGTGTATATACACTAATTAGTACGAAATGTACACAAATTGTTACAACTTTGTAAGAGAAAACGATATATACCTTTTTGAGTACAAATTTCACCAAGGGTCAAAATGGCTCATATGGTTGTAAGGATTTGTGTACATACACAATTTGGTACAATAATAATAAGGATTTGTGTATATACATTAATTAGTACAAAATGTACACAAATTATTACAACATTGTAAGAAAAAAGGTATATACCTTTTTTAGTACGAAATTTCACCAAGGGTCAAAATAGCTCATATGGTTGTAAGGATTTGTGTACATACACAATTTAGTACAAGGAAACACAATTTGGTACAATAATAATAATAAGGATTTGTGTATATACATTAACTAGTACAAAATGTAAACAAATTGTTACAACTTTGTAAGAGAAAACGATATATATCTTTTTTAGTACGAGATTTCACCAAGGGTCAAAATGGCTCATATGGTTGTAAGGATTTGTGTACATACACAATTTAGTACAAGGAAACACAATTTGGTACAATAATAATAAGGATTTGTGTATATACACTAATTAGTACAAAATGTACACGAATCGTTACAACTTTGTAAGAGAAAACGGTATATACCTTTTTAGTACGAGATTTCACCAAGGGCCAAAATGGCTCATGTGGTTGTAAGGATTTATGTACATACACAATTTGGTACAAGAAAACACAATTTGATACAATAATAACAAGGGGCACTGATACCACTTTTAGATGGTATCGATGCTGGTTTGGCAAACATGAAAAAATTGGTAAATTTGCTATACAAAATGCGTATGTACACAAAATATTACACAATGTGCATATACACAAATGAGTACAAAATGATAACTAGACGATAAATTTCGTTAAGTGATTGCTATAAAATTTGGTATAATAACACATTTAGTCCTTCATATTTATACATTCAATTAATTTAGTCCTAATTTGAAACAATTTACTAAATTTAGCCCTCGTTATTTACGCATTCTTTCAATTTGGTCCTTAAAGCAAAATTCTAAAGTAGGATAACATGATAGATAATTACAATTAAATTTTTATAGGAACTCGAAAACTCGACTCGACTCGAATCGAAAAAAATTCAAATAAAGTTTGAGTTGTAAAATATGACGCGTCAACTCAAAATTTTTTGACTCGACTCGATCGAACGCTCATCTCTATCTTAAGATATGACGCGCCAACTTGAATAACTCGAAATATTCGAATATTTTAAATCATTTTTCTTTTAAATTGAATATTTTTTAAAATAGAATAATATTTTCATATTTAAATCACACCGATTATTTAATAACAACTTTAAATATTCGATTTAAAAGAAAAATGATTTAAAATATTTGAATCTTTAATTATAATTTTATAGGAACTCGAAAACTCGACTCGACTCGAATCGAATCGAAAAAATTTCAAATAAAGTTTGAGTTGTAAAATATGATGTGTAAATCGAATAACTCGAAATTTTTTGACTCGACTCGGTCGAACGCTCACCTGTATCTTAAGATATGACGCATCAACTCGAATAACTCGAAATATTCAAATATTTTAAATCATTTTTTTCTTTTAAATAAAATATTTTTAAAATAGAATATTTAATATTTTCATATTTAATCACATTAAATATTTAATAACTACTTTAAATATTCGAATTAATTTAAAAATATTCGATTCAAAAGAAAAAAATTGGTTTCAAATATTCAAATATTTAATTAAATTTTTATAGGAACTCAAAAACTCGACTCGAATCGAAAAAATTTCAAATAAAGTTTGAGTTGTAAAATATGACGCGTCAACTCGAATAACTCAAAATATTAGAATATTTTAAATCATTTTTTCTTTTAAATCACATCGAATATTTAAAATAAAAATATTGAAAATAGTTATTAAATATTCGAATATTTTAAATCATTTTTTTTCTTTTAAATTGAATATTTTTAAATTAAATTCAATATTTAAAGTAGTTATTAAATATTCGATGTGATTTAAATATGAAAATATAAATATTCTATTTTAAAAAATATTCGATTTAAAAGGAAAAAAATGATTTAAAATATTCGAATATTTCGAGTTGACGCGTCATATCTTCTGATAGAGATGAGCGTTCGATCGAGTCGAGTTAAAAAATTTCGAGTTATTCGAGTTGACGCGTCATATTTTACAACTCAAACTTTATTTGAAATTTTTTCGATTCGAGTCGAATCGAGTTTCTATAAAAAAAATAACTAAATATTCGAATATTTTAAATCAATTTTTTTAAATCGAATATTTAAACTTGTTATTAAATAATCGATGTGATTTAAATATGAAAATATTAAATATTATATTTTAAAAATATTTTATTTAAAAGAAAAAGTGATTTAAAATATTAGAATATTTCGAGTTATTCGAGTTGATGCGTCATATCTTAAGATAGAGATGAGCGTTCGATCGAGTCGAGTAAAAAAATTTCGAGTTATTCGAGTTGACTCGTTATATTTTACAACTCAAACTTTATTTGAATTTTTTTCGATTCGAGTCGAGTCGAGTTTTCGAGTTCCTATAAAAAATTAATCGTAATTATTTATCATGTTACCATACTTTAGAATTTTGCTTTAAGGACCAAATTGAAAGAATGCGTAAATAACGAGGGCTAAATTTAGTAAATTGTTTCGAATTAGGACTAAATTAATTGAATGTATAAATATAAAAGACTAAATGTGTTATTATACCAAATTTTATAGCAATCACTTAACGACATTTATCGTCTAGTTATCATTTTGTTATAAAACATAAAGTTTAATTGTGATTGTGATTTTTGAAAGTTTGATTACCATTTTATTTTATTTTACCAAAGTTCAGTGACCGTCTTTGTACTTTACCCTTTAAATTAATTAAGGTCAATGTGAAACATAACCAAGAAAAAAGTTGATATGCTAAAGACTCATATGTAGAACTATTACTAGTAAAAAGAACATAAACAGAAAAAAAATCAATCTGTCAACATAAAACATCTAAAAAGCCAAAAATCAAAGATAAAAAACTCATACTTACCGTTACAGTTTCAACTAAATAGTAACCATGATCAACATAATCTCCCATGAACAAGTAGTTTGTATCCGGACACTGATCAAAAAATTTGCAGCAAAAACTAAACGTTAAAAAAAAGCATCGAAATATAGTGATAGTCCATTTAACCCCATCCCACAAAGTATGAAAATCTATTGCATAGAATTATAATTGGATGTACATGATACTTGTGATTGTGATCTATGAATGTTTGTTGAGGACTAGACATTACAAAATACTACATGCATTGCAAATAGTTCATCACAGTTAGCATCACATTTGAAACACAACATCACAACTTGAACCAGAAAAATTACCTTCCCTCCAATTCGAAAATTTTTGTTAGACCATCAAACTGCCCATGAATATCACCGCATATTGTAACATGACTTTTAACAGAATGTCTTGTACGAAACACGAAAATATTCAAAAGATATAATCAGTCCAACCATAGGGCAAACAAACTATTCATTTTGTACCTTATAAGTCATCATATAAAAAGAAGAGATTAAAACAAGAGATTAAACAAAACTTTAGCAGAATAAAAAAAAAATAGACAATAATAAAGACACACCTGAACATTACTTTCATCCATCAGTATTTCCTTTGCCTTATCGCATAATACCCTAGCGTAATTCATAAAGACATCTAAAATAATATCCGGTAACAATAACTTCAAAAAAATTATTATCATTTAAAAGAAAGGGAAACAATGAAGTTCCCACACTTCCACCGTAACATTTAATATAAACACATTATATCATTCTACTTTAAAAAGACACATAAATTTTTTTCTTTTTTGATTGAAAAAACAAAAAGAAGATATTCGTTTCCTTTTAGGTGTATGCATATGTACAATAGCATAGGAGATAAAAGTAAGAAATAAATTCATAACAATTCAATTATTGCACCTTGTCCTTTTAAGCACGAAACTCGTTTAATTTGTGTCAATATGGCTACTTTTGAAGGTAGATGGCCAATGAAATACATCAAAAGAGACAACTGATGACCACGATCATGCATTTGTCAATAGTCATTAACTCCAAGTCTCAAAATCAAGTTCTTTAACTAATTGCCAACGACTACTTCTACTAAACCTCCAATTCTAGACAAACTAGATTTTTTATGTAGGGAGATGAAAGTAAGCAAGAAAAAAGAAATCAATTCACTACAACTAATATTAAATCTCTAATTCCGCAAAATCGTGTTTCCGTATAAAAAAATGAACACCAAACAAGAGAATAGACTAATATAATGGATTAGTTAAAGAAAAGTAAATAAAAATTGAATCTAAGATTTAATATCTAAACAATAAAATAGATCTGATCCAATATCCAAAAAAATACTCAATAGAGAAAAAGATGGACCGAAAATCTCAGATCTAGCCGTGAAACAATTAACTCCAAACAGATCCGTTTGAATTAGTTACGAATGTAAAGAGAGAAAGAAAAAATAAGAACCGACAACACCTCTTGTTTCGATAACGGCTTGCACTGCATTAGCAGCGCAATCTGCTCATCCAAGTTCCCATGCGAGTTAGAATCCACCGAAGACCCTATCGTTTCTTCTCTTATAACCCTAGATTCTGAAATTTCTCCCTAAAATGGGAATTATTCAAGAAATTTTTGGAGAAAGAAGTAGGAAAGGGTAAAGGAGAAAGAAATGAAACGTTGGTGAAGAGCCCAATGCTTTTGTGAAAGATAGAGACGAAAACATAAAGGTTACTCGTTTACCGGGTAACCTTTTATTTTTATCTTTTAATCTAACGGCCACTATAAAAATGGCTTCATCCAATGGCCCAAATTAAATGATCGGTATTTAGTTAGTATTTAAATTGTCTGTTTTTAAAATTGTCCATTTTTTGTTTGGGAGAGATTAAGGATGTTTTTTTGAAAAATTAAGAATTTTAGTGTTATTAAATAATTAATTAAAGGAAACTAAAAAATCAAGTTACGTGTCATGGTGATAGACAAGTGTTTTTGGGCTTTAGGGCCATCACACGTATTTTTGGGCTTGAGGGTGGTCTAGTTGGGCGTGGGAGGTGGCAAAAGGGTAACAAGGGAGAGGGTGGGAGGGTTTATGAGGTAATTAACTCAAAATTTGAAGGAAATCGTGAATCCCTTGTTTCTGACAATGGATTGGACTGTATAGAGTACAAGTCCAAATCCGATTACAATCGGACTCGGACATTTTCTTGGGTTCAGATTTAATTTTTTATTTGATTTAGATCAAAAATTTTTAGATTAGATTCGAATAAAATTACAATCCCTAATGTTGACTGAGTTTAAGGGATAAATTCGTAAATTTTAACATTTTTAGGGTATATTGTGTTTCAGCCCTCTAATATTTTATTTTGATGCAAATTAGTCCATAATTTTATTTATTTAATTCCTTATGTTTTTAATTTATGCCATTTAATTATGTATTTATTCATTTCGTCTCCTGTTGGTTGACTACATTTAAAATTTTGTGTTTATTATTTATACTTTTCATTTTCTTCTTATTTTAATTCATAATTTTAGCATAATATATCTTAACTTTATCTTGCAATTTCACATCATTTACTATTTTATTCACTTATTTCCTTAATTTTTGGTAATTTGTTAATATTTACATTTATTTATTTTTCTATTATATTTATTTTCTTGTTTGTTTGTCTATGATTTTATCTTACATTTATTTCTTTTTTTTCATATTTATGTATATATGCATAATTGCATATGATATACGTAGTTATATTACACTATATTAAGTTCAATTCATAGATATAAATCATACTCTCCTCGTCCCATTAATTTTTCCCTTATTAACTTTTTAAAAGTCAAATTTTAAACTTTGACCATGATTATTTTAAATATTTTAAACAATTAAATTTTATAAAAACATATATTTTAAAACAACGTGATTGATGGTTTATAAAATATATAATTTTATCAATAATAAATTTTAAATAATAATGAGTCAAAAATTAAAAAAAAAAATGACAAAAAAGTCAATAAATAACTAATTTAATGGGACAGAGGGATAGTAAATATTATTATTATTATTATTATTATTATTATTATTATTATTATTATTATTATTATTATTATTATTATTATTATTATTATTATTATTATTTAACTTGAATTTTTAGCACATTTATATTTTTATAATCACTTTTAATATATATATAGATATATGTAATTTAATTTTGTTTTTACCATTATTCTAAGTTGCCTAATATATATTTATGTTTTTACATTATTCTAAGTTGTCTTATTGTTTTAATGTAAATATTATAAATGATATTTTGTTTTAAAGAATTAAAAGTTATAAATATTCTTATTCAAACTCAAATATGGATCAAACTCGGATCGGACATGAACTTAAATCCGATTCGGATTAGATCATGACAATATTCATATTTGATTCATCTCCTATTAAAATTCAAACCCTTTTTTCAAATTCGAACATTGTCTAATCGAATTTGAATCAATTTTTTTCTTGATGTTCATATTAAATTATCATCCCTACTTGTTTTCTATTTGTTGAGACATTGGCTTTTTGGGAGACAAAAGCTACCATTATTGCATCATCTTCATTACTACACCATTCTTCATTTCTCATCTTCATCTCACACTCACACTCTTGGTAAAGGTGTAATCTTTGTTGGTTTAAACTTCTTGTCTTGAAAGAAAAACACTAAATTCAGAATCTACTCATCAAGATCTACATTTGGAGGTAAAATTTATTAAAAAGGGTGGCTAGATGAGAAAATGAGTTTTATGGAGGTTTTAGTAGAGAAATATCTTAAGGTAAAATTTGAGTGTTGAATCCGTTTAAAAGCTTTTTTCTAATGTTTTGAGAGTGTAATATTTTTTTCTACACTTGTTGATTAGATAAAGAGGTTGGCGAGTCATCCAACATTAAGGGCTTGCCTTTCATAATAATGATTTCTCTAAGCATGGTGTATGTTGGGTGTTTTTAAGCATGTTAGTCATTGATTGATCATGATATTGTCATTGTGTTAAAAAGGTGTTTAATTGGTCATAATAGGCTAGTGAATATTTTAATAAACTTTAGGGAGCATGAAACCACTTGTATGGGTCAATTTGGGGGTTTTAAGTTGAAACTCGTAGTTTTGGAAGGGCTTTAATACCGTTACGCGAGTAGTTCGTACCAATAACCCTCATTAATCTCGAAGAACAAGGATAAACTAAGTGTAGGGTGCTGATACGAGCTTCAACCAGTATCGGTACACCACTCAAGCAGTATCGATACGGGTCGATTAGTACCAGTACTTGTGGCTTTGCAAGATTTTAGTGACCATTTTTGGTATCGTTACGATGGGGAATGTACCAGTACTCGAACCTTATGTATCAGTACGGTCGACCTTGTACTGATACATGTTGGCTTTCTCAAATTCCAGTAACGTATTTTGATATCAGTGCGAGTAGTCGAGTACCGATACCTGTGGGCCGAGTATCAATACTCACTAGGCCATATCGATACCAAATAAAGCCACTACCCAAATTTGATAAATTTTTATAAGGGCTTAATACAGGTTTGGAAAGGTGTTATATCAAGACACATTAGAATATGATGAACTATAATGACGAGCCTTTGGTTGAACTATATGTAACACTCTCGACTCGGATATCATATTTGGGCCTCAAACTTAAACTAAAATCATAAAATTTTGTAACTAGATTTAGACCCAAACAAGGTATTTCCATAAATATTTAGATCCAATAGTTGAAAATATAGATAAAA
Organism: Hibiscus tridactylites; assembly: GCA_958450335.1. Classification (NCBI taxonomy): domain Eukaryota; kingdom Viridiplantae; phylum Streptophyta; class Magnoliopsida; order Malvales; family Malvaceae; genus Hibiscus; species Hibiscus tridactylites. Next base: position 53,604,901 of record OY288282.1, read on the forward strand.
AATTTAAATCATTACAAAAGAGATCCAATTTAATTTAAAACATTTAAAAATTCTACTTGATTAATACAATTTCAAAAGTAAGAATTACAGGCTCGGCCACGTAAGGTCTTATGAATACACAACCCAATAAAAACAAGTACAGTACTCTGAAAACCTCCACATATTGGAATCTCGTACTGATAGTGCTCCTCGAACCCACGATCCAACGATCAACCTACGCACGGAAACAAGATTCCGAGCGCTAAGCTTACAAAGATTAGTGGTACACATCTACTCTACTATACTTCATGTTAATCATAAACATAAGCATGCAAGCTAGTACGAGCAACAAAGAGAGATAAATAAACACATGGCGCTACCACTAGTTTCCTAAACACATGCTCTCATCATAGCAATCATTACACATGGCCCACAAGGCCCAACCATACTCGGATCACACCAGATCATCCAAGCAAAAACACACAAAGTCGTAACCACAAACCTAGAGTGAGGCGCGGTGCCACACAACTTCAGGAACGTACACTCTTTGGGTGAGACCCGGTGCCACACAGCTTTAGAAACGTACATTCGATATCTCTAACCATGGTGTTGCAACACTTTCTCATTGAGTATCTGGATCCCACCAATTAAAGATAACACAACCAATCAAGTTTCCAAACAGCACACCACATGAACATGATTACCACACAACCCACAAAATTTACAAGACTACCATACTCTATGGTTTCTATCAAATATCAAGCCACTCAATTCGGTTTACCAACTTGTCAATATATTATGAAAGTGTACATTAATCATCCTCATTAATTATCTTTATTAACTCATATTATCTCATTATCATCTCACATAAATTTCCATCTTCTTATTAGCATTATAAATTATTCCACTTAGTGGGCATCGATACGGTACCATGGGTATCGGTACTCACATGTGTACCGATACTGATATAGCTTACTAGAAATCTTAAACTTCCACAAGTACTGGTACGGGTCGACCCGTACTAATACAGTCCTCAATCGTGTACTAGTACAACCGAAGCTCATACTATATGGGTTCACACCATTTCCTTAAATTACAATTTTACAACACTTTATTTGATTCCTAAAGATTATGAAATTCATTAGGGTTTGTTTACTAACATATTTAATTAATTAATATTAATTACTGGCTTCATGATCATTTATTCGAATATTACCAATTATCAGTCTAATAAGTATAATTTCCATCGAACTTGCCAATTCATATTTCAAACACTCAAGCAACATAACATGTAAATCAACCAATCAGATAGTCATACGAATATTCAAATGACCCTAAACGGTTTCTATAGCTCATAATACTCTCGAATATTCTCAAGCTCATCAGGCATCTCAATATTTACCAAGTCTCGTAATATCGATTTCAACACATGCTTATTCATCGTCTATTAATTTTGCAGATACTAACTCGCAAAGCAATCACATTTATGATGCTCATGAAGCAATAGAAGTTCAAGGTGTACTAACCTCAAGAATAACGATAAATCTACATATAAGCTTCCTGATTACTCCATTGATCTGATATCTAATCCTGAATTATCCTCAATTAAAAATGAATATGAAAATACATTAATTCCAAGCATCCCCTATTCAATTCACAAGTTTAAATGCTTAAAACCAACTTATCGAGTTTGAATTTGGCGAAACGGACTATGCCATCAAACTTAAAATGTCGAGAAATCCCTGAACAGTGTCCCCCCAAAAAAGTCAAAACCGGCGCAGCGGAGCACTCGGCTCAGCTGCTTGAAGAATCGAAATTTATATATATAACCTAATGAAGATGCTCAAACCCTTGCCACTCTTCGACGTTCTCAAAGATTTCCCGTTGCGCTACACTGATATCTGACAACACTTATCAAATATAACCCTTGTCTTCTATCGGTATAAACATAATCTCGACTGATTATTCTTCTAGAAGGAATTCATCCTCGCTCGTTGCATTACAGACAGTAAGCAAAACCTAACGATACCCCGACAAAACCGTCACACGAATACTTTATATAACACCCTTCACCCCTGATTAGGAGTAAAGAGTGTTAAATCGATTCGTATTATCGTATTACAAGTGGGCAGCGGAAACATACAATATTATTTTTTTTATATTCGAATACCCTTTTTGGTCATTCTAAAATTCATTTAAGTCTAGTCAATTTACCCACGATTTAAACTCAGATTTATCTTATCTTATAGTGAACCAATTCGAAACATACATACAACTTGACCCTTAATATGCTATTTCGTACAATATATCAATTTGATATAGAAGAATCTATTTAGGAGCATACAATCTAATAATTAATATCCTTTGAGATCAACATCATACCATCATATATATATATATGCATCAACCATATAACGTTTTTGTTTCCCTTATACATAGGATATCTCGGGGTAACCGACATAAAGGCTATAACCTAAGGGTTGCCTATACAAAATATAACAAAAAGAAATCAAGCCCTGAACAATATACCAAAAGAGCTAATCTATACCCCATATTTACCCCATACTTACATAACAAAATGAGAGAAACATATATTAAAAGTTTAGAGGTTCTTCGTATAGTAATTCATGAACATAACCATGAGTGCAAACTGGACTAACATGCTGACAATTAGGCTACCCATCATAAGTACATCAAAGATAACGAAAGGCATACTTCTAATCTTCAACAGCTAACAAAATCAGGGTGACAGGTCGATAAATCAACTTCCTGTGGTTTTGGGAAGAAAGAAAGCAAGAGTGATAAGTACTTAAAGTACTTAGTGAGGAAACCTTAATCTAATCATTTTAGGATTTTCGATTTACTTAGCAATCCATTCATTCAACTCATTTTCTTAGTAAGTCTAATCCACAAATTGAATTTCTCTTCAAGTGTATAATCAAACTTACAAATCCACAACAAAAAAGCAATTTAATCAATTTCTGAACCTATCCAGTCACACAACATAAATACTTCTAATTTAAATTCATTCAAATACAAGGCTGCCGAAAATCAACAAATTCCAATTTCATTTATATAGCATTCGAACAATCATGTTTCACTAAAATATTATACAATCAAACACTATACATTTGAATACAAGGCAGTCCCAAAAATCGACATTTTTAAATTAATCCATGCAACATTCGAACAATTATGCTTCATGTCATATATTGCAATCGTTCATGTATTAATAATACAAATAACATCAACTGTAGCAGATTAAAGATTATAATTTAATTTACCAATTCATTCTCTTATTAGCTTAATCACTTTGACTTGGTTCATATAGTTAGCTAGGTATTCGAGTCACGTGTTATAGAATTGTGAATTAATTCACCATATCATAGGTACTCAAGTACCACATTCGTATTTTCGTGTTACATGTCATCTTAGTGCCAATCACACTAAGCGAATAGGTAAACTTACGTACCATAAAATCAGGTACACTCACGTACCATATTAAAAAGAGCTCTAGACTCTAGGCATGTCGTACTACCTATATGATCATATGACCAAAGGCTTTGTCCTTTATATTATTTCTTTAATCGGACAGTTTTGGCCACCTTTACGGATTTAGCTCCAAATTTCATTTTACTACTCGAAATTAAATTTTGTTTGTTTTCAAGTTCAATTAACATGTTCAACTAGCATATATCAAAATTTTGGACCTAAACTCCAAGTATTCCATTCTCTATGAATTTCCAAAGTTTGCTGCCAAGATTAAATCAACACTGGCAGCTTAGAGTGTCTTAGCCATTTTCATTCTAGATTTTTCTAAGATATTCGAAACTAAATATCGTTTGTTCCCTATTAAAATAGACATATCAAAGTATGTTCTATTAAATTTTCCAGACCACAATTCTAAGTATTTTATTTTCTATGAATTTTCAAAGCTGGTTGTCTAACCTAAAACAATGTTGGGCAGATTTGAAGTTCTTAGCTTAAAGTAAACTTAAATTTAGAAGTCTTGTTACACATATCACATTTCCAATTTCTTCTCATCATGGCTGTGAAATTCTTTTCCAGCAACTTCTTAGTAGCATTATAACATTTAATTAGCTAATTTTTTCATGATAAGCCAAAATTTAAAACACAATTAATCTCTAAAATTTTGGTACATTCGAATAGAGAAGAAGAAGTTAAGCTTACTTTTGATTTCTGATTTGCTATCTTAGACCAAAATTATAAACATGTAAAGCCTTTTCTTCTCCATTCTTCCTTAACAATGGTCGAAACAAGCTTGCATCTCTCTAACTCACTGGTTTTCGTTTTAGTTTGGCTCTTCCTTTCCCACTAAGGGAACCGGCCATAGAGGAGCAATAATGTGGTGACATGATGGTCACCTAATAAGGGTAGATTCAGAAATCCTATTATTATTTCATGCAACCCTTCATGGTTCCCTCTTTATTCGATTTAGTCACCTTCACTAATTATCTCTAATGTATTTAATCTAATTTAATTACTTAAATTTTCTAATATAATTGAGTCATTAATTGTTCAATTAACTCATAAAATTTAGGCTAGATTTTAGGGTGTTACATACTTCATCACAGAAACTTAACTTATGCTATATAACTCAAAGGATTGCTGCACAAAACATATTTCCACAACTCCACAAGATCTAAAAGAATAGAAGGTTACACAACCGTTGTAACCAAGACAAAGCGATCCTTCTCGTGGTGACTCCCTAAAGGAGACTCTAACTTTGATGGCATCCTTTATCAATATCATTGTTTGCCCGGTACAAGACTTCTCGAAACAAACGGCGTCCTCACTCGTCTCAGGCACTTACCATAAAATCGGCATGATAACCCATATTGGCAACTAAAACGGCTCTTATTAACTCGGTTCATGCAAGAATCTTACACTCCAAATATTATAACGCGTCTTGAAAACATGTCATCTATACCCTCACTCGGATCTTCCATCATATAAAATCCCACCAAGGGATAAGGTCCCATCACAAACCCCAAATCTCACGTTAAAAGGTAACATGTACACACCGTAGTATCGTACAACCAACCCGCAAACAATCCAAGCAAAATTTATATATGGATATCACCTTTGTCGAAAATAATGAACAATACTTACCAAGGAAAATGTCATTACTCAAAGAAATCCCATCGAAACTGTGCACTCACAATCCTTTATAAGATCCAAGGTTATCTATTTAATTTCCACTGAGGAACATCGAAGCATCAAAAAAGCTTTGACAAACTCAATATTAGACTCCCAACTGACGGCAAGTCAACCACTTATTACTATCCAGTTCACCTTACTTAGGTGGTGATCGATTACACACGATCAACATCTCTTAATTATATCGACTCACGTTGTTGTCCGAATCTCAAATTCCTTAAAGGTCAAGTACCCAAAGTTTCATATTGTTGAGGTGAACACAACATTCCCTTTTCTAGCAAAAAAATACAGCCTTGACAAAAACTACAAAACATCCTTGAAGGTCAAAAACAACAAAATACAAACTTGACTTTAATTGAGTCAACACCATTATCACAAGGAAACAATCTCACAATTTTCAGATTTCCACTAATGTTCAAAGGCTCGCCACAAGGAAACTATGATAAAAATAAAAATTATTTACGAAGTCTCAAACCCTTACTTCAATAATTGATTACACGATAACTAACCTTTCCCACACACAAGGTCATTAAGGTAATTATCTTGCCAACACTCATCTTTCAATATTACTTATACATTCACACGTGTCACGTAAAGTATCAAACTTATATTTGAGAGACAATATGGTGGCCCCCACCCTATCATTGCTGGAACACCTCAAACATCACTGTAGACATCAACCGTTACCATGACATACTTTAAAGAGAAGGATCTTCATTCCAAAATTCATTTCAAAGCTACAAGCCTTTAACACTTTAACCGCAACCATCTCATTCTCGAACCAATCTGGGAAAACACACGAGTACTTCGCAATCAATTAAATGAGTCATCCACATAGGAGACACGTAACAGTCTCTCACTATTACTTAACATGCTATCTGTAACCCCCTTAGCCCGACCTAGACGGTTGACCCGAACTACGAAGATTACACGGGGAAAACCAAAGTCAACCCGAAAGTCAACCTTTATTAATGACCCTTTTTTTCTTTTTAATCTTGTCTAGATGCACATTAACCCTAAGCATACTTTTGAGAACATTTATGTGTAAAGCACAACTATCGGACATCAATAAAGGACTCATTTACACAAAATACAAATATTAGGGACCAAATTGTAAATTCTAGAAATTAGAAGGTCTTAACTGATTTTTAAGTTACCAATATTAAATTAGTCATATTACATGCTTCCCTGTTAAATTCCACCTTAATCAGACATCACAAACTCAAGCAATTGCAAATACAATTTTCGTGACTAAAACGTAAAGCTTGCAAACCTCATTATCACTCAAATCAGTGCCCAACGGTCACCTGTTTCGAAACGGTGTTGACCGTTTCGAAACACGGGTTCATTTCGAGACAAGTTCCGAAACAGGGCCTTCTAGTGGCCAAATCGTTTCGGAACGACCTCTATCCGTTTCGATACACGAAGGCCATTGCATGCCCCCGTTTCGAAACGCTAGTGCCCGTTCCGATACGGTTTGCCCAGAAGTTGCATAAATTGCTGGTTTTTTATACATAACACCACTCAAACACATCCTAATTACTTCCTAACCATTCCAACATGTCATCATACATATAAGGTACATGTTTGCAACTTCAAAACACATTCATAACTTCAAACATGAAATTCCACAAGTCTATAGGCATGCACCCTAATATCAAATACCAAACAACCAACCAAACTCCAAAATAAGCATCAAAAGGCCAATTACAAATCCCAAAACATCAAAAGCATCATGCCACAACTAGGGAGTCCAAAACATCTCCCAAAACACATCTTAGGTTCCCATTGTCAAAATATCAAAAACTAATAGTGTTACGAAAACATCACCATACATGAGCTTAGTTCCCTTGGACTCTCTTGCCTCCTTGTTGCCCTTTAAAACTTCAATTATCTGCATTATTGGTTCAAGAGAGAGAGAGAGAGAGCGTAATCACAATTGCTTAGTGAGGCATGCTCTAAAGAAAACAACACAATAATGCATTCTAGAAACCACTTTCAACAAAGCTTTCTAAACACATGCTCAACACATTTCATGTAACCTTGCATACTTTACAAGCATCCCATGCTTAATTAAAATCAACATGTCATATTGGCTTCCAAGTGATAATTCATAACCATTTACAACACAAAACACAATCGGATACGCGGATTACAAGCGTTGTCCCATACGCTTCATACACACTGTCGAACACACAAGGTGGAGTTTACCGGTACAATCACAACCCCTCAACACCCGTGATGGAGTTTAACGGTACAATCACAACCCCTCAACATCACTCATCGGTAGCTATATAATTTCACTAACGAGTACACGGGACACACAACACAAGATCCACACACGGACTTTTAACCACCATTGTGACCTTACCTTACTCGTTAGTGTACTTGGATGGAGTTTACGGTACAATCTCAACCCCTCAACATCCAAGGCGACTTTATTCACGGTGCACCTAATCCTATAGTCGGCTAACTATATCCGATTCAAGTACTTTAAAACCATTACATCACTTGCCAATATACATCATTAATCATCAACAATTCACTGTTTTAAAGCATTAAACAAAGTCATTTAACCTCATGCATCACTATGCATCAAATCCACATTTACAACATGTCAAACCAATGATCTCTTAACTTGAGCATCCTTCAACATATGGCTTTCAAAACCAGCATTAACCATGCTAAAACATGCTTTCAAAACAAAATTTAAACATGCAAATTATAAACAATGCATCGAACCACTTCATGGCTCATCCAAGAGAGTTTTTCTGAAAACTTACTCTTGAGCTTAGTTAAGTTGCTTAGACTTAAACTAAGCTCCCAAAACCTTCAAACATTTGTTTCAAAGCTGGAAATCCAACTCCACTCACCAATTCCGTTTCGCAAGCTTGCCGAAACGTCGATCAAGCCTCCAGATCAACACCACAAGTATCCGAAGATGTCTCCCCTATTTTAAACACATCAAAGCAGAGGATTAATGCATCATCATGCATTGAAATCTTCAGCCAACACACTTAAACTCGCTGCTCTACTTAAAGCCAACATTTCGGCTACCAAACACAACCGAAAACACCACCAAACTCTTCCAAAGCTTAACCCAGCCAAGATCCATCACTTCTAACCATTTCTAAACATCAATCAACATCCAAAATGAACCTAAACTCGTCCTTATACCTCAAGCTATAACAGAACACCAAGATCACCCCAAAAACCACCATTTTCATAAGCAAAAACTTAGGAAACACAACCTATTCAGGATTGCATCGATAAAACCTCATTTACACATCATTAGACATCCAAAATACATTTAAGAATCATCTCAAAACAGAGCCCAAACAATCACAACGAAATTCTTCAAGATTTCCTCCAAATCTTGCGTTTTAAGCCAAAATCAAGTTCATATCATTAAAACCATTTATAAAACTTAAATTAATGATTGATAACTTGGGAATTTCAGTAAAGAACTGAGTATTTATAGGAGAAGAACAAATTTACCTCTAAATGGTGATTTCTCCTTGATTTGAGCCAATTTTCTTGAAAATCCAATGAGCAAATCAAAAGGATTTGATGCAAGATGGATTAGGAACTAATTGATGATTGAAATCTCATCAATTGGAGTGAAAATAAATGGAAAATTTGTTGGAAAAAAGTGTTTGGGTGATGGAATTTTGAGAGAAAAATAGATGAGAAAATTTTAGGAAAAAGTAGTTATGATTTTAACAAAAGGTAGTTTCTCTTCACTTCTAATTAATTAAAACATTAATTAATTCACTCAAAATAAAGAAAAATCTGGAGAAATCATTTTTGGGTAAATTAGCTCCTTAAAGATTCAAAGTTTCAATCCTTACAAAACAGTCACCACTGAACTTTTCAAAAATTGCATTTTAGTCACTATTCCAAAATGTTGTACTTCCAAACCTTATTTTGTAAAATTGATTTCACCAGTCTCTTATATATATTAAAAGAGGATTTTTAGATATTTTTCCATATTTTAAAAGCATCCCGAACTAGGCTTTCCCTAAAACCTCCTTCTATATTCGACCCGAAAATCAGACCGGTCTGGTTCAGACCCTAAACTTCTAAGCCCAAAATTAGAGTGTTACACTATCAACGATTTAAACTTCACCTCAAAGAACCAATTTCTTACTAGAGAACAAGCCCAATTCTTTCTTGGGCGAAACACTTAGACAAAAGAAACCTCTTTCGGGTAGTGCCTTCGCAATAGAACCTCTGACTTTCTCATCTGGGTCGGTTTCCTATAACAAGGGTGATGGGCACCGATATCCTACTCGACCTTACCTCAACATCCACTCATGTCCTTGACAGGAAAGAAGTCCTGATGACTCTTCCAAGAAGCATAGACAAACACTCTTACAGTTTGAAAGCTCTTGAGCGTTGAACTACACACTTTGGCAACTACCTCACGGTCAAACATACCCCACAACCCTGTTATACCGTACTCTAAACAAACACTACAAAAATCATGGTAGGAAGGCACCAGTTCAACATCCTCATTACCAAAGGTTGGGTTCCCTCGAGGTCTCGGAGCCTTGAGCCCACTCTCGACATTATTGGCTAGCATTGCGCTTGAGTAACCTAAACAATTTCCTAGATGCAACAACTCTTAAGAAGGTAGCCCCACCTAACCTGTAGAATGTTTAACTTTGGTCACATTCTAGAAAACTAGTAGATCATGAATATACTATCTCCGAGAAATGCCTTTGAGAACAGCGATGATACTTCCCAAGTATCAACGAGACTACTTTTAAACGGACAAAGGGTCCTCCAACAAATGTGCGTCTACTGATCGATTTTGAGAGCGAATTATCCTTACCCACAACACAATTATTATTCACGTATAACGATGAAGATTCTTTACCACAAACTCTCCTAACGTATCCTCAGGCTTCGAAACGTCTACTAACAACACGCAACGAAGACTCCATTTAGGTGGCGAGGGGAGGACACATCCTTAACTCCAGCATCATTCAACCAACTTGCAACTCAACAATCTTGGGAGATGTCGCCTCCGAAATCGCTCCCAATGAGTGGCTCAACACTTAACTCGGCCACTCTCGACCACGAACATAACCATCTTGGCTTTGCAACTTTGGACGCACCATTAGGATTCTATTCTTAATGATTACGAACTTAATTTAAGTGCTTGTATTCACTAGACACCTCACTAAAACACTACAGACTCAATCTTTAGCACTATTTTTACAACATTTCAATATGTTTTCTGCCCCTTTTGCCAACACTCGCGCGAGTCAAAAATAGGCCCTGTGAGCCTTGAAATTATTGCATGATTTAATAGTATAGGCTCAACGTGCTGATTTGTTGTTCCCGTGTGTAGGTTGACAGGTCGCTCACTTGGAGGAGTATATTGACGAGAATTTTCCTATCACCGATTCAAATCAAGTACACTACCTTGATTTTAGTAGTTGGACTATGTATTTATAGAACTTTATTGTAGTCGGTTTGTAACTCTAATTTACTTTATTTTAAAATACAGTGTTTTAAAATCGTACAGAGCTACATTATTTTGGATTTGAATTTAATTACGAAAAACTCTTATTTTCAGAGCAATTTTATGGGCCGAGTTAGAGGTAATCCGAATGTAGCGTTTCGAATCGAGTAAAATCAGGGTGTTACAACATTAGCCTCCCTTTCCGATCTAAATTTTTTTATTTTACTTTTGATTTGTATAATAAATTTGAAAAGTTTATGGAATAATTACAAATTATCCCTCATTTTCAAGTAAATTATATTTTACCCTCTTGAACTGATAATCTGGTATTATGGCTCCATCCCTAGTGACAATTTTTTTAATAAACGTTAATAATTCAACCTTAAAATAGTAACTAGTGAAATGTTAAATATATATTTGTTAAAAAATTAATACTTAAATAGAAAATTAATTTAAACACGAAGTTAATATTATATAATATGCATGCTTTAAAGCGATGGATTCATATCAGATAGGGTAAACTACACAGTTGACCACCGAACTATGGGGTTGGTGTCAAAATGACCACTATATTATTTTTCGTCGCAAATGCACCACACAACTATTTAAATGGTGCCACGTTAGCCACACGCCGTTAAAAAAAAGAAAAAGTTGACGGAACTGTTAAAAAATTGGTTTAATTACACATTTGGTCCTTTATATTTATACAATATATCAATTTAGTCCTAATTTTAATCTAATAAAATAAATTAATTATTCAATAAGACGGTGACACGTGTCACCACCTTATTGGAGGTGGGAAAATAAAATCAACAAAAGCAGCCCCCACCAGCATTTGAAAATTGAACCCATGACATTAGGGAACCAAAGTCCTGCGCTTGCCACTGAACCAATGGCCCTTTTGTGCTAAAAGGTACACCAATTAATATATGTCTTAATGATTTTAATGCCCAGAAAAACTAAAGAGTTGAAAATGCAATTGGAAGGATTCGAACCAAGGACCTTGTGGTCTAAAGTGTATGTGCTTGCCACTAGACCAAGTGTATACCTTGTGATATAAAGTACAACATTTAATATATGTCTTATATAGATTTTAATGCTTGGAAAAAGGAAATAAATTTGGTTTTAGGAAACTCGAATATAATATTTTTATGATGCATAAAAACATCTAACCCAATTAAATAAATCTAATAATTAAATTAAAGTTAACAATATTAAATTATGTTTGTGAGTTTGAATTCACTAAATGAATTTAATATATATATATATATATATATTAATTTTTTAATATAATTATATATAATAATTTTTTAATAAATATTAAAATTATTAATTAAGTTAAAAAAATCAATTCAATGATTATATACGTGAAATTATAAAAATAAATCTGGAATTGAAAAATATATTAAATTTAGTTTAAAATATAAAAATTTTAAAATGATTTTTATATTAAAAAATTAAAATAATAATATTAAAATTTTTTATTTTAAATCGTGCACTAACTATAGTTTAAAATATATACAAAGTATTCTTTAATTTAATTTAATTATTATATTTATTTAATTAGGTTAGATGTTTTTATGCATCATAAAAATATTATATTCGAGTTTCCTAAAACCAAATTTCCTTCCTTTTTCCAAGCATTAAAATCTATATAAGACATATATTAAATGTTGTACTTTATATCACAAGGTATACATTTGGTCTAGTGGCAGGCACATACACTTTGGACCACAAGGTCCTTGGTTCGAATCCTTCTAATTGCATTTTCAACTCTTTAGTTTTTCTGGGCATTAAAATCATTAAGACATATATTAGTTGGTGTACCTTTTAGCATAAAAGGGTGGTTGGTTCAGTGGTAAGCGCAGGACTTTGGCTCCCCAAGGTCTTGGGTTTGAATCTTGGTGGGGGCTGTTTTTGTTGATTTTATTTTTCTACCTCCAATTGGGTGTGACACGTGTCACCACCTGATTGGAGGTGGAAAATTAATTAAATTAATTAAATAAAAATAATTAAAGACTTCCAATAAGGTGGTGACACGTGTCACCGTCTTATTGAATAATTAATTTATTTTATTAGATTAAAATTAGGACTAAATTGATATATTGTATAAATATAAAGGACTAAATCTGTAATTATACCAATTTTTTAACAGTTCCGTCAACTTTTTCGTTTTTTTTAACGGCGTGTGGCTAACGTGACACCATTTAAATAGTTATGTGGTGCATTTACGACGAAAAATAATATAGTGGTCATTTTAACACCAACCCCATAGTTCGGTGGTCAACTGTGTAGTTTACCCTATCAGATAAAAGCTCCAACTACAAGTATAACGCAAAGAAAAAAAGTCGGTCATAATGGCCTGCTTAGGGTCAATATTTTACAGAGCTGAGTGAAAACAAGTCGGTGTCTTTTTTTATTATTAAAACAGCTAGCCTTTTCAGAAAATAAAATAAAATAAAACACCTTTCTTTTGTTTTTTTAAGAGACAATGGCACCATTGGTTCATAAGTATTAATTTTAGGGTTTAGTGATGTAGTTTAGGATTTAAAAAATTATATTGTATGATTTAAAGTTTAAAATTTAGGGGTTTAGAATTAGAGAGTTAAATTTTATATTATATAATTTAAATAAGAATAATTACGTAATTTTTTGTACAATTTATATATTAAAATATAACTCAATTTTTATTTCATCTATTTGTTTCGTGCCTTCTCAAATTAGCTAATTTTCTAGATTAAATGATAGTCTAACCGATGAAATGATCATACGTTCAAATCTCGGTGTAAAAATATAATATCTTTTTATTTAATCAAATAAAAAAATAAAATGCTCATACTTGACACATTTTCCATTGTCGTTTGACACTAGATTCTTGAGCAACTTGTTCCAGGGGGCAAATTTTAAATATGCCCAAAATTGAAATTAAAAAGATGAGATTTTTTTTTTACTTCAGTTACTTTAATATTTTGTAAAAAGAACTACTTTAACATTAATTTTTAGTCCTAAAAGTGGCCGAACAAATTGCTAACATGGCAAAAATGTGTTCTGTGTCATCACTCCATTGGTCAGGTTGTCACGTTATCAAGAGAAAAAAAATATCATTCTAAAGTACTAAGACCACATGTGCTAATATCTTTTTTTCAAATTATACTGACTAAATTACACGATTGGTGGTTTATGTTTCATAAATATTTATTTTATTCTATACATTTTAAAAAAATAACGTTTGATTATCTCCGTTTGTACCAAAAACAAATACTAACATAAAATATTTTATTTCCATGTGAACCCTAACCTATAAACCCTAAATTATAATCCTAAATCTTAAATTGAAATAACTATCTCTAAATTCTAAACCCCTACACCTTAACCCTTAAACTATATACCTTAAACTAACTCACTATACCTTAAAACTAAAGTGCTTGTGAAAACTTTCAATTTTCACCGTCTGTGTATAAAATATTAATCTATTAAAATAATGATTAATAGAGTCAAACGGTGAGTCAAGTTTTTCAATCAACATGGAATCTACGTATATTTTCATTTACCGTACCAAGTCAGCTATTCGTTGATGATTTAACCATAGTTAATACTTCAATGATCAAAATGTTAAAACTAAAAAACTAACAATTTATTGTTCTAGTGGGATGATACACTAAATTTATGAAGTAAGATTAGGTAGAGAGAGTCGACTCATAATAAATTTTTGCAATACCCGATATAAATTAATTGGCCATATTAGTCTATGATTAGAGATAGAGAGTAACTTTAATATTTGCCAATTAAAGTGTAAGAAAAGGTATTTTAAGTATAAAAGGGATAAAGCTTTAGGAACCTATACCCATGAGCTTAAATGCATTGACAACAACAGCCTTCCATTTTCATGTATAACAGTGGTATTGCTATATATAATTATAAATCAAATGGAGGAAATGGATGGTAGAATCCCATACCAGTTACCAGATACCACCACTTATATACATACATGTTTTATTTAGGGAGGAGATGAATATTGAATAATAGAGTAGGCAGTAGGCAGTAGGCAGGAGTAGTTGTTCAGTTCTCAGTTGGACTGGTCTTGGGTCCAATTTCCGGTGCAAAGAGGATTCAAATGGTGTCAGATGTGATGTGTACATTTCCATACCAAATATGAAGACCTGGACTGCATCTGCATCATCAACACAATACTAATACTAAAATCAAACCCACCTTAATATTAATAAAACCAGTAATGGCTCCCCCTTCCAATGCTCTTTTCCCTCAGTTTTCCTCTGACCAATCCTTGGCCTCCGTGACAAAGGTGGGTGAGGTGAGATGTAAGAATCCACCATGTTACATAAAACAAAAAGCAATGGCCTAAACCCAATACAATCTATTAAATTAATCATATAAACAAACTACACCAACTTCTTTTTAAACATTTATCTTAATATTTTATGTTCAAAACCCCACAAATCCAGCACAACATTAGATTCCCCTTACCTCTCTACAGCTTGGTTTTGTGAGAGAAGATTTAAAGAAAGGGGGAAAGAAAAAGGATAGAAATGATGTCCTTTCAGGGTTTGCAGAAGAGGGTTTCTCTTATTTTTCAAAGCTGAGGTATGTTGTATGTATTTATTGCATCCTACATGAAAGGAAACTAAGCATTGGTTTGGTTTTAATTGAATCATCATCGTCCCATTTATTGTTGTTTTCATTCTTACAGAACAAAACTGAATGATCAAGGTTTTTAATGGACTATTATTCTCATTTTTGTTGTGCTAAATCTACTCCACCATGTCCATATGAGCAACTGTAATGGAAGCAAGGCCCCACTAATATTGAAGTGAGATAATAGTCTCAGAATCACATGCAGATTTCTCCATTTGACATCACTGTTGCATTCAAATTGTACTGTAGCCATTGGTCAGAGTCAGAGGCTGTGCCCATCCACTCAATTCTATTGTTATCTGTCAGGGAGATAATTGATGCAGGAGAATCCAGGAAAGGGTCTCAGATTTTTGGAAGTACAAGCTCTAATGGTGTAGGCTTTAGAGAAGAAACATTGTACAAGCAGCACTAGAGCTTCATTATCTTTTTCTTACAACTTGAAACAACTGAGATCTGCTGTAATGGAAAAGGCTGAAGAGGAAGAAGCATCAGTATCAGGGCTCACCATTAAGACAACTGGTAAAGATAAGGATCTGCATTCTCCGAGCTTAAAATCATCAATGGAGTCATCTCCTTACAACTCTCCCTCCTTGGTGTCGCCGCCGTCGTCGGCATTTGTTTCTGCTTTGCAGTCGCCGTATATATCACCAAGAGCCACACTGCCGAACCCTCCTCTTGTCTCGCATTCGTCGTCGCCGCTAGTCTCGTCGTCGCACATCGGGGGTTCACAGTCTGATGACATACCTAGTAGCTCCTACACTCCCCCATCGGACCAGTATGAATACTCCGATGACCCTGCGGATTCTAAGCTCAAGTTTGTAACTTGTGTCCCAGTACCAGATCCCGGTCCACGCATCTCATTCTCGTTTCCGGTGCCTCGGATTTCCTTCGCGAAAGCTCCCGTTTCTCCGGCATCTAATGCCAAACTCCGGAGTTGTGATGTTTTCATTGGCTTCCATGGTCAGAATCCTAACTTGGGTCGGTTCTGTAAGTGGTTTAAGTCGGAGCTGGAGCTTCAGGGGATTGCTTGTTTTGTTGCGGATAGAGCCAAGTATTCGGATACGCAGAGCCATGAGATTGCGGACCGAATCATCTGCTCGGTCACATATGGAGTTGTGGTGGTCACTAGTTGTAGCTTTCTCAACCATCACAGCTTGGAGGAGATTAGATTCTTTAGTCAAAAGAAGAACCTGATCCCACTCTTGTTCGACACCGGACCGGCCGAGATCACGGGGCTTCTCAACTGCAATTCACTTGATAAAGAATGCAAAGAAGCGATTGAAGGAGTAGTCAAGTGTAACGAGTTCAAACTCGAAGCCAATCAGGGTAATTGGAGAAGCTGTGTAGCTAAAACTGCAGCAATACTACGAGCAAAGCTTGGGAGGAAGAGTGTAGCAGAGAAAGACTTTGTTGGTGAAGGGTTTGAGGAGCTGCCCTTTCCCAGAAACAGGTTCTTTGTGGGAAGAGAGAAGGAGATTGTGGAGATCGAATCCGCCTTATTTGGAGTTGCTGAGCAAGATCATTGTTGCTCCATGCCCATTATCAAAGGCGAAGCCAGCGGACAATCCGAAGGGCTTGCGGATGAAGAAAGTGATAATGTTTCCACTAGGGGGAGGTACATTAATTTGGAATTTGGTAAGAGCAAAGAGCCTACGCCTGAGGCATGGATTGAACCAGTTTTGGGAAGAAATTCGATGAAAAGATCGAAATTCAAGAAGTCGAAAAGTGGGAACTACAAGAGTTTAGGCAGCAGTGTGATTTGCATAAACGGTGTCCCTGGCATTGGGAAGACAGAGCTTGCTCTTGAGTTTGCCTACAGGTATGCCCAGAGATATAAGATGGTTCTTTGGGTCGGCGGAGAAGCCAGATATTTCCGGCAGAATATACTGAATTTATCACTCAATTTGGGATTGGATGTGAGCGCCGAAGACGAGAAGGAAAGGGGCCGAATCCGAAGCTTCGAAGAGCAGGAATTCGAAGCATTCAAGCGGGTGAAGAGGGAGGTTTTTCGGGACATGCCTTACCTGTTGATCATCGACAATCTTGAGACAGAACGAGAGTGGTGGGAAGGAAAAGACCTGCATGACTTGATTCCTAGGAACACCGGAGGGACTCATGTGATCATCACAACTAGGCTACCAAAGGTGATGAATTTCGACATTATGCAGCTTCCTCCATTGCCTTTATCTGATGCAATGATATTAGTACGAGGAAGAAGGAAAAAGGATTACCCGGCTGACGAGTTGGAGTCCTTGAGAAAATTTGACGAGAAATTGGGAAGATTGAGCTTCGGGTTGTGGATTATCGGTTCACTACTTTCCGAACTGCCCATTTCTCCATCTGCACTCTTTGAAGCTGTGAACCAGGTCTCTACTTCACTTGAAGATGACTCTACTTCACCTGCTGGTGAGCAGTTCTTCAAACGCAACCCTTTCCTGATGAAAATTCTATGTTTCTGCTTCGCCATCTTGCACCAAGACAACGGTAGTAGGAACGGTGTTCTAGCCTCGCGAATGCTTCTTGTTGGTGCTTGGTTTGCCCCATCACCCATATCAGCAAATCTGCTAGCTACTGCGGCTAAGTACTTGCCTGTTGGTGGGAACAGATTCAAAAGGTGGACCAAGTGTCTAAGTCTCACTTTCAGTTGTTGTGGCGGATGCGGTTTAGCTACTCAAAGTGAGGAAGATTGTGCCAATCTCCTAGTAAAGCTAGGATTCGCAAGAAGAGCTAATGGACAGAATGGATGTTGGATTCAGTTCCATCCTATAACTCAAGCGTTTGCAAAGAGAAAAGAGTGCTTACCGGCTGCTAAAGCCACAGTCCTCGGCATAAGAAAGATCGGGAATCCATTGCTGAATTCTGATCATCTATGGGCTACTGCATTTCTTGTATTCGGGTTCAAGTCGGAGCCCCCGGTCGTGCAGCTAAAAGCAATAGATATGGTGATGTACATCAAGAAGACGGCACTACCATTGGCGATCAGAGCCTTCACGACATTCTCGAGATGCAATTCGGCATTGGAGTTATTGAAGGTGTGCACGAACGTGTTGGAGGAAGTAGAGAAGTCATTCGTATCTCAAATACAAGACTGGTGTCAAGGGCCGCTGTGTTGGAGGAACAAGTTGCAAGGGAAGCAAAGGGTGGACGAGTACGTGTGGCAAGACGTGACATTGTTGAAGGCTACGCTGCTGGAAACCAGAGCGAAGCTGCTGCTAAGAGGCGGCCATTTCGACAGCGGTGAAGAGCTGTGCAGAACTTGTATCAGTATTCGGACAGTCATGCTGGGGCACAATCATGCCCAGACCTTGGCTGCTCAAGAAACACTAGCAAACTTGGTGAGAATGAGGAGCAAGATATGATATATAGACAGGGCATTCTCAAATGACTACAAGTTCAGTTTTGTTCACATTGTAAAATACGGTCAATGCTTTTTGATTTTGCATTTTTCACTTGGATTAGATTAGATTGGATGGGAAATGACACTGCTTTGTTTGGATTATTTGTGCACAAACTTATGCATGCATGTCATTTATCACATTATTTGTTAATGTCCTCTTCTAATATGTGACAGATCGGTCAATTATATTTGATAGGATGTGTAGCGTTATTATTTTTATTTTTTTTAATATAGAATTAATATATTTTCTCTCTTGTGACCCCAACAATTATCTCAATCTAAATTAACAAAATCAACAATTATCTCAATCTAAATTAACATAATGCAAAAAATTAATTACTAGATTCGTCAATAAATATTTTAAGAAAAAGCACCTGATGTTGACGAAATCATAATAAACAACAAATTATTGTTTTAAACAATATTACATTAAACAATCATCACATGACATGACATTAATTATTTGTTTTCCTTTGTATTGACAATCATCATTTAACATACCACGTGCCACATGAGAGTAGTGTCCCATTCCCATAAGTATTTACGTACATTAAATGTTATTGGGAATCGATCTCATCTACCATCATCTTTATTAAGGTCGGAACTAGAATTTAGGATTAGAAGAGTAAAATATAAATGTTTAACTATAGCATGGCGAACAAAATTTATATACATCTGGAAATTCCAAACTGCCACAACAACATGCAGCATGTATGCATGAGTTATTTTTTTTTTAAAGTTAAGATTATTCGGAGAATTTTCTTTGTTAGTTTCAAATCTTTCATTTCAAACTCTTCATTGAACTAAATTTTAATTATCTTTTATCTCTCTTTTATTTTTGACTGCTATCAACATAATGGAAAAATATCCAAGTACCATCTCTACTCCTTACAATTCCATTGCACATCTCACTGTTGAATGATCACTAACAAGCTAGCATTCCATTTCAGAAACCAATCACAAAAGTTCAATCCTATGTTATTCCGACTCTTCATTTTTCTTCAAGCATCTATATCCGGCACATGGTATGCGAGTATAGTCCTCTAAGTATATGCATGGAATGCACCCGAATCGGACAAACCTTCGAGTCCAAGTAAGTTAAGGATAACAGTAGCAAGTATCAACTAAGTTTTTATGCAACTCTTTGCCAAGTTACAAATTGAATCAACTACAACTTCACACAAGACAAATGCCTAAAACTGATTGAAAATTTAACTAAATTCCGAAGGTCTGGTTCTACTTACTTTCTCCCTCGTGCTCTCTTTGTATCTTAAGGTTTGAAAATTTAAGTTCAGGAATCTTCAAAAAAATACTAGTAAGAATTAAAAAATAATACAAATATCATCACTTAACTTTATTCTCACTCCTATATTAGTCACTGAATTTAAAGGTTTTAAATTTAACCACTAAACATTTAAATTGATCTTAACGATGTTATGATATGACACACGACACTAAAATGACATTACTTTGAAAAACATAATTTTCGCTTGCTTCACTTATGTAATTCAATTCAATTGCTTGTTGCATAGATAAATAAATAGAAAAATTCATTGAATTTCAGGCGGTAGAAAAAGGCAATAAAACATCATATGAAGACAAGGCCACGCAAGACACAGCCATGGCGACAGTGAAATAATGGAGGCGAGGTTGGGCTCTTTGTTCTCTGCTCTATAGGCACCTGCTTAATGTGAGAGTAAAGTTTAGTGAGTAAAATTGTAATTTACCCATTATAAAACAAGAATACTTTTCTGCATAGAGAAAATAAATAAGGGTAAAGTAAACTAATAGTCACTAAATTATGAAAATATAATTGTTTTGGTCAATAACTTTTCAAAATTTATAAAATAGTAATTAAGTTAATTGAACTATTATACAATGGTCATTGAATGTTATAGAATAATTTAGCAATTTGATTAATTTAATGATTATTTTATAACTTTTGAAAGGTTATTAGCCAAAATGATTATGTTTTCATAGTTTAGTGACTACCTATGTACTTTACCCAATAAACAAATGTTGAATCTTCATTGATATATAGTGTTTTTCTAATGCAGCCAGTGACATGTTTTTTTTTTTTAATTTGTAATTTGATACATGAGTTTAAATTTCAAAGGGTGTTACATTAATAATAGTTTTGGTAATTTGGGAAACCTAAAATCAAATAACAAATCTGTATATAATCAAAGGGGAAGTTAGAAATGTTTAAGGACTAGAATTAAATTATAAATTTTGAAGTTTTTAACTTATAATTATATATGTTTAAGGGATTAAATTGAAACTATATTTTTATGTGGAAAATATAACTTTACCATTGCCTTGATTTTTAAACTTAAAATTTTTAAGGGATTGAAGTTAAAGTTTTACCATTTAGGGGAGGTCATGTATTCGTCTTTATATATAATTGTACAAAACCAAAATTCATGTATTATATTATATTTTCTTACTAATTTTTTTAATTATTTGCCGAAGAAAACACAACGTATAGACTTTTAAACTATTGTAAAATCATTTTGATTATTCTATGGTAATTATAAATCTTCTAAAAGCTAATGAATAATTAAATTATATGTAAGTTTACTAACGTGTTGATCTAAGTGGTAAGTAGCTTGAAATCGTTTAAGTAGGTATTGAGTTTGAGGTCTCATGTATACAGAAAAATTTCAGTAAGAGATTCACCTACCAAAATTAAGTATGCGACACGGGTTAGTCCGAATTAGCTAGGGCGAAACGCTGGACAATAAAAAGGGTAACAAAAAAATTATATATAAGTTCAAAATACTTAGGCCATGTTTGACAATTAGCGGATAGTTGATAGCTGATAGCGGATTACATTAGCTGATAGCTGATAACTGATTGCATTAGCTGATTTGACTAGTGGATTGTATTAGCTGATTGTATAAAAGTGTTTGGTAAAATTAACTGATAGCTGATAGCTGTTTGATTATTTAAACAAGCAAAATGACATATAAGGACATGCTTATATTTAATACTTGTTTGAATAATTTATCAGTTATTAATATTTTGTATCTAATAAATATTAATTAGATTTGTAAAATTTAATTTTTAATATAAATTTCCTAAACAGATTTGAAAGATTTATATATTAATTTATTATTTATATAATTATTAAATTTTTTATATGCGCATATAAATATGTGATAATAAAAAAATAGAATTAACTTACAAACACAGGAGGTTTGAGAGTTTGTTTGAAAAGGGACTTCGATCGAATGGTTGTTGTGAAAGACAACTCCCACCTCCCCTTTCCTTTAATAAACCCAAACACAGGAGGTTTGGTCTACAGCTCGCAAGTTACTCGAGTTCGACTTGGATAAAGTTCGACTAGAATGAGCTTAATTTGAGCTCGTGCTTGGGTCGAAACCTTAATAAGTTGAACCGAACCGACCCAAGCTCGGCTCATAAACAATCTCAAAATAATTATATACTACATATGCACTAAAACAAAATAACTAAAGTAAATTTGGATTAATCTAATTTTTTGGTTTTGTATTTTCTTTGATTATGTGTTTGTACTGTAAGAATATCGTTTGGTTACTTTGATTAATCTAATTTTTGGGTACTATTCTCCCCTTTCTACTTTCCGACATTGAATTTCATTTCAATATTGATTATGAAAAGGATTTTTAACGAAGTCTTGTCTTTTATTAAAAAAATATAGTAAAATTGTCCACTTCGAACCGAGCCGAGTCACGAGCTAAAATGAGCTCAAACTGTCCAGCTTAAACTTGAGCCTAAAATTTTAAGCTCGACAAGTTTCAAGCCCGAGTCCAACCTACGCAGACTCGAGCTCGACTCGCTTTGTTATCACCCCTAATTTGGTCTAATATCATGACCGACCCCAACTTTAAAATAACTTTTCCCATTCATAAAATGCTAAAAAATATTGACCAACTTTCCTGAAATCAAGAATTCAACGAATAGTGTTAGCAAAAAATGGTAATGTTTATCTAATGAGACTCGAGTTTGAGCAGTTTTATTTACCAGGTGTATATATAATTAAATTTTTTTAAAAAATATATAAACAAATATTACATTATAATCAAGACTATTAAAAAAAACTATAGTAAAATCAAGTCTACCCACATGTATTAAGCTCATAGATTTGAAGGTTTCAATGCTTTGAAATATTAACCAACTTCAGTAAAATCAAGTCTAGTGAGTCCACATGGACTAAGCATAGCTTTGAAGATAATATATATAAAAACATATCTTAAAATTAATAGATAAAAATTGAAAACTTTTTAAATATATTTTGTCTCTCCCTTGATTAAATAAAATAATTAATATTTTAATGTCTCAATTAAAATTTATTAATTTAACCTTTTTTAAATAAAAAATAAAAAATATATTATTTATTTCGCCTCCTGCATCAACCTCCCCATGTTTGGAGAATGCAGGCGGGGGCAGAGTTATCTGGGTTCAATTTCAAAGGGTTACCAATTCCTGTTGAATTTTTTTATGAGAAAAGACGGGTTTTCCATGCACTTCGTTAAAAAATTTCCCTAACATAAAATGAAGGAAAAAGAATGCACCTAGTACCCTACAAAGAATAAACCAAAAAACAAGAAGATAAAACTATCCCAACAATGAGATCCGCATAAACCGCGACTAAAACGATATCTGGAGGTTGCCCAAACAAATGGCTACCTTGCGCTATACTCAGACCATGTTTTACCAAACTATCAGCTACAACGTTTGCATCACGATGAATAAGCCCCACACGGACCTCCCAGTCCTTCATAATCAGGAAGCGAACACAATGAACTAGCGAACAATGCCTACTGCTCTACGATTGAGATTGCAAAAGCCGAACGACATCACCATTGTCAATCTCCACATAAACACGACATAACCTCATATCCCATGCTTGTTTGAGACCCTCCAACCCTCCCCATAATTCTGCCTCTAAGACCGAGCAAATATCAATCAACTTGGAGAATCCAAACATCCAGTCACCCTTGTCACCACGGATCACTCCCCCGCATGCAACCCGACTATCCAATTGACAACGAGCCCCATCCGAATTAAGTTTACACCACCTAGCTGTCGGCGGTTGCCAAGTCACCCTACCCAAATTCACCAACCCAGGCACACGAGACAACCGAGCATAATAGCTCCTTGTCATCGAACATTCCTGCACCAATCTTCTGTTGGCCTCGACAAGCGACACATGCCCAACATTCGAGGGATCAAAAACAACCTGGTTCCTTTGCTTCCAAATCAGCCACAACATAGAACCAAAAAGTATCGACCACTCCGTCAGTGCATTCGCCGCAAAGTTCGACTGCCGCAAATTAACAAGCAGCGAAGCAGAAAAATCTATTGTAACAAACTCAGCCCATCCGACCGTACCACACTCGGGTAAGCCACATACACAATCGAACACTCGCGAAACAAATGATCTAAAGTTTCCGCATCCGCACCACACAACCCACAGCTCACATCATTGTAAGATGTCGTCGCTCCCGCTCGACATTAGTGAGAAGTCGACCATGGACTAACAACCACAAAAACACTTTGACTCTTTGCAAGCCTGGAAACCTGGAGATCACCTTCCAAATAAGCTCAACCAACAACTCAGTATGCTGAACACGGACCTGATACGCCGACCTGACCGAGAAACGTCGATCCGCAGAGCCTCTCCACCCCAAACTACCTGTCGGAGTTGTACTAACAGGCGGAACAATGGCCCCAACACGCAACAATACGAGCAATGACAACATATTCTGGAATAACGACCAATTTCACTCGCCTTGCGCAGTGACCATTGAGATCAAAGAAGTCAGACCGTTGGGCAAAACGACACTCGACAACACCCAATCCTTGAGACAACCAACATCCCCGACCCAATGATCATCCTAAAAACCAATAGCTTCCCCGTTCCCCACATTTCACGTCAAATTATGCTTAACATCATGCCAAACTAAACAAATACCCCTCCAAAGTTGGGAACCACTACATTTCGCCTCAACGTTCGGAATCAAATTAGAGCACCTATACTTTGACCGCAACACCCGCACCCATAAGCGATTCGGTTGCGCTACCATTTCAAAAGCCAATTTCATTAAAAACGCCGCATTTTACTCCTTCAAATGTTTGAACCCAAGCCTACCAGAAGCTGTTGGTTTACACAACTCATCCCAATTAACTAGATAAACATGCCGACTATCACCAGTATTTTCCCAAATAAACTTGTGAATCAGCTTCTCAATTCCATTTGAAAATTTTATATAGGAGTAAATTTTAGTTTAATACTAGTATTTTAGTCTTTATAAAAATAATTATTTAAATTAAAATATAAATTTTATTAAATATTTAATCAAGTAAGGACTGAACTAAATAAGAATGAGCATGTACCAACAAGTGTTGGGTGTATTGCTAGGGCACATTACACTCCTAAGGAGAGGACCCCAGTTTGAGCCTTGGAAACGATATTGTTGGGAGGGACAACCTCGCACATCGAACATAAACCGTAAGACAAACATGCATATTATGAAAAAAGAAAAAAAAATGAGTGTGCTCTCAAATTTGTTGATCTAATAATAATTTAAATTTTTATAAATTTAAATATTAGATAAATTAAAGTTTATGGTTCGGATTTGTTTGGTGCCCTTGCTCTTGACTTATTGTTCTTTTCTTTCTTGTTCTTGACTTTCAAAGCCAGGTTTGTATGAACCTTCTCTATAAATGAAGATTTTTCATATTTGGTTAAAAAAAGATAAATTAAACTTTATTCCCTGAATTTTTAGTCTAAATACTTATTAAAGGGTAAAAATCATCTGCCCCTTAATCATGCCATCTTTTATGCCCCACACTAAAAGTTACTTAAAATTAAATTTTAAACTCTAACCTTAATTTTAACATTATAAACCATACACTCTAAAAAATTTACCATACCCTTAATTCTCTAAACTCTAACTTTAAATTCTAAACTCTAAATCCTAAACCCGCTATTTTAAAGTAAGAACATGATAAGAGAGAAGACGATTCTCGTCTCTTATTAAATCTATTATATTTTTAAAATACAATATTTCAATTTCTCACAACAAGAATGGTTGGTCCAATCATAAAAAACAAATAATTTTTTTAAGAAAATCAGATTTTGACATGTGAATTATAAAGTAAGGTATGATGGTCATTATTTACCTAATTCCCCAGCCTTCATGTGATGGTTTCACATGTCTTGAATTTAGGGTTGTATGTTCTCCACCTTCCATATTCACATGTTTCCCAGACATGTTTAACCCATTCAAATTCTCTATTCCAAGTTCCAAAATGGTTGCCTTATTTTATACCCCCAAAATAGGATTATTTCGAGTTTAAATCATCTCAAATTGTTAATAATTTTAAGTTTAAACCATTTCGAATTGTGAATAATTTTAAGTTTAAGTCGTTTTAGATTTACATCAAACACATAACCATATCTAACACTCGTCCCGATCTGGATACCATAACATTGAAGGGATAACAAGAGAATTCAATCACTTTAACGTTTGAACCTTTTAAAGTGACATCCTGGTGAAAATCAAGACGCCTTTTAGTATGCTACAATTCAAATCAACATGATACTTTCACTTGTGCAAATGGAAATTTGATAAATTAAGACATCATTATCATTTCGAGAAACCTTAATTTGCAGATCATCAACTCTTACATTTCCCACGAAAACGAACGGGAAACAACGGAGGGAAATGGTTCTGAAAGTAATTAAAAGAAATCAAATTCCAGGTAGTTACTACGATCCTTGGCAGCCGGAACAGAAGGTTTATCACCAGCTGATGGCGTAGGGGTTCGAATCCGATCTATCTCAACCGGTTTTGGAATTTCCGGAGGACTTGCACAGCGTATTAGTGCCCAGTTTACACCTTCGAAGAAGGGATGTTGCTTAATCTCCGTTGCTCCTCGCTTGTATGCTAACCTATGCTGTGGCTCTTTCACCAGCAAGCCCCTTATCAAATCTCTTGCTGCAAAACTTACTACCGGTGATTCCGGGAATCTCAAGGGCTGCCCTACAACATTGAAGAGTGTTGCTCGGTTCCCGGACCCTTTGAAAGGAGTTCTGCCGAACAATAGCTCATACAAGAAGATCCCAAACGTCCACCAATCAACAGCACTGCCATGTCCCTCACCTTTGATAATTTCAGGTGCCAAGTACTCATGGGTTCCCACAAACGACATGGATCGAGCATTTGTTGGCTCGGCCATAAGCTCGGGCAACGGGCTGACTTGGTTCCCCATATCGTTCTTTGGTTTGCGGTCTTTTTTGGATTTTGATGAAAAGAAACGAGGTGAAAAACATGTCGTAGGGGCCACACATGATGGCTGGATGCAGGAGGGCTCGATGCAAGCTGGTTGTGCACAATAAACTGGATTCTTTCGCAAGGGTTCAGACTCGAGCGTGGATGACCTGATTAGTGTTGGACTGACAGTACACCGAAGGGAAAGATCAAAGTCTGAAAGCATTATGTGTCCATCTTCTCGGACAAGAACATTTTCAGGCTTGAGATCACGATAAACAATACCAAGCATGTGAAGATATTCCAAAGCAAGCAGAACTTCAGCAACATAAAACCTGCATATTGAAGGCAAACTCAGCAATGATTATCGTAATTCAGATTCATGGTTTCAACCTAATGTCGTCAAGCTATAAAGAAACAAACGGTGTTCGTGTCACAATTATTAGGTAACTAACTGACAAAATATCAACCATTAAAGCACAGTATAAAGAACTGCAAAGCTATTTTATTGTATTCTGACTCAACCTTGGAAACAATATAACAGATAAATATCTAAAGCAGCATGGAAACACATCGATACCAGAAATAATAATAATATCAATACCAAAAGAAGCCGACAATAATAGTTAGATGTCGTAGAACATTGATCCACATTGAACCCAATAATGTTATAAGTAGGAGGAATCGTACTTTACTGCTTGCTCGGTGAAATGCTTTCCTGGTTGTCTCTGTCGTAGTGTATGCAAATCACCACCAGGGCAGAACTCCATCACTAAGCACGAAAATTTATCCGTCTCAAAATGCGTATACAATGTTGGCAGGAAGGGATGGTCCAGGCATTGCAGTATTTCTCTTTCAGTTTGAGCTCGAAGAAGTTTCTTACGACTTGCTAGGGATGCTTTGTCCATCACCTTCATTGCGAAATAACACCTTGTTCCACTTAATTCTGAAAGATAGACGCTTCCGATATCTCCACAGCCTAATCTCTTCAATAATCTAAAATAGTTCAAACCCAATGCACCGTTTTTTGCTCGGACAGCCTGTATGGCTTCCCACATTATATCATTTGCCTTATGAGGTTTGTTGATACTGATACTTAAGCTGCTGCACGTACTTTCATCGCTCAGATCACTGCTCGTGCTACCTCTACACATACTGCTCTTTCCACTCTCAATATAATCGGGACGATCACCAACATTGGCACCTCCACTAGTCTTGCTGCAGCTGGTGGCCCCATCACAGGATTTAGCCAAAGTTGAATTAGTTCCATGTTCCGATGCTTTCTTTACTTTTTCACCGATCTGACTCACTTCAGAACCAACATGATTCTGAAATTCTTTTGAATTACAAAAAGATAGACCCGAATCTACTTTTTTCACCAAGGAATCAACGGACATATCCTCTGTGATTGCAACAGAATCTTGTTTCGATGCAACTTGCTGCACACTCTTGGGTACTGTTCCTGGTGTAACAAGCTCCGATTTGCTCATCTTTGTGATTTGAATAGGAGAAGGCCGGCGAGAATTACCTAATGTTGTTTGACTACCCGATGATTTACTTTGCTTTTCCGGGGAAGGTATGGAGCCAGATTTCGAGGCCATCGAAAGAAGGCAAATTTGTTACACTAGTTGGACTATACAAACCATTACTTACTCCCAACCATCACGGTTCGATCTACTGGCAACCCCAGTTGTCTTCATCTTCAACTACATCAAACAACAAACTGATTTCCACAAATGAAAGAAAACCTGCAAAAAAATTTAAACAACTATGTGATACTCACAGAGCTAAAAGCAACAAAAACTAAATGAAAATCTACAAACCACAACTAGCTGCTTGATTTATTACATCAAAAAACATTAGGGGAACTTGGAATCAAACATCAAATAAGATCTTTACAATACCCTTTTCAAGATTAAGTGAAATCCATAAATAGGGCAGCCATAAGGCAATGAAAACAATGAAAAGCGGCTAAAAACATGGTACAGGCAGATTTGCATGCGATACCAGATCAATTTATCTCCAAAAGGCAATAAAAAAACCCAACAAGGAAGCAGTGTTGATAATTTCATAGTGGTAGAAAAAGGAGAACAGCTAACTACCTAGAAATGCAATCCTTTATAGTTACTAAGATTGAAAAAGTTTAAGAAATAAATCAAATCACAGCAATAGAAGAACAACAGCTAAAAAGGAAGATTCATAAAGATCTCTCCGGAAGGAAAAAAAACCCACCTTTGGATCCCATATGTTAAACAATGAAAAGAAAAAAGAAGTACCTGATATGTATATACACACATACGGGTATATTTTCAAAGATCAGAACTTTGGAATTGAAAGGCCTTTGCTTTAGCAGTGGAGCAAAAATAAGCCAGATTTCTCTCACCTTCACTTACTGGCTACTGTAAAGAATTAATGGCTTCCCCTTCCATGAAAATAGGTGGAAAGAGAGAGTAGAGTAGAGCAGGGTTGGGTTGGGTTGGGTCTACCATGAAAAAAAGGAAGAGAAGAAGAAGGGTCAAAGCTAAAGTAGCTTTTTGGTTCTGGGAGGGTATGGTTCAATTATTTCAATGCACCAATGAATATTGTTTTGCAATGTTCTTAATCTAAAAATTATTATATATATATATATATATATATATATATATATATATATATACATATATGTGTGAAAGGAAAGATTTTCTTTTCTATTTAAGGCTTAAAATTCCTTTTTAATATACATACAAGTTGATCCGAATTAGTAAAACTAAAATATAACAAAAATTTTTTTTTTAATAATTATAATCATAAGGTCTTAAAAATTACATATTTTTTATTTAAATTATACAATATAAAATTTAAATCTCTATTATTAAAACTCTAAATTTCAAATCATAAATTCTATTTTTAAATCGTAAATTTTAAATCATATAACTTAAACTTTTAAATTCTAAATTCTAAATCTCTAAACTCTAAATTTAATAGGTTTGTATTTAAAAGATTTAAAACATATTATCCCACTTCATCAACTGATAATTAATTTTATAAAGCTTAAACTTTTTTAAGTCTTTTTAAAATTAGGTGCTTCATAATCAAACAGCTTTAATTTTGCTTTTTATTTTAATGAGTTATTATTATTGTTGTTGTAAAAAATGAGCTGCGGATATTTTTTAAGCAAGTTTTGGTTACTATTATGGATAGAAATCGCCTGTATTCTTATCCTGCTTCTTTTATGCCCCACTTTAAAATAATAGGTTTAAAGTTTAGGATTTAACGTTAAGGGTTGTGATTAGAGTTTAGGGAATTAGGGTTATAGTGTACTTTTAAGGTGTAAATTTAGGGTTTAGGATGTGAAAATTAGGGTTATAGTTTAAAATTTAATTTTTAAGTAATTTTTAGTGTGGGGCATAGAAAGGGACATGATAAATGGGCAGATGATTTTTACCCATTATTAATAAGTAAAGCTTTGGACATTCCACATGATCTCAATGATTTTATCTTAATTAGATTATAAGTAGGGACGTACTCAGAAATTTATGTTACAAAATGAATCTATAAAATTTTAAGAGCGAATTTATAAGATTTTAGAAGCGCGAAAATAAATTTTTAATAAAAATACATAAAAATATTTTCAAATTATATACGAATTTCATTTTTATTGAGAAGACAACCGCTATCTGCATTCCTCTTCGGTTCAACTCTAATTATAAGTAAATGTAATAATATTAAATATCAGACAGAGATAAGAGATCAACCTTGATCTTCCTAAATGATAAATTACATCTTTAGTTCTTTATGCTTTATGGTTTAGGGTTAATTATCTTTCAACCCTAAAAAATAAGAAATTTTAATTTAGTTTTTATTAAAATCTATATAACTTTAAACTAAAACATGGAAATTATATTTTAGTCTATCATAAATTATATTTTATAGTTTTTATTAAAATCTATCATAAATTTGTAATTTAACTCTGCCTCCACTAAAAAACACAGACTTCACTCATGTTAAATACAATATAATATATGTAGACATGATGTACAGATTTTATATTTTATATAATATAATAATTAATATATCAAAATTCTTTTCAAATATAAAAAAATATAAAAAAAATTAACAAAAATCGGATTTCAGTAATTAAAAATATAGGAAGAAATAACAAAAACACGCCTTAAGCATAAAGAATAATAAATGAAAACTTAAAGGGCGAGGAGAAAAATAAAACCTTCCTTTGAATTTGATCTTATATTTCCTAGAAACTCACGAACTATCATCAAATCATTCTTATTTCTATCTAATTAGACGCTTATGTAATGATGTATAAAAGGTGATGGACATAATTAATTTTGCATATATATATTCTGCTAATAGTTTCGATTACGTCGACAAACTGCCACAGAAAGAGATCTAATCATATTAAACCGTTATCCTTTTTTGATCAGTGACATGTACCATGATGATAACTACACAAACGTAAAACTACCAAAAAAGAAGTAGATAAGAACCGTGATAAAAGCACAAAAGATCATGCCACAAAATAGAGAAAATTGTAACATAAAGGCAGATAAAATAAACACGTCAAGATGTGCAAAAAATAAATAAAAAATAAAAAATTTATTGAGAACTAAAAATAAAAATAATTAAAAAAATTAAAAGCAATTGACAATCAACAAAAGGTTGACGTCGTTACTGTCAACGAAAAAATTAAAAAAATATATAAAAAAATGTCTACGATTTTTCTTAAAATGAGATATAAAACATAAAGTTTTTTTTGAATGGTCTAAAGGTGATTTTATAAGATAATATCTGCTTATACATATTTTTTAACCATTTGACAATATACATATACCTTCTAGACAAAGCGAATTAAACACATATATATCTCTTGTTGGGTTCATATAAAATATAAAATTTGTTAAACTAATATGATCAAACCCTAAGGAATTGCGCTGAGTTGGCCCTCTTTAGTCTTTACAATAGTTTGGTTTTTAGAAACTTTTAGTTTTTTTTTTAATTATTTAATATTTTTTTGTATATAATAATGAATTCAACAAGTGTTTCAGTAAAAAATACATAATATTTATCCTAAAAAAATACGAGTTCAATCCGCTTTGTCTACAAGGTATATGTGCATCGTCAAAAGGTTAAAGAATATGTATGAACAGATACTACCTTGTAATCACCTTTAGATCATTCAAAAAAAATCTTTTGGGCGTTGTATTGTTATTATTTGTTATTCTCCAAAATTGTTTGTTCTTCTCCCAGAAGTGTTATATTACTTTCTCAGTATAATAAAAGTTTAACAATAATATTTTTGTTTTATTGTAGAATGCATAATTGTTACTTTGATTTGATAGACTCGCTTGGTTTGACAATATCGTAAAAATGATTAAATTGATGAAATATTTAGATATGAAAGGTTAAATTTATTGAATTGTACCAATTAGAATCAAACTGATAGAATGTATAAGTTTTAAGGGCAAAAGCTGTTAATATAAGTATTAAAACAATGGATGAAGTTAAAAGTTAGAGTACTAATTTTGGAGCAAAAATTCTTCAGGTACCAACTTGAGAGATGTTTCCTAGTTCACGGACCAATTTGAGAGATGGCGCCTAGTTCAGGTACTAACGTCTGAGCAATAATTCTTCAGATGCCAAATTGGGAGAAGATGCCTAGTTCATGTATCAAATCTATGGTTAAGCCAACAAAAATCAATTAATGAAATGATGTGGATTATTTATATCTAGTTTTAATGGTTCAAGAGTATAGTTGAAGAGAAAGTTAAAGCTTAATGTCATAATTGAAGCAAATGAAAGTTTATTGGTATAAATAATATGTTGCCTAAAATTCAGTGATATTTGATGTAGTTTACCACCACCACCATAATAATAATAATAATAATAATAATAATAATAATAATAATAATAATAATAATAATAATAATAATAATAATAATAATAATAATAATAATAATAATAATAATAATAATAGAATCTTAATTGATACCAAGGGAATATGTGCATGGGATGTTAGTGAAGTAGTGAGCTGATTTCCAATATCTAGAACATAAAACTTTAACATGATAGAACCTAAACACTTTCTTGTTATAATTTAATTTGAATGTCGTAAAATCAAAGGCCTAATTTAAAATTGATTTGCCAAATACCTAATTATCTCATCCTCACAACACAAAAGTCAAATTTGTCATTTCATGTTAGCGTGTGATTGAAATTTATGCATCTATTTGCTTGTTTTATTATCTATATTTTTGGAAGTTTGGTGTGATTTGTAGTTTCAGTCTATACAAGATTTTTTTACATAAATTAACTTCGAGCATCAAACTTTCTTGAATAGTCTAAATGCCATTACAAGATAATATTTGTTCATATATATTAAAGTAATATTTGTTCGTGTATGTTTTTAACTCTTTGACAATGCATACACATTGTAGATAGAGCGATTGAACCTGAGTATCATAGGATGATCTTCAAGCATCAAATTTAATTATAAAAAATCAAGAAATTTTGAGTTTTTTTTTTACTTTGATTTGATATTTTTGCTTTTCTTATATTATTCATATGTCTAATTAATAATATTGCTAATTTTTTATTCTTCATGTATATTTTATTGTACATGTTTAGAGTTCGTGGCTAACCCTCTCAGTAATATTGTTTCCAAAACATGCGCCCTTTCCTTGGGAGTGAAACATTGTCCGTTGATGTCATTAAAAGAGATGACATTTAAAAAAGCTTTAAGTATTTAACTGACATATAAATTTATTATTGGTTGAACGTGGTTAATTACATGTTTATGTAGTCCTCAATCCTGTTTGTGAGATTGAGTCATAATAATTTTTTTTCAAACAGACCAACTTATATGAGTTAAAAGGAAAGGATCAAATCATAAACTTCACTATAATATAAAAAAGAAGCAATTGCATATAGCAATTTTAAAGAGAATTAGTAATATTTAAGATTAATCGTCAATTAAACGCATAATCTAATGATATATATTTCCATTTAAATGAAGTTTTGACTAATAATATGTTTCGAATTTAATCTTAAACAATTAATTTTCAGTTTTATATCGGAGAGAATGAAATAGATCCTTTTGGTTTGATAATCCATTCAAGAATTTGGTATGAACAAAATATTAGGGAAAAGAAGTTAACAAGTCAAGACCCAATCCATTTTGACTATGCCTAACTAGTGGGTCAGATATAAGACTATAGGTCCCTTATGTAGTCTTAATAAGCGAAAATTAGGTTAGAAAAAATCGTTCTCATAATAAACATATATGTAATACTCGATTCAGAATAGATTAATCGATTAACGAGTCAGATACTAGTGATGACTATATCAAAGTATTTATGAGGCTAAAGGAGAAAACTAGGTTAGAAGAATCCCCATAATGTACATATGTAACACCCTAAGAAACCCTAATTTTAAATTATAATTAAATTGAGAATTCTCAATTTAAAACCCTAAAATTTGAGAATTAATCAATTGAAAACCCTTATTTTTGCAATTTATTTATTCGAAATTAGTGACCTATGTGTAAAGGAATAAAAGCTTTAGAGCTTTTCTGAAAGGCGGGTAATTCTTAAGGTCATTCTCTTGTGGTTTACCCATTTTTGTGGGTATTTAATCTCCCCTTAGACCCCCTCAACTCCCATATTTTCATTCACCTATCTCCCACTCTTTTTCTTCGTCGAAATAACTAACCCCCACACCCTCTTCTATTTTTCCGATCAAGCTCCGGCCATCGCCCAAACTTGGTCTGTGTGTTGCACCGCCGCTCGTTTTAAGTTCCCCACAACCTCATGAATCGATCCCTACAAACCTCCTTTCTATCGTCGTTGTTTTTCGTTGGGAACACAAGGAAAACCTTTCAGTTTCCTTCATGCTTTTCATATATCGTAAGCTCCGCCCCTTTTACCGTTCGAGTTTGGGTAAATGTAGGTAAGCCTTGAGTCGTCTTTTCCTTGTGTTAAATCCCTGTTATGGCTGAACTTGTCTTTGAAATTCCTCGTGTTTTGTTGTGGTCAAATTTGTGTCATGACCCTTGTCGGTTTTGTTGCCGCCATCCAACGGACCTAAGTCTCATTGCGCAGCCAAGGATTCAATCCTTGAGCTTAGGCTGCCTGAACCGATTCTTTTGGTGCCCAAAATTGTGGGCCGTTCGAATGGCCAAATGAGTAGCCTAGGTCTGTTAAGCCAAACCCCAGTGTGTGTGTGTGATCCAAGCCAGTGAATCGGGCTTGCAGCCAAGCTCATTCTACGTGTGAGAGCCCAAACCCATGAGTTGTGTGCTAATCGAACAGGACCGAGTTGCGAATCGAACTAGTGTATGAATCGGTCCGGTAATCAAACCGGACGGTCGAACTGAACCGATAGAACCCCTTTTGACCAGACACGGATCCGAACACGACCCGTTGACCCATGTGACCCAACCCGAGTTGACTTGGCCGTTGATTTTTTCAGTCAACTTTGACCTTGACGTTTTTTCAACATCCCTAGTCCGAATTTGTATCTCGTTTCACCTAATTCGTGCCCGAAATAATTGTTTTACTAATTGTAAGTTATTTTTTACTTAGTAAATTTTTAGAAATTTGAGTATGAGATCTAATGTAGCTATTTGTGTGTTTCAGACGACATCGATTCCAAGGACGGCGTATTACCTTCTCCTCCTTTGCAGACTACTTCTACACTCTGTTGTCACTAAATTTTCACCTTAGTTTTAATAATCAAAAAATAAAAAAAGAAATAAAAAATACAAAAAAAGAAAATAAAAAAGAAATAAAAAGAAAAATTCTTTTAAAGGCTCACTTTTTAAATAAATAAAGACCCATCTTCAAAAAGCTCAATTTAAAAGCCCACTCTTAAATAAAGAGAACAAAGCCCATTTTTTATGTTGAAGCTCATTTTTTAAAAAAAGGAAAAAAAAAGGAAAAAATATAATTATGGTGTATAATAATTATGAAAAAAGGAAATAAAGTGAGGTGGAAAAATAAATGTGATAAAAAATAGCAAAAAAACAGCAGTAAAAAAGAAAGAAAGAAAAAATAAATAAAATAAAAAGGGAGGAACCAGCGCGCGGGCTGGTTCCCCAACCAAACCCTTGTCGCACGAGTACATGGTGGCCGGCCGGCGCCTACAGGCCACGACCGCCGGCGCCGTTGGTACCGGGCAGTCTGCCTCGCCGCCGCCGAGCGAATGCCACCAACCCCGCTCGCCGCCGCCGAGCCAATGCCACCAACCCCGCTCGCCGCCGCCTCCTGTGATCGCCAGAATCTGCAAAAATCGAGACAAGTGGTCAAACCCTAGGCTCGAATCAAGGGGGAAAATTCAGCTCGAATATTGGATCAAATCGGATGAGTATTGAGGGGTTTTACCGAGAATCAAGCCATTGGTCGGATTTAGGCTCTAATTTGGGGATTAAATCCCGATTTGGCTTGAATTTGAAGCTCAAATTCAAGTATAAATACCCCTTTTTCACTTGTTCATGACACACACAAATTGAAGAAACAACCACTAGAAAAAGCTTAGGAAAAATCCAAAAAATTCTCTGAATTTTTCAAGAGTTTGATGGAAATTCTTGGAGTAAAAGTTCGAGTTTGGGAGAAATTTTCCTGAGGTGGTTTGGAGCATTTCGAGAAGCCCAGATTCGAGTTCTTCGTTCGTCGATTTCTCGGTAAAATTTCTATCTTTTTTTGTTTATTTTTATGATGATTTTTATGTTTGTTCTTGGATAAATTTTTGGTGTTTGTGAAATTTTTATGTTGCTTTCTCGAAGTCGGTAAATCGTTCACGATTCCGGTAATATTTTCGTTTTAAAATTCCGTATTAATTTTAGTTTGATCTTAAATTTTTTTGCATGCTTAAAAATTGTTGTTAGGATTATTTTGATCTTTAGGAATGAATAAATAAGTTTTAAAATGTGTTTAGATTTAAAATGCATGAATAAATTAAATAAGTGTGGTTAAATTGAAAAACTTGAAATTAGGAATTTAATTAGGAAAAATAATAATGTGATTTGTGAAATAATAAAGGGGCTTGGTTTTAAAAAAATATAAAAAGATTTTTTTAATGAAATTTAGTTTTTTTATAATAAATGGGCTAGGTAATTTTTTAAAAAAAATAAGGAGAATAATAAATATGTTTTTTAAAAGAGAAATAAATGGAGAAAAATAAAGATGTTTTTTAAAAAAGAAATAAATAGGAAATAAAGCTTTTTTTTTGAAAATAAAATAAAAAGATTTTAAATAAAGTTTAGGGTCTAGGATAAAAGTATTTTTTTGAAAAGGAAAAAAAACTTAAAAAGAAGTTTTTTAGAGAAAAATAAATTTTTTTAAAAGGGGTCGTTTTAAAAGAAAAACTTAAAAAATGGAAAAAAAAATGTAAATGAGTTAAAAAGAGAGAAAGTTCTTTATTTTGAAAAAGGAAAAAATAAAATGGTAAAAAAATAAAAATGAAAAAAGTAAAAAAAATATGAAAAAAGAGTCTTAACTTAAAAAATAAAAGAAGTAAAAAAGAAATAGATTTTTTAAAGGAATAATAAAATAGTAAGAACTCAAAAGAATAAAAAGTTGCTTGCTTGTTTTAGAAATGAGTGAAAACTTAGGATTATGGACTAAAGCTTCGATAGGGACATGCTTTGTTGAAAATGTTCTTCAGAAAAAATAAAATACACTTAAACTTTAAATTAGGAATAAAAGACTTAGACGTTTTTAGGGTTTTTAAATAATCAAACTTAGAATAAAAAATAAAATGCTCAACGCACCTAAATCTCTATGTTGTTTCAAAAGTGAAATTATTTTTAATGCGGTGTCTTATCAAACGAGAATGACGGGTTAGCGCCAGAAATGTTGGCGGTGATTAAAGTTCATCTCCCGGGCGATAAGACCGTTAAAATAGACTAATATTCATTAAACGGACAAGTAAAGTCGAACCTTTTTGAACTTGCAAATTCCAGTTTTGAAAACGATTTTAAAACCAATTAGGTACCAATTTTGGGCGTCGTGGGGTTGCTAACCCTTCCCCATGCGTAACCGATCCCCGAACCTATTTTTTGATTTTCGTAGACCAAAACCGTTGTTTTATTAAAACAAAACGTTTTATTAAAATAACCTTGTTTTTAAAAGTGATCAAATCACACTTTTTCTTTCAAAATAAAAGATTTGTGGCGATTCCGTTGATTTTAAAAGTTGTTTTCCAAAAAGTCGAAGCCTCCTAAAAAGAGTTGCGACATCTTGACAACTCCGCTGAGGACTTGTTTTTGTTTTTAAAATAAAAACAAAAGAGAGTCATGCCACAAATTGATTTTAAATGGTTTTAAAAAAAATATTTTTTTAAATTATGGAATTTTCAAGTTCATAATATATTCTATTTATTTGCCTGTTTAAATGAATATAACTTTATTTTACGCATTTAAGACTTAATTCCAAGCTCTATTCCCGAGCTTTGTCTTGTTCGTTTAAGTGGGGGGAACACGCTTTGCTCATGTAAGAATATTGATTCTTCGTATGACCATAACAAGTACCTTCGGGACTCATTCCCTTTGCCTTCGTAAGGATATTGATTTTTCGAGAAGGCTTCGGTGGTGAGTCCTCCTAAGTTGAACTCGATTCGTTTGTAGCCTATAATGGGTGAGAATTGAGGGCCTTGCTACTCTTAGTAGAGGACATCAAGGACAACTCGGGTACCTTTTTAGAACCAAACCAAGTTTGAGAATTTAGAGCCTACCGCTAATAGAGCCATGCAGAAAGCCTAGGTTGTTGAGTCGTAGGAATAATGTCGGCCCAGAATTATTGTGCATTTAAATTGTTTTTGATTGTTTTTGATTGTTTCATTTGTTTTTCCTTGCTTTATTAATCTCTGTTTATTATCTTGTTTATTTTGCATGTGCATCATTTCATATTAGAAGGGGTTGATTCTGGAAAGTTGTTCAATTATGAATGAAAAGCTCTTAAAAAGGAGGAGAACC
The DNA here is from genome assembly GCA_958450335.1 of Hibiscus tridactylites. Taxonomy (NCBI): domain Eukaryota; kingdom Viridiplantae; phylum Streptophyta; class Magnoliopsida; order Malvales; family Malvaceae; genus Hibiscus; species Hibiscus tridactylites. The sequence continues at coordinate 53,643,810 of OY288282.1, forward strand.
AAGTACGTGACAATATTGGCGACCGAAGCTGCAACCCTTCGTCGGTACATCAAGCCCGTTGGAGAAGTTGGACCAAGACTCATGTAGCTAGTTGAAGAAATTAAAGAGTTGAGCGTTCAAGCAGAAAAATATATGTAATTCAAAAAGATGTAATAAAACTTTCGTAAAGAGTTTCCTTTCATGAGCAGATTTTCAATGGAATTGATGGCCCTTCGACTGTATTCATACATTTGCATTATCTTGTTTGCTTTGTTGTTTGCTTTTTGTGAATTCATTTGTGCATATATTCATTCATGTCACAAACTAACTTAATAATTAAAACAACAGAATATCTAAAATTGCTAAGACAACTTATAAATACAGTACACGAGCCCAAACCCGAGCCATGAACTCTGAGGAAAGATTGACAACTTTGGAGGCCAACCAAAAGAATATTCAGGATAAGTTAGAGAAAATGGAGGTTGACATGAAACAGCAAGTTGAGGCTATTCACCAAAAGATGGCCAATTCGATAGCTGCAATGCTTGGATTCAAGGACCCAGATGCGGTTAAAGAAGAATGGAATACCATTGCCATTCCACGATTCCTCGGAATGACCTCTAGGAGGGAGTCTACTGCCAAAGCCAAAACACCCATCCATGTAGCTGAGTCTTCCACTCATGTTCCAAATGTGGAGGCCAATAATTACGAGGTGTCTGACCTCGATGAAGTCGCCGATAAGGCTCGAACTGAGAAGAAGCTGGAGGAAAAGTACGAAAAGTTAGAGGGGATGTTCAAGTCCTTCCAAGATGGAGCTGCCTATGGTGGAATGGATGCCAATGATCTAAGCTTGGTAACTGATTTAGTTGCGCCACCAAAATTCAAGATCCCAAACTTTGAAAAATACAATGAGACCACATGCCCATCAGCACATCTAACTATGTACTACAGAAAGATGTCAATGTACCTCGACAATGAGAAACTGCTCATTCACTGCTTTTAAGACAACCTAGTAGGATCCGTTGCACATTGGTATTCGCAGTTAAGTCGAGTGAACATTAAATCATGGAGAGACATGTCCAGAGCCTCCAGTGAGCAATACAAACATGTTTCAGACATGGTTCCAACCCGTTTGGTCTTGCAAGGGATGGAGCAAAAGCACCACGAGAGCTTCCGCCAATACGCTCAAAGGTGGAGGGATGTAGCGGCACAAGTGCATCCACCATTGTTAGAAAACGAGATCACTCTGATGTTTGTAGAGACACTAAAGGGTCCATTTTATGATCGCATGCTTAACCATGCTACGAAGAACTTTGCAGATATGTTAATGAATGGCGAACTCATCCTAGTAGCCATGAAGAGTGGAAGATTGGACAGTGGGGAAACGAAGAAGACATAGAGGAAGAAGGACAACAATGAAGTCAATGCAACGAATGTCTACAACCCCAATTACTCAACAGGTGTGGTGTTCAACAAACCCAACACTTTCAACAAGCCCAACACCTCAGCTCCAACGATTGTAAATGCCCCAAAAGGAGAGCGGAGATACCAAGGAAATTCGAGGCCTTACTTTCGTCTTATCCCAATGACTTATGCAGAGTTGTTTACCGAGCTGGTCAAGTCGCAGATGGTGTTACCAAGACATGTTCCTCCGTTCTCACCTCCCTATCCACCGTGGTATGATGAGAAGGCCCAATGTGAATATCATGCAGGAGTAAGGGGGCATACCATCGAAAACTGCACCACATTCAAAAGGGTGGTAGATGATTTAAGAAAATCGAGCATGTTATCATTTGAAACTTCCAAGGAAAAAGGAAACCCATTGCCAAACCACCAAAAGACGGAGGTGAATGTCGTGCTCGAGGAGGAGAAGAGAATGATCAAGGGGCATGTTGAAGAAATTAAGGCGCCCATGATTTGGGTATGGGATCAATTAGTAGCGGCCGTGATATTAAAGGGAGAGAACCCGAAGATGAAGGATGATGAAAACCCATACTGTGAGTACCATGGAGCTGAAGGACATGAGATCCAGTGTTGCCTAGAGTTTAAACGGATGGTTCAAGCCAAGATGAATAGCAGGGAACTTGTGTTCTTCGAAAAGGGAGATGTTGAGCATGAATCAAATGTATGTGTTACGGAGGAAATTTCCTTTGGGAAGCAAGGGGAGGAAGTTAAAGAAGAAAGACGAGGAAGGCCTTATCCTGTGGTGATCGAAGTGAAGAGGGATCGATTCGGTTTAGGCTTTAGGCCCAATAAATGGCAAAAGGAAGCTGAGAAGCAGTAGGAAAGCATGAAAATGAAGCAGAAGGGTGAAGAAGTTGAGTGGGAGCCTATGACGTACCCACCTCTAAGCGCTATCTTTAAGACTGGAGGGCTTCTAGATCTTAATGCCCGCTTTGACGAGGAGGAGAAAGGGAAAAATGAATTATACGAAGTTTTTGAGAATTTAAGCATTAACGCCATCACAGACGAGGAGGAAGAAGAAAACAAATATCTGTCCAAGATTTGCCTCTACATTGAATTGAAGAACTGGACTGCAGAAATAGTCCCTGAAGTTTTTAAGACTACCTCAGAGTAATTCTCAAAACCAACTCTTTTACCCTTAGACCTTGGGGGTAAATAGAGATCTTATGTAAAAGGGTCTATGACAAAACCATGATTCAGATTTCAATAAAAGATGCATTTTCCCCAATTACATCTTGTGGAAAACTTTCTTTCGCAACGCGAAATCGACAAAACCAAAAAGATCGTAAAAACCCCAAAAGAAAAAAACTTAAAACATAATAAATCTTATCATTTCATTTATTCATTCTTTCTTGGTATATATATATATATTGTCTCCTTTTATTTGCAGGTTTTTAGATATCAATGGTCCGAATGACTCTAAATCATATTATGAGGTTAATTTTGAATTACCACTATGTTTAGAGGAAGTTGAGAGTATTAGTGATGAAGAAGGGTATGACTTGTCAGATGATTTGCTTAGAATGGTAGAAGGAGAGGAAAACCAAATTTTGCCCCACAAAGAAGAATTAGAGGTTTTGAATCTTGGAACTAAAGAAGAGAAGCGAGAAGTAAAGATTGGTACCACCATCTCAGTTGAGATACGACAACATTTGATTGAGCTTCTACAAGAATACAAGGACATCTTTGCCTGGTCATATCAGGATATGACTGGTCTCGACACAAATATTGCCATGCATAGGCTTCTTATAAGAGAAAGATGGGAGCCAGTGAAACAAAAGCTTAGAAGAATGAAGGTTGATACACTCTTGAAAATTAGAGACGAGGTCAAGAAGCAGTACAATGTAGGATTCCTCGAAGTAGCTAAATATCCAGAATGGGTGGCAAACATCGTCCCAGTGCCCAAGAAGGATGGAAAAGTAAGAAAGTGTGTCGACTACAGGGATCTTAATAAAGCAAGCCCTAAAGAAAATTGTCCGCTTCCACATATCGACACCTTGGTCAACAATACAGTTGGTCATTCCCTTTTCTCGTTCATGGACATATTTTCTGGTTACAATCAAATAAAGATGTGCCCAAAAGACATGGAAAATACTACTTTTTTAACGCTTTGGGGAAACTTCTGTTATAAGGTAATGCCATTTGGATTGAAGAACGCAGGGGCAACGTATCATAGAGATATGGTTACTCTTTTTCATGACATGATGTATAAGGAAATAAAAGTTTATGTGGAAGATATGATCGCCAAGTCCAGAACTGAAGAAGAGCATCTAGCAAACTTGGGTAAGCTTCTTCAAAGATTGAGAAAGTTTTAGTTAAAACTTAATCCTGCCAAGTGCACATTTGGGGTTACTTCTGTGAAGTTGTTAGGCTTTGTAGTAAGTAGAAGAGGAATCGAAATTGACCAGAAAAAATAAAGGCCATACAAGAGCTTCCACCTCCTCAAACACGGAAGCAAGTTAGACGATTCTTGGGAAGGTTGAATTACATAGACCGTTTCATCTCCCAACTTACAAATAAGTGTGATCCAATATTCTGGTTGCCTAGAAAGAACAACCCAGGGACTTGGAATGAAGAATGCCAAGTAGCTTTAGAAAATATCAAGGGGCAGCTAACTAATCCTCTAGTGTTAATGCCACCCGTTTCAGGGAAACCGTTAATACTCTATCTGACAGTATTTGAAAATTCAATGGGCTGCGTACTAGGGCAACATGACGAAACTGGAAGGAAGGAAAGGGCGATATATTATGTGAGCAAGAAGTTTATTGACTGTGAAACAAGGTATACTCCAATTGAAAAGGTATGTTGTGCTTTAGTATGGGACACTATAAGGCTTAGGCAATATTTGTCGTATCACACCAAATGGTTGATCTCACGGCTAGATCCCTTGAAGTTTATGATGGAAGCTCCAGCCTTATCAGGAAGAATGGCGCGATGGCAAATGTTGCTCTCAAAATACGACATCCAGTATGTGAACCAAAAAGAAGTGAAAGGAAGTGTCATAGCGGATTTTCTTACAAGTCACGCACAAGACAATTATGAGGCATTAGATTTTAGTTTCCCCGATGAAGACTTGATGTGTATTACGGAAGATGAAGAGTCACCAACAGAATCCTGGGTTATGCATTTTGATGGCGCTGTAAATGCTTTAGGACGAGGTATTAGGGCGGTTTTGGTTTCGCCAGAAGGAGATCATTATCCTTTTATTTGCCGTTTGAAATTCTTTTGCACCAATAATATGGCAGAATACGAGGCATGCATATTGGGCCTAATGGAAGCCATTGACAGAAAAATCCGAAAGTTGAGAGTCTATGGGGATTCAACTTTGATCATATACCAAACGCGTGGTGAGTGGGAAACAAAAGATGCAAAATTGATAGAATATCACAATTTGGTCCTTGAGTTAACTAAAGAGTTCGAGGCGATTACTTTTAAGCATCTTTCGAGAGAAGATAACCAGATGGTTGATGCATTAGCTACTTTGGTTGCCACGTTTAAAGCAAGCGATGGTTTGGAGATGATACCCATTAAGTTACAAATGATGGAGTCCCCAACATATTGTTATCATGTAGATGAAGAAGAAGAAGATGGTTTACTATGGTTCCATAACATTTTACAGTACTTAAAGTTGCAACAATACCCAACACAGGCTTTAGAAAATAAAAAGAAAGTGGCATCATGATACATCCTTGATGGGGAGATCCTATACAAACGAAGTCGAGACCAGGTACTACTAAGATGCGTGGATGCAAAAGAAGCACAATTGATTTTGGAAGAAGTCCATGAGGGAAAATGTTGAACTCATCCTAGTGGTTTCACTATGGCAAGAAGAATCATGCGTTTTGGATATTACTGGTCAAAAATGGAAGGGAATTGTTGCGTGTAAAATAGTCTATCGCAATGGTAGTGCAAGTATACACGACGCAAGTAGTAAAGTGATACGAAGTATCGGATATCGTCTCCACAGGGATTGGGCTAATAGCTTCACCTTAATTCACTGCACGAAAGTAAAGAAAATATTTGAGAAGTTGTCACGAAAATAATAAAGAAAACTTAAATAAAAGAGTAGGGAAATCAAGATAGAGAGAATGGGCTGGTATTGAATTGCTCAGTAGTGCAGGTATTGCAGAGTTTAGGAAATCCAGTTCTGTCGTCGCTCCCGTCGCGGCAGCACCTGTCGCGGCAGCAGTCCGTTGCTTGTCACGGCAGCGAACACTCAACTCAGTACTTCAAGTTTGGTAAGAATCCCAGATGTGCCTTGGCCTATCCCTAGGTCCAAGTCTGTCGATGATCACGTCTTTGATGATACCTCCCGGCATGAATCGAAGGATGAACACCGATGTGGATGAATTCTTCTTTAGCCACTTAACCTCGTCCTATCCCTAGGTCCGAGATAGTTCAACTATAAACAAGAGAACTTGCTCTTATTTCTTTCGTATACTTAACTCTCCCGATGCTAAGTAAATTGATAACCTCACAATGCTCTCCCGATGCTCTTGCAAGATATTAATAACCAAAATAAGAGAACTTGAAGTTTATTTTATTGAACTGAAAATTCCTAAAACAAAACAACCCTTGCAACTACTTTACAAATCAACCCGTGGCCCTAAGGGGAATTTAGAACATGTTGAGGGAAGGAAAACGGCTAAGGTTTTGGGAAGAAAGCTTAGGAAATCGGTTATGCCCTCCTAGGTCAAAATATATGCCCTTATATAGGCTTTGGGTCCAACTTTTCTAAAATAGCAAGAATACAACTTTAAATGAAAGTACAATTCTAATAAAGACTAAATCTTCAAGGAATCTACTTTCCAGCCGTCATCTTTCTTGCTTGGGAATTTTCCTCCTTGAACTTTGGGCTTGACATTCCTTTCGATTTGGGGCTTGGAAAAATATGGTGATTTCACACGACAGACGGGCTGAATTTTCTCTATATGTCGAGGTCCACTTTGCTTCTTCTCCTCAAAACTGATGTCGTCCTCTGTTGTCACGGCGGCAACCATGGCAGCATTGTCCTCCTTGACTGCTCGTCCAGTTCCAGCTCATCTGCTTCTCTGCCCAGCGCCTGCCCTTTCCGTTTGCTACGGCAGCAACCTGTAAAAACAACCATTTTTAGTAGAAACTGTGCCTTTTAATATATTTGTGATGTTTTGTTGTAAACTGACCTAAATGCAATAAATAATGCTTGAATGCAGCAGAAATATGGGTTAAATAGGGTGTAAATAATAGAACTTTTACACACTCAACACACCCCCAAACTCAAGTTTTTGCTTGCCCTCAAGCAATTAAGACTTAAAAGAGAAATGAAATATTTTTGTTTTGGCTTTCAAACAGTGAACTTTCCCATACCAGTCGTTCGTTCCCTGTGACGGCAGCAACCTGTCGGATAATTTAGGATTTGTCCGGAGTCTCACTATAGTCCTCGTGCAGTGTGTGCATGCTTGTAAACAGTTATATGCCAAGACTCTCTTAGTTTCATAAGAATATTTCAGCTCTTAACTCGAATTTTTATGCCAAAGTTTATCTTTTGAAGGCACTTTTTTTGTGCTCTTTTGATTTTTTTTTGTTTTGACTCGATTTTTCTATTTTTCAAGCTAAAGTTTCACTAGAGCCAGTTTTGGGCACCTCTAGCTAACTTCCTAGAGCCAGTTTCGGGCACCTCTAGGATTGTTGAGTCTCTTTTGCTAAACTTCTTTCATAGAGCCAGTGTTAGGCACCTCTAGGGGCTATTCAAGTGCTAAGCTTCCTATTCTAGTTTGGCTAAAAGAAGTCTAAGCAGTATAACAGTCACAATGATGTTTAAGTTTTCAGAACTATAGAAAGGCTCTAAACTTTTTCCTAAAACTATCCTAAAGTCACTGCCACGACAGAGCTATCACGACAGGTAAGTTCAGTTCACAGTTTTCAGCCAAAGTTTTCAATATTTTCATTTTTTTAAGACAAAAATAAACTAAGTAAAGACACAAATTTTTAAACTAAGATGCACTCCATTAATGGAGGGTTGCCACCCCCAAACTCAAGGGTTGCATTGCCCTCAATGCAAATGAAAAATAAAAACAAAAGATAAGGCAGTACATCACAAAATATATAGCAGGCATCAATAATAAGATAAGAAACTTAAATTTTAATCGCTATCTTCGCTGCTGCTGCTGAGTCGGATCTGGCGGCAGGCTCTAGCTTTCGGAGCTGGCTGGGGCACGGGGGAGGCAGATGTGTTCTTAGCTTTAGCCTCCCGTGGTGGTTGGATCCTGGTTGGGGAGATGTGAGGGGGTTGCTCCACAACCTGGATTTCAGAGCCGCTGCTGCTGCTCTCACCGCTGCTGCTGTCGTCACCACCGTTGCTGCCGTCACCGCCGCTGCTGCTGGCTTTTGGCATGTTACTTTTGTCTGCCATCTGCTTCTGCCTCTTCATTGGTGAGAACTCTTTTGACAGATTCCTCTTGATCGAGGGTTCATTATCACTTGCGGCCCAAACAGAAGAGGAAGAGAACCCAGCAACAAGGCATCAAGATCCTCCGATGCCATTCGACGTTTCGTGCCTCGGGCAGATGGTTCAGCATGGGTGCTGCCTGCTGCTGTCGGGGCAGGCGATGGCGTTGAGGCGGCAGAGGGTGTACGTGGGGTAGCAGCAGGTGTAGGAGTGTGGGCAGGAGTAGTGATAGTAAAGTAATGGGCAGGGAAAGTAGGGAAGATAACATCAGGGAAATTTAAAGAATTTTGAATAAAAGTTACCGTAGAGGCAGCAAAGTCCCTGATGAAGGTCATTAAGCCCAGCTGTCTTTCCTCCAGCTTCTGAATGGCAGCTAATATCTGGGTGGACGAGTCTGTCGGGGCAACTACTGCGGCAGCTGGTTCAGTGTGTGGCTGCTCTGTCGTATCGGCTGTGGCGGCAGCAGGGTCGAATGACGACAAATGGGTGGCAACAGTCAGCTCCATAAGGCTGAGGATGTTCTTTTCAGTCCAACCTCTTCCTTCGACTCGCAAATCAGTGCGCACTTCTGGTGCATTATGGCCGCGACAAAGCGAGGTGATGAGGTATGGAAGGTAGCGGAGACCCGTCGGTCTATGCGCACACTCCAAAATACTTTCTCGAATATAGCTGCCCACATTAATGGGCCGTTCATGTAGAATAGAGTGTATCAACGCTAACCTTGGTTGGTCGACGGTGGTGTTATGGGATGACGGCATGATCCTCTTTTTTATGAAGGCATTCCATAACTTTGCCTCTGGCAGCAGCTGGGTTCTCTTCACTGTCCTTGGATTCTTCCTGCTGGTGTTCCATTGGGTCCCAGCACTGGTCAACTCTGCCATAACATCGTCATAGGCAGCAATGTCTAATGTATTAAGGAATTGCTGGTGGGCGTCGTCATTGATGCCGATGTAGAAGCCATATAAGGTGTTAATGTACTCTGCTTCAAACGACACTTCTTTCCCTCGAACAAACACCGTTGCCGCTGTCCTGCTGCTGATGGCAGCATAAAATTCTCGAACCAGCGTGACATTCATTTCATCCGGTTGCTCCGCAAAGGTTTGCCACTGTAAAGCTCTAATCTTCCGGGCTATGAATGGTTTGAGGCCCAAATTTTCCTCCGTCGGTGTGTAGATAAAGCCTCTCTCTTCCCACATGTCTCTGCTAGCAAAGGAACATGGGGGAGTTGCTGTCGGTGTGGAACTGGAGGCAGCATTTCGTCGGGTTTTCCTAGAAGACATATTTGTGCAAGGGTTGTGAAAACAAAATGAAAGCAAACGAAAACTAATGATAGAGCAAGTAAGAAAGGCAGAGGTGAGTGAAAATGAAAATGAAACAGGGTTATATAGAGAAGAAATTGCTGCCCGTTGAAGCTGTAACGGCAGGCGCGAATAACGGGGCCAACTGTTATACGTTAGCGTGTCTGACGCGTCTGTCACGCGTTTCCGCGTCTGTTACGCATCTGTGACGTGTTTCCGCGTCTGTCGTGACAGCGTGATGACAGCCTGTATTTTTCGCGTCTGTCGCGGCAGCTGGAACGACAGGCTTCAATATTTAGGCTTTGTGTTGGGCTGGTGGATGGATGGTGGGCTGAGTTCACTTCTCCTGTTCTTGACTCCTTTATTTCCTAAAAAACAATAAAAATAAAAACATTATTCAAATAAAATAAAACTTATTCCTAATAAATATTAAGTAATAATAAAACTAAAAATAAAGAAAATAAAAATTAGGTTAAATTAGGAATGCCAGGTGGGGCATCTCCTAAGGTAACCACTTCCTGTAATCCTGGGGCTTCAGTCCCCTGATAATGCTTCAAGCGCTGTCCGTTAACCTTGAATTGGTGCCCGTCTTTTAATGATCGAATTGTGATGGCACCATGAGGAAAAACCTGTACGACTTGGAACGGGCCAGACCATCTAGATTTCAGCTTCCCTGGGAAGAGTTTCAGTCTAGAATTGAAGAGCAATACAAGCTGCCCTGGGCAGAACTGTCGTGGAAGCAACTTCTTGTCATGCCATTTCTTAGTTTTATCCCTAGAGATTCTTGCATTGTCATAAGCTATTGTCCGGATTTCTTCAATTTCGTTCAGATCTAACAGCCTTTTCTGCCCTGCCCTGTCCAAGTCCATATTCACTGCCTTGAGCGCCCAGTATGCTCTGTGCTCTATCTCGACAGGTAGATGACATGTTTTCCCATAAATCAATCGGTACGGAGACATTCCTAATGGAGTTTTCAAAGCTGTCCTATATGCCTATAATGCATCATTGAGGAGTAAAGACCAGTCTTTCCTAGTTGGCTTAACCATCTTCTCAAGAATGTTCTTAACTTCCCTATTAGATATTTCAGCTTGTCCGTTGGTTTGTGGGTGATATGCTGTTGCGATCCGATGCTTGATACCGTATTTCTTCAAGGCAGCAACAATAACCCTGTTGTCGAAATGTCTCCCTTCATCACTGATAATCGCCTTAGGGATGCCAAACCTAGAAAAGATATTTTTGTGTAAAAACCTTTGGACTGTCTTGGCATCATTCTTTTGAGTTGCGATAGCTTCGACCCACTTGTAGACATAATCTACTGCCAGGAGGATGTATAGATTCCCACGTGAAGATGAAAAAGGTCCCATAAAATCAATCCCCCAAACGTCGAAGATCTCGACTTCTAGAATGTCTACAGCGGCATCTCGTTTCTCCTTGAGATGTTTCCTGTCCTTTGGCATCTGTCACAGCTCTTGTATAAGATTTGCACATCTTTATACAGTGACGGCCAATAAAACCCTGACTGCAGCACCTTGGCAGCAGTTTTGTTGCCTCCTAAGTGACCTCCATACTGTGAAGCATGGCAGTGATGAAGTATGTCTTCTTGTTCTTCTTGTGGTACACACCTCCTTATAACCTGATCTGCACAGATTTTGAAAAGAAGAGGTTCGTCCCAATAATAATGCTTGACATCATTTTGGAACCTCTTCCTGGCTTGATAATTAAGATCAGAAGGAATTATTCCGCTAACTAAGAAATTAACGAAATCAGCATACCAGGGGAGTTCAGAAGACTTACCTGCCGCCATGGCTGTCGCGGCAGTGATTGCGGCAGCAAAGAGCTGCTCGTTTGGGAAGGTCTCCAGTATGTTTGTCTCATCTGTTGGTAGACTATGTCCCTTCTCCAACCTTGACAAGTGATCTGCCACCTGATTTTATGTCCCCTTTTTGTCCTTGATTTCAAGATCGAATTCCTGCAATAGCAGGATCCACCATATCAATCGAGGCTTTGCATCCTTTTTCGCGAAAGATATTTCAAGGCAGAATGGTCGGTGTGCACTATTACCTTCGTTCCAAGTATGTAAGAACGAAACTTTTCGATGGAGAATACCACAGCTAATAACTCTTTTTCTGTGGTGGTGTAGTTGACTTGGGCGTCATTCAGTGTCTTGCTGGCATAATATATGACGTGAAATAATTTGTCTCTTCGTTGCCCAAGTGCTGCCCCGACAGCATAGTCACTAGCATCACACATGATCTCAAATGGCTGTGTCCAGTCTGGTGGCTGTACTATTGGGGCTGTTACCAATTTTTCCTTCAGAACCTTGAATGCTTCAGTACATTCCTCATTAAAGTCAAAGGGTCGGTTCTGCTCTAAAAGATGACATAGAGGCTTGGTGATTTTTGAGAAATTCGCAATGAACCTCCTATAAAAGCCAGCATATCCTAGGAAGCTTCTAATACCCTTGACTGTGGTGGGTGGCGGCAGCTTTTCAATCACTTCTATTTTAGCCCTATCGACTTCTATCCCACGGCAGCTAATCTTATGGCCAAGGACTATCCCTTCATCCACCATAAAGTGGCTTTTTCCCAATTTAAGACCAGGTTTGACTTTTCACATCTTTCAAGTACCTTTTGTAGATTGCCTAGGCAGCTCTCAAAATCGTCCCCAAAGACTGAAAAATCATCCATAAAAATTTCAAGGAAGTCCTCCACCATATCGGAGAATATGGCCATCATGCACCTTTGGAAGGTGGCGGGTGCATTGCATAGTCCAAAAGGCATCCTTCTAAAAGCATACGTTCCGTAGGGGCATGTAAAAGTCGTCTTTTCTTGATCTTCCGGTGCGATAGCTATTTGATTGTACCCTGAATAACCATCAAGAAAACAATAGTAAGGCTTACCCGCTAATCTATCAAGCATTTGATCAATAAAGGGTAAAGGAAAATGGTCCTTTCGGGTAGCTTTGTTAAGCTTCCGATAGTCCATACAAACCCTCCAACCGGTCACAGTCTTGGTTGGGATTAACTCATTGTTTTCGTTGGTCACCACGGTCATTCCTCCTTTCTTGGGAACACATTGCACCGGGCTCACCCATTTGCTGTCGGAGATGGCGTAAATTATACCAGCATCTAACCATTTGATTATCTCTTTACGCACCACCTCTTTCATCGCATGGTTTAGCCGCCTTTGAGCATCTATAGTCGGCTTATGATCATCCTCTAAAAGGATTTTATGCATACATAACGCCGGACTAATGCCCTGAATATCAGCTATCGTCCATCCAATTGCCTTTTTGTGCTGCTACAACATCCCTATTAACTGTTGTTCCTGTTCCTGCATCAACTTGGAAGAGATGATTACGGGCAACGTATCATTTGAACCAAGAAAAGCATATTTTAGCTGCCCTGGCAGGGGCTTTAGTTCTAAAACAGGGGGCTCAACAGTTGATGGCTTTTGGATCGCATGGTTATCCGAAGTATAATTTAAGGGTTCGAATAACTTACCTGGATGATCACCTATCCAGTTTACCTCCTCCTGATCTTCAGTATCAGATGTATCGGACTCTGAGGAGTTTCTGTCGTCAGTGCTGTCGTGACAGTCCTGTAAGTGGCTGCCGAGGCAGTGACCAATGTTGATGTCGTGACAGCCCGACCTGATGTAGGGTTGGTCAAAGGTAACTTCAGTGATTACCTTGCATTCTTCTTCTGCATCAGCATGCTTCATAGCTTGGAGAACATTCAACTTAATTTCTTGATCGTTCACTCTCATGGTGAGTTCTCCTTTCTCCACATCAATCAGTGATCTTCCCGTGGCTAAGAAGGGTCGCCCCAGGATGATTGGTGCGTTTTCATCTGCTTCACAATCTAAAACAAGAAAGTCAGCAGGAAATATAAATTTATCCACTCTTACCAGAATATCTTCGATTTTTCCTTCCGGATGAACGTAAGAGTGGTCTGCCAGCTGCAGAAGTACTGTCGTAGGCCGAGCTTTTCCAATACCTAATTTCTGAAAAACAGATTTTGGCATTAAGTTAATACTAGCACCAAGATCACAAAGTGCCTTACCCACATATTTATCTCCGATTAAACAAGGTATGATTAAGCTCCCCGGATCCTTCTTTTTCTGGGGTTGCTGCCTATGAAGAATGCTCATGTAGCCTTCTGTCATCTTCACCGTTTCAAATTCCCCTAGTTTAGATTTCTTTGACATAACATCCTTGAGAAATTTGGCGTAACCGGGCATCTCCCTCACGGCATCCAACATCGGAATGTTAATATGAACCTGCTTAAAAATATCATAAATCTTTTTGAGCTGAGATTCTTGCTTCGCTTGTTGTAACCGTTGAGGAAAAGGAGGTGGGGGACGATAAACAACAATGCGTCCTTCCCACTGCATACAAATCTGAGGAGGTTTGGGTTCATCATTTTTCTCCTCTGTCGCTTCTGCTGTCGTAACAGGTTTATCGGCAGTAGGCTGTTTGTTACCTGTCGGGGCAGCTTCCTCGGCAGGTATGTCCAAGGCCGGTTTTTTCACTGTTTCAGCTTCCTTCTCTGGCCCTGATAGTTTCTTCCCACTCCTAGTAGTAATGGCTTTACACTGCTCATGTGTGGGCTGCCTAGCATTTTCAGTATTGCTTGGAAATCCTCCAGTCTGCCTTGGGTTGATATGCTGTGAATCCTGACCCATTTGTGTCTCTAAAGACTTCAGAGTAGCTTCATGATTTGTCATCCGCATCTCTGTTTTATCCATGAATGTCTCTGTCTTTTTAACAAACTGATTCATATTCTCAATATAAGTACCTGTCTGAGACATAAAAGTAGCCAAAGTCTGTTCCAGTATACTGTTTGTGGCAGCTGGTGGCTGGTGCTGCTGCTGTTGCGGCTGCAGTTGCTGTCGAGTCAGCAATCTAGGTCCTCCCTGATTCTGATTATGGTGTGTTTGAGGATTCAGGCATTGGTAGGATTACTCCAAGAGAACTTGGGATCCTTTCTCCAGTTGGGATTGTAGTTGTTGGAGTTGTAATTCAACTTATTGTAGTTTCCAACATACTTCCCTCCCTGATTCTAGTTGTAATTCCCCTCACAGATTTCACATACCTCCTCGACAGCAAATCCATGTTGCGCACCATCGTTCAAGAGTTTTTTCATTGCCTTAGTCAGGTATGCCACCTGTGATTTCATCGTGCTGTCGGCCTCATAATCCTTAACAGCTAGTACCCGTTTACCCCCTCTTCTTGCTGTCGGAAACTGTTCTTCATTCTTGGCCAGATTTTTCAATACTTGCATTGCCTCGTCCGAGTCTTTGTCCAATAATAGCCCGTTTGCTGCTGAATCAATTCGAATACGAGATTGTAAGTTGGCAGCATTATAAAACTTAGTTACCTGGTTCCAGACGGGGAATCCATGCATTGGGCAGTTCCGTAGAAGAGTGGTAAATCTGTCCCAGGCCTCGTGCATTGGCTCGTCATCTTCCTGTTGAAAAGTAGTAATTTCATTACGTAATCGCTCAGATAAATGCGAAGGATTAAAACGAGATAAAAATTCACGAGATAAATCTGCCCAAGTTCTAATTGAACCCGACGTAAGTTTATTCCACCAAGTCTTTGCTCTGTCCCTCAATGAATGGGGAAATAACCGAAGCCTTAGTATCTCTGGATTGACTCCTGGTAGTCTAAACGAATCGCAGATTTCCTGGAACGTTTTTAGATGTTCCCTAGCATCCTCGGTAGCAGCACCACTGAATTGACCGACATTGTTGATCATGCTAAACATGACAGGTTTCAGCTCGAAGTTGTCAACATCTATGTCCGGCAGCATGGTTTCCAGTTCTACATGATCGTTCAACATGTAGTCACGACAGGACCGTCGTCTGGCAGCGGCAGCAGGGTTGTCGACAGGCGGTCTAACATCTCCATCTCCAACAGGAGGGTCGTCTCCTCGGTGTGCCATCGTCTCTAACTGTTCCTCAAGGTACTCGTTCCTGGCTAGTAAGTGACGAAGTCGGTTCTTGAGATTGAATGAACGTTCGATTTCTGGATCTAATGGATACTTAGGATCTTCATCTTGTTTCGATCTGCGCATAAACAAGGAACCTTGTGAAAAGCAAGAGTTGAAATCACCCAAGAAAACAGAAAAATAAAAATAAAAATAAAAACAAAAAGTGCAGTAAAGGAAAAGGTAGAGTTATGTTGCCAATCCCCGACAACGACGCCAAAAACTTGTTGCGTGTAAAATAGTATATCGCAATGGTAGTGCAAGTATACACGACGCAAGTAGTAAAGTGATACGAATTATCGGATATCGTCTCCACAGGGATTGGGCTAATAGCTTCACCTTAATTCACTGCACGAAAGTAAAGAAAATATTTGAGAAGTTGTCACGAAAATAATAAAGAAAACTTAAATAAAAGAGTAGGGAAATCAAGATAGAGAGAATGGGCTGGTATTGAATTGCTCAGTAGTGCAGGTATTGCAGAGTTTAGGAAATCCAGTTCTGTCGTCGCTCCCGTCGCGGCAGCAGTCCGTTGCTTGTCGCGGCAGCGAACACTCAACTCAGTACTTCAAGTTTGGCAAGAATCCCAGATGTGCCTTGGCCTATCCCTAGGTCCAAGTCTGTCGATGATCACGTCTTTGATGATACCTCCCGGCGTGAATCGAAGGATGAACACCGATGTGGATGAATTCTTCTTTAGCCACTTAACCTCATCCTATCCCTAGGTCCGAGATAGTTCAACTATAAACTAGAGAACTTGCTCTTATTTCTTTCGTATACTTAACTCTCCCGATGCTAAGTAAATTGATAACCTCACAATGCTCTTCCGATGCTCTTGCAAGATATTAATAACCAAAATAAGAGAACTTGAAGTTTATTTTATTGAACTGAAAATTCCTAAAACAAAACAACCCTTGCAACTACTTTACAAATCAATCGTGGCCCTAAGGGGAATTTAGAACATGTTGAGGGAAGGAAAACGGCTAAGGTTTTGGGAAGAAAGCTTAGGAAATCAGTTATGCCCTCCTAGGTCAAAATATATACCCTTATATAGGCTTTGGGTCCAAGTTTTCTAAAATAGCAATAATACAACTTTAAATGAAAGTACAATTCTAATAAAGACTAAATCTTCAAGGAATCTACTTTCCAACCGTCATCTTTCTTGCTTGGGAATTTTCCTCCTTGAACTTTGGGTTTGACATTCCTTTCGATCTGGGGCTTGGAAAAATATGGTGATTTCACACGACAGACGGGCTGAATTTTCTCTATATGTCGAGGTCCACTTTGCTTCTTCTCCTCAAAACTGATGTCGTCCTCTGCTGTCACGGCGGCAACCATGGTAGCATTGTCCTCCTTGACTGCTCGTCCAGTTCCAGCTCATCTGCTTCTCTGCCCAGCACCTGCCCTTTCCGTCTGCTACGGCAGCAACTTGCAAAAACAGCCATTTTTAGTAGAAACTGTGCCTTTTAATATATTTGTGATGTTTTGTTGTAAACTGACCTAAATGCAATAAATAATGATTGAATGCAGCAGAAATATGGGTTAAATAGGGTGTAAATAATAGAACTTTTACACACTCAACAGGAATTGCATTAATTATTCCCGTAAATGCCACAAGTGCCAGGTTTGTGCTGATAAGGTTCATACGCCTCCTCAATCTCTTCATATCATGTCGTCTCCATGGCCGTTCTCGATGTGGGGCATAGATTTTATTGGGAAAATTCATCTGAAAGCGTCAAATGGTCATCGCTTTATCTTGGTAGCTATTGATTACTTCACAAAGTGGGTAGAAGCGGCCTTATATGCAAATATAACTAGGTCTACTGTTTGCAATTTCCTAAAGAAGGAAATCATTTGTCGATATGTAACCCACTCGACCCGGCCTAGCCGTCAGACGACATCGAATGGGTTACACGGGGAAAATCGAAGCGAAACTCGCAAAGGCTCCACTCTGATTAGCAACCCTAGAAAAAATGTCTTTTAAAGTTATCTTGTCTAGATGCGTTAATTATATCCTATGTGAGGGGACACGCAGTGGAAAACACACATGGATACAAAACACGCAAAACATGCAATTAAGATAACTCTTTTCAGATTTTACAATAGGTCGTATCGATACGCTAAAGGACCTTATCGATACGCCTGTACTTGGTCAACACCCCAAGTCAAACCTAGGGAAACCGTATCGATACCCACAAGGTGCGTATCGATACGCCCTCAACGGTCAACTTCCCTTGGTCAACTACGAAGACCGTACCGATACTCTCAGGACTCGTACCGATACGCTAAAATCTCATCAATTTCTCAGATTTCCACAGAGCATTTTTGGTACCGATATGCCCCCGCGTACCGGTATGCCTTGCCCAAAACAGGGGACCGTATCAATACGCCCTGCGCTGCAAAACAGGTTTTAGCTGCAAAAACACTAGGGACTCAACACTAGAGGCATTTAACAAGCATTTAAGCAACATACAAATAGACATACAACACAAGGCATCCATGGGTAAACATACAAAGCAACTTAAACACTCAACGATGCAACAACCAACAAGACAAGATTCTTAGAGAAAACAAACATACATATCATTCACCAACATAGCAAAAAACTAAACAAAAGCATAAATCATCATGGTAAAAAGCATTACAAGCCAAACACAACCTAGCAAACTTGTCTAAAGCAAGAGACACGCCAACAACACCTCAGAACAGAAAGGTCTTATCCCATTGCTTAATATTAATTATTGAAGTCTAAACTCATACTTGAGAAAACCGACTCCCTTGGATTCTCCCTTGTTCCCCGAGCTTCTCCGTAGGTCTAAGGGCCTGCATTATTGGAAAAAAGAGCGTAAGTGTTTAAGCTTAGTGAGCGGTGCTCAAACGGTAGCTACAACAATGCAGTTTTAAAACATTAGTTTGCTTGAAAACCAAAACCATTTCCACATGCTTGAACACATAACAACATGCATTTACCTTCACGTGCATTTACCGAATGCAACCACAAGCCATAGGCTTACCACATGCTCATTCTCATAACGCAAGCAAAGTAACCAACAATGCATAAACATAAAAGAAGAAATCAACAACATGCTTAACACGAGAATTAAAGCATCATGGGTATATTGACATTCATCGTTTTTACTCGGATATGCGGATAGTTTCTCAAACCCACTAGACACTTCCAGTGGAATCTCACATCACCGTACTCACCCATCTAGTAAAAACATAACTTCCAGTGGAATCTCACATCATCGTACTCCTCCTTAGTGGAATCTAACATCACTAAGGCCATGCACAACTTTCACCTCGAGTGCACTCTAATCCTATTGATCAATCAATTATATCCGGTAACAACTCAACACATGTCAATATACTCATTCACAACCACAAGCATTATCGATGCTTGAGCCACTTACCATGTCCAAACTTCCATGCAAAGCATGTACTCACAATGCAAATATAAACACAAATCATAAGTCTCAACATGTATAACAATGCAAACTAACACATTATCAACATGACATGTTCACATTGCATCAAGAATCATAAAACACGAATTAATTGCATAAAACCTTTAAAACTTACTCTTGAGCTTGGATTGGCCTTTCAAGCTCAATCCAAACTCCCAAAACATTCTTTTAACCACGTTAAGGCTTTTAAAATCGATCCACTCACCAGCCAACACACAAACGATGTCCAAGATGCCGAATCAAACCTCCGAACTACCCGGATTTCCGTCCACAAAGCCTGAATCTGATTCCTCTAATTTAAGCAACCCAAAACTGAACATTAGAACACTAATACACCCACAACACAGCAAAAACCCGTAACTCAACAATCTTGCAACAACACATATCGATTCAAGCCCAAATTTCACCTAAAACATATCAATTCAGTCCCAAACTACTTGCAGCCACACCCAACGAATTTACCACAAAAAATCTATCTTTTAACATCCCTAAACATCAACCCATATCTATCAAATCTTCAGCTATCATTTAGACCCAAAACCCATCCAAAATCTCAAGATTTTCAACTCCCAAAATCACCCACAATACCCATTTCGGGTTTTCTATAACAACCCATCATTTTCATGTTATTTTAGCAAGAAAACACAATTAAAAACACACTCAAAATCAGCCATAGTCAACCCAAACGAAAAACCCATAAACTCCCTTCCATTTCCAACCAAACTTTAAAAATCAAAACATGTTTAAACCATAGGTTTTGCAAAAATCTCAACATTTATTACTCAAGGAAGATGAAACCAAGTTAAGGAGCCATTTACCTTGAAGAAATCACTTGGATTGAGAGCTTGGGGCAATGGAATAGTGAAATGGGAGTTTAGGGGAGGTTTTGAACGTGAAAATCAAATGGGAGAAGATGATAGCTTTCAAAAATCCTCTTTTCTTTATTTCTTTTTTTGAGAAAAATTCCCATTTTACCCCTTTGATAAAAATCAAGGTTATCCATTTAAAAATAGTTTCAAAATTAACCTAACCTGAAACGGTTTAACTAATTCGATTATCTCCCAGCCCTAAACTCGGGGCGTTACAACTCTCCCCTACTTAAGGAATTTCGTCTTCAAATTTACCTGGCGGAAAGATATGCGGAAACTGCTTTCTCATGTCGTCCTTCCTCTCCCAAGTGGCTTCTTCCACTCCTCGGTGTCGCCACTTAACCTTAACAAACTCAATGGTCCTTCCTCGCAACACTTTGTTGTCCGAAGCCAAAATCTCAACTGGTTCTTCATCGTAGGTCAAATCCGGATTCAATTCTATCTCCTCAACTGGCATAACATGTGACAGATTTGATCTATACCTCCGAAGCATCGAAACATGAAGCACGTGTTGAATCTTCTCTAGTTCGGCCGTCAGTCTCAATCTATAGGCAACGAGACCCACTCTCTCAACTAACTCCGTTGATTTTAAAAATTGTTTTCCAAAAACTCGAAGCCTCCTAAAAAGGGTTGACACACCCTCTATGAGAGCTACACATGAGTAGTGGATTCTTTTTAGAATTTGAGTTTGGTGAATTAATATAAAACTTTATCTCGTAGGTTTTAACTCAGCTAGACCTAGAGCTAGTTTAGATCGTGGGAGGCGTCATCACCGACGTTAAAGCTTTGGTCGTTAGAGGTGTGTTCTCTTTCTGTACTATATATTTTGTAAAACAAGTTTTATAATTTGCATGATTACTTTTCTGTGTTGTGATTATAATGAGATTTGAGATACCATGCATATTGTGTCAAATTGTGCTTTGATGAAATTATCATAATTTTCAGAACTGTGATCTTTGTATTTAGTACGAAATAATTGTGATGTGATTTTGTTTTACAAAATATTACCATATTTTATGTACATGGGAGGAGATTGTACGAAGGGAGTAGTGAATTTTACCTCGTCAAATGACTAATTTAAGACCACACTATGATTGGTGAAAAGTAGGTGAAGGGTTCTGGGGAACTACCTCCACTGTGACCGGTTGGCTTTGCCACCACTATGATCGGAGTATGTAGCTAGGAAATGTGTTTTGTTTATAACATTATTTCATCTATTGTGGTTTACTGTGTTTTATAATTTTGAGAAATTATTGTGAAACCGAGATTGTGTTTGATTGCACTTTAAAGACACTATGGGCTTATTAGCTCACTCCTCTATAGTTTCTGTTACAGATACTTTGGCCTTAGGTGTCTTGGTACTCAGAGGACCTCTTGCGATACAATTTTATTTTTATTATAGTATGGAGTACATTTTCAGATGTTGTTTATTTTATTTACTTTGTTTTGGGACTTGGATGCACTTGACTTGAGACTGTTTAAGGTTATTTTCAGTATGCATGAATAGAACTTTATATTCGGATATTTTATTTAAACTACCAGATATTATTATTAATGTTGGAATTTTAATAATGTTTTAAGATATCTTTTACTGAAGTTTAAATTGTTTTACGTTACCTTATTTAAACACTTTCATTACTGATGTTAATTTGGATACTTGAGAGAAAAGTTACGAATATGGCTTCCTAAACTGGGTGTTCTCTATTGGGTCAGGTTTAGAGGGTTACAACATATTGTCACGCCTGAGAAGAGGCTGAGTCATTAATCTTACATCGGAAAGGAAAAAAGGGGAGGTCTTGGGATATATAAATGGTGGCGCTACATATCCTATCAGATATGTCTTTTGGAAGGGGGTAATGGCCCCGTGACAGGTGGTATCAGAGTAACCCTTTGACAGCCCAATTTTATGTTGAGCACCCATGAATGAGGTAGGCAGGGTGTACAACCGTGGCAATTGGCCAATCAAGAGAGTAGAAGCTCGTGACGAGGACGTCACGAGGTTGAGTAGGGGAGAATGCCACGCCTGAGAAGAGGCTGGGTCATTAATCCCACATCGAAAAGATAAAAATGAGGTCTTAGGATATATAAACAGTGATGCTGCACATCGTATCAGACATCTCTTTTAGGAAGAGGGTAATGGCCTAGTGACAATATGCAATATTTGATCTAGATTAATCGTTTAACGAGTTAGATATTAGTGATTATACCAAAAAAATTAAAGCACGCTTAAATAGGTACAAACTCACATAATATTTCATAAATATAAAACATTTGTAATGTTTTCTTGTATCTATAACTCAATAAAAATTCTATTCTCATACGAGCAAGCACATTTGGCCGGTTGGTTAAGTTTCTCATCTTGTTCCCTCATATTCTCTTAGGTCATGAGTTCTAGACCCACTAGGAACAATTCCTTCTTCCCCTAGAATCCCTCATTCCCCTCCCCTCTAGGTAAGATTAGGATTTGTTAAAAAAAATCTACTCTCCCACAATGATGGGTCTTAATTTGAGATTCAAAAATGTTGTTTATTGGACAACTAAACCATGTCAATTCTTTTGATTTTATGGGATAATTCAACAATTTTATTTACCAAAGAAAAAATGATCATAGAATAACAATGGAAAATATGATAAATAAATATATTATAGAAAATACAAGAAAAAGGTCGTGTAACCCCCTCGTCCCGGTCTGGCCGGATGACCGGTCCGAGTAGGCTACACGGGGAAAACCAAAGCGAAACCCGTTAAGATTTCTCCTCGATTAGCAACCCTAAAAATTTTCTTTTAATTTTAATCTTGTCTATAGGCATGTTCATTCTTAAGTGATCACGTCAGCGGAAGACATCAAGTAAGAATCACATTCGAACCTAAGACCGCACATTAAACAGTTCATTTTACACATACAGAGCAGGTCATATCGATACACCAATCAAGGGTATCGATACGCCTTAACTAAGTCAACCCTTACAGTCAACTCAGGGAAGACCGTATCGATACAGCCCTTGAGCGTATCGATACGCCCCTCTCGGTCAACATCTCGTGGTCAACGAGATAAAACTGTACCGATACGCTTCAACCCCGTACCGATACGCCAAAAACTCCCCAAATTCCCAGAATTCCAGTAAGTTGAGAGTGTATCGATACACCCCCGCGTATCGGTACGCCAAGCCAAAACTGGGTCCTGCAGGCAAAACTGTATCGATACGACCCTTAGGCGTATCGATACGCCTTGCACTGCAAGTCTCCAAATTTCAACAAGACAACACCAAACCCAACTCTAAATACATTTCAAGACTTTCCTAGCCATATACAAACATTCATGCAACATACAACAACCAAGAATTAGCATATAGAGCAGTTTAGTTGATTAACAAGGCATCCATACATGGCATTCACACAAAGGATAAATATTGCATAAATAGGCATGCTTAAGAGCTCAAAAAGGCCATAAGGCACCAGGCATCATGTCTTCATATACAAGGTTTACATGCCAACCAAAAACAACTTAAAACATCCAAAGGCACAACCATCCCACACAAGCATTCAACAAGACAAAGCATGGTTTACAAATCCAAGCTAAAACATAAACATCAATAACATCTATGAGTCATACAACGCTCATACAAAAACATAGCAACCCCATTGCTAAACTACTACTTTATTTACTAAGTCATACTTGAGCAACTACAAAGCTTGGAATGCCCCTTCGTCTGGCTCCTTGCTAACACCACGTTAATGATCTGCATTGTTGAAAATGAGAGCGTAAGCTAGAAGCTTAGTGAGGATGCTCTAAAATAAAAAACAACAACAATGCAGGGTCCAAGCATGCAATCCTTAACATCACACACAACATACATGGGCATCAACATATCATCCTAGCTAGGATTTCAAGAGTCATAAATATGGCATCTTACATCATATTAAGCTCAACAATATAAACCAAATATCACAACATTATAATCATAAGAGCAAGTACATTGGCCACTATTAGTTTACTCGGATGTGCGGATTTACTCTCAACAACAACATTACCTAGGTGGGATTACACTCATCACCGGACCTTGCATGGGTGGGATTCCATTCATCACCACATGCCCTACGGATGGGATTCCACTCATCATCACGTATAATATAAATAATTTTCGGTGGAATATTATATCACCGTACTCCTCCTTGATGACTCAACGTCATCAAGGCCATGCACGAATTTGACTCAAATGTGTGCACACTAATCCTAATGATCGATCATTTACACCCGGTAAGTTAACTAGTGCCAATTTCCTATAAACCATATCACATCAACCATCATTTATATCATTCAACCATCATCACACATAACAATGTATATGTTGGTAAAATAGGACTGCAAAACCGGCTGTTAGCACTGACTGAAAATTATAACAAAAAATAGTAATATAAAATGTGAACCGTGTCATGGTATGTTGGCCACTGCCTTAGAAACAAAACTGCCCCAAACAGTGTAGTCGCTTCACAGGCAGAATGTCCGCCGAGGTGCACACGGACGCTCCAAGAACCGTACACTCGACTCCGGAGTGAACAACGGTGGTACTACTCGAATGATGCTCGAACAATGGAGGAAACAGAGAGAATTTGAAGTGTTGGCAATGTGTTTGATATATCAAATGGTGCATGCAGCACCTCTATTTATAGGCTGAACATTATGTCTAAAATAGACATTTCACTATCCAAATAATTACAGAATTAAATCTGTATAACAACAATATTTAACATGTTGTAACAGCTTCTCAATAACACCATTTTAATTCTCTAATTTAAGCTCAGTAACAGCTCTATGAACACATGATCAAAAATAAAATTGTACTGAATCAAATGTTCAGATTCGAATTTAATTAAAAAATAAATACGCGCGCGTACGTGTCTTCGACACGTGTTACCCGAACCCGAACAACCCGACCCGAGCTGAGCCGAGCCGGACGGCGGCGCGCGAGGACTTCCCTTGTTCTTTCCCACTCAACAAGGGAGGGAGGATGCATGGGTATAAATACCCTTCACTATCTATTTTCCCAACCAATGTGGGATATAGCTCTAGTAATACTTCAAGCATTACCAACATTCCCCCACTAATGCAAAAGAATTCATCTGTATCTCAAACACAGACCTCCTCAAACGAGCAATAGCAGAATTAGTTGCTTAAGCACTAGTGAACGTATCTTGAACTAGTACATAGTGATAATGAGTGATCCTTCTCTTAGATAAGTGAAACTAGTCTTGAACTTTCTAAGATAGGGGTAAACTCATAACACACAACTAACTCCTTCATCCACCAAAGTTCTCGATGTGTAAGATATATATACACAAGTGTATATTTGGCCATCTTACCTCAGGATTCTAGTAAGTGTATTAGAAAAACGACCCAACGTTTTTCACAGAAGGTGGCTAATCCTTCTCACTTACATAGGTTATTTCATCAAGTTTATCTCGATATAAACCACCCTGAAATCGGGCTATGAAATAATTAAGAACCATTTGTAATAACTCAACCTCTTATAGACATATGGTAATTTCTTCAAGTCCATTTAAAATGAACCACCCAGTCTTGGGATAAGAAATTATTAAGAATAAATATTCAACCTCATTATCGGTGAATTCAAAATGTCCTTCTCAATAGGATCATTCAATCTTTGAATTCATTAAGAGTTTCTTGAAACTCAACCTTTTCTGGCGGCAAGTTCATATTGTCCTTCTCAATAGGACAACACATTCAGACTTGTGTTATGAACTTATTAAGAATAAGTATTCAACCATGATTCGGTAAATTCATCAAGTCTTTCTCACAAAGACCACCCAAAACCTGGGCTATGAATTTATTAAGAGTAATAGTACTCAACATGGACAAGTACATCATTTTTCATAGGGATAGGCAGTGAGAAATGTACACTATGAGTCTTTCCATGGTTTCGTTTGACCACATTGAACTTAGATAACTAAGTTGGGTATCCACCATGAATTCCTCAACCAATGGGCTTTAGACCCATCCCCCTCGACGAATCTAGGACCAATTTCCGACTTAACCCTTTGGTAAGCGGGTCTGCTAGGTTTCTTTCCGACTTCACATACTCTAAAGAGAGTACTCCATTCCTTATTAAGTGTCTAACAGATTCATGCCTTATGCGAATGTGTCTCTTTTTACCATTGTAAACTTGACTCTTGGCAACACAAATCGCAGCTTGTGAATCACACAACAAGGAAACAGGAGGAGTCAGAGTTCCCCACAACGGAATATCAGCAAACAAACTCCTTAGCCACTCAGCTTCTTGCCCAGCTAAGTCAAGAGCTATAAACTCTGACTCCATAGTAGAGCGAGCAATACAAGTCTGTTTTGAAGACTTCCAAGAAATTGTTGCTCCTCCCAAGTCTGTAATAGCTTCTCAATAACACCATTTTAATTCTATAATTTAAGCTCAATAACAGCTCTATGAACACATGAATCTGACTGAGAAAACAGTCTAAATTCAACACTGGAACATGCTATTTATATTCGAATAAATTCGAATTAAACTGAACTGGATCAAAAATAAAACTGTACTGAATCAAACGTTCAGATTCGAATTTAATTAAAAAATAAATTCCGAATCCGAACAGTTTTTCCTCAAATCCAATAAATAAGAAGAAAAATTCTTTCACATATAATCTTTTGTTCTTAAGAAAATTCCATACGAATTTTCTCCAAAAAGAATAGATACACGCGCATACGTGTCGTAGACACGTGTTACCCGACCCGACCCGACCCGAGCTGGACGGCGGCGACGGCGCGCGCGAGGACTTCCCTTGTTCTTTCCCAGTCAACAAGGGAGGGAGGATGCATGGACATAAATACCCTTCACTAGCTATTTTCACAACCAATGTGGGATATAGCTCTAGTAATACTTGAAGCATTACCAACAGTATACACATACAAAGTCAATTCATATCTCACAAGATCAAATATAGGCAATGGCATCTAAAGCCTCATTAAAAAATCAAGAAGTTAAACTACCAATTTAGCTTCTACCTCGGAATGGCCTACCAAGCTCATTCCAACACTTCCACTACACACACTTGAACCAACTTTAAAACAATTTAAAGTTTTACTCACCACTCTTCCTTAGCAAACCAAGCAAGCAAGTCAAGCCTCTTCAATTCCCGGATTCGGCCCCGATCCTTCTCCGATATTTCCTCTTGCTTCTAACCAATCAAAACACAAATATTACTCACCAATCCAATGGTAAACTCAGTACGCAATTCCAACTCACAAACACAAGCCAAACTTCACCATTTCAAAACCAAACTAACCACAAAATTCCCATTTTCGTGCTCCCCAAATACCCAATGAAAACCACACTTTCCAACACCCTAATGACATCTAAAAGCTTCCAAAACACTTACCTAATAACCTTATACCATCAGCCCTTCAACCCAACACTAAAACACACCAAAAACTCAAGTTTAGACACTTTGAAAATTGCCCCAATGACCCACTTTGGGATTTTCTCAAATCCATCCATTTTAAGATATTAAGTGTATTTAGGTGAGATTAATCCAAAACCCAACTCAACAAATCAAAAACAAATGAAAAACCCATTAAAAATCCAAACTTTCTTTAAACTTGAAAATGCAAATATGGATAGTTTTGAAATCTAAGACCATGTAAATGATGGGGATGATGAGGAGAGTTGAGAAATGGGATTACCTTTGAAAAAGCCCTTGATTTGGTGGAGAGATTGAATGGAATAGTGTTTTAGAGGTTTAGAGAGGGTATGGGGCTTTCTAACGTTGGAAAGCAAAAAGGGGAGGAAGACAACTATTTTTTTTTTGTTCTTTTTGATTCAAAAAGATGGTCTTCCACTTTTAACTTTAATTACAAAAATGCCACTCTTTTAATTTTTAATCTCTTTAAAATTAAAACCAAGGCCAAGTTAAATAAAATCGATTTTGATGACTTGAACCAACACACACGCCTAACTCCTAACCCCAAAACACGAGTGTTACAGGTTGGTTTTTTATTTTTGTATTATTATCGTATTTAAAATATTATACATTTGTTGTTATAAATAAAATAACCAAGAACAAGAATAGAGAATAAAGAGATGAAAGAAAGAAGGAGATTTGTATTATTCTCAAAAACTAGAATTGTGTACAATGTCTTCATCTATTTATAGGCACAAGAAGTACATAATACATTAAACTCTAATTAATAGAGATAATATTCATAATAATAAATAAATCAAATCTTCTTGATAAAGTTCGTATCATGATAGACATCCATATAGATAAATATTCATAGCACCCCCCATTGGATGTCTATGAAGATAATGTGCCTCGTTAAAACCTTACTAAGTTAAAACCAAGTGGGAAAAAATCTTTAGTGAAGGAAAAGGAGTACACACATTTTTTATACGCATAATATGTTGCCTCATTAAAAACCTTGGTTAAGGGGAAAAGAGTGCAATGCGTATTTTCTCACCCTCATGAAAATGTCACATAAGATCTCTAGCTCGACGCAATCTGTTGTTGTAAATTAACTTCCCAAACGGAGCATTAGGGATATATGTTTTATTCTATCACCCTTTATGTATCCTTCTTTAAGTTGAGAAATACATGTTGTATTATCTTCATATAAGATTGTCGGAGCTACTTTTCCAGAGTGTAAACCACAATTCTCTCGAATGTGATAGATTACAGACCTTAGCCACACACATTCACGGCTAGCCTCATGGATATACAAAATCTCAACATGATTAGAGGAAGTGGCAGTAATTGTATGTTTCATTGAGCGCCAAGAAATTGCGGTACCACCGTATGTAAATACATAATCAGTTTGTGATCGAGCATTATGGGGATCGGATAAGTACCCTGCATCTGCAAAACCAACCAGATCTGTTTTGGATAGATTAGGGAAAAATAATCCCATGTCTTTCGTACATTGAAGGTAACGAAATATGTGTTTAACCTCATTCCAATGTCTCTGAGTTGGACATGAGCTAAATCTTGCCAACAAATTGACAACAAATGATATGTCAGGTCGTGTGTGACTAGAAAGATACATCAATGCACCGATAACACTTAAGTATGGCACTTTTGGACCAAGAATATCTTCATCCTTTTCCCGTGGGAGAAATGGATCTTTGTTAACATCAAGTGACCTAACAACCAAAGGGTGCTTAACAGATGTGTTGTAATGCCCCAAGTTTAGGGCCACAAGTTATCGGATTAGTTGAACCGAGTCGGGTTAAATTAAATTGGAGAATAACTATTTTTAATACACCAAAAAGAATTTTAAAAGAATAAAGGGCAAAAGGGGGAATTTTTTCATAAAAAGGGATTTTTAACAAAAACCATATTCTTCTCTATTTTGAAATTCACGTTCTAAAACCCTCCCCAAACCCTAGTCATTATTCCATTGATTTCAAGCTTCCAAACCAAGTGATTTCTTCAAGGTAGATGGTTTCTCAACTTAGTCTCATCTTCCTTAAGTCTTATATGTTGATATTTTTGTAAAAACTCATGGATTTATCTTGTTTTGATTTCAAAAGTTTGGGTTGAAATGAAAGGGAAATCTTTGGGTTTTCGTTAGGGTTGATCAGGGCTGAGTTGATGGTGTTTTTAACTTTGTTTTAACACTAAAATAACATAAAAATGGTGGGCTTTTAATGGAAACCCGAAATGGGTGTTGTGGGTGATTTTAGGAGCTGGAAATCTTGAGTTTTTGGTTAGGTTTTGAGTCTAAATGGCAGCTGGAGGTTTGGTAGCTTTGGATTAATGTTTAGGGATGTAAAAATGTAGATTTTTTATGGTAAATTCGTTGGTTGTGGCTGCTAGTAGTTTGGGTTTGAATGGGTTATATTTCGGGTGTAGTTTAAGCTTGAATTGATGTGTATTGATGCAAGGTTGTTCAAAACAGAGGATTTGGATTCGGGCTTTGTGGACAGAAATCCGAGTAGTTCGAAGGCTTGATTCGGCATCTTGGGCATCGGTTGTGTGTTGGCTGGTGAATGGATCAATTTTAAAAGCCTTAACATGGTTAAGGGAATGTTTTGGGAGTTTGGATTGAGCTTGAAAGACCAATCCAAGCTCGAGAGTAAGTTTTAAAGGTTTATGCAATTAAATTGTGTTTTACGATTCTTGAATGCAAGTTGAACATGCTATGTTATTATGTGTTGAATTGCATTGTTATGCATGTTGAGATGTGGGACTTGTGTTTATACTTGCATTGTGAGTACATGCTTTGCATGGAAGTTTGGACTTGGTAAGTGGTTCAAGCATTGGTAATGCTTGTAGGTGTAGTTGAGTATATTGACATGTGTTGGGTTGTTACCGGATATAATTGATCGATCAATAGTATTAGAATGCACTCGAGGTAAAATTTGCGCGTGGCCTTAGTGATGTTAGATTCCACTAAGAAAGAGTACGGTGATGTGAGATTCCACCGAAAGTGTCTAGTGGGTTTGAGAAACTATCCGCATATCTGAGTAAAAACGTTGAATGTCAATATACCCATGAATGCTCTAATTCTCATGTTAAGCATGATGTTGATTTCCCTCTATTATGCTTATATTTATGCATTGTGGTTTACTTTGATTGTGTTATGAGAATGAACATATGGTGAGCCTATGGCTTGTGGTTGCATTCGGTAAATGCACGTGAAGGTAAAAGCATGACATTGTGTGTTCAAACATGTGGAAATGATTTGGAAAAGGTTTTGGTTTTCATGCAAACTACCATTTTAAAACTGCATTGTTGTAGTTACTCTTTGAGCACCGCTCACTAAGCTTAAACGCTTACGCTCTCTTTTCCAACAATGTAGGCCCTTAGACCTTCGGAGCAGCTCGGGGAACAACAGAGACTCCAAGGGAGTTTGGTTTGCTCAAGTATGGTTTAGACTGCGATAATTAGTATTTAAGCAATGGGACGGGACCTTTATGTTGGAAGTGTTGTTGGCATGTTTTTCTTGCTTAGTGATGAGTATTTATTTTGGTTGTGTTTTTGGTCCTTATCTCGATCAAATATAAGTTTAAGGGACTTAATTGGGTTGTTTTATGATGTTTTCATGCAGGAGACGTGATGCTGGAAATAAGCTGGAATTCTACAGAAAATGCTGGAGTCATGGGCAGATTCATGGGCATGAACCAGGGCATGAATGCTGACTGGGCGCCACATCAGCGTCTTTTAGAAGATAACATCAACAGCAGTGATAGCTTATCAGGCAGCTTATCAGATAGCTTATCACCGAATTTTTTAAATTTTAAATTTTAAACTTTGGATAATTATTTTGTTTAATTTTAATTATCATTTTAGATTTTACCTAGGTTATTTTGAAACACTATAAATACCCTTCTTTGGGATAAGTATTGTCATCATTCAATTAGCAATTAAACATTATTTCTTCTTCTCTTGGAAATTCTTCTCTTTTTAGTTTTTCTTAAAGTTCTTTTCTTTTAATTATTTCCTAAATGTCGAGCATGATTAATTTGATAACTATGCTCGGCTAGATCTTTTTAAGCCGAAGGCTTTAGCAATGACGCGTTCTCAAGGCGATGTTTGAAATTATGCTTCAAATATTTCGAAAACTTCTCTCGATTTCTTCATTCTTTATTTTCCAAATCAAAATTATTTTTAAACCCAAACATTGACTTTGGAGAAAAACAATTATTTTGATCTATCAAGTGGGAGGGAGGATCGGTTATTGAAACAAATCCGACTTCCAGGGAACACACTTAGTAAATAGATTACTAAGGGAAATTGAGATCGAATCGTTTTTATAGAAATGACTTTTCGAGTTGGTTACGAGCTTAAGTAATTTGTTTTCTCAAACATTGAGTTGGTTTAGACAAATTATCAAAACTGAAACCAAAAATTGATTTTGGAAATTCAGTTTACAAACAAAAACTCAAGGATTGACCTTGAAGTAATTTTTCTAACAAGTTTTTCGAAATAAAAATCTTTACCAAGGAACCAAGTAGAACAAGTCAACACGAAAGCCCGAGGCTGATAATCTCATATTTACTTTAAACTCTTTTAAAAGCTTTCTTTTACTTTCTTAAACAATTACATTTTATTACAACAAACCCCCACCTAAATCACATCAATATAGCTCCATCAACAACTCTTGGTTCAGAAACTACAAAAGCGCGACAAGGAAAGTTCTAAGTCCCTGTGGGTTCGACTCCTACTTCCCTATCTATATTTAGTTTAATTTCTTTATTTATTGGAAGAAGGAAATTATTCTTGACACGTTACGACGCGTGTCAAAATTGGCGCCGTTGCTGGGGACTTCGACAACTTTTACTGTTTTTTTTATTGTTTATGACCAGGAGAAATCCGGGAGAACAGGTTAAATACATCCCAAAATCGAAGCCAAATGGGAAACAACGAACAGACGATCCAGCAGCTGCTCAGGGCACCAGAGGACAAGTTTGTTTAGTTGTTTTGGGCTTGTAATTCCTTATGACATGTTGAATTATGCTTTTGTTTAACTTTTAGCTATGTGGGTGAATGCTATGTATGCATGTTTCCCTTTTGAATCTTATCTTGTTGGATGTTGCTTCGTTGAGTGTTTAAAATGCCTTATATGCTTATCCATGGTTGTTTTGAGGTATATGCTTGATTGTATGTTGCTTGAATGGTCGTTAAATGCATCTAGTGCTGGGTCCTTATGCTTTTATTAGCTAAAACAAGTTTTGTAGTGCAGGGCGTATCGATACGCTCAAGGGCTGTATCGATACGGTCCTTTGCTTTGGACCTTGTTTTAGGCAAGGCGTACCAGTACGCAGGGGTGTATCGATACGCCAAATGCTCTTTGGAAATCTGAGAAATTGACGAAATTTTGGCGTATCGGTACGGGTCCTAGGGGTATCGGTACGGTCTTCGTAATTTGACATTGGGAAAGTTGACCGTTGAGAGCGTATCGATACGACCTTATAGCGTATCGATATGGTCTCCTTAGGTTGACTTTGGGGAGTTGACCAAGTTCAGGCGTATCGATACGGTTTTCTAGCGTACCGATACGACCTTTTATAAAAGTTAAAAAGGGGGTCTTAATTGTCTATTTCGCGTGTTTTGTATCCGTATGTGTTTTCCGCTGCGTGTCCTCTCACATAGGATATAATTAAAGCATCTATACAAGATGACTTAAGAAGAAAGTTTCTAGGGTTGCTAATCGAAGTGGAGCCTTAACGTGTTTCACTTCGGTTTTCCCCGTGTAACCCATTCGATGCGGTTTGGCGGCTAGGCCGGGTCGAGGGGGTTACATGTGCGTTATGCATGTAAAACTTCTTTAGCATCTTTTCTATGTATGTTGATTGATGCACAAGGATTCCATCCTTTAGGTGCTCAATATGCAATCCAAGACAAAATCTTGTTTTTCCGAGATCTTTCATTTCAAATTCTTTCTTTAAATACTCAATTGTCAAAGAGATCTCTTCATGAGTCCCAATGACATTCAAATCATCAACATACACAACAATAATGACAAATCCAGAGTTAAACCTCTTAATAAAAATGCACGGGGAAATTGGATCATTCATATAGCCTTCCGCTAATAAGTATTCACTAAGACAATTATACCACATACGCCCAGATTATTTTAATCCATAAAGGGATCTATTCAATTTGATTGAATAATGTTCCCGAGAACCTGAATTAACTGGTTCAGGCAGTTTAAAACCTTTTGAAAGTTTTATATAAATATTATTATCAAGAGGCCCATACAAATAGGCTGTAACAACATCCATTAAGCGGAAATTAAGTCTTTCTCTTATTGCCAGTGTTGGAGTATGCCCAAAGACCAATCATATGATGATTGAATAGACATACTATTTTACTAGATTTATCAAGTAATGGCATTGTCGTTATTATCATTTGGTATGTTTCTGTGCATCAAACTAACCATTGGATAATAATGTCCATACAATAATATGATTATTGTTAAATAGAATCCTTAGTCGAATATTATTACGAGTATGGACAGTGATAATATATTAAGACTAATATGTGGTTGATTGATAACAAGTGTTGTCATTGACATAGAGATGTCAAAATCAACACATAAGTATTTGTTAGAGAACAACATACTGGATTGACCCGCTATGAGCATGTTTCTTGGGTAATTATGTGACAGTCACAACACTGCTCATGATAAACATATGCATGATCCTCAGACTTGAGATCAACATGATTTCAACGTAAAGATTTACATATTTTGACATAGTCAAACGTGTGTCGTAACTGACTACATTATAAAGACTGATGATTGGATACGTGATGACCTATGTAGTGAAATATGGTTGATCGAGAAAGGATTTGTCTCTCCTACATAATGGGAGAAATATCTTCGGCCACTTGATTGAGTGAGATTAGAAAATGCATGACCATGCTCGAATATTATGATATGAGATATCATAGAGATTCGTTTATCATAATCTACTCAAGACATCAAGAAACACTAGATGGACAACGCAAGTGTGACTAACCCATGACTTGTGTTCATCAAAGATATAAAGGACAAAAGGATGAAATACATAAAGGAAGTTTATTCAGGAATTAGGAAAGTCAAACCATGACTTCATGCAACTTAGGTAGCAATGATGTATTGCTAGATGCCACTCATTGTTTGTAAAATTAGAACAATTCTAATTTTGCTGCTAACATTGTATGAACCTACAATGGTCACACCCTTCGAATGAAACGAACAAAAATTGGAAATCATACTCCCTATTTTAGGGAGGTTGCCGAAAATCCCCTATGGGATAGGGGAAATCGGCAACTCCCTTAAATGGGACTAATGTTGGATAAATATTGTATTTATCAAATATTATTTAGAGTATGGAAAATATTTAGAGACTTAAATATTATAGAATAAGATTCTAGAAATTTAAATATATATTTGGAATTTATATAATGTATATTTAATTCCAAGTTTATGTAGAATTAGATTCTACATAATTAAAAATATATATTTAAATCCAAGTAAAGATAGAATGAGATTCTATATAATAAAAATATATATTTGGATTAAATATAATGTATATTTGAATCCATGTTTTATGTAGAATAAGATTCTACATAATTAAATATATATATTTCATTTAATATTATTAAATATAATATATATTTAATATAAACCAATTTTAAGTAGAATTAGATTCTATGAATTTTGGTTGAACTTGGATTTAAGGTATTCAACTAGAATTAAGTCTCTGAATACTATTTAATGGGACAAGGGCTAGCAACCAAATCATCCATCTTCCTCTTGCAAATTCCGACATATCCCTAGGAATTCCCCTCTGGAATTTTCGACAAGTCCCAGATTTCTTCTATGAAGCTGTTCGATATTTTTCTGGTGTTCCTCTTGCCCCCTGGCAAATTCCTGGCGATTTCCTAGTTAGAATCCAAGTCCCGGTAGAACTCCTGGTCGATTTCAGACTCCCTCAGGTATCCTTGGAGGGATTTCGACTTCTCCCTGGAAGTTGTTCAAACCTGTCGAAATTTATCCCTAAGTGTTAGGGAGGCAGAAACTTTGTTTGTTTTGTTCGGGTGGACTCCGTAGAGGTCGTTGCGAACCTATGACGATTCCGGTTTTACTTGACGTGGTTATTCCGACATACCGTCGATTTTCCAGTTTCCAGAGTCTTAAAAGGTAACTCTTCATCTTTTCACCCCAGATTCGTTCCTGTACATGGATCCTGGCTGGATTACGTTGGATTAATTTTTCCGCTGCGCCATGGGGCGTACCGACGAGACCCAACATCCAGACTAATCAAAAATCTAAAAGTGGTTGCATCCACTATAGGCGAGTATGTTTCTTCATAATCATAATAGATCTTTGTGAGAATCCTTGTGCAACCAAACGAGCTTTATATCTCGCAATTTCCCCTTTTTCATTTCCCTTTCTCACAAAAACCCATTTATACCCCATAGGTTTTACACCTTCCGGTGTACGAACTACAGGCCCGAATACTTCTCTTTTTAAAAGAGATTTTAGTTCCGCTTCAATTGTCTCTTTCCATTTTGGCCAATCGTCTCTTTTGCTTACATTATTCAATTCACAATGGTTCTGTTGGGAAACACCGATACACCTCATAGCACTGCAAAAAATTATCCAGCGAATTCCGCCAGTGATCCATGTACAAGGGACGAATTCGGGGTGAGTAGGGATGAAATGTTACCTTAATAAATCTAGTATCTTGATATCCTTAGGGAGTTAGGATAAACCAAATCGAATCTAAGTCGTCACAATAACGCTCTGACCTCTACGCATTCCACCCGAACAAAACGAACAATATTTTCTCTTCTCTAACTGTTAGAGAAGTTTTCTAAAAAGCATACTTTGGCTGCTAGACCTTATGCCTTTATATAGCATTCAAAAATCTAATTCTAATTAAATTTGGATTCATTAAATATATAATATATTTAACCGAATATAATTAAATATGTAGAATCTAATTCTACTTTAATTCGAATTCATTAAATATACAATATATTTAACAGAATACAATTAAATATGTAGAATCTGATTCAACTTTAATTAGATTTCTTTAGGGATATATATATATTTTAATAGTGTTTGATAATTACAATAATTATCTAATTATTAATATATATATAAACGAGATTATCTATAATTACAATAATTATAATAATTTCATCTTTAATAATTATTATGTGTACAACAAGTTTGTACACATGCTATCTAGTCGATATTTGTTTGTTTCAATCATAGGGTGTGACCCTTGTAGGTTCATGTAACGTTAGTAGTAATATCTAGAACAATTTTAATATTACAAACAATGAGTGACATCTAGAAATACATCATTGCTACCTAAGTTACATGAAGTCGTAGTTCGACTTTACTTTTTTCCGTAATTAACTTCTTTTATGTATTACATCATTTTGTCCTTATATTTTGACCGAACACAAGTCATGGATTAGTCACACTTGTATAGTCCATCTAATATTTCATGATATCTTGAGTAGACTATGATAAACGATTAACTATGATATCTCATATCAATTTATTCGAGCATGGCCATGCATTTTCTAGTCTCACTCAATTAAGTGGCCTACGATATTACTCCTATTATATAGGAGGGACAAATCCTATATTGATCAACCATATTTCGCTATATAGAGTGTGATATATCCAATATCAGTCTTTATAGTGCAGTCTGTTACAACACACGTTTGACTGCATCAAAATATGTCACTCTCCATATTGAAATAATGATGATCTTAAGTTTGAGGATCATACACTTAGTTATCACCATGAGCAATGTTGTGACTGTCACATAAAATCCAAGAAACATGCTCATAGCGGTTTAGTCCAGTATGTTGTTCTCTAACACATACTTATGTATTGATTTTGACATCTCTATGTCAATAATAACACTTTGTTATCAATCAACTACATATTAGTCTTATTATATTATTATTGTTTACGCCCACAATAATTATCGACTAAGGACATTCAATAATACCTATATTATTCTAAGGACTTTATTATAATTCAATTTATTTATAGATTCACAAAATAAGACTGAAATAATAATAATGACTTTATTAATAAACAAGATAAAATAAGTATGTCTTTTACAATCATCTCATGATTGGTCTTTGGGCATACTTCAACAGGTTCATGATCCACATTATCATCCAAAATCTCTAGAGCTATATTGCATGCAAAAGTATTATCGACGTCGATTTTGTTTCGGTTCTACTTGTTACCGGACATGATATAATTTATTGAGATCTCATAATTATCAGATACCTTATTCATGTCTAATGTCTCTTCTGTAGACCTTTTAATATCTTCTCGAGATCTTTTATAATCCATTGATTCCTCGATCGGATCATCACAAGATATAGCTCTTTTTCTTTTTCGAGGATTTTTATTTTTGGAACCTACTGGTCTACCACGTTTCAGGCGTGTGTTTGACTCATTAGCAACTAGAGTTTGTCCTTCTGGGACATCAATTTTAATCGTTGCATTCACAGCTGGTATATGTGACTTAGTCACTTTTTTAGGGTCAGCAAAAGCATCTGGCAATTGATTTGCTAAGTTTTGAAAATGAATTATCCTTTGAACTTCTAGTTCTCATTGTTGGGTACGTGGATCAAAATGAGATAGCGATAATTCATTCCAACTTATTTCTTTTTCCAGCTGTTTATTTTCTCCACCTAATGTTGGGAAGACTAACTCATTAAAATGACAGTCGGCAAATCGAGCTGTAAATAAATTCCCCGTCAAAGACTCAAGATATTTAATTATCGAGGGGGATTCAAATCCGACATATATTCCCAACCTCTTTTGAGGACCCATCTTTGTGCGTTGTGGTGGAGCAATCGGAATATATATCGTACATCCAAAAAGTCTAAGATGGAAAATATTTGGTTCCTGACCAAAAACCATTTGTGATGGGGAGAAATTATTATAACTTACGGGCCTGATGCGAATCAGTGATGCTGCATGTAAAATGACATGCCCCCATGCAGAAATTGGTAGTTTTGACTTCATCAGTAACGATCTTGCAATTAATTGAACTCGTTTGATAAATGACTTTGCAAGACCATTTTGTGTATGAACATGAGCTACAAGATGTTCAACACATATTTCAATCGACATGCAAAAATCATCAAAAGTCTGAAAAGTAAATTCACCAGCATTATCAAGACGAATTGTCTTTATAGGGGAATCTAGAAAATGTGCTCGTAATTTTATCAATCGAGCAAGTAACCTCGCAAATGCCAAGTTGCGGGTTGATAACAAGGATACATATGACCATCTAGTCGATGCATCGATTAAAACAAGAAAATATCTAAATGGTTCACAAGAAGGGTGTATGGGCCCACATATATCACCTTGTATCTGTTCTAGAAAATTGATAGATTCATAATTTATCTTAGCCGACGATGGTCGAATAATTAGTTTGCCTTGAGAGCAAGCATCACATGAAAATGCATTACTTTGAAGAATCTGTTGGTTCTTCAATGAGTGACCACATGAATTGTCGATATTTTTTCGCATCATAATCAAACTGGGATGGTCTAACCGGTCATGCCAAATAATAAAATTATTAGTAAACTTATAGTTTACAATAGCATGTGCTTCAATTGCACTAATTCTTTTGTAGTACAATCCAGATGACAGTGCATGTAATTTTTCTAAAATTTTATTATTTCCTTGAGTTGTACTTGTAATATAGAGATATTTAGCATCTTCTTGACTAATACTCTCAATATGATATCCATTATTGTGAATATCTTTCAAACTCAATAAGTTTATTTGCGACTTTGGAGAGTATAGCGCATTGTGAATATAGAATAGAGTTCCATTTGGCAATAACAAATTTGCTCTTCTGGTGCCTTCTATGATATTAGCACTTCCGGATGTAGTACTCACATTATTCCCTTGCATTGTTAAATGGGAAAAAAATTCTTGTGCTTAAGTATAGTATGAGTGCTTGCACTGTCCGCTAAGCATAAGTCATCACCATTTTTGGCAAATTGTATTTGTGACGAAATCATATTCTTCAAAAGAAAAATAAAATAAATGTTACAAAATATTAAAAATATAAATTAAATAAATAACATCCATGAATTTTATTCTTATAAAAAATATTTCCAAATAAAATATTATATCTTCCTAACAAGCTTTTCCTAAAATAATAATAAACATAAACATAAACATGAAGAAGAAGAAGAAGAAGAAATCAAGTATTCCTCTCAGGGGAAATGAGCAAATCATTAACATCTATATCTGCAAAGCCATAATTGCCTTTGCTAGTGTCAGTAATGTCATAATCATTTTTGCCAAGGCCATAATCATCTTTGTCATTGATATAAACAAAATTTGTTTCAGCTTTCTTTCCTTTACCATTGATTGACTGTTGGTAAAGGTCCACAAGATGCTTTGGCACGCGGCAAGCATGGGCCCAATGATTTAAGTTGCCACATCGATGACACATAGATTCCTCTTTCTTGGATTGATCTTTTGTACCATTGTCATCCTTATTGTTCCACTTGCGGTGGGTATAGTTATTTTTAAAACGGCCACCTCGCCTATGTCCTCGACCGTGACTATGACCACGACCGTGCCCATAGTTATGACCACGATTGTTGGTGTAGCCTTTATTTCTTCCGCTATAGAATGTCACATTCGCTTCAGGGAATGGAGCGGAGCCAGTTGGGCGATATTCATGATTTTTCATCAGTTGCTCATTGTTTTGCTCAGCCATAAGAAGGCAA
Organism: Hibiscus tridactylites; assembly: GCA_958450335.1. Lineage (NCBI taxonomy): Eukaryota > Viridiplantae > Streptophyta > Magnoliopsida > Malvales > Malvaceae > Hibiscus > Hibiscus tridactylites. Next base: position 53,683,562 of record OY288282.1, read on the forward strand.
GAAATTAACTCAGAAATATTTCTTAAAGCCTTTTTCACGATATTGTGTCTGAAGGATAACATTGTTTGCATGAAAAGTGGAGTATGTTTTTTTCTAACATATCCTTATTAGTAATATTTTGACCACATAACTTCAAATGTGAAGTAATTCGAAATATAGCAGAGCTATACTCGCTTACTGATTTAAAATCTTGCAATCTCAGATGCAACCTATCATATCGAGCTTTAGGCAGAATAACTTTAACACCCCAAAATCCGGTCTAGTCGGAATTGGGTTCTGATGATCAAAAATTTTGCATCGATAAAGTCTAAATATAGTATTGACTAGTTAATCATTGATATGGGACCCTATTGGACAATATCGAAAATATTATAGTGGCTAAATTGTGGAAATTGAGAACTTCGGGGTCAAAACCATAGAGGGTAAAGAGTTGAGGGACTAACCTTACGATTAGCCCCTCCTCAAATTTTAATATCCCAACATGGGATAATCTGGTGAACTTACTTCACCAAAAGGAAAGCTAAATTGTTGGGAGATTATATATTTTATACAAAAACACGAAAACGGAATAGAAAGCTTACCCGAGATATTGAAGCAAGCACCTCCAACTTCATCATCTTCTTTTTTTGAAGCATACACCTCCATTGGAGATAGTTTTAAGCTTTGCTTTTTCTTTGTTTTATTGATATCGAATCGTTCCTATCGATCAGGTAAGCTATATTCCTTAATCGATTATTGGATTCCATGGATACATCAAGCTTAACCTTAAGCTAGGGTTTTGACCGTCCAAGAATATTTCATCGTTGTTGTCTATATTGAAAACAAATATCGATTTTGATATCATTGTATTGATTTTGATATCATATTGTCGATCCTAATAGTCTCTCTATTGATTTCATAGCTCAAGACATCAAAAATGAGCCTCCATCAAACTCACTGAAGGCTAGGAACAAGAGAGTTGTCATCCGAGAGTCGTAAGAGCATCGGACTAGTAAGGTGGGTGTAGTCGGAGTCTCGAGATTAGGCGAAAAGCCTTCCCGAACCTTTTATTGTCATTTTCGATCATTTAGCTAACATTACTATTGAGGAAGTTACGTCGGATTGTTAAACAGACACCTTGGTAAGTGTTGGTAAGTTTGTTATTGAATATCGGACATAGTCATTGGTATCATCATTGTAACCCCCTTAGCCCGGCCTAGACGGTTGACTCGAACTACGAAGATTACACGGGGAAAACCAAAGTCAACCCGAAAGTCAACCTTGATTCACAACCCTTTTTTCTTTTTTATCTTGTCTAGATGCACATTAACCCTAAGTGAGTACCCATAAAACTTATTTGAGAAAGGCACAGCGATCGGATAACAAATAGGGACTCAATTGCACTTAATATCAATTCAGGGACCAAAATGTAAATTCTGTAAATTAGAGGGCCTTTACTGTTTTTTAATGTTACCAAATTGAAATTAGTCATATTACATGCTTCTCCGCCAAATTTCATCCTAAAAGAACATCTCAAGCTCAAGCAATTGCAACTTCAACTTTCGAGACTATAAATGTAAAGCTTGCAAACTTCAGCACCATTCAAATCAGTGCACAACGGTCATTTGTTTCGAAACTACCACCTGCTGTATCGAAACGAGGACCAAAACGGCGTTGACCGTTCCGATACGCGGGTTGGTTCCGAGACTGGTTCTGAAACGAGGCATTCTAGTAGCCAAATCGTTTCGAAATGTCCCTTAGCATTTCGAAACACGAAGGCCATTTCAGGCCCCCATTTCAAAACACTAGAGGGTGTTTCGATACGGTTTGCCCAGATTCAGCAGCAAAGGCTGGTTTTTCATGCATAAACCCATTCAAACACAACCTAATGACTCCCTAATCATGTCAACAAGTCATCTAACATACAAGGTACATGTTTAGAACTCCTAAACACATTCACATCATCAAACATGAAATCTCACAAGTCTAGAGGCATGCTTCCTATTATCAAAACCAAATAGACAAACAAACTTCAAATCAAGCATTTAAAGGCCATTTACAATTCAAACCAACCAAGGCAAACATGCCACAACCTTAGGGAGTTTAACACATCTCCCAAAACAAAACTTAGGTTCCCATTGCCAATTTATCAAAACTAATAGTGTACGAAAACTTCACCATACGTGAGCTTGGACTTCCTTGGATGAACTTAGCTTCCTTGATGTCCTTAGACACCTCACTTATCTGCATTATTGGTAAAAGAGAGCGTAAGCACAAATGCTTAGTGAGGCATGCTCTAAATGAAAACCAGCACAATAATGCATTATTTAGAAAACACTTCCATCAAAGCTTTTAAACCACATGCTCATCTCTTTCTCATGCTTGGAAAACTTCAAAGCAAACTCATTGAAATCACATGTACCTTCATTCTATCTCATGCATTTAAACCAATGCAAAACTCATGGCAAAGCCACTCACATGCTTGTATTGTCAAAGCATTTCTAAACAAGTACATATGCATACCTCTTAGCATAAATCATTTCATCAAAGGTACATGTATAACAAAATCATGTCATCAATTATATTGGCATTTAGCATCTCATCAATACTCGGATATGCGGACACAATTCTACACTAGACTCTTCCGGTGGAATCTCACATCACCGTACTCACTTGTCTAGCAACATAACTTCTGGTGGAATCTCTCATCACCGTACTCACATGGCAGAATCTCTCATCGGCACAAAGCTTGGATATTTCACCAAGTCCTACCCGATGGAATGCTCATCATCGGAAATATCTCTCTTTTGGCTTAACCAAAGAGCACGTACGAATTTTTAGTTTATAGTGCACTCTCATCCTATTGATCGATCAATTATATCCGGTAAGTTTCTCAACATCTATGTCAATATAATGTGTTAAAATATCACCACACCTACTGTTTTTCATGCAAAATAACTCAAGGGTTTTTCATCATATTTCAAACCATAAATCATACTTTGCTTCAAACCAAAAGCTCAAATATATTCAATGCAACATGCCATCTCATGACATCTCTACAAGCATAAACTCATGCTTCAAAACATGCATAAAAACAGTAGGAATTTAACAATCTCAAACCATAAGCATGTAAAAGCATTTTAGGGGCAAACACCACTATAGAGAGATCAAATCAAGCCATACTTACTTCTGGATTTAGGAAGGTGTTTCAGACCTCTCCTAAATCCCCAAACCTTGTATTTTTGTCCTCATGGACTTCAAACCAAATCGCACTCACCAAATTTGTTTCGCTTGCTCGCCGAAACGCCAATCAAGCCTCCGGATCAACTCCAAAAGTGTCCGAAGATGTCTCCCCTGTTTTAGACACATCAAAGCAGAGGATTAATGCATCATCGTGCATTGAAATCTTCAGCCAACACTCCTAAACTCGTTGTTCTACCTAAAACTGACATTTCGGCTACCAAACACAACCGAAATCACCTCCAAACTCTTCCAAAACTTAACCCATCCTAGATCCATTACTTCTAATCATTTCTAAACATCAATTAACATCAAAAACAACTCTAAACTCGTCCTTATACCTCCAGCTATAACAGAACACCAAAAACACCTCAAAAACCACCATTCTCAAAGCAAAAACTTAGGAAACACAACCTATTCGGGATTAGATTTGTAAAACCTCATTTCTAACATCATTTAACATCCAAAATACATTAGAAAACTATCTCAAAACAGAGCCCAATCAATTACAACGAAAATCTTCAAGATCTCTTCCAAAATCTTGAGTTTTAAGCCAAATTCTTGTTTCTAACATTAAAACCATTTATAAAACTTTAATAAAGGATTGACAACTTGGGAATTTCAGTAAAGAACTGAGTATTTAGAGGAGAAGAACATTCTTACCTCTAAATGATGATTTCTCCTTGATTTATGCAAAATTTCATGAAAATGCAATGTAGAAATCAAAAGGATTTGTTGCAAGATTGATTAGAAACCAATAGATGATGGGAATCTCATCAAATGAAGTGAAGATCAATGTGAATTTTGCTGGAGAAAATGTGTTTGGATGATGGGATTTTGAGAGAGAAAAATGAGAGAAAATTAAGAAAAGGTAGTTATGAAAGTCAAAATTTAGTTTTCACCTTTCTTTTATTTAATTAAAACATTAATTAAATCGCCCAAATTAAGGAAAAATCTGGAGAAAAACATTTTGGGTAAATTAGCTCCTTAAAGATTCAAAGTTCCAATCCTTTACAAAACAGTCACTACTAAACTTTGCAAAAATCGCATTTTGGTCACTACACCGAAATGTAGTATTTCCAAACCTTATTTTGTAAAATTGATTTCACCATTCTCTTATATATATTAAATGAGGATTTTTAGATATTTTTATATATTTTTAAAGCATCCCGAACTAGGTGTTCCCTAAAACCTCCTTTTATATTCGAACCGTTTATCAGACCGGTCCGGTTCAGACCCTAAACTTCTAAGCCCAAAATTGGGGTGTTACAATCATTGTGCATTGTCATTGATATAGTCATTGTTATTGAAATATTGTAAAGAAATCATCGGATATTGATATTGGCATTGAACCGTGAAACATTGATAATGAGACATGTTTGTCATTGATATTATTGAAATCATTGGCTATTAGAATCATCGTTGAATATTGAATATGGATATGAACATTAAAACCTTGGATTTGAATAGACATTGGATACAATTGGCATGCCATAGAATTCATGAGCTCAGTGTACGGGTGGACTACGGTCCTAAGGCTATGGGCTATATTGATTTGGCGAGGCGGAGGGATGTGTATTGATATTTGTCATATTGGTGAGGCGGAGGGACTAGACCATTCATTGATTTGGTGAGGCATAAGAATTCGCGTATCCACTATCTTGGTTCAATCCAAGGATTAATTATGAAATGAATATGTTAAACATTGTATATTGATGCATAGTATTGACATTGATGAGCATGATAGCATGTATATAGATACTTGTTAGATTGTTGTTCCTATTGTTTATGACTACCTCACTAGGCAATGTATGCCTAACATGTCTCATCTCATGCATTTCAGGTTGAAGGATCATGTGTTTGAAGATCGGATAGTCAAGGCAAGACAAGTCACTACAAGCCTTAAAGTAATGTATGTTAACCTTATGAACTCCTAGGAAGGTGGGAAAATAGTTGAACTAGTCGTTTGTACCTATTTTGAGATGTTTGTGAAATGCTTATGTTATAATGTGGTTGATGGCCCTAAATGGCCCTTTTTCTTTGGTTAAAAGTGGTTTAAATTGCATACTTAGCACATATAAAGGTCAAACATAATAAACTTATTCGTATGGTCATGAAATTTGGCATGCTAGTAGTTTATACAATTGAAATGTTGTGTGTAAAGTTTCATTGCATTTAGACATCATTCAGTAGGTCAAATCGAATAAACTCCAGCAAAAATCTGTCATTACAAGTCAGGTCGTATCGATACGGGTGATGGCGTATCGATACAGGTAAGCATAAATGAGCCTAAAGAACAGAGGCGTACCAATACGGTCTATAGCCATTTCGGAACATTTTACCACTAGAATCTATTGTTTCGATGCGGGTTCATAGCGTATCGAAATGGGTCAAAGTCAAAAGAATTCAACCCGTTCCGATACAAGGGCTGCTGTATCGAAACGGTCTGAAGGGAAAAGTCAACATGGGTTGACCATCGTCCACCTGTTTCGAAACAACCCTAAGGTGTTTCGATACGGGGTTAGTTAAGTTAGTTAAAGGTATAATTTAATAGTTTGCAATGTTCACAAACTAGTCACTGAATTTTGAAAGATTAAATTGGATGAGCTAATGGACTCCAAATTGTATGAAAATTTACAAAATTGTTAATATTGTGATGAATCTCAATGTAGTATAATCAATTGCATTGAAGAACCCCTAATTTGTTGAATTTACATTTCGGTCCCTAAAACTTGCATTAGTTTAAGTATTAGCCCTAATTGATTAATTTTTGCTTCGTACGGATCAATTGGATTAGGATACTTTGTGGTAATATGTCATTATATGTTATTGTTGTATATATTAATAAAGAAATGAATTTTTTTTTGCACCATTCATTGTATTAATCATCGATATCGCCTTCCGACCCGGTTCTCGACTAGACCGGGAAGAGGGTGTTACATTTGTGGTATAAGAGCTAGAGTTTAGTCGATTCTAGGACTAAACTAAAGCGTGTTGCATTGTTATTGTGTTACTTTGGCACATATGAGTTGTATATTGCGTATATTGTGACTTGTCGACTAATTCGATCTTTCATATAGATATGTCTGAAACTAATGAAGCTCACGTAGACGAGCTTGCCACCAGCTCCTCGACGCATGGCGAGGAGATTAGAGGAGGAAATCCTCAAAGCCCACCGCAACCGCAGGACCCTCTTGTTCAGGGTACCAAGCCTACAACACCTGCCGCTCAGGCTGAGTGTTACAAGAACATGGCCGACATGTTCAGGCAGTTTATGACTGCTATGAGGGCCGAACAAGTCGTGCAACATATCGCTCATGTTATTCAACACACTCGAGCGCCTATTGATAACCTCTCATAGTATTGAGCTTATAATTTTACTGGACAAGATGACGACAACCCTGAAGTTGTCGAATACTTGTTAGACAACACCTTGCAGATTTTGGATAAGCAACTTTAGTGCTCGAGTGTGCTATCGCGTTGTTGGCTGATTAGGCGTTTCACTGGTGGGAAACTACCATATTGACAGTCTTTGAAGACAGTGTGACTTGGGAGTTCTTCCTTAAAGAATTCCGTAAGAAATATATCAGTGATTTTTACCTTGCTGAAAGGCGAAACATCTTCCTTCACCTCAAACAAGGCAGACGATCGATAGAACAGTACATTCACGATTTCTGCAAGTATTGTAGATACAGTGTTGTGTACATTAAGAAGGATGAAGAAAAATGTCGAATGTTCATTGCAGGGCTCAATGATGAATTACGCCCTATGTTTACTGCACTTAGCATTTCTTATTTCCAAGATCTTGTGAATCAAGTTAAGGCCACTGAAGCTGCACAAAAAGCTCAACGAGCTGGTGGGTTTGGAAAGTCTGGGAATAGGTTCAGGGATGATTTTTAACCTCCAAGATGGAACAAGAAAGGAAGATATCAAGGCCCCAAATAGAATGTTTATCCATAGCCCTCCCGTTCTAGGAACCTTGAGAGGCATCAATCCGTGACATAGTCTTTTGCTAAAGTAGCGTCTGTTGATAGCACCAGAGGTTCAAATCGAGGCAACTAGCATCCACTTTGCAATTATTGTCAGAATAAGCATCCAGCGGGTCAATGTCGTAAGCAGACTGGAGCTTGTTACTATTGTGGTGAGCAGGGTTACTTTATATGTGACTGTCCTTTGAATGCAACTAAATCTACCGCTACACCGACTACTACTGCTGCTCCTACTCAATCCTTTCTAGGTAAAGGATCAAAGCAAGGATCATCATGAACTTATGGACAATCGAGTGGTCTAGGGAAACCCTTTAATAAGCAAGATTCAAAAGCCCCTGCCCAAATGTATCATGTGAGGAGCAGAGAAGAAGAAGATGAATATGACATCATTGCAGGTACCATCGAGCTATATTCACATTCTTTATATACATTGATTGACCCTGGTTCTACTCACTCTTTTATAAGTACCATTGTATTTAAGAAGTATAATATGTCTTCTGAACCAATAGCATCGAGAATTTCTGTAACCAATCCCTTAGGAGATTGTGTCACCGTAAGGGTAGTGTGTAAGAATTGCCCCTTAATGATCTAAGGGATTCCTTTTCCAACCAATTTGTTGGCTTTACCGATCCATGAATTCAATGTCATCCTAGGTTTAGATTGGCTTAGTGAGCATCAAGACTGGGTAGATTGTTGTAAGAGGAAATTGTACCTTCGAGGTATGGGTAACGAAAGTGTTGTACTGATGAACGCAAAGAATCCATCATTGTACGCTTTGGCGTTGGAGACTAAAGGCGAATCAAAATTGCGAGACATTGACATTGTGTGTGAATTTCCTGATGTCTTCCGTGATGAACTTTCGGGATTGCCCCCAACCCGTGAAGTGGAGTTTGGCATCGAGGTGCAACCTAGGACTGCTCCAGTTTCCATTGCACCATATCGTATGACAGTTGTGGAATTAAAAGAACTAAAGGCTCAGATTCAATACTTATTGAACAAAGGTTTCATTCAACCGATCTCTTCGCCCTGGGGAGCTCCGGTTCTCTTTGTTAAGAAGAAAGATGGTTCTATGCGATTGTGTATTGACTATCGACAATTGAATAAAGTAACCATCAAGAACAAGTATCCATTGCCTAGAATAGACGAGATGTTCGATCAATTAAATGATACTTCTATGTTTTCCAAGATCGATTTAAGGTCGGGCTATTATCATATGAGAGTTAAGGAGTGTGATGTACCGAAGACTGCTTTTTGTACAAGATATGAACACTACGAATTCTTGGTGATGCCTTTTAGGTTAACCAATGCACCAGCAACCTTTATGGATTTGATGAATCGAGTTTTTAGACCCTATCTTGATAAATTCGTAGTGGTGTTTATAGATGACATATTAATCTATTCCAAGAATGAAGCGGAACATCGAGATCATCTTCGTATTGTGCTTCAGACCTTAATAGAGAAACAGTTGTACGCGAAGTTCTCCAAGTGTGAGTTTTGGCTCACCGAAGTTGCCTTTCTGGGGGTATATTGTATCAGCTTTGGGTATTCAAGTGGACCCGAAGAAAATTCAAGCTATTGTAGATTGGCACCCACCAAAGAACATCGGTGAAGTCAAAAGCTTCTTTGGGCTTGCTAGCTATTATCTAGATTTGTGAAAGGGTTTTCTATGATAGTCGCTCCTTTAACCAAGCTATTGAGGAAAGAATATCTTTTTGTTTGGACCGAGGTTCAACAACGAAGTTTCAATCAGTTGAAGCAAGTATTGACCCATGCACCAATCCTAAACCAACCTGAGTCCAGAAAGGACTACATAGTTTATAGTGATGCATCGCATCTTAGGTTAGGATGTGTATTGATGTAAGAAGGCAAAGTCATCGCTTATGCTTCGATACAACTTAAGCCACAAGAAATGAATTATCCCACCCACGACCTTGAATTAGTTGCAATTGTCTTTGCATTGAAAATCTGGAAACATTACCTCTACGAAGAAAAATGTTATCTCATCACCGACCATAAAAGCCTTAAGTACCTATTTACTCAAAAAGAGTTGAACCTTCAGCAACGGAGATGGATGGAACTTCTTAAAGATTACGACCTTGTCATTGATTGCCATCTAGGCAAGGCCAACTTTGTAGCTGATGCTCTCAGCCGCAAACCTTTTCCTGGTAAGCATTGACAGTAAATTTGGAGTTATGTGTATTGTATGGTACATTAACTTATTGTAATATTGCTATATTGTAGCCCCTCGAGCAATTAACGCTCACTTCCGACTTCGGAAGCATCATTGTCTTGTAGCTGAACTTCAAGTTAAGTCTACCATAATTTCGCGAATCAAGGGTTTGCAATAGCAAGATCGTAAGCTTCAATCCATTGTCTCTAAGCTATCAGACAACCCCGACTTCAGAATTAATTCTGAAAGACTCTTATGTTTTCACGACTGAGTCTGTGTGCCTAATGATGAATCTCTTCGCACCGATATTTTCTATGAAGCTCATTCGAGTTCTTTTTTTGTTCATCTCGGGTCTGTGAAGATGTATAAGGACCTACGTGAACTCTATTAGTGGTCAGGCTTGAAGCAAGTCATAGTTGATTTCATTTCCAAATGTCTTACGTGCCAACGTGTTAAGGCATGACATTGCGCTCCTACCGAATTATTGCAACCTATCGATCCACCAAAATGGAAATATGAAAAGATCACTATGGACTTTGTTAGTGGTCTACCGTTAACTCCTGCGAAGCATGATGCTATATGGGTTATTGTAGATCATTTTACGAAGTCAACTCATTTTATACCGGTTAGGGTGGACTACGGTCTCCCTAAATTAGCTTACTTGTATATCAAGGAAGTAATCCAACTCCAAGAAGTGCCTAAGTCTATTATCTCTGATCGAGACCTCCGATTTGCATCTCGGTTTTGAAGAACCTTACAAGGAGTTGTGGGCACCAGGGTTAATCTTAGCACATCCTTTCACTCTCAATCTGACGTCCAGTCAGAAAGGGTAATCCAGGTAAATTATCAAAAAACTTGTCCATTAAAACTTTAGAAATTTGCACTGTTATTGAACCTTCCTATACATATCTTAGAACACATGCTTCGAGCATGCATTATTAACTTTGGTAGAACTTGGGAGAAATCTCTACCCCTTGTTGAATTTGCCTACAATAGTAGTTACCAAGCATCAATCCAAATGGCCCCGTATGAAGCATTGTATGGTAGGCGATGTAGAACTCCATTGTGTTGGTTGGAGCTTGGCGAGGGCAAGATGTTAGGCCCTGACTTGCTTCGAGAGACTAAAGAGTGGGTCATCATTATTCACGATCGTTTAAAGGCCGCTTTTGATCGACAAAAGGCTTATGTTGACATCAAGAGAAGAGACATCGAGTATGAAGTTGGTGAAAAAGCCTTCCTCAAGGTATCACCGTGGAAGAAGGTTTTAAGATTTGGCAAGAAAGGAAAATTGAGCCCCCGATTCATTGGACCCTTTGAAGTCATTGAGAGAGTTGGCCTCGTAGCATAACGACTATTGTTGCCCTCTGAATTGAGTAAAATCTACAATGTTTTTCATGTATGATGCTTCGGAAGTAACGTTCTAATCCTTCGCACATTGTAGAACCTGAGTCTGTAGAAATTCGACCAAATCTATCCTACGAAGAGGAACCAGTTCAGATTCTAGCAAGAGAAGTCAAGAGGCTTCGTAACAAAATTGTACGGTTAGTTAAAGTGCTCTAGAGGAGCCACGCCGATGAGGAAGCCACTTGGGAACCTGAAGAGACCATGAGACAGCACTATCCACATCTCTTTGGTTCAGGTAAAAATTCGAGGACGAATTTTTCTTAAGGAGGGGAGAGTTGTAACACCCCAAAATCTGGTCTAGTCAGAATTGGGTTCCGGTGATCGGAAATTTTGCATCGATAAAGTCTAAATATAGTATTGACTAGTTAATCATTGATATGGGACCCTATTGGATAGTATCAAAAATATTATAGTGGCTAAATTATGGAAATTGAAAACTTCGGGGTCAAAACTATAGAGGGTAGAGAGTTGAGGGACTAACCTTGCGATTAGCCCCTCCTTAAATTTTAATATCCCAACGTAGGATAATCTAGTTAACTTACTTCACCAAAAGGAAAGCTAAATTGTTGGGAGATTATATATTTTATACAAAAACAAGAAAACGGAATAGAAAGCATACCCAAGATATTGAAGCAAGCACCTCCATCTTCATCATCTTCTTCCTTGAAGCATACACCTCCATTGGAGATAGTTTTAAGCTTTGCTTTTTCTTTGTTTTATTAATATCGAATCGTTGTTATCGATCGGGTAAGCTATATTCCTTAATTGATTATTGGATTCTATGGATACATCAAGCTTAACCTTAAGCTAAGGTTTTGATCGTCCAAGGATATTTAATCGTTGTTGTCTATATTAATAATGGATATCTATTTTGATATCGCTGTATTGATTTTGATATCGTATTATCGATCCTAATAGTCTCCCTACTAATTTCCTAGCTCAAGACATCGAAAATGAGCATCCATCAAACTCACCGAAGGCTAGGAACATATGAGTTGTCATTCGAGAGCCGTAGGAGCATCGGACTAGTAAGGTGAGTGTAGTCGGAGTCTCAGGATTAGGCGAAAAGCCTTCTCGAACCTCTTATTGTTGTTTTCGATCATTTAGCTAACATTACTATTGAGGAAGTTACATCAGATTGTTAAACGGACACCTTGGTAAGTGTCGGTAAGTTTGTTATTGAATATTGGACATAGTCATTGGTATCATCATTGTGCATTGTCATTGATATAGTCATTGTTATTGAAATATTGTAAAGAAATCATCGGATATTGATATTGGCATTGAACCATGAAACATTGATAATGAGACATGTTTGTCATTGATATTATTAAAATCATTGGCTATTGGAATCCTCGTTGAATATTGAACATGGATATGAACATTGAAACCTTGGATTTGAATAGACATTGGATACAATTGGCATGCCATAGAATTCATGAGCTCGGTGTATGGGTGGACTACGGTCCTAAGGCTACGGCCTATATTGATTTGGCAAGGCGGAGGGATGTGTATTGATATTGGTCATATTGGCGAGGCGGAGGGACTAGATTCATTGATTTGGTGAGGCGTAGGAATTTGCGTATCCACTATCTTGATTCAATCCAAGGATTAATGATGAAATGAATATGTTAAACACTGTATATTGATGCATAGTATTGACATTGATGAGCATAAGAGCATGTATATAGATACTTGTTACATTGTTGTTCCTATTTTTTATGACTACCTCACTAGGCAATGTATGCCTAACGTGTCTCATCTCATGCATTTCAGGTTGAAGGATCGTGTGTTTGAAGATCGAATAGACAAGGCAAGATAAGTCACTACAAGCCTTAAAGTAATGTATTTTGACCTTATGAAATCCTAGGAAGGTGGCAAAGTAGTCGAACTAGTCGTGTATGCCTATTTTGAGATGTTTGTGAAAGGCCTATGTTATAATGTGGTTGATGGCCCTAAATGGCCCTTTTGCTTTGGTTTAAAGTGGTTTAAATTGCACACTTAGCACATAAAGGTCAAAACATGGTAAATGTATCCGTATGGTCATGAAATTTGGCATGCTAGTAGTTTATACCATTGAAAAATTTTGTGTAAAGTTTCATTGCATTTGGACATCGTTCAGTAGGTCAAATCGAATAAACACCAGCAAAAAGCTATCATTACAAGTCAGGCCGTATCGATACAGGTGATGGCGTATCGATACGGGTAAGCATAAATGAGCCTAAAGAACAGGGGCATACCAATACGGTCTATAGCCGTTTCGAAACATTTTACCACTGGAATCCATCGTTTCGATACGAGTTCATAGCTTATCGAAACGAGTCAAAGTCAAAAGAAGTCAACTCGTTCCAATACAAAGGTTGTCGTATCGGAATGGTCTGAAGGGAAAAGTCAACATGGATTGACCATCGTCCACCCGTTTCGAAACGGCCCTAAGGTGTTTCGATACGGGGTTAGTTAAGTTAGTTAAAGGTATAATTTAACAGTTTGCAATGTTTATAAACTAGTCACTGAATTTTGAAAGATTAAATTGAATGAGTTAATGGACTCCAAATTGTATGAAATTTTACAAGATTGTTAATATTGTGGTTAATCTCAATTTAGTATAATCAATTACATTGAAGGACCCCTAATTTGTTAAATTTATAGTTTAGTCCCTAAAACTTGTATTAGTTAAGTATTAGCCCTAATTGATTAATTGTTGCTTCGTACGAATCAATTGGATTAGGATACTTTGTGGTAATGTGTCATTATATGTTATTGTTGTATATATTAATAATGAAATGAAATTTTGTTGCACCAATCATTGTATTGATCATCGGTATCGCCTTCCGACCCAGTTCTCGACTAGACTGAAAAATGGGTGTTACATTTGTGGTATCAGAGCTAGATTATTCCAAAGAATAAGAGGATCTTTCACCATTAAATATTCTGATTTCAACCCCTCATGGAGGTGACGGCGAAAAAGTATCATGGCTTTAGCCTTATTTTTGGGCAGATTCTGCATTCCCCTCTTTAATAGTGTTTCACAGATCATCTGCATCTAGGTGTATTTTGGCATCTAAGATCCAGGATAAATAATTCTTTACGGAAATATCAAGAGCCACAAACTCAATTTTCGCAAGATTTGTCATTGGTGTACAGATAAATCTTTAGAGAAACTTTGTTTGTAACTAAAATCTTCTGAGCAAACTCGTGATGATAACGTGTTATAAATAAAATAACCAATAACAAGAATAAAGAGATGAAAGAAAGAAGGAGATCTGTATTATTCTCAAAAACTAGAATTGTGTACAATGTCTTCATCTTAACCCTTTGTCAATGAGTATACACCTTGTAGACAGAGCGATTTGAACATGTGTTTCCTAAGATGAACATCATCCGCTCTTCCACAAGAACACTTGTTGAGTTCATTACATGTTAATAATTATTTTTTAATATATTAATATATTTGTATCGTATTCATATTATTTTTCTTCTGTATTTTAATTACTTTTCCCGTTGATTTCGACATGTTCCAAATCATAACATTTTGTATAAATTGTGACAATAATTAATTTTTGGTAAAATTTGTAGCACAAAGTTTTCATGTACATTTAAATATGTGTTCAAAGTATTATGATTTATATAAATATATACACATCAATAAAAAAATAGTCTAAAGGTGCTTATTAGGTAGTATTTGTTTATAATTTACACATTAATAATTTGTTTCATGTAAATTTTGAATTATTCATATATCTGTAACGCCTTGTTATTTTGTGTTTTAATTATTTTTATATTTTATTTTAATTCATATATCACCTTCTTACTTGTTCACAAAAAAAAAATTAATTCTAGGGTGATTTGGATAATTGATTTAACGTCAATTTGGGAAAGGAAGAATAGTTTAAGGATACTTCTAAAAAACAAGGTTTATATTACAGATAAGTACCTAAAGTATATCGACCTTTTCATTTAGATAATTAAAGTGTTTTTTGGTCAAAATAAGTACTTAAAGTATATATAATTTTTATTTAGGTTCTTAAAAGTTGACATGCGGCATTGATTAAAAAATACATTAATTATCTATTTTGACAAAAAAAAAACAAGTTATGTTTTAGGTACTTACTTTGACGGAAAAAAAAATTAGGTACATATTGTGACCAAAAAGTATATTGTATATACTTAGTTTCACCAAAAAATACTTTAGGTGCCTAAATAAAAAAGTTGGTATACTTTAAGTACTTATTTGTGATATAAACAAAAAAAACAAGTATTAAGTTGAGAAGAAAAAAAAATTTAGAGGGTACATTATCAATTAAACATTTTTATAATATTCAGTACTATGATAGTATTTGTTCAGTTTTAACTCTTAATAAAACTCATACACATTATATAAATAAAGTTGTTCGAACTCAAATCTAAACAATTTTTTTTCACTGAAACCATTCCCGGTAAACATTTTTTAATAGGATGAGTCTACCACGTGCGTCGAATACCGTTGAACACCACTAACACACTATTAATTTAATTAATAAATGTTAAAAATCTCACGACTCAACACACAATTAATAATTATTTAAAATAAAATTTAAATTAAATTATTTTTTATATATATTATATTTTTCATTTTTTCAAATAATTAAATCAAATATGAACCATTCCTTTTATATTCAACCTTTTTTTCTATTATTACTTTTTACCATTAACTAAACCTCAAAGATGTCACTTATTCACTGCTTTTGCACTTTGTTCGTTGCTTTTTTACTGTGTTTTTAACAAATATCAGCAGCAACAACAAACTGCAAAACAGTGACGGTTGATCAATCTGGCCGTGGAGATTTCTCCACTATTCAATCAGCTATAAACTCGGTTCAATCAAAAAACGGATTTTGGTATTGCATTAATGTTAATCCTGGTACATACAGGCTCAAATAGCGGTCACGCAAAGAAAAAGAATTAAGGTTTTTAATTTTAAGGATTATTATGGTTAATATTTGATCTAATTATTTAAAAAAATTAAAAATATAATATATATGAAAAAAATAATTAAAATTTTATTTTAAATAATTATTAATTGTATGTTGAATACTTTGAGATTTTTAATTTTTATTAATTAATTTAATAGTGTTCAGTGCTATTTGCCGCCCCGTTGTAGAATTTTTTTTAATAAAAATAAAATAAAAAGGAAGACCATAAGCTAATGGAATTGAGTCCACAATCAAAGCTGGGTCTTGCCTGAGGGTGGGGCAATGTTCATCGATATTGTCTGGAAATGACAATGGGAATACTTCTGCATTGGGCCCTTGTTTGCTTACATTGTTTATATGTTTCTTTTTGTTTTTTCCTCATATCTCATTCAGTCCAACACCACACAATCATTCAACACCACTGAAATTCTTTTATGCATATATCAATTATGTAAAAAGTTAGATTTGCAGGCTACATAGTACATAACAATGTTTATGAACTGCTTACCAGTAATCCTGGCAAGAGCAAGCACCGTCTTTGAAACAATGGAAACGATTCCGGTCACGAACAACAATTTCCCTATTCACAATTGATGATATCAATTTGAAAGCTGCATGGCAGTCTTCGCAAACTCGGAGGTTCTTCATTATCCTAATCACCGATCCGGGAGGTGTGTTTATCAGTCCAAAACAGACTGCTAATTTCTCGCTATGGCGATATACAAACTTCTCCTTCTCTTTCTCTTCTACGTCCAATAGAACAACCGATGTGTCTGGTTTATATCCTCTTATCTTCATGTAATCCACAAGTTTCTCCCACATATCAAATATTTCAGTAGCTTGAGAATGTGAATCATCCCCGGCAACAAATTCATGAATGACTCCATCAACCATGATCGAACTACACCCCGGCGTCTTCTTCACGCCTCGGTTTTTCATTAGCTTCCTTACTCTTACTGCATCTTCCCATCTTTCAGCTTCAGCATAGATATTAGATAAAACAATGTAGTATCCATCGTTAAGAGGATCGAGTCGAGCAAGATGTCTAGTAGCTTCCTCAGCTAGTTCAATGTTTTTATGAACCTTGCATCCACCAAGGAGAGCTCCCCATACAACTCCGTTCGGTTTTATAGGCATATTCATTATGAACTCATGGGCTTCTTGAAGAAGCCCTGCTCGGCTATAAAGATCAACCATGCAACCATAATGCTCGATCTCAGGTATGATGCCATAGTCTCTAGTCATGCCGGAAAAGAACCGGCGACCTTCATCAACCAACCCCATGTGACTACACGCATGCAAGAGTCCAATAAAGGTTACCCCATTAGGCATCATCCCCATCTCAATCATCATTGAGAAAACCCTTAGAGCTTCCTGAGCTTGTCCATGGATCGCAAGCCCCTGTATCATAGCTGACCATGACACGACTGTCCGTTCCTCCATCTCCTCGAAAACCCTCCTAGCTTCCTCCAAGCAGCCACATTTCACATACATATCGATCAGAGTATTCAAAACTTTAACATTCTTTCCAAATCCACTTCTTTTGGAGTATTCATGGACTCTCTTTCCCAACTCAAGTGCACCCAAATCAGCACAAGCTGAGAGAACAGCCACTACAGTGACCTCATTAGCCTGCAGTCCAATCTTCTCCATCTCCATAAACAATTCAACCCCTTCCCTGGGCTTCCCGCTGTGAACACACGCAGAAATCATCATTGTCCACGATCTCACATTTCTCTCGGGCATACACAAAAATAAACCGTAAGCACCCTCGAAATCTCCGGTTTTCACCAAGTAGGTTATCATAACATTCCAACTGACAACATCTCGTTGGGGCATTTTATCGAACATCAACCGAGCAGTACTGATTTCTCCGCACAATCCATAGAAATTCAAAATCATATTTTGCAAAACCAAGTTCCACTGGAACCCAAGCTTCTCGATAACCCCATGAATGATCTTACCAGTTTTATCATCCAACAAAGCCGTGCAAGCTTTGAGAACGAAAGCGCAGGTGAAACTATCAGGAACAACATCGAGTTCACGTAAACGACGAAACAAAAGGATGGCATCAAAGGGAGATTCACTTTCAGCTAAAGTTTTCAAGCAAGAGTTCCAAACGACGGTTTGGGGTTGAGGGAAATGGGTGAGAAGTCGATGGGCGTAAGAGATATCGACGGGAGATAAAGCACAAACGGAAGCGATTCGAGAGGGAGGGATGAGAGAGAGGGGAGTGTTGGTTTTAATAAGATGGGCATGAGCTTGTTTCAGCTCGAATGGAGAATTGAAGTTGGAGACAAGGGTTTGAGCCGGTGAAGGAAGAGAGTGAAGTGAAGACGACATGGAAATCTGCATTTCTTTCGTTGAAGACGACGATTGTTTAGATTTAGACACTCAAGTTCGTTGTTTTAGAATGATTGGTTAAAATTTTCGCTTCCTTTAATCCAAAGAGATACTTGGCGATAATAAAACAATGGGGATTAATTTAGCAAAACGTGGATTTCATGTAGTAGGGACAATTCTGATCCAAACATCAAGACTCGAATATAAAATGAAATAACCCAAACCTAAAATGACCCTAAACTCGAAACCAACACGAATACAAAATGATCCAAGAGAGATATACATGGTTTCAAGGATTTGTTTTTAATCTGAAGAACCCTTGTTTGATTGCCTTGAAAAGGTTCATCAAGACTGCAGGAAAATGGTATTTTAAGCCTTTCGGAAATGAAATGGTCAATGAGTTCATAATCCATTAACAACCTCAATGTCAAAACTCAATCACTAGATTATTGAAAAAACTTAACAAAGACAAAGGACTGCAACAAACTAAAAACAGAATGGCTCTGCATTCCACTAACAAGTTTTTAGCCAACGACCTTAAGCCGCTCATGTTTTGCTAAAGAAATGTCGATCTGATCTTCACCAACTTTATAACTGATACCCGAATAATAGATCCCAACAAAATCTCCAACTTCAAGTTGTCAATCAAAGGATCTTATTTGAAGAGTTCCGGATTAAGCCAGTCCCTGCAATCAGAAAGATTAACATGTAAAATCGTGCTCTATTGGAATATAAGAGAAGAGAAGACTGTAGGAATTACATCTTAATGTCGTCGAGGTGGTCATCGAAATCTACAACATCCTGCCATTTTTCAGATGAAATGTAATCCGACAAAACAACATTAGCTGCTGGCTCCTTAATTACCAAACGGCTGCCTCCATCTGGTCCAGCCAGTTTCCAGTTCTTGGATGCATCCCTTATATAAAGCTTATGCATGACAAAAAGAATATTCCCATCAGCCAAATGCATAGTATAGGTTATAGGACCATGAATACATTGCAATCCAAAACTTTTGAAGGAAAACACCTCAAAATGACCAGAGAGTTGAATCGAAAGTCAATTTCAAAAGTTCTAATTGGAATTAAATCAGTAGCAATCGGAGGGCCATATGCTGCAACTAATGCACAATATAAGTTGAACTGAAAGTAAATTTCAAAAGATCTAATTTGGACTTAAAATAGCTATTGGAGGCCATTCGCTGTATAACTAATGCACAATATCTGATGGTCACTACAAATTCCAATGCAAAATAAGACAGTTTCACATTAAAGGGCAACAGGAGTACTCGATAACCTTTTTACTAATAGTACTGATTTTGTTATGCTTGGCATGTAGCATCATAAGGGACTACATGAAGTTTGAAGCATCTAAAGCAAGAGACTGAGGATGGGGGGGGGGGGGGGGGGGGGGGAGAGGGCATTTGGATGATTCACATATGAAATAAATAAATCACATAACTACAATCACAACATTCACATTCGTTCCTCTGCTATTCAATACCTCAAAAAATCCAATAACTGATATTGAAAAAAGCAATGGGCCCTTGCTGCTATCAAGTACCCAGTTTCTGATTCAGAGAGATGTAGAACTTTTATACCTTGGAATCGAGAATAGCAATTGTATTTTCAGCCTATATTGTCAGTACACCTATATGTCAAGGACACAGACCGATACACAAACCAAATATACAAAACCCCAAGTTCATCCATGTATTCAGAATAATTTCGACAGCTCCAATCATGGGAAGAAAGCCAACTTACATGCAAATACAAAGCAACAAAAACCTTAAGGCACACCTACAAGCTTCTGATTTTAACTCCTATACTAATACCAGTAAGTTCTCAGATAGAACTAATGCCAGCAATCCTCTTGTCCTGTATATATTGATTTTTCCACCTTAATCCTTCTCCTACTGCAATTGTGCTAATTTTCTATCTCAGTACCACAGATAAATAGTTTCTCTCAGGCAGTGAAAAATATGACCCACCAAGGACCCTCCAAATTTATGGATAAACTTAAACAAGACTAACCATATTGTGTTGGAAATATACTCATGTCCGACACCTCACACCGGAGTTTGAGTAACATAAGTGAAATCTTACCCCATCACTTCCCCCAAATCAATCAAAAGAAAGAAAGCAATATTTAATTAAAACTTAAAACATCACAACACACACCTGCATTACAGGACTCTGGTCTTTCCCCCTGGGCAAAGCTTCAAGCTTTTTGTTATCCAACTACAAAAGACAAAATCACAAACAAAATACAAACTTGAGATATAGCCAATAGCCATAAGACCACCAAAGCAGCATATAATAACACAACACATATTCGATTAGCTATTAGCAGAACAGTCAAAATACATACCAAGAAGACAGCAGCTTGGGGAAAGTACCGGCAAAAATGATCACCTATATTCTTTGCCACAATGCCTAGCTCTGCATCATCAAACCTCTCATTTGCATGAAAATAGCCCACAATTCCCAAGCCCTTGGATCCATAATGTTCCTCTATCTGATCAAAATCAACCCATCAGAATATTTCAGTTCAAAATTGCAAAGAGAATAGCCCAAAAAGGTTTTTTCTTCCTTTTTTAAGGGAAAAATACTTTACCAAAACAAACAAAAAAATTATCTTTATCACAACACAATTGAATCTTTGATCAAAACCCAATAATTAAACCAGCATAAACCTCTGATTTTTCAAACTAAGCGTTCCAAGGGAGAATTTATTAAAAGAACAAGAGAAATATATAAATATTATTTAACCCTAAAAAAGGGAATATTGATACCATGATGAGGGAGATCTCGAGAGGAGGCAACAAGGCAAGATTTGAGTGAAATAGAGGGACTGAGTCGATGATCTCAACGACGCTTTCATTTTGCGGGTTGACTCGACCGAGTAAGACGCCGTTGACCGCCGTGGTTTTGTGCTTCAGAGCATGTAGAACTAGCTTTATGTAAGCGTTCTGTGAGATCTCGTACTTCAACTCGGCCACCATTTTGTGCGATTGATTAAACTCACTGAGTCCCCGAGTTTATTCGACGGCCGGTGGTTGAATAAGAAGATGAGACAGTAACGAGTGTGATGGAGGAGCTTAATTCCAACAACTTAACTCGGCGGTTCAATTTCGTAAACTATTGAGCTCGATGTTTTTAAGGCTGACAAAGAAAAAAAAGGATTTCCACGCCAAAATTGTTTATATTTCACAAATAATAATACTACTTCTATTCAATAGTCTATAAAATAATATGTCGCATTCAAATTTTTTTAAGAACATGCCGACCGAATTTATTAAAAAAATAAAATAGAAAAGCATTCTAAATAAAATGAAAAATAGTAAAAATAATTAAATAAATCAATAAAAATAAAAAATAAAATATACGTTCAAATTTAATGAGCTGAACAATAAAGATGAGATAAAATACTAAAAAAAGTATGAAATAAAATTCATTGTTTTTATTCACCTACATGCTTAAGGATTGAGGTATGAGGGTGAGCGAAATCAACAATCTTGCTAACAGTTTCGCAAAACAAATCTGACTGTATCAACAAATGAACTACAAAAAGAGATCAAAATGACTGAAAGACTACCGACAATCACAAATCAAAATTGGACGGCGTAAGAAAATTACCACAAGTACAATTATACCAAAAGTAGACGAAAACGTGCAATACGACAAAAAAGTGTTATAAAACATAAAATAAGTGTACCCAAAAGCAAATAAAAACTAGAAAAAAAAAACAAAAATATATATAAATAAAAACAAGAATTAAGTATAAAAAACAATAACTAAACATCAATGATTCGCAACCAACATTAAAATTAACATCACTACTGACCCAAAAAAAAAGAGAGCGATAAACTTAGGGGTTTTACTCGTATTAAATTTCTTTTATCAATACAATAACCAAAAAGATACGATAATAGTAGAGAAATTACTTTGAACTTGTCCTATAATATAATGATTAACTCAATTTACTTTTCGTTCAATAAAATTAGCTTAATCTATTTAATAGTAAGAAGAAGAATTTGTATGCCTATGACAAGAAAAAAAATAGGCTCAAGGTTTACTCAGTTTTTGAACTTTTGAAAATAAAATTAATTTGATTTTTAATTTTTTCGCTCAATTATGTCTTCAAATTTATATAAAAAAATAATAAAAGCCCTAATTTTTTTGTATTTAATTAAGTCTTTGAACAAAAAAAATTAATCAATTAAGTTTTTTCGACCAATTTTGACATTAAATCTTGACAGTTTTTTTAGATATTACTAGCACATGATACACTACAATTCTATCATGTTGCATTTACATATTTAAAAAAATTATAAATTTTACAAGTATTTTAAAATTTTTAAAACTTTTAAAGAAATTTTTAAATAAAATAAAAATTCTAAAAATGTCAAGTGGAAATATTGTGACACGACGCACAACACCAATAAATTCAAAAACTGTCAAAATTTAATGGTCAAAATTAGTCAAAAGCTTATTTGATTAAAATTCTTAGTTTAAGGGCTTAATTGAGTGCAAAAATTTTTAGAGGTTTAATTGATTTTTTTTTCCAAAAAATTAAGAGCTTTTTGCACCCTTAAACCAAAAAAAAATCAATTTAACACTTTAGTTAACTTTAACTCGTTAACTTTAATATTTTTTAATTGTCATATGTCACAACAGAGCCATTTCTATGAATTTTTTATTTTAATATTTAAAAAATTATAAAAATTTCAAAAAAAAGTCTAAACATATTTTAAAAACATTAAATTAGTTTTTAAATTTTTACATTTATTTTAAAAATAATAATTAATAATTGTTCAAAATATTAAAATATTTTAAAAATTAAAATATACTTTAAAATATTTTGGAAATCATAAAATATTTAAAAAAATATTATAACAAATCTAAAACAATAAAAAATACTTTTAAATCGTTAAAAAAAACTTTTAAATCATTAAAATATTCTTTAAAATAGTTTTGTTATTTTAAAATAATTTTAAAAAAAATCATTTAATATTTTTATAATATTAAAATATATTATAACATTTTTAGAATTTATTTACAAAATTTAAAGATTTTTAAATATTTTTAAAAATATGTTTTTAAATTTTTAATATAATGTTTTTATAAGCTTTAAATAAATTCAAATTTTTCAAAAAAAAATAATTTTTAGATTTTAAAATATTTTTAATATTTTTAAAATATTTTAAAACTAAAATAATTTTAACATTTTTAGAAAATGCATGTATTATGATTTGAGTGTGCCATTTGACATAATTTGGTTTTGCCAAGTGACGGATGAAATGAGATCATTAGGACTTAACGAATTAAATTGGTCAAAAGACTTAACTGATTTTTTTTATTTAGTTTTGTTAAAAAATTCATGGGATTGAACCTCTAAAGCAAAAAAAAAATAATAATATATGAATTTTGTGGGAATTCGCCTTGCTTTACATTCAATTGAGTAGAGATAGTTATAAATTTTGTGGGTCGTGAAGCGGGGATAAAGATAAAATTTAAAATTTCGTAGGTGGTGAGACAAGCGTGAATATGACTTTGTACTCATCTCATCCCCACTCGCCCCACATTATCTCTACCCGTCTCAACAAAACTTATAATATATTATTATAAATATTATTAAAAGTATAATATCAGTATCATAGTCAAATTTAAGGTAATTCATATTGAATTGTCTTAGAATATTAATGAAAAGTTATATATATATATATAATTGAGTTCGAGATTGATCATATCAAATATATAAATATTTTTTTAATATTGTATGTTATTTATATTCTATTGGTATTTGTTCTTATTTTTTTAAAGCTTGTTTTTTTCATTGTTTTTTTAGTTTTTTCTATATTGTTTATTTGTTACGACAATTAAAATATTATTTTACATGTTATTTGTGCATTTTTTCGGTCCTTTACAATAGACTTTAGTATTTTTTTAGTCTAATCTTTTTGTGTCGTACAAAATTCAATTTTGTATATTATTTTAAAAAATGATAATTATTAGAACAATGTCACATATATGGTGCAAGTTCGAACGACGAGTATTTTATATTTTTCATAACAATTTTGATTTATTTTTATTTGACTAATATTTATAAATATATTATATGAATAAATGATGAGATGAGTAAAGAGGAGATTATGTCGGCCTCAGGACCCACATTGGTAATGAGACGGAGATAATTTAATCTTATGGGTTGCGTGACAGGGATAATTTTAAATTTTGTATTCGCTGTGGGTCGTGTGGTGAGAATAAAAATAAAAATCCTTAACGAGAATAAGTACAAGAATAACACCTTCACACCGGCCTCGTCCAGTTAACATCCCTAATTTATGCTCATGACCAATGAAAACTATTCGGTTGAGATTTTTTTTTTGAATATGCTGGTGTGATACAAAGGTAGCATATGTTCAACTTTCTTAGTCTTTTTTAATAAGGCACATACACCATGTAAAACGGGTGCTTAAACACGAATCATCTATATGAATTATATCATCTTTTACCATTGAGAGAACAAGTGGTGAGCTATTCAGTTGAGAAGTTAATTTTGCGCCATAAAATAATCTCCGTCTCATCATTTATTCAACGAGACTTTTGAAAATAAAAACTTATGTTAAACCGCTTGACCAATAATTGTTTTTATGACTACAAATAATATATACTAAACTACAGTTAAAATTATTTTTATTCTTTTATGATAAAATTTTATAAATATATTAAGTCTATAAATATTATATTTATAAAAAAATATAATATATTTATAAAATAATTTATACTAATATTTTACTACATATTATAACAACAACATATTATAAAATAATATATTTATTATATATTTTATATTATTTTATATTTATGTAAATATATTATATTATAAATATATTCTTTTATAAGTATATATTATTACATAAATACATATTATTTTATAATATTTAATGGATAATAGTTTACATTTGTAACATAAACTATAAATAATACTTATAAAATTATATCATAAAATAAATAAAATTAATCTCAACTATTGTGTTGAAACAACAGTTCAAACCCCACAAGTATATATGTTTTCATTATTTTTTATCTAACAACACAACTTCGATTTAAGCTATTTTGGGCATCGAAACGACATCATTTTATTTCAGCATTAACGTTAACAATCATTATTTATTTTAGCGCGTTGTTAGTGAGTTAACGACAAGTGATATATCTAAAGCAAGAAATAAAGTTTAAAGATATAATTGAAATAATATAATTGAAGAAAAACTAAAGTTATTTTTATCATAAGAGAAACTTTCATTCAACACGGAAAACGTATAAAAGGAAACACAAACTGGACCCAGCAAACGCTGGAAGAAGGAAAAAGAAAGCCAAAACCCAGAAGTAGGGCCACGCAGGGCCATATAACGCACAGAGAACCAACAACCGAAAAACAGGAAAAACAAGCACAGGTAAAACCAAGGCACTTAGGCCAAACACGCATAAGGGTATTCCCGAGAAGCAGGAGTATCCCTAAACCGAGACTGGAGTAAAAAGCCGAAACAAAGAACCTTGTCAATCGTTGGTTCAGTCTTGAAGCTCGATCGAAGCATCCGAGTGAGAGCTCCATCCGGAGGCAGGCTTCCCTGTCGGTAGACAAGGTCCTTGTCAACTGGACTGCTGTGATCGAAAGACCGAACTTTGGAGTTGACTTAACATGGTTGTGAAACCCAATTAAGAACAAAACCTTCGATTCGTAAATGGTGGAAACCAAACGAAAATTAAAACCGCTATCAAACATAGAGCACGAAAAAACACCGGGGGAGGATTCAAAAGAGCCACCGAGTATCGACACTCCCCATCGAACATGGTGGTGTTGCAAGGGATCATTTCTGAAGTGGATAACCATCAAGGGAGTTATTTGCTTTCCTTGTTATGGTGAAGCTGTCTATCAAACCCCAATGCCTGCGTTGAACATCTTTGGCCTGGCTGAATATCATCAAAAAAGGAATTGATTCTGATGAAAATGTACGATAGATATTGAGATCTCCATGCTTAACACAACAACATGATAAATTGGGAAGCCAAACCCTACAATATCCGGTAAAACCATGCTGCAACGGGAAAGTTTCACCTAAAAAGTCAACTTGCTTAAAATGGGAAAGCACTGTCACCATGTAAAAAGACCAAACTGCCCTTGATGAGACATCTATCCCCACCAACAACCCAAGAGGCCTCGCCGGCGTCAAGATTGATCCAGTTTCGGTCGATACGCCATTGCCCGGCCAAGGTCCGTCGAGATTTAGCTGCAGCGCTGCGATTTCTGTTTCGGTTCCAAAACTGCTCGAGGGACTGTTGTCCCACCCAATTTTTCATGTTCTTCTGCCGAGCTGGAAACTTTCGACTATGAAGCTTTCTGTGCTTAAGGCCCATCCACTGGCCAGTCTCGAAACGAGCCGGCGGCCAGGTAGTATCTTCATTCCCGTATCCGTCATTGTCGAACCGGACCCAGGACCTCCGAGAGCATTAGTATGAGAGCAGACAGGGTTGTTGGTCCAGCCAAACCACAACGACAAAACAGACAACTTACCAGGGAGATGAGGATGATGACTGCCGCCAGTGCCCCTAAAAAACTCAGATCCAAAACCGCGAAAGAAACCATCGAACCGGGGGCGTCTCCACCAAACCGGTACCGACGAGCTGACTCCGAGGAGGAAAACACTACCACCTGCTCACTACGCTCAACTGACGGCAAGGAAACCGATCCAACGCTCGGCTTAAGCCAACATCGATCTCGGAAGAGCTTTTGGGGTCTGGCGCGTTCATTCTTTCTGCAGACTTTTCAAGAAAAAAAAAAACTAAAGTTTAGTGACATAATAGTTAGCGATTGAAAATTCAGTGGTATACAATATGGTTTACCTTTTCAAAAATTCAATGTCATTATGGCAAGTTAATAAAGGACGTTTAATTAAAAAAATACCTCTAACGTTTAAATGAATAGTCATTTTAATCTTCTTTTGAAGCACTTTAATTCTTAATATTTTATTTTAGGCCAAATTGGCTCTTCCGTAGTTAAAAATTGTTAGTATATTAACGATAAAAGACTTGAAATGACGTAACAAACCTATATGATAGTGCATACATGGGCGGTTCAAAGATTTAAGGGGTCCTGTGCAATTTAATAAAATGCGGCTCTTAATTTATAATAAATTGTTTTATCAAATAAATTTCATTAATAAAAAAATGTTGGATTACACTCTTATGCAACATAAAAATGACTTACAAACATCTAAAAGTCTAAACATTTTCACTTAAAAAGTGATGTTATTCTTGCATATTTTGAAGCAAATCATCTAAAATGCTTTTGATATCAACTTCTTCCAAAAGATCAGTCTCGATTGCCATCAAAACAAGTCTATTTAGTCTTTCTTGTGACGTAGTGTAAGTATGAGCTCACAAACTTCAATTTTGAAAAGCTTCATTCTGCAGAAGCAACAATAATATGATTAGTCAATAAAACTCTTCAAGTAATTTCAGCTCAACAAATAACTCATTTACATCTACATCAGATAGCACATCTTTCGCAAGAGCATTTTCAAAATTATTGCAATAATACTTGAGATTAAAGTCATCCAATAAATGTAATTTATCATAATGAAACAAGAAACCATCAAATAATGTGATGCTATTTGAAAATTTTTCACTACAAATAGAAAAATATGAAACTACAAACCGAAATATTTTTAAGTAAAATTGCACGCACACACACAATCTTTTAGAAAATGAGAAATTAAGAGAGTCTTCTTATTAATCTTTCAATTGCCACCATATATACTGACACATGTCTTACATGTCTTATTAATTTTTCAAAATACCTATTTTTTAAATCAAAATTTGCTGGTAAATTTTTTAGATGATTATATGTATAATAATTATTTCGGGGCCCTTTTTTTTCGGGGGTCATGTGCGGTCGCATATCTCGCACATGCCCAAAATCACCTCTTAGTGCAATTAACATAACAGCATTATATAGATAAAGATGTTGACTTGACACAATGATACAACAATAAAAAATAATTCTATAAAATTATTTTTTTACTGATGTCATTCTGTCAAGCTATTTAAGTTATTTATCGTTAGTTGACTAACGGTCTTTAATTGTAGATGAGTTATTTTCACTCAAAATGAAATATTGATGGTTCAAATTCTCCAAAAAAAAAGGAATAGGGATTAGAATAACTATTCAGTTAAACAGTACGACTAGTTTTTGACATTACACATAAAAAAATATGAAATGAGATCCATTAATCGAATGATCAAAATTTTTTATGTTGTCTTATTGTATGAATTCGAATCTTAATATTTATCTTAAAAATATAAAAGCTTCATTCTTATTAAAAAATATAATAGTATTTTAACAAATATTAATGGTTTGGATTAGTTAATGATATTGTAAAAATAAGACAACATTGCATCAAAGTAACGTACAGGAACTGAATCTTATCAAACATTGGTCACTCGCAAATGGTGTTAATTTATTGCACAGTTTACTTTAGACCCATGCTCTCTCTTTCGACATCCAAATAAAATAGTATTTTTCTCACTCTTATTGTTCTGATTTATGCCCTAGATATTGTTGTTCTAAATATAAATATACAACACGTTCAATTCTCACTTCTTCCCTTTCCTCTTCTTCTCTTCTGTTGTTCTTTCCTTGCTACCATGAGCAGCCTAGGTGGCGGCGGCGGCGGCGGCGGCGGGTCCAGAGTTTCGATCCCGGAAAATGCAAAGAGAACGATCCAAAGCATAAGGGAGATCACAGGGAAGCAACACAGCGATGAAGAAATCTATGCAGTCCTCAAGGAGTGCTTTATGGATCCTAATGAAACTGCCCAAAAGCTTCTTTATCTGGGTAAGGATGGAGATTTACATATTTCTCATTGGGATGTTTTTTGTTGCTGGTTTTATGGTTTCTGGGGTCTGATGGCTTTATGATCTGTTTTCTCTCTGTGGGTTGTTTTTTTGTTTTTGTTTTCTGTTGAGAAAGTGAAGAAAGCTAGGGGATTTTCGTGTTTCTTATGTTTCTGCTAATGAAAAGTGGATTTTTGCTTCTTATTTTTCATGGGATTTTTATGGAAAGCTTGGCTTGTCTTTGTGCCTTTTGCTTATGGAAAAGTGATGTTTGGTTACTTGGAAATGGTAGTAGATTTAATAAATTTAATAATATGTATGCTTTGTTTTGATTTATCAGCTATAATAGT
This sequence comes from Hibiscus tridactylites, assembly GCA_958450335.1. Classification (NCBI taxonomy): domain Eukaryota; kingdom Viridiplantae; phylum Streptophyta; class Magnoliopsida; order Malvales; family Malvaceae; genus Hibiscus; species Hibiscus tridactylites. The sequence goes on from OY288282.1 coordinate 53,712,884, forward strand.
CTGCCAATTATTTTGTTCTCATTTTCAGTATTTATCTTAGTGATTGGAGGTTTGAACTTTTAATAACTAGCTTGTAGCATCATAATTTGATATCAATATTCTAAAAGCTGAAGTTCTAATTTTTCATCCTTGCTTTGCTTATTTGTGATAAGATACAAGTTTTATTTTGTAAAAAAAAAAACTGGCATTTCTTTAACTGTTGATGATATGCATGCAAATGTGTAAAAAGGCCATAGCTGGTAAATAGCTTTTCTTTTTGGTTCCTTGAAGAATGGCTTTCTGGATTGGCATACTGTGAGTAGCTTTTTGTTAGGAATTTTCGAGTCCCATCACGTTCTTACTTTGTCTTTGCTTAATGTGTCTTATGGTTTACTTTGTTTATGAAAGTATGTATAATGTATGACCATTACATTGCTTGGTTGGCAGATACATTTCACGAGGTGAAAAGAAAACGTGATAAGAAAAAGGAGGCAAGTGGTCTTTTCCTTTTTAATGGGTGAAAATAGAACTTCTCTTCATTTTATCCTCATTTCTTTCTACCTGCTGTTTGAATTTTGATCATTATTGATTCTGTTGGTTATATAGAACTGTGGTTTACTGGATGTTTGCTTGGTAACAATTATGGCATAAAAGATGCTTAACTGCTGTAATGTGATTGTATTACTTAATTTTTTTAGTTGGGATTTTGCTTTCGTTAGCTTAGTTAAATGCTAACTACAACTCAATTCTTCTTATATGCAGACGGATGGGGTACAAGGACGAGGGGGGCGGGGCAGTCGAGGGAACTATTACACATCAGTTGGTAAAGGTATTATTTTTTCTTCTCCTTTATGCATCAATAGACGAATATTACTTAATTGCTAATTTGTAAGTCGCAAATATAACAAGCTTTGTTCTTTTAAGATGCTGGAGGTGCAAGGAATGCATCTGCTCGAAGGGAGAATCGGAAAGTGGAAAATAATGGAGCTTCTCACTTGAAAAAGTAAACATGCGTATTTAAATGACTTTCATGTGCTAGCCAATTGGTTAGTTTAGTGTTATACCTTACCTAAATATTTTGTTCTGTTCTTTTGCAGAACAACTGCTATGCTGAATGACTATACAACTTTACCAAATGGGAGCTCCAGTTATGGATCGCAATTGTCTGATGTTAATGGTGAAACTAAAGATGGCTTACCTGCAAACAAGCCAACAGCTATTTCAGTGCAACCAGATGTTGTTGAACCTTCTGCTACCCTTCCTGCTCCATCCTTTGTCTCTGTGATCAGAGGTCAAGAGAAGTCCGCATCAAATTCTAATGGCTCATCGTCTTCTTCCACTTCCACAACTGTGCCCGGTGTCTATTCATCTGCTTCAGATCCTGTGGTAGTGCCAACCGTGTCACACCATGCTGGTATGGTGGATAAAATAGAAAGTGAAATTGGACACCAGAGGGAAGCTGATGAAATAAACAATATTCAAGGAAACAAACATGTTCCTGATGATATTGATGTGTATAGAACTGAGGAAACAACCTCCGAGGTTCCTATTTCGATGCATGGAAATAAGGCACCCAGCAAATCAAAGGCTGCTGAGCAAGTTAAGCAGTCCAAACCTATAGAGTCCACCTTGCTAGAAGGTATTACCTCCTTTGTTTGGTCTTTTTTTAATTTAAATTGGAGATTTTCACTTTGCTCTTGTTTGTAAAACAGTTGTCACATCTGAGGTTGCAACTCTCACTGTTAAAGCCAATTCTCAATTGCTTGCTGATTCAAATGCTTCCAACGGTCAACATGTTACTTTTCCCACCCACTTCCAAGTCTCTGAAAATGGTTTAACTTTTGGAAGCTTTGATGCTAGTTTTGGTCTGGGAACAAAACACAATAATGTCACTAGTGCAGAGGTTACCTCTGGATGCCATGTTGAAACTGCTCTAGGTAGTGATGAGCCTGCTGGAGAGCCATCTTCTAGGTTGGTAAACATTAGTTTCTGAACTTCATGTTTTGTTTGATTTAATGTTTTCTTTCTGCTAGAAATGTATCTAATGGTTAAAAATCATTTCATTTATCTCAATAATTAGTTTTGATGTGTTGGTGGTATGTTAGTTCTAATTTCATCTTTAGTTGATCAAGGCCTGATGTTTTGCCATTCATCTGTTCAGAAGAGTCAAAAGAATAGTTTTTGGGCTGTATCTTTTGGTGGGATTAAACATGTTGGATAAATACTATAGTTTATAAATGCGCCTAATTCGCCATCCTTATATAAATCTAAAGGTTGGGGACCTCTAAATAGTATTCCTAGTTATCTATTTTGCTTCTTAATATTTTTTATCTTATCGAGCTTTCTATGATTTCTGCAGATGCCAAGGTATGTTATCAACTCTGGAAGGGGACAATGCTGATCAACTGCAATCTCCTTCCAACTTGGAGAAAGTGCCAGAACCAGAAGGCAATAGTTCTTCTGGTGCAGAGTTGAAAGTTGATCAGTCAAATCCAGAAGTGCATTTGCACCCTGAAGGTAATCAGTGTGCCATTCCAAATGCCCCTAGCTATGGGTTTGGTTTAATGCCTGCATCCACAAGCCAACTAGCACAGTTTGATGGACCCGAGGCTTGGGCGCATGATGCTTCTCTCCTTGCAAACTTTTCTGTAAGTACTTGCTTCTTCCTATTAACCATCAAAATTTCTGATTTAATTGATTACATAACTAAATTTTGATTCTTAGCATCTCCTTAGGTGGCTTATAGTGTTTGTTTTCTTCAGTTTACTGTTGAGGCTTAAGTGGCGTGGATATGGCAAGAAAAGTTATCAAACACTCCCATGAATTTCATAAAACTAACTTGTACTGTTTTTCCTTTACAATAGTGCGGTAAATTTTAGCTTAGGCTTTACGCTGCTATACATGCTTCTTACACTTTATTTGTCAAATTTGTAGGCTGGGAATTCTCCTGTTCCAGCTGGTACTTCGACACCACCTCTTCAGAGCTCTGTTGCTGCAGCCCCACAAGCAGTTCATCTTTTTCGTCAACCGTTTCCGCTTAATTACTTCCCTTATCCCCACTATCTTCCACCTTTTTATATGCATGCAATGCATCAATATTTGAACCTGACCGGGCTCCCTCAGCAGCCGCCGGCTGGTAATCTATACATGCCGCCTGGAGCAGCTGCACCTGGGGTCAAGTTCCCTCTTCCACAGTTCAAGCCTGGAACTAATGCTGGAAACCCTGCTCACTTCACAATTCCATCTGGCTATGGTCCATTGACTCCACCTGTTGGTTTCAATTTATCTGTCCCATCAGTGACCTCCGGAAGCTCTAGTGGCAAGGAGGATCTTACGGCATCGCAATTGAAAGAAAATCATATATATACAACTGGACCATTGGTTGGTTTTGCTTTTCCATTTCCTTCTATATAAATCTGTCAGTTGGGTGGGTCAGGTTGGTTTTGGATTAGTTCAATTTTGGGTTATAAAATTTTAGTTCAATTCGGTCTAAGATTATTTTGCATTAAGGTCATTCAGGTTTTCTGAGTCGTCTTGAGTTAAGGTCATTCGGTTTAATTGTCTACGTCATTTTGGGTTTGAGTTGGCCGGGTTTGGGTTGTAGACATTTTATGGTGATTGTAGTTATGGGGCTTTTCTTTTAGCTTATATGCATACAGTGTGATATTCTACTTTCGTAGTGTTTTTGTTAGCAATTAAGGTTTTTTTAACACAAAGCTTTGGATGTATATTTTTGCAGAATGAAGGTTCGGCTATCTGGATGGCTGCACCGGGGCAGGATTTATCCAACTTACCAGTTAATCCGTTGTACAACATCTCCCTTCATGGCCAACATCTTCCTTTCTCCCCTGCACAGGCCGGGCACGGTGCCAGTGCTGGACTTTATCAGTCATCACAAACAATGGGTCCTCCTTCCAATGTTCAGGCCCTGATTCAACAGTCTCAACCCATGGCTGTTGCAGGTGCAGAAACCACGGTCCCTGCATCCGGTGCTTATCAGCAGCCTCAACTCGCACAAATCAATTGGGACACTAATTACTGAACCCTTAAAATCTTGCTACGACCCGGCATAGAAATGCATGGAGGGACTCAGGAACGGGTGAAACTTGAACTGCTTTTTTGGGGTGTAAATATTAAAGTCATCTCAGATATGTCTGGTGGGGAAATATGTTCCTTTTGGAACTTAATATTCTCATGAGATGCTGACTGATTAGGAGGGGATTTGAAGAGATGGGATTGATAGATTAGGTGGGATTTCGCCAATTTTTCATTTCAATTATCTCACCTGTATATTAAATTTTGATTAGGGAGGAAAGTTGATACAAGCTGTAATTGGTATTTGACAAGTTCATGGTTTCTTTTATTCGACTCATGCTCATATCTCTGCCTAGTCAATTCGAGTTGAGTCATTTTGGTTCGAGTCTAAGTTGATTTTTATAGTCGAATCCGGTCGAGTTAAGTTTGATTTCATCGAGTGGTACGGCTACCCCCCAACCATTTTCTTTTATTTGAATGAGCTGGTCTGACCGTAGACCAAAGGTGTAATTGGTTTTAAACATGACTAATTATAAATTCATGTAATCCCTACATGAAGCATCTCAATAATTTCCTGTGAAATTCAAATTCAAAGCACTGAGAAAAACAAATTCAACATTTAGTTTATAAATATATAATAAAGAAAAAAAGAATTTTAGAGCTTGTTTGAGTCTTTGTTTCATTGTCTATACAATCTCTTCTCTCTGTATATTTTTACACTTCATTTGTAGTATTTATTACAGTTGATCCTTCACTGCCATTTTCACTGCCTTTAGCTTTTGATACATGATTTTGCATTGGAATCTGCTTAGTTGAACCCTCCTTTGATTCTTTCAAGTTAAGTGACGTGTAAACCGACATCCCGACGAGCGCAACAATGGTGCCGGAAAGGCTCACAAGCCCAGGATCAGAATCCAAAAGAAGGTATCCTCCAAGAAGTATCACGCAAGTCTTGAATTGTCCTAAAACAACATGAGACGTTGCAGAAGTTGCTCTACAACAAAATACCAAAAAACAACAAACCATTAGCCTTCCATTAGTTTTAGGTTCAGATCATTTCGAGTAATGTTCACTTCGAGTTAAGATCATTTTTAGATTGCTTTTGGATTATTCGGGTTTGGGTCATTCCAAATTTAGGTCAGTTTTAGGTTTTACGGGTATGAATCATTTTAAAATTGTCTTTAAGGGTACAAGTTAGTTTCGATGTTAGTTTTAGCTCCGAGTTCGGGTCGGATGAGTTTAGATTATTGACATTTTATTATCAAATTAGGTTGGGTTAGGTTTAAATTCAGGTTAATCGAGTCGGATATAAGCTCGAGTCAAAACTGAAAAGGTATACCAGAAACTTACCCTAATGCCAGTGCACCAGACCATTGTAAGAGAAAACCGAGCAATGCTGATACGAGAATTGCTGAAACATTGTTTATGTCCCATTTGAACAACAAAACTCCAGGCGGATCCAACCATGGCATCAATGCTACCAAGAAGAAGATTGTGATTGGTGTTGTCTTCCACATCAGCCTACATTCCAACACAATTCCTGTCTCAAACACTTCACATGACCGACACAAGTAAAGAACAACACAACATGCTGGGTTACTTGTGACTTACGCAAGTGCAGTCCAGTTAGCTTGTTGTTGTAAATTAGACCACAGAATTTTGTTTACTCCACTCGGGATTATCCATGCGATGGCAATACACGCTCCGAAAGCATTGAACTCTAAGTCCGTCACGGTGGCCACTGCAACGCCTGCTGAAACAACCGCTAGAGCCAATACCTGCAGAATGATGGATTCCATAAGAACTAAAAATTGGAACGAACCGAAGGGTGTTCATCGAACAACTTTCAGTCACCTTTTTGACAGATACGGTTTTCCTAAACAGAATGAACTCTGCGAGAACGATCGTAGGGGTGACCGCAATTTTAGCCATTTGGTAGAATCCAACACTGCAAAAGTGAGCATAAATGGTGAGGAAAACCGGATTAATGACTGAATCAGTTCTTTCGAAATAGCTGATCTGAACCCGGATTTGCAGACCTGTTATACTTTAGGCTGGTATTGGCAAGGCCGGATGCGAAAGCCATTATCGCTCCCAACGAAAAGAGGGCCGAGGAAGGAGTCGTTTTTGATGGAGGGGAAACCGGAAGCCATGATAATACCTTGAAAAATGCTAGTAATAGCCATGCTACGGTGTAATGTATTAGTGTTAGAAAGATTGGGAAATTGAATCCAACTTTTCCCATCACCTGCAAAATCAAGTATGATTCATATAAGATCCTCAATGAACATATTGTAAACCATTGACTAAGAAGCAAAGACGGCATCCGACGACGAGTCTGGATTCTGTATCGGATTGCAACCCTTTTATCGATGTTTCCTTAACATCTTTGGAAGAGAAAAACAAGTAATTTTAAGAAAAAAGGAGCTCGAAGAAACTAACAAGTTTGTTTGTCAGAATAATCCCAACAGCAACGAAGAAATTGAAGGACATGGCGACCACCGGTCCGCAAAATCGTTGCTGTTGGCGCCTGGCTCCTTCCGAGGTTCTAAGTTCATTGTAGAGGGAACCTCTGATCACTTCCAATGCTTTACCTGGCAAAGAAGAAAACCAATTGTTAGACCCTACACTTCTCCAAGATAAATGATAATATTGTTAGAAAAGAAGCAGAGATTTAAGGTTTTTAACAATTCAGAATTAGATTTATTTCATTCGTGTCGTGTTTATCGCGATTATCAATCAATTCCGATAGATTTGCAACAAAAAAAAACCCAGATTGAGTTAACATAAAGAACATAGCAATGGACATACTGAAAACCCATTTCAATGGCAGAATATCAAATCAGATTGAATAAAACAAAAGAGATTATGACTGTTAACCATTAAACAACATTCAGAAAACCAGTGGACAAGAAGAAGAAAAACACAATCATAATGTAAGAGAAACAACAAAATCAGACAAAACATGAATCTGACAACTGACAATGTAGTTTTTTTTTTCTTTCAAACGAACCTGCTTCACCTGCATCACTGTGTTTCCTTTTGATGGATTTTCTGGCTTCTGCACCCAACAGACAATCCAGCAACCCCATCCCAGCACTTGAAAACTGCATCTGTTTGGATCTCTGCTACATAGTATTCAAAACCAACTAATAACAATGGCAGGAATTTATAAAAAACCCCAACTTTAAAAATTAGAGAAAAAAACCCTTCAGATAAAGTTACAAGTTTTTTTTTTCTCTCTTTTTTTCAAAAAATGGGGTCTTGCATTAAATGAGAAGGAAAAGATAAATGAAAATTTTTCAATAAATGAAATTTGAGAATTTACAAAGTTTAAGATTGGCATCGACAAGTGTCCTACTAAAGTTGGTTTTCTGATTATTGGAATTTAAAATAATGAGGTAGATATTCTTTATAATTCTAATCAAGTATGGGTTTCTCGAAAAAAATAAATATAAAAATGATTGATTATAAAAGAATATTTGTTTATAAATATTTTAAATTCGAGTTTTTGAAGAAGCTAAAAAAATGTTAAGGAGCTCACCTCTGATTGTTTCAGTGGTAAGGATGATGTAATTTATCCAGGTGATTGGGTTTAAGCACCAGTTCTACATGGTGTGTGCACCTTGTTGAAAAAGACTAAAAAAATTAAATATATATTATCCTTGTATCACAATAACATATTAAAAAAAAGAAGAAAATGTTAAGGAAACATCATTATATTAATTTGTATAATAATGTAACAAATAGTGAAATTTCTATGGTCATTAATTATTGTGGGGGAATGAGCAATTAACGACGGAAGTCCATGATAAGGAGTCAACTCCATTGCTAATTTCTGGATTTCATAATTAATACGTGCATGTTTTACGTGTAAATTTTGACACAATATGAAAATTTAACACGGTTAATTCAAATATAAATCTGTTTTAATTGTGTAAAGTCCATTTTATTTTTAAAAAATATTTTTTATTTTTGTTTCTTATTTTCATCTTCAGAAAATGATTTTTATTTTTTATTTTTTCTAAAAATAGAAAATATGTTTGGTTAATAGAAATGAAAATTTGTTTTAAAAAATAAAAATAGTGAAAATGTGTTTGGTACATAATTTTTCAAAATAAAAATGCTTAAGGTCAAATTTGCTCTCAACGAAAAATCAATTAAGCCCTTATAATTTTTTTACACCCAATTTAGCACTCATAATTTAAACTACGATCAATTAGGCCTTCATAATTCAAATTGCGATCAATTTAGCCCTCCTATGACGTTGACCGTTATACTTGACTGTTAACTCATAAACAATAATTAAGATAGTGACATGTGATACACTTGAAAACATTAAAAAAAACTAAAAGAGCATATTTAAATTAAACCTTCTACAACTACACACCTTAAAATAGTTTTCTAATTAGTTCCCCTCCACAACTACCGTCTTCACTTATATCCATTGAAACGTTGTGGAGTTTGCATGGGTTGGAGTTAAATATGACATCTCCAAGTTTTAACATCCATTTTCTTCTTAAACACGTGGTTTGTTTGTTAAAGATTTTTTGTTTCCTAGGAAAATAGTATAATCCCAGTAAAAATTTTAATTCACGTAGATTGGAGGAAGACTAGATAGATGATCTGCAACAATTATGATAGTTCTCACAGTAACGATAACAAACGAGGTTTGAAATTTGAATTAAAAAAATTAATAAAGACCAAATTGTAAAAAAACAAAACTATGATTGTTTTCGAATAAAAAATAGTAAATGGCCAAATTAGAAAATATTTTTGAAACTATAATCTTTTTAAAAATTTTAAATATTTTTTTTTATATTTTTTACGGTTTAATGACTAACACCTTTAGAGTGTGCCACGCGTGATCATTTTATTAGTTTTCAATGAGTTAGTGGTCAAAATTGGTCAACCGTTACAAAATGACTAAATTGAGTGTGTTTCGGCCAATAAGAGTTAAATTGGGTGCAAAAAAATCCATAATGAATTAATTGATTTTTTTGTTGAGGACTAATTTGATCTTTAAGCCAAATAAAAAAATAATTACTCGTTAAATAATTAAATTAAAGTATAATTATTAAAAATATTATTATAATAAAAATAAAATATGGTTAAATAAACAAAAAATTTTAAAATTGACATTAAAAGGATTCGAATCCGAGTTAAATAGAGTTAAAATTTAAAAACCTTTATTTTTATATTTTCACTTTTCTAAAACATTTTTTTGTTATGTTTTCAAAATTTTACTCATTTTTGTTTTTATTTTTTAAAAATTATTTTCAAATTTTGCAAGCAAACATATTTTTTTCAACATTTTCTATTTTCCAAGAAATAAAAATGAAAACTGTATTGTATTCTCTTAAACCAAATACACCATAATATCTCGTATTTAAAAATAATTGAAACCGTAAATAAGTTGATTTTTTTGACAATTTTTAATTCTAATCAAATCCTAACTAGAGGAGAGAGGGACTTTAGAAAAATGAAGTTGACTGCAGTTAGTGAATGTATAACTTATGACCAAAGGGAATATAAGGGAACAAAAATGAACAGCTTGACTAACCGTTCAAATGTACTTGCTTTAAATGAGTTAAGCTCAAAATGATACAAAATTGAGAAAATCTAATAAACTCAAAATGAAATGAACTTGGAATAATAAAAAAATTAGAGTCCAATTTGAATGAAAAAACTAAAATGATTCAACCCGAAAATTTTGAGCAACAAGTTTAAATGACTCAAACTCGAGTTCAACCGAATTGAAAATTACCTGACCTAAGAACAAATTAAACCCCGAATGATCGGGATTTGAATAACATACCCAAATAAAAAACAAAACGACTTGAATTAGAAATAATTCGAGTTGAAAATAAATGATAGAGTGATATATAAGATGGCATTAATGGAGCGGTGTATTTGGTAAAAGAAGTGGGTGGATCAGACATGGATGTTGAATGAAGGAGATGGCTATTACATCTACCATCTCAAAGAACCGAATGAATTCATGTCTCAACAAACCCAAAAGATTAATGGAGCGGTGTATTATCACGGCTCATTACCCTCTTTTCAAAAGACGCATCTAATAAAATATATAATGTCATTATTTTTATGTTTTAGAACCTTTATTTTATTTTAATGTGAGATTAATGTCCCCATCTCTTCTAAGACGTGACATACTTATATACACATCCAATCCATCACATTTGAAAAACACATGCATGGAAATAGATATCATAGATTTTGACCCTTGTAAACATCTCTCTTTTAGTGTGGATACAAAGAGAGACACCGTTCCATGTTGATTTATACAGCATAAATTATATATATAGGATAAGATAGACCAACTGAATGAAACCTAACAAAATCAATACCAGAATGAACCGAAAAATTTTAAAACTCAAATTGATTCGACACAAAATTAACCCTACCGGAGAATATGTAGTTGGGTGATCTCCGTTGGCTTAAGAACATGATAACACTATTGATATAGTAATTTACCAAAGTTTCAAATTTGTCAAGTTTACATGTGAGTTTTTGTTATTTCCATGGATCCATCTTCCATTTTTACTCAAGTAATGGGGTGCCAATTTTTTTATGTCCTTTATGTATGGATTGACTTTAGAGACTGGGTTTTGTCTTTTTTATGACTTAACCTAGTTGAACCCATGACTTAATGTCAACCAAAATTTAAATGATATACTTTGTTATTGTGCTACAGGCTTGATCGACTTTCTTCAATCCATGCATTTAATGGATCTTCTTCTTCAAAAATATTATCAAAATTAATCAGATTCAATCTCATTTCTCATTCATTTGTACTCTTTCTTTGTTGTATCTTAGTTTCAACCTCATATTTTAATGGACATAAACTAATTATCGAAGCTTTTTAGGCTTGAGTTTATTTTTTGTGCGGATCAAACTTAATGTACTTCGATCACGCTCACGATTTGAAGATGAAGTTATTTGATTCAAAACTTCAACCTAAATGTGGAGAAGCTAAGGTGCACAGCTTCCAAAATTAGTTCACCATTTAGTTACATGAACAACATATATAAATAATAAGATGCAATTAGTAAAGTATCTATAAACATACATTCATTATCTACGAAAACGACAAACGTACAAACGACGACTGAGTTTTGCAACTATTTTAACAGGAGGAAGATATTCAATTGTTGTGGAGGTGGCATGTCTGCAGTGGTAAAGAATTTTGGATTGATTTTGAAAAAAGGTATAGTGCCAAAAAAAAATTCAGTATACTCACTATGGCCTTTATTTTTTTAATATTTTAACTATTAATTTTATTTTAATCAAAATGACACCTTTGTGGAAGAAAATTATTAGCCAATTAACGATAAAGAACTTGAAATGACTTGAAAGAATGACGCATCAATAGAAAAATAATTTTATATTTTATTTAGTTTTATAAAATTATTTTTTGACTAATGTGTTATTCTGACAAGTTAGCACCTTTGTTTATATGACATTGATATGTCAGTGTGCATTGTCATGAAGGTTTGTCACGACATTGCAAGCCATGTATTGTTAGTTGACTAACCGTTTTTATCCACAAATGGACCATTTTGACAAAAAAAAACGTTGGGAGTTAAAAGTGTTTCAAAAAAGAAAATGGGTTAAAGTGATTTCCCATTCAAATGTTAGGGGTATTTTTGACATTAAACCTAAAAAATGAGAATTTTGAGATTTTAAAATTATATTTTTAACTTTTTAAAAATTAAAAATAAATTAAAAACTCAATCATGTGTCAAGAAATGTCTTGTTGATGAATTTAATGTAACAGATCAAGCCTAAAATATTAACGTAATGAAAAATTAACACTTAAGATGGTAGCAGTATAAACATTAGATACATATTTTGACAAAAAAAATACTCAAAAGTAAAAAAATATATATACTTTGAACAACTTTTTCTAATTGAATTTTTTAACGAAAAAATCTTTAAAATATAATAAAATGAAACGTTAAACATATATTTTTGACCAATAATTTTAGGCACTTAAAAGTAAAAAATATATATTTTAAGTATTTTTTTAGTGTTAATTTTTTTTTTAAATTTTTGAGAAGGCATAATGCCAAATAATATTCATAATATTTCAGTGAATAGTCATTATAACCTTAATCTTTTGTCCACTTTTACCCATAATATTTTATTTTGGGTCAAAATGGCCTCGTAGATAAAAATCATTAGTCAGCTAATGGTCAATGTAGGGTGTTGATGTGGGATTATGACTTGGCTTGAGATGATGACGTGGCACTTTGGCAGCAATTTTTTAAAAAATATATTTTTAAAATAAATAATAATATTTTATTTGATTTATTATATTTATTTTTAAAAAGTAATAAATAATAAATTATTTGATTTATTGTTTTTGAAAAATAATTTATAATTTTAAAAAATAATAAATTAAATAAATTAGTATTAATTATTACCTCTATCCCACTCAATATGTTCACTATTGACTTTTTAAAAGTCAAATTTTTAACTTTGACCATAATTATTTTAAATATTTTAATTACTTAAAATTTATAAAATGTATATTTTTAAATTACTTGATTGAAGGTTTCTAAAAAAATATTTTTTCACATTTTTATTAATAATGAATTTAAAGTAATAATGAGTCAAAGTTGAAAAAAATTAACATAAAAAAGTCAATACTAGACATATTGAATGAGAAAGAGAGAGTATTTTTAAAAATTAAATAAATTGATATTAATTATTTTTATAAAATCAAGAAAAAAGTAAAAAAAAATTGTTGACATGGCAAAGTGCCAAGTCAACATGCCACATCAATCTCTCATGCTGACCATTAGTCAACTAATGTTTTCTATTCACGATGGTCTATTTTGACTCAAAATAAAATATTAGAGATAAAATGGATAAAAAAATTGTAGAATTAAGTGTTTTGAAATAATATTTGAAAAATATTTTGGGTTAAATTGAAAAGAATTTAAATGTATTTTAATCAAAAATAACTTAAAAATATGTTTAAGGGTTTTACATGGCTTTGGAATGATTTAAAGTGTATTTAAAGTAGTCAAAATCGTGCATTTCAAGTACTCGTATCGATACGGTCAGGTATACCGATAAGCACTAGGTTTCAACCACAATGATTTTTCAGTAGCCAAAACTCGCACCGATACGCATTGCCGTATCAATACGGTAAGTTTTAAAATACCCAACGGCTAATTCGCGTACCGATACGTCCAACTACCCCCAACGGTCGATTTCCCAACGGTCTTTTAAATTGTAAGACCGTACCGATACGCTAGCCAAGCGTATCGATACGCACCAGCTGCATGCGCTCAACGGCTACTTTCTTATCGATGTCGCATCGATACGTTTGAGGGGTATCGATACGCCAAGCTGCAGAACTGCATTTATGGCGGGAAATAAAGGCTTCAACGACTCCAAAACAACCCCAACGGTTCTCAATGGCTACAAACTCAATTGGGAGTATAAAAGGAACCTCCAAGCATTAAGAGAAGACCAATGCTTCAATTGTCAACAACTATATGATGTCAAAATTGTCTTAGAGCTTATTTGTACATTTTCTTGTATAGACAACACTTGTGAGCTTAATTGTCAAATTTGCTCAAGTGTATAAGTTTTGGATGAGAGTTTAAGATTGCAAATAAATACCTATTAGAGGGATTTCAATTTTACTTAGAATTTCTCTTGTAAGAGAGTGTTTGATTAAGCTAAGGGTAATTAGCTTAATCGTTGTAACGGTTTCCTCCTAAGCCGAGAAAAGGGGACGAAACTCTTAGTGAATTTGTTTGAAATCCTTAGTGAGGAGCTAAGGTAGCGGATGTAGGTGCTTGTTAGAAGGTCGAACCACTATAAATCCTTGTGTCCAATTCTTATTCTTTAGCTTCCACTAAAACACCAAAAAATTCAACTTCTCCATATTTGACGAGCTAAAACGGTTAGAGAAAATTGAGCACACAAAACTCAACAAAAATATAGTCAAAATTACTATTTAGTAAAATAATAAGGCTATTTTTTTTTTGGCATTTTGCGTTTTGAGAATTGTTTTTTTTTTTCTTTCCAAGAATGAGGTAAATGGGCTTCTTTGTTTCTTGAGAAACACGAGGGAAAGAGAAAAGGAAAGAAATTGTAAATTGTTAATATTTTAAAATTAGAATTAAATTAAAGAATGTAAAATTTGAGAGCTAAATGTATTATTATTTTAATTTTATTATCTATTACATCATTTGATGTTAAACTTTTGACGATAACAATTTAAATTGAAGTTTTTCTATAGAGATAATACTTTATATTTTTATTTTATAAAATATGAATGCTTCAAGATTATTTCATAAAGTTGAGACATTTGTATAGTAATATAGAAGTCGTTGAAAAATATAGACGGCTTTAAAAAAAAAGGGAAAACTATACCGGTGGTCCCTAAACTATTACCATTTTTTATTTTGGTCCTTAAACTATGTTTTTTGGCAAAACCGTCCCTTTTGTTACATAGTTCTCTTATTTTGGTCCCCCGACGTTAAATAGCTAACGATTTTGCTGACGTGGCATTTTTTAAATATTTTTTAATCATTTCTCTCTCCTCTTAAATAAATGTCACGTCAGCAAAACCGTTAGCTATTTAACACCGGAGACTAAAACAGGAGAACTATGTAACAGAAAGGACGATTTTACCGAAAAACATAGTTTGGGGACCAAAATAAGAAAATGATAATAGTTTGGGAACCACCGGTATAGTTTTCCCTTAAAAAAATCACCAAGAAGTGCTCACAACTTTAAACGTAATGACTTTAATTGGTGAAGTGCATACCAAAAAAAGAGACGTACCAAAATTACATCAAAAGCATCAGTATTTCTTTTCAAGCATTTGCTACTACACAAAATAAAAACAAACTCATTCTATGTTATGAAATCTTTATTCCAATATTATTATTTAGGTAAAATATCTAATTAAGTTACTATTTTTTAAATGGCTTAATTATAAAATGTGTGTTCAAATTTTGTCACATTTTTTTTTTGTAATAGGTGCCTAAAGTAATTTTTTTATTGAAATATATGTCTATCGTTTTTACCATTATTATTTTAGGTATCTGGGTGTCAACAGTCGTTTAAAAAAATTACCATGACCAATCAAAACTAGAGATGGGCATTTTACCTGACCCATCCCGAACGGGTCGGATTTTTAATAAAAAATCGGTTCGGGTTCGGATCATGTCAGTTGAGTTTATCACACAATTGTAAATGGCCAAGAGGGGGGTGAATTGGCAATTAAGAATTTGGTAGGAGGTATGAATGAAAAATAAAAAGTGACACAAGTGGTTAGAGTGGTTCAAGTTCTCCAAATGAACTTTACATCCACTACCTTAGTTCCCACTAAGGATTTTCAACCAATTCACTACTTGAATTCTTCCCCTTTTCTTGGATGAGGAGGTAACCTTACAATTTGATTAAGCTTTCTACCCAAAGCTTAATCCACTCACTTTTACAAAGAGATGGATTTGGTAAACTCTAACAATTCCTCTCAAAGGATAAATGTTTACCCAAATACAATTTCAAACTCCCCAAACTCACGATACAAGATAAGAATAAAATCACTAGAGTTGGGTACAAGAATTTGACTATGAAGAGCACTAGGGTTTGGAATTTTTTCTTTGATGTTGCTTGTAGGTTCAATAGTTGTTGCTTGGTCAATTGAAGCTTGTTTTTATACCCTTGCATTGAATTCTAGCCGTTTGGGTAGTTGGGATCATCAATAGAGCTGTTGGGAGCATTTTTCCCGCAATAAATGCAGCCTACCGTATCGGTACTCGAATAGGGCGTATCGATACCTGCATCAAAGAGGAAAGAGTCGTTGTGTCTGAAAACAGAGCGTATTGATACGCATAGAAGGCGTACCGGTACGATTTTAAGGGGCGTATCGGTACGGATGGCCGTATCGATACGGTGTTTACTCACTGTAATCCCAAGTTTGGTTTTCTTAAAGAGCGTATCGATACGCATACCAAGCGTATCGGTACGATATAACGATCTTTTAAAAATTGGGAAACCAACCAACTGACAAGTAACGGTCGAAAAATTAAATGCAAAGATTTTTCAAAGATATGATTATCGTATTGATACGGTTGCAAAGCGTATCAGTACGGTTTCATTAAAAGAGTTGCCCAGATGAATATCGTATCGTTACGGGGTAACACCGTATCGGTACGCTAAGTCCATTAAAATTCTAGTGGCAAAAGCCCGTATCGATACGCCTAAGGGTATCGATACGCCTGAGCGTTTTTGTATAGTTTGGCTTGAAAATCAAAATTCCAGTGGCAAAAGACAGTATTGTTACGCCTAAGGGTATCGATACGCCTGGGCGTTTTTGCATAGTTTGACTTGAAAATCATAGGAAAAGACTTAGAGAATTTTTCATATATTTAAGAGCTTGTCTTGAGATATTATTTTTGTTTAAAATACTTATCAATTGTGAGACTTTAAAGAATACTTTAAAAATTTATTGTTTTGCAAATTGGTCCTTAAGTTTATATGTTATATCAAAATTAATTTTGGTTTCACAATCTCCCCTTTTTGATATAACAAAACCACAAATAAATTTTTAAGTTTTTGAAACTTTGAAAAGCTTTCTCCCCTTAATTTAAAATAGATTTAAAAAAAATTGACTCTATGATCCTCCCCCTTTTTGTTAGATCAAATATAAATACAAGGATAATAGCAACAATTAATTCATTAAACTCAAAGCAATCATAATAGTTCAAATGCATAAACTTCAAAGTAAACATAATAGTTCAAATGCATAAACTTCAAAGCAAACATCATAATCCAAACTTTAAAATCCTAAAACATAGATAATAGGCATAGACTTAGATCCTAAAAACAAGAGTGCAATAACAGAATATAAAAGACTATATGCCATAAGATGAGATGCATAAACTACTCGTCCGCGTCTTCATCATCATCGTCCTTGTCCTCTTCTTCTTCATCATCTTGAGAGGGTTGATTCCTTCGGTTTTGGTTGAGCCAAGCACCATGGAAGGCGGTAAGAGAGATATCCATGGAGTTTTGGCGAGAAGCCATGGTTTCCATTTTCTTCTCCATACCTTTGATGCGATCTTCCAAGGATGTGAATCTAGTATCCATCGCGGTAAACCCAGCTTCCATGGAAGTGAACTTCTCATTGAGGAAAGTCATAAGAGTGTCCATAGAAGAGGAATCAATCGGAGCACGGTGAGAGCTCGAAGAAGCACGAGAAGCATCGACCAGAGCATCTTGTGGAGGATCTTGAGTGTTACGAACCCATTCATTATCAACATAAGAGAAACCAGAACAAGCTAGAGAACGATCATCTATGGGTAGGCCAAGGGTTTCGGGATAGTCATGGGAATAATCAATGTCAAGGGAATGAAAGAGATAACTCAAAGTCGTGGAGTAGTAAAAGGATGTGACTTGTTTGGTGTGACGGTGTTGGACTAAATAGACAAGGTCGGCAAACATAATTTGACAAAGATTTGGACGTTGACCTTCTCTAAAACACCTAAGCCAAAAATCATCTGTTTGACGAATAGTTGAAAATTTCCCTCCCGATGGACGAAAAAACCAAGAGACAAGAAGATGAAGGATACAGTCATGAGCATTTAAAACTTTTGCTGAGCCTAAAGGACCCGTACCCAAGGATTTCTCATCATCAATACCAATATTTTCAAAACCAAAGACATTACATAAAAGTTTTTGATCAATTGTAAAGGTTTTGCCCATAACAGAGGATTCAATAGCAATGACATTCTCCCTAGCTTCATCATGAACACATAGAGCATTTGTAAAGAATACGATGACCAAATTCCTATAGAGAATAGAAGGAATGCTTAAAAATTTCAGAAATTTCCATTGCTTAAGTAAAGGGAGGTATTGAAATTTGAACCAGGCAGAATTTAAAAACGGGACAGACACAACACGTTCTCCCCTAAGGTTTATACCTTGAAAAAGTTTGTATCGTTCTATATCGCCAACATTGGGAAAACTTAATTGGATAATATAAGGAAGATTAGGTGTAGGGTTACCCTCGACATCCTCACTAGGATCGAAAGTAGAACGATAACGCTTAGTTCTCTTTTTCGATGGTGACGTAACCCTAAAAACACATCAAAAATCGATTCAAATATGTATGCAATGAACATCCTATTCAATCCAATAAATTCTAATAATTCAAGGTAATTGTAAAAAGATATTCACAAGTCTGAAAAAAATTAAAAAAAAAACAGATTAAAAAATACGAATAGAAAATATATTCGAATGAAAAATTTTGATTTTTGAGAAAATTTTTATGAAAAAGTTAAAACCCATAAAATAAAAACATATTTTGTACAAAAATTAAGTTGAAACAAATATAAAATTCAAACGAAAATCAAAGAAAATAAAAAAGAAGAGTTTTATACCTTGAACTTTAGATTGGATGAATGAGTTGATGTGCATGCACAAGATTTGTTGACAAAGCTTAGCCTTGATGTGGAGATTAAAAACCCTCAAAGAATTTTTAAGTTTGATGGTAAAAATTGAAGGATTGAGGTGGGTTTTATAGGATATTGTGGCTAGGGTTTTGGAGAGAAAAGAGGGGTTTTTGTTTTAAAGCTTTTTAACAATTGCAGCCCTAAATAGCCTCTCCGTCGAGACCGTATCGGTACGCTATATACGCGTATCGATACCCTTTAACCCTAATTTTTTATTCATCGTTACTACCGTATCGATACGCGGGACCGTATCGGTACGACTTGGCTTTGACTATTTCCCTTGACTTTAACCGTATCGATACGCGGGGTCATATCGATACTCGTTCATCTTCAAAGTTTTCCCAGTTATGAACCCGTATCGATACGCTTCAGCCGTATCGATACGCCTTTACCAAATTAGGCATTTTGACAGATTTAAGTGCAAAAATCCAACTTGAAACGTCCCTAAATGCATGTACATGTCCTATGAATAAGTTTTAATGGCTAAACTTAATGCATACTCCCCCTAGCAACATGCATAGAAGCAAGAAGAACAAAATTAACACAAGCATGAATCACAAACAATTTCAAGCAAATTTTTGATATTTTGGGACCTAGAAGGGGTCAAGAAAGGCTAGTTAAACCTAACTCTCTCCTAAGGGTCCAAAAGCGCTCTTTATCTAATGGCTTTGTGAATATATCCGCTAATTGGTTCAAGGTGTCAACATATTCTATAACAACATCATTTTTCAACACATGATCTCTAATGAAATGATGTCTAATTTCTATGTGTTTAGTTATAGAGTGTTGGATGAGATTATTAGTGAGACAAATGACACTAGTGTTGTCACATCTAAGGGGTATGGTTTCTATTTCAACACCATAATCTAAGAGTTGTTGCTTCATCCAAAAGACTTGAGTACAACAACTCCCTAAGGATATGTACTCCGCTTCGGTGGTAGATAAGGCTACGCTATTTTGTTTCTTAGAGAACCAAGATACGAGCATACTACCTAAGAATTGGCATGTCCCGGAAGTACTTTTCCTATCTTTCTTACATTCCCCATAATCCGCATCCGAATAAGTATGAAGGCTAAATGAGGAATCTTTAGGATACCAAAGGCCTAAGATAGGTGTGTCTCTAAGGTATCTAAAAATTCTCTTAATGGCAACTAAGTGTGATTCTCTAGGACTAGCTTGAAACCTAGCACACAAGCAAACACTAAACATAATATCCGGTTTACTTGCGGTAAGGTAAAGCAAAGAACCTATCATGGATCTATAAAGCTTAGAATCAACACACTTACCTCCTTCATCTTTGTCAAGCTTTATGGAAGAGCTCATAGGTGTAGCTTGAGGTTTTGCATTCTCCAATCCGAACTTTTTGAGCATGCCATTCACATACTTAGCTTGATTTATGAAGGTGTCATCTTTCCTTTGTTTGATTTGGAGTCCTAAAAAGAATGAGAGCTCATCCATCATGCTCATCTCGAACTCACTTTGCATTAGCTTAGAAAATTCTTTACAATAACACTCATTAGTAGAACCAAAAATGATATCATCAACATAGATTTGTACTACTAAGATGTCATTGTTATATCTTTTTATGAAGAGTGTAGTGTCCACCTTTCCTTTTTCAAAACCTTTTTCAATTAAGAAATTTGAAAGTCTCTCATACCAAGCTCTAGGAGCTTGTTTTAAACCATAAAGAGCTTTTTTTAGTTTAAACACATGGTTTGGAAATTTTGAATCTTCAAAACCCGGTGGTTGTTCAACATACACTTCTTCATTTATAAAACCGTTTAAAAAGGCACTTTTCACATCCATTTAAAAAAGCTTGAAATCATTATAACATGCAAATGCTAAAAGCATCCTAATGGCTTCCATCTTAGCTACGAGTGCATATGTCTCATCAAAATCAATTCCTTCTTCTTGGGTATAGCCTTGAGCAACAAGCCTAGCCTTGTTTCTCACTATATTACCACTTTCATCTAATTTATTCCTAAATACCCATTTAGTTCCTATAGTAGATTGATTACTAGGCCTTTCAACTAATGTCCAAACTTTACTTCTCTCAAATTGATTTAATTCCTCTTGCATGGCCAAAATCCAAAAATCATCTTTTAAAGCTTCTTTAATATTTTCAGGCTCAATGCATGAAAGAAATGCAACATGGTTCATTAATTTGAGAGATGATATAGTAGTTACCCCCTTGGATGGATAACCCAAGATTTCACCACCTTTGACATAATTGAACTCCCTTGGGTAAGATACCTCATTTTCCTCGAGAGCCAAGTCCTTCAAGGCTTCAAGAGGTGGATCTTGTGTATCCTCATCTTTAGTTGGAACCTCATCCACCTTTGACGTTTGTCCTCCATCAATGGCATCAAGGATTCCTACATCATCATCATCACAAGATTCCTTCCTCGGAAGGAGGTTATCATCGAAAACAACATGTATAGACTCTTCAACTACTAGATTTCTTTTATTAAATACACGATAGGCTTTAGAGTTTAAAGAGTATCCTTAGAAAATAGCTTCATCACTTTTAGCATCAAATTTACCTAAGTTTTCTTTACCATTATTCAAAACAAAACACTTGCAACCAAAATGATGAAAATAGCTAATGTTAGGCTTCTTAGATTTTAAAATCTCATAAGGTGTTTTCTTTAAAATTGGCCTAATTATTACTCGATTTATAATATAGCAAGCGGTATTTGTGGCTTCTGCCCAAAAATATTTAGGTAAATTATTTTCGCAAAGCATGGTTCTAGCCATTTCTTCTAAAGTTCGATTTTTCCTCTCAACTACCCCATTTTGTTGAGGAGTGCGAGGTGCGGAAAAATTGTGGTTAATCCCATTTTCATTTAAAAACTTATCAAAACCTAGATTTTGAAATTCGGTTCCATGATCACTTCTAATGTGAGAAATTTTAAGTTCAAGATCATTTTGAGTTATTTTATAAAATGTGATGAATTTTTCTAAAGCCTCATCTTTTGTACTTAAGAATAGAACCCAAGTAAACCTAGAATAGTCATCTACAAGCACAAAGGCATATGATTTACCACCCAAGCTCATTGTTCTAATAGGCCCAAAAAGATCCATATGAATCAATTGTAAACATCTACTAGTAGAGACATCATTAATGGATTTAAATGAAGTTCTATGTTGTTTACACTTTGAACATGCATCACAAATTTTATTATTAGAAAATTTAAGTTTGAGTAAACCTCTAACTAGATTAAGGGAAATTAATTTCTCTAAGACACTCATGCTAGCATATCCTAATTTTCTATGCCAAAGCCATGAGTCATGTTCATCATGTGCAACTAAGCATGTATGGGATGAATGGATGTCATTTAAATGCACCATGTAGATATTGCCTATTCTATGTCCTATGAGCATTAGTTGATTTGTTTTAATGTTCACAATTTCGCAACCACTTTTATCAAATAAAACATTAAAACCCTTATCACATAATTGACTAATGCTCAATAAATTATGTTTAAGACCGTTGACATACAAAACATTTTCAATGAAAATAGAGGAGTGATTACCAATGGAGCCTATTCCTTCAATGTGGCCTTTGGAGTTGTCACCGAAAGTTACCACTCCACCACTCTTTGGCTTTAGTTCCACAAATCTACTCTTGTCACCGGTCATATGTCTTGAGCATCCACTATCAAGGTACCATGAGTTTTGGCTTGAAGCTTTGGCCTTGTAGCAATGCTCCCCCTACAAACAAAGAAATTAGGCCTTGATTTTTGGTACCCAAATCATTTTGGGTCCATGTGTGTTAGCCTTCAAAATTTTGGTTCTCTTAGGAATCCAAGAAGCAATAGCATTCATATTATTAGAAATAATGAGTTTCTTAGGAACCCAAACACTTCTAACCTTTTGACCTCCAGATTGCTTATGAAAATTTCTTTGTTTAGGAATAAAATGTTTTCTTTTCACATATTGGGATTTAGAAGAGTTTTCTTTTTCAAAATGGTTTTCCCAATATCAATTGATGTTTTAAGATTATCCATTTCCTTTGTGTGATAATCTTGAAAATCGGAAAAAAGTTTTTCAAGTTCAAGATTTTTCGTTTTAAGATCATTTGAAAGATTTACTAAAAACAAAACTTTCTTTTCCAATTCGGAGTTAGTTTTTGAAAATGTTTCATTTTGATTTTTCAAATCGGAAATAGTTTTCTTGTTTCTCAAAATGGATTCTTTATATTTTCCTACTAACTCATCGTAAACCATTTGCAATTCATCATAAGCATCTTGAAGCTCATCAAAGGTAAAATCAAAATTAGATGAGTTAGGATTTACCTTTGGTTCATCATCAATGGCCATGAGACAGATTGGCGACTTCCTCCTCCTCCTCGGATGACTCATCGTCACTCCAAGTTGCTACTTGAGCTTTGAGCTTGTTCTTCTTCCCAAAGCTCTTCCTCTTCAATTGAGGACATTCGGAACAGATATGGTCGGGCTTTTTGCATTCATAGCAAGTGATTTGGTCCCTCTCCTCTTCCTTACTCTTGCTCTTGAAGTCTTATTTTCTAATGAACTTTCTCCCACGATTGGACTTCATGAAGCGAGTGAACCGTTTGGTGAACATGGCCATCTCCTCGTCTTCATCTTCACTTGAATCGCTTTCATGATATGAAGCTTTAAGAGCGATTCCAATCTTTTTCTTCTCAACATCCTTCTTCTCAACCATTTTCTTTTCTTCTTCTCTTCCCTTCCTCATGATCTCATGGATGAGTAGAGATCCAACAAGAGCATCAAGCTTGAGAGTCTTCAAATCTCGAGCTTCAATAATAGCCGTTCTCTTGCTATCCCATGACTTCGGAAGAGAGTACAACAATTTCCTCACTAGTTTGTCTTCGGGGATGATTTCACCGAAACCCTTCAATCTGTTGACAATGACCGAGAATCGATCAAACATCTTGGAAACACTCTCATCGGGATCCATCTTGAAATTTTCGTAGCTTAGATTGAGTAGCCCAATTTTTGTTTCCTTGACATCACTAGTTCCCTCATATGTTGTCTCGAGGGGGTCCCAAACCTCCTTGGCATTTTCGATCGAAGACACCTTGGAGTAGATATCCGGACCAAGTGCACAAAAGATTACATGAAGAGCTTTATCATTCACTTGCATCCTTCTTTGTTCATCTTCCGTCATCTCGGCTTTCACCTTTGGGACAAGTCTTGCTTCACTATCTCTCTTCATGGGAATGTATGGACCTTCTTCAACCATATCCCACACCATGTAGTCGGTAGACTTGATGAAGAGCCTCATCCTATTCTTCCAATATGGGTAGTTATACCCATTGAAGAATGGTGGCTTGGTGGTAGATTGGGACTCGTAGAAGTTGGAGTTAGAGGTGGATGCTATTGCTTGACTAGTTGTTGATCAAACTCTCCTAGAATCGACTTAAGAGGGTTGTAATCCTTCCAATGAGTGTAGCTCTGATACCAATTGTTGAGTTGATCACACAATTGCAAATGACCAAGAGGGGGTGAATTGGCAATTAAAAAATTGGTAGGAGGTATGAGTGGAAAATAAAAAGTGACATAAGTGGTTAGAGTGGTTCAAGTTCTCCAAATGAACTCTACATCCACTACCTTAGTTCCCACTAAGGATTTTCAACTAATTCACTACTTGAATTCTTCCCCTTTTCTTGGATGAGGGGGTAACCTTACAAATTGATTAAGCTTTCTACCCAAAGCTTAATTCACTCACTTTTACAAAGAGATGGATTTGGTAAACTCTAACAATTCCTCTCAAAGGATAAATGTTTACCCAAATACAATTTTAAACTCCCCAAACTCACAATACAAGATAAGAATAAAATCACTAGAGTTGGGTACAAGAATTTGACTATGAAGAGCAATAGGGTTTGGAATTTTTGCTTTGATGTTGCTTGTAGGTTTCAATAGTTGTTGCTTGGTCAATTGAAGCTTGTTTTTATACCCTTGCATTGAATTCTAGCCGTTTGGGTAGTTGGGATCATCAATAGAGCCGTTGGGAGCATTTTTTCCGCAATAAATGCAGCCTACCGTATCGGTACTCGAATAGGGTGTATCGATACCTGCATCAAAGAGGAAAGAGTCATTGTGTCTGAAAACAGAGCGTATCGATACACATAGAAGGCGTACCATTATGGTTTTAAGAGGCGTATCGGTACAGATGGCTGCATCGATACGGTGTTTACTCACTGTAATCCCAAGTTTGGTTTTCTTAAAGAGCGTATCAATACGCATACCAAGCGTATCGGTACGGTATAACGGTCTTTTAAAAATTGGGAAACCAACCAACTAACAAGTAACGGTCGAAAAATTAAATGCAAAGATTTTTCAAAGATATGCTTATTGTAACACCCGGGTTCGGGGGTCGGGTGAAAATAATAATTTAATAATGGTTCGGGTTTAGGTTCCTAAATTTTTAAATAATAAAGTAATGGTTTGGGCCTCAGGTTTTAAGACAAATAAAATTAAGATGGACCATTATTCAAAACAAGCCCAAATAGTCATGGGTGTCACTTATTGTGGTTTCCTTTATTCATTAAGGGTGTTTTGGTCTATTGACTTCCCAATTTTAAACAAACATAAAATATTTGCTTTTGGCTCATCTTCTTCTCTCCACACCATCTTCTTCCAACGTCAAACCCCCTCCTTAGGTTACTATTTCATTCCATAGCTCACTCATCCTTGGAGATTTTTCAAAGGTAAGCTTGTTTTTGACTTACTCTCATCATCTTCTCTTTGGAAGTACCACTATTTTTCATTTTACCCATGTTTTTGGAACATGAGTTTTTGGGAGTTTTGATTTAAAAATGGTGCCTTTATTGTTCTTGACTAAATATTTTGATTGATTTATGTTAGATATGTTGTTTAGGAAGCATAGGGTCCAACTTGTATGATTTTTAAAGGGTTTTGTTAAATTTCTCGGATTTGGGTTTTTGGGAGGTTTTGAGTTGAGATATGGGGGTGTTTTATGTGGAAATGAGAGGGCTAATGGATAGGCTATATGTAAGGGCTGTTTTGGAGGCTTTAGGGAGTAATTTAAGGGTTGGAATCATTGGTTTTAGGGTAAGTTTAGGGGCTGCTCGGGATTATGGATTTTGGGTTTGTTTTGAATGGATTTTGGATGTCTTGTGTTTGGTATGTAATCCGGGCTGACTATTTTGGTATGTGGACTGATTTGGGGTTGTTTAAATTGTGTTGGAATGTTTAGAAGCAAGAAATTTGGTTGGTGAAGCTTCGGGGACAAATTCGGGGATTTTGGAGTCTTGAGCTTGGTCTTCGGCCTTCTCTTGGGTAACAACGGTGAGTAGATTTGTTAATCTTTGGATTGTGCACAATATGGGATCTTTGGGGTTTGGGTGGGACCTTGAGGGTTCACCTAAACCCGAGTGTAAGCCTCTCTACTCCTATGTTGTTGTGATGGATGAATGGTTATGTGTTATGATTATCATATGCATGTTAATGTTGTTAATGTGTAGTCGAGTTGAAGTCGTGCCTCACGTGATAGTGGTCTAAACTACGGTGATGTGTAGTCTCACCGGTAGTGACTAGTAGGAAAGTACTTTGATGTGCAGTCCCATTGGAAATCTACTAGTCGAAACGGTGGTGTGTAGTCCTACCGTGTGCGTATGTTGGTTGTGCTTGTGCAAACCATGTGTTGTTGTTGAGATAGTCACTTTGTGCATCCATTGCTTTTCTTGCATATAAAATGTGTTTGGAAAACTGCATGTTGTGGATTGTAGAGCCTCTCTCACTAAGCTAGTTAGCTTACGCTCTCTTTGTTTCCAACATGCAGATCGTTAGAGTTCGGGAGGCAAGCGGGTGAGGGAGGAGCTTTTGGAGTTCTCAAGCTAACACAAGTATGATTTGTGTTTTGTAATAATGCCTAAACGATGGGGTATAGAGTTTTAGGAGTTGGTGTCAAACTCCTTAGGTGATTGTGTTTGAGCATGTTAAACTCATGGATGTGTTATGCTTTTGTTTCATGGATTGTGGACTGTGCTTATCATGTTGCTTAATTGAACATGCCTAAATGTGTATGTTGTTGGCCTATGTATGCCTTATGTTTGACTATCTTGTGTATGGGGCCTTATGCTTGCTAAGTATGCTCTCTTTGTGGAATTGCATGAAATATTTGATTTGCATGGCCCTTGTTAGATTCAATGCCTCGCATGCTAACTTCTGGTTGTAGTTTTGATGTATGTATGTTTGTATGAGCTTAGGGGAGTCCAAAAATGCATCTAGAGTCGTGTTTGAGGTCGTTTAGTTAAAATTGGTGGAATTGCAGTGCAGGGCGTATCGGTACGCCTAACGGCCGTATCGATACGGCCTTGCCCAAAGGCCACAATTTTAGTCGGGCGTATCGATACCCTGGGGGTACCGATACCCTCCCAACTCACTGGAATTTTGAGAAATGGGTAAGAGTAGGGCGTACCGATATGGGGTTTACGCGTATCGATGCGATCCTACTTCATTAACCAAGAAGAGTTGACCGAGAAGGGCGTATCGATACGCTCAAGGGTTGTATCGATACAGTCTTCCTGGAGTTGACTGTTAGGTTGACCTTGGTCAAGGCGTATCGATACCCTCTATAGGTGTATTGATACGGTCTGCTTGAAAAGGGAAGATTGGGCTATTTAATTGCATGTCTTGTGGGTTCTTGTATCTATGTTTGTTCGTTGCGCTCCCCATCACATAGGATTTAATAAAGGCATCTAGAAAAGATAAAAAAATAGGGTTGCTAACCGAAGGGGAGCCTTAGCGGGTTTCACTTCGGTTTTCCCCGTGTGGCCCACTCAGACCGGTCATCCGGCCAGACCGAGACGAGGGGGTTACATTTATTGGTATCAGAGCCTGAGGTTTCCGAGACCTCGGGCAAGTTAGTGAGGTGAGTTAAGGTATTATGGGTATTTTGCCATGTATGTCTAAATTTTGTCTCTAGCACGGTGTATGAATGCATGCTATAGTGACCTTGTTGTTGTTTGAGAGTTGGTTCAAGTCCCCATTGTTAGGCGTTGTTGTCAAAATAAAAAGGAAAATTGTTTTGGTTTAAAGAGCTTGAGAACCGGAGTCCTTGTCCTTTTGCTTACCTAACGTTTCCTTGTTGTTGTGTGTTTGCTGTTTTAGATTATTTTAATTGCTATGGTGAGACCGAGGGGACGACCTAGAGCGGGTGACCAGGCACCCGAGAATATGCCTCCTGCTCTTCATGCTCCCGATGGTAATGGAGGGAACGTTGGAGGTGATGGTAATGGGCCTCAAGCTGAGGCTAATGTAGGAGGTAATGGGGCTCAAGGGGGCCAAGGCCAGGCAGGTCCAGATGTGGCTCATTTGATTCAGACCATAGCCGGAGCTTTTCAGACAGCTTTGGCCGGTATGCAAGCTGCACCACCACCTCAGGGTGTGGGGACAGGATTAGCCCTAGAGAGGCTTCGTAACTTAAGGGCAGTTGAGTTTCGTGGGCTGTCTCCGGAGGGTTAAGAAGGCTGGCTTGAGAGTACTACTCGCATCTTGGGTCAGATGGAGTGTTCGGATGCCCGTAAGTTGGGATGTATCGTCTCATTGCTTCAGGGAGACGCTTATACTTGGTGGACCACTGTTATTTCTGGTATGGCCGAGGCGGATGTCACATGGGAGTTCTTCAGAAATGCCTTCAAGAGGAAGTACCTCAGGGTTCGGTACTTGGATGAAAAGAAAAGAGAGTTCATGGCTTTGTTTCAAGGTAATAGGACCGTGTCTGAGTATGAGATCCAGTTTGTGAGGTTGAGCCAGTACGCGCCAGAGTTGATTCCGGATGAGAAGGAGCGATGTGAGCGTTTCAGATATGGGTTGACTACAGATGTGAAGACCTACATGCTAGCCTCCGACTACACTGAGTTCGATGTCTTGGTTTCTAGGGCCAAGGATATAGAGCAGAACCTAAGCTCTAGAGCACGTACTGGTGGGTCTGACTCCGGAAAGAGACATGCGAACTGGGATAGAGATCATGCCAAGAGGCATAGAGATAGGAGGTACCAGCCGGATACGAGACCTAGGGGTGGTAACCATGGTCAGGGCCGTCAGGGCCAAGGGGCCGTTGGACGCATTCCGGAGTGCACTAGGTGCGGGAGACGCCACCCAGGTGAATGTATGGGTATGTTTGGGGCGTGTTGGAACTGTAGCTCCCGAGACCATTTGAGGCTTGATTGTCCACACCCAGTTAGGGGCGGATGGCTCCAGCGAGGGGTTTTGAGCATCAGAGAGGCCGTGGGCGCGGCCGTGGGAACTTTCAGCCGAGGAATGAGGGTCAGAGGAACTTGGCTCATGTTGTAGCAGTCCAGCCCGAGGGAGGAGGAGCGGCTAGGGTGTACGCTCAGCGAGAGGCTGGGAATGACACTAATGTCATTGCAGGTAATTTCACATTACAGTCTTTGAGTTTGCTTTCTCTAATAGATTCGGGGTCAACACATTCGTATATTTTGGGTGAACACGCAAAGTCATTAGGATTACCTTGTGATTGGCTCGAGGTAGGTGTAAATGTCACTAGCTCTTTTGGTGATACAATGGTAGTTAGGAAAGTGTATATGAGGTGTCCTTTGATGGTTCAGGGCCACATATTTCCGGTCGATATGATGGAGCTACCCTTCTATGGCTTTGATGTGATTTTGGGCATGGATTGGCTTGTAGAGCATAGAGCCAGGGTTGACTTCGAGACTAAGAGGGTCTCTTTGAGGCTTACCGATGACTTTGAGGTTGTGGTAGTTGGGGAGAATGTCAAGTTTTTGTCCAATGTGGTATCGGCTTTGGAAGCTCAGAGGTTGTTGGGTTCAGGGTGTCAGGCTTACTTGGCTTATGTAATGAACCCGGGTATGAGTGAGGTGAGACCTCAAGACATCAGAACAGTATGTAATTTTCTGAGTGTTTTTCCGGAAGAGCTACCAGGCTTGCCTCCAGATAGAGCAGTTGAGTTTGCTATTGAGACATATTCTGATTCTGCACCGGTGTCGATTGCTCCGTATAGAATGGCACCGAAAGAGTTGAAAGAGTTGAAGACACAACTTCAGGAGTTGACTGACAGAGGTTTCATTAGGCCTAGTGTTTCCCCGTGGGGTGCTCCGGTCTTGTTTGTAAAAAAGAAGGATGGTAGCATGAGAATGTGTATAGATTATAGGCAGTTGAATAAGGTAACGGTGAAAAACAAATATCCCTTGCCTAGGATAGATGACTTGCTAGACCAGTTGAGGGGTGCTTCCGTGTTTTCGAAGATTGACTTGAGGTCAGGATACTATTAGTTGAAGGTAAAAGATGTGGACATACCCAAGACAGCCTTTCGTACACGTTATGGACATCATGAGTTTTTGGTGATGCCTTTTGGATTGACCAACGCTCCAGTAGCCTTCATGGATATGATGAACCGAGTGTTTCATAAGTTCTTGGACAGGTTTGTGGTAGTGTTTATTGATGACATCCTAGTGTACTCTAAGACCGAAGAGGAGCACGATGAGCACTTAAGGCTAGCGCTTCAGACTTTACTTGAGAATCAGTTGTATGCCAAGCTAAGTAAGTGTGAGTTTTGGATTAGGGAGGTGGTCTTCCTAGGTCACGTGATCTCGGCTAGTGGGATTAGTGTAGATCCCAAGAAGATAGAAGCCATTGTGAATTGGAAACAACCGAAATTAGTGACAGAAATCCGCAGTTTCCTAGGTTTGGCGGGATACTATAGAAGGTTTGTTGAGGGGTTCTCGAGAATAGCGGCTCCGTTGACCAAGTTGCTATAGAAGAATGTTTCGTATGAATGGTCTGATGCAAGACAAGAAGCGTTTGAGAAATTGAAGAAAGCTTTGACCGAAGCTCCTATTTTGATTCAGCCTGAGTCGGGGAGAGAGTTTGTGATTTACAGTGATGCGTCCTACGTGGGGCTAGGTTGTGTGCTTATGCAAGGAGGTAAGGTAGTAGCGTATGCTTCACGACAGTTGAAGGTCCATGAGAAGAATTACCCCACACACGACATAGAGTTGGCTGCAGTGGTGTTCGCGTTGAAGATCTGGAGACACCATCTTTATGTTGAGAAGTGCACCGTGTATACCGACCACAAGAGTTTGAAATATTTGATGTCCTAGAGGGAGTTGAACCTTAGGCAGCGAAGGTGGTTAGAGCTTCTTAAGGACTATGACCTTACCATAGAGTACCATCCGGGCAAGGAAAATGTGGTGGCCGATGCCTTGAGTAGGAAAGTGGTCGTTGAGTTGCGAGCAATGTTTGCAAGGTTGAGTGTGTCTACGGATGGTGGATTGATAGCCGAGCTTCAGGTTAAGCCATCGTTGGTTCAGTTGATTCGTGAGAAGCAGTTGCGGGATGAGTCTTTGGCACCTCACGTGCAAGACATAGCCGAAGATAGGCCTACCGAGTATTGTTTTGGAGAGAATGAGATCCTATGTTTCAAGGATAGGATAGTGGTTCCGGAGGATATCGAGTTGAGGCGTACGATCTTGAGTGAGGCTCACACTAGTCCTTTTGCTATGCATCCGGGTAGCACGAAGATGTATCGAGGATTGAAGGAAGAGTATTTTTGGGTTGGTTTGAAAAAGGACGTAGCCGAGTTTGTAAGTAGATGTATGGTTTGTCAGAGAGTCAAGGCTGAGCACCAGTTTCCCTCAGGGTTATTGCAACCGTTGAAAATTCCAGAGTGGAAGTGGGAGCGTATCACTATGGACTTTGTGTCAGGACTTCCGTTGACTCCTTCGAAGAAAAATTCAGTGTGGGTGATTGTAGATAGATTTACTAAGTGTGCTCACTTCATACCGGTTCATACTACCTATACTTTGGACAAGTTGGCCGAATTGTATATCCGTGAGATAGTGAGATTACATGGGGTACCGAAGTCGATTGTATCAGACCGAGATCCGAGATTTACCGCTAGGTTTTGGGAGTGTTTGCATCGGGCCTTGGGTACTTGGTTGAACTTCAGCACTTCGTATCATCCGCAGTCAGATGGGCAGTTTGAGAGGGTAATTCGGATTTTGGAAGATATGTTGAGGTATTGTATCATTGATTTTCAGGGGTCGTGGGAGAAACACCTACCGTTAGTGGAGTTCGCGTATAACAACAACTTTCAGTCGAGTATTCAGATGGCCCCTTATGAGGCCTTGTATGGTCGGAAGTGTAGAACCCCGATTTGTTGGGCCGAGGCTGGACATAAACTTGTGCCGATGCCCGAATTGCTTAAGGGAACCACCGAGAAGGTGAAGTTGATATGTGATCGCTTGAAAGCAGCTTCAGATCGACAAAAGTCCTATCCCGACTTAAAGAGGAAGGAGGTAGAGTACTCCGTGGGGGATAAAGTGTTTTTGAAAGTCTCACCTTGGAAGAAAGTGATGAGGTTTGGGAGGAAGGGCAAGTTGAGTCCAAGGTACATAGGGCCTTATGAGGTAGTCGAGAGAATTGGTCCGGTTGCATATAGATTGAGGCTCCCAACTGAGCTAGAGAAGATTCATGATGTATTTCATGTGTCGATGCTTAGGAGGTATAGATCGGATCCGTCCCATGTTATGCTAGTGGAAGAAATATAGTTAAATCCGAACTTGTCTTACAACGAGGAACCAGTTGAGATACTTGCTTCTGATAGCAAGGTGTTGCGTGGCAAGACTATAGAATTGGTCAAGGTATTATGGAGACATAGAGGTGTGGAGGAGGCCACGTGGGAGAGGAAAGCTGACATGCTTGAGCAGTTTTCGTATTTGTTTCCGTCAGGTAATTTCGGGGACGAAATTCCTTAAGTGGGGGAGAGTTGTAACACCCGGGTTTGGGGGTCGGGTGAAAATAATAATTTAATAATGGTTCGGGTTTCGGTTCCTAAATTTTTAAATAATAAAGTAATGGTTTGGGCCTCGGGTTTTAAGACAAATAAAATTAAGTTGAACCATTTTTCAAAACAAGCCCAAATAGCCATGGGTGTCACTTATTGTGGTTTCCTTAATTCATTAAGGATGTTTTGGTCTTTTGACTTTCTAATTTTAAACAAACATAAAATATTTGCTTTTGGCTCATCTTCTTCTCTCCACACCATCTTCTTCCAATGTCAACCCCCCCTCCTTAGGTTACTATTCCATTCCATAGCTCACTCATCCTTGAAGATTTTTCAAAGGTAAGCTTGTTTTTGACTTACTCTCATCTTCCTCTCTTTGGAAGTACCACTATTTTTCATTTTACCCATGTTTTTGGAATATGAGTTTTTGGGAGTTTTGATTTAAAAATGGTGCCTTTATTGTTCTTGACTAAATATTTTGATTGATTTATGTTAGATATGTTGTTTAGGAAGCATAGGGTTCAACTTGTATGATTTTTAAAGGGTTTTGTTAAATTTCCCGGATTTGAATTTTTGGGAGGTTTTGAGTTGAGATATAGGGGTGTTTTATGTGGAAATGAGAGGGCTAATGGATAGGCTATATGTAAGAGCTATTTTGGAGGCTTTAGGGAGTAATTTAAGGGTTGGAATCATTGGTTTTAGGGTGAGTTTAGGGGCTGCTCGGGATTATAGATTTTGGGTTTGTTTTGAATGGATTTTGGATGTCTTGTGTTTGGTATGTAATCCGGGCTGACTATTTTGGTATGTGGACTGATTTGGGGTTGTTTAAATTGTGTTGGAATGTTTAGAAGCAAGAAATTTGGTTGGTGAAGCTTCGGGGACAAATTCGGGGCTTTCGGAGTCTTGAGCTTGGTCTCCGGTCTTCTCTTGGGTAACAACGGTGAGTAGATTTGTTAATCTTTGGATTGTGGACACTATGGGATCTTTGGGGTTTGGGTGGGACCTTGAGGGTTCACCTAAACCCGAGTGTAAGCCTCTCTACTCCTATGTTGTTGTGATGGATGAAAGGTTATGTGTTATGATTATCATGTGCATGTTAATATTGTTAATGTGTAGTCGAGTTGAAGTCGTGCCTCACGTGATGATGGTCTAAACTACGGTGATGTGTAGTCCCACCGGTAGTGACTAGTAGGAAAGTACTTTGATGTGTAGTCCTATTGAAAATCTACCAGTCGAAACGGTGATGTGTAGTCCCACCGTGTGCGTGTGTTGGTTGTGCTTGTGCAAACCACGTGTTGTTGTTGAGATAGTCACTTTGTGCATCCATTGCTTTTCTTGCATATCAAATGTGTTTGGAAAACTGCATGTTGTGGATTGTAGAGCCTCTCTCACTAAGCTAGTTGGCTTACGCTCTCTTTGTTTCCAACATGCAGATCGTTAGAGTTCGGGAGGCAAGCGGGAGAGGGAGGAGCTTTTGGAGTTCTCAAGCTAACACAAGTATGATTTGTGTTTTGTAATAATGCCTAAACGATGGGGTATAGAGTTTTAGGAGTTGGTGTCAAACTCCTTAGGTGATTGTGTTTGAGCATGTTAAACTCATGGATGTGTTATGCTTTTGTTTCATAGATTGTGGACTGTGCTTATCATGTTGCTTAATTAAACATGCCTAAATGTGTATGTTGTTGGCCTATGTATGCCTTATGTTTGACTATCTTGTGTATGGGGCCTTATTCTTGCTAAGTATGCTTTCTTTGTGGAATTGCATGAAATATTTGATTTGCATGGCCCTTGTTAGATTCAATGTCTCGCATGCTAACTTCTGGTTGTAGTTTTGATGTATGTATGTTTGTATGAGCTTAGGGGAGTCCAAAAATGCATCTAGAGTCGTGTTTGAGGTCATTTAGTTAAAATTAGTGGAATTGCAGTGCAGGGCGTATCGGTACACCTAAGGGCCGTATCGATACGGCCTTGCCCAAAGGCCACAATTTTAGCCGGGACCTGGGGGTACCGATACCCTCCCAACTCACTGGAATTTTGAGAAATGGGTAAGAGTAGGGCGTACCGATACGGGGTTTACGCGTATCGATACGATCCTACTTCGTTGACCAAGAAGAGTTGACCGAGAAGGGCGTATCGATACGCTCAAGGGCTGTATCGATACGGTCTTCCCGGAGTTGACTGTTAGGTTGACCTTGGTCAAGGCGTATCGATACCCTCTATAGGTGTATCGATACGGTCTGCTTGAAAAGGGAAGATTGGGCTGTTTAATTGCATGTCTTGTGGGTTCCTGTATCCATGTTTGTTCGTTGCGCGCCCCATCACATATGATTTAATAAAGGTATCTAGAAAAGATAAAAAAAAATAGGGTTGCTAACCGAAGGGGAGCCTTAGCGGGTTTCACTTCGGTTTTCCCCGTGTGGCCCACTCGGACCGGTCATCCGGTCAGACCGGGACGAGGGGGTTACACTTATCGTATCGATACGGTTGCAAAGTGTATCGGTACAGTTTCATTAAAAGAGTTGCCTAGATGAATATCGTATCGATACGGGGTAACACTGTATCGATACGCTAAGTCCATTAAAATTCCAGTGGCAAAAGCCCGTATCGATACGCCTAAGGGTATTGATACGCCTGGGCGTTTTTGTATAGTTTGGTTTGAAAATCAAAATTTCAGTGGAAAAAGACAGTATCGATACACCTGGGCGTTTTTGCATAGTTTGACTTGAAAATCATAGGAAAAGACTTAGAGAATTTTTCATATATTTAAGAGCTTGTCTTGAGATATTATTTTGTTTAAAATGCTTGTCAATTGTGAGACTTTAAAGAATACTTAAAAATTTATTGTTTTGCAAATTGGTCCTTAAGTTTATATGTTATATCAAAATCAATTTGGGTTTCACAATGTCGGGTTTTTATTAAGGGTGAAGTCAGGTTGGGTCGAGTTTGAGTTTAGGGTGGAAAATATTCGACCAGGCCCGACCCGATACTAATTGTGTAAATTTCTCTAAATTTTTTAGAGATATTTATAATAATATCCCTCTTTATATATTTTTTATAATTAGGTCCTTAAAATTGAAATTTATATTTACAATTTAGTCCTTAAAATTATATTTTTTTATGATTAAGTTTCTTAAAATTATTTTTTACAATTAAGTCCCTATAATTAATTTTTTTTGCTATAGGTCGGGTCAGGTCGAGTCGGGGTCAGGTTTAATGTATTTATTTTTGGGTCGGAACAAGTCAAGTTCGCATTTAGGGTATTTATTTTCGGGTCGGGTTCGGGTGGGCCAAAAACCTGACTCGACCCGTGCAATCCCTAACATTCAAAACATGACATGTGACTTTGATTTTAATTTCATTTTAATTTTTTATTTAATTTTTTTAGAAATCCCCTAAATTTCAAAAAAAATCACAAATTAACCCCCAAATTTCAAAATCCCCAACTCCCCAAAATCTAATTTCCGATTTGAGTTGATTCCACCGTCGATGGCCACGCTGCCCCTCACTACACCCGGCGTCAGAAATTGACTGACGCCATGCGAAACAACGAATGAAGGATTTGAGTTGATTCGAACAATTTACGACAAATGACGACCGAACGGACGATGAACGGTGTCTTGGTCTTTCAACGAGGAGAGGGAGCTTTATTTTATCGCATGCGACGTAACCAACGCAGGCGGGAGTGGTCAAATTTGAGG
The DNA here is from genome assembly GCA_958450335.1 of Hibiscus tridactylites. Classification (NCBI taxonomy): domain Eukaryota; kingdom Viridiplantae; phylum Streptophyta; class Magnoliopsida; order Malvales; family Malvaceae; genus Hibiscus; species Hibiscus tridactylites. Next base: position 53,748,885 of record OY288282.1, read on the forward strand.
GTTTAGGGACTTGAGGATTATTTTTAGAATATTTGAGAATTTCAGGATTTTGTTATAAATTTTGATTTCTTTTTTTAGAAAATAAAATAAAATAAAACATGCCACATGTTATATTTTTATTGGCTAACAAAATTTTTTAAACGGCTGTTAATGGCCAAACACTTAAAATAATAACGGTAAAAACATTAAATACCTATTTCAGCTAAAAAACTTTAGACACCTATTATAAAAGGATTTTGCTATTGACAGCCCTTAGGGCTGTCAATAAGAACTCTATAAATTCTTATAATTAATGCTTGTTTTGCTTTGTAATTAATGTTTGTTTTGCTTTATAATAAATGGTTGTTTTGCTTTGTAATGAAATCTAGTAAAATGTAATTAAATACATTCCTAAAAAATCATGTTTAATTAATTTTAGGTTGTTTAATGTAATTAATACTCACTTAAAACGATTTATTGTTTATGGTTTAGAGTTTGAGGGTTTGGATTTAGGGTTTAGTGTTTATGGTTTATGGTTTAAGTTTTAGGGTTTGGGTTTAGGGTTTAAGGTTTAGAGTTTGTGTTTAGGGCTGAAGGTTTAGGGTTTAAGTTTTAAGTTTTAGGGTTTGATGTTTAGAGTTTAGGGATTGTGTTTAGGGTTTGGGTTTGAGGTTTGGGGTTTATGATTTAGGGTTTAAGTTTGAGGTTTGGAGTTTGAATTTAGGGTTTAACTTTTTAGGAATGTAATTAGTTACATTATATAATATTTCTTTTAAAAAATAAAAAACATTAATTACAAGAATTTATAGTGTTCTTATAACATAACCCATTATAAAAATGTATAATTTAGTTACTTGTTTTATGAATAACCTTTAAAAATTGAATGATTAAGGTATTACTTTTTCGTAGTCTAAAGACTAAAAAAAACATTTTATAATGGAGAGATAGTTTTTTATCTCGTCTATAGATAATTGCCATTTTTATATTGAGTTGTTAATATTTTATGATTCATCAGATTACCCACACAAACATCCTCATGACCATGAATTCCCTTCCGATCATTAATGGTCAACAGAATAGCAAATTGCAAATCCTGGTTCCTATCCATTTCTTGCTTTTAATGGCAATTCCCAATTGGTCTTTCTTCTTCCCTGAAAGAATTTTCCTTTAATCTTTGTGGGTATTAAATTTGATAATAATATAAAAACTGTGTTGGAAAATGGAGTTAGTTCCATATTCAAGTGAACCACAACCCAGGACGTGTTCCACAAGTCTTCCATGGCGAGACATGTTCCGGTCTGCATCAAGGAGGAAACCCTCCCATCCACAAGACATCAACGACGCGCCTCCAAACGAACCCCACGCGCCATCCCCGGCACAAAACGCCACCGACCCATTTTACAGAGACAGCCTCTCAGGTGATCCCGAGGTACGTTTAGCCCTTTACATAGCCATGGCTCATGCCGGTCTTGCCCTCACACTCTGCATCTTATACGGACTTTGCAAGCTCTTGCAAGAATATCTTAGGACAATTCAATGGGCAATTTTGTGTTCAATTCCTTTGAGAGGCATTCAAGAAGCCCTTGTTGAATTCTGGAGAGAACCTTTGAAATTAGGCCTCACTGAAACTGTTCTTGCCGTTCCTATTGCTGTCTTTAAGGCTTTTATAGTTACCATTGTTGATATTAAGGATGTTTGTTTAAGGATACTTCTCAAAAGACCAAAATCTAGACCTTCAGGTCGTAATAAGAGCACATTTTCAAAGCTAATGAAGTGGCTTGTCTCATTTTCTGTTTTTCTTATTGTCTATGAGACAATAGGTAGTTTTGGGTCATTGTTGATCATCTTGTTGGGTTTCAAGGTTAGCAGTAAAAACGTGGATTCAACAATGTCTGCTGTTTCATCATTTAGGAGCACTCGGTTTCAGAAGGAGTGCAATTAGTGCTTATTTTACTAATGGGATATTGAAAAGGTTGGATTCCATTGTGGCAATTGGATTGATGATTGTTATGATTGTGGGGTTTATTGCTGGAGCTACGTTTTTCTCGTATAAGATCGGCGTCGAGGGAAAAGATGCGGTGATTGCAGTGAAATCTCGAATGCGGGAGAGTAATTATGCCGAGAAAATCGGCCTTAAACAATGGATAGAAGAGAATGATGTCCCCGGAATGGTGGATAAGTACTCTACACAGTTTTATCAAACAGTTTCCGAGCAGATTGATAGTTTGGCAATGCAGTATAATATGACTGAATTTGTTACTGGAATCAAGCATTTTGTGATTACATCAATGGATGATAGTTCATCAGGGGAAGCAACGGCTCTGATGAACCCTTCTCCTTTCACCGAGATGGTTTTGAGGTTGAGGGAGAGCCTTAGAAACGGTGAATGGGGAGAAATTTACTCAGAGGTCGATTTGATTTTCCGAGAACTGATAATCACACGGTTGGATTTGATTGAGAAGGCTAAAGGGTTTGCTGTTAAAGGCGCGAGTGTTTCACAAAGGATGTTTGCAGGTGGTGCAAAAGTTATATTTACCATTGCCAATTCCATCATCACCGGTGCTGCTGAGGTCTTGAACTTTCTATCTCAGTTAATAGTGTTCTTTTGGGTTCTTTATTACCTCGTCACATCGGAATCCGGTGGAGTCACAGAACAGGTCATGGCTATGATTCCGATATCGGAACCGGCTCGCATTCGATGTGTTGAAGTTCTCGACCGTGCTGTTTCTGGTGTGTTTTTGGCTACAGCTCAGATTGCATTCTTTCAAGGATGTCTCACGTGGCTTCTATTCAGACTGTTTGACATACACTTTGTATATATGTCAACAATGCTTGCTCTCATTAGCCCTTTGTTGCCGATATTTCCGTCATGGTTTGCAACGATTCCGGCAGCCGTGGAACTACTGCTGGATGGTAGATACATAGTAGCTATGACGTTGTCCATGATTCACATTTTGATGATGGATTACGGTGCTTCTGAAATTCAAGAGAATATGCCTGGTTACAGCGTAACTCTTACAGCGCTTAGCATCATTGGTGGAATGACATTGTTCCCTTCGGCACTTGAGGTAACCTATATTAGTCCGATTCATTATTTTCCTTGAAGTATCCATATCCGACATTTGTGTCATTTGCATATTCGGACATGAGACGCCGACACTGTTTTTCTTGAAATGCCCCATCCTTCGAGTAATATACCCCGGTGCCAGAATGTTTTTGTTTGAATAAATCTATGTATCCTTGTTCACAGGGAGCAATTATGGGGCCATTGATCACCACAGTTGTGATTGCTTTAAAGGATCTCTATGCTGAGTTTGTTCTGGAAGAAGCAAAGAAAGAATAGAAGAAAGGATCATCTCTGCTGCCTGCTTTAACCTGCATCATTACTTTGTTTTATTCAATTTATTTGTTCATTCAAATCAGGTATTGTAGAGACCCATTATAAAGACGACTCTCTCTGTTTTATTTTTAAAATAAAAATTAAATCTCTAACCTTATTTGAAAGATTTAATGTCTTAGATTAACTAATTGTTGGTCAATTCTATCATTTTTTTTTGGTAAAGTACATAAATGATAACTAAATTAAACCACATTTATAATAATTCAAAAAATCTAACAGCCATATATAATAATTCAATAACCATTACCTTCTCTTTTATACTAAATTTTCTCAACTTCTATACGAAACCCGAACCGAGATTCGATTTTGAGCCGAATATGATGATCCGAAGTTGACTTGAAACCCGAACCGAAACCGAACTGAAATTTTTTGTTGAACCGAAATGGATCCGAACTGAATGGACCCGAACTGATTTGACCCGAACCGAATATCGACTCGATTTTAACCCGAAAATTAAGGTAAAATAAATGAATAATTTATTTTTAATATTATCTATTTTTAACAATATAATAAATAATACAATGAAATATGTTTTATCCTTTTGTACTATACAATGGATGAGACCGTTGCTCTTGTCAAAGTTTTGTTATAATAACATTTTATGTCATTTTACGTATAAATATTAATTAAATAAAACTTTTATACCTACCAATTTTTAAATTTAGAATTTTAATGTACTATTTTCTGTCCCAATATTTAATCTTAAGCCATAAAGGCTAAACAATAAACCTTAAGCCATAAAAATCAATCTCATGAACCAATAACCTTAAACTAAACCATAAAGCCTAAACCATTAACACTAAGCCCTAAAAACCTAAATTGTTAGCTTTTAAGCCATAGATATTAATCTAAAATCAACAACCCTAAACTATTAACACTAAGGCCTAAACCATAAATTGAAATTAAAGACAATTTTTACAATCTTACCATAAAATATAGCTAAAACTAGAATTAGAGACCATCTTGACAATTTGAAAGTAGAAAAATTTGAGAGCTTAGTAACAAATTTTATAATTTCACTATAAAATATAGCATATAAATAAATAGGGGTCGATTTTGGCTAAAAATTAAATTTTAGAAATTAAAATGAACATAAATATCATTATATTAAATTAATAGAATAAATTATAAAGATTAGTTAATTTTGACTAAAAGTAAATTTTTAGAGACTAAATATCATTACGGGTAGGGGATTTCTATATCCGAAGTCTAAACCGTGAGGATATTTGTGACTAAATTAAACTAAACTAAAACTTAAAGTTGAATATTAGTACTAAAATGTAACATTTTAAATGCAATATGACCTAAAAAGTAATTAATCTCTAGCTTAAATAATTGGTGGCTTATTTCCCTCTAAAATTTTGTATTTTCCCTCTCTATGGCTTATTTTACTCCAAAATTTTGTCTTTCCCTCCCTATTTTTACCAATTGTCTTTCTTCTTTTCTTTTTCTTAATTTAATTGAGTTTCAATTTAAATTAATTTAACTGAAATTTCACATTTAGTTTTATAATTATTTTAATTATGTCCGTGATTTATGCTTCTAAATTTTTGTTAGTTCAATTGGATCTTAAGTTTAATAAATTAATTCATTTCAAACATTAATATTATTATTATTATTATTATATATAATAAATTTTGATTTAATATAATTATACCTAAAATTTTTATATGAATTTGATTTAAATATTTAATCAAATTCAAATACATGGATTAACAAGTTGAATCAGAATTAATCTCATACACCAATAACTCTAAACTAAACCATAAATACTAAACCTCAAACCCCAAACTTAACTCAAACTAAATTAACTTAAAAATTCAAATGTTGACCCAACCCAAAATCGACCCGATTTTGACCCGAACCGAAAGCGATCGATCCGATATTGACCCGACTTAAAAACAACCAATCCGATTTCGACCTGATCCAATACCCGAACCGGATCCGACTCATCACAGACCTGAATTAGACCCGAACCGAATCTAGATAGACCCAAAACGACCCGATTGCCACCTCTAGAAACAGGTTGAAAAATGTTGAATTATGGCAGAAAAACCTAAGATGCTAAATAAGTGAAATGACCAAAAAGAAATTGAACCTGTAACAACATAACAATCAAGGAATATTACCTGATTCATTACTAAGCTAAAGCTGCCCCCAGAAATATGTACATTTTTTGGTATAAATTAAATGTAAGCGGGAGAAACTAAACGTTAAAGTTTATAATAAATATATCGATCCAACTCAAAATTTGTAAAAGAAGAAGAAGAAAGAACTACAATCAGTGTCTAAACTTATTTTGTTGGTCTAATCCAAGTTGTCTCCGAGGTGTTCACGTTTCCATAATAGACCTGTTTCGAAGCTACATCCCAATATGCCTGGAGAAAAGACAACAGTCGGTCAAAAAGGATGACATTCATACCAGAAATTCGATTAGCAAAATGAGAAAACAGCATAGCCGTTAGTTGACAACTACTCAGTAGAGAATAAATCCATTGTGGTCCTACGACACAACTTTGAAGCCACTTGGAAGTGTGTTACGGCCCCAGGTTACAAATCGAGTTCACAGCGCAATTAACTGTAATCGTAGGAAGCGATTGCCTTCCATTTATTACTAACGGTGATTGATAACACGGCTCGTCGAAGAGAAACTGAAACGGAACCTCTAGCTCATCAAAGGAATATTGAAACCTCATGACTTGTTATAAAAGAGACCAAGATCTTTCAGGTTATTGAAAAATTCTGACTTAATTCATTGATGCTAATCAGCATCTTTAAATAGAGGTTACATAACTTGTTTGAATAAAAATCTTAACTAAGATAATTAAAATAAAAGACTAAAACAAACACCTAATGGAGTAAGATACTTATAGACTCTTGCGTGTCATTAGGAGTCTTTCTTTATTTAGGGTCTTTTAGTTTAATCGTCTCAGTTAAATCTTTTATTCAAACAAGTTAGGTAACCTCTATTTGAAGAGGCTGATTAGCATTAATAAAATTAAGTCAGAAGTTCTAATTTTGATCTCTCTTTTACAGAGCCCTAAGGTTTCAGTCTTCCTATGAGCTGAGAGGTTTCAGTCTCCTCTAGATGAGCTGAGTTATCAATCACCATAAGGTCGGTCCACGAATAGTAATAAAGGGAAGGCGGTCGCTTCCAACGTTCACATTAATCGCCCAGTGACTCAATGCATATCCCAGGACGGTAACAGTGTGTTTCAACTGATTATGCAAAATAAGTAACCGAAACTACAAAAGCAATGCTCATTTACCTGCCATCCGGAAGGGAGACCTCTTGAGAGTTCATCTAAATCAGGTTGTTGGTTTCCATCAGGATGTGCCTCTGAGGGAGTCTCTGTGGATTCTTTGGCCTTTTGTGCTCTTCTCCGCTTTACTTTTTCACGCCTATGTTCATTATAAAGAATAAAGCATATCACCAAAAAGTAAAGGGCCAAACCCGACGAAAAAGAAAAACAATAAAGAACTTATTTGTACACATGGGAAAGATCTATATAATACATAATCAGATAAGCGAGGCGGGGGCACTAACACAATAAGTAAAAAAATGAGTAGCTTATGCAATTTTATATACATACCAATCACCACCCAAAGGCTGAAAATTTGCATTATCTTTAGCCTCTCCACTGGCAAGTTGCTGGGCATGCCATTCCTGAAATCAAAGAAGAGTAAGTCACAGGGACCAGTGAAAATGAATACACAATTATCTAATAAAGGTTCATTTTAGAGACCTCTATCTCCCGTTGTCGCTTCTTTTCTAATATCTCATAAGCATTTTGAGGCTCATCTTCTGCATTCTCTTGCAACTCCTCTTTGGCAGCTTTCCACTAATAAAACAAAAGCATTAATTCTACTCATTTTAAAAACAAACAAGATAAATACCAAGAACGATAGATTCTCCATAGTAACAGGGAATTCTCTATACCTTGTCCACCAAAGAGGAGACCTTCTTATTAGACCTCAAGGAGGATGCAACAGCAACTGTCTTCTTTTTAGTTCGTGCAGCTGAAAAAAGGGGATGTCGTATCATTAGATAATCAATTTCAGTAAAACATGTGTGACAACTGTCAGTAAGTTTTACAGGTGTCACAAATGAAGCTACAAGTCAAAAGCAATTTCTAGAGATCAATCACTCTGATAAACCAATGTCCATTTGGTTGAAATCTATCTGCTTCTGACCATCATATTTTATAAAGATTTAATTGATATGTATGCCAAAATTTATACCTTTAGATTGAACCTTTGGAGCTGATGATGAAGTTGCAGCTGCCATAGATGCAGTGGCGGCAGCAGAACTTTCTCTAACAGAAACAGTCGCAGGAGCTTCAATAGTAGCAAAAGTAGAAGAGCTCCCCACTGATGCTACCTCAGTATTCTCATTAACAGTAGGATCATCAGCCCTCAGACCAGGTCCTGCTACTGCAATATCCCCACCAGGTCCAACTTGATATGAAGCGATAGTATTAGAACTGGCAGTACCCACTTCACTCTGCAACTGAAAAGATTCAGTACCACCAGCTATAGGCACGGAAGATGCGCTCCTACCTTGAAGATCATAAAATATTACAGGTTCAACAGAGTTAACAGAAACTGATGCACTTTCAGAGTATGTGTTTGGAACCGCTTGATAGTAAAGTGATGCTTGGGGTACAGCAATTTGAGATCCATCAGCATGCCCATAGAAACCACCAACAGGGATTTGATTAACTGCAAGTCCATAATACTGATAACTGGGATCAGAATAGGTTAGGTTGTATTGTTCTGCATAAGTGAGATGTGTAGTCTCTATATGAGATGGGGCAAGAGGGTATGAATGTTCCTCATCAGGCGGAGGTGGAGGAACTTGTTCATTATCAGGAGGAGGTGGTGGAATTTGTTCAGTATCAGGAGGAGGTGGAGGAACTTGTTCATTATCAGGAGGAGGTGGTGGAATTTGTTCAGTATCAGGAGGAGGTGGAGGAATCCACTCCTCATTTGGAGGTGGCGGAACAACCGAGTAATCAGCAGAAGGCTTTAGCTGCTCTAGAGTGTTGGGAGGCACATCTATGAGTGCCACTGTGCTAGGTGGTATTACATCTTCAACTTCCATGTCCACATCCATATCATCATCCTCTCTCACATGGACTCCAGTCTTAGAGTTATCTCCAGAACGAGTATCTCCATCTACCAGTTCACCTTCTTCAACTTCATGTTCACATCGTTCAGTAGGTGAACCAAAAGAAGGAACACCTACCATATGGACAGCATTGCTTGAGGGAACTTGATTATTTACATCACTACTGCCTACTATTAATGCAGTAGCATTAGTAGAAACATAAGAAGTATAAGGTGCATAAGTAATTGTATTGATATCCGCTTCAACTTCGTTGTATGAACCTTCTTGTATCTCAAGCTTTTCTTCAAAAGAGTCGGGAGCTTCTTCAGCCTCTTCCATGATTGCTGATTTTGCAAGCTGGTAAATTTTATCATTAATAACACCTTCAAGCTGCTTTAGTTGCCTTTCACAGTGTGTCCAAAATGGTGATAAAGATGATCCATATGAAAGCAACGATTTGATATCCGAAAGTCTAATCTCAACCTCTAAAATGCATTTAGACATCCAGCCGGGACCTTGCAGATTGTCTTCGGAGCTGAAAATATTTTCATATTAGAATCACAAATAACAATGAAAACTAAAGAAATTCTGGTCTTCCACTTTAAACAAAAGAAATAGTAAAAATATATTGGCTACAATTAATAGCAAATAAAACTGATAACAGATGAACGAAAGCAATTAAATATTCCTTACACTTTTAGTGACTTCAGTCTCTCTAGTAAACGCTCCCCTTGCCTTAAAAGATGAATAGAGGGATCAATCCCTGTTTTATTATCATCATTAGCAAGAACATCATGTGTAGAGTTTCCGGAGTGATCTAAACTCCCACCAACCAAACAAGTATCAACAGCGTCTAAGCTACTTTGAAAATCACTTCTACTGACATCAGAGATTTTATCTTTCAGAGCTTCATTTTTGCATCCTTCATCGTGCTCGTCTAACACAGGCTCATTGTCATACACCTTGCTCTGAAGAATCACATTGTCACCAACTGATTGAACAATTACAGTTGAATTCAAATCATGGGCATCCACTTGAGCAACCTCCATATCTTCAACAATAGGTGCTTTCAGGTGAGAAGTAGATTGGTTTATATGATTCAAAACAGTAGGCACCTCCCATGAAGTTTCACCAGTTTCAGTGTTCCAGTAGTAATACTGATTACTCTCTTCATGCATTACAATCCTCCAGCCTGAACCCACATCTTGAGTGACCTGTACTTCAGAAGTTCCAGCAACAGAATCTTGTTCGGTAGAATCCTTCTTGACTGATTCATTTGCGACATAAATATCTCCTTTGTTATCACTGCCTACCAAGTTCTGGATAGAGTTTGGAGTAGAATCTTTATCTATGTTCTGCTGATTGGCCTTTAGAGTATCAAGACTTTCACCCGCATCAGCTTCTGTATCTTTGCAGGTCTCACTTAGGGGGCCCTTACCCTAACAAAAGTAGGCAATGAGAATGCAAATAAAAATCATATGGCATTTCAAATTAGCAAGTTACTAATCTAACCCACAATGCTCCCACATTATTTCAGTCAAATGAATAAATTCCAGTTATAAATCAAAGATTTACAAAATAGAAAGATTAAAGCTTGGACTGCAGCATACAGAACCAATTCCCACCTGGGCCTACTACAAAGCATAAATTCAGGAATAACAATGAGAGGGCGCTTGGTTTAAGTCTAATTAAAAATAAAAAAATCTCTAATGATTTATTTATTAATATATTAATTATGATTATAATTTTTTATGTAAAATTATAACAAAATCCCCTATTACTTAAACCCAAAACTCAATAAAGGAAATAACTTGGTAGATATAATCAAACCAAGAGAGTATTTATGTTATTTGATAGTTAACACTTGACACCATATAAAAACATATCATAAACGGGGCAACAAATATATTTATAATTTAATATTAACATATTAGATTATATATGTATATATAATTAAATACATTAGAAGTGGTGTCAATGTTTTGATTTTGGCATTGGATTTTGGTGAAGGGGTGAAAGTAGAGATGAAGGAAACGTTTTATTTATTTATTTATTTTTACATTTTTGTATTTTTATAATTTTAATAAATTATTTATATTTTATATTTTTTGAACAATTCTATTCTATTTTTTATAAATTTAAATATGTCAAAAATATTAAAAGAACCACTTCTATTAAAAAAATTGTAACAAGGTCAATCTAATAAAATGTACTTCTAGATAATCTTACATTCCCCAACCAAACAAACAACATATCTTACATTCTGGCAAATTAACTAAACAAGGTGATGTAAGATTACCCGAAATCCTATTCCGGAAACAATTTCCAACCGTAATCTTACATTCCGAGAACAAAACACATCCAAGGTAATCCAAAATTACCTGGTCATCATGGTCAGATAAGGAACCATTCAAAGTGGCAGGCTCTTGTCTTTTATCCGACTCCTCATCCAACTCATCATCACTATACTGGCCGAGTAATAGCAAAGGATTTGGTGGTTGTTGACCTGAAGACACAATATTAATATGTTAAATCTTTAAACAACAATTTATACTTAATGATTTCATTATATCTAAACCTTAAAAATAGGCTGAGAAAACATTCATTTAGGATAGGTCAGCAAGGTAACAGCGTCCATAAACAAGAAAAAATAAATTAAAGAAAGTCTGAACAAATTCATATGATAAATTTATAGATGCATTAGGAGCATTCTATGAGCAATTCTTGATGGCCTCCTGTTGCAAATCAAAGAAAAGATGTCAGTGGAGGCATGATGGAAATAAAGCCAAGAGACATACGAACCGAGATAAAAAATTTCCAGAAGAAATCTGCAAAATTCTTGGATGCAGCGAAATAGAGCACAACAGATTGGGACTCGTTCAAATTATCACATTGATCGGACCCAATCAGTTCCGCACGAATGTTCCCAAGACCACAGCTGACACCTACAATCTGAAAACAAATTCTGGGGCAAACAACATATGTCTGGCATAGATTCCAATTCCACCAAAATAATGATGACCACTCATGAAGTCATGCTCTCTCTACATAGTCCTTTTGAAGAAAACTGACGGAACCCACCTGAAGAAGATTGTGAATTGGGCAACCCAGCAAGATGTTTCAGTTCCCCATCAATTTCTTCATGTATTGAGGAGCCACCCAAATCTTCTAAAAGTTGCAATAAATGAAACCAAAGGTTAAAAGTTTAAAACATAATCAATCTATATTCTTATTACTTTTTTAATAGCTCTAAATTAATTAACTTCTTCAACTGATACCCGTTGCTGATTCCTGGGAAAATATTAAAAGCACAATCTTTCTCAACTACCAAAAAAACGAAGAAAAATATATATTTCTTTTTCTAAACCCCGGGGTACTAAGTAAATCATTCAACAGTTTATACGGTGATTATATATATACTGAGACAAAAGATTACCAGAGGGTTCCGCAAAGAGATCGAGCTTAACACGGCGGCCGGCGTTGCCCATAGCAGCTAAACGACGCTCTTTCCTCTTCCCCATGGATTTGATTATGAATTCTGATTCGAATATAATACTTTTTAGTAAATAAAATTTTACTAGGGTTTCTTCTTTGATTTGGAGAAATTAATTTAGGGATTTCCCTTCTTCCTTCTAAGCTTTTTTTTTAGATTTTGAATCCTAGAGGTATTATGTCTATAAAAGGTGTTTGCTCCCCTATCCCTAAATGGATATACGGCGCCGTTTATTGTCTATACTTCCAATTCAATGGGAAGCCGCCACGATCTCTTTAATTATCTATCGGTTTTGAGATCCACTAATAGATCTTATAGTTATACTTATACTTATACTTATATTATCTTATATTATCTTATTTTGTATGAGTTCAAATTTTAATATTTATCTTGATACATAAATATCATATTATGTAATCCAAAACTGATACCCATCGATTTTCTTGCTAAACTTTGGGGAGTTTTTAATAGCCTTCAGTTTACAACTTGATAACGCATATGTTGTTCGAATGGTAAATAATCTTCCTATATACTCAAACTTTCTCTAAAAAAAAATTAGTACGTCGACTTCAAATTTATCAAACGAGAAACAAACATGGTGTAATGGCTTGGAAAAATTATACCGACTCTAGTGACAGTTTTATAGTAATCTACAAAACAATACAAGGAGGTTTGAGCCATTCAAAATATTTTTAAAAAGTGACATTGTAGGCCGTTGTAGACAAAGTGATTGAACACAAATTTTTTAAAATAAATATCTTCTATTTTTTGTTTAGATTAAGTATTTAAATGTGTTGAACATAATTACTTTTGATTTAAAGCAGCAGGAATTAATGGGCAGTTTATTACTATAAATACACATTTCATGATTCCATTGTTTGTTAGTTATATTAATAAATTGTTGGTTACTTCTAAATTTTTAAAACTTTTGAGAATTATATATATTTTAATATATATATATATATATATATATATATATATATATATAAAAGATTCAGATTTTTTTACTTTAAAAAATATACATTTTTTTAATTTTTCTTAAAATTTCAAAAAAATGTTATTCTATTAGTTTTTGGATTATTATACTATACATTGGCGGTGGAAATTTTTTATTTTCACATGCGCCTCAATTATAGGTTTAGGGTTTAGAGTTTAGGGGTTTTAGTGTAAAGGTTTAGAATGTAGGGTTTGTAGTTAGAATTTAGGGTTAGAGTTTAGGTTTTAGGGTAATATGGGTAGGCATTTAGGTTTTAACCTACAAACCCTAAAATTTAACCCTAAACCCAAAATTCTATCAACATGCCTTAAATTCAAAACTACTACACATAAACTCCTAAACTCTAAACCCTAAACGGAGTTTCTAACCTCTAAAACTAAGACGCTTGTGTAAAAAAGTTTCCACAAGCGCTTGTGTAATAATTACCCTTGTTTTTTTATAAGCAAGTCAGATATATTACTAAACAAACAAATAACACATACAACAAACAAGAACAATACTGGGAAGGGGAGAAGAAGACAACCCAGAAATACGCAACAACAACCAAACACCACAACCCAAAACAAAACAAAAACAACCAAATAGGAAACAAAACAAAAAAACCAACATACAAGAAAACATAAGAACATGAAAAAGCAAAAAATATGCACATATCAGTAGGCCAAACGAGAGCCCTAGAACAATCGGGAACATGTGAGCCAAGTAGAACCAGTAAACACATCTTCAATTGCATGTTGATCAGGGGTCTCCAAGAATGGAACAAGAGGAGAAATGCAACAATATCGGCCATCGAACGAGCATCGCGCCAAGCATAAAGGATAGTTGATGGAAAGACTAAGAAGAGGAAGTAGAGGAGCCAAGGCGACGATTACCACCAAAAGGGCACCAAACCAGAAGTCGGGAGAGAAAAACTCGAAGAACAACAAAAGAAGAAAGGGGAGGAAAAGACCATCACTACCTCCTCAACCTCCAACCCATAGTAGACGGTCATCAACTCGATGAGAAAGCCATCAATAACAGTAACTCCGATGGACCACTAGAAAGCCATGAGCGCCAGAAATAAGATCCAGCGAACAGACCAAAGAAAACTCGATGAACCGACAACAAGAATGAGAAGAAGAGAAGCGAAATCGAAATAGAATGAAAGGATAGGCTACGGAGGAAAAGGGAGAAAAAAAACAGTAATTTCGCCAACCATCGATAAGATTAAGAACGTCAAAAAATGAAAGAGAAATGAGAGGTTTAAAAACATGATTTGTGTGATGTGATCCAAATCAGCACCAACATTTTTCATGATTTATTCACATTATTGGAAGACTTCAAGACTGATTCTAAGGGAATTCTTCCTTATTTCATTCATTAATACCTTATTTATTGATACGGACACAATCCCGTATACGCGAACGTTGAGCTTGCGGAAGCGAATAAGGATGTTGACGCGAATATTGGATCGGTGAAAAGATGGATGAAGATAGGCGATGACGATGGAGATGGAAGATAAATGGATAAATTGACATCGACACCCTCTTGATCGCAATTAACCAAGCAAGCAACCTCAAACGGCTCTAACCCACCCTCCTAGACGCAGTTACCTAGGCAAGCAAAAGTGTGAAGATCAACAACAAATTCTGACGAACTTGAAGAATCGCTTCTAAAATAAAGAACACAAGTTATAATTCTTGCATGTCTGAACTCAAAAGAAAACTTTTTTTAATTATTCAAATCTGAATTACAATGTGGTTGAAGCCTTCTTATATAAGCCTTGGAGAAGTTCTAATCCTAGTAAACTTAGGAATCTTAATTATATAAGTAACTTCTAATAATAAATAAATGTTGAAAATAAAATCCTAATCTGATCCTAATAGATATTGCAGAATTATATATTGATTTAAATTACAAATAATCAAATAAAATCTTGAAAATTCATAATTATCCAAAAATCTCGTATTAATCTCGTATAGGAACTTCTGCATGTGTTGTCTTCGCTAAAATAGATGTATCTTGAGTTCTAGATATTCGATTGAGACGTTTTAAGATCTGTTGGAAAGCTAATTGACAGCCCGGCAAGTTTCAAGAAGACATGTCGACCCATAAATGCCTGGATCCCATCCAAAAAGGAGTCGCAAGTTGACTGACGTTTTTGACTTGTAAAATAGTTTTAACTTTTTTTTTCCAAGATGATTAGTTTCACCTCTCTCATGCACGTATCATTCCCCCACTCCTCAAAAAGATTCACCCTCGAATCTAAATCGGTACATGGAGGAAGTTTATCAAAGTACTAGGAAAGAGAAGATGTCTTGAGGGATCCTTGTGCATAGTCTCTTTTTGTAATGTATTTTGCAAGTTCCTTCTAATTGAGATCATCACTATTGTTTTTTTGGTTGAAAAATGACTCATTCTCATCTTCAAAATTGTTATCAATGCTAGAAGAGAAATAAGCATAAATAGAAATTTGAAAATAATCAATGATACCTTTTGATTGTAGCGTACCATCGTCGGTGTTTGTTGTTTGATGATCATCTTGAATCGGAATAGTGGGTTTGTCATTGTAAACAAACACACTACTTACACTTTCTTCCTCATCAATAGGCAAGGTTAAAGCTCTCGATGGTATCACCTTTCTCATGTTCTTTAGGAGAACAAATTTCTCTATCATGCTCTGAATTACATATTTCAATATCATTAGAAGACATGAATTCAGACAACATATCTCTCAAAAATATTTCTTGAAAACATGACTTATCTGGACAATCATACTCTGAATGATTTAGTCGACAACAATAATGACATAGAGTCCCCAAAAGAGTAAAATCCAATACGTTTCTCAATGACATCCTCAAGAACGACCTGGCTCTGATACCAAATGATACGAACACGGCCTCGTATACGCGAACGTTGAGCTTGCGGAAGCGGATAAGGATGTTGGCGCGAATGTTGGATCGGTAAAAAGATGGATGAAGATAGGCGATGACGATGGAGATGGAAGATAAATGGATAAATTGTCCTCAGCACCCTCTTGATCGCAGTTAACCAAGCAAGCAACCTCAAACGGATATAACCCACCCTCCTAGACGCAGTTACCTAGGCAAGCAATAGTGTGAAGATCAACAACAAATTCTGACGAACTTGAAGAATCGCTTCTAAAAATAAAGAACACAAGTTATACTTCTTGCAAGTCTGAACTCAAAAGAGAACTTTTTTAAATTATTCAAATCTGAATTACAATGTGGTTGAAGCCTCCTTATATAAGCCTTGGAGAAGTTCTAATCCTAGTAAACTTAGGAATCCTAATTACATAAGTAACTTCTAATAATAAATAAATGTTGAAAATAAAATCCTAATCTGATCCTAATAGATATTGTAGAATTATATATTGATTTAAATTATAAATAATCAAATAAAATCTTGAAAATTCATAATTATCCAAAAATCTCGTATTAATCTCGTATAGAAACTTTTGCATGTGTTGTCTTCGCTAAAATAGACGTATCTTGAGTTCTAGATGTCCAATTGAGGCGTTTCAAGATCCGTTGGAAAGCTAATTGACAGCCAGACAAGTTTCAAGAAGACATGTTGACCCATAAATACTTGGATCCCATCAAAAAGGACCCGCAAGTTTACTGACATTTCTAACTTGCAAAATATTTTTAACTTCTTTTCCAAGATGATTAGTTTCACCTCTCTCATGCATGTATCATTTATGCTTTATATAATATCATATGCATACATTTACATCCTAAGATATACATATTATATGGTTTCCATGCATAACATATAATCCACATCTTTATACTTAGTTAAATCATGCATATGTTATGTTTCACATCTTTATCTTATCATTTGCATCAATTGCATAGCATGCATCATGTTTCTATTGCATTTCTAGCTTATTCATAACTAATCCTATTGTTTTAATGTGCAAGGGATGAATCAACAACTATTGCAGCTTAGGAGCAAAGGATACATGCTATGACAGCTCATAATAGCTCAAAGGCAACAAAGAATAGCTCACTCAGCTCAAGTCAAGCACATCATCAGCTCGTGTAGCTCAAAACAAGCTCAAACAAGCTCGGCCAAAGCTTCAACCAGTACAAAGCTCCAAACAATTCAAATAGCTCGAGATAAGCTCAAGGACACTAAAAGAGAAGCTCACCTAACTAAGGGCAGCCGTGGAAGCTTAACGAAACTCGAAGACAAAGCTAGCTCATTCAACTAGTAGCTCAGGTCATTTCAGTTCACCACTAGCTTGGCCAGCTCATCTCAGCTCAAGCTACCAAACTCAGTTTATTACCTAAAGGGCATATCCTCTCCCCAAGAGACACGACCAACCAGCTTATGAGGGAACACC
Organism: Hibiscus tridactylites; assembly: GCA_958450335.1. NCBI lineage: Eukaryota > Viridiplantae > Streptophyta > Magnoliopsida > Malvales > Malvaceae > Hibiscus > Hibiscus tridactylites. The sequence goes on from OY288282.1 coordinate 53,766,212, forward strand.
AAAAGTGGCACCATTTCTTAGAGGGAAACTTGAATTGGGCGCCAAAATCAGCCTTAGAGGGAGGCACAACATGGTTGAATCATCATCAGCCTTTTGCCGAACGAACACAAGGCCTTCTTATGCCTTTTTGGCCACCCTTTTTACTTTTGTATCATGCCATTTTGTCCACCCTTAAAATTCTATCTTTTTTATTATAATTCTATCTTTTGTGAAGTTTTCTCTTAAACTTGTTCTTTTTGGAACTTCTTGACTTATCAAGCTTATATGAGGTTTGTGGTGTCACCTTTATCTTCCATCTATACTTCAGATTGTCTAATTCTTCTAACCATTCGGTCTAAGTCATCCTACCACCCTCAAAGATCATTCTATAAGAAACGAGATTATACTTACGTATAATTTCTCTTTTGAACCCTTGAATACTACCTATCTTCATTCCATCCTTTTCCATTTACTATCTTACACGAACATCCCCTAAACACTTCACCATCCCATTCCTTTTCACCCTTTCATTCACATACTACACTACTATCTTTCGCACCGAACTCTATCCATCATTTTTTCATTTTTTTAAGAAGACGTTCGAAGACACAAACTTACTTGCATTTACGGTCGGAACAATCAAAGTTTCTTTCATCAAAACTATTTGGAGAGTAAGAGCATATCACAATATATAATATTTCGAAAGTACGAAGTGCCAAAATTAATTTCCTGGAGGTTCGTTGGGTTATTTCATTTTTTTTGTTGGTTATACGGTTAGTTTTGAGAATGACTAGATTGGTTAATATCTTATAATGCATGGATCTCTTGAGTATTTTATACCAAATTCTTGAGCTATCAAACTAAAATACCGCCAGCATCACGTGTCACAAACCGTCAAAATTTCGTAATTCATCTATTTTTTATTTATTTTATAGGTTAAACTATCTAAATAGTTCTCAATTTTTTAGGTTGTTTGTATTTTGGTCATTGAATTTTTAAAATTTTGTGTTATAGTCTCTGTAATTTTAATTCGCACTGTTGTTACATAACTCTAACGTGATATGCTGACTTTCTTTTTTCGTCAGTAAAAAATATACTTCTTAATCCATTTTTAGATAATTCTGAAATAAACTTCTTCTTGATTTGGAGTTAAAACCCTATAAATCTAACATTTTTCTTCTCTTCTTTGTTTCATCGTCGACCTCAACAATAATGGAAAAATCAATTGCAATCCCAGTAACGCGCTGCTTGAAGAAACGATAATGCTAGAATGAGGATTTTTGGGTGCATGCACCGTAGGCATGGTTTTAGAAAAAGTTGTAATTTTTTTGGCTAGGTGTTTTCATTGTATTTTAGAGGAGAATTTAATAATTTTTGGATTGATTCCCTAAAATACTTTGATGACGAGATCATGTTATACACGAGAAATTAATGTTAGATGACATACTAAAAACTCTTCTAATTTTGCTAGATGATTGAAATTGTTGTCAGTGACGTCTGTATGAGCACCCGCTTAAGGCCTTCGCAGGCCGCACGCATCCTTCAAAATTTCATGGATTTTTTAAATAAGAATCTAGTAATTTAGTGGTTGTCCTTTATTATTTTAGTTGTACTTAATGTGTTTTTTCTTAACAAAATAATAAAAATAATGTGTTTGATAAATTTTAATCATGATTCTATAATTTATTAATGAAACATTAAATTAATTGCACAATCTATAGTGTTTAATTTTTGAATTTTCACTCAAAGCCCTATAAATATATGAAAAAACTTTGCTTATTCTCCTTGATCATCTCCAATCTCCATAGTTGAGTCCCTAGTCCCTACGATCCTTCTCCGGATGAAACGGACATTTCACCATGGAAAAGTCCTCTAACTCTGTTTTTGACTAATTTACTGAAAGTTTTAAAAGTTAGAGGACCAAAATGCAAGCATGCTAAAAGTTTGACAACTATTTATCCAGTTTACCATATTTTATAATTTACTATTTACCATTTTTATTTTTAAATTAATAATTAATTAAATTAAGATTTTTTATTCTTATTTTTCATGTCTGCATATATAAATTATTGAAGTCTCCAGCTCATGGAACATTTCCACCCTTATCATCACCATCTTTAATCCCCAATCAACTCACAGCCGGTTTCATAGTTTTTTCATACCACCCGGAATCACTATCCCAAGGTATTATTAACAATTTTCTCCTTAAATTCTGTTTCTCCCTGTTTGTTTCCGGAGAAAATGTGTAAAGAAACTATCATGTTTTCTTTTTAATCCATGTGAGGTTAAATTAAACATCTTCAATCAAAATTCCCAATCTTCGATAGATCTATTCACGTTGTGTTTGCTATATTTTTAAATATTTTTGATGGAATTGATTAGGTTGGACCGGATCAGGTTTAATTTGTAACAAAAGGTATGATTTTTGGGTTTGAATTTAGCTTTTTAATGTGCTTGTTTTGATGGGTATTTGTTTTTTAACTATTTCTTTTATTGGAAATTTCTGTTTACACATGCTTTTAACAACTTCAATGTCTGTTATAATTAAAGATTCTTGATATTAATGGGGTGACAAAACCTGGTTTGTTGTTCTTTATTTATTTTTAATCTATTTGGCATTTCATCATACATCTGTTGTGCATTGCCTTATTGTTTACATATTACCTAATGTATGAAAAATGAACACAAAGGAGTTATTTCTTATTCATGTGTATACCTCCATGCACAAAAGTAAGGTGAAATATCATTGCATTTGAGATTCCTAGGAGAAAAGCATCAAACAGGCATTGATTGCGATTTGGTTTCATTGGTAAAACAGATACTGATCTGATTTTGAGGACTTTTTTTTAAGAATTCGGAGTCTTACATTTTGAGCTTCAGTCAGCAGAATCAGGAAATGGTTAAAAGGTTTGTTTATTTGTCTCGAGACAGATTATGTTTATAACAAAGACTGATGTGAATGGGATTTTTCTAACGTCGGTTTTGTGTCGTGTAGGTATGGAGTGTTTTGATGTGTGGAGAATATCATGTTGCAGTGCGTAGATGGATTGAAGCATTTATTTGCTTCTGTACTGCAATTCTGTGATATTGATTTGTACAAACAATCTAGAGGTCTAGATGATCCGGAACTTCTTGCACGAGAGACTGTGTGTATGTTATCGTTTTTTCTTTTATTTTAATAAATTTGCTAAGCTTTTGAATGAATTAATGTCTTATTCGGACTTTCCTTATTGTGCACCTCGGTGCAGTTAGTGTAAGTGAAATAGAAGCTCTTTACGAGCTCTTCAAGAAGATAAGTAGCGCTGTGATAGATGACGGGCTGATTAACAAGGTCTTTTTCTCTATTATCTTTTAATTCACTTTTTTTTGAGGTATTTGTCAAGATTTGGGCTTTGATGATCATTCCATATGCTTTTTCGTATGTGAATTTTATTTTATGTTACCAATTGGCAGGAGGAGTTTCAGTTAGCCTTATTCAAAACAAACAAGAAGGAGAGCTTGTTTGCAGATCGGGTATTTTGATCTAATGTTAACTAATAGTGTTTCCATCCTCGATAAAAGAATGCTCGTAAATCTCATCATACTGATATTTGCAATTATTTGTATCTTGCCTGAGCTGTTGTCAACGTGTTCTGTATTTCACTGCAGGTGTTCGATTTGTTTGATACAAAGCATAATGGGATTTTAGGTTTCGAGGAGTTTGCTCGTGCTCTTTCTGTCTTCCATCCAAATGCACCAATTGACGATAAGATTGAGTGTAGGTATCACATATTTATGTTGTCTGAATCAAGATCTTTATTTGCATCTTTGGTCATCATTCATAATCTCCGATAACTTGATGATCGATGTAAATGACTAGCATGAACTTAAGGATCGATTCAGTTTTCAGTTGTCCATCTGCCGAGTGCTTTGTCTTCTCATAATTCTTTTATGCCTTTTTGCAGTCTCTTTTCAACTATATGATCTCAAGCAACAAGGCTTCATTGAGAGGCAGGAAGTATGTATTATATTTTCCGATTTCAGTCTTTTATTCTCTATAGTCTATATTTCTTTGATCCTTCTTCCCCATCGTTCATATTTATTTTTACATACAGGTGAAGCAAATGGTAGTGGCTACGCTTGCTGAATCAGGCATGAACCTTTCGGACGATGTTATAGAAAGTATAATCGACAAGGTGATCAGTCACTCAAATCTGATTCAACCGAAGACATGTGTTTTGTAACTTTCTTTTTGCTTGGTTCTAGTTTATGCTTGTTAAGTTTTCGAGCTTTGCAACAGACCTTTGAGGAAGCTGATACAAAACATGATGGGAGGATCGACAAGGAAGAGTGGAGAAGCCTTGTTTTGCGGCATCCGTCCCTTCTGAAAAACATGACCCTGCAATACCTCAAGTAAGTCCCAAACATGCTCAGACTATCACGAAACCCGATTAGCTGCGAAGTTTACGGATAAAGACTTTTCTTTCGCCCATGTCTACTCTCATTGTCAATGATTCTTGTTTTGTATCCTTGAAACAGGGACATCACCACAACATTCCCAAGCTTCGTTTTTCATTCGCAAGTTGATGATTCCTGAAATCGGCAACCGGATTCAAAGCTTAATTAGACACCATTGATTATGGTTTGTTTCAATCTATGGGGGTTTCAAATCTTAAATGGTCTTAAGGGTGAGTTCCTATGATGTTTTGGTTCATTGGTTAGAAATTTATTTCTTATGTGTGTTCATATTCAACTGTTGAATATTCTTGTCTTTGTTTTCGGTCAATCTGCGGTTCGAGTCTCGGACAGCTGGAATATTTAGCTTCTTTTCTCCATGTGTTTACGTTGTTACACTGTTAAAAAAAAGAATTTCTAGTATAATCTCATTTTTGTGGATGTAAAACCTGAGTGCGACAAATAAATTATTATTATTTTTTCAAAATATGTGGTGAGTATAGTTTGAAAATTAAATCTGGGATTTAAAAATCCTAGTCGGAACCGTTAAATGTATAATAATGAAGGCATTATTTTGTTTGAAAAGATAGAAAGATTAGATTGATTAAAATTTTTGCATACATATATAAGTAGTATATTTGTGTTGCGGTTAAATCTTTAAAATAGAAATCTATAAAAGTGTACTAATGTAAATACGAAATAATTAATGAACGCAAATATCTCATCTATACACTTAAATGAATAGTTTACTATTAAAAAAGTGAAGACTTTACTAGTCTTCTAAAGTAGTTAACCTGATAATTTAATTGGTTCGTATTCGATTTAATAATGATCAACTTAAATTCAAATAATGTATGCACCACAAATACCTCATGAAAACAAAGAGGACGAAGCATAAATCCAAATCCAACCTATCTTTTGAGCGTTAGTATGCTATTCACCTCACATTTTATATATATATCTAGTTACACTATGTAAAACTCAACTAATTTTACACTAATTCATAACTATTGGATGAATGAAATAGATGAATGAAATTAGAAGGAGAGAGTAGGATATGTGAAGATTATCACTTGAAATATATATATATATATATAGTTTTTAGGGCGTTTGTGCATGGTATAATTACCCTCTTTTATATATATATATATAGGCATTGAAGAGGAAAGTTTTGGAAGACTTGAATAGCTAGAGAAAGTAGTTGTGTTATCAAATAATTGGGATGTGTATATTCCCTGTATAGGGATAATGACAAGTTGAAAAGTTGTTGAGAAAGTTCGGTGCAGGAGAGGAAAGCAGATAGTAGATACCCTAACATTAAAAATATGTACGTAAGTTTACCTAAATTTTAAACCGAATTAAAATATTGTATTGTAATTAAATTAAAATGCTAAAAAAATTGGACATACGGTACCTATTAGAACGTTTTATGTGACATCTTAACTCTTAAGTCAAAAGTAAAAAGAATAAAGTGAGGAAATGGTTATAGTTTAGGATCAAATCATACATATATAAAAAAATGGATATATTAAAAATTACCTTTTGATTTACCGGCGTTAATATATCATTAATCGAAATTGATCATCATTGGCCAGGTGTTGATGGCCAAAAAAATTTAATTTAACTTTTTAGAAAATTAACCTTTGCAATAAAGCCAAAAAATAGTTTAAGGTTCGATTGAATAATCAATTTCGTCTCTAACTTTTTAAGAATTTAACCCTCAACTGACGGTAAATGCTTGAAATGATTGGACAAACCTATATAGTAGTGCACGCCGACATGACAGTATCATATAGATTAATATGTTGACTTGAAAAAACGTTACATAAGTCAAAAAATAATCTTATAAAATTATATAAAATATAAAATAATTTTTTCTGCTGACTTATCATTTTGTCAAGTCATTTCAAATTGTTTATCGTCAGTTTTCTAATAATTTTTATCCACAAAGGGGTCATTTTGACCTAAAATGAAATGTTGATGGTTGAATTGCTCCAAAAAAAATAGAAGCCAAAGTAACTATTCAGTCAAAACGTTTGGGTATTTTTGACTTTATGCCCTTTAGTTTTTATAAAACCATTTTTATAATTGTTAATTTAAAAAATGAAAATTGATTTTTTTTTTATTTTTAATAGTTGTTTTTAATAATTTGAAAATGATTTTTTTCTATAAAAAATGATATTTTTTTGAAAAAAAAAGTTTTGAATTTTTATAAGTTTTTATTTTTTAAAGAATCCGCTAGTATTATGTAAAAAATATCCAAATTACAATAAAAGTTTACATTCCTAAATGTAAACTAAAAATATAATTTGGTCATTTTCCAATGAACAATGACAAAAAAACTAGCCATTTAGATCATACAAGGACCATATAATGAAAAGGTTAAAAACTAAAACAAAAGATTCAAACAAAACATAAATACGAACATATCTGACTGCATCGATAAACGAACAACAAAGTGGGATCAAACTATTGCAAGAACACTAATAGTCACAAATCAGAGTCGAGCATTGTGAGAAAACCCACAACGCAAATTACGTATCCAAATTCAATTTGAGGGTCTAAAGCATGGAAGATCAACAAGATAACTAAATAAGCGTCATCTTGATCAGTCATGACTGTAACACCCGAGTTTGGGGGCCGGGAGAAAATAATACTTAAATAATATTTTGTGTCCCAAGTTATGATTAAAATAATATTATATATTATTTGGGCTTTGTGAATTCAAAACAAATACTATATGTTGGACTCAAATTAAATTAGAAATCAATTTCATGGATTTTAAATATGGATGAGATATGCCATCTCATTAATGACAAAGGTGTAATTAAATGGTCTTCTATTTTTAGAACCCCTTTAATTTAAAAGACCACTTTAAATTCTATCTTCTTCTTCCTCCTTTTCTCTCTTCACGTCAAAAATCCCCTCCCTCTCCAAATCTTTATTCCATCATCTCCCATGCTCTTTGTTGGTGATTTTTGAAAGGTAAAACCGTTTTTAACTTGTCATCCTCTTCCTCTTCAAGATGGTACCATTAGTTTTCATAAAGCTCATAGATTTTGTAGTTTGGGGTTTTGAGTTTTTAGATTAAAAATGCAAACTTTATTGTCTTTAACTTGAGCTTTCGATTTGTTGAAGTTATACATGTTGTTTATTACCCATAAGATCCAACATAGTTGATTTTTACATAGTTTTATGTTGATTCCCGAATATAGGTTTTAAGGGGATTTTTGAAGGGTTTAAAGGTTGGTTTTGGGGGTTCTTGATGTTGGAAATCATTGGCTGATGGTTATACTAGGTTTGTGTAGTGTTTTGAACATATTTAAGAGTGCTTTGGATGACTACATTGCTGATTTTTTATGGGTCTTTGTGGAAATACGAAAATGAGAAATTGAAGAATGAACTTGGCTTTGAATTTGTGAATTGTAGTGGATTTGTGTGTTGGTGTTAAACATTGGGTTTGTGGCTGATTTTGAGGTTAATATATTGTTTTTGAATGGTTAGAAGCAAGGGAAATCAATGGGGAAGCTTCGGGCTCGGATCCGAAAACTTGGATGCTTGGTTGGCTTGTCGGCTTGTGCTAATGGAGTAGTCGGTGAGTGGTTACTATTTTTTAAATAGCTTTCAAATATTGGTTCAAGCATGTGAACCTAGGATGAGCTTAGTAGACCCACCTAGAGTTGAGATTAGAGTGGTAGCCTAATCTCAAGCTTAGCTTAGGAAACCTTTGGTTGAACTCCTAATTGCTTATTATGCCTCAAGTCTAATTGTGTTTGTGTTGGCTATGTATAATGTGTTATGCATGTTGTTGAGGCTTGATATGATGCGTTGATATATGCATGTAGTTTGGTTTATGAATCGTGCATAATAGTGATCATGGTGAGTACGTGCTAAGCACGGAAGTTATGTTGAGTTGATGTTGTGAAAGGTTATGGAATTTGATTAATATTGGCACTAGTATACTTGGGTGCAATGATCGATCATTAGGATGAGTGTGCACACGAGAGTCAAAGTCGCGTATGGCCTTGGTGGCGTTAAGGCACCAAAGAGGAGTACGGTGATGTAATATTCCACCATAAATGTTTATATATTAGTCGGTGATGAGTGGAATCCCATCGACGGGCCGTGAGGATGAGTGGAATCTCCTCCGCGAGAACCGATGATGAGTGTAATCCCACCGCAGGTAATGGTTATGTTAGAAATGTGTTCCAACATGTTATCCGCCTATTCGAGTCATAGGTAGGTGCCAATATGAGATTATATGTGCTTTTATGATTTGAGAAGTGTTGCCAATAAGATAGGAAATGTGATTCCAAAATGCATTGAGATATGTTGTTAATAATACCTTGATATATGTATTATTGTAAGTTGAGCTTATGAGTTGTTGAGCATGGCACAATGTTGATTATATGTTCATGCATCATGTTTAATTTGGCTCTCGTTGATCGGAGGTAAGAGCATGCATTTCATTAGGGTAGTTGCTCGTGCTTGAACCCTGCATTGTCGAAGGTTTGTTTTATGAGCTTACCCTCACTAACCTTTTATACTTACGCTCCTTTTTGCTCGACAATGCAGATCAGTAGCTTGTGGGTGGCAAGGGCAAGAAAAAGGCCTCCAAGTGTCGCTATTGGTTAGCTCAAGTATGAACTTTAAATTGAAAGATTGTAATAGTAAAGCAATGGGATAGGTGTCGTTGATTTGAGCTTTGATGTATGTTGATGTTGGCTTGGTTCTTGAATGCCTTGTTTGATTTGTAACCCCATCGTCCCGGTCTGGCCGGATGACCAGTCCGAGTAGGCCATACGGGGAAAACCGAAGAGAAACCCGTTAAGGTTCCCCTCGGTTAGCAACCCTATTTTTTTCTTTCATTTTAATCTTGTCTAGAGGAGTATTGAATCCTAAGTAATCAAACAATGGAAAGAACTACATGAAACAAACATTCGAACCCAAAGTAGCATTTAAACAGCCCAATTTTAATCTTTTATACAGGCTGTTTCGAAACACCCTTGAGGCGTAACGAAACGCCTTGACCGGGTCAACAGCCCTAGAGCCTATACAAGGGGCCGTATCGAAACGGTGGTCAACCGTTTCGAAACGCTTATGACGGTCAACTTCTCGTGGTCAACAAGATTTTGACCGTTTCGAAACCTTCAGGCCCGTTTCGAAACACCTTAATCTCGTGAATTTTTCAAAATTCCAGTAGCTAAAACGTTCCGAAACACGTATCGAAACAGGGGGTTCCAGAGGCCAAACCGTATCAAAACGTGTTCCGATACGGGGTCCCTGAAGCCTACCCGTTTTGAAACAACCCTTCCCGTTTCGAAACGCTGGCTGTCTGCAACTTTTGAAATTCAGATTTAGGAGAGTCTTGACAAGTCTAAAGGTCCCCTAGGACCCCTTAAAGGCACACAACACCATCAAATCAAGTCTAGAGGCATACGTCCTAGGTTAAACATACTCCAACACTCACAAACATGGATTTAAACAATTATACATACATGACTAATATACAAAGGCCTTTCATTCATGTCATGCTTGGAAACATTGATAAGTAAAAGCATCATTCATCCCATAAGGGTTTACATATCATATGGCAATATTAAAATTCAAAAGGCATACGTCAAGAGCATTTGGCAAGGTAAAACATGCTTACAAACCAAGTCAAGCATAAGCATCAAAATCACAAATGAGTCATACAAGCTCATACAACACACTCTCTTGCCACATTGCTTAACTACTACAAAATTAACAACCGTACTTGAGCCACAAACTTGGAAAGCCCTTCTTGCCTTGCTCTGAGCTAACACCACGCTAAAGATATGCATTGTTGAAAATGAGAGCGTAAGATATAAGCTTAGTGAGGGTGCTCTAAAACCGAAAACATCAACAATGCAGGGTCCAAGCATGTATTCCCTAAACCTCATATCTAACATGCATAGATAAAGTCACGAGTAGACCTAGCTAGTCTTTCAAGAGTCATGTATGGCATCTCACATCATATCAAGCTCGAACATTAATAACATCATCATGTATTAATATCAAATATCACAATCATATGAACAAGTTCAACTGGCCACCATTAGTTACCCGGATGTGCGGATTTAAATCTCAACAACCACTTTACCTCGGTGGGATTTCACTCATCACCGGACCTTGCATGTGCGGGATTCCACTCATCGCCACATGCCCTACGGATGGGATTCCACTCATCATCCCGTAGAATATATAATAGCTTCCGGTGGAATATTACATCACCGTACTCCTCCTTGATGACTTAACGCCATCAAGGCCACATATGTTTTGACTCAATTTGTGTGCACACTAATCCTAATGATCGATCATTTACACCTGGTAAATTAATTAGTGCCAATTTCCAATTACACATCACATATCCATCAACCACATCTCATGCTTATCACATATACACATCATGGCACACATGTACAATTTAATCTCAGAGCACAAGAGCATGAATAGGCAATATACAAAGCATTACATGGTAATCAATAGCTAACATTAACAACTTGAATTATATAGAAATGGCCTACCAAGCACGTTTCACTCACACTCTACACACATTCGAACCAAACTTTAAACCATGATTAAAACCACTCACCGCCCTTCCTTAGCAACCAAAGCAAATCCCCTACGAGCCCTGATTCGATCCCAATGCTCCTTCAACGTTTCCTCTTGCTTCTAGCCAACCAAAAACACAACAAATAATCTTAATCAATGCTAACATTCAATCAACACTCAACCTTTGAGCTCAAACTAACTTCACCCAAATTTTCCAACCAAAATATTCCCCAAATATATCAATTTTCGTGCTCCCTCAAACCCTAGCTGAAATTTCCATTTTCAATCATCCAAATGACCCCCAAAAGGTCCTAAATCATCCTCCTAACCTATATAAACCATCAGCCCTTAAATTTTCACTTAAAACCCACCCAAAAATCAAGTTTTGACATCCCAAAAATTGCTCCAAGAACCCACTTCGGGTTTTCAACAAAACCCAACCATTTTGACATATATAATACATCTTAATGTGATTAAAATAAAACTTAACTTCATATTTCAAAACAAAGTGAAAATCACCATAAAAACTCAAGCTTTAGCAAAATCCTAACATTTCAAAAGTTCATAGTTTTGAAATCTATGACTATGGGGAGATAGGGGATGGAAAGGAGAATTAGAAAATGCCCTTTCCTCTTGAAATGGTCTTGAAATTGAGTTGCAAATCAATGGAATAGTAACTTTGAACTTGGGAGAGTTTTGAAGAAGGGGTTGGGCATCCAACGTTGCAAAAGGGGGGGAGTGGGGAGAGAAGATGACAACTTTTCATTAAAGTGGTCTTCCTTTTAAATTCTTTTGGGTTGAATTACCTCTTTGGTGCATCCCCTTTTATTAAAGCTCAATTAGATCTTAATTAAAGTTGAATTGATTTTATTTTATTAACCGACTCGAACCGCAAACCCAACTAACTCCTAACCCCAAAACACAGGCGTTACAACTCTCTCCCACTTAAGGAATTTCGTCCCCGAAATTATCTGACTGAAAGAGATATGGAAACTGCTTTTCCATATCCTATTTCCTCTCCCAAGTGGCCTCGTCCACACCTCGACGCTGCCACCGCACCTTCACTAACTCAATCGATCTACTCCGCAACACCTTACTGTCAGAAGCTAAGATCTCAACCGGTTCTTCCTCATAAGTCAAATCCGTATTCAATTCAATCTCTTCCACGGGCATAACATGTGATGGATCGGACCTATACTTACGGAGCATCGAAACATGGAACACATCGTGTATCTTCTCTAGCTCGGATGGCAAACGCAACTGATAAGCAACTGGTCCAACCCTCTTCACAATCTCATACGGTCCCATGTACCTCGAACTCAACTTCCCCTTTCGGCCAAATCTCATCACTTTCTTCCACGGAGACACTTTCAAGAATACCTTCTCACCCACTGAGAACTCAACTTCCTTCCTCTTCAAATCGGCATAGGACTTCTGCCTATCCGAAGCAGCTTTCAAACGATCACAAATCAATTTTACCTTGTCAGTTGTCCCCTTGAGCAAATCCGGCATGGGTAACAATTTCTGTCCCACTTCGGCCCAACAAACTGGATTTCTACACTTCCGGCCATACAAGGCCTCATACGGAGCCATCTGAGTGCTCGACTGAAAGCTATTATTGTACGCAAACTCTACTAGAGGCAAGTGCTTCTCCCACGTACCCTGAAAATCAATGATGCAACAACGCAACATATCCTCTAAGATCTGAATAACTCTCTCTGACTGACCATCTGACTGAGGATGATAAGACGTGCTGAAGTTCAAACGGGTACCCAAAGCTGTATGCAGACACTCCCAAAATCGAGAAGTAAATCGCGGATCTCTATCTGACACAATGGAATTTGGCACACCATGCAGTCTAACAATCTCACCATTGTACAATTCGGCCAATCTGTCTAAAGTGTAAGTAGTATTGACTGCCAATAAGTGAGCACACTTCGTAAAACGATCCACAATAACCCACACTGAGTTCTTCTTCGTAGGAGTCAAAGGCAAACCCGAAACAAAATCCATGGTGATGTTCTCCCATTTCCATCCCGGAATCCTCAACGGCTGTAACAACCCTGAGGGAACCTGATGTTCCGCCTTCACCCTCTGACACACTAAGCACTTACTCACAAAGTCGGCTACATCTCTCTTCAAGCCGACCCAAAAGTACTCATTCTTCAAATCACGGTACATCTTCGTACTTCCAGGATGCATAGCGAACGGACTACTGTGGGCTTCAGTAAAGATCGTACGTCCCAAGTCACTGTCTTTTGGCACAACTATTCTATCCTTGAAACATAAAACCCCATCGGTACTGAAACTGTAGTCTGAAGATCTACCCTCGGCTATATCTTGCACGTGAGGTGCCAAGGATCTATCAAAGAGCTGTTTCTCTCTAATCAACTGACCTAAAGTAGGTCTAACCTGAAGCTCGGCTACCAAGCCACCATCTCCAGACAAACTCAATCTAGCAAACATGGCTCTCAAGTCCACGACTATCTTCCTACTCAATGCATCGGCCACTACATTGGCCTTACCCGGATGGTACTCAATGGTAAGATCGTAGTCTTTTAGCAACTCTAACCACCTACGCTGTCTGAGATTCAAATCTCGCTGAGTCATAATGTATTTCAAACTCTTGTGATCGATGTACACTGTGCATTTCTCACCATACAAATAGTGCCTCCAAATCTTCAGAGAAAACACAACTGCAGTTAACTCTATGTCATGGGTCGGATAGTTGCGCTCGTGGGTCTTCAACTGTCTTGAGGCATAAGCCACTACTCTCTTGTCTTGCATGAGAACACATCCTAGCCCTACATAAGAAGCGTCACTGTAAACTACATAGTCCTTCTTGGACTCAGGCTGAATCAAGATCGGTGCTTGGGTCAAAGCTTCTTTCAACTTCTCAAAGGCTCTCCGTCTTGCATCTGTCCACTCAAACTGAACACTCTTCTGAAGCAACTGTGTCAATGGAGTGACTAACTTAGAGAAACCCTCTACAAATCTCCTATAGTATCTGACTAAGCCTAGGAAGGTACGTACCTCTGTTACAGACTTCGGTTGTTTCCATTCAACAATGGCCTCAATCTTCTTCGGATCAACTCTAATCCCATCGGCTGACACTACATGTCCCAAGAAGACTACCTCTCAGATCCAGAATTCACACTTGCTTAGCTTCGCATACAACTGATGATCTAGCAAAGTCTTTAAAACTAGTCTCAAGTGTCGGTCATGGTCTTCTTCAGTTCGCGAATACACCAAGATGTCATCTATAAACACAACTACAAACTAATCTAGATACTGATGAAAAATTTTGTTCATCATGTCCATGAAAGCAGCCGGTTCATTAGTCAACCCAAAAGGCATGACTAAGAACTCATAATGACCATACCTAGTCCTAAAGTCCGTATTCGGTACGTCAACCTCTCTTACCTTTAGCTGGTAGTAACCCGATCTCAAGTCAATCTTCGAAAAGACTGATGCTCCTCTCAACTGATCAAACAAGTCATCAATTCTAGGCAACAAATATTTATTCTTCACTGTCAACTGATTCAATTGTCTGTAATCTATACACATTCTCATGCTTCCATCTTTCTTCTTTATAAACAAAACTGGTGCACCCTAAGGTGAAGAACTAGGCCGAATAAAACCTGTATCTGACAATTCTTGCAACTGAGTCTTCAACTCTTTCAATTTTTTCGGTGCCATGCGATACGGAGCAATTGAAACATGAGCCGAATCAGAATAAGTCTCAATGGTGAACTCTACCTCTCTGTCCGGTGGTAACCCTGTCAACTCTTCCGGAAACACACTAGGAAAGTCACATACTGTCTGGATGTCCTGAGGTCTAACCTCACTCATGTTAGGGTTCATCACATACGCCAAGTATGCTTCACACCACATCTCACTAACCTCTTAGCTTCTAAATCTGAAACCACATTGGACAAGAACCTCACGTTCTCACCCACCACTACAATCTCATAGTCATCTGTGAGCCTCAAAGAAATCCTCTTAGTTTCAAAATCTATCCTAGCTCTATGCTTCGTGAGCCAGTCCATACCCAGAATCACATCAAAACCATAGAAAGGTAGCTCCATCATATCCACTAGAAACACATGCCCCTAAACCATCAACGGACACCTTCGGTACATCTTCCTAACTACTACCGTGTCCCCAAAAGAACTAGTAACACTAACTTCTATCTCCAACATCTCACAAGGCAAATTCAAAGGCTGCACATGCTCACTCAATATGTAGGAATGTATAGACCCAGAGTCAATCAAAGAAAGCAAACTCAAATACTGTATCGAGAAGTTACCTGCGATCACATCGGTGTCATATTGATCCCCACGCTGAGCGTAAACTCTAGCATGACCTCCGCCCTCCGGCTGAACTGCAACTACATGTGCTATGTTCCTGTGACCATCGTTCCTCGGCTGGAAGTTACCTCTACCGCGCCCGCGGCCTCTCTGAAAGTCGTTGGCTCTAGCAGGTGCCTGTCCCACCTGATGTGGACAATCACGCCTAATGTGGTCTCTAGCCCCACAACTCCAACACGAATGAAAATTTCCCTAACACTCTCCGGTGTGGTTCCTCCCGCAAGTAGCACATGTGGGCAACTTCCCACCGGATCTCTGGCCCTGTTGGCCCCTACCGTGGTTACCGCCACCACGTCTATGATCATAATGATGCTTGTTGTCCCGATGCCTCTTGGCATCACCTCTATCAAAGTTACTGGACCTCTTACCCGAACTAGATCCACCAGACCGCCTGGTCAAACTCAAGCTGTGCTCTAAGTCCTTGGCCCTTGCGACCAAGACATCAAAATCAGTGTAGTCTGAAGCTAGAGTATACGTCTTGATCTCTTCACTCAGCCCATAACGAAAACGGTTACAACGTTCCATCTTAGTGGGAACAAGCTCAGGTGCATACTGACTCAGTCTGACGAATCGAATCTCATAGTCTGTCACGGACATACTCCCATGAAGCAATGTCATAAACTCCCTCTTCCTCTCATCGAGGTATCGCGGACCCAGATACCTCTTACGAAATTTTGTCTCAAAGAACTCCCAAGTGATCTCGGCCTCATCCATACCCGTAGTAATGGTTACCCACCAGGTGTAGGCATCACCCTAAAGCAAGGAATCAACACATCCCAACTTGCGCTCACCGATACACCCCATCTGAGCAAGGATACGTACAGTCTTCTCAAACAACATCTCTGATCTCTCTGGAGTAGACCCTCTGAACTCTTCGGCCCATAGGCCCCGAAGTCTCTCTAACGGTAAACCAGTGCCCTCACCCTGATGATGTGCTGCCTGACCCCCAGCTAGGGCTGTAAATGAGACGAGACAGATCGCGAGCTACTCGAGCTCGACTCGGTCAAAGCTCGGTCAAAGCTCGATTCGGTCAAAGCTCGACTCGGTCAAAGCTCAGTCAAAGCTCGACTCGATTGGACTCGACTCGAGCTCGAACTCGACTCGAGTTCTTGACGAGCCGAGCCGAGCTGCTTGATACCCGACTCGAAAAGCTCACGAGCTACTCGAAAATATAATATACTAATTTTTTTTATTTTTTATAATTTAAAATCTAAATTCTTAAACTTAAAACCCTAAATATAAACCCTAAACATAAGTATTAAACCCTAAAATCTAAATCCTAAATTATAAACCCAACAAATTAAACCTCTAAACCCTAAACTAATACCATAAACCCTAAAATTAACAAGCTTGAGTTTACATAACTTGTGTATCAAAGTTTTTTCTTCATAGGACTTTAAATGAGACGTGACAGATGAAGAGTTACTCGAGTCCAATATAATTAAAGATCGGTCAATACTTGACTCGATTAGGCTCGAATAAAGCTCGAACTCGACTCGAATTCTAAACGAGCCGAGTCGAGCTCAGATTTCTCAGGCTCATTAGAAATTACTCAAGCTCGAACTCGACTCGAAATCTTAACGAGCCGAGCCGAGCTTAGCACTACTCGAGCTCGACTCGGCTCGTTTACACCCCTACCCCCAGCTACTACAGCATGAAACGCCTAGACTATCGCCTGAACCAACGGAGCTAAGTCTATTCCGGCCGGTCCTTGGCCTCCCCGAGGTCCCTCTCCTTCGGCCTTGGCCTCGCCTCCTACTCTAGGTGGAGGTGGTGGAGGAGCTCCAACTCCAACCACAGGCTCTCCCACTTGAGCCTCAACCCTAACTATTGGTTCAACTCCTGGAGCCGCTGCCCGTGGTTCCGGTCGAACCATCTTAGGCCTCCCACGTGGTCTCATGGTACATCTAACAAGGAAATAACTACATCAACAAACAAATAGGGATCACGTTAGTCAAAGAAAGGGTCCAATAGTGCTCAAGTACTCCCTTTTACCAAAAATCTTTTTAAATTAAGTAATAGTAGAAATGGGCACACACTCTACACAGACACAATAACTCATGCTTCAAAACATCACACGAACATTCAAATATCAAAAATTCATGACAAGGCATGCATCGAACAACACAATTACTCAACATAACAAGCTTACCTCACTTACCTGCCTGAGGTCTCGGTAACCTCAGGCTCTGATACCAACAAATGTAACCCCCTCATCTCGGTCTGGCCGGATGATCGGTCCGAGTAGGCCACACGGGGAAAAATGAAGAGAAACCCGATAAGGTTCCCCCTCGGTTAGCAACCCTATTTTTTTCTTTCATTTTAATCTTGTCTAGAGGAGTATTGAATCCTAAGTGATCAAACAGCGGAAAGAACTACATGAAACAAACATTCGAACCAAAAGTAGCATTTAAACAACCCAATTTTAATCTTTTATACATGCCATTTCGAAACACCCTTGAGGTGTATCGAAACGCCTTGACCGGGTCAACAGCCCCAAAGCCTATACAAGGGGCCGTATCGAAACGGTGGTCAACCGTTTCGAAACGCCTATGACGGTCAACTTCTCGTGGTCAACGCAATTTTGACCGTTTCGAAACCTTCAAGCCCGTTTCGAAACACCTTAATCTCGTGAATTTCTCAAAATTCCAGTAGCCAAAACGTTCTGAAACACGTATCGAAATAGGGGGTTCCAGAGGCCAAACTGTATTGAAACGCGTTCCGATACGGGGTCCCTGAAGCCTACCCATTTCGAAACGACCCTTCCCGTTTCGAAACGCTGGCTGTCTGCAACTTTTGAAATTCAGATTTAGGAGAGTTTTGACAAGTCTAAAGGTCCCCTAAAATCCCCTAAAGGCAGACAACACCATCAAATCAAGTCTAGAGGCATACGTCCTAGGTTAAACATACTCCAACACTCACAAACATGGATTTAAACAATTATACATACATGACAAATATACAAAGGCCTTTCATTCATGTCATGCTTGGAAACATTGATAAGTAAAAGCATCATTCATCCCATAAGGGTTTACATACCATATGGCAATATTAACATTCAAAAGGCATACGTCAAGAGCATTTGGCATGGTAAAACATGCTTACAAACCAAGTCTAGCATACGCATCAAAATCACAAATGAGTCATACAAGCTCATACAACACACTCTCTTGCCACATTGCTTAACTACTACAAAATTAACAACCGTACTTGAGCCACAAACTTGGAAAGCCCTTATTGCCTTGCTCCGAGCTAACACCACGCTAAAGATCTGCATTGTTGAAAATGAGAGCGTAAGCTATAAGCTTAGTGAGGGTGCTCTAAAACCGAAAACATCAACAATGCAGGGTCCAAGCATGTATTCCCTAAACCTCATATCTAACATGCATAGATAAAGTCACGAGTAGACCTAGCTAGTCTTTCAAGAGTCATGTATGGCATCTCACATCATATCAAGCTCGAACATTAATAACATCATCATGTATTAACATCAAATATCACAATCATATGAACAAGTTTAATTGGCCACTATTAGTTACCCGGATGTGCGGATTTAAATCTCAACAACCACTTTACCTCGGTGGGATTTCACTCATCACCGGACCTTGCATGTGCGAGATTCCACTCATCGCCACATGCCCTACGGATGAGATTCCACTCATCATCCCGTAAAATATATAATAGCTTCCGGTGGAACATTACATCATCGTACTCCTCCTTGATGACTTAACGCCATTAAGGCCACGTACGTTTTGACTCAATTTGTGTGCACACTAATCCTAATGATCGATCATTTACACCCAGTAAATTAATTAGTGCCATTTTCCAATTACACATCACATATCCATCAACCACATCTCATGCTTATCACATATACACATCATGGCACACATGTACAATTTAATCTCAGAACACAAGAGCATGAATAGGCAATATACAAAGCATTACATGGTAATCAATAGCTAACATTAACAACTTGAATTATATAGAAATGGCCTACCAAGCACGTTTCACTCACACTCTACACACACTCGAACCAAAATTTAAACCATGATTAAAACCACTCACCGCCCTTCCTTAGCAACCAAAGCAAATCCCCTACGAGCCCTGATTCGATCCCAATGCTCCTTCAACGTTTCCTCTTGCTTCTAGCCAACCAAAAACACAACAAATAATCTCAATAAATGCTAACATTCAATCAACACTCAACCTTTGAACTCAAACTAACTTCACCCAAATTTTCCAACCAAAATAATCCCCAAATATATCAATTTTCGTGCTCCCTCAAACCCTAGCTGAAATTTCCATTTTCAATCATCCAAATTACCCCAAAAGGTTCCAAATCATCCTCCTAACCTATATAAACCATCAGACCTTAAATTTTCACTTAAAATCCACCCAAAAATCAAGTTTTGACATCCCAAAAATTGCTCCAAGAATTCACTTCGGGTTTTCAACAAAACCCAACCATTTTGACATATATAATACATCTTAATGTGATTAAAATAAAACTTAACTTCATATTTCAAAACAAAGTGAAAATCACCATAAAAACTCAAGCTTTAACAAAACCCTAACATTTCAAAAGTTCATAGTTTTGAAATCTATGACTATGGGGAGATAGGGGATGAAAAGGAGAATTAGAAAATGCCCTTACCTCTTAAATTTGTCTTGAAATTGATTTTATTTTATTAGAAAATTCTTTTGGGTCGAATTACCTCTTTGGTCCCTCCCGCTTTTATTAAAGCTCAATTAGATCTTAATTAAGGTTGAATTAATTTTATTTTACTGACTCGAACCGCAAACCCAACTAACTCCTAACCCCAAAACATGATCGTTACATGATTTGTAAATATTGCTTACATTACATGTCTTGAATGCTCATATGCTTTGGTTGTTAAGGCATGAACCTTAGGGTGCTTTGTACGGCATCTTTTGGTAAATGCATGAAATCTTTTAGATGAATGATGCTCGTTAGGTGTTGGTCAAATGTTTGTAGTGAGATGCTATGCCTTTGGTTGAGTGCATGTTTTTGTAAGCATGTAAACCTTATATGGGAGACATGTGCCTTTGGCTTTTAAGTCTTCAAGCATTCTTCGAATGATATCTTAAATGGATGCTTTATCTTATGCCTTGTGAGTTTTGAATACGTCTTGCCATAGGATGCATGCCTCTAGAGTGTATATGTAAGTTGTGTAGGCTTTTTAGGGTTGTTTAGGGCTTTTGGGGTCGATTAGAGATGTTTAAAGATGGTTTTGGGAAATTGCAGACAACAGGTGTTTCGAAACGGGCTGAGCTGTTTCGGAATAGGTATGGCTCCAGAGACCCCGTATCGGAACCCGTTTCGATACAGTTTGGCCACTGTGAACCTCTGTTTCGGAACAAGTTTCGGAACACTTTGGCTACTGGAAGTGCCTGTTTCGAAACAAGTATCGAAACGCCTAGGCAAAATAGGACCCTGTTCCGAAACGGGGTGGATGCGTTTCGGTACAGGTACCTGGCTTTTTAAACTAGAGCCCGCGTTTCAAAACGAGTGACGTCGGTTTCGAAACGGGTGGCTGGAAATGGGCTTTTGGACATCTCTAATGGGTCTCAAGGGTTGGGCTTAGGCCCAGTTTGCTGTAGGGCTTTTTGTGGGCCTCGTTTTCCGCTATCGTGATCGCTTAGGAGATTAAATGCCTCTAGACAAGATGTAAAATAAATGAAAAAAAATTAGGGTCGCTAACCGAGGCTAGGGGTGAGCAAAACTAGACTCGACTCGAAAAAATCGATATTTTTTTCAATTTCGAGTTATTCGAGTCGAGTTGTTCGAGTTATACAAGTCAACTCGATTAACTCGAAAAAATTTCGATTTCGAGTCGGTTTCGAATTTGCCCAACTCGAAAAATCGAAAAACCAAATTTTACAGTTTTGTAATTTAGTCGCTGATTTCATTTTTCTTCAATCCCTCCTTCATTTTAAGTCTATTTTGACCAAATTTGAACCACGTATTCCTAAACCAGTGTAGAATACGTATTTATCTTCAATTTATATTTTTGAAAATAAATTTCATATTTTTTCAATTCAGCCCCTTAACTTTGTATGATTTCCTCATTTCTTCAATATCTCCTTCGTTTTAAGTCAATTTTGACCAAAATTGAACCACATGCTCCTAAACCAATGTAGAAACTAGAATACCTATTTAGCTTCAATTCATATTTTTAAATTAAATTTCCTAATTTTGTAATTTAGCCCCTCAACTTTGAATGTTTCTCATTTCTTTAATTTCTCTTTCGTTTTAAGTCTATTTTTTTACCAAAATTAAACCAAATGATTCACTAACACTATATAATATCTATATAACTTCAATTCATATTTTTAACAAATTTATTCTTTTTTTAATTTAGCCCTTTAACTTTATATTTTATTCAATTTGATCATTCAATTGAATTTTTTGTAATTTTTTTCTTTACATCAATTCATTGACTCATTTATACCCCCATCAGTACTTTATCCTCAAAAGTTCCTTATTTAAAAATAATATTATAAATATATTTTAGAAGTTTAGATGATATTTTTTTATTAAATAACATTACAAATCTTACTTATGCATGTGAAAAATAATATGAAGAAAATATATATATATATATATATATATATATATATATATATATATATATATATATATATATATATATATATATATGCATATCTTATATGAATATAAAAAGTCGTTTAAATTGGAATCAAATTATACTATAGCATGGTAAATAATTACAATTAAATTTGTATAGAAACTCGAAAACTCGACTCGACTCGAACTCGACTCGAATTTCATAAACTCGACTCGAATCGAAAAAATTTTAAATTAAGTTCAAGTCGTAAAATATGACGCGTCAACTCGAATAACTCGAATTTTTTTTACTCGACTCGACTCGCTTGAACGCTCACCCCTAACCGAGGCAGGACCTTCACGAGTTTCGCATCGGTTTTTCCCGTGTAG
Organism: Hibiscus tridactylites; assembly: GCA_958450335.1. NCBI lineage: Eukaryota > Viridiplantae > Streptophyta > Magnoliopsida > Malvales > Malvaceae > Hibiscus > Hibiscus tridactylites. The sequence goes on from OY288282.1 coordinate 53,788,553, forward strand.
CCTACTCGAACCGGTCAGCCGACCAGACCGGGGCAAGGGGGTTACAATGACAATATTAAATCTAACTCTGAGAAAAACAAAAATAAACAACCAAACTATCGTCAATAAATACAAAAAACATGTCAAAAAGTAAAAAAAAAAAAACGTGCTAAAAGACAGATGAAACATGCAACAAAAGTAGAGTTATTTTTAATAAAAATTAAATAAAAATATAATACAATATAATAAAATAATAATAAAATTACCGATGGTCAACAACTAACACAAAAATAATTAGTATTATGCCGACGGCCATACAAGATAAAAAAGACAGAGTAACTGTTTTTGAGATTTTTTTCAAAATACTCTAGCGGCGCACAAATTTTGATTTTTTAACATGTTAAGATTTTTTTGAATATAACATGTTAAGATTTAATGTATAATTTGGTGTTTTAACTATGAATCATTTTTCTTATGATGCTCCTTATTATATATTTAACGTCCCACTTGATACAATCTAATAGGCATCGTATGTCCATTATTTTTTAACGGCATTGATAACGGTAGGAATTAATCTAAAAAAAAATAATATGTTTTGATCAAAGTGAAAAAAAATAACATTATATAAGGGTGTTCAAACGGTTGGTTAAATCGAATTAATCGATCAAACAAAATTAGCCCAATTAATCGGTCGGTCATCGAACTTTTTTTCATCAGTGAACAATTAAAGGATTTTTTAAAATTCGAATATCGCTTAATTAAATGAGTTACCAAAATTACTCGAAATATAACAAAAATTAATATATTATACATATTAAGCCAATACTAATTAAAATTCTAAAACTCACTTCTAACCTAAATGAAAAAAATCTAATGTTTAATCTAAAATTCTATTTTTTTTTATCTATGTTTAGATGTTATTTAAATTAAATACAAATCGTCTTTGTGAACTAAAAAGTATTTATAAATATTTTTATTGTATAATAATTTTGATTAATAAAACAAATGATAAATTTCGGTTAATATGAAAACCGACCGAGTTAATTGAAATTTGTTTGGATAGGTTAATTTTTTTTTGAAAAAATCTAATTCGGTTAACGGTTAAAAATTTAAAAATTTTAATTAATTTAATTTTGGGTAATTCGATTCGGCCACTAACTAAATTAACCTTTGAACACCCTTAAATTGTTGTACATGAGTTTACTAGTATGATAGTACTTCACCTTTTTTTTCAATATTGTTTGGTGTGGTTACAATATTAATGGGTTGTAATCCTTTGATAATGTACACATTCGTACAGATAATTGTTCAAATATGAGTCATATAAAAATAACAATATTTTTTTCACTAAAACCATTCAATAAATTCTATAATACTTTCCTTTAACGAAGTAAATGATCAAAAAAAAATTTGGGGTTAGAACTTAAAATTTAATTTTTCTTATATTTTTTAGTGTTGGGGCTTGGAGCATAGAAAGGGGTACCGAAAAGTGACAATTAGTTTTTGTCATATTCATAGAATAGAAATCCTTTACTTTTTTGTGCACATATTTCTGCCCCAACACTAAAAATTAGATTTTAGTGTAGAGTTTATTGTTTAGGATTTAAAATTTAAGGTTATGACTTAGAATTTAATTTTTTACTGTTGGGGCATAGAAATGTGAGGTTGTTAGCAGCACATCCGTGAGTGTAAAGTTTTTGTTTGGGGTGTCAATTTTAGGTTTAATAGTCAGAAAGGTGCCCAACCTATTATATTCCTTTTTTCAGTTTGGCGTCTACCGTTTTTTCAGGTTAATTTGGTGCCTAATTTTATTCCATAACTCATATTGGGGTTTTCCGTGACGGACGTTAAAATTTTTCCGTTATCCAATAAGACGCGACACGTGACATATTCTGGTATTTTCTTTAATTTTTATTTTTCTAAAAATCAGAAAATCTTTAATTTTATAAAGAAACCCAAAATCTTTAATTTCTCTAAAACCTCAAATCCAAACCCTAGATCCCTAAATTCAACCACCTCCAGCAACCCTTGCCTTCGTCAGCCCCCTATGACTGAAAGCCTCATGATTCCGTCGTCGAAAACCAGCGAATGAACCGCCGATTGCTCCGTCGGCGAACATCCAAAAATGAAAAAAAATACTGGTTGGGCTTTGAACCGACGGCTAGCGGGTGGGGGATGTTGAACGGTGATGTACTCGACGCTTGAGCGGTGAACGGTGAATCGCCGACGTGTGGGGATGTCGGACGGTGAGGGAGATGTGATTTGAGGGTTTGTTCGAAAGAAATTATAATAATTCATAAAATAAATAAAAACAGGCCACTTGTCTTATTATAATTGGCTAACAGAAATTTTTTAACGGCCGTTGACGGAAAAACCCAATCTAAGTTACGTAATGAAATGTTAGGCACCGAAGTGGTCCGAAGAAACGTTAGGCACCAAACTGGAAAAAAGGTATAGGTTGGACACCTTTTTTACTAGTAAGCCTCACTTTTATTGTCATAAATGTATTTCATGTATCATCTAGAATTTATTTATTTTCTTAAATAATTTTCATATATATGATTTTTGTTAACTATCGATATTCGGATTATTGGATTTTACGAAGGTCTATGGAGGCAGCTCTCCTTATCTATTTTTTATGTTCTCAACTTCAAGAATCGAACCTTTGATCTTGCTTAAAAGACATATCGTCTTATCTACTAAACCAACTAGTCATTGGTCTAATTTTCTTAATAAAATATATAATATATATTAATGTATATAATCAAATTTGACTAAAATCTCAAATCTCAAGGGGCGATTTTAGAACAAATGATGCTTTCAGGCAATTAGGATAAGATCATTAATATATCTTTATACTAGTTATCACCTTATCTTAGTCGACCAACACGTAGTGACAGAGCTATTAAGGGGTGAGGAAGGGAAATTACCCCAACTCTCAATTTTTTGTAATCTTTTTTACCTTTTTCATTCTATATAAATTGTTTTAAAAATTGGTGTAAATTTAAATTTGCCTTCCTTCAAACATTTATGTTTTACTCCCTAACTCGAAATCCTGACTTTGTCCTTGCCAACACGTGTCATTATTAGGATACATGATGCAAAGGAAATAAACTAGAGAGAGAATATACGCAAAAACAACAGGAGATGCTAAGGTTAGGCAGCTTACCGTTAGGCTAAATTTAGGCAATATCGATACTATAATGATATAACTTTTAGATTGAATAAAAATAAATCTGGGCCGTTAGATTTTAAAAGGAAAAAGTGGTATAAGGTGGTCAACCAGTAAGCATTTGTGTAGTTACCTTTTTCCTTAGAAATTTCATAAACATTTATGTAGGTTTTGTAAAACATTGTGTAGATATACCTTATTTGTTATGTGTTTGTTAACATATAGAGTTATCCTTTAAAACTTTGTGTAATAACACAATTTTCTACCATAAGTTTGGTTGATTTAAGATTAGGAGATATGAGGTAATATTTTGTGTAGGGGTGTTTATCGAGCGAGTCGATCACGAGTTGAGTAGTGCTCGACTCGTGCTCGTTAAACAATCTTATTGCTCGACTCGACTCGTTGCTCAATAAAATTTTTACCTTATTTTTTTTAAATATAGGTAAAATCTAGTGATACTATTAGAGCTTAATATAAACATAGAATTCATGAAAAACGCGAGGTCTGAGTAGATAAATAAACGAACAAACCATGACCAAGTTAAAGATGAAGTTGATATTCGAGTGTGATACTCTTTTTAGTTTCTCAACAATCTTCGATGAACAACAAAAGAGAGAATGTCGTAGGAATTTCGAGGTTTTAACTTTAAATTATATTTTTTTATATGGGAAGTGAAAATCGGGAACTTTTCTCATTTTCTATTATTATACATAAAGCAATAATAAAAGAAAAATGAAAGATTTTAATAAAAAAAAGGCTCATTACTATAATTTAATTTTATATTAATACAAATTAACTTTTTTTAATTCTTAGGAAATACAAAATATTTTAGAAATTTGAAACCAAAATTTTATGAGTAAGTTCTGAGAACATAAGTTTTTAAGGTAACCACCAAAAAATTTATAAAAGAATTTATAAAAAGTAACGAGCTCCTCACGAACTTATCGAGTCGAGTTGGATATTGTTTGACTCGACTCGCTAAGATCTCGAGTCGAGCTCGATTTCAAGTCAAATCAACTCGAGTCGAGCATTAACCGAGTTATGATCGAGTCGAGCCTGAGTTGTTTGCGAGCTGCTCAACTCAATAAACACCTCTAATTTTGTGTAGTTATGTTTATTCTTATAACTTATGTAAAGATATAGGTAGGTATTGCGAAAAATTGTATATGCATAGAATATCTCATGTGTTTTTTAACATATAGGGTAATCCTTAAAGATTTTAGATAGTTACACAATTTCCTACCATAAGTTTGGTTGGTTTAAGATTAGTAGATATAGAGTTATCTTTTAAAACTGTGTATTAACACAATTTTCTACCATAAGTTTGGTTGATTTAAGATTGTAACCCCCTCGTCCCGGTCTGGCCGAATGACCGATCCGAGTGGGCCACACGGGGAAAACCGAAGCGAAACCCGTTAAGGTTCCCCCTCGGTTAGCAACCCTATTTTTTTTCTTTCATTTTAATCTTGTCTAGAGGATTGTTAAGTCCTAAGTGATCACGACAGCAGAAAACAATCAAAGGAAATCACATTCGAACCACGACCATGCACAAACAGTCCGTTTTAAGCTTACAGGGCAGGCCGTATCGATACACCAATCAAGGGTATCGATACGCCTTGACTTGGTCAACCCAAACAGTCAACTCGAAGAAGACCGTATCGATACAGCCCTTGAGCGTATCGATACACCCTCTTCAGTCAACATCTCGTGGTCAACGAGATAAACCCGTACCGATACGCCCCAACACCGTATCGATACACCAAAAACTCCCCAATTTCTTAAAATTCCAGTGACCAAAAACCGTATCGATACACCCCCGTGTATCGATACACCCATCCAAAACTGAGCTCTACAGGTATGACCGTATCGATACGGCCCTTAGGCGTACCGATACGCCCTACTCTGTAACTCCACAATTTCCAACTTAACGACCCCAAGCACGACTCTAAAAGCATTTCTAGACTCTCCTAAGCACATACAAACATTTAAGCAATCATACATGAGCCATAGGTAACAATCAAACATGAGACAAGTCATCCATACATGACATTCCACAAAAGAGCAACTTAAGCATTAATGGGCATACATAAAGGCTCAAAAGGCCAAAATGGCACAAGACAACATATAGGAGGTTTGCACTCACACACAAGGCAACCTAAACATCTAGAGGGCATGCCACCACACTCAAACATTCATCATAGCTTAACATGCTTTACAAACCAAAGCCAATTCAAACATCAACATATAAATGAGTCATACATAGCTCATACAAAAACCCTTGCCACATTGCTAACTAATACAAAATTTACCACCGTACTTGAGCCACAAACTTGGAAAGCCCTTCTTGCCTTGCTCCGAGCTAACACCACACTAATGATTTGCATTGTTGAACATTGAGAGCGTAAGCTATAAGCTTAGTGAGGGTGCTCTAAAACAAAAAACATCAACAATGCAGGGTTCAAGCATGTAAATCCTAATCTCACATACAACCTACAATGGCATATAATCAAGTAGACCTAACTAGTCTTTCAAGTGGCATAATATGGTTTCTCATAATCTACCAAGCTCAATCATCAATATCAACATCATGTAACAATCACAATCATATATTACAACACATGAACAAGTTTAATTGGCCACTATTAATTACCTGGATGTGCGGATTAAACCTCAACAATCACATTACCTCGGTGGGATTACACTCATCACCGGACCTTGCATGTGCGGGATTCTACTCATCGCCACATGCCCTACGGATGGGATTCCACTCATCATCCCGTAGAAAATATAATAAAGCTTCCGGTGGATGATTACATCACCGTACTCCTCCTTGATGACTTAACACCATCAAGGCCACGTACGTTTTGACTCAATTTGTGTGCACACTAATCCTAATGATCGATCATTTACAACCGATAATTTATTTAGTGCCAATTTTTATAACCACATCACATATCATCAACCACATCCCATGCTCATCACATATACACATATCATGATATACATGCACCAATTAACCACAACCACAAGAGCATAGCTAGGTAAGCACAATAACATTTAAAGGAGAACAATGGCTAAATTAACAACTTGAATTAAATAGAAATGGCCTACCAAGCACACTTCACACACACACACACTACACCTACTCGAACCAAACTTTAAAACAAGTTTGAAACCACTCACCGCCCTTCCTTAGCAACCGAAACAATTCTCCTACGAACCCGGATTAGGTCCCAATGCCTCTCCAACGCTTCCTCTTGCTTCTAGCCAAACAAAACACATTCATTACTTTACAATTCAATGCCAAAACTCAATCACCATCTCACATTACAAGTACAAGCCAACTTCAACAAATTCCCAATCCACATAATCACCCAAAATATCAAATTTCGTGCTCCCCTAAAACCTTGTTGAAATTTCCATTTTCAATCACCCAAATGACCCCCAAAAGGTCCCAATTCACCCTCCTAACATACCTAAACCATCAGCCCTTTGTTTTTAACCTAAAACCCACCAAAAATGGAGTTTTTGACATCTCAAAAATGGCTCTAAGAACCCACTTCGGGTTTTCAACAAAACTCACCCAAATTAACATATGTTGCACCTTTTAACATGAATAAAGACCCAACTAAATTTTGCAAAACAAGATGAAAATTCCCATAAAAACCCAAACTTTAAATCAATCCCTAATTTTCAAAAGTTCATATTTTTGAAATCTAAAATCATGTGTAGATAGAGAATAAAGAGGAGAGTAAGAATATGATTTTACCTTTCAGAAAGACCTTGGATTGGAGAAGTTACTAAATGGAATAGTAACTTGAAACTTTGGGAGAGTTTGAAGATGGAGAAATGGTTTCTAACGTTTGGAAAGGGGAGATGGGAAAGAGAAGACAACTTTTTCTATAAAGTTGTCTTGCTTTTTAAAAGTTTTGGGTCAAATTACTCTTTTGGTCCCTCCTCTTTTTATTTAAGCTCAATTAGGTCTTAATTTAGGTTGAGTTGATTTTATTTAATTTCATTGACTCGGACTACAAACTCGACTAACTCCTAACTCCAAAACACGGGCGTTACAAAGATTAGGAGATATGGTGTAATATTTTGTGTAGTTATGTTTATTCTTATAACTTATGTAAAGATATAGGTAGGTATTGTAAAATATTGTGTAGGCATCGAATATCTCATGCGTTTGTAACATATAGAGTAATCCTTTAAGATTTTAGGTAGTTATACAATTTCCTACCATAAGTTTGGTTAGTTTAAGATTAGGAGATATGAGGTAATATTTTGTGTAGTTACGTTTATTCTTATAACTTATGTAAAGATTTAGGTAGGTATTGTGAAATATTGTGTAGGCATCGAATATCTCATGTGTTTTGTAACATATAAAGTATTTCTTTAAGATTTTAGGTAGTTACACAATTTCCTACCATACGTTTGGTTGATTTAAGATTATGAAATATGAGGTAATATTTTGTGTAGTTACGTTTATTCTTATAACTTATGTAAAGGTTTAGGTATGTATTGTGTAGATATCGAATATCTCATGCGTTTTGTATAGACCTGGCAAACTTGACCCGAGACCCGAAACCCGATTTTGACCCGAACATGATGATCCAAAGTTGACCCGAAACCCGAAATAAACCGAACCGAACCGAACCGAAATCGACCCGAAATTTTTTGTTGAACCGAAATGGACCTGAACCGATTTGACCCAAACCGAATGCTACCAGAACCGAAAGCTGAACCGAATATCAACCCGATTTTAACCCGAAAATTAAGGTAAAATAAATGAATAATTTATTTTTAATATTATCTATTTTTAACAATATAATAAATAATAAAATGAAGTATGTTTTATTATCCTTTTGTACTATACCATGGAAGAGATCATTGCTCTTGTCAAAGTTGTGGTATAATAATATTTTATTTCATTTTGACTAAAAATTAAATCTTAGAAATTAAAATGAACAAAAATATCATTATATTAAATTAATAGACTAAGTTACAAAGATTAGTTAATTTCGACTAAAAGTAAATTTTTAGAGACTAAATATCACTACATGGATGGGATTTCTCTATACGAAGTCTAAACCGCGGGGATATTTTTGACTAAATTAAATTAAACTAAAACTTAAAGTTAAATATTAGTACTAAAATATAACATTTTAAATGCAGCATGACCTAAAAAGTAATTAATCTCTAGCTTAAAAAATGGTGGCTTATTTCCCTCCAAAATTTTGTATTTTCCTCTCTATTTTTACCAATAGTCTTTTTTTTTTCTCTTTTTTTTCAACCAGCTTAAAAAATTGGTGGCTTATTTCCCTCCAAAATTTTGTCCTTTACCTCTCTATTTTTACCAATTGTCTTTTTTTTCTTAATTTAATTAAGTTTCAATTTAGATTAATTTAATTAAAATTTCACATTTAGTTTTAGAATTATTTTAATTATGTTCGTGATTTATGCTTCTAGATTTTAGTTAGCTCAATTAAATCCTAAGTTTAATAAATTAATTCATTTCAAACATTATTATTATTATTATTATTATTATTATTAAACTTTGATTTAATATAATTATACACAAAATTTTGATGTGGATACATAAAGCTTTGATTTAAATATTTAATCAAATTTAAATGCATAAATTAACAAATTGAAACAAAATTAATCTCATACACCAATAACTCTAAACTAAACCATAAATACTAAACCTCAAACCCTAAACCCAACTCAAGCTGAATTGACCCAGCCCGAAAGCGACCTGAATGACCCGATTTTGACCCGAACCGAAAGCGACCGATCTGATATTGACTCGACCCAAAAACAACCAATTCGATTTTGATCCGATCCAATATCAGAACCGAATCTGACATGTAACGCTCGTGTTTTGGGGTTAGGAGTTAGTGGGGTTTGCGGTTTGAGTCGGTAAAAATTTAATTAAAATCAATTCAACCTAAATTAGGATCTAATTGGACTTTAGTAAAAAGGGGAGGGACTAAAGGGGTAATTTGACCCAAATGATTTTAAAAGCTAGACCACTTTTAAAGAAAAGTTGTCTTTCTTCCCCCTTTATCTCTTCTTAAACGTTAGAAACCAAAAACCTCTCCCTAAACCCATAAGTTACTATTCCATTAAATCTAATCTTCATTCCAAGGTCTTTTTGAAAGGTAAAAACATATTCTTACTCTCCTCTTCATTCCCTATCCATACATAGTCTTGGATTTCAAAAATATGAGCTTTTGAAATGTTAGGGTTTTAACAAAGTTTGAGTTTTTATGAAGATTTCCTTTCCATTTCGAAAAATGGAGTTGGGTTTTTGATTCTCCACACTAAAATGTATATTATATGTCAATTTGGTTGGGTTTGGGTGAAAACCCGAAATGGGGTTTTGAGGCAATTTTAAAGGTGTCAAAAACTCAATTTTTGGGGGGTTTTAGGTTGAAATTAAAGGGCTGATGGTTGGTATAGGTTAGGAGGTTGTTTTGGGATCATTTGGTAGTCATTTGGGTGATTGGAAATGGAAATTTCAGCAAGGTTTTAGGGGAGCTCAAAAATGGGTATTTTGGATTGGAATTCGGTTGAAGTTGGCGTGTGTTTGTAAAGTGAGTTAATGGTTGAGTTTTAGCATTGAATTGTGAAGTAGCGAATGTGTTTTTTATGGCTAGAAGCAAGAGGAGTCGTCGAAGGAGCATTGGGACCGAATCCGGGCTCGTAGGAGATTTGTTTCGATTGTTAAGGAAGGGCGGTGAGTGGTTTCAAACTTGTTTTAAAGTTTGGTTCGAGTAGGTGTAGTGTGTGTGTGTCAAGTGTGCTTGGTAGGCCATTTCTATTTAATTCAAGTTGTTAATTTAGCCATTGTTCTCCTTTAAATGCTATTGTGCTTACCTAGCTATGCTCTTGTGGTTGTGGTTAATTGGTGCATGTATATCATGATATGTATATATGTGATGAGCATGGGATGTGGTTGATGATATGTGACGTGGTTATAAAAATTGGCACTAAATAAATTATCGGTTGTAAATGATCGATCATTAGGATTAGTGTGCACACAAATTGAGTCAAAACGTACGTGGCCTTGATGGTGTTAAGTCATCAAGGAGGAGTACAGTGATGTAATTATCCACCGGAAGCTTTATAATATTTTCTACGGGATGATGAGTGGAATCCCATCCGTAGGGCATGTGGCGATGAGTGGAATCCCGCACATGCAAGGTCCGGTGATGAGTGTAATCCCACCGAGGTAATGTGATTGTTGAGGTTTAATCCGCACATCCAGGTAATTAATAGTGGCCAATTAAACTTGTTCATGTGTTGTAATATATGATGAGTGGAATCCCATCCGTAGGGCATGTGGCGATGAGTGGAATCCCGCACATGCAAGGTCCGGTGATGAGTGTAATCCCACCGAGGTAATGTGATTGTTGAGGTTAAATTCGCACACCCGGGTAATTAATAGTGGCCAATTAAACTTGTCCATATGTTTGTGATATATGATGTTGATATATGGTGTTGTTATATGATGATTGAGCTTGGTAGGATATGAGAAACCATATTATGCCACTCGAAAGACTAGCTAGGTCTACTCGATTACTTTGCCAATGTATGATGTATGTGAGGTTAGGATTTATATGCTTGAACCCTGCATTGTTGATGTTTTTCGTTTTAGAGCACCCTCACTAAGCTTTTGGCTTACGCTCTCAATTTTCAACAATGTAGATCATTAGCGTGGTGTTAGTTCGGAGCAAGGCAAGAAAGGCTATCCAAGTTTGTGGCTCAAGTACGGTGGTTAAATTTTGTATTAGTTAGCAATGTGGCAAGAGGTATTTGTATGAGCTATGTATGACTCATTGATATGTTGATGTTTTGGATTGGCTATGGTTTGTAAAACATGATATGCTATGATGAATGTTTGAGTGTGGTGGCATGCCTCCTAGATGTTTAGGTTGCCTTGATAGTGAGTGCAAACCTCTTGTATGTTGACTTGTGCCATTTTGGCCTTTTGAGCTTTCATGTATGCCCATTTATGCTAAATTTGTCCTTTGCTTGAATGCCATGATTTGATTGCTTCCTATGGCTCAAGTATGATTGCTTAAATGTTTGTATGTGCATAGAAGAGTCTGAAAATGCATCTAGAGTCTTGTTTGAGGTCACCAAGTTCGGAATTGTGGAATTGCAGAGCAGGGGTATCGATACGGCCTTCTTGTTCCAGGCCACGCGTTTCGATATGCAGGAAGGTGTTTCGATATCTTTTTAGCTACTGGAATTCTGAGATTTTGGGGAGATAATACCGTATCGGTACGGTGGGTTAGTGTATCGGTACGGGTCTATCTCGTTGACCACGAGATGCTGACTGGGAAGGGTGTATCGATACGCTCAAGGGCTGTATCGATACGGTCTTCCTGTGTTGACCCTGGGTGTTAACTTTGGTCAAGGCGTATCGATACTCTCAACAGGTGTATCGATACGGCCTGTTGAATTACAGAAAATAAGTTGTTTTATGAATGATGTCTTGATTGTTGATTTTTGTATCGTTCTTGTTTCCGCTGACGTGTCTCACATAGGTACCGGTAATGCATTTAGACAAGATAAGTAAAACAAAAAAAAATTTAGGGTTGCTAACCGAGGGGGAATCCTTAACGGGTTTCACTCGGTTTTCCCCGTATGGCTCACTCGGACTGGTCATCCGGCCAGACCGGGACGAGGGGGTTACATTTGTTGGTATCAGAGCCTGAGGTTACCGAGACCTCGGGCAGGTAAGTGAGGTAAGCTTGTTATGTTGAGTAATTGTGTTGTTCGATGCATGCCTTGCCATGAATTTTTGATATGTTAATGTCCGCATGATGTTTTGATGCATGAGTTGTTCTGTCTGGTGTAGAGTGTGTGCCCATTGCTACTATTACTAAATTGAAAAAGATTTTTGATAAAAGGAGTACTTGAGCACTATTGGACCCTTGCTTTGACTAAAGTAATCCCTATTTGTTTGTTGTTGTAGTTATTTCCTTGCTAGTTGTACCATGAGACCACGTGGGAGGCCTAGAATGGTTCGACCGGAACCACGGGCAGCGGCTCCAGGAGTTGAGCTAGTAGTTAGGGTTGAGGCTCAAGTGGGAGAGCCTGTGGTTGGAGTTGGAGCTCCTCCACCACCTCCACCACCACCACCTCCTCCACCTGAAGCAGGAGGCGAGGCTGGGGCCGAAGAAGAAGGACCTCAGGGAGGCCAAGGTGGCCAAGGACCGGCCGGGATTGACTTAGCTCCGTTGGTTCAGGCGATAGCCGGGGCATTTCAGGCTGCAGTAGCTAGGGGTCAGGCAACACACCATCAGGGTGAGGGCACTGGTTTACCTTTAGAGAGTCTTCGGGGCCTTGGAGCCGAAGAGTTCAGGGGGTCTACTCTAGAGAGATCAGAGTTGTGGTTTGAGAAGACTGTCCGTATCCTCGCTCAGATGGGATGTACTGGTGAGCGCAAGTTGGGATGTGTTGAGTCCTTGCTTCAGGGTGATGCCTACACCTGGTGGGTCACCATTACTTCGGGTATGGATGAGGTCGAGATTACTTGGGAGTTCTTTGTGTCAACATTCCGGAAGAAGTATCTGGGTCTGCGATACCTCGATGAGAGGAAGAGAGAGTTCATAGCTTTGCTTCAGGGGAGTATGTCCGTGGCAGACTGTGAGATCCGATTTGTCAGACTGAGTCAGTATGCACCTGAGCTTGTTCCTACTGAAGTGGAACGTTGTAACCGTTTTCGTTATGGGCTGAGTGAAGAGATCAAGACGTATACTCTAGCTTCAAACTACACTGATTTTGATGTCTTGGTCGCGAGGGCCAAGGACTTAGAGCACAGTTTGAGTTTGACCAGGCGGTCAGGTGGATCTAGTTTGGGTAAGAGGTCCAGTAACTTTGATAGAGGTGATGCCAAGAGGCATCGAGACAGCAAGCATCACTACGATCATAGACGTGGTGGCGGTAACCACGGTAGAGGCCAACAGGGATAGAGAACTGGTGGGAAGTTGCCCACGTGTGCTACTTGCGGGAGGAACCACACCGGTGAGTGTTTGGGAAATTTTCATTCTTGTTGGAGTTGTGGGGCTAGAGACCACATTAGGCGTGACTGTCCACATCAGGTGGGATAGGCACCAGCTCAGGCTCCTGCTAGAGCCAATGACTTTCAGAGGGGCCGCGGGCGCGGTAGAGGTAACTTCCAGCCGAGGAACGATGGTCAGAGGAACATAGCACATGTAGTTGCAATTCAGCCAGAGGGCAGAGGTCATACCAGAGTTTACGCTCAGCATGGGGATCAGCATGACACCGATGTGATCGCAGGTAACTTCTCGATACAGTCTTTGGGTTTGCTTTCCTTGATTGACTCTGGGTCTACACATTCCTACATATTGAGTGAGCATGCACAGTCTTTGAATTTTCCTTGTGAGATGTTAGAGGTAGGAGTTAGTGTTACTAGTTCCTTTGGGGACACAATAGTGGTTAGGAAGATGTACCGAATGTGTCCGTTAATGGTTCAGGGGAATGTGTTTCTAGTGGATATGATGGAGCTGCCTTTCTATGGTTTTGATGTGATTCTGGGTATGGACTGGCTCACGGAGCATAGAGCTAGGATAGACTTTGAAACTAAGCAGATTTCTTGGAGGCTCGAAGATGACTATGAGATTGTAGTGGTGGGTGAGAACGTGAAGCTCTTGTCCAATATGGTTTCAGTGTTAGAGGCTAAGAGATTAGTTGAGTTGGGGTGTGAAGCATACTTGGCGTATGTGATGAACCCTAACATGAGTGAGGTTAGACCTCAGGACATCCGGACCGTATGTGACTTTCCTAGCGTGTTTCAGGAAGAGTTGCCAGGGTTACCACCAGACAGAGAGGTAGAGTTCACCATTGAGACTTATTCTGATTCAGCTCCTATTTCGATTGCTCCGTATCGCATGGCACAGAAAGAATTAAAAGAGTTGAAAACTCAGTTGCAAGAATTGACAGATAGAGGTTTTATTCGGCCTAGTTCTTCACCTTGGGGTGCACCAGTTTTGTTTGTAAAGAAGAAAGATGGAAGCAAGAGAATGTGCATAGATTACAGATAGTTGAATCAGTTGACAGTGAAGAATAAATATCCGTTACCTAGGATTGATGACTTGTTTGACTAGTTGAGAGGAGCATCTGTATTTTCGAAGATTGACTTGAGATCGGGTTATTACCAGCTAAAGGTAAGAGAGGTTGATGTACCGAAGATGGCCTTTAGGACTAGATATGGTCATTATGAGTTCTTAGTAATGCCATTTGGGTTGATTAATGCATCGGCTACTTTTATGGACATGATGAATAGGATCTTTCATCAGTATCTAGATCAGTTTGTAGTTGTGTTTATTGATGACATCTTGGTGTATTCGCGAATTGAAGAAGACCATGACCGGCACTTGAGACTAGTTTTGAAGACTTTGCTAGATCATCAGTTGTATGCGAAGTTGAGCAAGTGTGAATTCTGGATCCGAGAGGTAGTCTTCTTGGGACATGTAGTGTCAGCCGATGGGATTAGAGTTGATCCGAAGAAGATTGAGGCGATTGTTGAATGGAAGCAACCGAAGTCTGTGACAGAGGTACATAGCTTCCTAGGCTTAGCCTGATACTATAGGAGATTTGTAGAGGGTTTCCCTAAGTTAGCCGCTCCATTGACACAGTTACTTAAGAAGAGTGTTCAGTTTGAGTGGACATATGCAAGATAGAGAGCCTTTGAGAAATTGAAAAAAGCTTTGACCCAAGCACCGATCTTGATTCAGCCTGAGTCCGGGAATGACTATGTAGTTTACAGTGATGCTTCTTATGTAGGGCTAGGGTGCGTTCTTATGCAAGACAGGAGAGTAGTGGCTTATGCCTCAAGACAGTTGAAGACTCACGAGCGCAACTATCCGACCCATGACATAGAGTTAGATGCAGTTGTGTTTGCTCTGAAGATTTGGAGGCACTATTTGTACGGTGAGAAATGCACATTGTACACCGATCACAAGAGTTTGAAATACATTATGACTCAGCGAGATTTGAACCTTAGACAACATAGGTGGTTAGAGTTGCTAAAAGACTATGATCTTACCATTGAGTACCATCCGGGTAAGGCCGATGTAGTGGCCGATGCATTGAGTAGGAGGATGGTCGTGGACTTAAGAGCCATGTTTGCTAGATTGAGTTTATCCGGGGATGGTGGCTTGTTAGCCGAACTTCAGGTTAGACCTACTTTAGGTCAGTTGATTAGAGAGAAGCAGCTCTTAGATAGATCTTTGGCACCTCACGTGCAAGATATAGTCGAGGGTAGATCTTCAGACTACAGTTTCAGCACTAATGGGGTTTTGTGTTTCAAGGACAGAATAGTTGTGCCAGAAGACAGTGACTTGAGACATACGATCATGACTGAAGCCCACAGTAGTCCGTTTTCTATGCATCCTGGAAGTACGAAGATGTACCGTGATTTGAAGAATGAGTACTTTTGGGTTGGCTTGAAGAGAGATGTAGTCGACTGTTGAGTGTGTAAAAGTCCTATCATTTACACCTTTTTAAACCCATATTTCTGCTGCATTCAAGCATCATTGCATTGCATTTAGGTTAGTTTTCAATAAAACATCACAATTATATAAAAGGCACAGATTCTACTGAAAGATGGTTATTTTTGCAGGTATCTGTCACAGTAGATGTTGAAGGCAGGTGCAGGGCAGACAAGTAGGAAAGCTGAACTGGACAAGCAGCTGAAGAAGACGAACCTGTCGCGAACCTGTCGTGACAGCATGATGACAGCAGATTCATGAAGAGGAAAAGTGAAGTGGACCTCGATAGATAGAGAAAAATTTGATCGTCTGTCGTGTGGAAGCCGAATATTTTTCCAAGCCCCGGATCAAAAGATATGTCAAGCCAAAGCTCAAGGAGAAGAATTCCCATGAAACAAGGAGGCGGCTGAAAAGTAGGAATCCTTAGAGATTTAGTCTTTATTAGAATCTTACTTTTAATTAAAGTTGTAATCCTTGTTACCTTAGATAACTTGAGCCCAAAGCTTATATAAAGGGCATAGATTAACCCTAGGGCATAGCCGACTACCCCATAACCAAAACCTAAACCCTGCCGTTTACCTGTCACCGATATGTTCTAAATTCCCCCTAGGGCTACGGGTTGTTTTGTAAAGTAGTTGCAAGGGTTGCTTTGTTTTAGGATTTTTCAAGTTCAATAAAATAAACTTCAAGTTCTTTTATCTTGGTTTTAACATCTTGCGAGAGCATCGGGAGAGCATTGTGAGGTTATCCATTTACTTAGCATCGGGAGAGTTAAGTATACGAAAGAGATAAAAGCGCGTTCTCTAGTTTATAGTTGAACCATCTCGTGCTTAGGGATAAGGCGAGGTTAAGTGGCTAAGGAAGAATTCATACACATCGGTGTTCATCCTTCGATTCACGCCGGGAGGTATCATCAAAGACGTGATCATCGACAGACTTGTGCCTAGGGATAGGGCAAGGCAGATCTGGGATTCTTGCCAAGCTTGAAGTACGGAGTTAGTGTTCGCTGCCGCGACAGCTAACGGACAGACGCCGCGACAGGTGCTGTCGGCGACGGGTGCGACGACAGAACTGGAGATCCTAAGCAATTCAATACCTACACTACTGAGCAACTCAATACCAGCCCATTCTCTCCATCTTGATATCTCAATCTTTTATTTACGTTTTTAATTTAATATTCGTGACAATTCTCTTAATTATTTCTTTTACTTCGTGCAGTGAAATAAGGTGAAGTCATTAGCCCAATCCCTGTGGAGACGATATCCGATACTTCGTATCACTTTACTACTTGCGTTGTGTATACTTGCACTACAATTGCGATAGACTATTTTACACGCAACAAGTTTTTGGCGCCGTTGCCGGGGATTGGCAACATAACTACACCTTTCTTTCCTTGCACTTTTTGCTTTTATTTTCGTTTTTATTTTTGTTTTTATTTTTCTTTAATTTTTCTTTTGTGTTTTTAAACTCTTGCTTTTCACAAGGTTTTCCTGTTTATGCGCAGATCGAAAAGAGGTAAAGATCCTGAGTATAAATTAGATCCGGAGATTGAACGTTCCTTTAATCTCAAGAAACAGATTCGCCAACTCTTAGACCGAAACGAATACCTTGAAGAACAGCTTGAGCAGATGGTCCGTAATCAGCCTGTCGGTGATGATATACCGCCTGTCGGTGACCCGCCCGCAGCAGGTGGACGACGGTCATGTCGTGACTACATGCTGAACGATCATGTAGAGCTGGAGACCACGCTGCCGGATATTGACGTTGACAACTTCGAGCTTAAACCTGTCATGTTTAGTATGATCAACAATGCCGGGCAGTTTGGTGGTTCTGCGACAGAAGATGCCAGGGAGCATCTCAAAACGTTCCAGGAGATCTGTGGTTCGTTTAGACTACCAGGAGTTAGTCCGGAGATACTGAGGCTTCGGTTATTCCCCCATTCATTGAGGGACAGAGCTAAAACTTGGTGGAATAAACTTACACCGGGTTCTATCATGACTTGGGCAGATTTAACTCGTGAATTTTTGTCTCGTTTTAATCCTTCACATTTAGCTGAGCGATTACATAATGAAATTGCTACTTTTCAACAGGAAGATGACGAGCCAATGCACGAAGCCTGGGACAGATTCACAACTCTTCTACGAAACTGCCCAATGCATGGATTCCCCGTCTGGAATCAGGTAACTAAGTTTTATAATGCTGCTAACTTACAAACTCGCATTCGAATTGATTCTGCAGCAAATGGACTACTATTGGACAAAGATCCAGACGAGGCCCTGCAAGTTCTGAAACATCTGGCTAAGAATGAGGAGCAGTTTCCAACCGCTAGAAGAGGGGGTAAACGGGTACTTGCTGTCAAGGATTATGAGGCCGACAGCACTATGAAATCACAGGTAGCGTTCCTCACTAAAGCCATGAAACACTTATTGAGTGAAGAGGAAGTACGAGGGTTTGCTGTCGAGGAAGTTTGTGCTACATGTGAGGGAAATCATAGCAGGGATGAGTGCCCTATAAATATAGAAGAAGGAAAATATGTTGGAAATTACAAGCCAAACTACAATTCCAACAATTACAACCCTAATTGGAGGAAAGACCCCAAATTTTCCTGGAGTAACCCCAACAATGCTCTAAATCCGCAAGCATATAATCAGAATCAGGGGGGACCTAGATTGTTGACGCGACAGCAGCCACAGCCGCAACACCTGCCGCAGAACCTGCCGCCTCAGCAACAACAGCAGCCACCACCTGCCACGAGTAGTATATTGGAGCAGACTCTGGCCACCTTTATGTCTCAGACCGGCACGTATATGGATAACATAAATAAGTTTGTCAAGAAAACGGAAGACTTTATGGATGAAACTAAGATGAGAATGACAAACCATGAGGCCACCTTGAAATCTCTAGAGACACAAATGGGTCAGGTGTCGCAGCATATTAAGCCACGGCAGAATGGAGGATTCCCTAGCAATACTGAAAATGCTAGAACGCCCCCTCATGAGCAATGTAAGGCGATTACTACTAGGAGTGGGAAAAAGTTACCAGGGCCGGAAAAAGAAGCTGAAACAGAAAAGAAACCTGCCTTGGATAAGCCTGCCGAGGAAGCTGCCCCGACAGGTAATGAACAGACTGCTGCCGATGAGCCTGTCACGACAGCAGAAGCGACAGAGGAGAAAAAAGATGAGTATCGACCTCAGATTCGCATGCAGTGGGAAGGGCGCATTGCTGATTATCGTCCTCCACCACCTTTTCCGCAACGGATACAGCAAGCTAAGCATGAATCTCAACTTAAAAAGATTTATGATATTTTTAAACAGGTTCATATTAACATTCCGTTGTTAGATGCTGTTAGGGAAATGCCCGGTTATGCTAAATTTCTCAAGGATGTCATGTCTAAAAAATCTAAACTTGGGGAATTTGAAACGGTAAGGATGCAAGAAGGTTGCATGAGTATTCTTCATAGACAACCACCCCAGAAAAAGAAGGATCCAGGGAGCTTCCTCATACCTTGCGTAATCGGAGATAAATTTGTGGGTAAGGCATTATGTGATCTTGGTGCTAGTGTTAATCTAATGCCCAAATCTGTTTTTCAGAAATTAGGTATTGGCAAGGCGCGGCCCACGACAGTTACCCTACAGCTAGCCGACCGCTCTTACGTTCACCCCGAGGGAAAAATTGAAGACATCTTGGTAAGAGTGGATAAACTTATTTTTCCTGCTGACTTTCTTATTTTAGATTGTGAGGCAGATGAGAACGCACCAGTCATCCTAGGGCGACCCTTCTTAGCCACGGGAAGATCACTGATTGATGTGGAAAAAGGAGAACTCACCATGCGCGTAAACGATCAAGAAATTAAGTTGAACGTTCTCCAAGCAATGAAACATGCTGATGTGGATGAAGAATGCAAGGCCATCATTGAGGTGACCTTTGATCAACCCTGCATCAGGTCGGGCTGCCAGGATATAAAATTTGGTCACTGCTGCGACAGCCATTTACAAGCCTGTCACGACAGCAACGACGACAGCACCGACGACAGCGACTCCTCTGAATCCAATTCATCTGATACTGAAGGTCATGAGGAGATAGACTGGTTAGACCATCGCCCAGGTAAGTTATTCAAACCCTTGAATTACACTTCGGATAACCATTTAATCCAAAAGTCATCTACTGTTGAACCACCTGTCTTAGAACTTAAGCCCCTGTCAGGGCAGCTTAAATATGCTTATCTTGGTAGTGATAAAACACTACCCTTGATCATCTCTGCTAAGCTGCCGCAGGAACAGGAACGACAGCTGATCGACATGTTGAGGCAGCATAAAAGGGCGATAGGATGGACTATAGCAGATATTCAGGGCATTAGTCCGGCAATCTGTATGCACAAAATCCTCCTAGAGGAAGATCATAAGCCGACTATTGATGCCCAAAGGCGGTTGAACCTTGCGATGAAGGAGGTAGTGCGTAAGGAAATAATTAAATGGTTAGACGCTGGTATCATTTACGCCATCTCCGATAGCAAATGGGTAAGCCCGGTGCAATGTGTTCCCAAGAAAGGAGGCATGACTGTGATAACCAACGAAAACAATGAGCTAATCCCAACCAGGACTGTGACCGGTTGGAGGGTTTGTATGGACTATCGGAAGCTTAACAAAGCTACCCGAAAAGACCACTTTCCTTTACCCTTTATTGATCAAATGCTTGACAGATTAGCGGGTAAACCTTACTATTGTTTTCTTGATGGTTATTCAGGATATAATCAAATTGCTATTGCACCGGAGGACCAAGAGAAAACGACTTTCACCTGCCCCTACGGAACATACGCATTTAGGAGGATGCCGTTTGGACTCTGTAACGCACCTGCCACCTTCCAAAGGTGCATGATGGCAATATTCTCCGACATGGTTGAGGACTTCCTTGAGATCTTCATGGATGATTTTTCTATCTTTGGAGACGATTTTGAGAGCTGTCTTGGCAACCTTCAAAAGGTACTTGAAAGATGTGAAAAAGCTAATCTTGTTCTTAATTGGGAAAATGCCATTTTATGGTAGATGAGGGGATAGTTTTAGGCCATAAGATTAGCTGCCGTGGGATAGAAGTCGACAGGGCAAAGATTGAAGTCATAGAGAAGCTGCCGCCGCCAACCACAGTCAAGGGCATTAGGAGTTTCCTAGGGCATGCTGGTTTTTATAGGAGATTTATCGCAAATTTCTCAAAAATCACGAAGCCCTTATGTCATCTCTTAGAGCAGAACCGACCCTTTGACTTTAATGAAGAATGTACTGAAGCATTCAAGGTTCTGAAGGAAAAACTAGTGACAGCCCCCATAGTACAGCCACCAGACTGGACGCAACCGTTTGAAATTATGTGTGATGCTAGTGACTATGCTGTCGGGGCAGCACTTGGGCAGCGCAAGGACAGGCTGTTTCATGTCATATATTATGCCAGCAAAACATTGAATGATGCCCAAGTGAATTATACCACCACAGAAAAGGAGCTGTTAGATGTGGTGTTCTCCATCGACAAGTTTCGTTCTTACATACTTGGAACGAAGGTAATAGTGCACACCGATCATTCTGCCCTTAAGTACTTGTTCGCAAAGAAGGATGCAAAGCCTAGGTTGATACGATGGATCTTGCTATTACAAGAATTCGACCTTGAAATTAAAGACAAAAAGGGGACAGAAAATCAGGTGGCAGATCACTTGTCGAGGTTAGAGATGGGACAGAGTCTACCTGTAGATGAGACACACATACTAGAGACCTTCCCAGATGAGCAGCTCTTTGCTGCCGCAATAGCTGTCGCGACAGCCATGGCGGCAGGTAAGTCTTCTAACCTTCCCTGGTATGCTGATTTCGTTAATTTTATAGTTAGCGGAATATTACCTTCTGATCTTACTTATCAAGCCAGGAAGAGGTTTCAAAATGATGTAAAACATTATTATTGGGACGAACCTCTTCTTTTCAAATTGTGCGCAGATCAGGTTATAAGGAGATGTGTACCACAAGAAGAACAAGAAGACATTCTCCATCACTGTCATGCTTCACAATATGGAGGACACTTAGGAGGCAACAAAACTGCTGCCAAGGTGCTGCAGTCAGGTTTCTACTGGCCGACACTGTATAAGGATGCACAGGAATTTTACAAAAACTGTGACAGGTGCCAGCGGACAGGTAACATCTCAAGGAGAAACGAGATGCCACTGCAGAATATTTTAGAAGTCGAGATCTTCGACGTATGGGGGATTGATTTTATGGGACCTTTTCCATCTTCATGTGGAAATCTTTACATCCTCCTAGCAGTAGATTATGTCTCCAAGTGGGTAGAAGCAATTGCAACTCAAAAGAATGATGCCAAAACGGTCCAAAAGTTTTTGCATAAAAACATCTTTTCTAGATTTGGCATCCCTAAGGCGATTATCAGTGATGAAGGGAGACATTTTGACAACAGGGTAATTGCTGCCGCCTTGAGAAAATATGGTGTCAAGCACAAGATAGCGACAGCATACCACCCACAGACCAATAGACAGGCTGAGATTTCCAACAGGGAAGTGAAGAACATTCTTGAAAAAATGGTCAAACCAACTAGGAAAGATTGGTCTTTACTTCTGAATGATGCATTATGGGTATACAGGACAGCTTTCAAGACTCCATTGGGCATGTCTCCATTCCGATTGATCTATGGGAAAACCTGTCACCTGCCTGTCGAGATAGAGCATAAGGCATATTGGGCAATCAAGGCAGTAAACATGGACTTGGACAAGGCAGGTCAGAAAAGGCTGTTAGATTTGAATGAAATCGAGGAAATACGGACAATGGCCTACGACAACGCAAGAATATACAAGGAGAAAACAAAGAAGTGGCATGACAAGAAGTTGCTGCCGCGACAGTTCTGCGCAGGGCAGCTTGTGTTGTTGTTTAATTCGAGGTTGAAACTCTTTCCAGGGAAGCTCAAATCTAGATGGTCTGGGCCATTCCAAGTAATTCAAGTTTTCCCCCATGGTGCCATTACAATTCAATCATTAAAAGACGGACACCAATTCAAAGTCAATGGACAACGCCTCAAGCATTATCAGGGGACTGAAGCCCCAGGAGTTCAGGAAGTGGTTACCTTAGGTGATGCCCCACAAGGCATCCCTAATTTAACCTAGTTTTATTTTTATTTTATTTTATTATTATTTATTAGGAATTAGATTTATTTTAATAATGTTTTGTTTTTAATTTCAGTTTTTAGGAAATAAAAGAGACAAGTGAGAAAGAAGAAGTGGCCCAAGACCACCGCCCATCCATCAGCCCAACTAAGCCCATCTATGGTAACCTGTCGTTTCGGCTGCCGGCGCAGACGGATTTGACAGGCTGTCAACAGATGCACGGCAGACGAAGAAGCGTGCGGCAGACGCTCCGCAGACGCATTAATGCGTGTCAGACGCGTCAGACACGCCATATCCATTCTGCCGCTCCGTTATTCCCGCCTGCCGTTACGGCATTAAATGGGCAGCTACTCGACAGCTATATAAACCCCTTCTCCCTTTCATTTTTTCCCCACTTCTGATTTTTCTCTCTTGTATTCTCTTCTAGTTTTATCTATTTTCTCTCCTTTTTCAGCCCTTGCAACCAAAAATGTCTTCACGACATACTCGCCAAAATGCTGCTGCCGCCTCTTCTTCCGCAGCAGCATCCCCGTTCGCCAACAAGGAACTTTGGGAGGAACGGAGTTTCATCTATAACAGAGATGCTCCTCTTTTTGGACTCCGGCCGTTCATTATGAAGGCCATTACGGCGCAACTTTGGGAAGACTTTGCCGAGCAGCCGGCAGAGCTTAATGACACCCTGGTTAGGGAATTCTATGAGGCGATCGAGAGTAAGACGGCAACATCTGTCATCGTCCGAGGAGTGACAGTTCCTTTCACCGCCAGCAGCATCAATCATGTCTTCGGCCTCTTCTTTGGCCCCAATGACGACGCTCATCAACAGTTTTGGGACTCCCTCGACGCTGCCGGCCACGATGCTGTCATGAGGGAATTGACAGAAAAGGGCACAACTTGGAGCACCAGCAAGAAGAACCCCAATTCCATCAACCGGGCAGAGCTGCTTCCCGAGGCTAAATTATGGAACGCTTTTATTAAAAAGCGTATCCTGCCCTCATCCCACCACACGACAGTCAACAGGCAGCGGCTTGCCCTCATCCACTCTATCATGCATGACAGGCCGATCAACGTGGGCAGGTACATGCGAGAAAGCATTCTCGATTGTGCCTTCAGAACAGATTCACGACTATGCCTGCCCTTCACCATCACGGCCCTCTGCCGCTGCGCTGCTGTACCGGAGGACCCTTCAGACAAAATCAAGAAGGGCAGCGGCTGGACCGACAGCAACATCTCCAGCCTTATGGAGATCATCGTCGTAACGCCCCTCAACGCCTTCGATCCAAACGCCCCACCTGCTGAATCTGATGATGAACCTGCCACCGAGCCTGCCCCAGAAGCTGCGACCAACACCGCTCCGGCAGGTCAGAACGCCGACATCTTAGCTGCCATCTTGAGGATAGAGGAGCGGCAGATGGGTTTAATGACATTCATCCGCGATTTCTCCAACGCAACGGTAAACTTTATTACCAACACTTTAAATTTTTCGGATGTCATTTTCCCCACCTTCCCCGCCCATTACTTTAATATACCCTCCCCCACTCCCACACCACCTGTCTCTCCCCATGGAGAATCTGCCTCCTCCACACCTTCCCCGACAGCAGCCGGCAGCCCACCGGCGGACACTTCCCCTCGAGGCACCAAGCGAGCTGCCACTGACGACAGCCCTCTCGTCCGAAGAAACTTGGACAGCGCCTTTACGCGGGTGAAAAGAATCAAACATGTGGCCAACAAGAGGATGCTGTCCAAAGCCATTACGAGTAGCAGCTAGGATAGCAGCGGCAGTTCTGATGTCCGACTAGTGGAGCCACCTGCCCTTCAACCTGCTGACGACCCTGTCCACCAACCGGAGGAAGTACCTGCACCTCAACAGGAAGATGAGCCTGTTGACCAACCTGCCCAGGAACCTGCCCAGCCACCTCCCCAACGCAGACGCTACCATCAGATCCGCGTCAGCAGCAGTGATGAGGACATCGCATAAAATTTAAGTTTTTATTTCTTTTTCTTCTCTTATTGCTGCCTGCCCCTATATATTTGTGATGTACTTTTATTTTTCATGTTTTTCTTTATTTGTTTTAGTGTCATTTTGCATTGAGGGCAATGCAACCCTTGAGTTTGGGGGTGGCAACCCTCCATATTTAATGGAGTCTTTAGCACATCTTTTGTTTAATTGTTGTGTCTTATTAGTCATTTACTTTTTTTAAAAAAAAATCAGAAAAATCAGAAAATTTAAACTGTTGGCTTAAAACTGTGAAGTTAATTTACCTGTCATGACAGCTTTGTCGTGGCAGCATCTTTAGGACAGGTTAAGGAAAAGTTTAGAGCCTTTCTATAGTTCTGAAAACTTAAACACTTTTGTGACTGTTATAATGCTTAGACTTCTTTTAGCCAAACTAGAATAGGAAGCTTAGAACTTGGATAGCCCCTAGAGGTGCCTAACACTGGCTCTAGGAAAGAAGTTTAGCAAAAGAAAATCAAAAACCTAGAGGTGCCCGAAACCGACTCTAGGAAGATAACTAGAGGTGCCCAAATCTGGCTCTAGAAAAACTTAGCTTGAAAATAGAAGAAAAAGCATGAAAATGTGTCGTCTAAAAGAAAGTAAACTTTGGCATAAAATTCAAGTTAAGGAGTTGAATATTCTAGTGAAATTAAAAGAGTCTTAGCATATAACTGTTCACAAGCATGCACACACTGCACGAGAGCTATAGGGAGATTCCGGACAGATCCTAACCTTTCCGACAGGTTGCTGCCGCCATAGAGAATGAGCGACAGGTAAGGGACAGTTCACTGTTTGAAGGCCAACACAAAAATTTTCAGTTTTCTTTTAAGTCTTCATTGCTTGAGGGCAAGCAAAAACTTGAGTTTGGGGGTGTGTTGAGTGTGTAAAAGTCCTATCATTTACACCTTTTTAAACCCATATTTCTGCTGCATTCAAGCATCATTGCATTGCATTTAGGTTAGTTTTCAATAAAACATCACAATTATATAAAAGGCACGGATTCTACTGAAAGATGGTTATTTTTGCAGGTATCTGTCACAGTAGATGTTGAAGGCAGGTGCAGGGCAGACAAGCAGGAAAGCTGAACTGGACAAGCAGCTGAAGAAGACGAACCTGTCGCGAACCTGTCGTGACAGCATGATGACAGCAGATTCATGAAGAGGAAAAGTGAAGTGGACCTCGATAGATAGAGAAAAATTTGCTCGTCTGTCGTGTGGAAGCCGAATATTTTTCCAAGCCCCGGATCAAAAGATATGTCAAGCCAAAGCTCAAGGAGAAGAATTCCCATGAAACAAGGAGGCGGCTGAAAAGTAGGAATCCTTAGAGATTTAGTCTTTATTAGAATCTTACTTTTAATTAAAGTTGTAATCCTTGTTACCTTAGATAACTTGAGCCCAAAGCTTATATAAAGGGCATAGATTAACCCTAGGGCATAGCCGACTACCCCATAACCAAAACCTAAACCCTGCCGTTTACCTGTCACCGATATGTTCTAAATTCCCCCTAGGGCTACGGGTTGTTTTGTAAAGTAGTTGCAAGGGTTGCTTTGTTTTAGGATTTTTCAAGTTCAATAAAATAAATTTCAAGTTCTTTTATCTTGGTTTTAACATCTTGCGAGAGCATCGGGAGAGCATTGTGAGGTTATCCATTTACTTAGCATCGGGAGAGTTAAGTATACGAAAGAGATAAAAGCGCGTTCTCTAGTTTATAGTTGAACCATCTCGTGCTTAGGGATAAGGCGAGGTTAAGTGGCTAAGGAAGAATTCATACACATCGGTGTTCATCAAAGACGTGATCATCGACAGACTTGTGCCTAGGGATAGGGCAAGGCAGATCTGGGATTCTTGCCAAGCTTGAAGTACGGAGTTAGTGTTCGCTGCCGCGACAGCTAACGGACAGACGCCGCGACAGGTGCTGTCGGCGACGGGTGCGACGACAGAACTGGAGATCCTAAGCAATTCAATACCTACACTACTGAGCAACTCAATACCAGCCCATTCTCTCCATCTTGATATCTCAATCTTTTATTTACGTTTTTAATTTAATATTCGTGACAATTCTCTTAATTATTTCTTTTACTTCGTGCAGTGAAATAAGGTGAAGTCATTAGCCCAATCCCTGTGGAGACGATATCCGATACTTCGTATCACTTTACTACTTGCGTCGTGTATACTTGCACTACAATTGCGATAGACTATTTTACACGCAACATCGACTTTGTGAGTAAGTGCTTAGTGTGTCAGAGAGTGAAGGCGGAACATCAGGTTCCCACAGGTTTGTTACAACCGTTGAGAATTCCGGAATGGAAATGGGAGAACATCACCATGGATTTTGTTTCGGGTTTACCTTTGACTCCAACGAAGAAGAACTCAGTTTGGGTGATAGTAGATCGTTTTACGAAGTGTGCTCACTTCTTGGCAGTCAATACTACCTACACTTTAGATAGATTGGCCGATTTGTACATTCGTGAGATTGTTAGACTGCATGGTGTGCCGAAGTCTATTGTGTCAGATAGAGATCCACAGTTTACTTCTCGATTTTGGGAGTGTCTGCATACAGCTTTGGGTACCGGTTTGAATTTCAGCACGTCTTATCATCCTCAGTCAGATGGTCAGTTAGAGAGGGTTATTCAGATCTTAGAGGACATGTTACGTTGTTGTATCATTGACTTTCAGGGTACTTGGGAGAAGCATTTGCCTCTAGTAGAGTTTGCGTACAATAATAGCTTTCAGTCGAGCATTCAGATGGCTCCGTATGAGGCCTTGTATGGCCGAAAGTGTAGAACTACAGTTTGTTGGGCCGAAGTGGGACAGAAGTTGTTACCTATGCCAGATTTGCTCAAGGGGACAACCGACAAGGTAAAACTGATTTGTGATCGTTTGAAAGCTGCTTTGAATAGGCAGAAGTCCTATGTCGATTTGAAGAGGAATGAAGTTGAGTTCTAAGTGGGTGAGAAGGTGTTCTTGAAAGTGTCTCCGTGGAAGAAAGTGATGAGATTTGGCCGAAAGGGGAAGTTGAGTCCGAGGTACATAGGACCGTATGAGATTGTGAAGAGGGTTGGTCTAGTTGCTTATCAGTTGCGTTTGCCATCCGAGCTAGAGAAAATACACGATGTGTTCCATGTTTCGATGCTTCGTAAGTATAGGTCTGATCCATCACATGTTATGCCCGTAGAAGAGATTGAATTGAATCCGGATTTGACTTATGAGGAAGAGCCCGTAGAGATCTTAGCTTCTGACAGTAAAGTGTTGAGGGGTAGATCGATTGAGTTAGTAAAGGTTCGGTGGCAACGTCGAGGTGTGGATGAGGCCACTTGGGAGAGGAAGGAGGATATGGAAAAGCAGTTTTTGCATCTCTTTCAGTCAGGTAATTTCGAGGACGAAATTCCTTAAGTGGGAGAGAGTTGTAACGCCCATGTTTTGGGGTTAGGAGTTAGTGGGGTTTGCGGTTCGAGTCGGTAAAAATTTAATTAAAATCAATTCAACCTAAATTAGGATCTAATTGGGCTTTAGTAAAAAAGGGAGGGACTAAAGGGGTAATTTGACCCAAATGATTTTAAAAGCTAGACCACTTTTAAAGAAAAGTTGTCTTCCTTCCCCCTTTATCTCTTCTTCAACGTTAGAAACCAAAAACCTCTCCCTAAACCCATAAGTTACTTTTCTATTAAATCTAATCTTCATTCCAAGGTCTTTTTGAAAGGTAAAAACATATTCTTACTCTCCTCTTCATTCCCTATCC
Source organism: Hibiscus tridactylites (assembly GCA_958450335.1). Classification (NCBI taxonomy): domain Eukaryota; kingdom Viridiplantae; phylum Streptophyta; class Magnoliopsida; order Malvales; family Malvaceae; genus Hibiscus; species Hibiscus tridactylites. Next base: position 53,817,106 of record OY288282.1, read on the forward strand.
ATACATAGTCTTGGATTTCAAAAATATGAGCTTTTGAAATGTTAGGGTTTTAACAAAGTTTGAGTTTTTATGAAGATTTCCTTTCCATTTCGAAATATGGAGTTGGGTTTTTGATTCTCCACACTAAAATGTATATTATATGTCAATTTGGTTGGGTTTGGGTGAAAACCCGAAATGGGGTTTTGAGGCAATTTTAAAGGTGTCAAAAACTCAATTTTTGGGGGGTTTTAGGTTGAAATTAAAGGGCTGATGGTTGGTATAGGTTAGGAGGTTGTTTTGGGATCATTTGGGAGTCATTTGGGTGATTGGAAATGGAAATTTCAGCAAGGTTTTAGGGGAGCTCGAAAATGGGTATTTTGGATTGGAATTCGGTTGAAGTTGGCGTGTGTTTGTAAAGTGAGTTGATGGTTGAGTTTTAGCATTGAATTGTGAAGTAACGAATGTGTTTTGTATGGCTAGAAGCAAGAGGATTCATCGAAGGAGCATTGGGACCGAATCCGGGCTCGTAGGAGATTTGTTTCGGTTGCTAAGGAAGGACGGTGAGTGGTTTCAAACTTGTTTTAAAGTTTGGTTCGAGTGTGTGTGGAGAGTGTGTGTGTTGAATGTGCTTGGTAGGACATTTCTTTATTTAAAGTTGTTAATTTTAGCCATTGATTTCATTAAATGCTATTATGTTGCCTATCTATGCTCTTGTGAAATGTGGTTAAATTGGTGCATGTATATCATGAAATGTATATATGTGATGAGCATGAGATGTGGTTGATGATATGTGATGTGGTTATGAAAATTGGCACTAAATAAATTACCAGTTGTAAATGATCGATCATTAGGATTAGTGTGCACACAAATTGAGTCAAAACGTATGTGGCCTTGATGGCGTTAAGTCATCAAGGAGGAGTACGGTGATGTAATATTCCATCGGAAGCTTTTATATATTTCTACAAGATGATGAGTGGAATCACATCCGTAGGGCATGTGGCGATGAGTGGAATCCCGCACATGCAAGGTCCGGTGATGAGTGTAATCCCACCGAGGTAATGTGATTGTTGAGGTTAAATCTGCACACCCGGGTAATTAATAGTGGCCAATTAAACTTGTTCATATGTTGGTGATATATGATGTTTGTTGAGTGTGTAAAAGTTCTATTATTTACACCCTTTTAACCCATATTTCTGCTGCATTCAAGCATCATTGCATTGCATTTAGGTCAGTTTACAGTAAAACATCACAAATACACTAAAGGCACGGATTCTACTAAAAGATGGCTGATTTTGTAGGTTGCTACCATAGTTGACGAGGAAAGCAGGCGCAGGACAGAGAAGCAGAAGAGCTGAACTGGACAAGCAGACGACGAGGACGAAGCTACCATGGAGCTGTCGTGACAGCATGGTGACAGCAACCTTATGAAGAGGAAAAGTAAAGTGGACCTCGATAGATAGAGAAAAATCTGCTCGTCTGTCATGTGAAAGCCAAATATTTTTCCAAGCCCCGGATCAAAAGATATGACAAGCCAAAGTTCAAGGAGAGGAAATCCCTAGAAACAAGGATGGCGGCTGCAAAGTAGGAACTTTAGAGATTAAGTCTTTATTTGAATCTTACTTTTAATTAAAGTTGTAATCCTTGTTAACTTAGAATACTTGAGCACAAAGCTTATATAAGGGCATAGATTTTAACCTAGGAGACAATATATAGATCATACCCCATAACCGATATCCCAAAACCCCTCCGCCGTCTACCCGCCGCTGACATGTTCTAAAAACCCCCTAGGGCCACGGGTTGTTTTGTAAAGTAGTTGCAAGGGTTGTTTTGTTTTAGGATTTTCCAAGTTCAATAAAATAAACTTCAAGTTCTCTTATTTTGGTTATTAATATCTTGCAAGAGCATCGGGAGAGCATTGTGAGGTTATCCATTTACTTAGCATCGGGAGAGTTAAGTATACGAAAGAAATAAGAGCGAGTTCTCTAGTTTATAGTTGAACTATCTTGTGCCTAGGGATAGGGCAAGGTTAAGTGGCTAAGGAAGAATTCATACACATCGGTGTTCATCCTTCGATTCACGCCGGGAGGTATCATCAAAGACGTGATCATCGACAGACTTGGACCTAGGGATAGGCCAAGGCAGATCTGGGATTTTTGCCAAACTTGAAGTACAGAGTTGGTGTGTTCGCTGTCGCGACAGCCAACGGACAGCCGCCGCGACAGGTGCTGCCGCGACGGGCACGACGACAGAACTGGAGTTCCTAAGCAATCCAATACCTGCACTACTGAGCAATTCAATACCAGCCCATTCTCTCTATCTTGATATTCCAACTCTTTTATTTACGTTTTTCCTTATTATTTTCGTGACAATTCTCTTAAATATTTTCTTTACTTCGTGCAGTGAAATAAGGTGAAGTCATTAGCCCAATCCCTGTAGAGACGATATCCGATACTTCGTATCACTTTACTACTTGCGCCGTGTACACTTGCACTACAATTGCGATAGACTCTTTTACACGCAACAATGTTGATATATGGTGTTGTTATATGATGATTGAGCTTGGTAGGATATGAGAAACCATATTATGCCACTCGAAAGACTAGCTAGGTCTACTCGATTACTTTGCCAATGTATGATGTATGGGAGGTTAGGATTTACATGCTTGAACCCTGCATTGTTGATGTTTTTCGTTTTAGAGCACCCTCACTAAGCTTATAGCTTATGCTCTCAATTTTCAACAATGCAGATCATTAGCGTGGTGTTAGTTCGGAGCAAGGCAAGAAGGGCTATCCAAGTTTGTGGCTCAAGTACGGTGGTTAAATTTTGTATTAGTTAGCAATGTGGCAATGGGTATTTGTATGAGCTATGTATGACTCATTGATATGTTGATGTTTTGGATTGGCTATGGTTTGTAAAGCATGATATGCTATGATGAATGTTTGAGTGTGGTGGCATGCCTCCTAGATGTTTAGGTTGTCTTGATAGTGAGTGCAAACCTCCTATATGTTTGCTTGTGCCATTTTGGCCTTTTGAGCTTTCATGTATGCCCATTTATGCTAAATTTGTCCTTTGTTTGAATGCCATGATTTGATGCCTTGTTTCATGTTTGATTGCTTCCTATGGCTCAAGTATGGTTGCTTAAATGTTTGTATGTGCATAGGAGAGTCTGAAAATGCATCTAGAGTCTTGTTTGAGGTCACCAAGTTCGGAATTGTGGAATTGCAGAGCAGGGGTATCGATACGGTTGGACCCGTATCGATACGGCCTTCTTGTTCCAGGCCACGCGTTTCGATACGTGTGAAGGTGTTTCGATACCTTTTTAGCTACTAGAATTCTGTGATTTTGGGGAGATAATACCGTATCGGTACGGTGGGTTTGTGTATCGGTACGGGTCTATCTCGTTGACCACGAGATGTTGACTGGGAAAGGCGTATCGATACGCTCGAGGGTTGTATCGATACGGTCTTCCTGTGTTGACCCTGGGTGTTGACTTTGGTCAAGGCGTATCGATACCCTCAACAGGTGTATCGATACGGCCTGTTTAATTACAGAAAATGGGCTGTTTTATGAATGATGTCTTGATTGGTTGATTTTTGTATCGTTCTTGTTTCCGCTGACGTGTCTCACATAGGTACCGGTAATGCATTTAGACAAGATAAGTAAAACAAAAAATAGGGTTGCTAACCGAGGGGGAAACCTTAACAGGTTTCACTCGGTTTTCCCCGTGTGGCTCACTCGGACCGGTCATCCGGCCAGACCGGGACGAGGGGGTTACACGACTCATCACAAACCTGAATTAGACCCGAACCTGAATCGAACCGACCCAATTCGAATCTAAACCGATTCTAGATAAACCCGAAACAACCCAAACCGAAACGACTCGAACCGAACCCGAACCGAACGATTCGATTGCCACCTCTAGTTTTGTAACATATAGAGTAATCCTTTAAGATTTTAGGTAGTTACACAATTTTCTACCATAAGTTTGGTTGGTTTTAGATTAGGAGATATGGTGTAATAATTTGTGTAGTTACATTTTGTCTTATAAATTTGTATATGTAGTTATGGTAAAACAATGTGTAGGTACTCTGTTTGTTATGCGTTTTGTAAGAATTAATGTTATTGGGTAACCGTCTATGTTATCACACAATTTCTTACCTTGATAAGCATTTGTGTAACTATCGTTTTTCTTACAGTTACTGTAAGTATTTATGTTACCGCGTGTATGAATTTATGTTAAAACCAAATATCGATAATACTCTTCTGCCTAATTTTAACCTAATTTTAAGCTGTCTAACAACAGAACTTCTCAAGAACAACAATCATCGATTTCTTTAACATGACAAACCTCTAAAATTTTTCAAAATATCGCGGCCATTGTATGTAGTGACTTTCGGTCCAAATCAATCAGAGTAAATTCAGTGACATTTGGCAAGAGGAAACACATGAGCGACCGTTCAGAACCCATACCTTTTACCTTCATAATTTTTTAGATTTTTCAAGTGAAAATCTAGTAAGTTAGTGGTTGTCTCATATTTTTTAATTGTATTTATGGTATTTTTTAACAAAATAATAAAGATAATGTATTTTGATAAAAATTAATCATGTTTTTATAGTTTTTTTATCCGAAAATGTATGAATCAATTGAAAGATCATACGATTTAAAATACCATTGTAACACCCGTGTTTTGGGCCTAGGAGTTAGCCGGGTCTTTGTTCGAGTCAATAAAACTTAATTAAAACAATTCAATTTCTAATAATGGCTTAATTGAGTTTTGGGAAAAAGGGGAGGGACCTATGTTGCGTTTTGACCCAAAACTTTTAAAAAGGCTAGACACTTTATAGAAAAGTTGTCATCTTTCTTTCCCCCATTCCCTCTCCAACACCATTTTTCACTAAAACCCTCCCCAAAACCCCTTCTTGCTTTGGCTACTATTCCACTTCATTCTAACACCAATTCAAGAGGTAATTATGTTTTCTAAACCTCCTCTTTATTCTCTATCTATCCCTTGTTGTAGATTTCAAAAAGATTGTGTTTTGAAAATTAGGGTTCATATGAAATTTGGGCTTTTGATGGGGCTTTTCAATTTGTTTTGTTAAATCATGTTGGGGGTTTGTTTAAGCATGATGAAATACACCATATACTTTAATTTGGTTGAATTTTGATAAAAATTCGTAGTATGGTCTTAGGGCTAGATTTAAGGTTGTAAAACTTGAGTTTTTGGTGGAATTTATGTTGAAAGTAAGGGGCTGTTGGTCTACCTATGGTATGAGAGTGTTTTGGGATGATTTGGAAGCCATTGGGATGTTTGGAAAGTGAATTTTCAGCCTTGAGTTGTGGGAGTCCGAAAATGGGATTTTTAGAGGTGTTATGTGGTTTGGAAATCGTGGAAATTGGGTTGTGTTAACAAGTATGTTGATGTTTGAGTTTAGCATTGAATTGGGAAGTAATATGTATGTTTTGTTTGGTTAGAAGCAAGTGGAAGCGCGGAAGAGGCTTTGGGACCGAATCCGGGTTCGTAGGGAGTTTGGTTCGAATTGCTAAGGAAGGGCGGTGAGTGGTTCAACTTGTTTTTAAGTTTGGCTCGAGCATGTTTAGTGTGTGTGGGTAAAGTGAGCTTGGTAGGCCACTTCCATTTAATTCAAGTTGATAACTTAGCTTTTGATATCCTTAAATGCTATGTGATTAATGACTATGCTCTTATACTTGCAATTATATGGTGCATGTGTTTATATATCATGTTGTGGATATATGTGGTGAGCATAAGTGTGGGTGATGACATGTGATTAATGTGGATAATTGGCACTAAATAATTACAGGTTGTAAATGATCGATCATTAGGATAGTGTGCACACAAATTGAGTCAAAACGTACGTAGCCTTGATGGCGTTAAGTCATCAAGGAGGAGTACGGTGATGTAACATTCCACCGGAAGCTATTCATATATTTCTACGGGATGATGAGTGGAATCCCATCCGTAGGGCATGTGGCGATGAGTGGAATCCCGCACATGCAAGGTCCGGTGATGAGTGGAATCCCACCGAGGTAAAGTGTTGTCATGGTTTATATCCGCGCAATCGGGGTAATTAAAGTGGCCAATTAAACTTAAATCGTGTATTGTGATATATGATAGTGATATATGGTTGTGTTATATTTGTTACTACATGATGATGATGTATGAGACTTGAACTTGTTAGGATCGAGAGACCATATATGCCACTTGAGAGACTAGCTAAGTCTACTTGATATTATGCCTATGTTTGATGTATGTATGCTAGGATTAACATGCTTGGACCCTGCATTGTTGTTGTTTTTCGTTTAGAGCACCCTCACTAAGCTTATAGCTTACGCTCTCTATGTTCAACAATGCAGATCATTAGCGTGGCGTTAGCTCGAGGCAAGGCAAGAAGGGCTTTCCAAGTTGCTGCTCAAGTATGGTTGATTTTGTAGTAGTTAAGCAATGTGGCAATAGGGTGTCTTTATAAGAGCTTGTATGACTCATTTGAATGATGATGTTGTTGAGTTTGATTATGGTTTGTAAGCATGCTATACTTTGATGAATGTTGGTGTGTATGATGGTATGCTTTAGGATGCTTTAGGTTGCCTTATGCTGGGTGCAAACCTCTTTGAATGACTTGTGGCTTTATGATCCCTTTTAGCCTTTGTGTATGCTTAATATTGCCTATATTGCTCCTTGATTTGAATGTTATGTATGAAAGCTTAAATCCATGTTTGAATGACACCCATGGCTCACATATGTGTGCTTGCATGTTGGTATACACTTAGGTGAGTCGAGAAATGCATTTAGAGTCGTGTTGGGGTCGTTTTGGTTGAGATTGAGGAGTTGCAGTGCAGGGGGTATCGATACCCCTGGTTAGGGTATCGATACTCTCTTGCCTAAATGCCTCAGATTTTGCCTAGGGTATCGATACCCTCCAAAGTTTCTGTAAATTGGTTTTGGGGAGTTAGAATAGAGCGTATCGATACGGGGTCCCCGAGTATCGATACGGACCTAATCTGTTGACCAAGGAAGGTTGACCGAGGAAGAGGGTATCGATACCCCTGGTAAGGGTATCGATACGGTCTTCTCGTGTTGACTTCCTGGGTTGACCTAGAAGGAGGGTATCGATACCCCTGTCAAGGGTATCGATACTGCTTGCCTTATAAGCTTAAAATTGCATGTTTTTGCATGGTTGTGTTCCGAATGTGTTTTCCTTTGAACGTTTTCCGCTGTTGTGAATCATATAGGACCTAATATTCATCTAGGCAAGATTAATATAAAAAGAAAAAAAATAGGGTTGCTAACCGAGGGGGAATCCTTTGGGTTTCGCTTCGGTTTTCCTCGTGTGGCCCACTCGGACCGGTCATCCGGCCAGACCGGGACGAGGGGGTTACATTTGTTGGTATCAGAGCCTGAGGTTACCGAGACCTCGGGCAGGTAAGTGAGGTAAGGTTAATGTGTTAAATGCTTGTGTTGTTCAATGCATGATTTGCCATGAATCCTTGATGCTTGATTGACCGTATGATGTTTTGAATGCATAAACTGTCGTGGCTGGTATAGAGTGAGTGCCCATTGCTACTATTACTTAATTTAAAAGAGATTTTTGAAAAGAGGAATACTTGAGCACTATTGGACCCTTGCTTTGACTAACGTAATCCTTATCTGTTTCTTGTTGTAGTTTACCTTGCTAGTTGAACCATGAGACCACGTGGGAGGCCTAGGATGGTTCGACCGGAACCACGGGTAGAGGCTCCGAGAGTTGAGCCAGTTGTGAGAGTTGAGGCTCAAGTGGGAGAGCCAGTGGTTGGAGTTGGAGCTCCTCCACCACCTCCACCACCACCACCTCCTCCACCGGGAGTGGGAGGCGAGGCCGGGCCCGAAGGAATGGGACCACAAGGAGGCCAAGGTGGCCAAGGACCGGCCGGGATTGATTTAGCTCCGTTGGTTCAGGCAATAGCCGGGGCATTCCAGGCTGCAGTAGCTGGAGGTCAGGCGGCTCATCATCAGGGTGAGGGCACCGGATTGCCATTAGAGAGACTTCGGGGCCTTGGGGCCGAAGAGTTTAGAGGTGCTACTCCAGAGAGGTCAGAGATGTGGTTTGAGAAGACCGTCCGTATTCTTGCTCAGATGGGATGTACTGGTGAGCGCAAGTTGGGATGTGTTGAGTCTCTGCTTCAGGGTGATGCCTACACCTGGTGGGTCACCGTTACTTCGGGGATGGATGAGACCGAGATCACTTGGGAGTTCTTTGAGACAGCTTTCCAGAAGAAGTACTTGGGTCCGCGATACCTCGATGAGAGGAAGAGAGAGTTTATGGCATTGCTTCAGGGGAGTATGTCCATGACTGATTATGAGATTCGGTTTGTCAGATTGAGTCAGTATGCACCTGAGCTTGTACCTACTGAGGTGGAGCGTTGTAACCGCTTCCAATATGGGCTGAGTGAGGAGATCAAGACCTATACTCTAGCTTCTGATTACACTGATTTTGATGTCTTGGTCTCGAGGGCCAAGGACTTGGAGCACAGTTTGAGTTTGACCAGGCGGTCAGGTGGATCTAGTTCGGGTAAGAGGTCCAGCAACTTTGATAGGGGTGATGCCAAGAGGCATCGGGACAACCGACATCAGTTTGATCATAGGCGTGGTGGCGGTAACCACGGTAGGGGCCATCAGGGTCAGAGAGCTGGTGGGAAGTTGCCCACATGTGCTACTTGCGGGAGGAACCACACCGGTGAGTGTTGGGGAAATTATCATTCTTGTTGGAGTTGTGGTGCTAGAGACCACATTAGGCGTGACTGTCCACATCAGGTGGGACAGGCACCAGCTCAGGCTCCTGCTAGAGCCAACGACTTTCAGAGAGGCCGCGGGCGCGGTAGAGGTAACTTCCAGCCGAGGAACGATGGTCAGAGGAATTTAGCTCATGTAGTTGCAGTCCAGCCGGAGGGCGGAGGACAGGCTAGGGTTTACGCTCAGCGCGGGGAGCAGCATGACACCGATGTGATCGCAGGTAACTTTTCGATACAGTCTTTGGGTTTGCTTTCTTTGATTGACTATGGGTCTACACATTCCTACATATTGAGTGAGCATGCACAGTCTTTGAAATTGCCTTGTGAGATGTTAGAGGTAGGAGTTAGTGTTACTAGTTCCTTTGGGGACACAGTAGTAGTTAGGAAGATGTACCGAAGGTGTCCGTTGATGGTTCAGGGGCATGTGTTTCCAGTGGATATGATGGAACTTCCTTTCTATGGTTTTGATGTGATTCTGGGTATGGATTGGCTCACGGAACATAGAGCTAGGATAGATTTTGAAACTAAACGGATTTCTTTGAAGCTCACAGATGATTATGAGATTGTAGTGGTGGGTGAGAACGTGAAGTTCTTGTCCAATGTGGTTTCAGTGCTAGAGGCTAAGAGGTTAGTTGAGTTGGGGTGTGAAGCATACTTAGCGTATGTGATGAACCCAAACATGAGTGAGGTTAGACCTCAAGACATCCGGACAGTATGTGATTTTCCTAGTGTGTTTCCGGAAGAATTGCCAGGGTTACCACCGGATAGAGAGGTAGAGTTCAGCATTGAGACTTATTCCGATTCAGCTCCTGTTTCGATTGCTCCGTATCGTATGGCACCGAAAGAATTGAAAGAGTTGAAGACTCAGTTGCAAGAATTGACAGATCGAGGTTTTATTAGGCCTAGTTCTTCACCTTGGGGTGCACCAGTGTTGTTTGTGAAGAAGAAAGATGGAAGCATGAGAATGTGCATAGATTACAGACAGTTGAATCAGTTGACAGTGAAGAACAAATATCCGTTGCCTAGAATTGATGACTTGTTTGATCAGTTGAGGGGAGCATCGGTCTTTTCGAAGATTGATTTGAGATCAGGTTACTACCAGCTAAAGGTCAGAGAGGTCGATGTACCGAAGACAGCCTTTAGGACTAGGTATGGACATTATAAGTTTTTAGTCATGCCCTTTGGGTTGACTAATGCACCGGCAGCTTTCATGGACATGATGAATAGGATTTTTCATCAGTATCTAGATCAGTTTGTAGTTGTGTTTATTGATGACATCTTGGTGTATTCGCGAACTGAAGAAGATCATGACCGACACTTGAGACTTGTTTTGAAGACCTTGTTAGATCATCAGTTATATGCGAAGCTCAGCAAGTGCGAATTCTGGATTCGCGAGGTAATCTTCTTAGGACATGTAGTGTCAGCCGATGGGATTAGAGTTGATCCGAAGAAGATTGGAGCCATTGTTGAGTGGAAGCAACCGAAGTTTGTGACAGAGGTACGCAGCTTTCTAGGCTTAGCCGGATACTATAGGAGGTTTGTAGAGGGCTTCTCTAAATTAGCTGCTCCGTTGACACAATTACTTCAGAAGAGTGTTCAGTTTGAGTGGACAGATGCAAGACAGAGGGCCTTTGATAAGTTGAAAGAAGCTTTGACCCAAGCTCCGATTTTGATTCAGCCTGAGTCCGGGAAGGACTATGTGATTTATAGTGATGCCTCGTATGTAGGGTTAGGATGTGTTCTAATGCAAGACCGAAGAGTAGTGGCTTATGCCTCAAGACAATTGAAGACTCATGAGCGCAACTATCCGACCCATGATATAGAGTTAGCTGCAGTTGTGTTTGCCTTGAAGATTTGGAGACATTATTTGTATGGTGAGAAATGCACAGTATACACCGACCACAAGAGTTTGAAGTACATTATGACTCAGCGAGATTTGAATCTCAGACAGCGTAGGTGGTTAGAGTTGCTAAAAGACTATGATCTTACTATTGAGTACCATCCGGGTAAGGCCAATGTAGTGGCCGATGCATTGAGCAGAAAGATGGCTGTAGACTTGAGAGCTATGTTTGCTAGATTGAGTTTGTCCGGAGATGGTGGCTTGGTAGTCGAGCTTCAGGTTAGACCTACTTTAGGTCAGATGATTCGAGAGAAACAGCTCTTAGATAGATCTTTGGCACCTCACGTGCAAGATATAGCCGAGGGTAGATCTTCAGATTACAGCTTCAGCACTGATGGGGTTCTGTGTTTCAAAGATAGAAAAGTTGTGCCAGAAGACAGCGACTTGAGACGTACGATCTTGACTGAAGCCCACAGTAGTCCGTTTGCTATGCATCCTGGAAGTACGAAGATGTACCGTGATTTGAAGAATGAGTACTTTTGGGTTGGCTTGAAGAGAGATGTAGCCGACTTTGTGAGTAAGTGCTTAGTGTGTCAGAGAGTGAAGGCGGAACATCAGGTTCCCTCAGGTTTGTTACAGCCGTTGAGAATTCCGGAATGGAAGTGGGAGAACATCACTATGGATTTTGTTTCGGGTTTGCCTTTGACTCCTACGAAGAAGAACTCAGTTTGGGTGATAGTAGATCGTTTTACGAAGTGTGCTCACTTCTTGGCAGTCAACACTACTTACACTTTAGATAGGTTGGCTGATTTGTACATTGGTGAGATTGTTAGACTGCATGGTGTGCCGAAGACCATTGTATCAGATAGAGATTCGCGGTTTACTTCTAGATTTTGGGAGTGTCTGCATACAGCTTTGGGTACCCGTTTGAACTTCAGCACTTCTTATCATCCTCAGTCAGATGGTCAGTCAGAGAGGGTTATTCAGATCATAGAGGACATGTTGCGTTGTTGTATCATTGACTTTCAGGGTACTTGGGAGAAGCATCTGCCTCTAGTAGAGTTTGCGTACAATAATAGTTTTCAGTCGAGCATTCAGATGGCTCCGTATGAGGCCTTGTATGGCCGGAAGTGTAGAACTCCAGTATGTTGGGCCGAGGTAGGACAGAAACTGTTACCTATGCCGGATTTGCTCAAGGGGACAACCGACAAGGTAAAGTTGATTTGTGATCGTTTGAAGGCTGCTTCGAATAGGCAGAAGTCCTATGCCGATTTGAAGAGGAAGGAAGTTGAGTTCTCAGTGGGTGAGAAGGTATTCTTGAAAGTGTCTCCGTGGAAGAAAGTGATGAGATTTGGCCGAAAAGGGAAATTGAGTCCGAGGTACATAGGACCGTATGTGATTGTGAAGAGGGTTGGTCCCGTTGCTTATCAGTTGCGTTTGCCATCCGAGCTTGAGAAGATACATGATGTGTTCCATGTGTCGATGCTTCGCAAGTATAGGTCCGATCCATCACATGTTATGCCCGTAGAAGAAATTGAATTGAATCCGGATTTGACTTATGAAGAAGAGCCAGTGGAGATCTTAGCTTCTGACAGTAAAGTGTTGAGGGGTAGATCTATTGAGTTAGTAAAGGTGCGGTGGCAACGTAGAGGTGTGGACGAGGCCACTTGGGAGAGGAAGGAGGATATGGAAAAGCAGTTTCCGTACCTCTTTCAGTCAGGTAATTTCGGGGACGAAATTCCTTGAGTGGGAGAGAGTTGTAACACCCGTGTTTTGGGCCTAAGAGTTAGCCGGGTCTTTGTTCGAGTCAATAAAACTTAATTAAAACAATTCAATTTCTAATAATGGCTTAATTGAGTTTTGGAAAAAGGGGAGGGACCTATGTTGCGTTTTGACCCAAAACTTTTAAAAAGGCTAGACACTTTATAGAAAAGTTGTCATCTTTCTTTCCCCCATTCCCTCTCCAACACCATTTTTCACTAAAACCCTCCCCAAAACCCCTTCTTGCTTTGGCTACTATTCCACTTCATTCTAACACCAATTCAAGAGGTAAATATGTTTTCTAAACCTCCTCTTTATTCTCTATCTATCCCTTGTTGTAGATTTCAAAAAGATTGTGTTTTGAAAATTAGGGTTCATATGAAATTTGGGCTTTTGATGGGGCTTTTCAATTTGTTTTGTTAAATCATGTTGGGGGTTTGTTTAAGCATGATGAAATACACCATATACTTTAATTTGGTTGAATTTTGATAAAAATTCGTAGTATGGTCTTAGGGCTAGATTTAAGGTTGTAAAACTTGAGTTTTTGGTGGAATTTATGTTGAAAGTAAGGGGCTGTTGGTCTACCTATGGTATGAGAGTGTTTTGGGATGATTTGGAAGCCATTGGGATGTTTGGAAAGTGAATTTTCAGCCTTGAGTTGTGGGAGCCCGAAAATGGGATTTTTAGAGGTGTTATGTGGTTTGGAAATCGTGGAAATTGGGTTGTGTTAACAAGTATGTTGATGTTTGAGTTTAGCATTGAATTGGGAAGTAATATGTATGTTTTGTTTGGTTAGAAGCAAGTGGAAGCGCGGAAGAGGCTTTGGGACCGAATCCGGGTTCGTAGGGAGTTTGGTTCGAATTGCTAAGGAAGGGCGGTGAGTGGTTCAACTTGTTTTTAAGTTTGGCTCGAGCATGTTTAGTGTGTGTGGGTAAAGTGAGCTTGGTAGGCCACTTCCATTTAATTCAAGTTGATAACTTAGCTTTTGATATCCTTAAATGCTATGTGCTTAATGACTATGCTCTTATACTTGCAATTATATGGTGCATGTGTTTATATATCATTGTTGTGGATATATGTGGTGAGCATAAGTGTGGGTGATGACATGTGATTAATGTGGATAATTGGCACTAAATAATTACCGGTTGTAAATGATCGATCATTAGGATAGTGTGCACACAAATTGAGTCAAAACGTACGTGGCCTTGATGGCGTTAAGTCATCAAGGAGGAGTACGGTGATGTAACATTCCACCGGAAGCTATTCATATATTTCTACGGGATGATGAGTGGAATCCCATCCGTAGGGCATGTGGCGATGAGTGGAATCCCGCACATGCAAGGTCCGGTGATGAGTGGAATCCCACCGAGGTAAAGTGTTGTCATGGTTTATATCCGCGCAATCGGGGTAATTAAAGTGGCCAATTAAACTTAAATCGTGTATTGTGATATATGATAGTGATATATGGTTGTGTTATATTTGTTACTACATGATGATGATGTATGAGACTTGAACTTGTTAGGATCGAGAGACCATATATGCCACTTGAGAGACTAGCTAAGTCTACTTGATATTATGCCTATGTTTGATGTATGTATGCTAGGATTAACATGCTTGGACCCTGCATTGTTGTTGTTTTTCGTTTAGAGCACCCTCACTAAGCTTATAGCTTACGCTCTCTATGTTCAACAATGCAGATCATTAGCGTGGCGTTAGCTCGAGGCAAGGCAAGAAGGGCTTTCCAAGTTGCTGCTCAAGTATGGTTGATTTTGTAGTAGTTAAGCAATGTGGCAATAGGGTGTCTTTATAAGAGCTTGTATGACTCATTTGAATGATGATGTTGTTGAGTTTGATTATGGTTTGTAAGCATGCTATACTTTGATGAATGTTGGTGTGTATGATGGTATGCTTTAGGATGCTTTAGGTTGCCTTATGCTGGGTGCAAACCTCTTTGAATGACTTGTGGCTTTATGATCCCTTTTAGCCTTTGTGTATGCTTAATATTGCCTATATTGCTCCTTGATTTGAATGTTATGTATGAAAGCTTAAATCCATGTTTGAATGACACCCATGGCTCACATATGTGTGCTTGCATGTTGGTATACGCTTAGGTGAGTCGAGAAATGCATTTAGAGTCGTGTTGGGGTCGTTTTGGTTGAGATTGAGGAGTTGCAGTGCAGGGGGTATCGATACCCCTGGTTAGGGTATCGATACTCTCTTGCCTAAATGCCTCAGATTTTGCCTAGGGCATCGATACCCTCCAAAGTTTCTGTAAATTGGTTTTGGGGAGTTAGAATAGAGCGTATCGATACGGGGTCCCCGAGTATCGATACGGACCTAATCTGTTGACCAAGGAAGGTTGACCGAGGAAGAGGGTATCGATACCCCTGGTAAGGGTATCGATACGGTCTTCTCGTGTTGACTTCCTGGGTTGACCTAGAAGGAGGGTATCGATACCCCTGTCAAGGGTATCGATACTGCTTGCCTTATAAGCTTAAAATTGCATGTTTTTGCATGGTTGTGTTCCGAATGTGTTTTCCTTTGAACGTTTTCCGCTGTTGTGAATCATATAGGACCTAATATTCATCTAGGCAAGATTAATATAAAAAGAAAAAAAATAGGGTTGCTAACCGAGGGGGAATCCTTTGGGTTTCGCTTCGGTTTTCCCCGTGTGGCCCACTCGGACCGATCATCCGGCTAGACCGGGACGAGGGGGTTACAACCATCACGAGCCTTGTTAAACCCCCTAATCTTCAGGTGGGAGAAAAGAGTACGTTGTAATAGTATACAACGATCAAGAGACAGACAGAAAAACAAAGGAACAAACACCACAAATCAAAAAACCACACAAAACACCAACTAGGACAACACTAGATATCGACACAAGACCAACAACTCACCACCTTCCGCATGGCACACAATCAGGCAGCCCCAGGCTAAGCAACATAAGCAAACAACAACAACAACACCCTTACGAGCAACCCCACCTCCACCCCTATCACCCGGCCGTCGATCCATCACCCCCTTGTGTCCATAACCACTCGACTCGATCAACTCTTTGCTTAGCTAAATCATTCGCAATGTCATTCGCTTCCCTATAAAAAGCATTGAACTTTAGGCGGAACCCCCACCTCCCAAACTCGAAATGCATCCATTGTGTCCTCGGACAAGCCAAACAAGTGCATCAATCCGAACAGCTCTTTCACCAAAAATTGTCCCCGAGTATTAGGCTCCCAAATTAATCGATCCCCTTCATGTGGCAGCAAATGAATTTGACCAATCGACTTGACTAACTCCTCCAACTATCTCCCTTCCAAACCCCTCAACGGGCGTCCAAAACATGCCTAAAAACCCCATGCCTCGCATAATCACACACCCATGTTGTCTTATTTCGAGTTGCCCTATATAATCGAGGATATACTACACATAAAGGCTTATTACTACACTAGTGATCTTGCCAAAAGAGCACACTCTAACCATCCCCAATCTGTCATGAAAAATTATAAAAGCATAAGAACAGTTCAACACAATCTTCCTCTTGAACACTAACAATTTGCCTCCACATTTTAGGCATCTGATTAGGCATCGATGTGTTAAATCGCCAAGATAACACTTGCGAACCATACTTCGCAATGATCAAGTTTCGTCATAAAGAGTTTGGCTCCAACGCATACCGACACGCCCATTTTGCCAAAAGCACAAGATTTTGATAACATAAATCCACCACTCCTAAACCACCAACCTTCTCGATTTGCATAGTGTGTTCCACCCAACTCGACTCATCTTGCACTTCAAATCTGAGTCCCCCCACAAGAAATCACGCCTAATCCGATTAATTGATCGAACAACTTCCTTCGGCATCAAGAAAACTCCCATGTAATAAACCGGTATGGTAGAGAGGACCGAATCCACCAAAATTAAACGTGTCGCGAACGACAACAATTTCTTCTCCCATCCAGCTAACTTTGATCTCACCCGAAGCACCAAAGGATCCCACATAATTTTGCTCAGCGAATTCACCCCCACCTGCAATCCCAAATAGACAAACGGTAGATTGCCTTGTTCACAACCCAACACATTAGACATCCCCACCACTACTTCCGAAGGAGCTCCCCACTATATAAGTAAGATTTCATAAAGTTAATTTGAAGGCCAGAACACTGCTGAAAATATAATAACAAATGTTTCAAATTTCGTGCCACTCCGACATCCCCTTGTAAAAAGAACGTCGTGTCATCCGTAAATTGGAGATGCGAAATCATGAAATCGGCAACCACATACATGTATGCCACAAACTAGTCTCAAATCATCAGCCTCTACAACCATATAATGTAACATCTCCACAACCAACACGAAAAGCAGATGCGATAATGGATCCCCTTGACGCAATTCTCGTTCCATTCCAAATTCTTGTGTCGCACAACCATTTAACAACACCGCTAACAGGGTTGTCCAAACATATTCTGCAATCCAATGTCTCCAACGCTCATCAAAGCCCAAAACCTCTAAAACATGGTCAAGAAAGTTTCAACGAACGCAATCGTACACCTTTGCAAAATCTAATTTCAGAATCACACCTCCATCCTCATCCACACATGACTGTAAGGAATGAATAATTTCATTTGTTAACAAAATTTCGTCAAAAATTTGTCAACCTTGAATAAACGCCATTTGAGTATCGTTCACCACATCACCAATTACGCGTTGCAGACGAGTTGCACGAATTTTTGCCAATACTTTATACATGGAATTTAGCAAACATATCGGACGAAAACCAACCACCATCATTGGACTTTTTTTTGGGTAAACTATACTGGTAGTCACCGAACTTTTAGGGCGCTTTCAATAAGATCACTGAACTTTTAAAACTTTCATTACAGTCACCCAATTTTTAATTCGCTTTCAATAAGGTCACTGCCGTCAACCACCGTTAAAAAAGCTGACGTGGCATGTTAAATGTAAGGGTAAAATACATTGTTAGTCACTGAACTTTTAAGAGGCTTTCAATATGGTCACCGAACTTTTAAAACTTTCATTACCATCACTCAACTTTTAATTCGCTTTTATTACCGTTAAAAAAAGCTGATGTGACACGTTAAGTTTAAAAATAAATTTTTTCACACTCTATTTTATCTCCATGTCTTATTTTTTTTCATCCAAACATGTCTATTTTTTAAATACATTAATATTTTCATTTGAACTCCTCATTATCTAGTGCATGACTCAGTAAATGTCGGGCATGAAGCATAAAGAGGATTTTTATAAGCAAAATTTTAGTTATTTCTTTATCATTCCATCATCGGATGTCTCCCAATATTTTTTTTGTTCTCACACATGTCGCATGCATGTCTAGATACATTAATATTTTTCTTGATGTGTTACTAGAGAAGTAACGAGCTTCACCAAAAAATTACAATTTGATTCATATGGAAGAAAGAGACATATTTAGATGGAAGAAAATAAGAGGGGAGAGAAAATATGGTGGAAAAATGTTTATATTTAAACTTAACATGTCACATCAGCTTTTTTTAACGGTAATGAAAGCGAATTAAAAGTTGAGTGATAGTAATGAAATTTTTAAAAGTTCGGTGACCATATTGAAAGCCTCTTAAAAGTTCAGTGACTAACAATGTATTTTACCCTTACATTTAACATGCCACGTCAGTTTTTTAACGGTGGTTGACGGCAGTGACCTTATTGAAAGCGAATTAAAAGTTGGGTGACTGTAATGAAAGTTTTAAAAGTTCAGTGACCTTATTGAAAGCGCCCTAAAAGTTTAGTGACTACCAGTATAGTTTACCTTTTTTTGTATTAAGACAACAAAAGAGGAGTTAACGTTTCATGAAAAGATTGCAGCACATGCAACACATCGCCTCTAATAAACAACCATCTATAAAATTTAAAATTGAAACCGTCCGGCCTCGGAACTTTCGAGCCATCGCTACAATGAATCATATTATAATTTACTAATGAAATATTTAATTATTTGTTCAAAATAACATAACATAATTTTGTTTTATAATGACTATTTTTAAGCAAACAATGTTTGAGACAACTCTGGATGAACCAAATTTCCTAAATTTAGTGGTAGATGTTTTCAAAAATACCATACTCGATTCATCCGACCCGACTACCAAAAAATAAATAACTAAGTATTTATCCGAAATATATTTTTACCAAGTTCACAAAATTAAGAATTTTTGAGTACCCGAATATATTTGAAATTAATATTTTTTATATTCAATATACATATTTTTATATTAAACTAATAAAAATCTTATTTTTATATTTTTATATTTAATAAATACATATTTTTATATTAAACTAATAAATACATATTTTTTATATTTTTATATTAAACTAATAAAATATTTTTATATTTAAAAAATACATATTTTTATATCTGAGTACCCAAATTTCTGGGTACCCGCAAAACTCAGGTCGAGACACGGGCTGCACTTTGAACTACCCGACAATCTGGGTACCCGGATTTGAACTACCTGACGATCCGGGTACCCAGATTTGAATACCCCTAGTTAGTGGTTAAAACTTTCAGTTAACACCCTCCCTTTTAGGATGTGAGTTCTAAACTCATAAGGAGTAAATTGTCCCTTCCCCTCTCCTATGTAGAAATTGTTCGAATTTTTTTTTAATCCGAATAAATTACAAATTAGGTTCTAGCTAGGGGTGTGCATTTTCGATATCCGATCCGATTTGATCTGAAAAATCGGTTATCTGAGTTTTCAAATATCAAATATTCGGACCGGATATTTGGATATCCGAATTTATGACTTGATTGAAGTTTTTTTTTAATTTGGTGGTCATATCCTTGGAAATTTTGGGTTTTTGAATATAAAAATCAACAAATTATTGAATATAACAATATTTATATCTACTGAAATTTCAAATTTTTATATATATAAGGTACAAATATTGAATATAACAAGATTTATATCTATAAAAAATTGAATTTTCCGATTTCAGATAATTGAATATCCGATCTTACTGTGAAATAACTATATGTATCCGATCTGAAATTTTCAGCTATCTGATTCAAATTATCCAAAAATAAAAAAAAATAATCAAATATTCAAAATATCAGATGAAATCAATAAATAAATGAATTAGATTGGTCGGATGCACACCCCTGGTTATAGCTGTAAATTGTAATGGAGTTGAATGCTATAAATCTGTGACTCCTTTGCACCCGACATTTTGTACTGCAAAAGCATCCTTAGGCATAGACCATTCTATGGATTTATATAATTAAAACCTACCATTTTCATTATTCATTTTTCTAAAACAAAAAGGATTATCCAGCCAGCTACCTCTCCCCATGAACCTAACTATTCGGTCGCCATTACTGGCCAAATCCTTTCCAGGACACTACAAATCTAACCAGCTTTTCACAGCATCATTCAATTCCTAAGTTTATGTTTCTTAATTCCAATTATGCATAACAATATAAATATGAATCCTGCAGTGCTCATGTTGTATAGTTTACTAAAACCTTCCCTGAGATGCCAACATTCTATCTACTTTCACTACTCCTATGCTTACATGCTACGTCGACGTTCTCTAGGCTTGCCCCGACGAATATGTCGGAAGCGGTACCTACGTAAGTCGCTCTCGTTCTCCTCCGGTGCTTTATTCTTGACCGACTAATGATTTTCTCGTGTTTTCTGGCATCTGAATAGGTACTCGACAAGAAGGGAGTTGGACATGGAACAATGCAGAACTGGTAATCCTATTGATGATTGCTGGAGGTGTGACCCTGAGTGGGAAGCCAACAGGAAAAAGCTGGCCGACTGTGCGGTTGGGTTTGGGAAAGATGCCATCGGGGGTCGAGATGGTGGGATTTATGTAGTCACGGATTCGGATAACGATGATCCGATGGCTCCAACTCCGGGTACACTACGGCATGCAGCCGTTCAAGCTGTACCTCTGTGGATCATCTTTGATCATGACATGGTCATAAGGCTAAGAGAACAACTCCTTGTCAACTCGTACAAGACCATCGACGGAAGGGGGCACGATATCCAAATAGCAAACGGACCGTGCATAACCTTACGTAATGTGAGTAATGTAATCATACACAACATCTACATACATGATTGCTTACCTTCAGGGGATGCAATGGTGTGGAACACGTTACCCCAATTTTCGATAAGCGGTGGATCTGATGGCGATGCGATCTCGATATTTGGCTCAAGGGATGTGTGGATCGATCACTGCACACTAGCAAAGTGTTATGACGGGCTTATCGATGCAACGTATGGATCAACGTCCATAACAATATCTAACAACTATATGCTACATCACAATGAAGTCATGCTCATGGGTCATAGTGATGAGTTCCTTGATGACAAGAACATGCAAGTAACTATCGCATTCAACTACTTTGGGGAAGGCCTGATTCAGAGAATGCCGAGGTAGCATTCGCCTACAGCAGTATGCACACATCAGTAGCATGATACATGTTTCATTATATGTTGTACCTATAAAAACTATAAACAGATATCTAAACATACTGTCAAAATGTTTCAGGTGCAGGCATGGTTATTTTCATATTGTTAATAATGTATACATTGGTTGGGAAATGTATGCGATCGGAGGAAGCGCAAACCCGACAATCAATAGCCAAGGGAATGTCTTCATAGCATCAGACAACAGATATTCAAAGGAGGCAAGTTTCTCTACCCAAATGTACCTATACTAATTACTAACTCCATCCACTACATAAAGAAGTAAGAAACTTCATTATTTTCGAATTAACCAAGTCGAAAGTGCACGTTGAACGACTAATAACTAAACAAGTAGTTGTTCCATAGTGCTCTGATCAACATGCAGAGCATCCTACTCCATATGTTCTCATTTTTTGTACTTTAAATCAGGTGACGAAACGTGAAAGTTCATTCGATGAGTGGAGGAATTGGAATTGGAGATCAGAAGGAGATATGATGGTTAATGGTGCTTTTTTCACACCTTCCGGAGAAGAAGCTTCAGAAAGCTACATAAGAGCATCAAGCATGGTGGCAAGACCAACTTCACTTCTAACAACGACGGCTCAGTATGCCGGCGCTCGAAGTTGCCGCAAAGGCTACGCGTGCTAATATATAGCCAACAAAGTTTCTGTACATTTTCATTATCTGGAGTGCAGATTTGTGGCTATTTTCGGAATTATTTCCCAACCTGATCAATAATTTCAAAGCTGGAGTTATTGCAACACTAGATATACGATAATGCTACAAAAACTCAACATCTTTCTGAACCAAGTAAATGATATAACAACTTCTGCCTGAGGATTGTAATAGTTTGAATCAAATTCATTATCATCATATCATGTTCTTTCAAACAGAGTGTATCGACTATGAAATTCGATCGAAGTAAGCTGGGCACAAGAGAAACATACATACAAGTGGGACAAGTTGAGAGGGTGTGATGCAGTCTGGTACCACCAACATAACTGAAGCTTGCTCATTTCCTTGTAATCTTTCCAGTATCTTTAAATTGTACCTGCAAAAGATCATTCCAAAGTCTGCATTTTAGATAATGAATAACTACGAGTACGTTTCCACGATCACGGGTAACGCGAGGCCGAGTTGCACATTGGATTTCGAAGAACATAATGTTACAAGCAAAACACTCTTTACCCAGTTTTGTAAATGAGTAACTTCTTAGGAAACGAAAATGGATGGAAATCCAACCGCATTCCATAAAAAAGAACAAAAGTCTTAATTTTTTTTTAGTACAACATCTATACATAAGAGTTTGACATCCAAAATCAATGCTGCTTTGTAAATAAAAATAATGGAAATCCAAAAATGCCAAAAATCCTAAATAGCCAAGGCAGCCCCAATAACCAAACCGAAACTTAAAACGAACCCCACTTCGTAACCGGATCTTGAACCCGATTCATCATTAACAGCAGGACCCGCCGCACTATCGGGGGACGGACCCACCGGAGTAGGGCTTGGAGGGCTACTGCTCGACGGGAAAATCCCAGGACTCTCGGCCGGTGTCGTTGAACTTGAAGGAATATCAGCAGAAATAGGGGGAGCCCCGACTGGAGCCAATGACGGAGGAGAACTTGCTGGAGTCGATGAAGGAGGAGAACTCGCCGGAGGTGAAGCCGTTGGGGGAATAACTGATGGCGGTTGAACCGGTGGGTTCGAAGAGGCAGGGGGAGTTGCAGCCGGGGATTGAACTGGTGGAGGAGTGGCAGCCGGGGAACTCGCAGGCGTTGGCGATGACGTAGGCGATTTCGAGGGCGGAGGGATTGAAGAAGTGGTTGGAGGTTTCGTCGGAAAAGCGACCGGAGTTGCCGTTGGTGTGGGTTTTGGAGACGGAGAAGGTGCATTGTCGGCTCCTACTACATTTCGAGAAATCAGAGCCGTGAGAAAAAAAATGGAGAGAAGAGTGAATCTAGGCATTTTGATTTGCTTTTCTGATGGTATTTTCTTCTCTGCTTCCAGATTAAAAGCCAAAAAAGAAATAGATAAATTTATAAAAACCGGGTGTGATCTCCAAAACCCGACCGTTGCCAATTTTACAGCTTTTAGCCGTTGCTTCACCATTTCCTCGAAAATTCAAAATTTATTTAGGGCTAAACTATAAAAATAAGTGGCCGAATTATGTTTTTTTTTAAGGGAAAACTACATCAGTGACCACCGAAGATATTGGAGATACCTATTTGAACCACCGAACTAAAAAAAACGTCAATCACACCACCGAACTTATAAAATCAACCTATTTTGACCACCGCCGTTAAAAACCTAACGGTGGAGTGACGCAACTGCCATGTGGCAGTTGATGGGTATTTTTTAAAATTACACATTTGGTCCCTGTTATTTATACATTTTTTTAATTTAGTCCTAATTTTCAATTAATAAAATAATAAATTATTTAATTAAGTGGTGACACGTGTCAAGATCTTATTGGAAGATTTTAATTATTTATATTTAATTTTATTAATTTATTTTCCCCCTCCAATCAGGTGGTGACACGTGTCACCACCAATTTAGAGGAGAAAAACAACATTTCACCAATATGCATGCTGGGGGACTCAAACCTGGGTCTCCCAGGTGTAAGTGCAGCTCCTCTACCACTGCACCAAGCACATCTTTGTACTATAATTCTCCACATATAATATATATCTATTATTAGTTTCTACATTTATAAGCCAAAAGCTCAAACCCTAAACACTAATTTCACATGTATAAATCTTAAACCCTAAATATTTCAAATTAAACCTCAAACCTTAAAATTTTTAAATTAATTTCACGCTAAAAATCCTAAACCCTAAACCCTAAAATTTTCAAATTAATTCCACGCTAAATATTTCAAATTAACCCTAAACCATTAAACCCTAAACCCTAAACCATGAACCCTCAAACCCTAAAATTTTCAAATTAATTTCACGCTAAATATTTTAAATTAAACCCTAAACTCAAACCCCTAAAAATTTCAAATTAATTCCATGTTAAATATTTCAAATTAAGCCTTAAACCCTAAACCCTAAATATTTCAAATTAAACCACAAACCCTAACCTTAAACCATAAATTTTAAATTAATTAAACCCTAAATATTTTTAATATAAACTACATCTTTCATAACAAATTGGCGAGACTGTTTTTCATAACAAATATTTAGGGTTTAATTAATTTGAAATTTATGGTTTAAGGTTAGGGTTTGTGGGTTCAATTTGAAATATTTAGGGTTTAAGGTTTAAGGCTTAATTTGAAATATTTAACATGGAATTAATTTGAAATTTTTAGGGTTTGAGTTTAGGGTTTAATTTAAAATATTTAGCGTGAAATTAATTTAAAAAATTTAGGGTTTGAGGTTTAATTTGAAATATTTAGGGTTAGGGTTTAGGATTTATGTATGTGAAATTAGTGTTTAGGGTTTGAGCTTTTGGGTTATAAATGTAGAAACCAATAAGAGTTATATATTAAGTTGGGTGTTTTAATGTACAATGTTGGGCTTGGTGCAGTGGCTTAAACACTGCCTTTTCATCTATACCACCCAGGTTCGAATCCCCTGGGTGTCACCACCTGATTGGAGGAGGAAAATAAATTAATAAAATTAAATCTAAATAATTAAAGTCCTCCAATAAGGTGTTGACACGTGTCACTACCTAATTAAATAATTTATTATTTTATTAATTGAAAATTAGGACTAAATTGAAAGAATGTGTAAATAACAAGGACCAAATGTGTAATTTTTAAATATATCCATCAACTGCCACGTGGCAGTTCCGTCACTCCACCGTTAATTTTTTAACGGCGGTGCTCAAAATAGGTTGATTTAATAAGTTTGGTGGTGTGATTGACGTTTTTTTTAGTTCGGTGGTTCAAATAGGTATCCCCAATATCTTCGGTGGTCACTGGTG
Source organism: Hibiscus tridactylites (assembly GCA_958450335.1). Lineage (NCBI taxonomy): Eukaryota > Viridiplantae > Streptophyta > Magnoliopsida > Malvales > Malvaceae > Hibiscus > Hibiscus tridactylites. Next base: position 53,841,866 of record OY288282.1, read on the forward strand.
TAGTTTTCCCTTTTTTTAATAGGTATTAAAGTATTTTTTTTTGTTAAAATAGGTGTTTAAACTTTTATTTTGGTTGAAATAGGTGCTTAAATTATTTTTTTTGACTGAAATAGTTGTCTAAACTTTTATTTTTGGCTTATGTTAAAGTCAATTTTAGTCCCTACTTTGGTACCTATTTCAGCCAAAAATGAAACTCCAGACACCTATTTAAGCCAAAAAATACTTTAGGTACCTATTGCAAAAAAGAGGCATAATTTGAGCACTTATTTTGTAGTTAAGTCTTTATTTATTACATAAATGTTAATAATAATCTAACTTTTTAATTAAATTTAGGGTAATTATTTGATATATTTAGAAGAAAAGTCTTCTCACATGGGGTAATTATTTAAGGTTAACGTTTAAATTCTTAACTTTATTACTTTAATCTAAACTCTAAATTTTAAAACTTTAAACTTTAAATCTTAAACTCTAAAATTAAGTTGCTTTAGGGAAAAAATTTCACCACCAATATATTAAATAAATTCCCTTAAATTTAAATTTCAACGTGAATCAATTCAAATTTCTAAAAGTAAAACGTATACACCTTATAGATATAGCGATTAAACTCAGTCTCCTCGAATGAGCATCATTCACTTTTCCCTTAAGACTACTTATTAGATTCAATTTCTAAAAGTTTATTTAAAACCATAATGTTGTGAATAAAATAAAGAAGAACAAGAATAAGAACAAGAAGAACAAAGAGATGAGAGGAAGAGGGAGATTTGCATTATTCTCAAAATATAGAATTGTATACAATGCCTTCAATGAATCATCTATTTATAGGCATAAGAAGTACATAATACATTAAACTCTAATTCATAGAGATAATATTCCTAATAATAAATAAATCAAACTCCTTTGATAAAGTTCTAATCATGATAGACATCCACATAGATAAATATTCATAACACTCCCCCTTGGATGTCTATGAAGATAATGTGCCTCGTTAAAACCTTACTAAGATAAAAACTCAGTGGGAAAAAAATTCTTTAGTGAAGGAAAAAGAGTACACACATCTTTGATACGCATAACTTTTTGCCTCATTAAAAACCTTACCAGGAAAACCCATTGGGACAAAACCTCGGTTAAGGGAAAAAGAGTGCAACGCGTATTTACTCCCCCTCATGAAAACATCACAGAAGATCTTTGAATCTTCATAATTTAATCTTGAATATCATTTTTTAAAGATCGCGTGGGATGAAACTTTGGAGTAATATGTTCCATGATGTATCAACTTTCAAACTGAGATATACATCTTGCTTTATCTTCACACAATATAGCTTTTATCATATCTTGTAAAAGTAAATCCACATATCTTTTGGATATGTTGGGTCAATAATCTTAGCCAAACACATTTTTTTGGCTTGCCTCGTGCATAACAATTATTTCTACGACATTTGAGGAGGCATCAACGAATGTTTGAAGATCTAAATGTAATGATCTTTGTATATTCATAGATAGTTCTTGACCAACTAATATATAGTGCTTCAAGACCAAGAAAAGATATAATTATCTTTATTCACATCCAACAATCTTACAACTATTGGGATACTCAATAGATATGTTCTATTCATATTGAATCTTCTTTAAGATTCTTTCAGCTTATGTCTATTCATAGACAAAAGAAATATATAAAAATGCTCGATCTTCAGGTCGAGATAAACTTGATGTCAAGATTCAAGTACTTGCATTGAAAGTACTTCACGAGTTTCCAATTTGAAGCTCTTTAGGAGTTCTAAAATTATCATAATGGATCTTGATCCAAACTCCTTTATAAAATACATAAGGAAATCTGATCATTCTTATAGTATTTTCTCAATTAGTATTCACTAAGGCGATTATACCAAATGCGCCAAAATATTCATGAGACATGTCTAAATAAATTTCCTCGGAAATTTCCAAATGCTTATAGCATTTTAGATCCTTCAAGGATAAATATAGATCCACAAATAATTAGACGCATGTAAAATTTTCATAACTGCCAAAGTAATTGCATCCACCATGAAGTAATTAAAACTTTTCATAAATCATAGTTCAAGTCGTATTTACGACTACTTATTTGTGCCTCACTTGCATTACACCTTTAGGTGTTTAGACTGCTGGTCCAAATACTTCTATTTTATAAGTTCAAAGCGTCTTTCAACATTGATCAATTCAATATCTATACTTCTGGATAGATTTTATACAAGATCCTCGATTTCTTTCTTTACTTCTATAGAAGTATTTTATGTAAAATTGTTTGTAAAATCGTTGTCGACAACTTTCCAATTTTCTAGTTCCATTCTCGTAATGACATAACTCATCGAGATCTCTTCAAGATTTCAATCTTTATTCCAGGTACCTGAAACTCTTCAAGAGTTTTATTATTTGTTATGTCTTGGGTCTCTTCAGGAGCACCCGCCTCCAATATATGACCATCTCATATTACTTTCTATTTACGAGAATTTTGATCATTTGGAACCATTTCAACTATCATGCTTCAGGCATGATTTACATTCTCTCGCTCTAACATGTAATTTAAACTTAGAGCATTTCAGCTGGTATATGAGACTTAATTACTCTCATTGGGTCAGTAAATATGTCTGGCAGTTGACATGTAATAACATGAATTATCTTATGAACTTCTAGTTCATATACGAGGATCTAGATAATGATAATTCATTTTCCTCTATCCAGCTGATTATTATCTCCCCCTGATGTTGAGAAAAATCATGTCATAAATGATTCTCCAATTAATGTTTAAGAATTTAAACATAAAAGGAGACTCATACTCAATATATATTCTCAACCCTTTTATTTACTCATTTTGTGCGTTGTGGTGGAGCAATTCATATCACACATTCAAAAATCATAAAATGGGAAATGTATGGTTTCTGACCAAAAACCAATCATAATGGGGAGTTTATTATAACTCGTTGGCTTGATGCGTATAAGTGTTGCTATATGGAAACACCATATAAATAATAACTCTTTTGTTCTCATAGTTTAGCTATTAAATAGGAGGCATCCAATTGAAATTTTGCTAAACTATATTTTTCATAATCAATAGGCTTTGTAACAACTGATATAGCCTAAAACATAAACCCACTAGCTTTTCAAGAAGAATAGTCTAACTGCATAATCTGAATCTTTTTTTAGAATCAATCTCACAAACTTCTGGTTGTAAGTCGATAAAACAATGTAGATGCATCTACTAAAATCATATAAAACTTTCCACATTTGTGGATATATGGGCCCATATTTCGTTCAGATATGCAAGACATACAGTCTCAACTTCAATACAAGAACTTTAAGTTCTAATTCTTTTGGTAAGTGGGATCATCTATATCCTTTGAGAACAAACAACACAAGAACTTTAGGTTCTTTTAGTAAGTGGAATTTAATCAATTCCTTTAAGCAACACAAGAACTTCACGTTCTTTAATAAGTGGAATTTAATTCATTCCTTTGAGAATAAGCACCACAAAAACTACAGGTTCTTTTAATACATGTGCATGTAAATCTCAATAACTTCTGCACCATTGATCAGGATGGTCTAACCGATCATGCCAACTATATATATGTGTGTATATATCTCTGAATTTGTAAACTCCTTGTTTACCATAACATGTAATTCAACCTCACTCGTACATGTCTAGTACGACCATCAAAATTGTTCCTTTAAATAGGAATATATTTAGCTCTTTCGGAGCTTTCAATTGAAATTATCTTTTGGTAGTAATATATAGCTCTTCTAGAGCTTTCAACTGACTTTTTGGCTACCAAAATTTATATCAATATTGGCTTATTTCAAATGCCAATTGATAACATATGTTATCTATAATTCCCAAAGGGATAGTTTGCGAACTCATATTCCTCTCTTTATGACTTTGACGAGTATAACGCACTGTGAATATGGAATAAAGTTTCATTTGACAATAACATATTTGCTCAACCAGAGCCTTTTGTGATATTAGTACTTCCGGATATAATACTCACATTATTCCCTTGCATTTTAATCGAGAAATGCATAATTGTGCACCTTTCAAAATGTGTTTTGTTTCATTTACTTCAGGTAATGAAAATATGTACTTTGTATCATTCACTTCGAGGAATGAAAAATATAAAATATAGCACATCATATCAAGTCGATTATCTATCAAAGATAAACTTTCAAGTGCTCTTCCGGAGTATTGATATTTTAGTACTTTGAGAAATACTACTCATATTTCCCCTTGCATTTAAATGGGGAAAATATTTCTTATGCTTAAGTACAATATGAGTACTTGCATTATCTGCTAGGCATAAATAGCCACAATTCTAGGCATAAATAGTCACAATTCATTGTATATTTTATTCCGGAAGTAATCATATTCTTCAAATAATAAATTAACATAAAACGTAAATAAATAATATGTGAAATAAATAAACATAAAGCAAACTAACATAAATAAATAATAAATAAAACGAATTAACATTAAAAAATAAAATAAATAAATAAAACAATTATTTCTGTTAGAGGTTATAAGGGAAATAAAATAAATGGTAAATTATTCCCTTCAAGGGTTATGAGAAAATTAACAATATCCAATTGAGTTGGACCAATAACGCCATAATTATTTTCTCCATAAACAAATTTTGTTTATGTTTTATTTCATTTATCATTCATGATTATGGATAAAGTCCATAATACTTTGGCGTTTGACAAGTACGAAACCAATAGTTTATAACATCCCGTTGGTAAAAGGATTTCACTTCCTTAGAATGATCTTTATCACTATTGTCATCCTTATAACTTCGCTACCAGCGGGTAGAAGTATTCTTAAAACGACTATATTTTTCATGTGTATATTCATAACCTCGACCACGATCACAACTTTTAATGTGATTTTTTATTCCTTCCATAATATAATCTCACATTCACTTCAGGGAATGGAGTAGAGCCAGTGGGCCTTTAAAACCTTTTTCGCATATCCTTATCACAGAGAACAAAGATTTAATCCTCGTACGCGACATTGTTAAACCTGTCCACAAGGTCCTTTAAAAACCTCCTTTGAGACCAGTAGCCTCGCAGAACGGGATGTCCAGCCAATTATACTTGGATTATATCGAAATTATGTCTCTAATTGAATAATGATTCACCATGTTTGCATTCACTTCAGGGAATGAAACAGATCCAATAATTGCATGGAATAAACATCATGCTTGCATTCACTTCAGGGAATGCCCCATCATTGATAATTGCATGGAATAAACACCATGCTTGCATTCACTTCAGGGAATGCCGCATCATTGATAATCGCATGGAATAAACATCATGCTTTGCATTCACTTCAAGGAATGCCTCCCATAAAACTTTTTGGATCAAGAAGAATTTTCGTAACTTGAAATTGGGAGAAGTCTATGGTCGAGTTTTTCGACAAAGAAGAAAAATTGCTTTCGAGCAAATATAGACTTTATAACAATCTTTTTATAGATTGAAATTCATCATGATTTATCGCACATTAAAATCATAATTTAAAGAATAAAAAAATAAAATAAGAATTTACCGATATTAGTTTTCCTCTCGAGGAAAATGGAGACGTAGCAAATGACCAAAACATCTTCTCATAATGTCGTGTCTCTTTCCAAGTCATTTAAATACATGTAAAACTCAATACATGGTTAAAATATCAATATCATCAAATAAAATATTATAAACACATATTGATCTTAATACAAAGTTCAACCATTGTGTCAAAAATAAACATATATGAAACCATAATAATAAGATCTATATGTATGGGCTGAATTGAATATATTAGAAATCAGAGGATCTATGTCATAATTCTCTCTTTAAAAAAAATTAAACCAACAAAGGTGTTTCATTAATGTACAGATCTTTGTTACTAAAAAAAACTTAAACCTAGAGTACGTATTTTAATGAATTTATATGAAAGACTACCATAGTTCTACGTACATAACTTTGTTTTTCATGATTATAAAGTATAGTCAGTAAATCGAATAGGCTTTACATGCACCATCATCAAATTCATGAATTTACAAATATACGAACACAAATAATAATAATTAAGTATGAAAAGCATAAGCAGTTGAGTACCAAAAATGAAAACCCACAAATACTTTCGCTCAACAAACCTTAATTTATTCCATCGTTCCCTGCTTTAAAAGCCGAGGAGGCAGGTAAGGAAAACAACGCGACATTATCATTTTTTCCGCTAATTAACCCTTTTAGGAACAAGAGAAAACACACGTAATTTACACCAAACACAACATTTTCGTCTCTGTCGATTCGTCTTTTGGTTTGTGAGAAGCCACAAATTTATCTCTTTCACATACTTTCAAAATTTTCAAAAATTAAAACAAAGTTAAAATATAAAGAGAAAGACAATCGATAACTAAAAAAAATAAGGAGAAAAAAAAAACTTATCTTTGATTTATTCTATAATCGAATTCTTCTTGGTAACTTCTTTTGAATTATAACGATGAAAGCTTCAGTTGATTAGAGTCTCGTGCTGATAACGTGTTGTGAATAAAATAAAGAAGAACAAGAATAAGAACAAGAAGAACAAAGAGATGAGAGGAAGAGGGAGATTTGTATTATTCTCAAAATATAGAATTGTATACAATGCCTTCAATGAATCATCTATTTATAGGCATAAGAAGTACATAATACATTAAACTCTAATTCATAGAGATAATATTCCTAATAATAAATAAATCAAACTCCTTTGATAAAGTTCTAATCATGATAGACGTCCACATAGATAAATATTCATAACACATAACTCTTTTTAATTCGTTAAAAATACCAACATTTGAATTAAATTCTTATGTACCATCCTCCTAAAAAAATCTTACGTACCATCAATGTGTATTTGTGGCATTTTTATTATTATAATTTAACCATCAATATTAATTAAAAAGATGAATTGAAAAAAAAAATAAATTATATAAGTTTAATTATGTGCAAAAATTTGAAAGACTTAATTCATTTATTTTAAAACTTATATTTTCGTATAAAAAATATTGGGAAAATATTTCGATACATAGAATTTACATAATTTATCAGTTTTAGTGTAACCTTCGACCTGGATGTTACATTTGGGCCTCAAGTCCAAACCAAAAATCATAATTTTTTTTAAATTGGGCTTAGTCCAATAAGTATTTATCAAAAGTATTTAAAACCAACGGTTAAAAATATAGATAAGCAATCGAAACAATACAAATGAGCTCCAATTTAAATTTAAAACATTGAACATGCGATTTGATTAATACAATTTCAAAAATAAGAATTACAGACTCCGCCACGTAAGGTCCTATAAATACATAGCCCACTAAACACAAGTATTGTACTCTAGAGATCGCCACATGCTAGAATCTTGTACTAATAGTGCTCATCAATTCCACGATCCGACGATCAACTTACGCATAAAAACAACGATTCTGAGCGTTGAGCTTATAAAGGTTAGTGGTACACATCTACTCTACTATACTTCATGCTAATCATAAACATAAGCATGCAACCTAATACGAGCAATAAAGAGAGATAAATAAACATGTGGCGCTACCACTAGTCGCCTAAGCACATGCTCATATCATAGAAAAATATCATACATGGCATACAAGGTCCAACCATACTCGGGATCTCACCAGGTCATCCGAGCAAAAGCACACAAAGTCAAACCACAAATCTGGAGTGAGGCTCGGTGTCACACAGCCTCAGGAACGTACACTCTAAGTGAGGCTCGGTGTCACACAGCCTCGAGAACATACACTCTCTCTAGGTGAGACCCGGTGTCACAGCCTCGGAAACGTACACTTACACTCGGCATCTTTCCTCGAGTGTCTTCGAATGAGGCATGGTGTCATACAGCGTCGAAAACGTACATTTGGCATCTCTAACCATGGTGTTGCAACACTTTCTCTGTGCATCCGGATCCCACCAAACAATGGTGACTCAACCATCTAGGTGTCCATATCAGCACATAGCAAGGACACGTCTACCACACAACACACAGCGTCACACGATCCACCAAGAATTTTATAGGTTGTTATTACCATCAAGTCATCCAACGTTTACCAAGTTATTAATACATTATGAAAGTGTACATTAATATTCTCATTAATTATCTCATTTATATGTACTAGGTCATTAACATCTCGCGTCAATTTTCATCTTTTAATAGCATTACAGATTATTTCGTTCAGTGGGTTTCAGTATTCGAGCACAAGTATCGATATGGTATCTTTGGGTATTGGTACTCACACGCATACCAATACTGGTATTGTTTACCGAAAATCTTAAATTTCCACAAGTATCGGTACATCCAAAGCTCGCATTGATACCTCATACGTGGGTTCGCACCATTTCCTTGAACTACGGTTTTACAACGCTTACTCAATCCCTAAAGCTTATGAAAGTCATTAAGGTTTGTTTACCAACGCATTTAATCAATTAATATTAATTATCAGCTTCATGACCATTTATTCGAATACTACCATTATTTATCTCTTATACACAATTTTCATCGAATACATCAATATCCATACTCTAGCACCCAATCAACACTCACACAATTCAAACAAACATCACATAGATATACGAATGTCCAAACAACCCTATACGATCTTCAAGTTTATATGAGTAAATTAATATTCACAGCATCATCATGCCTTACACAAATATCAATCTCATATTATCGGTCTCCGCAGCATAGATATTCATCATCTACCTATTTTGCAGATACTAACATGCAAAGCAATCACATTTATGATGCTCATGAATCAATAGGAGTTCGATGTGTACTAACCTTAAGTGAATAACGATAAATCCTTAATTGAGTTCCTCAAGCGCTTTTCTTGATATGGTATTCAAGCCCGAACAATCCTCGTAAATTTACCAATACCACAATTAATACTTAACCTCATTCACTAACTAATCCACAAAGTTAAACGCGTAAAAACAACTTACTGGATTCGAATTTGGCAAAACAGACAGTGCTAACGGACTCAAAACGTCAAGAAATCCCCGAGTAAGGTCCCGAAAAAAGTCAACAGCGGTGGCTGGCAACGCGACTGGCAGCTGGCTCGACTCAATTCCTCTGCTTGGGTCGGCTCAGCAGGCCAAATCGGCTCGGCTTGGCCCAAGCCGTTAGAGCATGCTGGAGCCTGCGTCGCACGCCTATGCGCGGGTAGCAGCGTGCGTAGCGCGTGCGGCGGCCTCCGGTGCACGACGAGCTTCAGATCATACACTCCGAACAACGGCGGTCACAGCGAGGCAACGACTTGCGGCGGTGAACACTGAAAAGTCACATTCTAAACATTTAGAAACTTCCCAAGCTCCTTTCCGACGAGTGGCGACGGCGATAACAACGTGACAACCACCGGCGGATGCTTCTCGGCGAGACGTTTTCAACGGTGCAAAAGGTGTCTCACATGACGGCCCGAACAACAGTATATCAGAATCTAAACTCCCTCACCCTCACTTTTCTCTACTTTTCTCTTAAAAAATATCATGATCCCTCTTCTTTTTCACCACCCACCGCTTTAAATTTCAAAACCCTTATCCCCACTTGGATAAAATAAATTAATAAAGCATATCATTTTCTTTTTTCTTTGTCACTAGGCCTAATACTCAAGTCCAAAAACACCGATTTGTTAATTCAAAATTCGGATCGTTATATTTAGAGTTCAAGGGTCTAAACCCAACGGGAATGAGTTATTTTGCATTTGCCATTCTTATACTCCAATCAAAAGAATTCCTTTCCTTTATTTTGATCTTTTAGACCATTTTTAATATTTTCTTTAAAAACCCATTTGTATGTTTTATAATTATATTTTTGAATAAAATATAATAATTCATAATTTTATTTGGATATAAACATAATTTTTTAATAGTTTAAAAGTAATTACGAAGTAGTATCCATTCGTACAAATCCTTAATCATTTAAGCACTCACACCTTACAAACAAAACGACAAACAAAACGAATTGAACCCGAGCCTCCTAGGATATAAGCATTCGTAACATATATATATATATATATATATATATATATATATATATATATATATATATGAAAAAACATAAAAGTATTTAAACTTAACCGATAAATCCAAGAGAATCTCGAAACATACTGATACCGGTAATTCCAATACTAAAACACAACATGATACGCCCACCAATATATAGTTCTCAAGACTAAAAACAATATGGATTAAAAAAACTCAAGCAGTTGTGTTCTGTAACTCAAAATACTGGGTTTTCGGATAGCAAAGTACCTACAGATTATGTTAATTGATTGTACAAATCCTTCAACACAGATAGGTGACTCCAGTTCCCCTCTCTAAATATTCGATAAATGCTAATTTTCTCAACAAAAAAAGCAACAATAGATTACAAGCAAACCTGCTAAGTAATATCTAAAAAGTACATATTGGTACAAGATAAATACCTACATGTTTTTGTGTTCCATGTAGTTATTATTCCATCTTGTAGGGTCAGGCTTGGACCTCTTGACCAGCGGACTGGGTTTCATCTTTCTCCGCATCGCCACCTTCATCTTCATCGTCGGCTTCATCGGCTAGTTTCGTAAGCTCTTCCTGGATCATGAGCTTGATTGATGACTTCCTCGGGGTGAGGTCGGTATTGAAATGTTGCGCTGAAAGGAAAGTCAATTCTCCATTAGGACACACTGCATATCAGAAAAGTCTACACATCCTAGAAATGAGGCCATCACTCCCCTAAAACAAGCATTTCACGCTCCAAATCAAGGTGTCCTCAATAACAATGAAATTTAGAAGGCAGGTCATTACTATGACTTCCTTATCAGACAGATTGATATAAGCTATTGAAAAAGAAAGCTTTCATTGTTGGTTTTCATAGTTCGCCCTTGAGCCGAGCCATCAAAATTCACAATGGAATTTAGAAGGCAAACCATTACCAAGACTTCTTTCATTGTTAACTTTCATACTTCAACACTGAGCCACATAAGTGGTATCATATAACACAGTTAGAAGAACCAAGTACAAAGTGAAAGATGCATACCAAGAAGCTTCAGAATGTCGGTGAATGTAGCCTGCACATAAAGTAATACAATTTATGTTAGCCAGAACATCAGAAACAGTATCTATGATGAAATGAAAACATGGGAGAAACAATTTTCAAATTCCTTTAAGCAAAAAGAAAATGGAAATGAAATGAATCGAGATAAAACTTAGAAATGCCTGAGATCCTTATGTCTTATCTGCAATCAAATTGACCAACAAGGATCAGGGACAGTGTGTTTAAAAAAAATCAAGTACAAAAAGCAATATTTTTGTCAATAAACATTCCCAGAACTACGATGGAAAAGAGTCCAGCCCATTTCCACCATTTCCACACTGGCAAGTTTAAGCAGAGTTTCACCAATCGTTCCAGAACTAATTCTTCAGTAAAATGGTTCAAAATAAAACATCAACAGAAGCATCAGTGCATCAAACTCAATGAAACAGCTAAGAATGTTTGGTTTTGAGGTGACAAAATGAGACCAAATAGTCAGTTAATGACTCTCAGAGATTATTCTAACTTTCCAATTAAAGAAGGCTATGGATATTACAATTATTATCCATGGATAGCCCATTTAGCACTGAACTAAGTCCTGATACCCTGACTCTCTAATTCACAAACCAAAGTAGACTTAGTAGTCGGGACCAGACCCAAAAAAAAGTCTAGTAAAGGATGCAGCTATTCTAGTAGTAGTATATTAATAGCAGATCTTACCGTATTGAAGTCTACTTCCTTAAGAATTTTACAAATTGTATCCCTTAGTTCATGATCACTTGGCTTCAGTTTCTGCTCTTTAGCTTTGTCCTTCCCCTTTCTAGCTTTATTGCCTTAAAAAGATACAGAAAAAGATGTCACCGTAAACACTCATAACCAAAAGCCAGTCTTACAAATTTGGCCATGAGAAACAATTATTCAATTTCCTTGACAAAAGGTATCGACAAAAACAGAAAACAGAGAGGAGGCCACTATCTTACTGGTTTTCTCCTTGGAGGCAGATTGTGCTGGTGTAGAGGGCTTCTCCTTGGTGACTTTTTCAGGTTTCTTCCTTGAAGACACCTTTGGACTTTCGTCACTATCATCATCAGCCTTTGACTTTTTAGCTGATGATGTTTTCAGGGTTCTTTTCTGCGGGGCAGACCTTTTGGGAGTTGTGACTTTCTTGGTTTTAGCTTTTCCAGCTGATTCCTGCTTTCTGGATGATACTTTTGAACTCTTTTTCTTCTTCTTTATATCTTCTTCGGATTCGTCTTCAGTTTCAATTTTCTCCTCACTTTCAGAATCCTCGGGCATCTCGTCCTCTGATTTTTCTGCATCTCCATTTTCATTTTTCTCTTCTTCATTCTGTTCCTCTTCCTCTTCCTTGTCCTCTTCCTTTTCTTCTTCTTTTTCTTCCTCTTCTTCAGATTCATCCTCTGAATCAGGAGTGTACTTTTTCCCTGATTTTGGACTATCCTCGCTCTTTGTTCGACTCTGCATAATACATACAATAAGGGGGGGAAATAAGAAAATTAATTAAAAAAAAAGTAAAACCATATGCTGAAACTAAGAAAATTAATTTAAAAGAAGTAAAACCATATGCTGACCCCCAAGTCCCTGGCCAAAAACATAATAGTAAGCATTCATATAGCACAAGTTATTTACAGATAGGAGACCTAACTGAATGGTAAACTAGAATTTCCTTGAACACGATAACCAGAGGTGATTATCCTAACAAAAGTTCCGATGGTTAAACAAATATCAGGTTTCTGATGTCAACAAGGAAGAAATAATACCTTTTTCGATCGTTTAGATGCAGTTCCAGACTTTGTAGCCCTTCTGCGCTTTTTACCCTTACTTGACTGAAAAAAAACACACACCATAGGTTAGAAATAAGTATGTGAAAATGAAACTTTAGCAAAACCAGCAGGTAAAAATGTAACCTGTTCTTTTTCTGCAAGTAGAACAGTAGTGGTAGCATGAGGGGCCACCAAAAAGTCTATCAGCTTTGTGATGATATCTTCCTGCATGTCCATTTTAGGCTTTATTAACACCAGTTAGAGAAATTCAATTTCTTCAGTAACAAAACTAGCATGTTGTTCGGGATTATTAATAAGTTCTCATATAAATTACAGTACACTAAACTTCTGCAGTGGTACTACTTTTCATATTACTAATAACCAGAGGTTTTGATAACTACTCCAAAATTCACCCCTACCTTCTGTTGAACCACAATCCTAGTATCAACTATCTTACTAATATAACTGTTGCATCTCAATATCAGCAAAGTGATCAAAAATTTCTCAGCACTTCACAAGCTATTAAAACTAATCATATAAATGAGGGTTTCTTAGCTAGGTCTCCTAGAATTTCCTTAGCTTTTTGAAAAGAAGAATAAAAAAGAAAGGAAAAGGATTGATCATAGTTCTGTAACTTTACATAAATACATGGTTTGCCTACCCAACATTTTACTGCACACTAGGTGAGAAAAGAAAACACCAGACAAGTCTTAGTAGGGTTCCTATAGACCATTTACATGAATATTGAATAACTAACAAGTAAGAAAATGCTCTCAACTAATCGAACAGACTAGCTATTATTTCCTTCACATAAAGGCAGAACTAAAGCACGAAATACAGTAGTACAACAAACCTTCCTTGTAGTAGCCTTCATAACTGGTATGTCAAGCACATCACAGAACTCCAATAACTTCTCTTTATTAAACTTGTCTAACTTTTCTTTTACTTTACTTTTTTGCTTTTCCTGCGATTAACACAACATTTGAATGAAATAAGCTCAAGAAAACCTACTATAGTGCACTAATATCAGCCACATGGGAAACTTAAACTAGTAGAAAAACTACAAGCCTCCTAAAAGGTTTAAAACCCATAAGCCCAATTTCTACAGAAAAATCAATCATATGTAACAAAAATATAGCTTCATAGTTTTATAATCATCTTACCTCATTATCATGCCACACAAAACCAGAAAATCTGGAAATATTGCTCTTAATCTGAACAGCCTGCAAAGAGCAAGGAATATGAGTAAACTGAAAGCAAACCCAGCAAAGTACTATTGCAGCAACCCAGAACCATCCAAGTAATGTTGCTTTGCAATGACTCGTGCCCGTACACTACCCATGCACACATGCATCACAGTAGACTCTCTGTTTATGTGTTTTTGCAAGCCGATAAACCCATATCATCAAAGCAAGAGGATGAAACAACATATTGGAAATGCTAGACAGTAACATACAAAAAGTTTGACAGCAATCATATTACCTTCCCTCTCCTTCCATAGAGAACAGTATGAAGCAGTCTGAAAGTGTCATCGGTCTTCCGTCTAGACAACTTGAATGCCACTGCAGGAGATGACACAGCAGATGTCATTTCAATCAACTCATGGTTCTAAACTAATATCAAATACTAAAACATATCTGATTTTAAAGGAAAAGGAATATCAATACACATTAAAGGAACTTAATAGAAATAAGGCCAAGAGATGAGCAAAATTAAACTAAAGAAGCAGCATCCTCAGATGTTTTCTTGACAATGCAAACACTATGAAATCAATGATGAACAACATTAGGAGAAATAAGCTGATTAAGGTTTACAAATATAGCATCATACAAAGCTATTTTAGGATATTTTGTATAACAAACCCAATAATTTGAATGATATAAGAACTAGAGAACACACCATTAGGAATATCTTTAAGTGGAGTACCCTTGCCCTGAAATTGTCAAAGCAACCAATTATTCTCTAACACACCATCAAAATAGGGATTTAAACATCTAAATTGTAAAAAAAAGGATAGCAAGGAAAAACAGGGAGGGGGAACCTTTTCAATTTGGAATTCCCTAGAAGCATCTTTTTCAATAGATGCAACCAGTCTTTCAACAGATTTCCGCTCACGCACAGGTCGATCAGTGAGAGGAGTTCTTTGTTCTGGCTCCTTCTTCTCCTCCGACTTTTTTGTTTTCCCTTTAACTTTCCCACGCTTCTTTGGACCTTTTTCCTCCTCACTTTCTTCAGCCTTCTCTTCATTTTCCTCTTCATCTTCAGCCTTCTCTTCCTCTTCTTCTTTCAACTCTTCTTCAGCCTTCTCTTCCTCTTCTTCTTTCAACTCTTCTTCAGCCTTCTCTTCCTCTTCTTCTTTCATCTCTTCTTCAGCAGTCTCTTCTTTTTCCTCTTCATCTTCATTCAACTCGTCCGCTTTCTGGTCCTCCTCATCTTTGTTTTCCTCCTCAATTTTCTTGACATCTTCTTTTGCGCCAGTTTCTTCTTCCATTGCCTCAGTTTTAGGTTCCTCCTTTGCTTCACTTTCCACTTCTTTGCTTTCCTCGTCTTCCTTGACCTGTTGGTCTTCATCCATCTTCTCAGTCTCAACTTTCTCATCACTTTTCTTATCTTCTTCCATTTCCTTTACCCCATTATCTTCTTCCCCTCTTTTCTCAGATGAAACTTCAACAGATTTTTCTGGAAGAGCAGTCCCATTAGCCACAGGGTCAGGGACTTCGGTCTTCGTTTCTTCTTCACCCATAATCAAACCAATTCAAAGTAAATGTTTTACTTTGTTTTCTCTAGCCTTCCAAAGCTGTAAGATGGAATAACAGTATAGCTTCAAAAGAAAATAAAAAAAATGTACAGTAATAATTATGACAAATAAAACAATTAATTACACACAAAACAAAAGAAACATTAAGCAGACCCCACAACACTCAGCAACAAACACCATAACCCCCACTAATGTAATAATTAATGCATTAGGAAATAATTGGGTGGTCATACTAATTTTGCAAGTGAATTTTCCATTGCAGTCTTTTCGCATGGCAAAAAAAATGTCTTTTTTCACACACAATAAAGTTTTCCTAAGCTTCCCATGAAATACAATGAGTAAATGGCTGTAACAAAGAAAAAGAATTGCACTCTCCATATAAGGGGGGGAAAGCTACAAGAAACATTCAAATTAAGGGAAGAAAAAAATTCATTAACTAAAAAGTGTTACAGTGAAGTAAACAGGGGAGAAAGCCTCACACCACAAGAGAAAAATAAAGCATTAACGGACTCGAATTGCAATATTAGAGATCTGATAGACTGAAACATGTTAAAAAAAAATGAAGAAAATCCCAAAGTTGACCCACAAGAACCAAATACCTTTTTGGTTCCTTGGGGAAGACAAAAAAGAAAATTATAAATCTCGCAAAAAAATTTCTTTTATTTCTCTACCTATACAAATCATAAATCACAGTTTAACAAACCTAAAACCAAGTCTGTAAAGCTTAAGATTCTCGATTTGGACAGGGATAAAACCCTAAATCTAAAAAATTGAAAACTCGTCAATTTTCAAATTTGAAAGCAGCCAAACTAACCCTTAAGTTTTCCCACAAAAAATACTAAAAGAAGCCAGAATTTTACAATTTCCAAAAACCTAAAAACCCAAAGCGAATCCCACCCAGCAAAAGAAAAATTCCAAAGGAAAAAAAACAAAGAAATTGAAGAGTAATTACCAGACATCAGCAGAAAAGCGAAAAAAGAGAAGAGAAAACTTACAGACCTACAGTGATTCACGAACTTTGTAATCGTTCAAAAGCTGGGCAGCGAGCAGAGTGTTTAAAGTGGGGATTTTTTAACTTTATTTAGAACATATTTTAGTTTTGGGGATACAAATTAAACTGGGTTCAGTTTTTTTCAAAGTCCGGACTTGAAACCCGGATTTCAAATGCAGTTAAGTTACACGTCGGACGGGATCTTGTCAGAAAGCGGGGCGAAATTCGAGATGGGATGTAATGAACGACTCTGATCTTTTTGCTTCTGTGTAATGAAAATCCAAGGGCTGAGATTTTCTTTTGGAGGTATCTTGGAAGTTGTGGGTCCACATTTTGGGGTCTGCTGGTGGGGACCTATTTCGTGAAAGAAATTCGTGGGCTGATAACCTGATACTGGGGGGTTTCCATTTCCCTTTTTTTTTCTTCTATTTTTATTGAAAATAATCTTAATTTAATTAAGGGTGTATAATTTAGGATAAATCTCGGCCTATTATTCGGCCGATACAAATCGGGTATACGAAAATTGGGTACCTACAAAATTCAAGTATCAGTAAAATGGGTATCGAGTACCCGATTTACTTTTTTATATATTTTTTAATCTATTTCTTTTGGAAAAAAATACATAGGAAATACATAAAATTTCATGATATATATTTCAAACACAAAAATATTGATTTGGGATTAGTTTTAAGAGAGAAATATTTAGATATATATATATATATATTAAAGTTTATCGACGAAAGAATGTATTAAAAATATTAATCTCGAACATAATTTTTCTTTCGAATCTCATATTGAAAAATTAATATAATTGTTTTTGAAAATTTTAAAACTTAAAAATATATAATACAAGTCTAAAAAGAAGTTAGAGATTTAAAATTAATTTTAGTAGAAAATAGTAAGAAACCTAAAATAAAAATAGAATTTAAAATTTAAAATATATAAATTTTAAAATTATCGGGTAGGGTCGGGTACCCGGTTATAAAAAAATCCGGCCCTAACTTGGCCCGACTACCCGAGAAAAAATACGGGTCTGTACCCGACCCAAAAAAATTGAGTATTTTTAAATAAATATCCGGTAATTTTTAATTGAATAGTCGGGTCGACAGGTTTTACCCTTATGATACCAAAAAGGTTTGCTGCAATAGCAAAATACATTGTTATTATAAGAAAAAAATCGAGTTCAAACTTTAAAGACAATATTATTAATATGAGTTATAAATTTCAAACATAAACTATAAATGAACATGTATTATAAAATAAAACAAGATCGCTTCGCTAAATAATTTTACTATTACTCTAATTTTTTCCCCTATATTAATCCGTGTATTACAAAACAAAATACGAATTTAATTTCTATATATATTTCAATTCAACTATATAATTAGTTATTCACATAACTTTTATTTTATTTTAAGAAAGTTATTTCAAATAATGGTTAAATTAGAGAAATATTATGGTTGAAAAGAATTGAGGAATTGTTGTTTTGAGAAAATTATTTACGGAAATAGGGTGAATGTTACGGTGACATCGGCGACTTTGCTTTCCTTTTTCTTTTTTTAACTTTGGGACCAAAATGAAAGAGTGGCGACTAAAATAGAAATTTTCAAAAATTAGGTCAAAACGATGAGTTTGAAAAAAAAAATTAAAATTTGTTATTTGAACAATATGTCTATCTGGAAACATTGAAAGATTGTAACTTTATGTTCGAGCATTTGATTGAAGGATGTAAATTATATCATTTTTTTTGTGCTTTTATTTATGTCTATACGTTCAAAATTAAATTTAGGGTTTAAATTTTTAAGTTAGGGTTTAGGTAATTTAGGGTATGATGTATTTTATGATGTAGGGTTTAGGATTTAGAATTTAGGCTTAGGACTTAAAATTTAATTTTATAGTGTTTTTTAGTGTTAGGCATAAGTAGGGGCACCGAAAAGGGGTAGAAGGAGCAGAGGATTTTTATCCTTGAAGGATTGAAATCCTCCGCCCCTTTTCGGTGGCCCTACTTATGTCTCACGCTCAAAATTATGTTTAGGGTTTAGGGTTTTAGGTTAGGCAGGGACGGAGCTAGGATTCAATGTTGGGAGGGGCAAGAGTCTATTAAGCTATTAAATCTAAAAATTGGGAGAGGCAAAAGTCTTATTTAATTAACTTTTAAACTAAAAGGGACTAAAAATGCAATTATACCAAAAAAATTGAGAGGCAACAACCCCTCCCACACACTACATGGTTTCGTCACTGAGGTTAGGGGTTGTGGTTATGGTTTAGGAAATTTAAAGAAAGATATATTTTTAGAGTATAAGATGTAGGATTTAGGATTTAGAATTTAGGTTTTAGGGCTTAAAATTTAATTTTATAGTATTTTTAGTGTTAAAGTATAAACAAGAGCACCGAAAAGATAAATGATTTTTATGCTTAATTGAAAGTGTTTTTAACCCACATAACTTTTTAAGAAGTATGCGCTAATAAGGAGTTGTCCGTATTTTGTTGTTTTCCTTCCGGAAAAATATCGTTTTTACCTTTAATTTTGAAAATTTAAATTTTTATTGTTAATTTGAAATGTTTGAATTCATTCTTTTTGAACTCGTCGGACTTAAATATTTTATATTTTGTACATAAATACACCATTATTCATAAATATTTGACATGTGTACTTGTATTGTATTTTGAAAATTTTATTTTAATCCCTATAATTTTAATTTATTTTTAGTTTGTCATTGCGGTTTAAACAAAAACTACAACCAAACCAAAGTCGTCGACATCTCACCGCTTATGAATATGTCAAAAAAAAGTTGAAGATTAATAATTACTTATAAATACCAAAAATTTTAAATTTAAATACCCACTTTTAAACTTTCTGAACTTTCAATTTTGGTCCCTGTAAAATTAATTTCTTATAGTTCAAACATCAACCTAACTTAAATGTTTTTTTTTTGTGGTAAAAATAGAGATACGCACACGGGTCTCGTTAAAAACCTCCCTAAACCTAAGTGGAGGAAAATAGTACCCATGATTGTATTACAAGATGGAGGTTAAAAAACTAAAAACCTAAGAGAAAAACCAAGATAACTAAAGTCATAAGGAATCAAAAATAAAGTTAAGAACACAACTAGACAACCTGCATGTGCTATGGTGGCAAACTAATCTCCAGGTAAGTCAAAAACATCGATCGAGTCCGTTTGTAACATCTCATCCACGCAAGGAGGAACTTAAATGACTTTTTTAAACTCGTCGTTCGTTTTATTATATAGCCAATTTTTAAAAATTTCATTCCAATCATTGTATTCTGGTTTTTAAAAATTTAGTCCTAAATATGTAAAAATGAAAAAGAAAAATTGAAGCAAAGTCATTTGTCACGTGTTGGCAACTTTATTAAAATTGTCTTCATTCGTCTCGACGACTTTAGTACCATTTTCTTTTATTTTTAGTCTTAAAATTATACCCAAAAAAGATAAAATCGTTGACACGTGCCAATAATTTTTTTAAAAATTGTCATCTTTTGTCAACGACTTTGCTTGTTATTATAGCAGTGATCTTATTTTCCTAAATAATTTTTCATGATCCATTTCTCTAAATTTTTGACATGAACCCGACTAGTTAAAATGGATTGAAAGGACTTGTCAAGTCTTGTTACAATGATTTTATTAATTTAGTCCCTCTATTATTAGATGGATCAATTTTATCTTTTTATCATAATGATTGGTTCAATTTAGACCTTTTACTAGAGAAATGAGCATAAATATTAGTGGGGACTTTTTACTCCTAAACATATATATATTTTTTTATTTTCAATTCTATGATTTTCATTTCTTCTGTTCAGGTGAAACTTGGTTTTTATGGGTGTCAAATTTCATGTAAAACTTCAATTCTCTAAATTTTTGTTCAATGTAATGATTAGACAATGGTTGAGGTTGAGTTGAGTGTTGATTGAATATTTAATTATTAAATTTAATTTGTAATCATTGTATTATAATTAAAATGATTGGAAATTATATGATATTTTTTTAACAAAATCAACATTTTACAGTCTAGTTCACTGTAACGGAATGATATTTTGTGGAATGAAATAAATAGTTAATATATATACTTCGTAGTTTGGTTTGTTGAATAGAATATTACCCTCATAATATTATTAATTGTGGAATGATATTTTGTATTATTAATTGTTTGATTGGATAAAAATAATATTATGAAATGGATTAAAAACGACAATATTACTCTCATAATAGAGATGTTCATTAGAGGTATTGATAGTTATAGTAGGTTGAAGTTCGTTTATCTTAACTTTTACTTTGAGTCTGATCTGTCTATGATATTATTTTTTATTTAAAAAACTAAATTATATATTATATCTGTTGGTGAAAAAAAAAATTGTAGTGATATTAGGTTGTTCACTTTTTTTGATTTAGACAAAGAATCACAAGTCATACAAATATGTAATAACTGTTAGAGAAGATGGGAGGAAGATGAAACTAGGTAGAAAGAGAAAGGAGTTCATGTCTGGTTTTTGTCTTTGTGGACTTTGGTTTTCTTTTTTGTGATTTTATTAGTGTCCTTTTGACTGGATATTAAGTCTAGGGTAGCTAGGTTATGATAGTTTGATAGTATAACCTTGACAGTTAGATAGTAGAGTCAGTTGACTAGTCAGATCGATTTGATAGTAATCATATTAATAGCATTGTGATTTTTGACAAAGCCATGTTATAGATCTTTCAGAAGCTCCATGGCTCAATGTCTGAAAAAGTAAGAGTGGATGAGTTGCGGAGGACTCGAGAGCAGAGATATAAGAATATTATTATTTATATACTTTATAGTTAAATTTATATATATTATATTTTTATTTTTATTTGGGGTAACCAACGAGCCAAAAATCTAAATCAAACTTGGGTTGAGCTAATTGGCCCGGAACATAAATATATTTGGTGTTCATGAGTCAGGCCGAAGTCCAATTATGAGTTGAGTTGACTGACCCATAAATATATTTGGTGTTCATGGGTCAGACTGAAGTTCAATTAAAAATTTTTCAAGGCCCGGATTACAGTCCGACCCATCTATGTTAATCATTTTTTTTATTTTAAAAGTAATACAAAAAGTTTTATATTACTGTTTATATGTTCTATACTTATATATATATATATATAAGTAAATTTATTTGTTTAAATTACTTTTTATATGGGTCAGGCTAGCTCGCATGCAAAAAATCTAAACCAAACCTGAAACTGAGCCGATCAATCAATGAATAAATTTAGTGTTTTCAAGTCAAAATAGAGACTTGTTCTTAAAAAAATCAATCTTGCGTGCCATATAGTTCATTTTATTTAAAAATATAATTAAATATAAATAATATATTTTAGTTTAAATAAAAAAATATATTGTTAGGATATTTGTTTTGATATAATAATTTGAAAAATATTTTTGAACTTGTTTGAATATTTTCCAAACTTGTATTAAAGTCCAAACAACATGAAAAAATGTTTGAAAATGTTTCTAAGGTTTTTGGCATATATCAAAAATATTTTATAAAGCCAAACTAAACATTTTCTCAGCCCCGTACCAATACGGTCACACCTGTATTAATACTTTTTAGGGTTTCAGCTACAATATTTTTTCAGTAGCAAAAACCCGTACCGGTATAGGCTTATGCGTACCGATATGGAGAGGATCGTACTAATACGCTTGTACGCTTATCGATCCTTTCTTTCAAAACCCCTCAAATGACTATTTCTATGACATGTCGTACCGATACGACCATTAGGTGTATCGATACGCTAAGGCTGATCAAAGCACAATGACTATTTCCCAAACAGGGCTGTATCGATACATGTACACGCGTACTGATATCGAAGTGTTCAGAAGTGGAAAATCAACATGAAAATCGGTCTCCAACGGCTCTTATCCAATCATAACAGTCTCCAACGACTATGAATTCAATTGGGAGCATAAAAGGACCCTTGAAGCACCAACAACAACTAATGACTCAATAGTCAATATCATTATGATTGAAAAAGTGTCTTAGTACTCAAATTGTATATTTTTGTATAGACAAACACTTGTGAGCTTTAATTGTAATATTTTTTCAAGTGTAATAGATTTGGGTGAGATCGTTAGAGTGCAAACACACACCTTGTGAGAGAGATTTCAGTTTGCTTTTATGTCTCTTGTAAAGAGAGGTTCCCAAGACTTTATGTAGAAAACTTTGGATGCTAGACTTAGTGGTTTAAGTCTAGGTTGTAAAGGTTGCCTCCTAAGCCTTGAAAAGGGAAAGAAATTCAAGTGAATTTGGAAATCCTTAGTGAGGAAGCTAAGGTAGTGGATGTAGGCTTTGGTTTGAAAGTCGAACCACTCTAAATTCTTGTGTTTATTTTTTTTATCTTTTTGCTTCCACCACCATCACCTAAGAAACCACTTCTCCACCACTTGGCAAGCATTTTCGGTTGAAGGTTATCAGGCTCCACAATTGGTATTAGAGCGAGGCTCAAATGAGAGGATTAACATCCTATTGAGGTGATCCCGACAAGCTCGATCAACCATTTTATCAACCGATTTCCATGGTGCAATCCATTGACAAGCCACCATTCTTCAACAATTAACATTATGCCTATTGGAAGAATATAGTGATGTTCTTCATGAGAGCAAATGACTATCATCTTTAGGATATAGTTCTCGATGGCTCGTTCGTGCCACAACGAAGCAAGACAGAATAGAGTGCGAATGATAGCAAGAAGATGGAGCTAAATTGCAAGGCCTTGCACATTTTCTTGGTGCTTTGGGCCCGAAAGAATATGCAAAGGTGTCTTCTTGTGAGAGTGCCAAGGAATTATCGAACAAGCTTGAAGTCACATACGAAGAAATGAATGATGTGAAGGAGACAAAGATTGGTCGACTCAACCTTGAATATGAAAACTTCAAGATAGACCCGGATGAAGACATCAAGAGTATGCTCGATCGTTTCTCCACAATCGTCAACCAACTCAAAGGTCTTTGAGAGGAGATTTCGAAAGATAAACTCATTCAAAAGTTTATTTATTCACTTCCCGAATCATGGGAGAGCAAGAGGACGACTATCATTGAAGCCAAGAACTTAAAGGAGCTCAAGCTTGATGAGCTAATTGGGTATATTCTTACTCATGATTTGATGTCTAAACCCTAGAGAAAGGAGAATGAGAAGAAGATCAAAGAGCAAAGAGCAAAGAATAGAAGATCTAAATATTGTTGCTCTTAAATCCTCCACAAGCCATCTAGAAGATTCAAGTTAGGAGAAAAGTGAGGATGGAGAGATGACCTATCTCTTCAAGAAGTTCACTTGATTCATAAAAAGAAAAATGAAAGAATATAAGCATGAATCGAAGAAGAAGATGAAAGATTTCCTAAAGAGTGTTAAATGTAAGAAGCAAGTTCACACTAAATACGATTGCCCTCGTTTCAACAAAAAGGGATCATCTTCAAGGAAGGCATATGTGGCAACATGGAGTGATGAAGAGGACTCCACCGACAATGAGGTAGCCCACTTATGCTTAATGACCCTCCAAGAGGGAGATGTAACTTTTAACTCACCTAATCTAAATTCTTATACTTTCGATGAGTTATAAGAAGCCCATGACGAATTGATTTTTGAGTTCAAGGCTTTATTTTCGAAAAATAAAAAGATGATTTCAAAATTGAAAACCTAAAATGATTTACTTTTGAAAACCAATTTGGAGTTTGAAGCAAAAATTAAGGATTTTGAACTTAGAGTCTTAGACTTACAAAATTTGCTTCAACATTTAGAAAAAGATCATGGTTAAACTACATAAATGGTCCCCCGACTATGCTCCAATTATCTTTTGCGTCCCCGACTATCAGAAGTTACAAACTGGTCCTCCTACTTAAAAAAGTACCAAATTGGTCTAACGCCGTTAAAATTTAACGACTAATGATGTGGCAGTTAATATAAATTGATAAAATTACATAATTAGCCCTCAAATTCTACACTTATTTTAATTTGACCCTAATTCTAAAAAATTATCCCACAAATTTAAATATTATATCAATTTAGTCCATCTTCTTTTCTATTTCTCCTCTCCTTCAATTCTTCAATTCATTTTCACCCCAAATCCATTTAATTCTACCAAACACAAAACCCAACTCTCCTTTAATTTAACTCGGTCGTTTAAGTGTTGTCAAAACAACTTCATTTGCGTTTTTAATTTTGGGTAATTTACTATATTTTGTTTCTTTTTTTGTCTCAGTTAAATTCATTATAGCGGGGAAGAGAAGGACAAGTTCCTGACATCATAATCATAATAATCTTTGTCTTCCTTATTCTTTGGGTACATTTCTTTTCTTCTATTTACTTTGTTTCAATTTGTCAGATATATTTTTTGTCTTTTAAAAGTTTGAGATACATGAAAATGTTGTTGTATCTATCAAAATCCACTGCAACAAGTCGTCAGAACAAAATTGAATTGAATTTTGGTAGGCGACTTCTTGATTTTGCTCTTTCTTTTCATTTTTGTACACTTTCCCTCTATCTTTGATTTAGGTGTTTTGTATTTTCTCTATTGATTACTTGGTTCTCTAGAATTATTGAAAGAAAATTGTTGGATTCTATGAATTATGAGATTTGAAGGGGGAAATGAAGTTTATTTTAGTGGTAAATATGTTGGACAATCACATGTTTGTAAGAGAAAACGACCCCTTCAATTGTTAGGGCAGTTTTATACTATATTTTGATCATACAAGCCTTCATGATATTGTGAAACTTGGGAGATTTTAACATAGTTTATCTTAGCTTTATCATCTTTGCAATTGAGAAAAGCTAAGAATTTTTCCTTTTTATCTGTGCTTTTTATTGAATATTACAGAAGATTTGTCGTGCTCTTCCGGAACAGAGTTGTTAACCAAAGAGGTTAATTTCTATTCCTCGTTTGTTTTTTAAAGTTGTTCTTATCCGATTTGTAAAATCATTGATAGGAAAATTGGGGATTGGTTTTATTTTCTCTTTCTTTTATAGCTTTCATTGAATATGGATGCTAGCGTGGATGTTAGAGGTAGTTTTGTTGACTAGTGCTTAAATTATACATTATTTTATTAATAATTACTCATTTATTAGTTGTTTTAAGATGCTTAGTTGGTGATTTTCTGTTCTTTTCTGTCTAGGGCATCAAATTCTGGAAACCGTGTTAAAAAGGCTGGATTTTGCAAGTTTTCTGGATCCATGGCTGGATTAGTGGGCATGAATTGGGGGCATGAGCATGAATGTGCTGACTCGACGCCACATTAGCAGACTTCTAGAAGATGACATCAGCAACGCGTGATAAGCTATTAGCCGCGTCCGAGCACTTATCAGCGAGATTTGGATCAAGCTTGGGGATTTATCTTTTATATTTGAATTTTAAACATTTTGGGATTTAATTATTATCACTTAGCATTTATCTTTTGTATTTTAAATATTTTAGGATTATCTCTTATCATTTTAAGAGTATTTTTAGGATTTTAGGATGCTATAAATACCCCTTTGGGGTAAGACTCAAATCATCTCTTGTTCATTGTTTAATTTTACTTTGAATTTATAAAACTTCTTTCTCTTCTTTGTTCTTATTTTCTTTTTAAAGTTTTCTTTCCTTTTTATTTTAAATATGCTAAGCATGATTTCTTCCATAATCATGCTTAGCTAATTTTCTTTAAAGCCGAGGGCTACATCAATGACTAAATTCCAACGGGAGGATTGAAAAGCGCTTTCAAAATTTCGGGAATCTCTTTCAGTTTTCTAAGGTTTGATTTCTAAACTAAAGCGATTTCGAAACTAAAGATTGACTTTGTTCAGAATGTTGTTTTTGGTTAAATATGTGGGAGGAAGGATCAACTATTGAAGCACATTCGACTTCCTTAGGACACACTTAGTAAATTGATTACTAAGAAGAAAATTGAGATCAGAACCGTTGTTATTGAAACAACATAATCCGAGTCGATTTTTACTGAACTTAAACGATTTTGATCTACAACATTGTTGTTTACTTGATCAACTTCATAAATCGATATCAAAGATAGAACTTGGGTATTCAGTTACAAAAGCGTAGTCTCAAGGATTGACCCTTGTAGGAAATTAACCGACGTGAATCTTGAAGTAAAAACCATTTTCCGATGATCCGAGGGAATTGAGTCAAAGCGAGAGCCTAAGGCTAACCTTATTCATATCAAATTTCTTTCTTTCTAATCTTCTTTATAATCCTTTTATTTTTCTTATTTTTATCCACAACCCCCTTTACTTAAATATTATTCAACTCTCTTTCTGGCTCACCGATTGAACAAACATAAATCAAGAAGTTTTCTTAGTCCATGTGGGATCGACCCTTACTTCTCTTTTACTACGCTTAAATTCCTTAATTTATTATTTGAGAAGAAGGAACTATTTTGATGCGAAAACGACGTGTGTCAAATTGGCGCCGTTGTCGAGGACTTCGACAAAAATTTACTGATTATTTTTGTTTGTTTATGACCACGAAGAATTCGAGAGAACTAGCAGACTACATCTCGGAAATCGAAGCATTCACACGACGTCAGAATGCAGAAATAAACTGAGAAAAGAAAAATAGATTGCGCCTACAGAGATTACAACGAGGTCTTGAGCTACCATCCTAAACCGTAACACACTTTGAGAATACCAACGAAGAACAAAATCCAATGGGAGACGCAGAATAAACAATCCAGTAACTGACTAGGGCACCAGATGAAAATCAACCCTTGTGCATAACCTTCCCGAATGGTACAACACCGTTCCAATTGAAGACCGGTTTGATCCATCTTCTACCAAAATTTCACGGCATGCCCTCTGAGAACCCCCTCAAGCACCTTAAGGAGTTTCTTATGGTTTTTCTGAGTACAAAACCACAAGGAGTTTCCAAAGATCAAATTAAACTTCGAGTCTTTCCTTTTTCTTTATCTGATATTGCCAAAGATTGGCTATTTGATCTTCCTTCTAACTCTGTTACAACCTGGACTGATATGGCTTGTTTATTTTTTGACTGGTTCTTTCCAGCAGCCAAGGCAAGCGAACTTAGACAAAGTATCTTGAGTATCCGACAAAAGGATACTGAATCGCTGTACGACTACTGGGAACACTTCAAGAAGCTATGCGCCAGTTGTCCTTAACACAGTTTGTCTGAACAAACACTTCTCCAGTATTTTTACGAGGGCTTGAAGCATATGGACATGAAGGTAGTTGATGCAACAAGTGAAGGAGCACTTGTCAACATGACCCCAACTGCAGCTCGAACCTTAATAACAACTATGGCATCCAACTCGCAACGGTTTCACCATTCGACTGAACTGTCTCGGTGAGTTAATGAGGTAAGTGTTCTAGAAAATAAAATTGATAAGTTGGCTGAAATAGTTCAATCTCTTGTTACAGATAAAAGAATTGCAGCTAGGCTTTGCTGAATATGTACAAGCTCAGAACATCTGACAGACTGTTGTTCGATGGTGCAAGAAGAGGACACTGCGCTAGTGAATGCCATAGGGAATTTTCCAGGACCTCCACAATTGCAATATAACCCTAATGCCAACTCATATAACACTGGATGTAAAGATCATCCGAACTTTAGTCATGCGCAGAACCAAAGGCCAAATCAGTCATACCAGTAGAAACAACCTTATCAACAACAGAAGTCAAATTTAGAATCCATTGTTGAACGGTTAGCAATATCCCAGGAGAAGTTCCAGAATCGTACTGAGACCCATATTCAAAACTTAGATAAACAAGTGAGCTAGTTAGCTCAAGCAATGGGAAGATTGGAGTCACGAGGAAGACTTCCATCTCAAACGGAACCAAATCTGAAAGAGAAAGTCAGTGCTATCACCATCAGAAGTAGAACCATAGTCAACTCTGAAGTTCCAGTGAAAAAAACCGATCAAACCAAGGAAGATGATGAAACGCCACCTTCAAACTCCGAAGGTACAACTTCATTACATACGCCTCCTCCACATTCTTCTCATGAAATCACACCGCCCTTTCTATCAAGATTGGTGAGGCGAGATAAACGAGCCGAAGAAAAGGAAATAATAGAGGTATTCCAAAAAGTACAAGTCAACATGCCTATTCTAGAAATAATTCGGCAAGTACCAAGGTATGCTAGAATTTTAAAAGAACTTTGTACAACGAAGAGAAAGCTGACATGACATGAGAATGTAAATTTGGGAGAGAATGTATCCGTAGTATTTTAGCGAAAGCTCCCACCGAAGATGAAGGACTAAGGTATGTTCACTATACCATGCAAAATAGGAGATGTTTTAATAAAATGCGTGATGTGTGACTTAGGAGCTTTAATTAATGTTATGCCTCTTTCTGTTTATAAAATGATTTCTAACGGTCCTTTGAAGGAAACAAAAGTCACGGTGTTCTATCATCTATCCGGAGGGAGTCCTCGAAAATGTCTTAGTCAAGGTGTAAAGTGTCCATAAGTTCTATATTTCATGCACATTCCATCTCATATTATTGTTGTTTTTGAGTACCTTTTAGGCATAATTAGGATCATGCATTACATTTTACAGTATTCTTTACTTTGCCATGCTTTTTATAGATTATCTATTATTTGGTAAGGAAAAGGTACTGTTTTAGTTTAGTTTTAGTTTTAGGTGCTAGAGGCTGATAGAAGGAGAGATGAGCCAAGGACATGATGCTGAGGCAGCAGACCAAGGAGTTGTACTGATGCAGTTCCAGACAGAGACAACAGCTGCCAAGTAGCTGCCGCCGCCATACCTGCCGCCCAAGACAGCAAACTTAGGAATTCGAAAACTGGAGTGCGATCTGTAGAGCAGAAAATCCTGATCTTAACGATGTTGTCCACTCATTTTCCGATGACTGTAGCAGCGGGCAAAGCTGCCGAAGGAGTAATGTAAGATTACTTGCGGAGCAAGGCAACATGAAGAAGTTCACATTCAACTCAAAGAAGTCAGAATTTAAGGTTGCATTTAATGAAAAAGCTACTTTGAAGACTTCTACTTCAAGAAGGACTAGACCTAGCTAATGCCTATATATACCCATTGTACTTTTACTTCAAAATAACTTAGGTTTTCCCTTAGGCGTAGTTTAGGTTTTCTTGTTGCCATTATGTTCTAAAATTCTCTTCAGGTTTGGGTTATATTGTAATTAACGTGAGAACGATTGTTTAGGTTTTCAAGTTTGTTTTTGCAATAAAACTTCAAGGTTTTCTTATTCCATGTTCTTCATAGTTTTCAATTAAGGTGAAAGATTAGTTGATTACTATCCATTTGTTCAGTATCGAGAGAGTTGAACTCACGAAAGGAGTAAGTACGGTCTTCACCTTAATCAAGTGTTGATCAATTCAGCTGAGACATAGGTTAGGGTTTAAGGCGGCTAAAAGAGAATGAACCAAACATTGTTGTCTTTGCACGATTCACGCCACGACTGATATTATCTGCAGTGGGCATCAACAACATTCTGACTTAGATATAAGCGGGATCACTTTTGAAGCGTTATGCCGAGTTCGCTGCTGAGACACACTTTCATTCCATTGTCGGGGCAGCGAAAGCATCACAGCAGCCTACCTGCCATCCCCCGCCGAGGCAGCTGTAGCGACGTTTTTTTTAAAACATCAAGGTATCGCTACCCCTCCTCCACCGGTGTCACTTAGAAGAATAAGGTTTTAATTCAAAACGAATTTTTAAAGAAAATCGGTTAAAATTGGAGTCGCCACCAGCCATTTTAAAAGGTAGACCGGAATCGAAAAAAAAAACCAAATATTCAAAAGGATTCGGGAGTCGGTTACACATGAGGAAGGGTGAGCACCCCCGTCGTGCCCAAAATTGGCACCAAGATCATTATCGCTTAATTAATATTAAACTTTGCGAATTAAAGTGACAAATTGGATCAAAATTTGGTTATACAAATGAGTAGATTTTAAAAGCCCTAATATTCGAGAAGGAACGTCCGAACCACCACCACTACGACTGGTACTGGTCTTGTTCGTTCCCGAATAAAAGCACATCGCATGGAATTTTATATTCCGAATGCAACCTATCATAGCATACATCCAAAGGCATACCAATCACAAAATTCTGATTATACAGATTCTGATTATACAGAAAAAAGATCGTGAAAAAAGACAAGGACGAAAGAGAAAAATACAAAAGAGAAGAGAAAATACGAATAGAAATAGGAGAAGCTTGGGACAACATTTTAGTTGCTCAAGTAATAAGGGGCTCCATGTTAATAACCCAATCAATTCTTAGAAAATATATTATATTACCTTAATTGACAATAGCTAAAAACGTTGCCCGTATGTTATTATTTCAATTTCCTGAGTGGTCCGAGGATTTAGAGGATTGGAATCGTGAAATGCATGTTAAATGTACTTATAATGGTGTTCAATTATCTAAAACAAAATTTCCAAAAAACTGGTTAACAGACGATATTCAGATAAAAATCCTATTTCCTTTTTGCCTGAAACCTTGGCATAGAGTTACACTACAAACATGTAAGACATGAAACAATACGAATAAAAACATGAGATAAACCAAGCATAAAAAGGTATAACCATGGTGTTTAAAAGCAAGAACGAGGTAAGTACCAGTCGTAGTGGTGGTGATTCGGACGTCCTTCTTGAATATTAGGACTTTTAAAATCTACTCATTTGTATAACCAAATTTCTATCCAATTTGTCACTTTAATTCACAAAGTTTAATATTAATTAAGCGGTAATGATCTTGGTACCAATTTTGGGCACGACAGAGGTGCTCACCCTTCCCCGCGTGTAATTGACTCTCGAATCCTTTCGAATCTCTGGTTTTGTTTTTCGGTGTCCGGTCTAACTTTTAAAATGGTTTGTGGCGACTCCAATTTTAACCGATTTTCTTTAAAAATTCGTTTTGAATTAAAACCCGGTTCTTCTAAGTGACACCGGAGGAGGATGGGTAGCGATACCTCGATGTGTTAAAAAAAACATCGCTACAGCATGACGACTCCGCTTGGGAGAAAATTTTCGTTTTCAAAAAAACAAAAAAGATAGTCAAGCAAAAAACGTTACCGCTTAACTAATATCGGAAGTTGTGAATTAAAGTGATAAATTCAATCGATATTTGTTTATAAATGTGAGTTTATTTTAAACGCATTTAAAATTGGACATATAAACATGTTTGTCTAAGTGGGGGGAAAACGCTAGTGCTTTCACGGGGATATTATTCCTCCGTATGGGCCTAGTAAGTACCTTCGGGGCTCGAATACCCTATATCTTTGTGGGAATATCGTTTCTCTGTACGAATATAGGTAAAGAGTCCCCTCGAATTGAACTCGGTTGAGATGAGCATATAATGGGTGATGATCGGGGGCCTTGCTACCCTTAGTAGGGGACAATAAGGACAATTCGAGTACCTTCTTGAACCAAAATGGCATGTAGCAAACATAGAATACCCACCCCTTTAGAGCCATGCGAATAATCTAGGTGTGTTAGATGGGACAAATAGGGTTGCTTGTTTAATGCTTGATTTATTTCTCTTATCATATTAATCGTGTTTATCTGGCAACCTTTGAGCACGAGTCCTCGATTTTTTGAAAGATTTTCGGCAGCCTTTGAGTATGAGTCCTTCACATTTTAAGAAATTTCCGGCAGCCTTTGAGCATGAGTCCTCCAGTTTCTTTTTGAAAGCTTTCTTACAGCCTTTGAGCATGAGTCCATCAGTTTTTAAGAAATTTCCGGCAGCCTTTGGGCATGAGTCCTCTAGTCTTTGAAAGATTTCTAACAACATTCGAGCACGAGTCCTCCAGTTTTAAAGAAAAAGGGGCACAAAGTTGTAATCACTAATTTTGTTCGGGGTGTTAACCTGTTTTTATTTTTTTCGTAATAATGGGCTTCGATTTTAATTAATTATATATCGTATGATTAAAAATAAAATTAAAAAAACTAAAAAAACAACAAACAAAATATATATTATTAGTGTTATAATATTTATTATCATTAGTTATGTTATTACCCATTTGAAAAACCCTTGTTATTATTATCATTATTATTAGTGTTATTATTACTACTACTATTATTATTATCTATTATCCATTACTACCATTATTATTATCAATATTATATTGTTATTTGCCATCATCATCATCATCATTATTATTATTATTATTATTATTATTATTATTATTATTATTATTATTATTATTATTATTATTATTATTAATTGTTGTTGTTGTTGTTGTTGTTGTTGTTGTTGTTTATTGTTATATTTATTATTATTGTAATTGTTATTATTATTATTATTTATTATTGTTATATTTATTATTATTGTAATTATTATTATTATTATTATTATTATTGTTGTTGTTGTTGTTGTTGTTGTTGTTCTGAATCGAGTCTGAAAACACAAAAAAACTAAAAAAACTAACAAACTAATATAAACACATAATTAAATAAATAAAAGCCCAATTTATAATAAAAATAAGCCCAGTTTATTAAAAACACAGTCCATTACAATTAAAACCCAATATATATATATATATGGCTCGTTTGGCCCAAACCCTAAATAAATAAAAAACCCTAATCTTATATTTTGTCCTTGCGCAGCCGAGTCTCGACCATTAAATTTGGGGAAGATCTAATAGTCCATGATCGAGGAGAGGAAGGCTCCAAAACCTCCACACGCCCACGCGCGGCTCTCAAACTCCCATACGCGCGCGTGCACGACGCTCCACAACTCGCGTTGAGGCCACGTACGCTGTTTCCTTTCCCGGTTCTCCCTCACGCACGCCTTTTCGAAGCTCTCTTGACCGTCCAGATCCCTCACCAGCGGCTAGGATCACTCCGCGTTGTCCGGCCGGTCCCCTCCCCCTCGTACGAGAGCCGTTACATGCAAGAAGACAGAAACACAATGTCAGGACGCGCAACAAATTTCAGAGAAAAATACCAATAGAAATTAGAGATGAATACCAACAAGAATAACAGAACCATAGCATTTCTTCCATTCCAATTTTATGTAAACAAAAATTATAATTTTTGGTGTTATAAAAACCCGAAGCACACAATATAACCCTAAGCATCATTGGGGGAAAGTTTCAGAGAGAAATAGAAGCAATAAAAAACACCTCGGTTTTAGAGGTATCACCTTCTTCTTCCATTTTTGCATTCTGAAGCATAAATAAAAAGGGGAGAAGTCAGGGTTTCTATTTTTACCTTCGCGTATGTTCGCTCTCCCTCCTTAACGATAAGCTTCCAACCTTCCAGAGGTTGTGCATAGTGAGTCGGAGGAGACACTATCCAACAGAGAGTTCATTTTGGGTTTCAATTTTTAAAAACAAAAACAAAAAGGTTTCATTTATGTTTTTGAAGGTTTAGGGAAAAGGGTTTTTGAAATTGATTTGGGGCTTTTTTGGGTTTCTGTTTTCTTTAAAAAAATGAAATAGGGATGGTGTTTTCGATTTTGGGTGATGGTTAAGAGTCGAAACGTTGAAAAATGGATTTTGGGTTTGTTTAGGGGTCTGCCAGCCGTCGAATAGCGATGACCGGCGCGACGACATTCGACAGAGAGATGGGTGTGGGTTTTTGAATTTAGGGTTTCGGTAAGAGTTCTCTCAAAATGACGAAAGGTTTTAAAATGAAATAAAACGCAGTTTTATATTGTTTTTTGTTTTAAATTTGGTTTAATCGCATTTTAAATCCCTCCGCGTTTTCATAATTCCGCCGATGATCCTTCCGCGTTTTGAAACTACACCCATGGTCCCTTAAGATTTCTGAATGCTTTTAATCTCGTCACCAATTTGGTTTTAAATAGATTTTGAGTGGGTTAATTCCATTTTGGTCCCTTTAGGTTTCCATTTCTTTTTAATTTGGTCATTCGTTTTGCAATTGAATTAGTTTTTAATGGTTTTATCATTGTTCGGGTCCCTAGAGTCTGTCCCGAGTTTAATTTCAATCCCTTTCTCAGTGCAGTGTTTTCCTATTTCATGTTTTTTTTTATTTTTCCCTCGTATTTATATTTCCTCAATATCAGTTCT
The DNA here is from genome assembly GCA_958450335.1 of Hibiscus tridactylites. Classification (NCBI taxonomy): domain Eukaryota; kingdom Viridiplantae; phylum Streptophyta; class Magnoliopsida; order Malvales; family Malvaceae; genus Hibiscus; species Hibiscus tridactylites. The sequence continues at coordinate 53,876,438 of OY288282.1, forward strand.
CGTTTTACGTGTTGATATAATGTTTATGTTAATGTATTTATAATATGTGGCATATGTATGTTATTTATTTTATATGTGATCGTATGCTTTTTATATTTAATCTTGTTTAACTTTCTTCTAATATATAGTTTTATGCATATAGTGTAGTTTTATTATATATGTTACATGCTCAGTTTTAATGCGCGTATAGCTTAGCTTTTTTATGATTGTTCGAATGTTTATTCGTGACATGCACCCTTAATTGTCATTTACGTGTCGTTTAATGTTCTAATTTGCATGTTTATTAATTTTAATTATAAAAAGGAGGTACTTATTAATTCGCGTATTCGGGTCGAGATATCCTAGCTTATTGGATATACCCTGAATATTCAGATTAATTTGCATCGTCTAAAGGTAAAATTCGTAAGTGAGACGAACAAAGACCATAACATCATAGTTTATCTGCTTGCATCATGCATAAAGGTGATGTACAAGATCTGAACCCTAAACTAACACGGCAACCAGACTTATATGATGTGGGTTTAGTCTTTGGTCCGGTGTACCATCATCCTTTCTAATTAAATGCCTAATTAATTTGAAACCACCGATTTGATAAAGCTCGTATAATTAAAGTTTAATTTTTGATCAAAAACCCCTAATTAAACTCATTTTAAATTTTAAACAATTTCCATCAGTTAAAAGCAACAATTATTTTGGTACCGATCTCCGGGAGTGATGGGGGTGCTAACTGTTGAGTTTTTAGGGGCTCGATTCGTTCAACCGATTATGCTCACCAAGTGGTGGAGAGGTGGATATTTGGGTGGAAGGGTTTAGGAAGCTAGAAAGAATAAAGACACAATGATTTATAGTGGTTCGACCTTCTAACAAGCACCTACATCCACTACCTTAGCTCCCCACTAAGGATTTCACAATCAATCCACTAATTGATTCGTCCCCTTTTCTAGGATTAGGAGGAAACCCTTACAACCGATCAAGCTTCTACCCAAGCCTTGATCAAAACCCTCTTTTACAAAGAGACAAATGAAAGCAAACTTAAACCCTCTAATAGGTGTTTGTTTGCACAATGAAGCACTCACCCAAAACCTAAAACACTTGAGCAAATTTGACAATTTTGGCTCACTAGTGTTTGTCTATACAAGAAATGACAAATTAAGCACTAAGACAATTTCTTGATCATTTGATGTTTGACAATATGAGCATTAGCCTTCTCTTGATGCTTGGAGGTCCCTTTTATACTCCCAATTGAGTTTATAGCCGTTTAGGACCGTTGGGGTTGAAATAGAGTCGTTGGAGCCTTTAATTCCCTCCATAAATGCAGTTCTGCAGCTCCCCGTTTCGAAACGCTCGAAGCCGTTTCGAAACACTCTCAATGTAGAAAGAGCTGTTGCAGTCTGTCAGGGTACCCGTTTCGGAACACCCCCTTGCCGTTTCGGAACGCGTATCGGAACGCTATAAGCCCGTATCGAAACGACCTGCATTTAAAAGTTAGTTGGGAAAGAGCCGTTGGGGTTTATGACCGTTGTGGTCAGTGCCACGTGGGCGTATCGAAACGGCCTAGCCCATTTCGAAACGCTGGGCAAAAATGCTGTCCATAGAGAGCCCGTTTTGAAACAAGTTTCGAAACGTTTTGGCTACTGGAGGCACCTGTTTCGAAACGCCCTAAGGTGTTTCGAAACACTAGGACAATTTTGTGTAGATAGGCCTTTGAAAACATGAAAAACCCTTTTGAAAAATTTCCTAGACATTATTTCAAGTTGTTTGGACTTTGTAAATGTTTTAAATACTTTTTAAATCAGTTAAAACATTTTTCAATTATTATATCAAAACATTAGTTCTACACTAACCCTTCCCCACGCGTAACCAACTCCCGAACCCTTTCAAACGAATCTCTGGTTTTGTTTTTACGGTGTCCGGCCTGCCTTAGTGGCCAGTGGCGACTCCAAAACTTTTTAAGGTTTTTTCCAAAACACAAATTCTCCCCTTTTTTTATTGATTTTCTAAAAATGTGGGACACTTCAAGGTTTCCGAGAAATAACCTTATCACAGCGTGGTGACTCTGCTGGGGACAATTTTTTTTTCACAAAACAAAAGGAGAGTTAAGCCAAACAAAATATATTAGTTGCTTTTCATGATGGAAATTTTTGAAATTTAAGTTGACTGTAATGAGGTTGATTCTTTCTTGAAAATGTGACTTAAGTTATACGAGCTTTGATAATTAGTGGTCTTTGAATTAATTTTTCATTTAATTTCTAAGGAATCACCGACATGTGTTGCATCATGATCATTAAGCTCTATACTCGAGCTTCGTCCCTTAAGTGGGAGTGAAACACCCATACCCACGTGAGCATCCCTCCACGAGTCGGTAATTTACTTTCAGAATCCACGCTTTTGACACGTGAGCAGCCCTCCACGTCACTAGGTCGTGCTTTCCCTCGAACCAAAACCAATTCGCAAGCTTGTAATGGGCCAGAATTGAGGTTCTTGTTACCTTAGCAGGTGATAAGATAGGTCCGGGTACCCTTTCTTAGAACCGAACCCACACGTGTGAGAATCTAGGGAGCCCACCTCGTTAGAGCCATGCGGATAACCGTAGCAAGCTAGAATGCATGTAGCTAAGTCTTTGTGTTGTTATTTATTTGTATTTTATTTATTTCATTATTTTCCTTACTAATCTAGTTGTCGTTTTTGTAATGTATTGATTAATTATTCTTTGCGCATATTAATGGCATTTTCATACGAAGTGTTGATTTGAGAACAGTCTACAATTGAAAACTGTCATAACAGGAGAAAGAGTTCGTAGCAATGGAGTGTCCAGAACGCGCTAATTTAGAGGGAGAGGACGAGCAAAATTTATCGAAAGTCGTACCCTTTGTACCTTTTTTCTTCTCTCGTTGTAATAAGACTTGATCTCCGTTATGAAAAGTTGTTTGATGAGGATGTTCGTCGAATCAACATTTCCTTACATTTGATTGTGTTTTTTAATTTATTGCCTTTAACCATCTTATTCTGTCATGCACACAACACATTGCATGCATTAAATCATAAAGTCATGAGATTAATTGTTCGGGGTCATGGCAATATTCGTGATTATCGAAGATTCCGCATCCACACTTTACTCGCCATCAAAGGAAGCAAATGGAGGAGAGTTTTGCTAAATTGAAAGTCAATCTGAGGGGTCAGTTGGAGCGAGCTCAGCAAGAATTGAGGGACACCATCATCAAGTCCCAACAAGATATGATGAAAGAGATATCTCAGTTGCTACAGGCCAATCTAAGAGGAAAGGGTGATGTTGGAAACCCTAGTCAAGAGAAGGGAGACCCCTTGTATTCTCCTGGTTTTGTCACTGATACGCCTAAGCCCTCGCAAGGAGCAACTACTCAAGGAGATGAGGAAACATCGCATCAGACGGGCGCCTCAACCCATGCTCCATCAGGTTTAGTTTTTAATCACGTGGAAAATATCAGGGATAGTGTCCCGAATTTGGATGAGATTGAGAATTTGAACAAGGTCAAGGTGGAGTTCTTGAAACAACTAGAAGAGACCCGAAAGGACCTCGAGGAGAAATTCCAAACAAAGGATGGAGAAGAAGGGTCATATGGGATGAATGCTAAAGATCTCAGTTTGGTTCCAGATCTGATAATCCCGCCCAAGTTCAAGACGCCAGAGTTTGAGAAGCTTGATGGGACAACTTGTTCTACTGTCCACATAACCATGTTTTGTAGGAAGATGACATGTTTCATCGACAATGAGAGGTTGCTAATTCATTGCTTTCAAGACAGCTTAGCGGGGCCCGCGGTGAGGTGGTTCAATCAGTTAACCCATGCTCAGATTAGGTCATGGAAGGATTTGGCTAAGGCTTTCACAGATTAGTATAAGCACATAACCGACATGGTCCCAAACCGACTCATGCTCCAAGGTTTGGAGCAAAGGTACAATGAGAGCCTCCGTGAATACGCCCAATGTTGGTGAGATGTGGCGGCACAAGTCCAACCTCCACTCCGCGAGAATGAGATCTCTCCTATGTTTGTCGATACATTGAAGGGGACCCTCTATGACCGCATGATAAGCAACCCTATCGGTAATTTCTCAAATATGGTTATGACCGGTGAACGTATCGAGGCAGCTATCAAGAGTGGTAGAATTGATGGAGGAGAGAATGCTCGGAAGCAATTCAAGAAGAAAGACCATGAGGTGAACAACACCAGTACCTACGAGGCTCCTAAACACCTCACAATCTCACCGCCTCGAGCCACAATCGGGAATGCGCAAAGCTCAAACCGAAGAGAAAGTAGGGCTCTCAAGAGGGAACAAGAGAAGATGTCCTTCGCCCCTCTACCCATGCCATACAAGGAGGTGTACAAACACCTATACAAGGCTGATCTGGTCCGTCCATATCATGTTACTCTTTTCCAGCCGCCTTACCCTCCATGGTATGACGAGAAGGCGCATTGTGAGTACCACAGTGGTGTACCGGGGCACACGATAGAAAATTACACAGCTTTCAAGAAGCTCAAGCAAAACATGATCAACACCAGGGTTATCGAATTAGAGGGACCCAATGTGGCGACTAATCCACTTCCAAACCATGGAGGACGAGGCATGAATGCCCTCGAAGAGGTACATGCGAAGAAAGTAAGGATGGAAGTTTCGGAAGTCAGGTCCCCTCTGAGTTGGGTGTTCGAGCAGCTGTTCACGACGTACTTGATTAAGAGTGGTACAAAGGAAGTGTATGATGGCCATGAATCATTTTGTGAGTATCATCAGACTGCGGGGCATGAGATTCAGTGTTGTCCAGAATTTAAGCAGTTGGTTCAAGAACTGATGGACAATAAGCAGATTGAGTTCCTCGAGGAAGCTTAAGGGTTTTGATGAGTGGTCAGTCAAGCGGTGGTCAAGGATTTTAGCGCATCCAAGTTTGCTTGTTTTCATTTCATTACATTTTAATCTTTTTCTTGAAGTAATGTGTGGAATCAACTTTGCTACCCTTTGCCCGAAGGTAGCAAATATCTCTTTGTAAAGGCCTAAGATTGCATGTTTAAATTTCAATGAAAGGATGCATTGTGCTTTGTGTTTCAATTATTTCTTCATTTTGTGTATATATATTTGTCTATTGAGTCCCTGTATATCAATTGCACAAGGGAAATTGACCTTGACCCAAAGGTTGATTTCGAGCAACCTTTGTCTAGCGAAAATCGAAAGCTATGAAGCTGATGAATATGTGGCTTCTCCAAGTTAATTTGACCATCTATTGAGTACACGTAGCATTAGGGCCTTCGAGAGAACAACCGGAAATCTTCCATACTAAAACAAAGAAAAAAAAAGTAAAAGAAAAAAAGAAGAAAAAGAAAAAGAAAAAGAAAAAGGAAAAGAAAAAGGAAAAAAGAAGAAGAAAGAAAGAAAAAGAAAACAACGAAAATAATAAAAGCATAACAAAAGCACTCCAATGTTCGAAGCCCGATAATAGGCATTTTCGGATAAGAGTGTGGAATTTTTGGGGCACTCCGTTGTAGCAAAAGGACCAATAAGGTTGCTATGCACCATTCGAATAAAAAAAACTTTAGCTACACGAGTAATGGTAATATTTTCAAATCATGACAATGCCGAGTTGCTCAGGGTTTTGTTGTTTGTTCCATCATTTATTTCGAGCCAAAGGAACGCGATGAGTTGATTTCCCCAAAACCATAAAGAAATGAGACAAAGTAATAATGATAAAGGCGAAGCCTATAAAAGATAAGTCTAATTGATTAAAAAGCTGAAATAACTCGGAGAGTATTTCACATTTTCAGACATCATCTCAATTTTCAAGGTCTCCTAGACACATGATGCTTGAGGCAATCCTTGGTAAGCCATAATAGTGTCGTTCGTGCACTTGGTATTTGGGGTATTTAATATGGCTTGATATATCCATAATTTGAAAAGAAAGTCTAGTTTTCGAAAACGCATCTCACTTTGAAATTAGAAGATGTAATCTAAATTTTTTAGTGGACACACACACACACACACACACACACACACACACACACACACACACACACACATATATATATATATATATATATATATATATATATATATATATATATATATATATATATATATATATATTCCTTTCATTGCTTCAGGGATATAGTTTAGAATGCAAGACCATGAATACAAATGATAGCTAACCAGTGGCCATAGTGAGGACAATAGTAAGTTTCTACAAACTACAGTTCAGGGACTTGAAGCGAGTTCCTGTCAAAATACCTTGATTGGTTGAGAAAATGAAAGCGAACCTTAATGAACTTAAGAGAAAAGTTCAAGGGCTTGGGGGCATGTGCTTCCCCTAATATTGAGAAAAGAGAAAAGTCATCGCGTTAAGTTAAGACGAAGAGAATGGTTGAGTACCCAGCTTGAATATGGGGCAATAATATGAGAACGAGCACTACGAGAAGTGTTATGTCTATTCTGACCAGTGGAAGTCAACAGTAATCTTTCAAGAAGAGACAAAAGGGGAGATTTGGCAAGGATGAGAAAGCCCAGAGAGATTGAGAAAAAGAAGAAACAAGAAGAGGGTCGAGGTTGACCAATCCGGAAGACGAAAGCGTCCGAGCAATTTTGATGTCATAATCATGCATCATTTGTAGTTAGGCATCCCTAGGTTAGGGGCATGCTAACTCACATCATCATTTCATTTTTGCCTATTTTTGACAGGCATATTAAAGCTTTTCCAGAATGAAACCCGCATATCCGTTCAGGCATGAGGAGAATGGAATCTGCCTATCCGTTCGGGCATGAAGAGAATGGAACCCGCCTATCCGTTCGAGCATTTTGAGAATGGAAGCCTGCCTATCCGTTCGGGCGTTATGGAATCCGCCTATCCGTTCAGGCGCGAGGAGAATGGAACTTTTATCTTTCAAAACCTGCCTATCCGTTGGGCATGAGGAGAATGGAACCCGCCTATCCGTTTAGGCATGAGGAGAATGTAATCCACCTATCCGTTCAGGCATGAGGAGAATGGAACCCACCTATCCGTTCGGGCATTTTGAGAATGGAGACCCGCCTATCCGTTCGGGCATGAGAAGAATAGAACCCGCCTATCCGTTCGGGCATGAGGAGAATGGAATCCTCCTATCCGTTCAGGCACTTTGAGAATGGAGCTTTTATTTTACACTAATGGTCTATCCGTTCAGACCTCGAAGGGTTGAAGAATTTTGAAATGAGAAGGACAACTTCAAGCCTTTGCGACCATTACATTTTCCTGTACCGACTTCCGGACCGCCAGTAGTTCAAGTGCATGGTGATTCAGGATCCAAATAGGGAAGTTGGACAAAATTAGTGCTTATGACCTTTGATTTATTCTTGTTCCACAAGTATAAGCAAATGGGGCAACTGTAATCACTAATTTTGTCTGAGGTGTTAACCCGTTTTTATTTTTTTTTGTAATAATGGGCTTCGATTTAATTAATTATATATCGTATGATTACAAATAAAATAAAATAACTAAAAAACAACAACAAAAATATATATTATTAGTGTTATAATATTTATTATCATTAGTTATGTTATTACCTATTTGAAAAACCCTTGTTATTATTATCATCATTATTATTAGTGTTACTGTTACTACTATTATTATTATTATCTATTATCCATTACTACTACCAATACTATACTGTTGTTGTTATTATTAATATTATTATTATTATTATTATTATTATTATTATTATTATTGTTGTTGTTGTTGTTGTTGTTATTTATTATTATTGTATTTATTATTATTATTATTATTATTATTATTATTATTGTTGTTGTTGTTGTTGTTGTTGTTGTTGTTGTTGTTGTTGTTGTTGTTGTTGTTGTTGTTGTTGTTGTTGTTGTTGTTGTTGTTGTTTTGAATCGAGTCTGAAAACACAAAAAACTAACTAACTAATATAAACACATAATTAAATAAATAAAAGCCAAATTTATAATTAAAATAAGTCTAGTTTATTAAAAACATAGTCTATTACAATTAAAACCCAATATATATATATATGGCCCGTTTGGCCCAAACCCTAATCTTATGTTAAGTCCTTGCACAGCCGAGTCTCGACCATTAGATCTGGGGAAGATCTAACAGTCCACGATCGAGGAGAGGAAGGCTCTAGAACCTCTACGCGCAGCTCTCAAACTCCCATACGCGCGCGTGCACGACGCTCCACTACACGCGTTGAGGCCACGTGCGCTGTTTCCTCCCGGTTCTTCCTCACGCACGCCTTTCCGAAGCTCTCCCGACCGTCCAGATCCCTCACCAGCGGCTAGGATCACTCGGCGTTGTCCGGACGGTCCCCTCCCTCTCATATGAGAGCCGTCACATGCAAGAAGACAGAAACACAATGTCAGGACGCGCAACAAATTCTAGAGAAAAATACCAACAGAAATTAGAGATGAACACCAACAAGAATAGCAGAACCAATTGCATTTTTTCCATTCCAATTTTATGTAAACAAAAATTGTAATTTTCGGTGTTATAAAAACCCGAAGCACACAATGTAACCCTAAGCATCATTGGGGGAAAGTTTCAGAGAGAAATAGAAGCAAAAAACACCTCGGTTTTAGAGGTATCACATTCTTCTTCCATTTTTACATTTTGAAGCATAAATAAAAAAGGGAGAAGTCAGGGTTTCTGTTTTTACCTTCGCATCTATTCGCTCTCCCTCCTTGATGATAAGCCTTCAGACCTTCTAGAGGTTGTGCATGGTGAGTCGGAGGAGACGCTATCCAACAGAGAGTTTATTTTGGGTTTCGATTTTTAAAAACAAAAACAAAAAGGTTTCGTTTCTGTTTTTGAAGGTTCAAGGAAAATGGTTTTTGAAATCGATCTGGGGCTTTTTTGGGTTTTTGTTTTCTTTAAAAAATGAAAGAGGGATGGTGTTTTCAATTTTTGGTGCTGGTTAAGAGTCGAAACGTTGAAAATGGGATTTTGGGTTTGTTTAGGGGTCCGCCGGCCGTTGAATAGCGACGACCGGCGCATCGGAAGTCGACAGAGAGAGGGGTGTGGGTTTTTTAATTTAGGGTTTTGGTAAGAGTTTTCTCGAAATGACGAAAGTTTTTAAAATGAAATAAAACACAATTTTATATTGTTTTTTGTTTTAAATTTGGTTTAATCGCATTTTAAATCCCTCCGCGTTTTCATAATACCGCCGCTGATCCTTCCGCATTTTGAAACTGCGCCCATGGCCCCTTAAGATTTCTGAATGCTTTTAATCTCGTCACCATTTTGGTTTTAATTAGATTTCGAGTGGGTTAATTTCCATTTTGGTCCCTTTAGGTTTCTGTTTCTTTTTAATTTGGTCCTTCATTTTGCAATTGAATTAGTTTTTAATGGTTTTATTATTGTTTGGGTCCCTGGAGTCTGTCCCGAGTTCAATTTCAGTCTCTTTTTTAGTGCGGTGTTTTCCTATTTCATGCAGTTTTAATTTTTTGCCTCGTATTTATATTTCCTCAATTTCAGTTCTTGTTTTACGTGTTGATATAATGTTTATGTTAATGTATTTATAATATATGGCATATGTATGTTATTTATTTTATATGTGATCATATGCTTTTTTATATTTAATCTTGTTTAACTTTCTTCTAATATATAGTTTTTTGCATAAAAAAAGAGAGAGCGGGAAGAAAATAAAAAGGAAAAGAAAAGAGAGTGATGAAAAAAGAAAGGAAAAAAAAGGAAAAAGTGAAAACTCGAAAGGGTGCTTTGAGAAAAGCAAAGTGAAAGCTTGGAAAGGCGCTTAAAGGACAAATGTTCAAAGCCCCTAAAAGAAAGAAACAAAGATGGTTGAACCTAAATATAAGACGTGATATCGTTCCTAAGAAGAAGAAGAAGAAGAAAGAAAAAAAAGAAAAAGGAGAATCTCTAATGTGAATCTTGTAAAGACACTTTAGAGCAAGAGGTTAAGGAACTCAAGAAAAAGAGGGAATATAAAGGGAGGACCCGAGGTGAGAGAGGAGGCACCGCCATTGCAAAGAAAAAGAAAATAAGAGGAAAGCAAGAGAAAATCAAGATTAATGGACCAAAATGAGTAAGTATATCTGAAAGATAGATTAGGCCCTTCATAAAAGGAGGAGTAAACGACAAAGCGAAAACCTTGAAAGGATTTCAGAGCAAAGGAGGCAGATACTCAAAGATCAAGGATTTCAGGCGAAGGATTTCAGACTCGCCACGTCAGGGTTTTAGGGCGAAGGAGACAAAAACTCAAAGCCCAATAATTTTAGAGTAAATGAGACAGATACTCAAATCTTAGGGCGGAAGAGGCAGATACTCAGAGCCCAAGATTTCATAGCAAAGGAGACAGATACTCACCGCTCAAGGACTTCAGGTAAAGCCCTTCATGTTCACCGCTCTCAAAATCCCAAGGCTTCAGGATCTCGAAAGCGGAGGGTCCTATAGAGAGAGGACTAGTAGATCAGTGATTTCAGACATGCGAAGAGGGGAGTTCTGTAGAGGAGGAACTACTATTCGAAGAGTACGGCAAGGAAGAAGGGTTCTATGGGGAAAATAACTCAAACTTGCAACTTTAGGATCTAGAAAGCGGAGGGTCCTATAGAGAGAGGACTAGTAGATCCTTGATTTCAGATATGAGAAGAGGGGAGTCCCGTATATGAGGAACTACTACTCGAAGGATACACCAAGGAAATGAGTTCAGTGGAGAAAGAACTCATGTTCTTAAGGCTTCGGAGAGAAAGTTACTCAGACTAGCGCGTTGCCACCTCGGGAGAGAAACCGTCCGACATGGAAGTAGGAAAAAAATTAGTGCTTATGGTCTTTGCTTTATTCTTGTTCCACAAGCATAAGCAAAGAGGGGCAGCTGTAATAACTAATTTTGCTCGGGCTTTATGGCCACTTTAGTTTTGGTCTTTAGATTATATTGATTAATGGGCTGGTATATACATGTTGGGCTTTAATTATTAGAACTTTAAAACTCTCAAAAATAAAAATAATGAAAAAAGAGAAAAAAAAAACAAAAAGGAAAAATCCAAAATATTAATAACATCATTATCTTTAATAATACGTATGAGTTAGGCTTTTTGTTGTTTATTGGCATTATTATTTGTTATCTTTATTACTATTATTATTATAATGTTGTTTTTATTATTAATATTATCGTCACTATTATTATTATTATTAATATCATTATTATATTGGTTGTTATTAAGCTAAGTTAACAATAAGAACAATAAATAAATAAGGCCCATTTATATAAAACTGAATTGATACAAATCACTTGGCCTGTTTTGAGCCCAGATAACTCATAGCCCGTCCTTTCCCAAAAAAACCCCTAATCATTGTATCTTCTTGCGCAACCGTCTAGTAGCCGTAGGATCAGAGGACGATCCAAGGGTCCAGATCCAATCTCGAGATGAAACCCTAGCAGTCGCCTACTTGCACAACGCACTGCATCATCAGAACCGTTAGATCTGGCCCTGATCACACGGCCCAGATTGAACTCGGACGGAACCCTAGAAGCCCACGTTGTTGTCTCGCGCCGCAAGCCCACGGCTGTTAGATCGAGGTGCGATCTGACGGTCCAGATCCAGTCTTAGAACAAAACCCTAGCAAGGGTTACCACCAAGACGCGCCGCACTATCCTGCCCGTTGGATCTCATCCAAATATGACGGTCCAAATTCAGTCTCGAAGCAAACCCTAACTGCCATTTGGAGTACCGCGCCGCATCAATCCTAGCTGTAGATCTAGGACGCATCAAACGACTGCAATTGCACCTCAGGCGAGAGCGGTACATGCGCGCCCTTTTGCATGCCTCACGCGCACGTGCAAAGATAAAAAGTCTGACCCCTCTACTCCCATTACGCGCCCACGCGTTTGCCACCTCCATGCCATCTGCCGCCTCCAGTCGTGTCTGCTCATATTTCCGGTAGCGCTGACAGAAAACAGAGAAAAAAACAGAGCATCTGAGACCCCAAAATAGCAAAAAGAACAAAAGAACAAAAGCCATAAACGCAAAAGGTCAATCATGCAAGAAAAAGAGAGGCAAATCAGAGAGAAAGAGTCATGTAATCTGTTTATTTTTTTACTTCGATGTAATTTAGGTATAAAAGGAAACTAAAAAACAGATTGTAAACCCTAGAGAGAGAAAGGGGATTTTGAACTTAAGCAATAGAAGCAAAAGAGATTTCAGAGGTATCGGTTTTCCCATCTTCCAAGGCATGCATGTAAAAAAGAAGAGAAACAAAACACAAAAAGGAGAGTCTTTTTAACTTAACCGTTCGAATCCCCTCGCTTCGTTTCGCCTCCCGTCGTCGATAAGCCGCCGAGGTGAGATGAATGGGGGGAGCATCGGTTCGTGAAAAGGAGAGTTTCCTTTTTCCGCGTGATTCGAGTTCTAGTTTTTGGTTTTCCAAAATGAGCAACGAGGTTTCATTGCTATTGAGTCGCGAAAAAAAAGAGTTTTTTGGCTCGTTGGTTTCCCGGCGTCGATCGACGGCGACCGATTAATCTTTACTGGTTTTGGGATTCCGATTTTGAAAACAAAAAGGAGCTCTGGTTTTTAACTCAAAAGGGCGAAAGGGTTCCATTTCTACAATTAATTGAGTTTTATATCGGTTTTGAAAAGATAAAAAGGGGATAACCCACTTTTAAGCCTTGTCCGTATTTTTGAATTGATTTTCCAAACTTCTTTTTAAAAAAGACCCTGGTATTTTGGCCACTGAATTTTAGGGTTTTGTTAATTTCGTCCATTTTCCTGTCTCTTTTTATTTTTATTTCAACTCCTTTCTAACCCCCGATATTCAACTTTTTTTATGTTTTGGTCCCAAATTGAGATTTTCAAATAAAAAAAAACAGAAGATGAAATACCAAATTGCTTGCACGCATTCTCATACTTTAATTTTCTATGTTTCTTCCTTTTATTTATTTATTTATTTATTTACTTTTATTTTCAACATGTGATAGAATGAATGTGGATATGCGGCTTGTTGTTAACGGATAATATGTATAGCCTCACTTCTTTATCTAGCATGTGTGTCATTTATCAATTTATTTGCTTTTATGTTATCACACTTATTCTCCTTAATAGCATGTTTTATCACATTTATCTTCTATTAGTTGATCGCCTCTTAATTTACCATACCCATATTTTGGTTTATATTATCGTGTGGATTATGTTTGTTTATACCGCAGTTTGCCATGTTAACGTGCACATTACCTCGTTCTTGCTTTTAAACACCATGCTTATACCTTTTTATGCTTGGTTTATCTCATGTTTTTATTCGATATGCCTTTGGATGTATGCTATGATAGGTTGCATTCAGAATATAAAATGTCATGCGATGTCTTTTTATTCGAGAACAGACGAGGCCAATACTAGTCATAGTGGTGGTGGTTCAGACATTCCTTCTCGAATATTAGGGCTTTTAAAATCTACTCATTTGTATAACCAAATTTCGACCAATTTGTCACTTTAATTTGCGAAGTTTAATATTAATTAAGCGGTAATGATCTTGGTACAATTTTGGGCATGACGGGGGTGCTCACCCTTCCCCGTGTGTAACCGGCTCTCGAATCCTTTCGGATCTCTGGTTTTATTTTTCGGTGTCCGGTGTACCTTTTAAAATGGTTGATGGCGACTCTAATTTTAACCGATTTTCTTTAAAAATTCGTTTTGAATTAAAACTTGGTTCTTCTAAGTGACACCGGAGGAGGAGGGGTAACGATACCTCGATGTTTAAAAAAATGTCGTTACAGCGGCAAAGTCTGCCAGCGCAAGGCAACTTATCCTATTCAACGCAGTTTCACACTAAGCAGCAGTATAACCCGACCCATTCCATCAATCTGAAATCTTCCCTTATATTTACTTGTGTTTTATTTTCTTTTCTTCTTAAACAATTCAACTTATTTGAGCATTTAAGTTTTCCTTGTGCAGGAGTTACGATTCGAGTCAAGCTGTCCAATCCTTGTGGGAGACGATATCTTTTATACTATTACTTAACATGAGTGTGCACTTGCACTCATATTTAGAGAACACTAAAACACTCTACAAGATTTAGCGTCGTTGTCGGGGATTGGTAACAACGAAATTCGTTTTTAATTTCTGCATCTTTATTTATTTGCTTTTAATTTTTAGTTTTTATTCGATTTTTTTACAGTTCCTTTGCTAAGTGCATGGCCAGGGCAAACCCAAAAGGCGAAATTGTTTACGTTGACGATATCGAATGAAGAGCAAGAGAACTCAAAAAGAAGATCAAAACAGCCCTAGGGAAAGCTAGAGAAGAGAGAAAAACAGAGGAAATCATAGAAGAAATAAACGACAACCCTGCCAACAATGCTCAGAACGACAGGGATGGGCAACAAGACCCGTCGCCTAGAGAGCAGCAGCAAGTTCCACCTAGGCACCCGCCCCCTATTTCGCCCAGGCAGCCACAATACGTTCAAACAACCAGGGATTATTTGGAGTATGACTTCAGAGGGTTCGATCCTACAGTGGCAGAACCTGAAATTGTGGCGGATCACTTTGAACTAAAGCTAGTGATGTTTAACATGATCAACACTTTGGGGCAATTTGGAGGGATTGTCATAGAAGATGCTCGGCAGCACTTAAGAGGATTCCTGGACATATGCAGATCTTTCAAAATACATGGAGTCCACCAAGATATGCTAAGGCTGAGGTTATTCCCCTATTCACTGAGGGATGGGGCAAAACAATGGTTGAACAACCAGCCAGCAGGATCGTTCAACACATGGAGAGAGCTGTGCATGGATTTTTTGGATCGTTTCAGCTCATCTAATGTCACAAACAGATTGAGAAACGAGATCACAGCTTTCCGACAAGGGGATGACGAGCTAATGTGTAAAGCATGGGAGCGGTATCAACAAATGGTTAATAACTGCCTGCTTCATGGTTTTCCAGCTTAGACACAGGTGTTAATGTTCTACAACAGGGTGAACTACCCAACCCGAATGATGATCGACGCCTCTGCCAATGGGATCATCCTCGACAAACCACCAGAGGAGGCACTGCAAATCCTGAACCAAACCGCCAAAAACGACTATAAGTACCCAATAGCCCGCCGATGCGGCATTAGGTGGCCAGAAGTTGTGAACGAAGCGGAAGCTTCAGAATCTATCAATACCCGCCTCGACAACTAACAGAGTAGGTTATGAACATGGTAAAACCTATTGGAAAACTCTATGAGGCCAAGGCTGTAGAACCACTCTGTGATGAGTGTGAGGGCAACCATGATTCCTCTGAATGTACTGCATCTGCCAATTTCATGAGAGGATACGAGAGGAACAGCAGGCCCGCCACAAACACATACAACCTTGGATGGAGAAATCACCCAAACTTCGCCTCGAGCAATCCTAAAACTATTGCAAATCCACAACAACAGAGAGGTTACCAGCAGAACCAGTCCAGACAGCAAGCTCAGCAACCACAAAACAATTCACTAGAAGCAACTTTACAAACTTTTATGTCTAACACTAGTGAATTTATTGTTCGTACAAATAAATTCACTGATAAAACTGATTCGTTTATGGACAGGACGGAGATGAGGATGAACAACCTGGAAGCTGCAATAAAGAACCTGGAGACCCAATTTGGGCAATTCACTATGATCTATAGCAGCAGGACAATGGGTGCATCATCTAGTAGTACAGAGGTAGCAGGTAAACCCACATATGAGCAGTGTAAATCCATATAAACCAAAAGTGGGAAGCAGCTGGATGAGCCTAGAATAAAAAAGGCAGCAAAGGAATAGCCAGCACAGACAGAACTATCTACCACGACAGCATCAACACCAGCCGCCCCGGAAGATGAGCCTGACAACACCCCTGAGGTAGATAATCCTCCACAGATCAAGTCCCATGCAAAGAACGTATAGAGGACATCCACTTGCCATCACCTTTCCCACATAGACTTAAGCAACAAAAGCAAAAACACCAGTTTAGAAAATTCTTGGATATTCTAAAGCAGATGCACATAAATATCCCTCTAATAGAAGCCATCCAGAACATGCCCAACTATGCAAAATACCAAAGAGACATGGTTTCCAAGAGGAAGAGAATTGGGGAGTTTGAAACAGTTGTTGTAACAGAGGAGTGCATGGCTATGCTGCACAACAAGTTGCCGCCCAAGCAAACAGATCTAGACAGCTTTTTTATACCACACAGAATAGGCATCAAGCACGAAACAAAATTCCTGTGTGACTTAGAAGCCAACATAAACTTGATGTCTAAGGCAGTCTTCGACAAAGTAGGAATTAGGCAAGCCAAACCTACCTCCATTATGCTGAAAATTGTTGGTCATTCATTTGTACAACCGGAAGGCAAGATTGAAGACATCCTAGTACGAGTGGGCAGCCTTATTTTTCCAGCAGATTTCCTCATATTAAACTGTGAGGCCGATGAAAATGCCCCTATCATCATTGGGCGACCATTCTTGGCCACAGGCAGAACGTTAATAGATGTAGAGCATGAGGAGTTGATCATGAGGGTAGACAACTAGAGCATCAAGTTAAATGTGTTACAACCCTCAGAAAAAGAAAATGAAGGATGCCCAGATACACATGTCTCCAAAATCAGCATAGAGACAAGCTAAGATAGCAGCTGTCACGGCAGACCCGAGGGCAGGCTGAAGAACCCAACAACACACCACCTAAAAGAACAAGAGGACCCCCATGAGGGAAAGACAAGACAAATTACCTCAAGAAGTGGTTAAGTCTGGGAGATGCACCCAAAGGCACTCCCAACATAACTTAATTATTTTTATTTTCTTTATTTTTATGTTTTAGGAATAAAGTTTAATTTATTGCAATTTATTTTCTGTTAGGATTAGATTTTTAATTAGTTAAATTTATTTTTCACTTTTTTATTATTTTCAGAATTTACTTAATTATCTTTATTTTTATTTCAGGCTTTGGGAATAAAAGAGCCGGATCAAGAAGAAGCCCAATTAGGAGCCCGCCCACCATCCCACCAAGACAGCCAAGGGCGGCCCAGCGCAGACAGTGTGTAATGGCTAGTTGCCTGCTAACGGCTAGCTGCCAACGGCTATAGAAATAACATGCAGAAACCTTGTAACGTATGCGAGACAACATGACCGTTGGATATTTAATGTTGCCCCGACATCTCTTGGCAACCTCTATTTAAACCTTACTCACCCATTCATTCACTTTACTTTCACCTCTTTGCTATACTACTTCTTGAATCCATTGCTCTCTTTTCTCACAATATTTTCTTTTAAGTCTCAGTTATATTCTAACAGTCTCACACTCTTCAACATCAGCACCCAAACTCACCTTCCAACGTTTTTGCTCCAAGGTAGATGAAAGGAGATATAAAAATCAGTTTGCCAAGCAAGCAATTTGGGAGGAGCAAGGTTTCCACTACACGAAGCAAACAGGGGACCTTGGCTTAGAGCCCACCTTGTTCGAGACCATCCACATCAAGGGATGGGAAATATTCGCACGGTAGTTGAAGATGGCCAGCATCACCATGGTCAGAGAGTTTTATGCCCATTACCCCTGCCTGGAGCTGCCATTCGTCTACGTCCGAGGGGAGCCTGTCAAACTGAACGCCGCCGTAATCAACAGCTTCTACAGCCTAGAGATGGAAGACAACCCCCATGAGGAATGGAGGCAGTCACTGACGGCTGTCGACTGTGACAGAATCAAGGCCAAGCTGTGCGAGCCCAACACGCCATGGCTGGCAGGAAAGCATGGCGACTCTGTTCAAAGCCGTCAACTACTTCTTGAGGTCATGTTGTGGAATACATTTATTAAACATCGTCTGTTGCCCACCTCCCATAACTCTACCGTAGACCGGTCGTGCCTCGCACTCATCCACAGCCTCATGATGAACTGGTCAATCAACGTTGGGGAGATCATATGCAAGGAGATCCACAACCACTTTCGCAAGACAAAGGGCAGGTTGTACTTCCCTTCTCTCATCACCGGCCTTTGTGCCAACTTCAACATCCCAACCAAGCCCGAAGATGAGATGATAACTGCCGAGGGATGGACCAGGAAAGTTCACCTGCAGATGATGCAGGCCTAGGAGATAGAGCTCATCACCCCCAGCCGGCCCCCTGCCGCCCAATCAGCCACACCAGTCGCCTCCGGCAGTACTAAAGCTGCCCCGACCAATGAGGTCCCCACTCTACTGCGCACCCTCATTGACAACAACAAACGGATCGAGCAACAACAATTAACCTTTATGAAGTATGTGGGGGAGGTCCAAGAGGCTTTTGTGGTCTATCTCCTTTAGAAATATTCAGATGACGGCCCCACTTTGCCACCCTACCTCGCCGATCTAGCCATCGCAGCTGCCCCCGGATAAGGAACACCATCAGACGCAGCTGCCCACCATGTCGCCTTCCGCCTCCAAATGTCGTATCTGATGCACTACCCATCGTACTCCACCACCTCCACTTTCAACACGGTGGCAGACTCCCTAGAGCGGCAGCATCAACATCATTCCCCCATTTGCACAACAGAAACAGTGGCCAACACCTCCTCCTCTGATGAGGTAGAGCAGCCACCACCAGCAACAGAAGCAGTAGCCCCAATGGAGATGGACCCTCTGGCAGCACCAACAACAGAAGAAACAAGGAAGAAGAAGTGGCACATCATAGCCGCCGAGCTAGTGGATGAGGAGACAGAATCCGAGGAGAGCGAAGCCCCTCAAGAAGAACCTCATGAAGAGCCACACCCTACTCTTAAGAGAGTCCAGCCGCCGCGGTCAACAAAGTTCTCACCAGCCAAGTCTGCCTCCCAGGCATCTGTCGACCGCCGCCTTATCATCCAATCCTCCTCTTCCTTCTCTGCCACCAAGACCCAAGCCTCCTCTAAACCTTCAACCAATTTCTAGAGTTTTTTTTTTCTTTTTTTTCTTTATTTTATTTTTCTATTTTTATCTTAATTGTATTTTCTATTTTTATTTTGTGCATTGAGGGCAATGTCCATCTCGAGTTTAGGGGGTTAGCACTTATTATTTTTGTTCAGTCATAATTAGTGCATATTAGGTTGCATTATGTACTTGCCTTAGAAAATTAATCGAAAATTTAAAAAAAATTGTGCCTATGATAGGATAGTCAATTTAAATTTTCGCTTCAAGTTAAAATGAACTTAATTTTGGGGGAAAAGCATGAAGTAAACTTAGGATTTTTCTATAGTTGCCAAAAATTAAAAACACTACTGTTACTTGTTGAATTTGTTTGAGTTTCTGATAATCATTGCTTGTTGAATTATTTGTAAAATTCTAACATGGTAGTAGGAAGTTGTCGCGGCAGGCAACAAACAGGAAAAACAAAAGCACTGCCAAGGCAGGAAAAAGAATATTTTTTGTTGTCTATCCTTAGAGGTGCCCGCAACAGGCTCTAGGAAGAATCATGTGCAAGAACACTCCGCTGCTATCAAAGTCCATGAGTCTGAAAATCTTGAAGTGACGGACAAATTAGCATGAGTGAATGAAAGTCTCCACGGGATGACTCTACTCCATGGGTTCGGGGTTTTGTAGTTTGCTCATATCTTTATTTCAAACCTAGAAGAGTAGTTGTAATGAGTTGAAGCCCTTATTTCCATGATTATTTAATTGTGCTTAATTATGTTGTCTCGGCAGCGACCTTGTATATCATGACATCATCTCTGTTTACTTAGAATATTCATCAGATTCAGCCTATACACAGTTCTGCACACACTTCACTGGTATATTATAGTTTAATTCTGAGGTAATTCATGTTATTCCCCTCTCACTAATCTAATGACATGTGTCATAGCCTTGAGGTGTTAAATCAAGTTTAAAACAGAATATTTTCTTTCTGATTAGTTAAAAGGGCAAGTATGTTTAGGTTGCATTGCTTGAGGACAAGCAATAGTTCGAGTTTGAGGGTGTGTAAAGTGTCCATAAGTTTTATATTTCATGCACATTCCATCTCCTATTATTGCTGTTTTTGAGTACCTTTTAGGCATAATTAGGATCATGCATTGCATTTTACTGTATTCTTTACTTTGACATGCTTTTTATAGATTATCTGTTATTTGGTAATGAAACGATACTGTTTTAGTTTAGTTTTAGATTCAGGTGCTAGAGGCTGATAGAAGAAGAAAGGAGCCAAGGACATGATGCTGAGGCAGTAGACCAAGGAGCTATACTGATGCAGTTCCAAATAGAGACAACAGCTGCCGCCGCCATACGTTCCGTCCAAGATAGCAAATTGAGGAATTCAAGAACTAGAGTGCGATCTGTAGAGCAGAAAATCCTGATCTTAACGATGTTGTCCACTCAATTTTCCGATGAATGTAACAGCGGGCAGAGCCACCGATGGAGGAATGCGAGATTACTTGCGGAGCAAGGCAACGTGAAGAAGTCCACATTCAACTGAAAGAAGTCATAATTTAAGGTTGCATTTAATGCAAAAGCTACTTTGAAGACTTCCACTCAAGAAGGAATGGACCTAGATAATGCCTATATATACCCATTGTACTTTTACTTCAAAACAACTTAGGTTTTCCCTTAGGCATAGTTTAGGATTTCTTGCTGCCATTATGTTCTAAAGTTCTCTTTGGGTTTGCGTTATGTTGTAATTAGCGTAAGAACGGTTGTTTAGGTTTTCAAGTTTGTTTTTGCAATAAAACTTCAAGTTTGTCTAGAAGTCCTATATTTCATGCACATTCCACCCCTTATTATTACCGTTTTAAGCTCATTTTAGGAATAAGTAGGTTCATGCAATGCATTTTACAGTACTTTTTTGTTTTACCTTGCTTTTATAGATTATCGTTGATTTGGTAAACAAGAGATATTGTTTTAGTATAATTTTGTATTTAGGTACTAAAGGCTGAAAGAGGGAACCGAGGAGCCGAGGATGCAATACTGAGGTAGCAAACCTAGGAGTTGTACTGATATAGTTCCAGCAGAAGGCAGTTGCTGCCGAGTAAAGTTGCCGCCAACCTTGCTGCCCACGGCATCTGACTATGGAATTGGAGAATCGGAGGGCGATCTGTAGAGCTAAAAATCCCGAGTCTATCGCCGCCATCTACCTAATTTTCCGACATCTGTAGTAGCGGACTGAGCTGCCGAAGCAAGATCTCAAGGTTACTTGCGGGCTAAGGCAAACGAGATAAAGTCAACATTCTATGCAAAGAAGTCGAAGTTTAAAGTTATATTAAATGTGGAAAGCTACTTTTGAGGACTTCTACTTTAAGGAGGACTTAGCCTAGTTCTTTGTATATAAATACTCATTGTACTCCTAGTTCAAATCATCTTAGGTTTTCTATAGACTTAGCTAGTGTTCTCTGCCGCCGTCATGTTCTAAACTCCATTTGGCTTAGGGTTATGTTGTAAATTAGTTGTGAAATGGTTGTATTAGGTTTTGATTTGTTTTTTTAATAAAATATTTCAAGTTTGCTTAATCTATGCACTTTATTCTTTCAATTAGTCCTAACCAGTCAGTTGACAGAATCTATTTGTCGGGCACGAAAGTGTAAGGCTCACGAAAGGGTTAAGCACGGTCACAACATGCTGAGGCTTGACTAACTTGGTTCCTAAAAAGATCACAATTTTCAGGGGCTAAAAGGGATCACCAACCGAGTTTACTAGCCTGTGTTAGGTTTACGCTGAGATAGCTACATATTGCCTACGTCACGCTAGCTTTCGAGCATCCTTGCCTAGAAATAGGAAGGATCATTGTCGAATATCCCGCCGAACTTGGAGTATCCGCCAGACTTGCCACCAAGACTTCTTCCCATTCTACATGCCGAGACAGCGAAAGTTGCAGGGGCAGTGACCCGCTGCGGCCGCGTGACAGGGTCGTAGCCTGCCTCCCACCATACTTGCCGAGGCAGCATATCATGGCAGCACAAAACAACTCAGCCTTTTACAATGCAGTTTCACACTAGTGGAAGCATAACCCTGCCTGCTTTATCAACCTAAATTACCTCCTTTATTACTTGTGTTTTCATTTACCTTTCATCTCAACAATCAATTCACTTGTGTTTTTATTTTACCTTTTGCAGGGACTAAAGAACGAACCTAGTTGTCCAATCCTCGTGGGATTCAACATCTTTTATACTATAACTTGGTAGGAGTGTGCACTTGCGCTCTCACAAAAAGGGAACACCTACACGCCCTACAGTTTTCAATTAAAGCAAAAGATTAGTTGATTACTATCCATTTGTTCAGTATCGAGAGAGTTGAACTCACGAAAGGAGTAAGTACGATCTTCACCTTAATCAAGTGTTGATCAATCCAGCCTAGACATAGGTTAGGGTTTAAGGCGGCTAAAAGAGAACGAACCAAACATTGTTGTCTTTGCACGATTCACGCCGCGACTAGTATTATCTGTAGTGGGCATAAACAACATTCCGACTTAGACATAAACGGGATCACTTTTGAAGCGTTCTGCCGAACCTTGTAGTTCTACCGAGTTCGCCGCCGAGACACACTTCCATTCCACTATTGGGGCAGCGAAAACGTCACAACAGCCTACCTGCCATCCCCTGCCGAGGCAGCAAAGTCTGGCAGCGCAAAGCAACTTATCCTATTCAACGCAGTTTCACACTAAGCAGCAGCATAACCCAGCTCATTCCATCAATCTGAACTCTTCCCTTATATTTACATGTGTTTTATTTTCTTTTCTTCTTAAAAAATTCAACTTATTTGTGCATTTAATTTTCCCTTGTGCAGGAGTTACGATCTGAGTCAAACTGTCCAATCCATGTGGGAGACGATATCTTTTATACTATTACTTGACAAGAGTGTGCACTTGCGCTCATATTTAGAGAACACTAAAACGCTCTACACAAGGTAAATGAAATTATTTTTCCGGGAGATTTTTATGTCATTGACATGGAAAATGACCAATCAAACACCTCTTCTGAAGTCCTGCTTGGCAGTCCCTTCCTTAGTACGACATATACAAAGATTGATGTGAGAATCGGTATGTTAACAATGGAATTTGATGGTGAGGTCGTAGAATTTGATTTTTATAAGGCAATGGAACATCCGGATTCTATGGAAAACGTTAGCTTCGTTGGTGTTTATGAACCTTTAGTTGATGATTTTGTGGAAACTAACTTATTTGATAATTTGTGTAGGAAATTGGAAGGTTGTGACAAAGAAATTAGGGAGTTAGAAAATATTTATTCTATTTATTCTGAACCGCGCTTAACTCCTTCGAAAAATAAAAAAAAATTCTTCCATTCTACAGGCACCAAATTTGGAGCTAAAATTACAGCCAGATAAGTTAAAGAATAAAAAAGATATTCTGTCAGAAAAAATAAAGGAACCCCATGATTGTAAAATTTCTCATAGGGAAAATCTTAGTTGGATAAAGCGCACAAATTGGAGGAAGTATTCATCACAACACATGTAGTCTGAATCAGATCATCGAGCTAAACGACGTTAAATAAAGCGCTGAATGGGATGCAACCCATTTTCATTCTAATTTTTTTATTAATTTATTTCCTCATTTTTATTTTTAGGTATCCAAGTATTTTTCGTTTGAAGTCAATCGATCTCGGATGCAACACTTTTGACCGAATATGGAAAAAATTCAACCCCTACAAAAGTAATAGAATCGTGAGCGTCATTTAAAAAATTATCCTAATTATAATTCCCATACGCACAGCTTAACTCAATAGTACACGTCAGCAAAGCACTCTTCCATGTAGTGCATATTAGCACACCCTAAAACCATCTTTGCCGCATGTAACTTCTCATGGCTTATCAATAAACACTTTCTTTTCCCTATCACACAACCGGCGGTCATACACCCTACGCAGCCACCATGTCCGCCTTCACTAGCCGTGGTTCTCGCCTCCGTACGAATCATCTTCATCGACGTCGGCAATTGTCGTTACACACAAGGAGTATTTCTATTTCCTCTATTTGGTTTATAATACATTTTGGGACAAAATGACTTAAGTGAGGAGGAATAGAATTTGGGTCAAATTCTTTTTCTTGCTTAGTTGAAAATTTCTTGTTGCATATCCTTTTTTTTACCTTGTCTCTCCGCTTTCCATATGAATTGGTATCTTTCTTGTGTTGAATTTTAGGATGCATGATAGACTATGGCTTGACTTGTTTTTATAAATTTCCGTATTACATTCCTTGACTTGATTGATCGACATGATACTTACCTTAGTACAAACAAACCCTTCATGTGAGTTTTTGAGCTTAATGAGCATACCTTTTATTCTTGCTCTTTGTTTAAATTGAGTGTACCGATTTAATCATTTGCATTCTAGAACTTGTGGCATAATACTTGTTGACGCTACATTTTTATTGTGATGCATTAATATGATAGAGGCATTAGGTTTAACCACATTCTCTTCCCAAAAAGCCTACCCCTTGTTATTATCCCTTAGTGAAACAATTTTGAGTCTTAACCTTTTTCTTTGTATTGCCTTATTATTTAACCCACACTAATTATTTTTTCCCTCTTTTTGTCACCCATTTTCAAGACAAAGTCGAGATTATTTCAAAAAAATAGTAAAAAACAGTTTTGAACAGTGCATATTCGAATTGCGCAGTACAGAAAATATTGTGCAGAAAAATGAAAAAAAAAACATGTAGTTTGGTTCGAACATTGTAGAAAATACTGTGTAGAAAAAAGCAGCAGAACTGTTCGAACAGAAAAAACGAAAAAAATAGTGATTTTGAAAAAAACAGAAGAAAAAAAGTGCAAAAAAATGTTTGTTCAATTTTTCTCTTTTCATTTTCTCAAACTTGGAATAACTCGCCTTTGTCTTGAACTTTAAACTCATTAAATAGCCTTTTCCTACCTGAACCTTACCCTCGTAACAACCCTTCTAAAAGACCTATTGATTTTTGCATCACATTCATATTTAGTAGTGGAGAATATATTTAGTTACAAGCCTATGGTAATACTTTGGTTAAATTTCAGCTTGAGTGTTCAATTTTTTTTTACCCTAAACACTTGAGTGGAATGAGTGAAACCGTGAGAGGGTACTAGGTTTGTTTCATTGAAGTTAACAAGTTATTGGAATGTTTTTATTAAACTATCTTTAGTCTCGCCATTTTCTAATTGCTTCCTTAAACTTCATACATGTTTAGATGCCATGTCTTGTTGAAATTTTAGAGACTTTGTGAAACCAAGGATAAGGGCTTGAACTTTGATATTTGAGGGCAAGCATCGAATAAGTGAGGGGGAATTTGACTAGTGCTTCAATTATACATTATTTTATTAATAATTACTCCCTGATTAGTTGTTTTAAGATGCTTAGCTGGTGATTTTCTGTTCTTTTCTGTGCAGGGCATCAAATTCTGGAAACTGTGCTAAAAAGGCTGGATTTTGCAAGTTTTCTGGATTCATGGCTGGATTAGTGGGCATGAATTGAGGCATAAATGCTCTGACTCGACGCCACGTCAGCAGGCTTCTAGAAGATGACGTCAGCAACGCGTGATAAGCTATCAGCCGCGTCCGAGCACTTATCAACGAGATTTAGATCAAGCTTGGGGATTTATCTTTTATTTTTGAATTTTAAACATTTTGGGATTTAATTATTATTACTTAGCATTTCTCTTTTGTATTTTAAATATTTTAGGATTATCTCTTATTATTTTAAGAGTATTTTTAGGGTTTTAGGATGCTATAAATACCCCTTTGGGGTAAGACTCAAATCATCTCTTGTTCATTGTTTCATTTTACTTTGAATTTATAAAACTTCTTTCTCTTCTTTGTTCTTATTTTCTTTTTAAAGTTTTCTTTTTTTTTATTTTAAATATGCTAAGCATGATTTCTTTCATAATCATGCTTAGCTAATTTTCTTTAAAGCCGAGGGCTACATCAATGACTAAATTCCAACGGGAATCTCTTTCAGTTTTCTAAGGTTTGATTTCTAAACTAAAGCGATTTCAAAACTAAAGATTGGCTTTGTTCAGAATGTTGTTTTTGGTTAAATATGTGGGAGGAAGGATCGGCTATTGAAGCACATTCGACTTCCTTAGGACACACTTAGTAAATTGATTACTAAGAAGAAAATTGAGATCAGAACTATTGTTATTGAAACAACATAATCTGAGACGGTTTTTACTAAACTTAAACGATTTTGATCTACAACATTGTTGTTGACTAGATCAACTTCGTAAATCGATATCAAAGATAGAACTTGGGTATTCGATTACAAAAGCGTAGTCTCAAGGATTGACCCTTGTAAGCAATTAACCGACGTGAATCCTGAAGTAAAATCCCTTTTCCGATGATCCGAGGGAATTGAGTCAAAGCAAGAGCCTAAGGCTAACCTTATTCATATCAAATTTATATCTTTCTAATATTCTTTATAATCCTTTTATTTTTCTTATTTTTATCCACAAACCCCCATTTACTTCAATATTACTCAACTCTCTTCTTGGCTCACTGATTGAACAAACATAAATCAAGAAGTTTTCTTAGTTCTTGTGGGATCGACCCTTAGTTCTCTTTTACTACACTTAAATTCTTTAATTTATTCTTTGAGAAGAGGGAATTATTTTGACGCGAAAATGACGTGTCTCAAATTGAATAGAATTTGGGTCAAATTCTTTTTCTTGCTTAGTTGATTGCTTGCCTTAGTTGAAAATTTCTTGTTGCATATCCTTGTTTTTACCTTGTCTCTCAGCTTTCCATATGATTTGGTATCTTTCTTGTGTTGAATTTTAGGATGCATGATAGACTATGGCTTGACTTGTTTTTATAAATTTTCGTATTATATTTCTTGACTTGATTGATCGACATGATACTTACCTTAGTACAAACAAACCCTTCATGTGAGTTTTTGAGCTTAATGAGCATATCTTTTATTCTTGCTCTTTGTTTAAATTGGGCGTACCGATTTAATCATTTGCATTCTAGAACTTGTGGCATAATACTTGTTGAGACTACATTTTTTATTGTGATGCATTAATATGATATAAGCATTAGGTTTAACCCCATTCTCCTCCCAAAAAGTCTACCTCTTGTTATTATCCATTAGTGAAACAATTTTGAGCCTAAACCTTTTCCATTGGATTGCCTTATTATTTAACCCACACCAATTATGTTTTTCCCTCTTTTTGTCACCCATTTTCAGGACAAAGTTGAGATTATTTTGAAAAAAATAGTTTCGAACAGTACAAATTCTAATTGCGCAGTACAAAAAATACTATGCAGAAACCACTACAGAAAAATGAAAAAAACAGTGCAGTTTGGTTCGACCATTGTAGAAAATAATGTGCAGGAAAAAAAGCAGCAGAACTGTTCGAACAGAAAAAAAAACAAAAAAAAAACATTAGAAAAAAGAGCAAAAAAATGTTCGTTCAATTTTTCTCTTTTCATTTTCTCAAACTTGGAATAACTCGCCTTTGTCTTGAACTTTAAACTCATTAAATAGCCTTTTTCTTACCCGAACCTTACCACCGTTACAACCCTTCTAAAAGACCTCTTGATTTTCGCATCACATTCATATTTAGTAGTGGAGATTAGATTTAGTTACAAGTATATGGTAATGCTTTGGTGTTCAATTTTTTTTACCCTAAACAATTGAGTGAAATGAGTGAAACCGTGAGAGGGTACTAGGTTTGTTTCATTGAAGTTAACAAGTCATTGGAATGTTTTACTTTATTAAACTATCTCTAATCTCGCCATTTTCTAATCGCTTCCTTAAACTTCATACATGTTTAGATGCCATGTCTTGTTAAAATTTAGAGACTTTGTGAAACCAATGATAAGGGCTTGAACTTTGATACTTGAGGGCAAGCATCAAATAAGTGAGGGGGAATTTGACTAGTGCTTAAATTTTACATTATTTTATTAATAATTACTCCTTGATTAGTTGTTTTAAGATGCTTAGCTGGTGATTTTCGGTTCTTTTCTATGCAGGGCATCAGATTCTGGAAACTGTGCTAAAAAGGCTGGATTTTGCAAGTTTTCTGGATTCATGGCTGGATTAGTGGGCATGAATGCGCTGACTCGACGCCATGTCAGCAAGCTTCTAGAAGATGACGTCAGCAACGCGTGATAAGCTATCAGCCGCGTCCGAGCACTTATCAACGAGATTTGGATCAAGCTTGGGGATTAATCTTTTATTTTTGAATTTTAAACATTTTGGGATTTAATTATTATCACTTAGCATTTATCTTTTGTATTTTTAATATTTTAGGATTATCTCTTATCATTTTAAGAGTATTTTTAGGGTTTTAGGATGCTAGCATGGGTGTTGGAGGTAGTTCTGTCAAGATACTTCATCATAACTCTTTTGTTGCTCAACGTCATTACAATCTTGGGCGTTCAATATTTTTTATAAAAAGAAGATGGACTAAATTGATAGATTATTAAAATTATGTGGGCTAACTTTTTAGAATTAGGGTCAAATTAAAATAAGTGTAGAACTTGAGGGCTAATTATGTAATTATATCAATTTATATTAACTGACACGTCATCAGCCGTTAAATTTTTAAGGGCGTTGGACCAATTTGTTACTTTATTTAAGTCGAAGGACCGGTTTGTAATTTTTGATAGTCAGAGGACGCAAAAAATAATTAGAGCATAGTTGGGGACCGTTTATGTAGTTTACCCAAAGATTATCAAGAAGAAGTGGATGATCTTAACCAAGAAAAAGCTTTGATTTTCAAAGAACTTGAAAAGAAAAATAATTTTGAAAAATCAAACTTTTATCAAAGATAATTTTGTGCCCATATATTTTTGAACAGTAAATATTTTAGAAGTATTTAAGTTCCAAAAGGACTAATTACTTTAAATAAAAAAGATGAGATTAAAAAATAGATTTTAAAGGGGACTAAAATTTATGCTACTAACGTCATTGGATCTAAAGCAATTTGGATACCAAAAATTACTTGATTGCCTTTTTAAAGGTGTGATAGAATATTGATCAACAAAGTGATGAATCAAGGAAGCTCTATGTACACAAGGAAAGACACTTGAAGAAGGAAGGATTCATATCCTACCTTTGGTTCAAGTGGTAAAATTAGTTGAATTTATTTATTTTAATTTAGTTTATTTCTTTTAATTCAACTAGTTAAATCATGAATTGTTGAACTGACATCTTATCTGATGCTTGAGTAAGGGGAGCCAATTTATTTTTAAATTGCAAAATTCTTTTAGAACCTCCTTTGTTATTGAACTTCATATTTACAAAATTCTTTTTGATATAAAAAAAAGAATGGTTTGAAAAATTAAATTTTCAAAAAAAAAGAGCTTTTAATATTCTCTACAAATAATTTCTTTTTCAAAAAAAATTTACTAAAGGAGAGAAACACAAAAACAATTTTTAAGTTGGTTTTATTATATCAAAAGGGGGAGATTGTTAGGATATTTGTTTTGATATAATAATTTGAAAAATATTTTTGAACTTGTTTAAATATTTTACAAACTTGTATTAAAGTCCAAACAACTTGAAAACATATTTGAAAATGTTTCTAAGATTTTTGACATGTATCAAAACGATTTTATAAAGCCAAACTAAACATTTTCTCAGCCTCGTACTGATATGGTCACACCCGTATCGATACTATTTAGGGTTTTAACTATAATATTTTTCAGTAGCAAAAGCTCGTACCGGTACAAGCTTAGGTGTACCGATACAGAGAGGATCATACCGATACGCTTGTACGTGTACCGATCTTTTCTTTTAAAACCCCTCGAACGACTATTTCCATGACAGGTCATACCGATACGACCATTAGGCGTATCGATACAGTAAAGCTGCTCAAAGCACAAGAACTATCTCCCAAATATGACTGTATCGATACAAGTACATGCGTAGCGTTACCATAGTGTCTAGAAGTAGAAAATCAACATGAAAATCAGTCTCCAACGGCTCCTATCCGATTCCAACGGTCTCCAACGACTATGATTGAAAAAGTGTCTTAGTACTCAAATTGTATATTTTTGTATAGAAAAACACTTGTGAGCTTTAATTATAATATTTACTCAAGTGTAATAGATTTGGATGAGAGCTTTAGAGTGCAAACACACACATTGTGAGAGGGGTTTCAATTTACTTTTATTTTTCTTGTAAAGAGAGGTTCTTAAGGCTTTATGTAGAAAGCTTTGGATGCTAGACTTAGTGGTTTAAGTCTAGGTTGTAAATGTTGCCTCTTAAGCCTCGAAAAGGGGAAAATTTTTTAGTGAATTTAGAAATCCTTAGTGGGGAAACAAAGGTAGTGAATGTAGGCTTTGGTTAGAAAGTCGAACCACTTTAAATTCTTGTGTTTATTTTTCTATCTTTTTGCTTCCACCATTATTATCCAAGAAACCACTTTTCCACCACTTAATAGACATTTTCGGTTGAAGGATATCAGTCTCCACGTATATTTCTAGGGCAACTTTGGGTATATGATCGTTTTGTTAATCCTTAGCTCATTCTTTTATGCAAGTCAATATTTCTAACCAAACTAATGAAATTATTCATCATTGAATAAGGGAAAATGAAATGGCCAATTTCCCCAACCAATAAATTTCATAGTTCACAATTAAACTACAAACAATAATTTCATTTGCCTAATTGTAAAAACTATGAAATATTAACTTTATTAAATGGTAATTAACATTTCTAAACAATAAATGTTAATTTCGTAAAAAAAAGTTAACATTGTTGAGTTGTGTGGGGCTCGATTCGATCAACCGTTCTTGCTCACCAAGTGGTAGAGAGGTGGATTTTTGGGTGGAAGGGTTGTGGAAGCTAAAATGAAAATTGACACAATGAATTATAGTGGTTCAACCTTCTAAACAAGGTCTACATCCACTACCTTAGCTCCCCACTAAGGATTTCTCAATCAATTCACTATTGATTCGTCCCCTTTTCTAGGCTTAGGAGGAAACCCTTACAACCGATCAAGCTTTCTACCCAAAGCCTTGATCAAACCCTCTTTTACAAAGAGAAAATAAAAGCAAACACAAATCCCTCTAATAGGTGTTTGTTTGCACAATTGAAGCACTCACCCAAAACCTAAAACACTTGAGCAAATTTGACAATTTTGGCTCACTAGTGTTTGTCTATACAAGAATTGACAATTTAAGCACTAAGACAATATTTGATCATTTTTTGTTTGACAATATGAGCATTAGCCTTTACTTGATGCTTGGAGGTCCCTTTTATACTCCCAATTGAGTTTGTAGCCGTTACTAGCCGTTGAGGACTTTAATTCCCATCATAAATGTAGTTCTGCAGCTCCCCGTTTCGAAACGCTCGAACTCGTTTCGAAACGCTCTTTAAGTAGAAAGAGCCGTTGCAGTCTGACAAGGCACCCGTTTCGGAACGCTCCTGGCCGTTTCGGAACTCGTATCGAAACACCCTAGACCCGTATCGAAACTCCCTGCATTTAAATGTTAGTTGGGAAATAGCCGTTGGGGTTTATGACCGTTGTGGTCAGTGCCACGTAGGCGTATCGAAACGGCATAGCCCGTTTCGAAACGTTAGGCAAAATCCTCATCCAGGGGAAGCCCGTTTCGATACTCGTATCAAAACTTTTTGCTACTGGAATCCCCTGTTTCGAAACACCTTAGGGCGTTTCGAAACGCCTGGACGGTTTTGTGAAGTTTGGCTTTGAAAAACATGTAAAACCCTTTTAAGGACTTCCCTAAACATAATTTCAAGTTGTTTGGACTTTGGAAATGTTTTAAATACTTTTTAAATCAGTCCAAAACATTTTTCAATTATTATATCAAAACATTAGTTCTACAATCTCCTCCTTTTTTATATAATAAAACTCACTTGAAAAATTGTTTGGGATTCTCCCCCTTTAACTTCAAAAATGTGAATAAGAGATTGAAGATATGAAATCAAATAAAGCTCCCCCTTATTCATTTGAAATTTCAATTTTTCAAACCATTTCTCCCCTTTTTGCTATATCAAAAAGAATTTAAAACATTAAGTTCAAAATAACAATAGAGGTAAAAATTGACAAAAATATGAATTTGGTTTTAAAATGGCTCCCCCTTACTCAAAGCATCATTAAAAATGTTAGTCCAACATTTATGATCATCTAGTTGAATAAAATAAAAATAAAACAAATAAATGCTAAAACAACTAGAGTTTTTTTACCAACACTTGAACCCAAGGGAGGATGTGAAGCCTTCCTTCTTCAAGTGTTCTTCCTTGTGTGTATGGAGCTCCCCCTCAATGTTTGACTTGTTGAACATCTCCATCGCACCTAGCATAAAAAACAATCAAGTGACTTTTGGTATCCAAATTGCTTTGGATCCATAAACGTTAGTAGCACAAATTTTTGTCCCCTTAGGAATCCATTTTTCAATGTCATCCTTTTTAATTGAAGTACTAAGTCCTTTTGGGATCCAAATACTTCTAAAACATTTTCCTTTTACAAATCTAGGGGCACTAGATTGTCTTGCATAAAAATTTGATTTTCCAAAATTGTTTTTCTTTTCAAGCTCTTTCGAAATCAAATCCTTTTCTTCTTGAACTTTTTGAAGTAAATTTTTTAAATCAAAACATTTTAATTCAAACTCTTCGAGTTTGCTTCAAGTTCAAGTTTGGTTTTAGAAATCAAATCATTTTGAATTTTCAACTTTGAAATCAATTTATTGTTTTTCAAAATGTGATTTTTAAACTCTAAAACCAAATCATCATAGGCATCTTGTAATTCATCAAACGAATAAGAACATGAAGTAGATGAATTAGAAGTTACCCTTGAATCTTCTTCGATGGCCATAAGGCAAATGTTGGCTTGTTCATTGTCGGTGGAGTCCTCATCACTCCAAGTAGCCACATGTGCCTTCTTCTTATGGCTTGAAGTGCTTGCCCTTTCCTTTCTTTTGGGTTCTCGTTCAAGCTCTCTCAAGGCTTTCTTCATGAACGGAGCACACTTCTTGAAGAGATGAACTATCTCTTCATCTTCATCCTCCTCTTCACTTGAGTAGGCATGATGACAAGTGGAGGATTTGAAAGCCATGGCACTTGCATTGATGCCAAGCCCTTTGATTTTCTTCTCTCCCATAGCTCTAATTTCTTCCCTCTTCTTCTCATCTTCTTTGTTCTTCTTCATGATTTGATGAGTAAGGAGTAACCCCATGAGTTAATCAAGCTTCAAAGTCTTCAAATTCTTGGCTTCGATGATGGCGGTCCTCTTTGAGTCCCATGACTCGGGAAGTGAGCAGATGAGCTTTCGAACAAGCTTATCCTCCGGGATGGCTTCTTCATAGCCTTTGAGACCATTGGTGATGGTGGAGAACCTATCAAACATCTTCTCAATGTTCTCTTCTAGATCCATTTTGAAGTTCTCATACTCTAGGGTTATGAGCCCAATCTTAGTCTCCTTGACTTCATCGGTTCCCTCGTATGTGACTTCAAGCTTGTCTCATACCCCCTTGACACTCTCATAAGAAGACATCTTCTCATAGATGGTTGGGCCAAAAGCACAAAACAAGATGTGTAAGGCTTTGCAATTAAGCTCCATCTTCTTGCGATCGTCGGCACTCCACTCCGCTTTGCTTCGTTGAGGCACGAACGGACCATCTTCAACTATATCCCATAGCTTGTAATCTCTTGATTTGATGAAGAACTTCATCTTTGTCTTCCAATGGGCATAGTGGGTTCCGTCGAAGAAAGGCGGTTTTTCGATTGATTGTGCCATTTGAGCCGGTTGATAAAATAGTGATCGAGCTTGCTAGATCTTTTCAATAGAATGTGAATCCTCTTCGATTGAGCCAAGCTCTGATACCAATTGTTGAGTTGTGTGGGGCTCGATTCGATCAACCGTTCTTGCTCACCAAGTGGTAGAGAGGTGGATTTTTGGGTGGAAGGGTTGTGGAAGCTAAAATGAAAATTGACACAATGAATTATAGTGGTTCAACCTTCTAAACAAGGTCTACATCCACTACCTTAGCTCTCCACTAAGGATTTCTCAATCAATTCACTATTGATTCGTCCCCTTTTCTAGGCTTAGGAGGAAACCCTTACAACCGATCAAGCTTTCTACCCAAAGCCTTGATCAAACCCTCTTTTACAAAGAGAAAATAAAAGCAAACACAAATCCCTCTAATAGGTGTTTGTTTGCACAATTGAAGCAC
The DNA here is from genome assembly GCA_958450335.1 of Hibiscus tridactylites. Taxonomy (NCBI): domain Eukaryota; kingdom Viridiplantae; phylum Streptophyta; class Magnoliopsida; order Malvales; family Malvaceae; genus Hibiscus; species Hibiscus tridactylites. The sequence goes on from OY288282.1 coordinate 53,910,437, forward strand.
TCACCCAAAACCTAAAACACTTGAGCAAATTTGACAATTTTGGCTCAATAGTGTTTGTTTATATAAGAATTGACAATTTAAGCACTAAGACAATATTTGATCATTTGTTGTTTGACAATATGAGCATTAGCCTTTACTTGATGCTTGGAGGTCCCTTTTATACTCTCAATTGAGTTTGTAGTCGTTACTAGCCGTTGGGATCAAATTGGAGCCGTTGAGGACTTTAATTCCCATCATAAATGCAGTTCTGCAGCTCCCCGTTTCGAAATGCTCGAACCCGTTTCGAAACGCTCTTTAAGTAGAAAGGGCTGTTGCAGTCTGACAAGGCACCCGTTTCGGAACGCTCCTGGCCGTTTCGAAACTCGTATGAAACACCCTGGACCCGTATCGAAACGCCCTGCATTTAAATGTTAGTTGGGAAATAGCCGTTGGGGTTTATGACCGTTGTGGTCAATGCCACGTGGCGTATCGAAACGACATAGCCCGTTTCGAAACGCTGGGCAAAATCTCCATCCAGGGAAAGCCCGTTTCGATACTCGTATCGAAACGTTTTTGCTACTGGAATCCCCTGTTTCGAAACACCTTAGGGCGTTTCGAAACGCCTAGACGGTTTTGTGAAGTTTGGCTTTGAAAAAACATGTAAAACCCTTTTAAGGACTTCCCTAAACATAATTTCAAGTTGTTTGGACTTTGGAAATGTTTTAAATACTTTTTAAATCAGTCCAAAACATTTTTCAATTATTATATCAAAAAATTAGTTCTACAAACATTCTTTGATTTTTTTAATGGTCTAAAGGTGATTACAATGTAGTATCTGTTCATATATATTCCTAACCCTTTGACAATGCACATACACCTTGTAGACAAAGCAATTTAAACTCGTGGTTCCTACGATGAACATCATCTGCTTTTCCATTAGGACACTTGTTGAGTTCAACACTCTTTAATTTTTTTACGATATAAATATTAAATTGATTTATTTAATAATAAATGGACTAACCTCTTTAGTGGAGAGGCCGAGGTCCCATTTGACAACCCATTAAAAAAATTCAATCACTGAAAATTAATATTTTCAGTGATTTTCATATCTTAAAGCATGTTTGATAATTCATTAGTAAAATTATGTCCATATTTGGCAATTAGTGGATAGATGATAGCGGATTACATTAGCTGGTTGTATAAAAATGTTTGGTAAAATTAACAGATAGCTTATAGTTGTTTGATTATTTGAACAAGTAAAATGACATATAAGGACATAATTATATTTGATACTTATTTGAATAATTTATTAGTTATTAACATTTTGTATCTATTAATATTAATTAAATTATAAAAATTATTTTTTTAATATTATTACTAAGCATATATATGGGAAAAATTACTTTAATATTGCTCCCCCATTTTTTCCCAATATATCACTAGCCATTTTATTTCCAAAAATATTGTAGTTTAAATAGTACTTTAAAAGTCGGATTCAGTTGAATCCGACTATAAACAGTGATTTTCAAAAAAGTCCCACAAAAATACCTAAAGTCGGAACCTCCTGACTGCGCCTTTCAAGGGCATTTTTATAATTTTCAACCTAAAGTCGGATTCGGCTGCACCATCCTTTAAGGCACTGTTCATACTGCAATAATTTTGGAAATAAAATAGTTTGCGCCATATTTAAAGAAAAAAACAAAGTTTGGTGCAATATTGCTGGAAATTGTCCATATATATGAGAAAAATTACTTTAATATTGCTCCCATTTTTCCCCAATATATGTACATATTAATTTTTTAGTTGTGAAGTTATCTTTTAAATATAATTTTAATAGCTATTAAATTATATTTTAAATATAATTTTATTAATTATTAAATTTATATGTATTTATTAATTTATATATTAATTTCTTATTTATGAAATTATTTTTTAAATTTTATTAGTTAATCAAATTTATGTTATTTAGAGATTTTTTTTATAATTATTAAGGACAAAATAGTCTTTGCAAGTCTTTTATCCAAAACTCTAACTCAAAAAGCTCCTAAAAGGAGTTTTTTCAAAATGAGAGGTTTCACCTCAATCCGCTATTACAATCTTCTATTTGTCAAACATCTAAATTAGCAGATTTGACTGATTAAACTTCTAATTTTAGCTCAAAAAGTTGCTTACCAAATAAGGTCACATATATATAATCATATTTAGTTAAACAAACTATTAAACATGTTTGTAATTTAAATTTAGCACTTAATTTTTTTAGTATTTAATTTTTCAACTCGTCGCATAAATTTTTCAATTACCAGACAACACCTAAATCGACCAATTTCATATAAGATGGACAAAATTGACACAATTTCTATAGTACATGGACCTGATGAGTGCTTTAACCCATATTGTTGATATGAATTTCTCACTAATGTTTTAAAGGGATTTTGAAGGAAACAAGGATATCCGTTTTTTACTACAACAACTAGGGGTATTTGGTTCACGGAATGTAAGATTAACTCTGTGGATAAGATTATTAGAATGTAACATTACCTGACACATTAATAGAAATGCTATATTACCTTGTTTGGTTTATTTTGTAGGAATATAAGATTGCATTGTTTGATTGGAGAAATATAAGATTAATTGGAAGCAAAAATTATCAACTTGTCCTTAAGATATATTTTCTTTTTAATAGGTTAAACTTTCAATTATTAAATAAAAAACATTTACATAAAAATTTATAGAGTTATTTTCGTTACATAATCTAAAATTTGAAAAATCTATATTTATAATATAATTAATATATTAAATTATTTTTATATATTTTATATTTATATACCCTTATTTCTTTTTTTAATGTTACTGTTGTTATTGAAAATTTCTTTTGAAAAATATTTTTTGCTTTGGCTTAGAAAAACACTTTCAAAGGTGTTTTTATGAAAAAAAGAAGCTTCATTTAGTATTGTTTTTTTATTGTTAATAAGTATTTTTGGACAACCAAAACTAATACTACACACGAATTATTTGGACATACTAAATATACAAATAAATAATAAAAAACGACAAATTAAAGTATATGAATTAAACTTTAAATTTAAGCATAATAAAGGAACTAAACTATAATTTCACTCATTAAAAAGGACCAAATGTATAATTTAACCTATTGTAAATAGTAACTTATAAATAATTTTTAAATTTCTTACCCTAAAATCAATTTTGAGGGTTAGGGTTTTTAATTTCTGTGTATAATTTTTAAATACCATCTAGAAGATAAAAAGGGAATAAGGTTCCAATTTTTTTTGAAAAGAAATTCTTTTTGGCTTCTATTTATATATTGCGTAACTTTCTCCTGTTTATAATTTTGTTTTGGATTCGATCTGCTGATTTTTGTTAATCTTTCTCTCTTTCCGGGCTTTGTTGCCCTTTCGCCATTGAAATCCATGATCTTCAGTATCCCATGGACTCATCTCCACTGCACACCACGTCTTCACTCCACGAACAAGAAGATGAGTGGGGTATATTAGCGCTCTCTCTCTCTTTCTCTGGTTATTTATTGGGAGAATTTTGGATCTTTACCTAAAAATCAAAATTTTAGGGTTTTTATTCATATTTAATTTGTAGATGTGGGTTTTTTAGATTACACTGATATGTGTGAGAATTGGGTCTTTGAATCGATTATCAATAGAAAGTTGCTTTCTGGGTATAATATTGGGCGGCATTTGGTATTATAATTATATGTTTTAATTCTAATTCTTTATTGCTTTAGTTGGTATCTGATTGCCTTTGTATAGAATGTGATGATCTTGTGCATAAGTTCATGAAGCTTTACTTTGTGTAGCATATCAGTATTAGTATTAGGGATTAGTAAAATAAAGCCTGTTTATATTTGCAGTTGGTTACCTTGCATAAGTTCATGAAGCTTTACTATTCATTGTTCTTTTATTGCCTTTGGTTCTAGAGCAAGATGATAGTAAAAACAGATGCAATTTTGTTTAACTCCTTGCTTTCAAGTTTGCAATTGCTTCACATTCTGAATCCTGTCTCTTGTGTATGTATATGCTGGTGATTTTTTCCGGCTTCCATTACTTTGTTGTTCATGTTTACGCCACTAGTTGTGCAGATCATTATATCTTCGGCATAATTTAAAGATGGCTGTGCTACATGGCCTCCTGTAAAGGGTCATCTCTTAGGATTAGAGAGAACCTGTTGCCATGTCTCCACTGAACATAGTGATTTGGTGTCTTGCGGTTTTTTGCTTTGATAAAATCTTATGAAGTTACATGTTAATGTGCTGGAATGGAACATTGTTTATTTTTATTTCCTTTGCTTTAGAGAAAAATAGTATCATTCAAATTGATTATCCTGAGCTTTCCTATAGTAATCCATTTACTATTTATTTGTCATTAGACACTGATGGATTCGTGATTCCTAGCTTGGGAATTGAAGAACCGGATAAAATTAAAGCGGATACTTCAGATGTAGAAACATCAAAACCTCATTCGCAGCAGGTCAATTGCAAATATCTATACCTTTTAGATGTCAAGAGTTGATACTCGTTTATTTGAAGCTTTTTGTCTTGTTGACACAGGCGTTAATATGTAGACATGTTTATATTACGGCTTGTGCAGGCCAAAAAAGAAGAGAACATTTACTTGGGACCGCACGGTGCACCACCATCACAATCAAGGCAGCAGGAGCTGAATCTGTCCAGTCGTAAGCAACGGTTTAAACAAAAGCTAAAAGAAGCTGATAGAAGGATCGGCGGGACAGGGCAGGAGAACAAGGTGGAAAATTTGAAAGAGCTTGTAGGCGGTGGGAAATCAAGCCCCAACATGTCCAAGGGTTCCCCCAGGGATTGGCTAGACCCACATTGCGATGAGTCGCAATTTGAGAAGTCGTACCCCCAGTGAATCAAAGCTTTCTGTGGCTTAAGATACTTAACGGTGCAACGTTTAACATACTAGCACCATTTATTATAAGTCTTCGTCTTGTTGTATGCAAAGCGAATTACTGAGCTTATGTATTTTGATAATAATCCATCAACCAAGCCATTTGGTTTTACTACTAAGGAGAAGACATTGAAAGTCGTATTTTTATTTTCTACTCCAATTTTCTTTGCATATACATACACCATGGTATTCTTGTGAACTCATATCATCATATGGTTTCAGCTAGCAATATGAAGTTGGTTATGTTGTAAAAAATTGAAGTTTCGTAATGCATGATCAACGGACGCTGACTTTTGCAGTGCAAGTATTCATCACAAGGCATATGGGTGTAAATGAACCGAGTTTAAACAAATAAGGTTTTGTCCGTGTTCGTTTATTTTATTTTTGAAGATGTTCATGTTCGGTTTGTGTTCGTTCAAATTTTCAATATCTTTGCGAACATATTCGTTTGTAGCCAAAATGGTGAAATTTTACCACTAGTCCTTAAACTCCTTAGGCTTTACAGTTTAAACTCTAAAGTTTACTTTCTGTTCAGTTTTTGTCTCTAACTTCACTAATATTTAAAATGTAAAAAAAGGAAAGAAAATGAGAACTGAACAAACGAGTCGATAAACGAGCTTATAAACGAATTGATAAACAAGCATGTTCGTGAATAAAAACGAACCGAACATAACTCTGTTCATGTTCGTTCGTTATTAAATGAACTTAAAAATTATTTTCATACTCATTTATTTTGCTTAATAAACGAACAGTTCGTGAAACGCTCTATTCATTTACATCCCTAATAAGTCCTCAGAATTTTGCAGTTCTGAAAGGAATCTAAATTCTGAAATGCAAGTAACAAAACAACAAAATGGAGATGGCGGCAGTTGCAGCAACAATAGGGCCTGCGGTTCTTACAGGCGGCATTGTGGCGGCGGAATCACAAGGCTTTAAACCGAGGAAAGCTTGAAACAAAGACCAGTTAGTTGATGACACGAGTTCTTGCTTGGTTTGGTTGTTTCCAGAGTTGGCAGCCTTGGAGTTCGAGTTTTGTTTAGAACGGAACTCAGAAGGGCATATTTTCATGGTTTTATCAAGACGATTGAATTTATTAATCTTCTAAAAAACCATTGATTTCTAATAGAATTCATGTGTGTAAAACTCATTCTGAGTTAAATTTTAAAAAATCATAAAAATTTAAAAGAAAATTTAAACTTTGGTACAATTGAATATCCTAATGAAAGGGGCTGATTTTTAGTAGGTTGAACTGAAAATGAGTTTTAATTGGATATTGAAGAAGCTCATGAAGTTGAGATCCGATGCAGTACTAGTCTTCTCCTCAGTTCAAAGCTGGTATGATGTTAAAGGCTTATTGGATTTGAGATTAAATCCGAGAGGTGAAGGTCAAGGTAATTTGGTATAAGCTTTTGTGGTTATGTTAACAAACAAGTGTATAGATAGAGTAGATACGATAAATCTTAATCTTTGTATAGCTTGGGGGTTATGTTAACTCCTCTATAGTTTTGTATTCCTAGCAGTTTACTGTTTTTTTTTTATAATAATACATAAAATTATCTAAAAAAATATTTTTATGACTCAAAATCGAATTTACCTAATATAAAAATAGGGTAAATTACGTAAAATATTGAACATTACTTTTAAACCTATTTTTATTATTAAAGTTTTAAAATATTTAATTTACTCACTAGAATTTAGATAATTAACGTTTATCCATTTATAAAATATTATGAGTAGTGGTAGACTTTTAATCTATATTTATTTGAATTTAAATTTTACCATTTGTGTGAGTTTGTTCAAGATTATTTTGTTTATTATAAAGTCTGATTGATTTTAATTGTAGTTATATAGATGTATTAATTATATTTATAATTATGTATTATGTTGACTAATTCTGGTAAAAAAAAATTCTTATATCATGTAAAATTGATTTAGTTTTAGTGCATATTTTGGACCATCGAATTACTCTATTCTCTCTTTTCATAAAGAAAATTCTCATTTTCGATGAAAGTGTAAAATTTAAAAAATTTATAGGATGTAAGAGAATTTACCTCTTTTGAGTGAGAATGATTATTTGACTCAAATTAGATAGGTTTCGACCCGACTCTATGGGTCAATTTTTTTTTTTGGAAAAAAATTAAGTTTAGTTTGGGTCTTTTTGAAGATGGACCCGGGTCGGGTTGAGTTTGAGTTTAACGTAAAAAAATACATGACCTAACCAGAAATAATAATTTTATTTTATTTTAAATATTTACGTATAATTATTATAATGCCCCTCTTTATATATATATATATATATATATACATATTTTGTCTAATAAAAATGAAATAATTATTATGATGTCTCCTCTCTATTTGTATTTTTTCAATTAACCCCCTATTTTATCGAATAAAACTGAGAAAAATAATTTTTTTTATTTATGTCGGGTCGAATTCTAATTTTTACTCTAAAATTCGGGTTGAGTTTAAATCAAGTGGAATATCATAAAATGTCGGCTCGAGTTAAATTCAGATGAAGATGTTTAATTTTTAAGTCGAGTGTGAGTCGACCAAAGACTCGACCCATGAGCATCCATACTTTTGATTATAGTGGTATCTAGAGGCCAACGATGGCTTTTTTTAAATAATTAATTTGATTCTTTTAAAAATTTTAAAATTACCATTAAGTTTTACTTTCTTTACTATTTTTAATTAAGCATTTTTAGAATTTTAGCTTAAGTATGCTTGAAGCCTTGGAATTTTTGTAAAAAATTAAATAATTCCTTAAATTTTTTACACCCAATCAAGACCCCTAAATCAATTGAACTTTTGACCAATTTTGACCATCAATTTTGATGTTTTTTTAGATATTATTGTCGTGTGACACACTACAGTTATGTCATGTGACATTTATAGATTTTTTAAAAAGTTATTTTTATATTATTTATAAGTTTTTTAAAAGATTTTTTTGAATAAAGTTTAAAAATTATAAAAATATCAAGTGGCAATATTGTAACATGACACGTTACACCAACTGATAAAAAATTGTTAGATTTAACGGACAACGCTGATCAAATATGTGAATTGATGTAATTTCGAACTATAAAGGCTTAGTTGGGTGAAAAAATTAGGGACTTGATTGAATTTTTTTTTCAAAATTTTAAGAGCTTAAGATACCCTTAAACCTTAGAATTTTTAAAACCTATTATTTAACTCTTATTTTTTTAAAGTTAAACCACAAAAACTTTAAATTAAGCTTTTTAAAACTTTTAGTTTAGAGTCCTAAAATTTAAAAAAAAAAATTAAGTGAACCATCTAATTTTTTTTTGTCAAGATTCGTCCCCATTCATATCCTTGTATTGGAGGGCCAGACCATTTCATTCCATGGCATGACGGACACTAGTATGCTCCAACAGCTTTTTCACCGCTGCCACCTCCATCATCACCACCACGATGAGCACCACCGCTGTTGCCGCCACCATCAGTTAATTAATTACTTTCCACCTACAACACCACCAATAGTTCAACCCCTGACGAGATGAATCCTAACAAGTGCAATATGATTAGAATTTTTTATCTTGCTTAAGGAATTTAATGTCTCATCTCACTAGATCAGTTGATTGTTGATACCACGCGTAACAGTGGCGGATGCATGCAGTCCTCTAGGGGAGTAGCTGCATCCCCATTTTTTCGAAAACACGCTTAAGTTGGTGCGAATTTCTTCCTTAATTTTTTTTAATTCAATGTGTAAAGGTAAAAATATATTTTTGCATACCCATTTTAGGAAAAAACTTATTTTAACTCCATTTTTAAATTTTTAGATCCACCACTGACGACGCGTAGTCTATATTACCCCAAGGAAGATCTGGTATTGTATTTGAAATTTGAAAATGACAGAAAACTGTTGAAGATAGAACCAGTTTATGATTTTTTGTTTACATTCTGCAATTAGCACAGAAAACAAATATGAAAAGTGACGCTTTGTTAATGAATGTAAATTGTTGATATTCGTTTTGCTCCTTTTATGTCAGTCCAATGGAATAGGTCAAGTTTTCATGGGACATTCCATTGATTCATTTCTATAGCTTTGTGACCATTATTGATATGTATGCACTACAGTACTACAATTTTTCTAGCTATGAATGTAGGATACTTTCTGCATACTTCGAGTGCACGGCTCACGGCGGTGCCGGAATCCCGATCGGAAGTGAATTCAACACCGGACCAGCAGAAACACAGTGATTTCTACACAAATCATGCTTGGCTAATCAAACACATAATTTCTACACAAATCATGCTTAGCACACATCAAAATTATCAAGCGTAGAAGCATGCCTTATGCAAAGACTTTCTTCACAAAGGAAAACTTGTTACATGACACAATCTAGCAATGAAAACTTATAAGATTATATATATATAGATATAGATATAGATATAGATATAGATATAGATATAGATATAGATATAGATATAGATATAGATATAGATATAGATATATCAAAGTTGATCAGGCCAAAGAAAAGCACCCATGGCAAATGCTCTCTTCTCGTCGACGGTGCTGCCAGTAAAGCTGAACCCGTATTCTTTCAACAACACATCGATTCTCCATTCTTCCATCTTCTCGTAATCTGCCTTCGAGTATCGAGGATAATGAACGGGCATTTGGAATCCATTTGGGTAATCTTCTTTGCTGGGTTTGATGCTGGTAACCCCTTTTTCCATTTCCTTGTAGCCCTTTAAATTTCCATTGACAAGTCCTTCATTAGGGCATGATACCACTGCCTTGGTGTGCAAGTCATTGCCGTCGGCGTGGCCGGAAACTTGAGTAAACGCAGAACTGAGAAGCCATTTGATAGCCATTATTGAAGGGAAGCTAGAGCAGGAAACTCAAAGCTTTACTCAAAGGAAATGCTGGTATTTATATATACATTAATACATATGACGAGGCCCTAAATTATTTGAATAAATTGTATCGAGGAAGTTACATGAGAAATATCTTTATATAAGATTGGTAATCCAAGAACAAGAATGAAGTAAACCTTTATTCTTATATATTCGAATGAATGTACAAAGGAAAGAGGAGTTAATATATATAAGCAGCAAACCTTAATAACTAACATAACAGACTGGAAAAAGAACACGTGAAGTACACGTGAAATACATAAGTATATTCTAATATCCCCCCCCCCTCAAGATGCAGCCGGATGAATGTTCAATAATTGCATCTTAGAAATAATTGAAATGAAGGCTGGTAAGTGAATGACTTTGGTTAGTATATCAGCAAGCTGATTTGAAGACTTCACATGAAACAGCTTTAGAAAACCATCATTGATCTTCTCTCGAATGTAATGGCAATCTACTTCGATATGTTTCGTGCGTTCATGAAACACTTAGTTTGAAGCAAGAAATATAGCCGATTGATTGTCACAGTAAAGAGCATCATGAGGAATTGATACTTGAAAAGAATTCAGGAGAGCTGTAAGCCACACTAGTTCACATGTAGCAGCAGCCATTGCCCTGTATTCAGCTTCACATGAGGATCTGCTTACAGTATGTTGCTTTTTTGATTTCCAAGAAATGAGATTGCCACCAAGAAAGGTGCAATAACCAGTTGTAGATCGTCTCGTATCAGGACAAGAAGAATAATCTGAGTCAACAAAGGCACTAAGTTGCAGATTTGAGTTAGAGGAAAAGAACAATCCGAGACTTGGAGCTTGTTTGATGTAAGATAACAAATGATGAGCAGCTAACAAATGAGGTTTGCGAGGTGAAGAAACAAATTGGCTAAGTAAATGAACCGTATAGGTAATGTCAGGACGAGTATGAGTAAGGTAGAGTAGCCTGCCTACAAGTCTTCTGTATTGCTGGGGATCATCGAGCAATTCTCCATCAGTTTTGCTAAGTTTGTGAGGACAGGTAATAAGCAAGGATACAGGCTTTTTGGCCATGGTGCATGTATCTTGTAAGAGCTGTAGGGCATAATGGCGCTGGGACAAAGAAATGCCTTTGTCATTTCGAGCTATCTCAAAGCCAAGAAAGTACCTTAGAGGTCCTAACTCCTTGAGTTTAAAATGTTGGTGAAGATACTGTTGTGCTTGAGCCACAAGAACAGGATCTTTGCCACCAATGATGATGTCATCGACATAAACTAGTAAACATATCATAGAATCTCCACTGCCTTTCACAAACAAAGAGTGATCAGATGGTGATTGGACAAAACCAAAACGTAAGACAACTGCTGAAAAGGCATTGAACCACTGCCGAGAGGCTTGTTTCAATCCATATATGGATTTGTGTAACTTGCAAGCCATGTTGGAATCTTTCCCATAAGATCCATAACCGAGAGGGAGCTTCATGTAAACCTCTTCATCGAGAAAGCCATTGAGGAAGGCATTGTTTACATCGAGTTGAATAAGAGTCCAATTATGCTTAGCAGCCAAGGAAAGCAACACTTTGAATGAAGTTAATTTCGCAACAGGAGAGAAGGTGTCAGTGTAATCCACACCTTCAATCTGTGTAAAGCCCTTTGCAACGAGGCGAGCTTTGTATCTATCGATTGAGCCATCTGAATTATGTTTAATTCTAAAGACCCATTTGCATTCGATTGGAGTTTTACCCTCAGGAAGAGGAACAACCGACCAGGTATGCAAACTTTCCATAGCTTTCAACTCTTCATTCATGGCTATTCTCCACTCAGGAAACTTTACAGCCTGGTGATAAAAAGATGGTTCATGAGAAGAGGCAATGTTTGAAATGAAAGCAATGTAGTCAGAAGAAAGAAGAGAATGAGAAATATGATTTTCAATGGGGCAGGCGCAAGAAATAGCATTATTACAATGATAATGCTGTAAATAAGATGATTTTTGAATAATTCTATTTGATCTTCTGACAGAAGCAGGGGTTTGCAAAGAATCAGGCAAATTTTTAGTATGATGTTCATGTATAGGACCTTGCACAGGCTCAATGACATTTTCAGCAATATGTTCATGCACAATATTATCCTCATTCATGTTAGGGATAGAATCATGATTTAACATATGATCATTTTCAAGCACACGATTGTCTTCATTCAAGTTAACATGATCTGAATGTAAACTATCTTGTTCATGCAAGCCATTCAAAACATTATCCTCAATATGTTCAACATCACCATGAATGTCACACTGAACATTCCCTTGATCATCCATATTATTTTGTTCATGAGCAGAATGCAAGTTTTCATTTTCAACAAAAACATTATCATGCTGATCATGTTCAAAACTATTGTCAACAATATGCTCAGGATGAGAAATAGAAAAGGCAAAGTGATATTAGAAAAAGGATCAATGGAAGAAGGCAAAGAAGAAACAGTTTGAAAAGGGAAGTAAGCTTCATGAAACACCACATCACGAGAGATCACAACTGAATGTGTCTTCAAGACATAAACTCTGTAACCCTTGGTTCCTGAAGCATAACCTATGAAAACGCCAGGTAATGCCTTTTCTTCAAACTTTGACCTGTGAGCTCTTAAAGTGAAAACAAAACATAAACATCCAAAAGTCTTTAAATGATTATAATCTGGAGGTTTAGAAAAGAATAGCTCATAAGGAGATTTGTTTTGAAGACTAGGAGAAGATAGCCTGTTTATAAGATAAGTGGCAGTAAGAACACACTCTCCCCAAAAATGAATAGGAACTTTGGATTGAAACATCAAAGCTCGAGCAACAGCAAGCAGATGCTGATGCTTGCGTTCAACAACAGAATTTTGTTGAGGAGTTTCTACGCATGAAAAATGATGAACAATTCCAAGCTTTGCAAACAAATCAGCAAATTTTAATTCATGTGCATTATCAGATCGAAAAACTTTAATATCATAACCAAACTGTTTCTTTAAGACTGCTTCAAAATCAAAGCTTCCTTTCGAATTGCTTCATTGTGATGTCTGGGGTCCTTTTAAGACTGTTTCCTTAAATAATCATAGATATTTTCTTACTTTGGTCGATGATTTCTCAAGAGTTACTTGAACTTACTTGTTGTAGAAGAAATATGATGTTTTGTCAATAATTCCTCAGTTCATTGCTATGGTAAAGAAACAGTTTGGTTATGATATTAAAGTTTTTCGCTCTGATACCATATAAGATTGGTAATCCAAGAACAAGAATGAAGTAAACCTTTATTCTTATATATTCGAATGAATGTACAAAGGAAAGAGGAGTTAATATATATAAGCAGCAAACCCTAATAACTAACATAACAGACTGGAAAAAGAACACGTGAAGTACACGTGAAATACATAAGTATATTCTAATACTTTAGGTCTGTTGTTTTTAATTAATGCCTTTCCCTGCAAGAAATTGTATTTATCGGCTGATATGAAGGCCACGTCAATGCTTTGCATTAATGTAGTAGTTTTATGTCGCTTTCTATATTTCAAATTTCCAGCTTGTTTTAGGATTTGATGTAATCAATGAAATTCAGATTTTTTTTAAAAATTATTATGTTCCATATTTATATAAAATATATAATTATTGTTCAAAAAATATATAATTAGATAAAAAATAATAGAATTATTTAATATAGGGTAAACTACATAAATAGCCACCTTACTATTGGTAAAGTCGCGATTTGACCACCATACTATTTTTTGCCGCTATTAAACCACCAAACTATTTAATTGGGAGCAATGTGACCACTCACCGTTAGAAACCTAACGGCGTTGCTGATGTGGCTTTTTTGAAAAAACAATTAAATGGGTCTTTTTTCCACGTTGGTAAATATTTGTCCACTCATCATGCCACCTAAGGAGTGAAAAAAAAACATGTTATAAATATTGTGCATTTGAAGAAACCCTAAACAGTTTTCAACATTTTCTTTCTTCTTTCTTTCTTCTTTCTCTCTACTCTGCCGAAAAGAAGAAATTTTGTAAGGGTTGTAGAAGAAAATGGATCGGGTGTGCTATTGTAAGGTTCGTTCGAAGCTAACAACAAGTTGGACTTATGAAAATCCAGGTAGGATGTTTTGGGGGTGTGGAAATTATCAAAATAGGGTTAGGGGTTGCAAATTTTTTTCTTGGTATGATCCACCGGTGAGTGATAGGTCAAAAGGGGTTATTGTTGGTCTTCTTAAAAAAATTGATGCAATGGAGCAAGAAAGAAAGAAGGAAAGAATTCTTGGAAGTTTGCTTCTTGCTGCTGCAATTTGGGTGGGTTTTATTTTAGGGAAAATCTTCTCCTAATGCTTGAGATTTAGGTTGAGGTTGCTGAAATTAGGTTGTAATAGGTGTTTGGGGGATTTAGGGTTTTTTTGTAAGATTCGAATATATTAACCCTCTACAATATGATAATGTAATTTTCAGTTATTGTAATGTAATTTTCAGTTATTGTAATGTTTTTTTCAGTATTTAAAGTGTCATGTAATGTTTGTTATTAGAAACTGAAAATGTGTTATATTACACTTTTGAAACCAAAGACAATGCATTATTTGAGCTTAAAACATAGTAAAGTAAACAAAGTAACATTAATTCATAATGGCATTAAAGTTTAAAAGTAATTCATACATCATATGTTTGACCAATACATGTGAAACAAAAGATATTGACCCACTAAAGCAAGTCAAACAAAAAATGTCACAATGACATTAAAGTTGGTCAAATGTATGTATGCAAAACACAAATGTGTTCACAAAAAAATTCTGATGCCAACAGAATCAAATCAAGGATCAATCCTTGAAGAAGAGTGACTGCCATAGCTCTCTTGACTCATAGGTACTCTTGGTGTGGGCATCCATCTGACAGTAGTTACTTGTGAATATTGAGTTGGTATTGGACTTGGATTTGGAGATGAGTGAGTGACACAAATCTCTTGGCTCGCACGTGCTGTTGGGGTTGACTTTGGAGCTGGATTTGGCCTACGACCTTGACTGGTTCCAGCCTGACTTGTTGGGGTGGTTCCAGATCTTCTAATCTGCAAAACAATTCAAGAACAAACAATTAAGCAACCAAATCAAGTAAGCAAAAACCAAATCAAGTAAGCAAAAAATACATCTTAGAATGTATTTTCATTGCATGTTCATCAAGAAAAAACCAAATTAAGTAAGCAAAAATTCAAGAACTTACTGGCAGTTTTGGGATTCTAGAAGTTTGTCCAGTTCTTTTAGGATTGGCACCAACCTTTCCTTTGCATGTTCTAATATTATGGCCAATCCCTTTGCATCTTTTACAGAAGATCTTGATACCCCTCCTTGACACCTGGCCATTTTGAGGTGGTGCTTCATCAGCCTCCCTCCTTCTTTTCTTGTGTGGTCTTCCTGGGGGTCTTCTAAAGAGTGGTGGCAGAATAGGCTCCATTGTGTTATCAATTGACCATTGTTTCTCACCTCTTACAGGACTTATCAAATGAGAATATATTGTCCTTTGTGTTGACACAAAGTAACAAGGGGCAACATATTTTTCTGGCCTATCTTCAATTGATAATATCACAGAAATAGCATGAACACATGGAATGCCTACATAGAACAATCATTGATTAATAACTATATTCAAAAAATAGCATGAACAATAATTGAAGATAAAAAAACAGATTGCTAAAAGCATGAAAATGTTAACCTGTAAGTTGCCATTTTCTGCATGAGCATGTCCATGCTTGAATGTTAACTGAATGCTGGCTTGAAGGACCACATGAAACTTGATACATGTGTCCACCAGCATAGAGAGGCCAGCAACTGTATAAAATTAAGAGAAAACAGTTAGCATAAGATAATTAACAATAAACCTAGTAAACAACACACAATTAAACCTTAAACAGTCTCAATTAAACATTAAACCTAGTAAACAACACCATTAAACATTAAACAGTCTCAATTAAACCTTAAACCTAGTAACACACAATTAACATTAAACAGTAAACAACAACATTAAACATTAAACAATCTCAATTAAACTTTAAACCTAGTAAACAACACACAATTAACATTAAACAGTAAACAACACCATTAAACATTAAACAGTCTCAATTAAACAACACCTAGTTAACATTAAACAACATTAAACATTACCAATGTGCTACTGATGTTGCATGTTCTAATTTTTTCTGAATCTTAGGGCATAGAAGCCCTGTCCACTTTTCAGCTAGATCCTTCCTTTTAGCAAGCCTTTGCATCAACTTTGATCTAATAGAGTCCACCAATGTGATAATAGGTTTGTCTCTAGCATCAAGTATTAGCTGTCATATAGTAATAGTTGTAATTAGCAATGTTAGAAAGCATTTGGAAATTTACAGATAATAAAGTTAGAAATTAATTAACAAAGTTTAAAAATATTACCTTATTAAAACACTCACAGTTATTATTTAGAAGCATGTCTGACTTACACCCAAAAGAGAAGTGTGACTTTGACCAGTTGGTTGGGTCTTTAGGTGAGAGCCACTTCCAAGCTTTTTCTGATAAAACCTACAAAAAAATTGACAGTGGTCAAAATAAAGTTAGTAACATATAAAAAATTTGAATCTAACAAGTTAATACCTTCAGTTCATCCATGACAGATTGAAACTCTCTAACATATGTAGCCTTTGCAGCTTTCCACAATTGGTCCTTTACTGCTTTTCCTACAAACACCCCACTGGTCTTTGCATTTGAGTACAAGTGCCTAACACATGTTCTATGTGCTGAATAGGGGAACAATTCTGGCACAACATTCATTAGCCCCTGCACAAAACAAAGTAAACAATAATTTATTAGTACAACTACTACAAAATTTAAAAACTAAAATATTTTAAAGAAATGTACTCATACCTTATGTTTGTCACTCATAAAGGTAAAACTGCTTGAATTTTCAATCTCCAAATCAATGGCTAATAATTCCAAAAACCAGCCCCAAGATGACTCATTCTCACTCTCTACAACTGCAAAGGCTATGGGATAGATTGAGTCATCTGCATCTATTCCTACAGCTGCCAAAAGATGGCCTTTGTAGTAGCCCTTCAAGTGGCATCCATCTAGTCCTATAATGGGCCTACAGCCTGCTTTGAACCCATCTTTCATTGCTTGTAAACAGATATAAAGTCTCTCAAATCTTCTTTCATCTAACTTGCAAATTGTTGTTGTCCCTGGGTTAGAATGCCTCAATTCACCTAGGTAAGCATACAGATTTGCATACTGCTCTTCATGGTTACCAGTCAAGTGCTCAATGGCCAAATTTCTTGCCCTAATGCATTTACATTTAGGTACCACTATGCCCCAATCTTTGTGTACAGCTTGTTTTAATGAAGTACTTGAGAAATTATGATCAACAAAAAAACTACTAAAGTAGTTTTCAGCTAGCCACTTGGCAGTGATATTGGGATTTTGAAACTCCCTAAGACAAGTGTGTTCATCATTTAAAGACCTAATCTGCCAAGTACCAGTAGAAGGATCTTCCCCATGGATTGGAGCTGCCCATAACACCCATGGACACTCACCCTTACATTTTACTTGGATCCTTCTATTGTCATTTCTCTTTAACTTAACACAATATCTGTTCTTAATACTGTACATCTTAATTGCCTCTTTCAGTATTTTCTTGCTTGCAAATATCAGACCAGCCTTCAATTTAGGATTGGATAAGTCTGACTCCCTATTAAATTCAGGAAATTTAGGTTTTTTTGGTGGACAATCTAAATCTGAACCTGACTCATCTACACTGTGTAGTGAGTCAGAATGTCCACTGTCATTGTCACCTTCAACTTCTACTTCCTTACTACCCAACCCTACATTCACATTGAACATTTCATCTTCTGAACTAACTAATTCATCTTCACTGTCACTAAATATTGACTTATCACTGGATGTATCAGACTCAACATGATACTCATCATCTTCTGAATCAGATTCAGACACTGCCCTAGTCTCAGTCTCAGACTCAACCTCAACCCTAAATTCAGACTCATTATCATGTACAACTTCTTCCAAATACACATGAAGATAATGATCTCTAGGTAAATTCCTAACCATCTCAATAACATCATTATCAGTTTTCAATTGTTTGACCTCTAGTGGATTATCTTCTAACTGCCAAAACACATGAACACCAGAAGTGATTTTTAAATTCTCAACCACACCGATAATTTTAAACATAGACATTGTATCTACATTTAAATTATCAAAGTAATTCACTAACTGTCCAGTATATTTTACCCTAGGTCTCCTAACAAAGAACCCTCCATGATGTACCACCATAGTAAAATACTCTGAATTAATCCTTGTTAAAAAGCACAAATAAGTCAAACATTTTAGTCAACTAAGTCAAACATTTAGTCAACTAAGTCAAACATTTTAGTCAACTAAGTCAAACACATTTTAGTATAATTTATCCTAGGTAACTAAGTCAAACTAAGTCAAACTATGTCAAACATTTAATATACTTTAGGCAACTAAGTCAAACATTTAGTATACTTTAGGCAACTAAGTCAAACATTTAGTATACTAGTATATTTTACCCTTCTAACAAAACAGTTTACATTTTAGTATATTTTACCCTTCTAATAAAACAGTATGTATTTTAGTATGTTTTAGTCAACTAAGTCAAACAACATACAATTTTAGTATACTTTAGTCAACTAAGTCAAGTAATAAACATGGTGGTCTGTGAGGTCCCCTACAACTACCAAATAAACCACATGCAAAGCACATATTAAAGACCCCTACAACAACCAAATAAAGACCCCACAAGGCCACAACTAACAGACAACTAACACATATTAATGGTGGTCTGGGAGGTCCCCTACAACAACCAAATATAGACCCCACAAGTAAATTCTTATATAAAACAAAGCACGTGCAAACCAATACTGAAAATAAATAAACTTTGTTTATAAGAACAAAACAAACCAACAACTAACAAAAGGAATTATTCTTTAGTACAAACCAACCAGATTCATATTTGAACAAACAAAGCACGTGCAAACCAATCAAAACATACTATTTTATTGTTGAAAAGGAATTATTTTTTAGTACAAACCAACCAACAACTAACAGACAAACCCTAACTTTGTTTATAAGAACAAAACAAAAATAAACTTTTTGAACTGATAATCTGTAATTTAATCATTTTTTAACCTATACAAAATCTATCAATGTTAACTTTAGTATCAATTATTATCGCTAAACCCAAATATTTAGTCCTAACATTGTGTATTAACCCTAAACCCAAATATTAACCCTAAAATTAAAATTTTATGGTAATCCTGATTAATAACCCCAAATCATTCAATTAGGGTAAAAGAAATTAGTAACCCAGACAATAAGCCCTAATTTCAAATCCTAAACCTAATCTCAGAACAAAAAGTAATCAATCTACTTACCGTATTTTGGACTGGGTTGCCCTTTTTCGCGAAGATATCCACTCATCGTGTCTTTATCTCCAACAATTTCTCAACTTCCTTCGAACGAGTCGCCCAATATTTCTCAACCTCCTCAGAAAATCGCCCAATTTTTTTGAATCGTCAAAGTTTTTTCAGAGAGTTTATCGGGGGTTTTGAGAGTGAGAATGATTAAGGGTAATTGATTTAGGGCTTTTTGTTTTTCATTTATCCAACGTGGCAGTAATATAATTTTTAATTTACACATCACATACACCGTTAGTCAATAACAGCCACATCAGCAACGCCGTTAGGTTTCTAACGGTGAGTGGTCACATTGCTCCCAATTAAATAGTTTGGTGGTTTAATAGCGGCAAAAATAGTATGGTGGTCAAATCGCGACTTTACCAATAGTAAGGTGGCTATTTATGTAGTTTACCCTTTAATATATTGGTGGTACAGTTTTTAAGTCTACAAACAAACACGTTGCTGGTTCGGAAAAAAACGTAAGCTTGCAATTGAGAAACAAACATGAAAGGTTTAATGTATAAATCTTTAATTAAAAAGTTTTAATATCAATATTATATTTATTTGATCTAATAATTTAGAAAAAGTGTAAAATTTATAATTTTATATGATTTTACGGGGTTTTTTTACCATAATATTTTAATAATTATATTGTGAATAGAATTTGTCTATCCCTATTATGTTTCTCTTTATACATCAACAATAATTTTATGTCACATGTATTATTAATAAACATAAATATTAATAAAGTAATGAAAATTAATCTTTAATACACATAATACAAAATTATTAGTAGAACATATAAAATGACACATAAAAAAATAAATAAATTTTATTCATCAAACCGTCAAATCTATAATATCATTATACTTATTATGTATGTAAATTATCAAGTGAATATGATATCTCTATGACTCTTTATCATATTGATCATACAAACAAAGTACAATGATATTTAATAAATCCAACAACTAAATTATTACGAAGTCAACAGTAGAAAACTTATAAATATATAATTAAATACAAATAGACATGATATATAATTCTATTTGCAAAAAGACAAAAAATAGACTTTTATTTTCAATACTATTTATGTGTTCTTATCCATATTATTTTTTTATATTTTTAAAATAATGTTAAAATAAACATTTTTTTCTATTTTTCAAACATTTAAATTCTGAATTAAATCATATAAAATACACTTTTTATTGACAAAATGGAACTTATTTTAGTTTAGACTCTTGGTACAATGAAGTTTGGGATGAAATAATTGAGAACTAATAATTAGAATAAAAATTTTTGAAGAAATTTTGAGTATATTTTCGAAAATTTCAAACACTAAAGGATTGTTTTAGTTAAATTGTTATTTTTATCTAAAGTTTAAGAGATTAAATAATTTTTATTTAAAATTTAAGAGTTAAATTAGAAATTAACACCTTTTATTAACGTGTCATTTCATCAAACTAGCCACATCTAATGTTTGTTAAGTGACCAAAACGTTGAAAATGATAAAGCAAGTGACGAAAATTTTATTTTTTTACGGCGTCTAATGTACAGTTATGAAACAAAAGTGACCGTTGCAGTAGTTTCTAGGATTATAGTTTTTGCCTTTAACGGCGTCGCTTTTGAAAGTAGGTTAAACCCCAAATTAGGTTAGGGTTTCAGCAGCTAATGAAGTTTGTTCTTTGTTTTTCCCTTCTCCTCTCTTTCGATATTCTCTGCCTCTCTGCATAATCTGTTCTTTGTTTAATCCGCCATCTCCTTATCTCTCTTCTATATCTGTTTCTAGTTTGCATCATCCCCCAAGTAAAGAAAATCTAGTAAAAATGTCTTCGATTGTTCTAAGATCTCGAGTAATTTCAAATCATTGCAGTTCCAACATCATTTATCGAAGGGGTTTATGTTCAGGACTGGTTTCTTCTCCCTCAAATCCTTCCAAAGAAACCCTAATTTCTTCTCAATCCATTCTCTCCGATCAGTCGCCGCCTCCTCCGGTGTCGCCGGAAACAGCCCCAGAGGTTTCGGGAGGGAAAGCTTTGACCTTTCTCAAGTATGGACTCATAGCAGCCGTTACTGGAACTACTGGCTATGCTGGTTATCTCTCTTATAGTAAGTTTTTCTTTTCTTCCCCTTGTAAGAGGATCGGATGGGATCATTTGTGATTTAATTTATCATCTTTTTTAAAATGCGGGTCTTTTTGTACGATTGAAAATGTTTTTTTTTTCTTTATTTAAAGAAGTTAATTTGATTTGCAGTGTGTTCATGTGAGGAAGTAGATCATAAAGCAAAGGCATTGCGGGCTGCAGCGAGTTATACTCCTAGTGAAGATGCATCTGCTATTAATGTGGGTTTGGTTTTGTTCAGAAATTGTTTTTTAAAGAATTTTCTCTATTTGTTTTAGTTGTTTGTTTGATATACTGTGCAATTTGCTTAAGGCACATAGCTGGTTTAGGTATAATTTGATTGATCATTGGGCCTCCCAGGTCATCCTTTATGATCTATTGTTGTAATGCAATGAATACATCGGTTTTCTGTTATGCGAGTGTGTATGTTAATGTCCTCGATTTTCTTGATAATGTGATATAGCTGTTGTTTTTGTTTGAATCCTATGAAAAAAAATCAGATATGAAAGTGATGATATTTTGTTTTCTGTATTGTTTTCAGAAATACAGAGGCTTGCTCTACTCTGCCGCAATGACAGGTGAGGACCTTACTATGTTAAACTGTTTCTTCTGCATGTTGACCTCATCACTAGAATGATATATTTGCTTGACGGAGTTGAATTTGCATTTCTAATTTCGTGCCCTGAAATGATGCTTTGAAATTTTGTGCTGCTTTACTATTAAGTTGTTCAATGATTGATTTGTTTATGCATTCCGCTTCCACCCCATTTACTTAAGGATTCTTTTCTTGTAACATTTCAGTTCCAGCAAAAGCACTCGAATCTTATCTGGATCTCAGGAGGTTAGTGGAAGAACATTTGCTGGTGAGTGTTGTTCTTCTTTCTGTTGTTTCCACTGTCTCGTATTGCTAGCCTATCTTTTTGTATTTTTCTTCTTTATGTTATCACTGAGTTTTTTTTTAAAATAATCGGTGTACGTTTATCTTGTATTTCAGGAGTATACTGAACCAACTTCAGATAAACTTCTCCCTGATTTGCATCCTCTAGAACAGCATGTTTTCACACTTGTCCTAGATCTGAATGAGACCTTACTTTTTACAGATTGGAAGGTAAAAATTTAACTTCAAATTGTTTCCCATTTTCATTAATAGAATCTAAAACGTTCACCTTTTGGTTGGCAAAGCGAGAAAGGGGTTGGCGTACCTTCAAAAGGCCTGGAGTTGATGCCTTTTTGGAACATCTGGCAAAGTTCTATGAAATTGTCGTATATTCTGACCAGATGAATATGGTAATTTGATCATTTCCATTGCGACAACCATTTTAAATACATAAATATATGATACGAACTAATGTTGCCAGAAAATAAATTTATTTGCTTGTTTTTGCCTTTTCAGTATGTCGATCCTGTTTGTGAAAGGTTGGATGCTAACCATTATATACGGTATAGGCTATCAAGGGGTGATACTAAATATCAGGATGGCAAGCATTATAGAGTATGTTGTAGTTGATCAATTTCCATCAAAACATTTCGTTTATCGTATCCCCCAATTTCTGCAATACTATGTGTATTAATCATTGGGGCAGCTTCTTTAAGAGAAGCTAATTTGGATTGCGTGTTCTTGTTAACAAATAGTTCGTGATGGCAGGATCTTTCAAAGCTAAACAGGGATCCAGCCAAGATTTTATATGTGAGTGCTCATGCATTTGATTCTAGCCTTCAGCCTGAGAATTGTGTCCCTATTAAACCGTATAAGCTCGAGACAGATGATACAGCACTTTTGGATCTTATTCCATTTCTTGAATGTAAGTCTTATGTTGTGTTTCCTTCTGTTCGTCACCTTTGTTCAAATTTTACTTGCCATCCATGCTAACTAGTGTAGTTGGTAGGGTCCAGTCAAACCTGCTTAGCATTTCGTTTAAATGTCGGCTATATTCCATTGTTGATTGTATTCCCATCTGTTTTGTTTTGTCCACAGATATAGCCCGCAATAGTCCAGCTGATATCAGACAAGTATTGCAATCTTATGAAAGAAAAGATATTGCGAAAGAGTTTCTTGAGCGCTCTAAAGAGTATCAAAGGTGAAGTAGTTTTCTTACTTTGTGTATTGTTATGTTGAAACTGTCTTCAATATGCCATTTTTATGCTTGATGATAATGTTGGTACATGCTAATCACATCCACCATTAATATCTCTTCGAATGACAATCGTTCTGAGCCACGTCCTCAATGACACAGGCGAAAGCAGGAACAGAAGCAGCAAGGACGGATCTGGCGGCGCTGAGGATAGAGTTTGCTATAGTTGATGAGTACGGATTTCGGAAATCATTCAGCACAGCAGGATGAATTAGAAGACTGTTCAAGTTTTTGAGTTAAAGATTATACATGGATGAAACTGCATCATCTAAATTTCTGACAGAATAACTTATTTTTTCTTTTTTGCCGAGATGTAGGCAAAGCTTCCAAGATCTTAGCCCTTTAAAGAAATCAATTTTTTTGCTACAGCTGATATTGATTTAGCAGAAGAAATTAGCTAAACATTAGAAATCAAAGGATACGGTGTGATGACTTGCAAGGTGATATGTTCTATTTAATTTAAGAGTGTTTCAAAGTGGACAATATTTTGTAAATTGAATGTGGGTTTTCAAAGTTCATTTTCACCATTTCTTTGTTTATCTTACATGAAATATTCGCCCGTTAGTTTCTTAATGTCGTTTCCTAACTGCGAGGAAAAATTTTGATACACAAATGGTTAGAATTTAAGGTTTAGAATTTAGTATTAGAATTTAAGGTTTAGAATTTAGTATATATAGTTAAAACTTAGGGTTTTAGATTTTAAAAGAAGTTTGTAAAAGTTATTTTTACACAAACTAGTATAAAAAATATAACCCTAACTGTGAACGGTTGACAGAAAGCACAAGGCAAAAGCTTTTTACCTTCTCTTCAGTGTGTTTGATCATTCTCTTTTGAAAACGTGTACGTTAAAAACAAGTAAAATAGTACTTTTTTTTTTCAACATTGGAAAAAAATATTATGAGATGGATTTAATTAAATAATTTGATGTTTTTATGTGAAATTTTTATTTTATAATATATAAAGATTGCATAATTATTTCATACACAACCGATAAAATAAAGGGTAAACTACACCGGTGGTACCTTAACTATGCCTGTATTCCTACTTTGGTCCCAAAACTATGTTTTTCGGCAAAAGAGTCCCTTCCGTTACATAGTTTTCCTGTTTTGGTCCCCCGACGTTAAATAACTAACGGTTTTGCTGATGTGGCATTTTTTAATATTTTTTAAG
The DNA here is from genome assembly GCA_958450335.1 of Hibiscus tridactylites. Lineage (NCBI taxonomy): Eukaryota > Viridiplantae > Streptophyta > Magnoliopsida > Malvales > Malvaceae > Hibiscus > Hibiscus tridactylites. The sequence goes on from OY288282.1 coordinate 53,935,093, forward strand.
GCTGACGTGGCATTTTTAAATATTTTTTTAATCATTTCTCTCTCCTCTTATATATTATTTTTATTTAATTTTATTCACCCAATCATATTGTGACACGTGTCACTACACTATTAGGTGAAAAAACCCCCAAATATCCTAAAAATTGAAAGTGGTGCTGCTAAGATTCAAACCCAGGACCACTAGCCTACCAAGGATGCACTTGAACCATCTAAGTTAGGCTGAATAATTGATTCAAATCTACTAACACTTATATTTAAGCTATACAAATTAACCCAAAAAAACCTAAAAACATAAAACGCAATCGGGCTTGAAGAACAGACATATCTCATAGTTTTGGGACCAAAGTAGGAATACAGACATAGTTAAGGTACCACCGGTGTAGTTTACCCTAAAATAAAAAGTTTTCACAAATGCTTTACTTTTAGAGTTTAGAATTGAAATTTAGGGTTCAGAGGTTTAGGTTTAATGGTTTAGAATTGATAGGTTGTGTTTATAATTTAGAGTTTGATGTTAGAATTTAGGCTTTATGGGTTAAAACATAATTACATAAATATCTAACCATATTACCCTTAACTCTAAACCTTACCTCTAAATCATAAATTCTAACTATAAACCCTAAATTCTAAACACAACACATATATTCTAAACACCTAAACATCTAAACCCTAAAATTTAATTCTAAACCATAAGACTAAGACAGTTGTGTAAATTTTGTTTCCACCGCTTGTGTATTAAATACAAATCCATAAAGATTTTAGAAAATACTTTGATACAGAAGCTTGTGTAAACTTTAACTAAAAATTATAAACCATAAACTCTAAACCTTAAATACTAACCTTAAATTCTAAACCTAAAAAATAAATCCATATAGTCCAAACTTTAAATTAAAATCTTAACTCTTAAAACAAAAAAAATATGTTAACCTTTTAACTAGTATGTGTATTAAGAGAAATTATATCATGAGTCATTTCCGCCATATCATCTATGAGACCGACTAATAAAAATCACCAATCTTCACTCATATTTACTGTAAATTAATTTTAAAAACGATTTTTACCAAGTGAAGATTTACTTGGTAAAAATATCACATAAAAATAATAATGAGATGAATGAATTTTATTGGTTGATCTCATAAATGACGTGGCGGAAATGACCCATGATATAAGAAAATAATTTAAAAAATAATTTTTACCAAGTGAAGATTCACTTGATAAAAATATGACATAAAAATAATAATGAGATAAATGATTTTTATTGGTTGATCTTATAAATGACGTGGCGGGAATAAACCATAATATAATTTCTGTGTATTAAATTTTTTTCTTTAATAAAGGGTATGCAATTATGTGAGCCGGCTTTTTTTTGACATAATCTTTTTCTTTTCTTTTTCAATCTTTACTTTATTTCACTTTACATCTTTCCTTTACTTATTCTACTATATTTTCTTTTCTTTCTCATGTTCAGTCATCGTCTGAAAGATGATTCGCCCTCCGATATCTATTTTGCATATATTTTTACCGATTTATAAGTTGTATTAAAGACTGAGGATATTATTTTTCTCTATTTTAACAAGTCTTTTTGTTTTATTATGAAAATAATGAATTTTTTTTTATCTCATCTCTACAAGATTCTTGTCTTCTATACAAGTTACTTTTAATAATAATGATCACTTGGATAATATCTATTTTCGCAAGGACTTAAATGAAATTCTAAATTTTAAAAAATTTAACATACAAATATGCACTAAAATATATTCTGCAATATTTTTTAGACATATTTCATGCTGTTCATATTTAATATTATGGTTATTCATTCAAGTATTATTTATCGAACCCAACGAGTTGTCCTTTTAAAAAAGAGGATGTTGTTTATTTTAGGGAAGCCTAGTTTTATCAGAGGGTTAAGAAAAAGTTAGGTAAACTACATAAATGGTACTGAACTTTTAGGGCAGATTCATTTTGGTCACGTACTTTTAAAATATTCGATAATGTCACCCAACTTTTAGTTCCATTTCAATATAGTCACCGAACTTCTAGTTTGCTTTTAATATGGTCCATCACGTTAGTTTTAATAAAAAAATGGGTAAACTACACCAATTATCACACAACTTCTTCTCACTCTTATTTTGGTCACTAAAGTTTAAAAATTTTCAATTTAATAACTTAACTTTCAAATTGTTCATATTTTGGCCACTCTCAAATGAAATGTTTATACAAATAGAAAAAAATGATTAATACTTAAAAATTATTTTTGTTAATTGGTAAATTCAAATTGTTGGGAAACGCTGGTACACCCCATGACACAGCGAAAAAATTATCCGGCGAATTTTGCCAGTGATCTGTGTACAAGGGACGAATTCGGGGTGGTTAGGGATGAAATATTACCTTAAAAATCTTGTATCTTGATATCCTTAGGGAGTTAGGATAAACCAAATCGAATTCGAGTCGTCACAATAGCGCTCCGACCTCTACGCAGTCCACTCGAACGAAACGAACAATATTTTCTCTTCTCTAACTGTTAGAGAGGTTTTTTGAAAAAGCATACTTTGGCTGCTGACCTTATGCCTTTATATAGCATTCAAAAACCTATTTCTAATTAAATTCGGATTCATTAAATATACAATATATTTAATCGAATATGATTAAATATGTAGAATCTAATTCTACTTTAATTCGAATTCATTAAATATACAATATATTTAACCGAATACAATTAAATATGTAGAACCTGATTCTACTTTAATTAGGTTTCTTTAAGGATATATATATATATATATATATATATATTAATAGTGTTTGATAATTAAAATAACTATCTAATTATTAAAATAATATTTAAACGAGATTATCTATAATTATAATAATTTCATCTTTAATAATTATTACGTGTACAACGAGTTTGTACACATGCTATCTAGTCGATATTTGTTCGTTTCAATCATAGGGTGTGACCCTTGTAGGTTCATGTAACGTTAGTAGTAATATCTAGAACAATTCTAATATTACAAACAAAGAGTGACATCTAGCAATACATCATTGCTACCTAAGTTACATGAAGTCGTGGTTCGACTTTACCTTTTTCCGTGATTAACTTCTTTTATGTATTACATCCTTTTGTCCTTATATCTAGATCGAACACAAGTCATGGACTAGTCACACTTGTATATTTCATCTAATATTTCTTGATATATTGAGTAGACTATGATAAACGAATAACTATGATATCTCATATCAATTTATTCGAGCATGACCATGCATTTTCTAGTCTCACTCAATCAAGTGGCCTACGATATTACTCCTATTATGTAGGAGGGACAAATCCTATCTTGATCAACCATATTTCGCTATATAAAGTGTGACATATCCAATATCAGTCTTTATAGTGTAGTCTGTTACAACACACGTTTGACTGCATCAAAATATGTCACTCTCGATATTGAAACAACGATGATCTCAAGTCTGAGGATCATACACTTAGTTATCACCATGAGCAATGTTGTGGCTGTCACATAATAATCCAAGAAACATGCTCATAGCGGGTCAGTCTAGTATGTTATTCTCTAACACATACTTATGTATTGATTTTGACATCTCTATGTCAATAACAACACTTTGTTATCAATCAACTACATATTAATCTTAATATATTATTGTTGTCCACGCCCACAATAATTCTCGACTAAAGATATTCAAGAATAACTATATTTTTTTAAGGACTTTATTATAATTTAATTTATTTATAGATGCACAGAATAAAACTAAAATAATAATAATAATGGCTTTATTAATAAACAAGATAAAATAAGTATGCCTTTTACAATCATCCTATGATTGATATTTGGGCATACTCCAACAACCTCCCACTAGCACTAAGACCAATCACTCGTGTATATAATACCAAGATACTTAGTGACGTTTTTATTCTTGAACACCCATATTTTTTATTTCAAAATTATTTGACCATAGAACCCAACAAATGTCCTAGTGAAAAAGTGGTTGATATTCTTCTTAGGAGACACGAGTTCAAATCACTTTGTTTTACAAGGTGTATGCGCATTGTCAAAGAGTAAAGATTATATATGAACATATACTACCTTGTAATCATTTTTAGACCATTCAAAAAAAAAATTTAACCCTAACATTTTAAATTTCTAATTAACGAAGTTTGATTAAGTTAAGAGATAAATCCTAAATTAATGATTCTATGAGTTGATGATTATACTGAAAATTTGGGTTTGAGATAGCATTTATTAAGTATTAGCTTGATCAAATGATATTTATTTTTCTTTCGTTTTGATTAAGTATGTTTGAATTCTGTGATTTATACTTTTTAGTTGTATTTGAATTGTTTTATATTTTATGTTTTTATAAAAAAAATGTCACGGGTACTCAATGCGCAGAGTTGCATGTATCCGATTTTTACAGGTCACGACACGAGACAAATTTGTTTACTACCTAAAGATTTGGGTACTCAAAATTTTTGAGTACCGAAAAATACGGATACCAATTATGAACACCCCTAATAGTAGGTGAAATTTCTCTTTAATGGCCTAATTGAAGAGAATTTTACTTTTATGAACACCACGAGTGCAATACATTTTAAGTTAAAAATATGACATGTAAAAAATAAAGATAATTATTTGATATACTGGCGGTAGAAACTTTTAAATTCTACAAGTGCCTTAGTTTTATGGGCTAAGGACTTAGTTTAAGGTTTATGGGTTCAAGTTTAGTAATTTAGAATTTAGAGACTGTGAATAGAATTTAGTGTTTAGGGTTAGGATTTAAGGTTTATAGGTTAAAACCTAATCCTTAACATATTACCCTACAACCTAAACCCTAACCTCCAAACCTTAAACCCTAAATCCTAACCCATAAATTCTAAACCCCTAAACCATACACCCAAAACTAAGTCCATAAACCCTAAAACTTAGACGTTTGTGGAAACTAAAAGTTTTTACCGTTAGTGTATTGGGTATAAATCCAAAAAATGAAATAAAATTTAATTATGGGATATCAAAATAAATCAAAATAAAACATTAAATATAATTTTGTTAAAAATAACAATCGAAAGAGAAAATAGAAACAAGAAAATAAATGAGGTATTAAATGAGTAGATTTTTTTAAAATATAAATATATTAGTTTTATCAAAAAAGAAACGGCCAAGCGACCGATTAAGAGAAGAAAAACGTGCTAAAAGGCAGATAATACATACTAAAAAATAGAGAAAAAGCGACTCACAAGGATAAAGTTATTAAATTTAAAAATAATAAAATAAAGAACTAAATAAAAAAATTGTTTGCGACCAGCAACCAACACAATGATTGATGTCAATGTCGATTACATAAAGATAAAAAAGAAAGAAAAAGTTGTCGAAGTTATAGACAGATTGAGGCGGCGTCTAGGGTTCTCTTGGAATAAAAAATATATAATCAAAGTTAATGTTTTAAACTAAGTATTTTTTCTACTTTGATCCAAAAAAGGTATTTTTCCTAGTGGTAAGGTCATATATAGGATCTTTGAATCTTATTACGACCGTTGTACCACCTAAAATCGTAAAATGCCCTATATAGGACTCTTACAGTAGATTCACCGCACCACAGTGGCGAGTTCCAAAAAAATATTCATTTTTATTCAAACTCGCCGTATCACCCAGGCAAGTTCCATTTTTTCCTCTAAAATTTCTAATCATGTTTAAATCTTTATCTGATTGTTAAAGTGTTAATGGCCTTCCAACGTTTCAACCAAACGTTGTAACTTGGAAAAAATGACCGTTGGATAACTGATAGAAAATGGAACTCGTCGTGGAGTCATGGCGAGTTCCTTTTTTTACCCGTTGCCCAACGGTCAATTTTTTCAAGTTAGAGTTTTATGCTGTGTAGTATAAATAGGATGTTTGGTGTAGAGTGTTGAGCACCTAAATATTCTTCAACATCTTTAGTTCGAGCAAAGCAAGTGATATTGTTGTTGAGCCGTGTGAATTTCGTAGAGGTCTGGAATCAAGCATGCAAAATTTTTGGAATATTCAAGGTAACGTGTTTTTAATTTTTATTGTGGTATTTCCGAGTTTATTTCATAAAATTATTTGTTATTTGATGTGTTGTTACGATTTAACATTTTTTGGCTGATAATAATTAGAACAAAAAATGGTGTTGTTAAGACGAGAAGGGGATCGCATCACGAACAACATGGACTTATTGGTAATAATTGGTTAATTTTTTTAATTTTAATTTGTAATTTCTAAAAGCTATGTTAGTAATTTAATTTAAATCTTGTGTTTCTAGAGGGAATAGAACAAATTTCGGCCTCAGATTTTAAGGAACGAGTTGCCATGCCCAGAAATTTATGGATTTCTAGAGACAACCAGATTTAATTATGCGGTGAAGATTCGTTATTTTGACATCGTGCCACAGGTGATTAATGCGTTGGTAGAGCGTTCGAGACCGAAGACGCACACCTTCCACATGCCATATGGGGAGTGCATAATCACCCTCCAAGATGTAGCTATGCATCTCGACGTCCCAATTTCGGATTGGTAGTCATTGCGCGCAACAACTATATTCTAGAATACCTTTGTATTTAACAGTTGGGGATGGCACCAGCGGGAACGAAAATAAGTGGAAAACGAGTGAGGATGACATGGCTCAAGAGTGAGTTTCACGTGAATCGAAATTTCACAATGACCGAAATTGAAAATGCCGTTCGGGAGTGTATATTGCACCTTATCGGTGGAATACTAATGCCAGACAAATCGACTTCCCACGTGCACACGCAATACCTCCGGTTCTTCAATACTGCATACAAAGCAAGAAGATACAGTTAGGGATATGCAATACTAGCTTTCCTCACTGAGAGTTGTGCAAGGCAGCGACCCAGACATTCGTGAATGATAGATTCGTGCATGCCGATATTGGTGGGTTTTTGGTGCTGCTTCAGTCATGGGACTGGTTCAGGCTTTCATTCTTGGCTCCAAATTCCAAACCTCTATATGAATTTCCACTCGCAACAAGGTAATAATGTTCATTCCTATAATTATTTTTATTATTTTTAGGGAAACCATGATGTATGTATGTATTTGTATTGTATTATGCAAATAGAGACAAAACAACAAATTAATCCTCGAAGTGAGCAAAGATTGACCTATACTGTCAAGACCAAGTAATATAAATTTTTAATTTGAAATTTGTATCCTATATTTGTTTCTCGTTGGTAGTTGCCAAATTATATTACTTTATATGCGAATGATTTCCTTTAACAATAAATTATTACAGTTCATATAGATGTCATATTTGGATGTTGATTATGAAGTCCTAATTCTGGACATTGCATACGATGATGCCGACAATTGATTTTCTGTAATGCTGTTGCTACATTTCACCATTGTTGAGATGTTTTACGAAAATTGGGTCTTTAGGCAGTTCGGATTCCACCAGCCTGTGCCGGTTGATTCGCTCATCTTGGATGAATTGGAAGACTTGGACGGGCGTGGTAAGAGTGAAAAGGACTGACCAACCAAACATTCGACGTACATAGAAGAGTGGCTTGGAAGGGTAAACACGTTGCCTCTTGTCGAATCTATTTGGGCGGATGATTTCAATTTTTCTATTTTTGAGTACCATCAGTGGTTTGCCGTGAACAACAAATTGTACTTGACGACCCATGTCGAACTAGATTGTAAAACCTAATTTGATTTTGATATAACAAATTTTTTAAGGACCTATTTTGTAAAAGTAAATAAATTTTTAAGTATTTAAAAGTCCCACAAATTGACAATCAAACTTGAATCAAAATTGTTTTTAAGTCAAATAAAATTTTCAAATAAAATTTTTCTAAGTGTTCAAGCCTAAACCTTACTTGTACGCTAAGGCGTATTGATACGCTCTAGTCGTATCGATACGGTTTTAAGGTTCTGGAATTTTAATCGAAAAAAGAGTACCAATATGGTTATACCCGTATCGATACGATATTCTTTCCAGGCTTAATTTTAAGGAATAACTTACCGATACGATTATCCCCGTATCGATACGATTTGATTTGATTCGAAATCTTTGCATTTAATAATATAACCGTTGCTTTCCAGTTATGATCTCAGCAAATTTCAAATGGTTGTTGGACCGTATCGATACACCTTTATAGCGTATTGATACACTTTTTGTTAAAGTTTTTCTTAGGATTCCAGTAAGCAAAAACCGTATCGATACAATCTTAGAGTATCGATACACCGTTTTTTACACTATACCTGTACTGATACGCCCATACGCGTATCGATACGCCTCTTTAAATGTGCACAATGGCTCTTTCTATTTTGAGACATGTATCGATACGACTGTTCGAGTACCGATACGGTAGGTTGTAGAAGTGCATTTATTGCAGGAAAAATTGAGCCCAACGGCTCTATTGATGATCTCAACCACCAGAACGGCTAGAAATCAATGCAAGAGTATATTAACAAGCCTCTAAGCTACTACAACAACAACTATTGAACCTATTTGCAACATCCAAGCATATATCCAAACCCTTGAGCTTAAAGAGTCAAATATTTGTAACCCCACTTGTGTAATTGTTTGCGCTGTGTAGTGTACTATAAATGATACACAAATATGGTGTAAGTATACACGTCGAACAAGTAATACAATGATAAGTGAGTACCGTCTCCACAGGGATTGGTGGTGTCTCAAGTTGAGTTTAAGCACACAAGTCATGAAATGTAAATAGAGAATGCTTTGGTAAATAGAGACAGATGGATAAATGTTGTAGCAACAAAGATAAAAATAACATGCTAAAATCAGTAGACTTAACAGGCCCTCTTACGTATGCGAAACTCACCTGGGAATGATCGACCGAGTTGCCTGATTAACCTATGCTTTAGCTCTCAACTAAGACTTATCTCTCTAGCTTATTTTATGCTCAACAGGATATGCTAAGGTTGCTCCTCAACTATCTCTAGCAAGGAATATGGGTGTAAGAAATACTACAGCAATACCTCTCAACGTAAACTCTAACACTCCCTCTACCCATAAAGTTCTATCCTTTTTAGCCGTTGAAACCCATCACTTATCTCTAAGGTGGATTAGATCTGTGCCTCTTAGCAGCCAACTCAATTGCCTATGAAGGTCAAAGGTAGCTCTCTCGATTACTAACTTCAACCCACACCTAAGGAAATGCCAACTCTCGAAGGCTCTTACAATCCTAAGCATTTAACGAACATAGACAAAACATAGAATGAAACACGAAAGAAATAAGTATGCATTAAAGAGACTAAAACATAAATCATCCAAACAACCTAAGCCACCTAAAATCAGTTCATGGTTGGGCAATAAACATCCAAAGTATCTTCGCTTGCACAACACATTCTAGAATATAAAAGAAATGCTAAAGCAACAGAAAAGGAAGAGGAAACTCCCGATCTGTGATGGACTGCAATGCCACGAACCACCATAGGCTTGCTGCCTTTCCCAAGGCCAGCAAGGTCAACCTTTGGAGCTTCAACGACGGAGGACACCAAGTGGAGGAAGAAGAAGATGGGAAAAGAGCCGCATTTTTCTTTTCTCCCTAGCCTTAGTCACCTTTTTCGCTCTCCCTCTTTAATGAGGGCCTCATGTCCTTTATATAGTGGGGGATTCTAGAGTTTTGTGCCCTAATATTCTTTGACGTCCTGGGGAATATTCCCTATGCATGTGGGGCACAATCAGACAAAAAGGGGCTCGAACATTTGAGCTCTAAGAATGTGCACGTTACTTTGTCCTTTTCTGTGCCCAAAATTGCTGTAGCATTTTCCTCCTTTTCCAGCTTCACACCTGCTTCAACCTGCACATCACAGCAACATCACATATCCTTCAAGCAGCATCTAATCTTGTGAAATTAAGCCAAACCACCAACAAGAAAAGATGTATGCAATTATATGCCCTAAATGCACCTATATGCTATGAAATGAACTTGAGAACAAACAAATACCTAAGTAAGAAGGTGTAAAATATAAGTATTTTGGCAAGTTATTACACCCCAAACTTAAGCTATTGCTTGTCCTCAAGCAATGAGTAGAGAGAAACAGAGAAAATGCTGTGGCAAAAATTTAGCTCAAGGTAGATGTTATGGCAAAATTTCAGCCCTCAGAAAAGGAAGGCTTTAATACTTAAGACATAATTGAGATTTTAAGAATGATTCCCTAGGGTAAGATTAGTTGTTAGTGTGTGCATAATTGCATGCAACTTAAGCTTAACATATCTAGAAAAATTTCTTACAAGAACTCAAGTTCATCCTAGTGTTTGAACTATTTTAGCACAAAATTTTACTCCTATATTAAACTATTTTTTTGAGAGGGGTGTCAGCTCATCACACCTACCATCCCTCACTCTAGATGAGCAAGGAGCATACCTCTCATCCCCGAGCTAGTAGGTAGAGTCATCCCGTGACAACTTTCATTAACTCATTTGATGTTGTTGCCATTTATTTAAGCTTGATTTCCAGGCAATGCAACACAAAATAGAGTGTCCCTCTATCAATATGTCGTAGCATTTATTCACCGTTTAGTATATTCAATAAGCACAAGGGAGATTAGCTAATCCTTTACCGCTTCATTTTTTATATGAGATCATTAAATTCAATTTCACAAGGATAAGCACAAGTTCTAAAAAAAATTCTCTAACAGTCTTAAACCTAAGGAGCATACAATCGTGTAACAATAAAAAGATCAAGCATTAAACCCTAGAGTTAATTCTACAAATCTCAATAGTCATGCATGTCAATCCATAGCCAAAAAAGTTGTTCATCATCGGACATCATTAATTTATTCATAAAACTATCATAGAGCTAAACAAAATGCCATAACATAATTTCTGTTTCTACCTACTGATGTAATGCAAATGACTAACAAAATGGCCACTAACACCCCCAAACTTGAAGAGTGCAGTGTCCTCAATGCAACAGAAATAAAATGAGATGCAACTAATCTACATGCAATGCAAAATGAAGAAGTACCTTACTTCTTGGTGGTGGCTGACTTGGTGGCTTTGTGTTTGATGCTGGAGGACTTGAATGAGGCGATAGGAGGGTCAACCTCATCCTGTTCTGTCTCGGCTGGAGTCTCTTGATTGGTGAAGCTGGCATCTGATTCATTCTCCTCAGCCAGTGTGCTCCAAACTCTACCGGCGGTGCGTTTGCTTCGTGTTCTTGTTGACGGGGCAGTGCTTGGGGTATGTGCAGGTGATTGTGCTGGGATGGAGGGCGTGGGCTCGTCTTCTTCTGATTCAACTGTCACAGTGTTGAAAGGATCAACATATGTCTCTTTTGATGGGGCAGCTTTGGGAGCTTTGGCTGTTCTCTTTCTCTTCTTTGGCAAAGGACTTGCTGTAGTATATGTTTCCTGATTCTGGGAGGAAGGCTGGGTCTGAGTAGGGCTTTTGCTGGAGACCAGTGTCTTCTGGGTAGTGGGGGGAAGGTCCTTCGCATGTGCCTTTAGGGATTCAGGGAAGGCTGGGAAATCGATGCTGAGGTACGGTAGGATTTACTTGAAGTAATTGTTCATGACCACATCCCTCTCTTTGACATACCCAAAGAATGCAGTCAGGTCCTCGCGCATTTTGTCTATGTCCTCTCAGAGACGAGTGGTAGTGGCAACCAGTGCAGCAACTCTTGCTGCAGCAAAAGTTTTTGCTCCTCCAGCCAGTGTTTCTACAAGAGCATCCTCGTCGAATCCTTTGATGGAGGGGACCATCTCTGGTGTAATATGACCTTTTCCTGAATTCTTGGCATCAGCAATGGGGTCTTCAAATACTCCTTTTTCACGACATAGGGCAGTAATAAGGTTTGGAAAGATTAGTGGACTGGACTTTCTCTTCAAGCACACGTACACTTCATCCAAAGTAATCTTCCCAACATCAATGGACATGCCATTTAAGATTGAATGAAGGAGAATAAGCCTTGGAATGTTAACATTTGTTGTATGAGAGGTTGGCATGAGTTTGTTCTTGACAAAATGAATCCAAAGCTTGGCTTCTGGCTTAAGACTTGCGCGCTCCACTGGCTTGTTGGATGCATCCAGGTTCGTGCCTTCAAAGCATAAATCTTCCAGCACTTCCTTGACAGTTTGCGAGTCAACATTTTCAGCGGAAGGTTTTTGGTGGTCTTCTAAGTTCTTAAGGCCAAAGAACTTGTTGATCTTGGCCGCTGTAAATTTGATTTGGTCGCCACACACATACACGATGGATTGAGTAGGGCTGATGAGATGCGCATAGAACTCCTGGACGATAGGGATGCAAAAGTTCTTTGGGTGGGGAATGAAAGTGGACCATCTATGGTTTGTGATGTTGTCCAGGATGTCTTTGTAACACCCGGGTTCTGGGGTCGGGTGAAAATAATATTTTAATAATATTCAGGTCCGGTTTTATAATTTAAGTAAATAAAATAATGGTTCGGGTTTTGTTTGCAAATAAAACAAAGGTGTTGGACCCAATTTTTAAACCAAGCCCAATAGCCATTCATTAATGGCATTTGTGTAAATATTTTGTCTTCTAAATTAAAAACCCCCACTTTTAATTTAAAACACAAAAGTTGTCATCTTCCTCCCTCCCTATTTTTCCTTTCCCACGACAAAGGAGGAGCTTTTCTCCAAGTGACTATCCCACCTCCTTCCTCCATCATTTTGGCTCGGTTTTGAAAGGTAAACACGTTTTCGACTTGCTCTCACCTTCCTTTTTCCAAAAGTACAAGTAGTTTTCATTTTCATCCATGTTCTAGAATTTGGATTTTTGGGAGATTTGAATAAAAATGGTAGCTTTATGGTGTTTAACTTGAGATTTTGATTTAATATTGTTAGATATGGTGTTTATGAATCAAATGGTCCAACATATATAATTTTTAGGGTGTTTTAAATGAATTTCCGAAATTGGGTTTTATGGAGGTTTTAGAGTGTTGAAATGTTGAAATTTGGGGGTGTTTTGTGTGAGAATTTGTAACCCCCGTAGCCCGGCCTAGACGGTTGACCCGAACTACGAAGATTACACGGGGAAAACCAAAGTCAACCCGAAAGTCAACTTTGATTAACGACCTTTTTTTTTTCTTTTTAATCTTGTCTAGATGCACATTAACCTTAGATGTGATCACACAACATCATGCTCAAAGATCACAAACATCAGAGATCAAACAGGGACCCAATTGAACAAATTACAACTTTAGGGACCAAATTGTAATTTCTGAAAACTTTAAGGACTTAACCAGATTTTAAGTTACCAACTTAAAATTAATCAGGTTTCATGCTTCCCTGCCAAATTTCAGCTCAAACGGACATCCCGAACTCATACAATTGCACAAACAAGATTCAGGACCAAAATGCAAACATTTTGAAACATTTAACCGCCCATGTCAGCCCCCAACGGTCACCCGTTCCGAAACAGGCAAAGCCCGTTTCGAAACACGGGGCCGTTCCGCAACGCGTTCCGCAACGGGGGTCTGGCAGAATGCTTTCCGTTTCGGAACGGTGGCACCCGTTTCGGACGCCTGGGTTCATGCAGGGCACCCGTTCCGAAACGGTGTCATCTGTTCCGAAACGCCTAGCCCAGAATGCTGCATTTTGCTCACTCAAACACACAATTGATCATTCAAACATGCTCCAAAAGCCACCAAACTTTACCAACATGCAATTCAACATAAATGAGACATACTTGCATCAACAATTCAATAGAAACACAACATATAAGAAAAGCCCCAAATCTATAGGCATGCTTCCTACACAAGCAACCATTTAGGCACAAACCATCCAAATCAATTTCATTTAAGCCAATTCATGTTCCAACAACATTAGCAACAACATTAAAACATTCTTAATCAAACATATACGATCACATACACATAAACCCGAGAGATTCTACCCCATTGCCCTTATTAACTATAGCTATTCACCGAGACATACATCTCCATTGGAGTCCACCTTGAATCCCTTGCTCCTTGCTGTCCAAACTTCAAGAATCTGCATTGATGGACAAAAAGGAGCGTAAGCACATAATGCTTAGTGAGGAATGCTCAAAACCAAAACACCATCAATGCAGCGGGTCATTAAAACACTTATAAAACAAACCCGATTTGTTTACCAAAGCCATGTTTGAAAACCCTTTTCAACATCAAGCTCAAATCATGCATAAACACCATATGCCAAGCTTAAACAAAACCATGGAAAACACTCCCATTTCACAACATACCTTTCTTAAACTTGAAAGCCATATCAAGCAAGAAACCTTTTAAAACCATAGTTCAAATAATCCATCACATACATTTAACCAAGGCAACTTAGAACCATAACATCATCTTCACATGCCTTTAAAAACAAGTCTTACGAGACTCCAATGCAATAAAGATATTTCATGCTCACATGCATCATTTACCAAATGATAACCAACACTTGTTCAACTTAACAAGTAAACATGCATTCACTAGCATCATACACTTTTCATGCAACAATGCATCTTTTCAAGCATCTCATGCTTCACACGCAATCATGCATCATTTCAAGCATCCCATGCTTCACATGCAATCATACATCATTTCAAGCATCTCATGCTTCACATGCAACCATGCATCATTTCAAGCATCTCATGCTTCACATGCAACCATGCATCATTTCAAGCATCTCATGCTTCACATGCAACCATGCATCATTTCAAGCATCTCATGCTTCTCTATGATCAAGAACATTACATTGGCTTCCAAGTGATCAACCACATTCACTTTTCAACTCAACAACCCGATCGGATACGCGGATTCCGAGCGTTGTCCCTACGCTCCATACACCCTACCAATCCAAGGTCTCCCAAATGGACTTTTAAACACCATTTGACCTTACAAGCCTAAGGTTTCCATGTATGGACTTTTAAACACCATACAACCTTAGCTTTTACCGAGGTTCCCATGCATGGACTTTTAAACACCATACAACCTCAACATGCACAAGGTTTCCACGTATGGACTTTTAACCACCATACAACCTTTGCATAACCGATTGGTAGTTGTATAAATCACTAACGAGATCCGGGACACCCCACACAAGATCCACACATGGACTTAACACTGCCATTGTGATCTTAACAAGCACAAGGTTCTCACATATGGACTTTTAACCACCATATAACCTTTGCTTAACCAAGGTCCTCGAATGGGCAACAACCTCCATTATGACCTCATCTCGTTAGGATACTTGAAGGGAGCTTATCCGGTCCACTCTTGACCACTCCACCTCCAAGGCGACTTAATTCACGGTGCACCCAATCCTATAGCCGGCTAACTATATCCGATCAACAAACCAAGAACCATTTACATCACTTGCCAATATAACCATCTTACCATATTAATCCAATGTTCCACATGCATAAACATAATGCAAAACCATCACAACATTAGCCCAATGATTCACATGCATAACCAATATGCAAAACCATTTCCTCATTAATCCAATGATTCACATGCATAACCAATATGCAAAAGGTAACATTTACCATCATCAATTCACTGTTTTAAAGCATCATACAAAGCCATTGATCAACATGCAACACTATGCATCAAAACCACTATTACCATGCGCAAAACCAAGGATCTCTTACCTTGAGCATCCTTCACAAATGGCTTTCAAAACCAGCATTAAACCATGCTAAAACATGCTTACAAAACAGAATTAAACCATGCAAAACACATGCATTTCAATCATCAACCACATTTGCTTTTAAAACCAAATCACAACACAATTCAAGAGCAAAAATCCATTCACTTACTCTTGAGCTTAGCAAAGTTGTTTAGACTTACACTAAGCTCCCAAAAACCTTCAAACCTTGGTTTAAAAGCTGAAATCCCAACTTCACTCACCGATAACCAAAACAAGACTAGCCAACAAGCCTTCCAAGCTTCCGAAACCTTCCGCAACACCTCTAAAGCTCACGGATCAAACTCCCCTGTTTCAAGCACACAAAAACAGAACATTAATGCATCCTTATGCATTAAAACACCAGCAACAACAACACAACTCGCTGCTCATCACAAATCTATCAATTTGGCTACCAAACACAACCGAAATCACCTCCAAACACTTCCAAAACTTAACCCAGCCAAGATCCATCACTTCTAACCATTTTTATACATCAATTAACATACAAAATGATCACAACCACGTCCTTATACCTCCAGGTATAACAGATCACCAAAAACACTCCAAAAACAACCAAAAACTCAAGCCAAACTTAGGAAATTCAACCTATCCGGGATTGCATTGATTAAACCTCAACTTCTAATCAATTTAGCATTCATTTAACATCATTTTGACACTCCAAAACACTGCCCAAACAGATCACACGAAAATTTCACCAAAATCACCAAATCTTGCATTTTAAGCAAAAAATCAAGATTCCAATTGAAAAGCCATTTACAAAACATAAATCAAGGATTGAGAACTTAGGAATTTCAGTAAAGAACTGATAGTTTAGAGGAGAAGGACGTTCTTACCTCCAAACTTGAATTTCTCCATTTTAGAGCCAAAAAGCTTGATGAAACAACTTGCAAATTGAGAGGTTTTGTTGTAGAGATGATTAGGAATCAAAAGAGAGTTGAAATGAGAGATTTAGATGCCAAAATCAGAGAAGGAAATCTGGAGAATTGTGTTTGGGTTGAGAGAAAATGAGAGAAAAGGAAAATTGAGAGAAAATGGAAAGTTAGTTAAGAAATTGGTTAAAATGATTTCCCTCCCTTTCATAATCTTTAAAAATCAGAATAAAGCCTTAAAATATCTTAGAAAAATCTGGAGAAATCCTTTTTGGAATAATAGCTCCTTAAAGATTCAAAGTTTCAATCCTTTATAAAACTGTCCCGCAACTTTCAAAAATTACATTTTGGTCACTAGCCAAAATGTCAACCTTCCGAACCTCATTTTCCAAAATTGATTTCACAGTTCACTTATATATATTAAAAGATGATTTTAGAACATTTTTTTCCATATTTTTAATGCAACCCGAACTAGGCTTTCCTAAATTCACTCTTATATATTCGATCAGCACTTTGACCGAACCAGTCAACGCCCAAAACTTCTGAGCCTAAAACCGGGGCGTTACAGAATTTGTGGGCTGGTGGTTAGGCTATGTATAAGGGTTGTTTTGGAAGCTATTAGGTGTGTTAAAAGTGTTGGAATCATCGGTTTTGGACTGTACAAAGGGGCTGCTCGGGAATGGCTTTTTGGGGGTTGTTCTTGGCTCGAAAAACATGTGTTTTGTGCTTGGGTTGTATTCCGGGTTTGCTACATTGTTTGTGGACTGATTTGAGGTTAATTTATTTGTGTTGGGATGATTAGAAGCAAGGATTTGCGTTGGTAAAGTTTCGGGATCGATCCCGGAAGTTGTGGAGACTTGAGTCGGCTTTGCTTGGATTGCTTAAGGAAGTAAGGTGAGTGGTTAATGTTTTAAATTGATTTCAAAGGTTGGTTCAAGCATGTGGATGTGAAAATGTTTTCAAGTAATGTTTTGGTTCAAAGATGGTTTGAAAGAATTTGGTTTGGGCTTGAAAAGTCAAACTAAACTCAAGAGTAAGTTGAGGTGAATCGCCTCTTTAATTTCCCTTTTTACCATTGTTTTTCATTGCTTGAAATGATATTTTGTTATACATGGAATTCCAATACTTTGGGAGGAAGCATGTGGCTATTTATTAAATCGTTGATTATGTTTGATGGTAATAATGGTGTTGTTGAATATGCCTTGTAAGATGTGTGTGAGTTGGTGCAAGTTGTGCACGAAAATGATGAGTAAGACCATTTGTGATTGGTAAGATTGTAAGTAGTAAGTGATGCCTAATTGTGGATATTGTTAAACCTTGTTTTGGTTGTGCATGATGTAGTGAGTACATGTCGCATGATAGTGAGTGTATATTGTGTTGCATGGTTGGTGTTGAACCTCACGTGATGGTTGTCGTTGCTCCGGTGATGTGTAGTCCCGCCGGTAGCGAGTGGTATAAGACTCCGGTGATGTGTAGTCCCGCCGGTAGTGACTAGTAGAAGAGTACTTTGATGTGTAGTCTCATTGGAAAACTACTAGTCGAAACGGTGATGTGTAGTCCCACCGTGTGTGTTTTGGTTATGCTTGTGCATACCATGTGTGCTCATGTTGTATCTCACTATATCATTCTCTTTTATGGTCTTGCTTTAAACTAGGATTAAGTCCTCATGCATACCATAAAGTGTAATGCCATGTTAAATGCCTATATTGTTGAATTGTGGTTGAACTTGCATGTTAGCAAGAGGTTTAGGTAGTTGAATGGATCTTTGTGTTGGCCTTTATTTTAAAGAAAGCTTTGAACCCTGCATTGTCGTAGTTATGTTTTAGAGCTCCGCTCACTAAGCTTTATGCTTACGCTCTCCTTTTTTCGACAATGCAGATCTTTAGCTTAGAGCTAGCAAGGAGCAAGAATTAGGGCGTCCAAGCGTGTGGTAATTGCTCAAGTATGGTTTATTAAATAATGTAGTAGTTTAGCAATGGGAAATGCTACGTGTTTTAGGAGCTTGTATCTAGACTCCTTGTGTTAGCCACATGTTGTTAATGCCTTACGTTGATATTTTGGATTGATTATGGTTTGTAATGCATGATATACTATGATGGATGTTGTGTGTGTTGGCATGTCTATTGGTGTTTAGGTTGCCTTGTTAGAGAGGGCCAAACCTCATATGCTTTCCTTGTGCCTTTTAAGGCCTTTGAGTCCCATGTATGACTTGTATGCCTAATTGCCTTTGTTGGAATGCCAAGTATGTATGCCTTGCTTCATGTTTGAATGCTAAGTTGCTTGTATGATTTGTGCACCACCTTGTGTTGATTAGTGCCCTTTGGCTTCTTGTTAAAGCATGTTTTTATGTTTGATTTGCCTTAGGATTAATGTTAGTGTGTTGGTTGGGGTTTTAGAGGGATTTAAGGGCCTCCTTGTGCCTTAAATCAGCTCAAACCTGCAAGCTCGTGGCAGGGGTATCGATACGGTTGGTACGGTATCGATACCACCTTCTTGTTTCAGGCCTCGTGTATCGATACACTTGAGGGGTGTATCGATACCATTTTGGTCACTGGAGCTACTGTCCATTTCGGTATCGATACCGGCCTCTGGTGTATCAATATCGTCATCTTAGCGTTGACCGTGGGAAGTCAACCGTTGGGGAGGGTATCGATACACTCCTTGGGTGTATCGATACGGTCTCTACGGATTGACTTTGACCATTTGACCTAGTCAAGGGGGGTATCGATACACCCCTTAAGGGTATCGATACCGCCTGTAGTTAAAGCTTAAAATTGGGCTGTAAGATGTTGGGCTGAGTTTGTTTGTTTGCCTCGTGAATGTTGTTCCGCTGTATGATCACATCGGATGAAATACTCATCTAGACAAGAATTAAAATGAAAAAAATAGGGTTGCTAACCGAGGGAGAATTCCTTAGGGAGTTTTCACTCGGTTTTCCCCGTGTAGCTCGCTCGGACCGGTCATTCGGCCAGACCAGGACGAGGGGGTTACATTTATTGGTATCAGAGCTGAGGTTTCCGAGACCTCGGGTAGGTAAGTGAGGTAAGTTTGATGTGTTATGTTGTTGTTATGTCTGGTGAATGTTTTGCCATGTATGCTTAATGTTTGCTTGTTAGTACGGTGTTTGAAAGCATGTGTTAGCATGATGCTTGTGTTGAAGCGTAGTGTCGAGTTCCCATTGCTACTATTACTTATTTGAAAAGATTTTTGTAAAGGAATATACTTGAGCACCTTGGACCCTTACTCTTGCTAACCCTAAATATTCTTGTTTGTGTGTTTTGTTTAGTATTGTATTGTTGTCTTTGGTAAGTTGGAGGCCGAGGCGTGAGCCTAGAGCTGGTAATCGTGAATCTGAGGTTTTGGAGGATGTGAACGATGAGAGAGTTCGTCGCTTTAGTTCAGGGCAGTATGATCGTACCAGAGTTTAGAGTGCAGTTTGTTTGTTTGGGTCAACAGGCACATGAGTTGGTTTCTGTTGAGGGAGAACAATGTGACCAATCTTGATATGAGATGGTAATAGAAGTGAAGACTTAAGAGTTGGCTTCGGAAGGATGTCGATGTTGTAGCAAGTAATTCCTCGATACAGTCATTGGGCTTGTTTTTCTGATAAATTCTGGATCTACGTGTCCATGTATTTGGAGTGAGCATGCGAAGTTGTTGAATCTACCTTGTGAGGTACTAGAGGTAGGTGTTGGTGTTGCTAGCTCCTTCGGGGATACAGTCGTGGTCAGAAAGATGTACAAGGGGTGTCCGTTGATGGTTCAGGGTCACATGTTTCCAGTAGATGCGGTGGAATTGCTTTTTACGGTTTTGATGTGAAGCTGTGCATAGATTGGCTTGTAGAACATAGAGTTAGGGTAGACTTTGAGACAATGGAAGTTTTCTTAAAGCTTGTGGATGACTATGAGCTTGAAATGGTAGATAGGAATGTGGATTTTGTATCGAATGTGATCCAGCTTTAGGGGTCAAAGACTGATTGACTTTGGTTGACAGACTTGCCTGGCAAATGTGATGGATTTGATTTTTGAATGATGATTAGACCGCAGACTGTTAGAATAGGTTGTGTTTTCCTAGAAGTGTTGGCAAGAACTACCCGGTTTGTCTCTTGTTAGGGAAGAAAGAGTTTGTTGTTGATATCGTCTCCAAGTTTGCTCGTGTTTTGGTTGCTCTGTACCTTATGATTCTCGACCGACTTGAAGAAGAATCAACTACGAGTTTGTTAGACCTTAGATTCATTAGGCCTAGTGCGTCATCTTAGAGTATGACAATACAATTTGTGAAGAAAAAAGAGTGACAGTACGAGAATATGTTTAGAATTCAGACAGTTGAAACAAGTGACAGTGAATAATTGGTATCCGTTTCCGAGTGTCAGTGATTTGTTGGTCAGTTAGTGAGTGCTTCAGCCTATTTGAAGATTGATTTGAGATCCGATTATTACCAGTTGAAAGTGAGAAAAGTTGAAGTACCGAAGACAGCTTCAGGGGCAAGATGTGATCACCTTGAGCTCTGAGTTATGCCGTTTTGTTTGACTAGTGTATTAGTTACCTTCATAGAGATGCTGAGCAGAACATTTTCCTGAGTTTCTTGATTAGTTGTAGTAGCTCTCTTAGATGATACGTGGGTATATTCACGTACCGAAGAAGACCATGACAAGCCTTGAAGTTAGGGTGGTAGATCCTTTTAGAGAATCAGTTGTATGCCAAGTTGAGCAAGTGTGGACTCCGAGTCGAGGAAGATGTCCTCCTAAGACATGTAGATTAGCCGAGTGTATTAGAGTAAATCCCAAGTAGTCAGAAGAAGATGTGAGTCGGAAGAAATTTGAAGACTGTGACATGTATCTATAGTTCCTAGGTCTAGCATTGTTACTCTCAGAGAATTATAAATAGTCTTTTGAAGTTATCTGCTCCTTTGATAAGTTGCTACAGAAGAATGTTCAGTTGTATGGTTAGATGCGAGACAATGAACCCTTGAGAAACTGAGAGAAACCTTGAAGAGGACTTCGACCTTGATTCAGCCTATACTAGAGAAAGAACTTGTGAACTGTAGTGATGTGTTACATGTAGGGTTAGGTTGTGTGCTTATGCAAGACAGAATATTGTGACTTGATCATCGAGATAGTTGAAAGACCGAGAAAATAGTTATCCGACACTAGACTTAGAGTTAGTTACAGTTGTATTTGCTTCGAAGACTTAGAGACAAAGCTTGTATAGTAAGAAATGCATAGTGTGTATGTACGTATCGTCAGAACTTGAAATATTTGAAGACTTAGGAAGGGTTGAAGCTTGAACATCATAAGTGTTAGAACTGCTTGAAGACTGTAATATCAAGATTGAGTACCATCCGAAGAGAGTCAACGTAGTGACCGATGTTCCGAGCTGTATTTGTTGTTAGATTAGTAGTTGAGTTGCGAGGTGTAATTGTCGAATTCGGTTTACCGAATGATAGTGTTTCTGTGGCCGAGTTTCGGGTTGAGCCTACTTTGAGTCAGAATGCTTGAAGAGAAACAGTTGCAAGACAGGTTCTTGGCACCTCACGTGCAAGACATATCAAAAAGAAAATCTTCAGAGTACAGTTTAGAGATGATAGAATTTGTATTGTTAGAGACAGAATTGTTGTACCGATTGACATAGTGTTTTGAGACGTATTGTGTTGGCCGAAGCATACGACAGTTCATTGGTATTGCATTAGAGTAGTATGAAGACGTATTGTGGGTTGAAGATAAGTACTTCTGGATTGAGTTGATGAATGATGTGGTTCAGTATGAGAGTAAGTGTATAATTTGCCAGCGAAGATTCTTAATGAAAGTGGGAAATAGAATTGAGGAACTTTGTGTCCGGTTCGCCTTTGATTTCTTACGAGAGGGTTTAGCCGAGTAAGCAATGATAGTTACATCGAGTGTGCTCATTTTATACATGTTCAAGCTACTTGTACCGTGAGTAAGATGGCGGAGTTGTGCCTTAGTAAGATTTTGAGTTGTACAATGTCTTGAGATTGATAGTGGTCGATAGAGATTCGAGTTTTCGACTAGATTTTTGAAGACGTCGATATAGTGTTTGGTTACCTGTTGAAGTCAGATGGTCAGCTAGAGAAGGTTATGGGTCAAGAATTCAAGCGGTGTCGTATGAGATTGTGAATCAGGCTAGTTTTGTTGTTTATTTGTTGCAGTTACCACCAGAGTCAGAGAGGGAATCCGTGAGGTGTTCTGTGTATCTGTGATTCAGAAATGTGAGTCAGTTTTATCCTGTGTTGTGTTGTTGAAGAGAATTGAGTTGAGTTTGAAATAGTCATGCATTGAAGGACCCGTTGAGATCTTGGCATCAGATAGCTAATGTTGTGTGGCGAGTCTACTGAGTTGGTGGGTATGTTGTGGGAGAGAAAGTGTGGAGGAGCTTGTGTCAGCGACTCTTCCTGTTCGATAAATTTCGGGGACGAAATTTTCTTAAGTAGGGGAGAGTTGTAACACCCGGGTTCTGGGGTCGGGTGAAAATAATATTTTAATAATATTCAGGTCCGGTTTTATAAATTAAGTAAATAAAATAATGGTTCGGGTTTTGTTTGCAAATAAAACAAAGGTGTTGGACCCAATTTTTAAACCAAGCCCAATAGCCATTCATTAATGGCATTTGTGTAAATATTTTGTCTTCTAAATTAAAAACCCCCACTTTTAATTTAAAACACAAAAGTTGTCATCTTCCTCCCTCCCCATTTTTCCTTTCCCACGACAAAGGAGGAGCTTTTCTCCAAGTGACTATCCCACCTCCTTCCTCCCTCATTTTGGCTCGATTTTGAAAGGTAAACACGTTTTCGACTTGCTCTCACCTTCCTCTTTCCAAAAGTACAAGTAGTTTTCATTTTCATCCATGTTTTAGAATTTGGATTTTTGGGAGATTTGAATAAAAATGGTAGCTTTATGGTGTTTAACTTGAGATTTTGATTTAATATTGTTAGATATGGTGTTTATGAATCAAATGGTCCAACATATATAATTTTTAGAGTGTTTTAAATGAATTTCCGAAATTGGGTTTTAGGGAGGTTTTAGAGTGTTGAAATGTTGAAATTTGGGGGTGTTTTGTGTGAGAATTTGTGGGCTGGTGGTTAGGCTATGTATAAGGGTTGTTTTGGAAGCTATTAGGTGTGTTAAAAGTGTTGGAATCATCGGTTTTGGACTGTGCAAAGGGGCTGCTCGGGAATGGCTTTTTGGGGGGTTGTTCTTGGCTCGAAAAACATGTGTTTTGTGCTTGGGTTGTATTCCGGGTTTGCTACATTGTTTGTGGACTGATTTGAGGTTAATTTATTTGTGTTGGGATGATTAGAAGCAAGGATTTGCGTTGGTAAAGTTTCGGGATCGATTCCGGAAGTTGTGGAGACTTGAGTCGGCTTTGCTTGGATTGCTTAAGGAAGTAAGGTGAGTGGTTAATGTTTTAAATTGATTTCAAAGGTTGGTTCAAGCATGTGGATGTGAAAATGTTTTCAAGTAATGTTTTGGTTCAAAGATGGTTTGAAAGAATTTGGTTTGGGCTTGAAAAGTCGAACTAAACTCAAGAGTAAGTTGAGGTGAATCGCCTCTTTAATTTCCCTTTTTACCATTGTTTTTCATTGCTTGAAATGATATTTTGTTATACATGGAATTCTAATACTTTGGGAGGAAGCATGTGGCTATTTATTAAACCGTTGATTATGTTTGATGGTAATAATGGTGTTGTTGAATATGCCTTGTAAGATGTGTGTGAGTTGGTGCAAGTTGTGCACGAAAATGATGAGTAAGACCATTTGTGATTGGTAAGATTGTAAGTAGTAAGTGATGCCTAATTGTGGATATTGTTACACCTTGTTTTGGTTGTGCATGATGTAGTGAGTACATGTCGCATGATAGTGAGTGTATATTGTGTTGCATGGTTGGTGTTGAACCTCACGTGATGGTTGTCGTTGCTCCGGTGATGTGTAGTCCCGCCGGTAGCGAGTGGTATAAGACTCCGGTGATGTGTAGTCCCGCCGGTAGTGACTAGTAGAAGAGTACTTTGATGTGTAGTCCCATTGGAAAACTACTAGTCGAAACGGTGATGTGTAGTCCCACCGTGTGTGTTTTGGTTATGCTTGTGCATACCATGTGTGCTCATGTTGTATCTCACTATATCATTCTCTTTTATGGTCTTGCTTTAAACTAGGATTAAGTCCTCATGCATACCATGAAGTATAATGCCATGTTAAATGCCTATATTGTTGAATTGTGGTTGAACTTGCATGTTAGCAAGAGGTTTAGGTAGTTGAATGGATCTTTGTGTTGGCCTTTATTTTAAAGAAAGCTTTGAACCCTGCATTGTCGTAGTTATGTTTTAAAGCTCCGCTCACTAAGCTTTATGCTTACGCACTCCTTTTTCCGACAATGCAGATCTTTAGCTTGGAGCTAGCAAGGAGCAAGAATTAGGGCGTCCAAGCGTGTGGCAATTGCTCAAGTATGGTTTATTAAATAATGTAGTAGTTTAGCAATGGGAAATGCTACGTGTTTTAGGAGCTTGTATCTAGACTCCTTGTGTTAGCCACATGTTGTTAATGCCTTACGTTGATATTTTGGATTGATTATGGTTTGTAATGCATGATATGCTATGATGGATGTTGTGTGTGTTGGCATATCTATTGGTGTTTAGGTTGCCTTGTTAGAGAGGACCAAACCTCATATGCTTTCCTTGTGCCTTTTAAGGCCTTTGAGTTCCATGTATGACTTGTATGCCTAATTGCCTTTGTTGGAATGCCAAGTATGTATGCCTTGCTTCATGTTTGAATGCTAAGTTGCTTGTATGATTTGTGCACCACCTTGTGTTGATTAGTGCCCTTTGGCTTCTTGTTAAAGCATGCTTTTATGTTTGATTTGCCTTAGGATTAATGTTAGTGTGTTGGTTGGGGTTTTAGAGGGATTTAAGGGCCTCCTTGTGCCTTAAATCAGCTCAAACCTACAAGTTCGTGGCAGGGGTATCGATACGGTTGGTACGGTATCGATACCACCTTCTTGTTTTAGGCCTCGTGTATCGATACACTTGAGGGGTGTATCGATACCATTTTGGTCACTGGAGCTACTGTCCATTTCGGTATCGATACCAGCCTCTGGTGTATCGATACCGTCATCTTAGCGTTGACCGTGGGAAGTCAACCGTTGGGGAGGGTATCGATACACTCCTTGGGTGTATCGATACGGTCTCTACGGATTGACTTTGACCATTTGACCTAGTCAAGGGGGGTATCGATACACCCCTTAAGGGTATCGATACCGCCTGTAGTTAAAGCTTAAAATTGGGCTGTAAGATGTTGGGCTGAGTTCGTTTGTTTGCCTCGTGAATGTTGTTCCGCTGTATGATCACATAGGATGAAATACTTATCTAGACAAGAATTAAAATGAAAAAAATAGGGTTGCTAACCGAGGGAGAATTCCTTAGGGAGTTTTCACTCGGTTTTCCCCGTGTAGCTTGCTCGGACCGGTCATCCGGCCAGACCAGGACGAGGGGGTTACAGTCTTTGTCAAACCCTAGTTCCCATTTAGTGGGAAACTTGAACCCTTGTTTCGGCAGCAACTTCTGGTCTTGAAGATTTTGGAAGCGCTCCTTTACTTTATCGTCCAGAAATTTCTTTATAAGCACGGGCTTCTGTTGGCTACTTCCAGAGGCGCCTTCAACTCTTTTGCATCACACCATTTTTGAGAAAAAAAAGGAGAATGTGGGTGAGATGGGAGAGAAACGTTTGGCTGGGTTTTTGGGTTTTTTCTGGTTGGAGAAGATAAAGGTGAAGGGTCTTTTTTGTTTTCTTTTTGTTTTGATTTGATGAAGGAGAGTTAGTGAGAGTTGATGATGAGGGTGATGGGAGTTAAGGGAAGGTAACTGACACGATGTGAAAGAGAGAGAGAGAGTGTGTGTGTTGGGGGTGTTTGGGCGCCGTGTGTGTAGGATAGAGACAAGGGGTTATTAAATGAAAAGGTGAAAAGGAAGAAAGAGAAAATACCTAGGTAATAATTGCTAGGGTTTTCTTTAAAGGAAAAGGTGAAAGGGTTCATTATTTCTCCCTCTTTTTGCCCTTTTTGAGCCAGCTTCCTCTCATGTTGGAAAAGTTTAATTTTCCATTCCTTGTATCCTTACAAAGACAAAAGTCTGATACGCCGTTGCACCCTGACCTGCCACCTACCTCCTTAGGGTTGCTCAGATGGACACAAACAAACCTGACCTTAAAGCATAATAAAGTAAAAAGATAAAATGGATTAAAGCCTAGAGTACGAAATAAAGATAAAGATTAAACTACATTATTTATGAACATAAAAACATAAAAATGCTGTAGCAAAATAGAAAAGAAGGGGAGGGGGGTTTAAACTCTTAAGCATCGTGAAGGATGAAGGAGGATTTATCGCGCAAGACTGTAAAGCTTCAAACGCTGTCCATTTACCTTGAATATTGTATCATCATTGAGCTTCTTAATGTCCACCGCACCATGGGAATAGACCTTGTGGACTAGGAAAGGACCCGACCATCGTGATTTCAGCTTGCCTAGAAAGTGCTTAAGTCTGGAGTTATAAAAAAGCACTTGTTGCCCTTCTGAGAAATGCCGCGGCAAAAAGATGTCTGTCATGCAACTTATTTGTTTTCTCCTTGTATAAGCGCACATTTTCATAGGCTTGCGATTTGAATTCTTCCATTTCATTCAAATCTAAGAGCCTTCTTTCTCCAGCCAGTTGTGCATCCATGTTGAGCTTCTTAATGGCCCAATAGGCCTTGTGCTCGAGTTCAACAAGTAGATGACAAGCTTTCTCATAGACTAGCTTGAATGGTGACATTTCTAAAGGTGTCTTGTAAGCTGTACGGTAAGCCCAAAGAGCTTCATCAAGCTTGGGATACCAATCCTTCCTTTTTGGGTTGACCACTTTCTCAAGTATCTGCTTAATTTCTCTATTTGAGACTTCAGCCTGGCCGTTAGTCTGAGGATGATATGCTGTAGCAATCCTATGCCTCACACCATACATCTGTAATGCTCTAGCAATCAACTTGTTGTCAAAGTGGGTTCCTTCATCACTTATAATTGCTCTTGGTGTCCCAAATCTTGTGAAGGTATTCTTGTGAAGGAATTTCATGACGGTCTTGGAGTCATTTCTTGGAGTAGAAACTGCTTCAACCCATTTAGATACGTAATCCATAGCCAAAATAATGTATAAGTCTCCATAAGATGAGGGAATGGTCCCATGAAGTCTATTCCCCATACATCAAAAAGTTTGACCTCCAAGATTCCTTGCAATGGCATTTCATGCCTTCTTGAAAGGTTACCAGTCCTTTGGCAACGATCACATGATTGATAAAATACGTGTGCATCCTTGAAGAGAGTGGGCCAACAGAATCCCGATTGTAGGACCTTTGCAGCATTCCTAGTTCCTCCAAAATGTCTACCACAATGAGATGAATGACAATGTTAGAATATCTCCTTGTGCTCTTCTTCGGGAACACACCGTCTAATGATCTAGTCAGCACCTTGATTGATCAAATATGGTTCGTCCAAAAAATAAGATCTTGCATCATGCCTGAATTTCCTTTGTCCCCGTCTATTCAAATCAGGAGGCAAAATACCACTAACGAGAAAGTTAATAATATCAACATACCAAGGGATTGCTGCAGCATATAATATTTTCTCATCAGAGAATTCCTCCTTAATTTCCATTTCATCGTGTTTTTCTTTATTGTTTTCTAGCTTAGAAAGATGATCAGCTACTTGGTTTTCACACCCTTTTCTATCCCTAACTTCCAAATCGAATTCTTGCAAAAGTAGTATCCACCTAATAAGTCTAGGTTTAGCATCCTTTTTGGTCACTAAGTATTTAATACCCGAGTGATCGGTGTGAACAATAACCTTGGTGCCTATTAGATATGACCTAAACTTATCAAAGGCAAATACAACAGTCAACAATTCTTTTTCAGTTGTGGTGTAGTTGATTTGTGCATCATTCAATGTGCGGCTAGCATAATAAATAACATGAAAGAGTTTACCTCGGCGTTGTCCAAGAGTTTCTCCTATCACGTAGTCACTTGCGTCGCACATTAACTCAAAAGGTGAGCTCCAATCAGGTGGAACAATAATAGGTGTCGAGGTAAGTTTCTCTTTCAGTTCATCAAAAGCGTTGAGACATTTTTCATCGAATATGAAGGGCTGGTTTTGCTGTAGCAAATTACACAGGGGCTTGGAGATCTTGGAGAAGTCCTTGATGAACCTTCTATAGAAGCCATCATGACCCAAGAAACTCCTGATGCTCTTCACATTGGTGGGAGGAGGCATCTTCTTAATTACCTCAATCTTTTCTCTATCCACCTCAATGTCGTTCTTCGATATTTTTGTGACCCAAGACTCTTCCTTTGGTCACCATAAAATGACATTTCTCCCAATCGAGCACCAAATCAGCTTCTTCACATCGCTTTAGCACCTTGGCCAAATTTCCCAAGCACGAATCAAAATCTTCCTTGGAGACTAAAAAATCATCCATGAAGACTTCCAAAAATTCCTCAACCATATCTAAGAAAATGGCCAGCATACACCTCTAAAAAGTTGCTGGGGCATTGCAGAGTCCAAAGGACATTCTTTTGAAAGCATAGGTACCATACAGACATGTGAATGTCATCTTTTCCTTGTCCTTAGGTGCTATAGCAATCTGGTTGTACCCTGAGTATCCGTCAAGGAAATAATAGAATGCTTTGCCCGCCAATCTATCTAGCATTTGATCAATGAATGAGATAGGGAAATGGCCCTTCTTGGTAGCTTTGTGGAGCTTCCTATAGTCCATGCAAATCCTCCATCCTGTTACAATCCACGTTGGCAATAATTCATTCTCATCGTTACTCACCACGGTGATGCCTCATTTTTTAGGCACACATTGGACTGGACTAACCCATGAGTTGTTTGATATGGGATAGACTACACCGGTGTCAAGCCACTTGATTATCTCCTTCATCACCACCTTCTTCATGATGGGGTTGAGTCTTCTTTGGGGTTTAGTAGAATTGCTGTGACAATCATCAAGCAAAATTTTGTGCATGTAGATAGTAGGGCTTATCCCCTTTAAGTTAGCCATAATCCAACCTAAAGCTCTTTTATGTTGCGACAAGATATTTATTAAACTAGACTCTTGTTTAGGTGTAAGACTAGATGATATTATCACAGGAAAAGTTTCATTGCTTCCCAAATAAGCATATTTAAGATGAGATGGCAAGTGCTATAACTCTAATGTTGGAGCATGCTCAAGTGAAGGCTTAGGAGGAATAAATTCTGAAAAATCAAGAGGTTCAAAGTGCGTACATGGTTTAGCTTCGAGCAAGATCTATTGTTCCACCCATTCTGGGAATTCCTCGAATTCCTCATACTCGATCTCGTAGTCCTCCTTGTTGTCATCCTCTTGAATCTGCTCATATTCATCCATTTCTAAGAAATTACTACAACAAAAGTCTGCAGTCTCCATTTCTGCTGTAGCATTCATGTACTGACACTCTTCATATTCATCCACATATTTGAGAGTGTTGACGACTTTGATGGTCACCTTTTGATCAGCCACCCTTATAGTAAACTCACCATTTTCACAGTCTATTAGAATTCTACCGGTTGTTAAAAATGGTCACCCTAAAATAATGGGTGCGTTATCATCTGCCTCACAATCAAGAATAAGGAAGTCAACTGGAAAGGTGAACTTGTCCACCTTCACCACTACATATTCTATTCTTCATTCTGGGCGTACATGAGATCGGTCGGCCAATTGCAAGATAACCGTAGTTGGCCTTACATCTTCTATGTCGAGCTTCATGAAAAATAACTTTGGCATGAGATTTACACTAGATCCAAGGTCACATAAGGCTTTTCCCACATAATTATCGCCTATTGAACACGATATAATGAAACTGCCTAGATCCTGTCTCTTAGGAGGTAATTTGCTCCACACAGAATAACATTCACTTGCTGTAGCAACTATCGCATACCGCTCAACCTTTCTTTTCTTGGTGACGATTTCCTTGAGAAACTTAGCATACGTGGGCATCTGATCAATAACGGGACCTTAATATGCAGCTAGTTTAGAACATCCACGAATTTCATGGATTGGAGATTCTCGTTTTGTTTCTTCAATTGTTGAGGGAAAGGGGTGGGGGTCTAACTTCTTCCTCTATCTTCGTAGGTTTCTCTTTTGCCGTAGCATTTCCCTATCTTCGATAGTTTCATCACTAAATCCCCTTCTTTCTCCTTTTCACAAGATGTTTTAGCTTGCAGTTTTGGTTCCTCTTGCACTTTCTTAGGAACATAGTCTTCTTTCTTCTTTCCCCAAACTTATCTTTAGTTTTAAGTTGGGTACCACTCCTCAATGTGAGAGCACTGCATTGCTCTTTGCCATGCTTTTTAGCGACTTCGGTATCACTAGGTAGATTTCCTTGGGGTCGCACATGTAATGCTTGAGCAATTTGACCTACTTGGGTTTCCAAAGATTGCAAGGATGAACTGTGACTTTGTAGCAAAACTCCTTGATTGTTAATACTAATGGAGTGATCTTGGAGCAATGTATTAGTAGATGCCATAAAATCCTTAGTAGATGTCATGAAATCCTTGAGTGTAGCTTCCAACGAATTGCTATTGGATAAAGATGCAAAACCCTTGTTGTTTTGCCATGGCATATTTTGCTGTGAACCGTGTGGTTCTGACAGATTCTGTTGCTGATTTGAATTGCCATAGTTGCTGTTTCCTTGACTCCCCCAAGAGAGGTTAGGATGCTGACGCCATCCTGCATTATAGGTGTTCGAGTAGGGATTGTTATTCCGATTGGAATTCCCTACATAGTTGGCGGATTCTTGATTGTCTGGGCACTCGCTCAAGTGGTGGTTCCCATTGCAACGAAGGCAAGTTGATGCCACTTTTACTTCCTTCACCTCATTAGACTTTTGGAGATTCTTTAGCATGGTAGTGATGGCGGTTAATTGGGATACTACTGAGGCATCCATATCCGTGTCGCATGATACTTGAGTTTTCCACCCTGTTCCAAGTCTTGATGAGGGAAATTGATAATCATTGTTGGCTATTCTATCAAGGATGTCAAAGGCTTCCTCGAGTGACTTGTCTAGCAATGTCCCATTTGCTGAGGCATCTAGCATCATTCTGGTGGGAGCGTTAACACCATTGTAGAACATAACCACTTGTGTCTAATCATGAAAACCGTGATTAGTGCACTTGCGTAGTAATCCCTTAAATCTATCCCAACACTCATACATTGATTCGTCATCAGACTGGTGAAAGGAGGCAATATCATTCCTCAACTGAGTGTTCCTATTTGGTAGATTATACTGTAGCAGAAAGCTCTTGCACAAATCTATCCATGTTTCCAATGATCCGGCTGGCACACCACTCAACCATTCTTGTGCTCGGTCACGCAAAGAATAAGGGAAGAGTTTGAGTTTCAACACATCTTCGTGCACCCCTTGTTGACGAAAAGAGTCACACACTTCTAAGAAAGCACGGATGTGCTATCTAGCATCTTCATAAGGCGAGCCTCCAAATTGACCGATTGAGTTCAACATGTTGAACATTATGGGTTTAAGTTCAAAGTGGACTGCCTGAATTTCGGGAGCTACAATCCTTGGATTAAGATCATCCATGATAGGATTCAGGTGATCTCTAATAGCTCTGGGTCTTGCTGGAGCATTTTCTCTTTGATCTGAAATTACTATAGCAGGATCCCCTTGATTCCGAGCTCTATTCATGATTCTAAGTGCTTCTTGTATACGTTTCCATTGGCGAAAAAGATGTTCGATTTCAGGAATGTACGATAGTATAGGCTTGCGATGTCTCCTTCGGGGCATGCAATATCACAATACCTAAAAAGACAAACAAAAATAACTTTATATATATATATATATATATATATATATATATATATATATATATATATATATACAAAAGAAAAACAAACTAGTACAAAGACTAAACCTAAAACAAACAATTGCCAATCCCCGACAACGACGCTAAAAACTAGTTTGCGCTGTGTAGTGTACTGTAAATGCTACGCAAATATGGTGCAAGTATACACGTCGAACAAGTAATACAGTGATAAGTGAGTATCGTCTCTACAGAGATTTGTGGTGTCTCATGTTGAGTTTAAGCACACAAGTCACGAAATGTAAATAGAGAATGCTTTGGCAAATAGAGACAGATGGTCGGGTTGCCTAGTTAACCTATGCTTTAGCTCTCAACTAAGACTTATCTCTCTAGCTTATTCTATGCTCTGCAGGATATGCTAAGGTTTCTCCTCAACTATCTCTAGCAAGGAATCTGGGAGTAGGAAATACTACATCAATACCTCTCAGCGTAAACTCTAACACTCCTCCTACCCATAAAGTTCTATCCTTTTTAGCCGTTGAAACCAATCACTTATCTCTAAGGTGGATTAGATCTGTGCCTCTCAGCAGCCAACTCCATTGCATATGAAGGTCAAAGGTAGCTCTCTCGATTACTAACTTCAACTCACACCTAAGGAAAGGCCAACTCTCGAACGCTCTTACAACCCTAAGCATTTAACGAACATATACAAAACATAGAATGAAACACGAAAGAAATAAGCATGCATTAAAGAGACTAAAACATAAATCATCCAAACAACCCAATCCACCTAAAATCAGTTCATGGTTAGGCAATAAACATCCAAAGTATCTTCGTTTGCACAACACATTCCAGAATATAAAAGAAATGCTAAAGCAATAGAAAAGGAAGAGGAAACTCCCGATCTGTGATGGACTGCAATGCCACGAACCACCCTAGGCTTGCTGCCTTTCCCAAGGCCAGAAAGGTCAACCCTTGAAGCTTCAACGATGGAGGACACCAAGTGAAGGAAGAAGAAGATGGGAAAAGAGCCGCCTTTTTCTTTTCAACGATGGAGGACACCAAGTGGACACCAACAAGCAAATATGTATGCAATTATATGCCCTAAATGCACCTATATGCTATGAAATGATCTTGAGATCAAATAAATACCTAAGTAAGATGGTGTAAAATATAAATATTTTGGCAAGTTATCAATAATCTTTCATTGTATCATTTCATTTCAAGTTTGGGGAGTGATTACTTGTAATTGGACTATCTATCCACCTTGTGAGAGGCAATTTTCAAAATGTCATTCTTTTTTTGTTTTTGAGAGAGTCTTGGTTAATCTTTGGGTAGAAAGATTAACTGGTTTGTAAGGTTTCCTCCTAATCCGACAAAAGGGGATGAATTTCTAGTGAAATTGGTTGAAAATCCTATTGGGAGCTAAGGTAGTGGATGTAGAGCTTGTTCTAAACTTGAACCATTATAAATTGCCTTGTCCTTAATTTTTATATTTTCAATTTGCTCCCTTCCAATTTGAAAAAGCCAGGTCACCCCTTATTGGCCATTTTCGATTTGATTGATCCACTCAACAATTGGTATCAGAGCCTAAATCTTTGAGGGACTCACATCCACAAGAGAAGATCTTAGAAGAAAATCAATCAACCTTCGATTCAAGCCATAGCATCTACCTCCAGCCAAAACCTCTTTGAGCATAATTGATCACCAAGTCGCCTTTTTTTTCAATGGGGATAACTATCCTTATTGGAAGAAAAAGAATGAGGCTCTTTATCAAGTCAAATGACTACGTTCTTCGGGATGTGGTTGAAGATGGATCAATCATTCCTATGAAGAGAGATGAAGAAGGAAGGCTCGTTCCAAAGGCAAGAGCGAAGATGTCCGATGAAGATCGTAGAAGGCTTCAAGTGAATGACAAGGCTTTTCACATCATCTTTTGTGCACTTGGACCCGACATGTATGCAAAGATGTCATCGTGCACAAGTGCAAAGAAAGTATGGGAAAAGCTAGAGACTTCCTGCGAAGGCACCAACGATGTAAAGGAGACCAAGATTGGGATCCTTAATTTGAGTTACGAGAAATTCAAGATGGAGCCGGATGAGAGTGTATCCAAAATGTTTGATAGGTTCTCCGTAATAGTAAATGGTGTTAAGGGCTTCGGTGAGATCATTCCCGAAGACAAGCTAGTCTAGAAGCTCCTATATTCTCTTCTCGAATCATGTGATGGGAAGAGAACCGCTATCATCGAGCCAAGAACTTGAAGACATTGAAGCTTGATGAGTTGACGGGGTCTTTCCTTACTCATGAGATCGTGAAACAAGGAAGGGAAGAAGAAAAGAAGAGAGAAGAGAAAAGAGTAGAGAAGCAAGAGGTAGAAAAGAAGAAGCAAGGAATTGCTCTCAAAGCTTCTCAAGAGGAAAGCAATTCTAGTGAGGATGAGTTCGAGGAATTGACTATGATAGCCAAGAGATTCTCTCGGTTCATGAAGTTCAACTAGGGAAGAAAGTTCCAAAGAAGAAAAAGACTTCAAGAACAAGAACAAAGAAGAGGAGAATGATCAACTCATTTGTTATGAGTGCAAGAAGCCAGGGTACATAAGTGTTGACGCTCCAAAAGTAGTGATTTATATACCAATTTCACATGCTTTTACTTGTCTTTTAAGTACATTTAGTTGCATTTTGCTTTAGGAATCATGCATTTGCATTAAGAGTTAGGATTTTGTGTTATGCCAGTTTGAAGGGTTGTTTTTGACACCTTTTTGCAGGATGGCATATAAAGAGGCACAGTTTCTGGCAGGGCAAAGCAAACCAAGGAAGGAAGGAGATGATGCCGAGAAGGATGCCGAGTAGCCGTTGGCATAGAAGGACCTTTAATGCCAAGCACATGTTGGCAGAGAAGATTATTTGATGCCAGGCCAAGAAGTTGTTGACTCCGAAAAAATAGGACCAGATTAGGCTGCGAAAAAATAGGGATTTGATCAATCCCCGAAAAAATAGCAAGCAGTGCCAAGTGCAGTTGGCAGAACCATGCCAAGGTGCGATGCCAAAAGAGCCTTGGCACGATGACACCAGCCCTAATCTGATAAGCCTTGAGATTCAAACGCTGGATAAATGTGATCACAAGCCTTATCCCTTGAGTTTTCAAATTTCAAATATGAAGGCATATCATAGCCTCCTTTACACGCCTATTTAAAGACCGATTGTGAAGAGCAAAGGGTGGAGATTTTCCAAGAGGATTGATCACAACAAGCTGCACCAAGGAGAGGTGGTTTGACCAGTTTGACCGAGAGCCTGGACTGTGAGGGGCTGCATCGAGAGACCTCTTTCTCACCATTCTCTTTGGTTTAGTTGTTTTATTTTGTTTTAATGATGATGGATGTCAAAAACGATTATAGTTTGTTGGTTGTTAACCCGACCATGAACTAATTTAATAGTTGGTGAGGGGTGTTTGTGTTTGAAAGCTATTTTAATGT
This sequence comes from Hibiscus tridactylites, assembly GCA_958450335.1. Taxonomy (NCBI): domain Eukaryota; kingdom Viridiplantae; phylum Streptophyta; class Magnoliopsida; order Malvales; family Malvaceae; genus Hibiscus; species Hibiscus tridactylites. Next base: position 53,970,938 of record OY288282.1, read on the forward strand.
TTAGTTTTTAATAAATCGGAACGATCTCGGTAGTGTTTTTCTATCTAGCATGCTTTAATGCTTTCTAAATGTTCTGCCAAGCGAGAGCTGACATTGCCATTTTCTAAATACTTTTCCAAGCGAAAGCTGGCATGGTTGGCCTATTGCTTCTCAATATCTTAACAGACTTGGGTGGCAATGATCAGTTGTTGGATACTATAGACATATAAGGGTTTTTGCATAATTAATTTAGGGCAATTATATCGACAGAAGCATTGCTACCTTTGAATCTGCTCGGCAAACAATGCCAAGACATGATTTATTAAAGGCTGTCATAATAGCATGAATAGCGTGAAAACTGGGCACTCCTTGCCAACGTTCATCATTTCCTAAAGCACCCTTCTTGCCAACATTTTAAACTTTCCTTTCCTTTTCTTTTCAATTTTCAAAACCACTTCCAATCAAACAAATCTTTTTCTCAAGACAAGTAATCAAACAAAGCAATCGAATTCCATCACAATATCTGTGGGATCGATACTCAGCTTAACTGCTGTATTACTTGCAGACCGTGTATACTTGCACGCAATAGATTTTCTTGGCACTGTGTTAACACTTTTCTAATATATTTTATGCCTTATTGCCATCAAATAATCATTCACGCCGAGAGTCTACAAGTTTTTGGCGCCGTTGCTGGAGACTGCAATAGAGTTTCATTTGTTTTTTTTATTTTATTTGATTGTTTTGTTTGGTGTATGACCAAGAACCGCTCTTACACGGAAGAGTGGCCATACGACCATGAAATTGAACGTACTTTACGCAAATTGAAAAAGAAAGTTAAAGAGATGACACATGTTAATAGATGCAATAATACCCATAACAACCAAGCCAATGAAGGAGGGATACCAGGAAATAACAATAACAATGCTGAAGAGGAAAGACCCATTCAAGAACAATCAACACATGACATCACTAGCTTAATGCCATGAGTTATTGGCAATGCGATAAATGCATCAAATTTGGAACTTAAGCCTGTAATGATTTCAACTCTTTTAAATGTAGGACAGTTCGATAGAGCACTGACTGGAGATCCAAGGCAACATCTAAAACAATTCTTAGAGATATACCAATTGTTTCAGCAACCAAGATACCTTGAAGCTGAAATTATTCACTTTTTCATTAAAAGACAAAGCTAAGACGTGGCTCAATTCCTTGCCACCGGGCTCAGTCACTTCATGGGTAAATCTATGCCAAAAGTTTCTGACACGATTTCAGCTGCCAACGCTCATTGCCAAGCTGCACGGAGAGATCATTACCTCCAGACAGGCTTAGGATGAGAGCTTGTATGATGCATGAGAAAGATTTAAAGATTTGTTGAGAAGGTGTCCTATGCACGAGTTCCTAAATTGGACATAGATACAAACCTTCTATAAAGGATTGAATGCACAGACAAGGACTGTTGTCGATGCTTCAGCAGCCAGTTCGCTGCTTGACAAAAACTGCACCGAAGTTGTTGGCATCCTTGGGAGGATAGCCATCAATGATTTCGAGTATCCTGTTGCTAGACTTGGGACTGGAACTAAGGCTAATGGGAAGTCACATGTTGACAAGCTAACGTCCATCCATGCCGAGATTTCCAACCTCACCAGTATGGTGAGAACTTTGTAAAAAAGCAATGAGTCTCAAGCAATCAAAGTGTTAGAACCGTTTTGTACAATCTGTGGAGAAAATCACTATGAGGATGAATGCCCTGCCAACCCCGAGTCGGTATGTTTCTTTGGCAATACTAGTCGTTTTTATAATAATAACTCCAACACTTACAATGCAGGTTGGAGAAAGCAACCTAATTTAGCTTGGGGTAATCAAGGAGGAAACTGGTATAATGTGCAACGCCAAACTGCCCAAAGACAACCATAATTTTCAGAGGCAAAATCAGAATGCCATGCCAGCATTCTATCAAAACACAATGCCACAAAGAGTTCAAAACAATTTTTAGGAAGGTCAAAGATTCAATCAAGAAGAAAATCACACAGAGAACATGGAGAAGGATGATATAACAGTCCATAGCTTGGCAGCATCAATAAGGAATCTGGAAGTCCAGATTCGGCAACTCGCTAATGCCCTTAACACTCGCCCTCAAGGTGCGTTGCCAAGTGACACTGAGGATGCTCAGCACCAAAATAATGAGCAGTGCAAGGCCATAACCCTTCAGAGTCATAAGCACTATGAGGCAGAGATGGCTGCCAAACGGCCAATCGATTGCCAAGGCGAAAAGCTAGTGTCAACAAACAAGCCTAGGGAAGCAGAAAAAGAGAACCCTAAAACAGATGGTGCCAGTGCCAGTACCAGTTCCGATGCTAGACCTGATACCAGTAACGATGCTAGACCTGATGCCAATAACAATGTCGAACTTAATGACAAACATGATTCCAACATCAAGGACAAACAGACTGAGGTTAGACCACACCTTGATGCCAGGACTGATGCTAGGACTGCGTTTGGAAAGTCATCGACACTAGCATATGTTTATCTGCCACCACCATTTCCAGCAAGACTTCAAAAGCACAAGCAAGATCAGTAGTTTAAGAGCTTCTTGGAAGTTCTCAAACAACTGCAAATTAACATTCCATTGGTAGAAGCCCTTAAACAAATGCCCAACTATGTGAAATTTATGAAAAATATTTTGTCCAAGAAGAGGAAGTTGGGAGAATTTGAGACAGTAGAACTCACGCAAGAATGGAGTGCCATGATCCTAAATAGATTGCCACCAAAGTTGAAAGATCCGGGGAGTTTCACAATTCCTTGTACCATAGGCAACAGATTCGTGGGCAAGGCACTACGCGATTTGGGTGCCAGTATCAACCTGATGCCAACGTTTGTTTTCAAAATGCTTGGCATAGAAGCGAGACCCACCACCGTGACACTCAAGCTGGCAGACCGATCCTATGCACACCCCAAGGGTAGGATTGATGATGTCATGGTAAAGGTAGATAAATTTATATTCCCACCTGATTTTATCATTTTGGATTATGAAGCCAATGTGAATGTTCCAATTATTTTGGGTAGGCTATTTCTTGCCATGGGTAGGACTCTTATTGATGTTCATAAAGGGAAACTAAGAATGCAAATGAATGATCAACATGTTACTTTTAATGTTTTTAAAGCTTTGAAGTGTGCAGACGAGCCAGATGAATATTAGAATGAGGAGACTATGGAGTCTGTTTTTATGATGAACGTGGAACAGTTATGCCAGGATGCATAACTTGATGCTAGCATGCTTGATGGCATTGCTGAACTTTTTGAGGAACTTGAGGAATCAGCCTTAGAGGCTGAAGATGTGAGTTATTTTGAGCCATTGGAGTTAGCCAGTAGGGCGACAACCAGACTGAAACAATTGATTGAGAAACCACCAGAGTTGGAGCTTAAGCCACTGCCAAAACACTTGAAGTACGTCTATTTAGGTAAGAACTCAACACTGTCGGTGATCATTGCCACTGATCTCACTAATGATTAGGAGGCAAGGTTGTTGGCATTATTAAAGACCTATAAGAAAGCGTTGGGTTGGACCTTGGCCGACATTTAAGGTATTAGCCCAACCATTTGCATGCACAAAATCATTCTGGAGGATTATCAAGGCAAGACCATTGAAGGTCAGAGACGATTAAACCCGATCATGAAAGAGGTAGTTAAAAAGGAGATAGTAAAATGGCTTGATGCCACAATTATTTATCCCATATCCGATAGCTCTTGGGTTAGCCCTGTATAGTGTGTGCCAAAGAAGGGTGGCATGGTTGTAGTGCAAAACAACAAGGATGAGTTGATCCCCTCTAGAACGATCACATGATGGAGAGTGTGCATGTATTATAGGCGGTTGAACAAAGCCACGAGGAAGGACCACTTCCCATTGCCTTTTATCGACCATATGTTAGACAAGCTGGCAGGTAAAGCTTTCTACTATTTTTTAGATGGTTATTCGGGTCATAATCAGATTGCAATAGCCCCCAACGATCAGGAAAATACCACATTCACCTGTCCTTATGGGACATTTGCCTTTAGAAGAATGCCATTCGGTTTGTGTAATGCGCTGACAACGTTTCAACATTGTATGATGTCCATTTTCTCTGACATGATTGAGCTTAACATGGAAGTATTCATTGATGATTTCTCAGTGTTTGGAAGAACATTCGGGGAATGCATTCAGAGTTTGGAACAAGTTCTAAGGAGATACATCGAGACGAATCTAGTGCTGAACTAGGAAAAATGCCACTTCATGGTGAAGGAGGGCATTGTTCTTGGGCACAAGGTAATTGAAAAAGGACTAGAGGTTGATCAAGAGAAAGTGGAGGTAATCAAATAATTTCCACCCCCCACGAGCATTAAAGGTATAAGGAGTTTTTAGGTCATGCAGGTTTTTATCGCCGATTTATTAAAGACTTTTTATAGGATCTCTAAACCTTTATGCTCATTATTGGAAAAAGATGCCACTTTTGTTTTTGATTACTCTTGTTTGAGAGCATTTCAGGTTCTGAAGGACATATTGATCAATGCCCCTATAATCGTGGCACCAGACTGTACTAAGCCTTTTGAGTTAATGTTTGATGCCAACGACTATGCCGTGGGAGCAGTTTTAGGCCAACGACATGACAATTTTTCATGCCATATATTATGCCAGTAGAACCCTGAACGAAGCACAACTTAATTACTCTACAACTAAAAAAGAGTTTCTTACAGTTGTATTTACGCTTGATAAATTTAGATCTTATTTTACCAGTAAAAAAGTTGTTGTTTTCACATATCACTCAGCAATGAAGTACCTCTTGGCAAATAAGGATGCTAACTCGAGATTAATCTGATGGACGCTCTTACTCCAGGGGTTCAACCTTGAAATTCGAGATAAGAAGGGTCATGAGAATTTGGTTGCTGACCATTTGTCACGCCTTGAACATCACCTTAGTAATGAAACCAATTCCATTAGAGATGAGTTTCTCAATGAATATCTACTTGCCGCTAGTGCCGTGCCATGGTATGCCGACATTGTAAACTACTTGGTGAGCAACATCATGCCCCCATATTTGAATTACAATGCCAAGAAGAGATTTTTGCAGTATGTTCGGCAGTACTACTAGGATGAGCCATTTTTTTCAAGCAATGTGCTGATCAGATGATACGCCGCTGCGTGCCAGAAGATGAGCAGTTTTCTATTTTGTAATCATGTCATGCCGCACCATATGAAGGTCACTTTGCTGGAATAAAAAACTGCTGCCAAGGTGCTGCAGTCAGGTTTTTATTGGCCCACATTGTATAAGGATGCTCATGACTTCACCAAGGCATATGATCCATGCCAACGGACTGGGAATATCTCTGGCAGACATCAGCTTGCGCTCTAACATCATGTCGATAGACTTGTTCGATGTTTGGGGGATAGACTTTATGGGTCCATTTCCCCCATCTTTTGGCAATATATATATCCTAGTGGCAATTGACTATGTTTCCAAATGGGTAGAGGCTATATCCTTGCCAACAAATGATGCCAAGGTCGTTGCCAGATTTTTGCACAAGCATATCTTTATACGTTTTGGTGCTCCTCGAGTGATCATTCATGATGAGGGCACTCATTTTAAATGTCATCTAATTTCCAAAGCTTTGTGCAGATATGAGATACAACAAAGGATAGCCACGACCTATCATCCACAAACAAATGGGCAAGCTGAGATTTCTAACAAGAAAATCAAGAATATCCTAGAAAAGACTGTGAATCCTTTGAGGAAGGATTGGTCTCTGAGGTTAGATGAGGCTTTGTGGGCTTATAGGACCGCCTTCAAAACTCCGTTGGGCACTTCACCTTTCAAGCTTGTATATGGTAAGCCATGCCACTTTCCGGTAGAGCTCGAGCACAAAGCCTACTGGGCAATTAAGACATTGGATATGGCATGGGCAACCGTGGGAGAAAAACAGATGTTGGACCTGAATGAAATGGAAGATTTAGGGCGCATGCTTATGAGAATGCCAGGTTATATAAAGAACAAACCAAGCGCTGGCATGACAAGAGGATACTGGCACACAACTTCAAGGTAGGTTAACAAGTCCTTTTGTTTAACTCACGCCTAAAATTGTTTCTAGGAAAGCTCATGTCAAGATGGTTAGGCCCTTTCGAGGTTGTGAAACCCTATGCCCAGGAGCAGTAGACATTAAGGACATAAAAATTGGTGATACTTTCAAGGTGAATAGGCAACGCCTGAAGCATTATTGGGATGGAGAGCAGAGTACTGCCAAGAAGATCATCCTCTTGGCAGAACTACCATGATGCCACTGAGTTGGTATTTTCTTGTAAATAGTATGATTAGAATTTTTCTTTTTGGTATTTTCCTTTATTTTATTTGTTACTTTTTTCTTTTAGATTTCAGATTTTTTTTTTATTTTATGTGTTGAAGGGTTTTTGTTTGAGTGCATGCAAATTTTTGTGCTAGGAAGTATGCATGTGCAGAGACATATATTGACAGGATGAGAGAATGAGTACAATGCCATGCCAGGAGCACCATCAATATTTTTCTCAAACTGGACGCAGAGGACGAGCATGGCAGGATCGTTGCCAAGATGACCGATGCTAAGCGCCAGACGCTGTTGATGGATTTATGCGATCCATGCACAAAGTAGATTGTTTCCTCCAAAGGGCACTGCATGGTCAAAAGAGTAGCCCTAAAACCAAAAGCGAAGGGCTAAAATCATTTTCTTAAAGAAAGTATGATGCCGACAACCCACAGTGAGTCTAGTTCGCACTACAGTGCTCAGTCCAGTTTCGTCCAATGCCACAGAATCAATCTTCCCTCTCAAAGATGAAATTGTCAAGTCTGCTATGCCACTAGTATCTGAGGATCATAGTGAGAAGAAACCTGCTACTTCTGCCGAGTCAACTGCCACGCCAACCTCATCTGATCCAATGAAGGTTATGAAAGAAACCCCTGCCTCCACTACCACTCAATGGTGGAGCATAAAGAAAAGGATGGCTTATGACCGTGGAAGCTATGCCTAACGAAAGACCCGAGCCAAATTAGCTATTGAAGCCCATGCTGCTCAAGGAGGAGTATCTTTTGAAGGGGAGTCTTCTTCTTCCTAACTTCTTGTATTTTATTTACATGCATTCACATTTTCATGCATTTTTAATTTTATTTTTCTATTTTTATGTATATGTGTTGTTTCATGCGTTGAGGACAATGCACATCTTGGGTTTGGGGGTGTGCATTTCTCCACATTTATGCCATGCCATGCCATCCATGTTTATTTTATGTACTGCATTCTGTTTCATGTCATGCCATGTAGGTTAGATTAGGATTAGTGCATGTATACTGAACCACAAAAAAATGAAAAAGAAAATTTTGTCGCGGCCAAATTTTGAAGCATGTTAACATTTTTAGGCAAGTTTAATTTGACCTTGGTGTCTGTTCGATGAGGAAAATTAAAATATTTAGATACCTATGCCAACAAGTTAGTATGCCAAGATTGCTCGCCAATTGATCTCTAGTTTAGGGGAGTAAATTTACACTTAACGCGTGATATGTATCTAATGCCCTAGCAAGCTTAGGCTGTTTGAAATTATACTCAGTTTCTAAAAAAAGAGAGAGAATAAAATGCCAAGTTAAAAATAGTGCACCAATGTGTGCCAAATGTTGAAGGACTTTAAAAACACTCATATGCCTTAGAAGAACCGTTAACTTGGGGCTTCATGGTATGCTCCCTCTTAGTTATCAAGCCAAAATCACTTAAGGTATGAGGGTAATAGGATAGTAAGTGATGTAGTCTTGACTAACGTGGGTATTCATGGTATGCTCTCTCTTACATCTCACGCCAAATAATGCATGACGCTACCCTAATTTAATGACAGCAATCAACTAATAAACAAGGTGATAAATTAAAGCGATTAAATCCTGCAACAAGCAAAAGTACAAATAAATCCGGGGGGATGTTTTAGATAGCGGACCAAAACCTTTTCGTTTCTACAATATATGGCTGAAAGATATATCAACAATTGAGGAGGAATGGAAACGATTAACTATGATTGATGAGGGTGCGGGTATATCACAGAAACTAAAAGGCTTAAAAAGGATGTTGAAAGGGTGGAATAGGGGAGTTACGGATATAGAAAATCAGTAAATAAAGGTGGTTGCGGATTTGGATGAGTTGGATGCAATGGTAGGGAACATGGGGCAGTCGAGGGATGATTTATCGCGGGCAAGGGAGTTATATAAGCGGTTATGGAAGATATCGAAATTGCGTGATTCCATTTGGCGGCAAAAATCACGCATGATTTGGCTAGCGGAGGGTGATCGTAATACGAGTTTTTATCACAAGATGGTGAAGATTAGACAGTTACATAATCACATTGCTTGCATACAAGTCGGGGATCGTTGGGAAACTACTCCTGAAAGCATGAAAATAATATTCCGAAAGGAATTCCAGCGGCACTTTGATAAGCCCAAAACAGCGGGTTTCATGGTACCAAATGTGACGTTTGGAAGGTTGTCGAGTGACCAGCAGCGGGGCCTTGAAGTGGCATTCTCGGAAACGGAAGTATGGGCAGCGATTGGGAGTTGTGAGGGGGAAAAGGCACCAGGCCCGGATGGCTTCCCCTTTGAATTTTTTAAGCGAGGTTGGCCATTTCTAAAGGAAGATGTAATGTGCTTTATGAATGAGTTTCATGCTTCCAGTCGATTACCTCCAGGTATAAACTCAACATTCGTTGTGCTGATTGCGAAGAAAGATTGTCTGCGCACGATTGGGGACTATCGCCCAATATGCTTATTGAATTCAGTTTATAAAATTTTGGCGAAATGCTTGGCGAAACGACTACAGGAGGTGCTGCCTTCTCTGATTACGGATGTGCAATCAGCGTTTATCCGTGGGAGACAAATATTGGATGGTATATTACTAGCTAATAAGATTATTCATTCCATGAAGAAAGCTAATTGGACGAATGAAGGTTTACTTCTAAAATTAGACTTCGCGAAAGCCTACGATTGTATAGATTGGGGATGCCTAAGTAGAATTATGTGTTGTATGGGATTTGGGGAGAAATGGCGGGATTGGATTATGGAGTGTGTGAGTTCAGCTCGTTTATCGATTTTGATCAATGGGAGTCCTTCGAAGGAATTTCCGATGAGGAGGGGAATTAGGCAGGGTGATCCATTGTCACCTCTTTTGTTTGTGATAGTCGCTGAGTTATTCCATCAATTCATGGTCAATGCGGAGCGAGTGGGACTGGTCAAAGGTGTTCGAGTGGTGGGGGAGGTTATGTTGTCGCATTTGCAATTTGCCGATGACACCATAGTGTTTTTATCAGGAGATATAGAGGGGGCGAGGAATCTAAAACGAGTTTTGACCTGCTTCGAGTATGTATCATGCTTACAGATTAATTTTGATAAGTCTTGTTTGTATGGAATTGGAGTAGATAATGAGGTAACGATGGAATTTGCTTCGATCCTCGGTTGCTCCATTGGTGAGCTGCCGATATCATATTTGGGTGTAAACCTAGGAGTGCATCCGCGTGGGGAGGTAATATGGGAACCATTGATCCGTAATGTGCGTAGAAAACTTGCTGGATGGAAGCGAAAGTCCCTTTCCTTTGCGGGCAGATTGCTACTGATCAACACTGTTCTATCGGCACTTCCCGTTTATTATATGGGAATTTTTATGGTACCCAAAAAGGTGATAAGGCGTATTGATTGCATTCGACGTAATTTCCTGTGGGGTGGCTCGGAAGAGAGATCGAAGATGAGTCGGATTAGATGGGATATAGTGTGTAAACCGAAAAGGATGGGTGGTCTTGGGGTGGTGAATTTACATACCAGAAATTTGGCTCTATTAGCTAAATGGGTTTGGCGATATGCACACTCGGATACGTCTCTGTGGGAAGAGGTGATAACGGCGAAATATGGCACGGCGGTTCAGCATTGGAAAATTCAGAATAAAGGTAAACGACATATGTCGGCAATGTAGAAACAAATTGTCGAGGTGCAGGAAGATGAATACGTGGCTGATTTTACAAATGGCGATCAATTTATTTGGCTTGTGGGGGAGGGGAATAAGGTACTATTCTGGTGGGATTGCTGGGCTATCGATACTCCGTTGAAGAACTTATATCCGAGGTTATTTGGCTTGGCAATTAATAAGATGTGTTTTGTTAGTGAGATGTTGAACTGCCCAAGCAGAGAATGGGTGTCATGTTTTCGAAGGGAGTTGCGGGTGTTCGAAACAAAACAGCTTGATGAGTTGAAAGCAAGCGTGGCAGCCGTAAAATTGCATGTGGGTGTCTCGGATAGATTGATCTGGAAACATGCTGTTTCGGGAGTTTTCTCGGTGGGTAAATTACATGATTTGATGTGTGCCGTTGGTATGCCCGATACAAAGAATGTGGGGATGGTATGGAACATGCCAATTGTGCCAAAAATTCAATGTTTTTTGTGGTTCATTATGGTTGATCGTCTACCGACTATGAGAATGCTTAGTAATCGTGGAATTCCAATTCCATTAGAGTCTCTCGGATTCCGTTGGTGTGCGAAGGGTGAAGACAGCTGCGATCACATTTTATGGTCTTGTCGATTTGCTGCCGAGGTTTGGTCTTGTTTCTTCTCGTGGTGGGACGTTGCTGTGGTGAGGACACAGACGGTGAGTGAGTTTATTGAGCAGTGCTGGATGAGTTGGTTTAATGGGGAAGCTCGAGCGTGGTGGGTGATAGGTTGCGCTAGCGTGTTATGGTCTTTATGGTTGGCACGGAATGAACTTATTTTCCAAGAACGCCGGGCGTCGAGTCGAGTAGTTTTCTTTTTGGCCCAACTCCGGGCATTGTACTGGACTCGTGCGTTCATGCAAGAGTCTTGTGTGAATGAGGCAAGTTGGTGGAGTTGTCCGCGGATTAGCTGGTCGATGCAGCAGGTAGTAAATTCGGAACGTTTGCTTAGTGTATGGTTGTCGTCGGTGGAGGGTGTGTGGAAATTCAATGTCGATGGAGCTGCAAGGGGGAAACCGGGAAGAGCAGGATGTGGAGGAGTTTTACGGGACTGCCATAGTCGTATTATGGCAATTTTTTCAGGTTCGATAGGCATTGCGGATTCAAATGTGGCTGAGATTCAAGCGATAGCTTATGCATTACGTTTGTTATGCGAGATGCATTTGGGAACGGTGTCATCGATTGTGGTGGAATCTGATTCAATGGTCGCGATATAATGGATGCATCCTACAGAGAATCGTCCGTGGCAGCTTTGGCGATGGTTTCAGCAGATTGATGAGGACATTTCCGTATTGCCTTGCGTGTGCTTCAACCATATCTATCGAGAAGCAAATGGGTTGGCGGATTCCTTGGCCAAGAGTGGAATTGTTAGGGGTAAGTGGCTATGGTTGTATAGCAATTAACGTGTTTGATTGTCCTTTGGCACATGCACATCGGTACTCTTTTCCTCTACTTAGGACTAGAGAGGTTTTTAATGAGGCCGTTGTGTAATGTGATTATGTATGATTATTTGGCTAATAAAATCATACATGTTGTTCAAAAAAAAATCCAACAAAGCCTAAACAGGGTTACCGCTAAACAGACAGAGTTTCGACATGTCTTTAAAAGGTGAGCTCTATGGTTCACTATATGTGGTTTATATCTAAAGTAAAGGTACCCGAACTGTCGCCAAGACATTGATTCGGGGGTATACGACCCATATACCATACGGGGTGTGAACCTCACAAAACATAAGGACTGAATCCCGAAAGTGAATTACAACACTGAACGGAAGTGAACACCCCACAAAGCGAAGTAATCACTCCCACTTAATGGGTACTAATATATGATGACAATTTATATCAAAATTGAACAACACTTAAAAATTAAATCAAATTTAAATTTTACTGAATAATTACGATACGAACCCAACTAAGGTTTGACTGTCTTTTTTTTTTATTTTGAAAACAAAAATTTCGTCCCCAGTGAAATCGCCATCCTATAGCGACTAAAAAATTCGAAGATGTGTTTTCCCCATTTTTATAAAAAAAAAAATTAATCTTAGGGAATTTTTTGAATGCTAGTATTTTGAATAAAATACTGGAGTCGCCATCGATCATTTTAAAAAAGTAGACCGGACACCGAGAAAACAAAACCAGAGATTTAAAAAGGGTCCGTGAGTCGGTTACGAGTGTGGAAGGATTAGCACCCCCACCCACGCCTAAAAATTGGTACATAAAGGTTTGTATCGTATTTATTAAGGTAAATTCAAATTCGAATCTAACTTAATTAGTAATTCCTAAAATACATGGATGCATGGTCATACAAATCAACAACCTAATTTATAACCTGCGATACCAAAGGAGATGACACCCAAAGACTCGGGACGACACTCCCACTAGAATATCGAGAACTTAAACTAAACTAATACAATAAATATGGTAATTAATTATGCATGAATAAAACATATACTAACATATATAATAAAAGGGGCATAAAAATTATAATAAAAAGGGCACGAATAATAATAATATTTATTGATATAGCTCATAAAAAAATTATTACAACAAAATAATAAAATACAAAGATAATGATCGAATTTTACCCCACTAAAATCTCAAATGAAGAACTTCGACCAATCCTATTTAAAATCTTAACGCCCTTTAACCATGACCTAAAAAAATAATTAAATCGGATCACATAAAATACTTCGATCGAAACTTAATCAAACCAACTAAGACCGAAACTCCCGACCATTGGCAACCACTCGGGCCGCCTCCCATAAAATAATGGGCATGGCATGATTTCACCCAGATTTGGGTGTAAATTTCGGTGTGTGTGCTACCTCCTCCCACCCGGCTATTTATAGCCAAAGTGGGGGATTGGAGGATGACAGGGAGCCTTGAGCTCCACACATTTGATTTCCTTTTTTTTTTTTTGCTTTTTATTCTTTTTTATTTGGTTTTTTCTAATATACATGTTTTTTCTTTCTTATATACATATTATTTTTAATTTAATAATATATTACTAGTATATAATTTGGACAAAAATGAGTGATTATACCTTAAAATTGAGATATAAATACCATACAGATAAAATAATTTAAACTTGGGTCTCATAAGATAAATATTACCTTTTTTTTCAACTAAGACGCGTCGAAAATTATTGAACACCACTAAAGTTAAATATCGCTGAATACCATTAAATTGATTAATAAATATTAAAAAATTTAAGGACTCATCATACAATTATAAATTATTTAAAATTAAATTTCAATCAAATTATTTTTCATATATATTTTTAAATTTTTTTAAATAATTAGATCAAATATCAACCATAGTCAATCCCTAAATTAAAAAACCCTAAATCTTTTTCTCCAAATTAGAACCTTAATTCCCAAATTAAAACTCAAATTTCTAAATTAAAACCCTAAATTAATACCCTAAATTTCTTAATTAGAAAGAACTAATCTTAAATTTTAATCCTAAATTAATACCCTTATCTCACTTTATATTTTAAGCACTCCTTTCCAACTCTTCCAATACCACCGATCGAATACCCTTAATCCTAATCTTCTCCTCTATTATTTGTTCATTTATTATTATTATTATTATTATTATTATTATTATTATTATTATTATTATTATTGCTTCAACAATGGCGAAAGTTTATGTAGAGGTGGCAATCGGGTCATTCGGTTCGGGTTCGGTTCGGGTTATTTCGGTTCGGGTCATTTCGGGTCTATCTAGAATCGGTTTAGATTCCGTTCGGGTCAGTTCGGTTCGGGTTCGGGTCTAATTCGGGTCTGTGTTGAGTCGGATTCGGTTCGGGTATTGGATCGAGTCAAAATCGGATCGGTTGTTTTCGGGTCGGGTCAATATCGGATCGGTCGCTTTCGGTTCGGGTCAAAATCGGGTCGTTCGGGTCGCTTTCGGGTCGGGTCAAAATCGGGTCGATTTCGGGTCGATTTCGGGTAGGGTCAACATTTAAATTTTCGGGTCAATTCGATTTTGAGTTGGGTTAAAGGTTTGAGGTTTAGTATTTATGGTTTAGTTTAGAGTTATTGATGTATGAGATTAATTCTGATTCAACTTGTTAATCTATGCATTTGAATTTGATTAAATATTTAAATCAAAGCTTCATGTATCCATATCAAATTTTTTTTGTATAATTATATTAAATCAAAGTTTATTATATGTAATAATAATAATAATAATAATTTCTGAAATGAATTAATTTATTAAACTTAGGATCTAATTGAGCTAACTAAAATCTAAAAGCATAAATCACGGACATAATTAAAATAATTCTAAAACTAAATGTGAAATTTCAATTAAATTAATCTAAATTAAAACTCAATTAAATTTAAAAAAAAAGAAAAAAGAGAAAGACAATTGGTAAAAATAAAGAGGGAAAAGACAAAAATTTGGAGGGAAATAAGCCACCAATTTTTTAAGCTAGATTGAAAAAAAAAAAAAGACAATTAGAAAAAATATAGAGAGAAAAGACAAAATTTTGGAGGGAAATAAGCCACCAATTTTTTAAGCTAGAGATTAATTACTTTTTAGGTTACGTTGCATTTAAAATGTTACATTTTAGTCAACTTTAAGTTTTAGTTTAATTTAATTTAGTCACAAGTATCCCCACAATTTAGACTTCGGATATAGAAATCTCCTCCTCATATGTAGGAATAGTTGAGTTTAGATATTTAACTTTATTTGCAGCTAAATGTCACTTTTGAACGAGAACTTTTTATTTAAGACTTGTGCCTTATGTTAGTTGTGTTTTTCAAACACTTTATCATTTTACCGAACATATATGGGTAAGAATGCTTGTAATCTAATAGGATCATGTTGATCAAACCATTTGAGTTATGTTTGTTTTGTGTGTGTGGAACTAGTTTTTTCAATGCATGGACTAGTGATGCAATTAAAGGTTGCCCCTATGAATTGGTCTATTATGTATCCATTTCTTTTAATGCAATCTTTTGACATTTTTTCTTTGTAAATGTAAGATTAAATATTGGGAGAGAAAATAGTACATTGAAACTCTAAATTTAAAAATTAGTTTATTTAATTAATATTGAAACGTAAAATAACATAAAATGTTATTATACCACAACTTTGACAAGATGAACAATCTCTTTCATGATATAGTATAAAAAGATAATAAAACATAATTCTTTTTATTATTTATTATATTGTTAAAAATAGATATTCGGGTTAAAATCGGGTCAAAATCGGGTTAAAATCGGGTCGATATTCGGTTCAGCTTTCGGTTTAGCTTTCGGTTCGGGTAGCATTCGATTCGGGTCAAATCGGTTCGGGTCCATTTCGGTTCAACAAAAAATTTCGGTTCGAGTCGGTTTATTTCGGGTTTCGGGTCAACTTCGGATCATCATGTTCGGGTCAAAATCGGGTTTCGGTTCGGTTCGGTTCGGTTCGGTTCGGTTCGGGTTTCGGGTCAAGTTTGCCAGGTCTAAGTTTATGTGGGGAAGTTCGGGGAAGAAAAATTAGGGATTTTTTTTTTTTATAATGGAGAACTTAGGGTTTTAATTTGGAGAAAAGATTTAGGATTTTTAATTTAGGGATTAAATATGGTTGGTATTTAATTTAATTATTTGAAAAAAAATTAAAAATATAATATATATATAATAATAATTTAATTAAAATTTTATTTTAAATAATTTATAATTGTATGTTGAGTCTTTAAAATTTTTAATCTTTATTAATTAGTTTAACGGTGTTCACCAGTGTTCGACGTACGTGTAGACCGTATAGTATTTGCATACACTTTTTTAATAATAAAAAAGACGGACCGCATAGATTCGTCCCGCATTTAAAAATTCTTTTAACCAGAAAATAGATATCACTACTTTTTTTCTAGTGAATTTTTGGCTATGTTCGTTGCAGATAAGAAAACAATCTAAAACTAACCATCCCCGAGACATGTCCGGCACCGCACTTGTCTCCCGAACCGCCCTCCTCCTCTTCCTTTTCACCTCCGTCAATCTCCTCCTTCACATCTCCTTCTCGAACCGAACTCGCTCGTTTGCCCGGTTTACTTGCCCAAACCTGGAAACCGTCTCCGGTCCACCACCCGGTACTTCCCCAACCAATCTTTCGCATCTCCTCTTCGGTATCGGCGGGTCAGCCAAGACCTGGGAAGAGCGACGCGCTTTGAGTTCGCTTTGGTGGGACGTGAATTCCACTCGTGGGTTCTTCTGGCTCGATGAGAAGCCGCCGCCCGATGAGAAGAAGATGACTAACGGTGGCGATACGAAACCGGGAATCTCGTTGCCGTATCGGGTGTCGAGTCCGGCATGGACCTGGTTTAGGTACTCGCGTTTGAGACCTGCGGTTCGGATGGCCCGAATAATACTTGATAGTTACAACTTGAAGTTGCCGGATGTGAGGTGGTTCGTAATGGGGGACGACGATACAGTGTTTTTCACTCACAACTTAGTTTCCGTCTTAGCAAGCTATGACCACCGTGAAATGTGGTATATCGGCGGGAATTCAGAGAGTGTAGAACAAAGCGTCATGCATGGATACGGCACGGCGTTTGGCGGTGGAGGTTTCGCGGTGAGTTACCCCTTGGCCGAGAAATTAGTCAAAGTATTGGACGGTTGTCTTGACAGGTACCAGAATTTCTACGGCTCCGATGAAAGGATTTGCGCTTGCATCACCGAGATCGGAATCCCGCTCACTAAAGAACCAGGCTTCCATCAGTTTGATATTAAAGGCGATGCGTATGGACTGCTCGCAGCACATCCCATGGCGCCGCTGCTCTCTCTCCACCACGTCGAGGCCTTGGCACCCATGTTCCCCAACAACACCCGGATCGACTCCTTGAAAACCCTTATCGAACCGTACCGGCTCGACCCTCGCCGGATCCTCCAACAAAGTGTCTGCTACGACGGCAAGAGGAAATGGTCGATTGCTGTCGCATGGGGGTACAGCATTCAAATATATCCGTGGCCGGTGACCGCAGTCGAACTGCTTATCCCGTTGCAAACTTTCAAGACATGGAAGACTGAGAGCAACGGACCTTTCACGTTCAACACTCGACCCATGCCGGCGGACCCGTGTGGACGGCCGGTTATGTACTTCTTGGACCAGGTGGAGGAGGTTGGCTGGACTGGAACCCGGAGCAGGTACAAGTTAGAGAGATGGGGAAAAAGCTGTAATAATAGAGCAGATTATGGTCCGGTAATGGCTATAAAAAACATCATAGTTACTTCGATGAAGATGGCTCCTGATTATTGGGAAAAGGCACCCCGTAGACAATGCTGTGGGATCATGGATAGAGGGGGCAAAAAGAGTGGAAATATGGTAATCAGGATTAGGAATTGCAGACAATGGGAAACCACTGGTATTTAGGCTCCGTTAAATTTCTCAACCAAACCATGATTTCACCTGCCTTGCCGAACGGAGTAATATAGACATGTTAGCATGGAGAAGTTAAAATTAAAAGAGTAAAGTATAATTTATTATAAAAATAAGGGATAAATTTTAAACAAATTACTATAAATTAGGAGTCCAATCATGTTTTTCAGTATAAACAATTTGGAGGCATAGCCCATGTTTGTGGATACTTTGTACAGTTTGTGTAAGTTTTCTAAAAAAGTTTTTAACAGTTAAATAAATATTTAAATTATACAATTTTTTAGACAAGTGTTTGAATTATACTTTGAGCTAAATAAATGCTTAATATTTTTTATGTGATTCATTTAAATTTTTTTTGTAACATTCGTTTTTTTTCGATGCTCAATAAAATACGAACATGTGGCATGATTTCTCGTCTTCTGAAATTAAAATTTAAAAATGAGAAAAATAAAAAATGATATTAATTAACCCAACAATCTTTAGTTTCTCTACAAACATTCAAATTAATCCAAATACTAAATCCCTGAATTCCTCCACTTCTATCACTGATTCAGCCACTACCAGCCACTATTGTCTTCATTGGCCTCCACTACCGAAAACTCCAAAATCTCGTCGTAAAAAACGAGTGCATGAACCGTCGATTGCATCATTGACGAACACCCAACAATGAAGAAAAAAGAGGCCGATTGAGTTGTAGAGGATGTAAGATGTCGAATGAGGAGGTACACAATGCTTTGGGTGATGAACGGTAAACCAACGACTTGTGGGAGATTTCGGACGGTGAGGGAGATGTGATTTGGAGGGTTGATTGAAAGAAATTAAAATTTTGGGATTAAAGAAATTCAAAAATTAAAGATATCAAAGAAATGAGCCACGTGTCACGTTCTGATTGAATTTCGGAATTTCTTTAATTGTCGTTGATGGAAAACCCTTAAATGAGTCACATAATAAAACATTAGACACTTATTTGGCCCAAAATATAATTTATATATCTATTTGGAAAAAAAAATATATTTTGTGTTAAACCTTTAAAAGAACAAGAATAATAAATATTGTACTATTTTGTAATCATACCATTAAGCTTAAAACAAAAACAAAAAGAAAAACATTTTATGTTTGAATTAATAGTGGCTACTATATGAACCGAAGAAGAGCACCCTTATTGAATTGTGTTTTAAAAACCCAGTGAATTATGTTTCGGTTTTGGTTCCTCGTATGAGATGTATATTCTTTCTTAGCTGGTGTCCTTCATAATTCAAGACCGAGTGAAACTCTATTTTCACTTTGCGTGTTGGGTGAAGAAATAACTAATAAGAATAGAAAATTTATACAGAGCAGAAAGCCAAAGATTGTGTATCGCAACAATGGAAGAAGAATGATCTGGTTGGTGCGAAAGTGGCGTGGCTTAATTTATATGTGCATATATTCCCGTGGAAGTTTTACTGCAATTTGGCTGCTGCTGTTTCTATGGACCCTGCATGCTTCCTCCATTTAGATTTCAAAAATATTTCCACACACACTATTCTACTGATACAAATACAGAATTCAAGAACCACAATCTTCCTCTCCTGGTTCCATTTGTAAATTGATTTTTTTGGCATGAAGATATGATGAGGCCTTCTAATTTCATGCTTAGTGGCAACAAACGAGATTAGAACAGCCCAAGAGATCAAGTCTTGAAGTGATGTAAGATGCTTCAACCCTTGAGGTAAACATTCCAAATTGTCACAGTTAATCAACCCCAAGTATTGAAGACACGGCCAACAGCCTTCTCGAATCTCTGTCAAATGCTTAGCTCTTTAACAGTTATTTCTAGATATCTCAGCTCAATCAAGCAGTTCATGCCGTCAGGTAATCTCATCCTTCTTGTACAATGACAACAAAGCAAGGCGGCAGATGATCGTAACTCAACTTCAACACAGGTAAAATACCATGTTCACTCTGCTCAAGTCTCCATGTTTCAACATCTCTTACATAGGTCCATTCAGATTCTGCTGTTTTCCGATACAGTAGGATTCCGAATGTTCTCACTGCCAAAGGAACCCCTTTGCATCTTTTCACAATGTTCATGAGATTCGGATGCCGTTGCTCATCACCATCATCAAAAGCCCATTTTTTAAAACAAAAACAAACAATCTTCATGAGTGAGACCCTGAAATTCAATAGGGCGAATTGAACTCATTTTCGAGGCAACCGTCACGATAAATTTGCATTCAAACCTGCCACCGGTTGAGCTCAATATATTTCTGAACTCGGCCCAACTTTCTTGATTATGATTCCAGAGCAGAAACCTATTATCCTGCAAAAGACCCCGTAAACAGTTTTGCAAGGCATCAAGTGCGGAATCATCACATCTTTCCTCTGGATTAATAGAATGAATCATCAGCTTGAGCAATTTTGGAAGGTCAAATTCCTTTGAAAGCAGACCCACATCATCTTTTGGAAATGACAATCATTGTACACGAATTGAGCGAGCGTTGTTTTAGCTAGACCGGCCATTCCAACAATGGGAATGATGACAGGGTCACCTGGTCTCATCAAAAGATCAATAATCTTCCTTTTCTCCTCACATCGGAATGATGGGAATCGGATACCTGTTTGCACTTGAAACCATCGATAACATCTTTGGCATCGTAAAAGATGTCTCTGAGCAAGTTTTGGTTTTGGTGCTGCTGCCGCTCGGCATCCGAAAGCACAGCTTGAATTAGTGCTGTTGGGCATTGCTTTGGCGAATGGATAAGGATAACCAACATTTATTACTATTCAGATTCAATCCTAAATAACTTCCCCATAGATTGACCATAACCCTTCTCTCGAATCTCAATTACTCCCATTTTTAATTATTTATATTTAATTTAGTTTTAGTGGTATAAATTGTGGAAGAAAAGTAAGCCGGCTCTTGACCAAGGCACATTCAACAATTCATGCGGTGGGTTCATTACATTTCAAACTTTATTGATGATTGTGATCTGAATTTCGGTTTATTTCAGCTTGAAAAACTTCACGTTGCAACCTAATTAGTGAAAAAGGAAAATAATGCTCAGTGTTGGAGAGATTCATTACATTTCAAACTTTATTGATGATTGTGATCTGAATTTCGGTTTATTTCGGCTTGAAAAACTTCACGTTCAACCTAATTAGTGAAAAATTAAAATCGAAAGGAAAATAATGCTCAGTGTTGGAGAGATCATATTTTTACCAAATATTGATTCAATAAAAAACCTTTTCCATTTCACAGAGTGTACATCGGTGTAATAAATATATATATCAGCTGTGTATCAGTTTTGTATGGTTGTAATAAATATAGGGTAAACTACTGTAGGGGTCACTTTCGTTTCCCGTTTGTACAGATTTAGTCACCACTTTTGAAAAGTGCCAATAAGTGGTCATCTACGTTTTCAATGTGTAAAGACTTGGTCACTCCGACGTTATAGTTCGTTAGTCCCCTAACGGATTGCTGATGTGGCGGAATTAATTAACGAAAAAATAAGGATAAATTACTACAATAGCCATTAAAATTTATCTCATGTACATTTTTCTCCTCAATTTAAAAAAGTAAACATTATAGTCACTAATAAAAATGTTTCTTTATAATTTCACCCTTAAATTTTTAAAAATTTTATTTTGAATTTTTTAGTCAAGTTTATGAAATTATGAGTCGAGTATTTTCACATCAAACCAAAAAATTTAATTTTTTCGAGTCAAGTCGAATGTTGCACTTCCCTACATACAAACACAGATTAAAATTAAAAATTATATTTCTTCCCTACACACAAACCTAAGTTAATGAACATCTTATCTTGCTTAAAGGACCTAGTGTCTCATTCTACTAGAATAAAAATATGTTCAATATAACATTTCCTTCTGTTTGGGTAGAGATGACAATGGGTCGAGCTTTTAGTAGACCCAAACCTGACTCGACAATAACACAACAAAATATTACTTCGATCCACCCCCTTTTAAAATACATTTACACGATCTTAATCCGAACCGAAAATAAAATTAAAATTCTGATTCGTATCCAATCCAACCACTTTTTAGAGAAAAAAAATCAATCCCAAAACCATTTTTTCAAAATACGATCCTATAAAATTGATCGAATCGAACTTATTGAATTTGGATAAAATTATCATATTGTGTTAATAAAAACTAATAACTATATTAATGATGACCAGGTAAATATTCAGATGTTTGAGCGAGTATTTAACTTGAACTGAATTTAATTTTTGGAGATGTTTTTGGAAGGAATTTTTGCTTTCGTATTCCCCCTGGGTTGTAATCAGTGAAGGGAAGTGCAACACTCGACTTGACTCGAAAAAATTAAATTTTTTGGTTTGATGTGAAAATACTCGACTCATAATTTCATAAACTCGACTCAAAAATTCAAAATAAAGTTTAAATTATAAAATAGAAATTCCAATAACTCGAATTTTTTAGTAGTTCGTGGACTAAATTTTTAAGTTCGAGTTATTAAATAGTAGCAATTTGGGCACCTAAGTTTCAAAGGGTATACTTTGGGCACCTATTTTTCATCTAAGCATTTATAATATTATTGTACTAATTGATTGTAAAGTTTTAGGATTGAAAAATGAATTTTTAAAAATTTAAGGGTGAAATTATAAAGAAACATTTTTATTAGTGACTATAATGTTTACTTTTTTAAATTGAGGAGAAAAAATGTACATGAGATAAATTTTAATGGCTATTACAGTAATTTACCCTTATTTTTCGTTAATTAATTCTGCCACATCAGCAATCCGTTAGGGGACTAACGGACTATAACGTCGGAGTGACTAAGTCTTTACCCATCGAAAACATATATGACCACTTATTGGCACTTTTCAAAAGTGGTGACTAAATCTGTACAAACGAGAAACGAAAGTGACCCCTGCAGTAGTTTACCCATAAATATATCATTTAGGGCTATTGTTTAAGTTTAGAGTTTAAAGAATTATGAGATAGGGTGTATTTTTAGGGTTTAAGATTTTAAATTTTTAGTCATCACTTATAATATTAATTTTTTAGTGTTTAAACATCAAAAGAGGGCCGAAAAGGGGGGAGGTGATTTTTTTTCTGATTCGATAAGCTTATTCATACGTAGAGACCTAGATGTCACGGGGTCAGAGTCTTGGCACAGGGACATCTACCCGTGCGGCAACCCAGGGCTCTTACCAGCCCGGGGCTAAGCCTTTTCCATCTCCGATGCTCACTGGTTTCGCCCTCCCATGGGCTCATCAGGGAAGCGGGGACAGCTCCCGACCAGTGTGGTGCCTACCAACGCGCCCGTCCGAGGACTAGACGGCTGTACGGCACGTACTACACCCTTATTGCTATCCCGCATCCTACATTAAGCACAACCAGCAAGCATCTCACGCAGTCCCGCGTGTCACGACGAACGGTCCGTGACATTCTCCCCCACTCAATTCATGCACGCCCTCGTGCATGGGGAGAAAGCTCTTTCCCTCTTCTCTTTTGATTAGCCCGGAACTAGTGTGCAATTCCCTGCCTGCTCGCCCTCTTCACTTAAGGCTCCGACACTTACGGATACGAGTGATTGGCGAACTTTCGCTGGGGCTTCCTGCCTACCCGTCCTCGTCTCAATCTCTTTATAGAGGACCCACTCGCGAACACCCCTACACTCGGATTGCGAGCTACACACGCTCGTCCATTTGACTCGCTTACGCAGCAGAGGGGCGCTTGGCAAACTCACAGCTAGCACACAGTCTGGCTCTGATACCAACTGTCACGGACTAATTCTCTCAAACCCGATCTGTGCGGCGTTAGCAAGCCTCGATGATGCTAACCAGCCTTGATCCTTCACGCAACGCAATGGCTAACAAAGAACACAAGAGAAGGCAAGATAGTTTACAAGTAAGGAACTTGTATTAACTAAGAAGGAAGCTTTTACAAGAGCTTTACAAAGTATGCTTAAGTGGCTATTTGCTTGAGTGATTACAAAATGAGGGGGTGGCCCTATTTATAGGCTCCCACCTCCCTAATGGACGGCTAGGATCGTTTTGATCCAACGGTCACGAATTCACCTCCCAAAATATCTAGCTTAGATCTACATCTTTCTAGATTATTCTACATGTATCTATACATGTCTATATACATCTACATCTATCCAAGATGTTCTAGAGAGCTCCAGGGTCTTCCGGAGTTGTCCCGAACTTTCCCGAGCCTTCCCGAGCTTTCTCGGGTCTTTTAGGTTCTCCCGGGTGTGTCTAGACTTGGAGAGAACGTCCCGGATCCTTCTAGAATGCTATGGACCCTTCAAGACAAGTGTTGGCCGTCCTAGATGCTTCTAGTGCTCTCCTTGGTGCTAGTTTGCTTCAAAAGTGCCCAAGGGGTGGCTAGAAGCCCGGTTTGGATTTTAGGGAAAAATGGCAGGGTGTGACATTCTCCCCCACCTAAGCTCGTGACGCCCTCGTCGCGCCTTCGTTGAACTCTCGGAGTTGGACCTTGAATTGCCAAAGGGATTCTTCAGTCTCCCAACTCGCCTCGGCAATGGGCAGACCCTTCCACTTGATGAAGTACTCCTTATAAGCTGGCACGCCCCTTCGCCTAATCAATCGATCGGCTAGCACTTCTTCAACTTCTTGTCGAAGGAAGTGACCACAGATGTGGGTGCTCTAGTGGAGACTCCCCTCGATCGATCTTCCAAGTCTTCATGATAAGGCTTCAACAAACTCACATGAAAGACTGGATGAATCTTGAGCCTCGGTGGAAGCTGAAGTTGGTAAGACACCTTGCCAACTCTCTTGATCACTGGGAATGGTCCCTCGTACTTGCGGACTAGTCCCTTGTGCACCCTTCGTAGGTTCTTGAATTGCTGGGGTAGGAGCTTGAGCATGACAAGGTCTCCTTCCTTGAACTCTAGGGGCCTTCTTTTCTTGTCTGCCCACTTCTTCATCCTCTTGGCAGCCTTGTTTAAGGATGCTCGAGCAAGCTCGTTCTGCTCGTGCCATGACTTGGCAAGCTTGTAGGCTGCGGGGCTCTTCCCTTCATAGCGCGTGGCAAGGGAGAGCGGTGTGGTCGGTTGGTGTCCCAAGACAATCTCGAAGGGACTTCAGTTGGTGGCTTCGCTCCTCTGTAGGTTGTAGGAGAACTGAGCAACGTCGAGAAGCTTGGCCCAATCTCGTTGATTGGCACTAACATAGTGCCTTAGATAAAGTTCCAAGAGAGCATTGATGCGCTCGGTTTTCCCGTCGCTCTAGGGATGGAAGCTTGTTGAGAAGTTAAGGTCGGACCCTAGCATCTTGAAGAGTTCGGTCCAAAACCTCCATGTGAACCTTGGATCCCGATCGCTCACAATGTTGCTTGGTATGCCCCACAACTTGACCACATTATGGAGAAAGAGCCTCGCTGCCTCGTCGGCTGTGCAATCGGGGGATGCTGCAATGAAGGTGGCATACTTGCTGAATCGGTCCACCACGACCATTATGCTTCCAAACCCTTCAGACTTGGGGAGACAAGTGATAAAGTCCATAGAGACACTCTCCCAAGGCTTGTCGGGTACAGGCAAAGGATCTAAGAGCCCTCCTGGTTGTTGTTGGACAACCTTGTCTTGTTGACACACAAGACAAGTCCTCACGTACTCTTCTACATCATCATGCATCCGGGGCCAATAGTAGTTGGACTTTAAGAGTGCAAGAGTACGTCACATACCTGGATACCCGGCCCATAAGGAGTCATGACACTCCTTGATCAGCTCCTTGTGTAGATTGCCCCACTTTGGCACATAGAGACGGTTGCCTTTGGTGTAGAGTAGCCCATCACTCACCCAAAACTGTCGGGTCTTCCCCTCGTTGGCTAGTGCAATGATGCTCTTGGCAAGGGGCTCTTGGTGTAGACCCTCCTTGATCCTATCAAGAAGTGGACTGGTGGCTTGGCTTAGTGCTGCGAGCTCTGCCTTTCTACTTAGTGCATCGGCGACTACATTTGCTTTGCCCGGCTTATACTGTAGGATGTAGTCGAACTCGGCTAGGAAATCTTGCCACCTAGCTTGCTTTGGGCTAAGTTTCTTCTGAGTTTGAAAGTAGCTAGTTGCTACGTTGCCGGTGAGGATCAAGAACTTAGCCCCTAGGAGGTAATGTCGCCACACCCTGAGGCAATGAATGATGGCAGTCATCTCTTTTTCTTGCACGGTGTAGCGCCTCTCGGTGTCGTTGAGCTTCCGACTCTCGTAGGCGATCGGATGCCCATCTTGCATAAGAACCCCTCCTATAGCAAAATCTGATACATCGGTGTGCAACTCGTAAGGCTTGGTGTGGTCGGGCAAGCTCAATACTGGCTCCTCACAAACGGCCTTCTTTAGGTCTTCAAAAGCTTCTTGACAAGCTGATGACCACACCCACGGCTTATTCTTCTTCAAGAGCTCGGTTAATGGTGTGGCTCTCGCTGAATAGCCCTTGATGAATCGGCGATAGTAGTTCACCAGTCCGAGGAAGGATCGTAACTCATGTACCTTGGTGGGTGGCTCCCACTCCTGGATGGCTCATACCTTTCCATCCTCCATCATTAGCTTCCCATCCTTGATTCGGTGCCCTAGGAACATGACTTCGGGCTTGGCAAAGGAGCATTTCTCCTTCTTGATGAAGAGCTGGTTCTCTCGTAGGACCTTGAGCACTTCCCTTAGGTGCTCAACATGTTCCTTAAGGGTCTTGCTATATACCACTATGTCGTCAAGGTAGACGACCACGAAACGATCGAGGTAGGGATGGAAAAGCTTGTTCATCAAGGTGCAAAAAGTTGCTGGGGCATTGGTTAGTCCGAAGGGCATGACTAGAAATTCATAAGAACCATACCTTGTGACGCATGTGGTCTTGGGCTCATCCCCTTCCGCAATGCGCACTTGGTAGTATCCCGATCGAAGATCCAACTTGGAGAAGTATCGTGCATGCCCGAGCTGGTCAAATAGATTCGAGATAAGAGGGATTGGATACTTGTTTTTGATAGTGACCTTGTTGAGTGCTCGGTAATCAATGCACATCCTTAACGAACCATCCTTCTTCTTCTGGAAAAGAACTGGTGCCCCAAATGGTGCCTTGGATGGTCGGATGAACCCTGTATCGAGTAGCTCTTTGAGTTGTCTCCTTAATTCCTCCAACTCTAGGGGTGCCATGCGATAAGGCCCCATGGCTGGTGGCTTGGTGCTGGGCTCCAACTCGATCTTGTGATCTACTTCCCTTCTTGGTGGTAGCCTTCGGGGTAGTTCGGGTGGTGCAACATCCTTGAACTCATCAAGCACCTGGGCTACCTCCCTTGGAAGGTCTTCGTCGGGCATGGCCTCCTCTTCATCATACTCACTAAGGATGGCCAAGTAGCTTTCCTCATTCCTCTTGACGCCCTTCTTAAACTGCAAGGCGGAGAGTACCTTGGCATCTTGCTTGGTAGCCCTAGTCGTGGGCACCATGCAAGCTTGATTGCCATCCATGATGCACATGCTGTTGGCAAAGGGCACTGGGAATGCTTTTACTTGATCAAGGAACTCAAGCCCTAGGACGATCTTGAAGTCGTCCATCGGTACCACGGATAAGTTGATGTGCCTCGACCATTTTCCCACAACGGTCCTGACCCCTCGTGCGATCCCATGGATGGGCTTGGCGGCTGAATTGACTGCCTTAATAGATCCACCTCCTCCCACGGTTTTAAGACCTAGTCTCTTAGCTTCTTCTAAAGAGACAAAGTTATGAGACGCACCTGTGTCGAGCATTGCCTTTGATGCTTTCCCATTGATGGTGACGTCTACATAGAGAAATCCCTTGGCTTCGGTCTTAGGGGAGGATTGGATGACATTGAGTAGTTGCACTGACCCTATTTGGACACCCTCATCCTCTTTGTCAGTGTCACCTCCTTCTCGATGCTTGGCGAGGAGCGAGTTGAGGGCTTGCCTTTGCGGGCACTCTCGGACCCAATGGTCTCCATCACAAATGAAGCACTTGTTGGATGAAGGTATCTTCGGGCCTCGAGCGTCTTTAGCTTTGCCTTTGTCCTTGCCTTTCCATGAAGACGAGTCTTTGTGCTTGGGGGTGTTGTCTTCATGGTGTCCCTTCTTGCGATGGCTTTTGTCTTCCCCTCCTTTGGCATGGCCACCTTTCTTGTCCTTTGACTTGTTGGACTCCTTGTTGCTAGAGTAGTCAACAAGGCTTTCCGCTACGGCAATGGCATCGACAAGGTTCTGAACTCCTCGACGCCTGAGCTCGGCCTTGGCCCATTGTTGGAGGCCATCCATAAAGTTGAAAAGGGAGTCTTTGTCGGAAAGATCGGGGATCTCGAGCACTAGGGTGGTGAACTCCTTTACATAGTCATGAATGCTCCCCGACTGCTTGAGCCTTCGCAATCGTGCCCTCGCCTCATCTTCAGCATTCTCTGGGTAGAATTGCCTTTTAAGCTTCTTCTTGAAGTCATCGAAGGTAGTCATGGTGCACGTGCCCTTCTCCACATCACTACGCCTTCTCCTCCACCAAAGCATAGCTGTGTCGGTGAGGTAAAGTGAGGCAGTTTGGATCTTTGCGGCCTCGTCCACGATTCCCACCGCAACTAGATATTGTTCCAAGCCATACAAGAAGTTGTCGACTTCTTTTGCATTGCGTGCACCCGAGAAGGTCCTAGGTTTGGGCACCTCGACCTTCCTAGACTCATAAGTAGTGCTTGGCCCTGCGGCCATGGCTCGCTTGCACAAGGCAAGGTCGCCTTGCAAGGCCTCAATTTGAGCATGAGAATGAGCAAGCTCTTGTTGGAAAGAGTCACGTACCTTCGAGAGCTCTCCCAATAGGAGATCGCGGATTTGCCCCATTTCCGCGCGCATGGTTTCCTCTAGCTTCACCATCATGGTCTTCATGGCCGTGTGGAGCTCGGCGTCCTCCGCCTCAAGGCCTTCCACCCGATTGGTAAGGTCATCCACTTGGGTGCTTACACCCACCACATTCTCCTCCATGTGGGTAAGACAGGTCTCCAAGCTAGAGAACATGTCCCTGGACTTGGCCCTAGGCCTTGTCTCAATAGGCTCAACCATCTCCTTGCGCCCTCGATCATGCACGACTTCCGCGTCGGATGAGCTAACACCTTGACTCTTGCCCGTTTTTGCCATATCCTGAGTCTCGTAACTTGCTCTGATACCAACTTGTCACGGGGTCAGAGTCTTGGCGCAGGGACATCTACCCGTGCGGCAACCCAGGGCTCTTACCAGTCCGGGGCTAAGCCTTTTCCATCTCCGATGCTCACTGGTTTCGCCCTCCCATGGGCTCATCAGGGAAGCGGGGACAGCTCCCGACCAGTGTGGTGCCTACCAACGCGCCCGTCCGAGGACTAGACGGCTGTACGGCACGTACTACACCCTTATTGCTATCCCGCATCCTACATTAAGCACAACCAGCAAGCATCTCGCGCAGTCCCGCGTGTCACGACGAACGGTCCGTGACATAGAGCTTACAATAACATTGTTTTAACCTACTTGTTCAGCTAAGCAATCAAAACGCAGCTATAAGTTGAACATTTGCTGATTGTCTAAGGCAACGTTCTTTTCTGTGCTAGAGAATATGAAGGTCAGTAGTTTATTTTGGTGTAAAGGACATATTGGTGATTTATTAAATTATTTTAAATTAAAACCAATTTGATATAATGTGCAGTTTTGAGGATCAAAATTGTTATTATATCATGTCATATTACCATATTTATTAAATCAACCCTCAAATTCAATAATGAATAATTAAAATAAAAACAAAATGTAACATTACATTTGGGGCTGCTTATGAAATGACGGTTTAGTTGAAAACGGACGTTTGGATTAAAAACTTAAAACAAACAGCCAACTTTTGAATGGTAAACCCGTTTGAAAAGTGAATTATGGCTCAAACGGGAAAGTTGAATTTTCCAGCTGTTGCGGTGAGAAAGCTCGGTTGAAAATAAATGACAACTTTTATCTAAGTATGATTTAGTCAAAAATAATAGTTGAGTGATAAAAATAAAAACAAAGAATGAAGCGTGTAAGTTTTTTTTCCACCTAATTAAACCTTCAAACTTAAGAAGAAAAATAATTTGACCCTTTAACCAACATAGATCGTTAATTTTAATCATTTTTTAATTTTTTTACACGTGTCGTAATAGGATAATACCATTTGTCATTTCTAAGAATTTAAAAAAATCTAAAAAAAACAAAAAAAAATCTATTTTCTTTTAAATTATGGAAAATTCTAATTAAATTTCAAAATTTAGTTAATAATAATATTTTTTTCAAGAGATTATAATATTTAAAAAATAAAATATTCAAAAATAAAAAAATAAATATTATTATACAAGTATAAAAAATAATTTGAAAAAATATAAAACAATAAAATTTATTTTGATAATTAAAATATATTTAAACTATATTTTAAAATATTAAAACATATTTTTTAAAATAAAAAATAAAAGTGTTTTTGAAAATTATTTTTTATAATTGTACAATAATAATATTTAATTTTTTAAAATATTTTAATCTTTTGAAAAATAATTATAGATTATTTTGAAATAAATTTTGAAATTAAATAAATATTTTTTATTTTAAAAATAATTCTTAGAATTTTCCTGAATTTTAATTATATATATATATATATATTTTAAAAATTTAAAGTTTCTAGATACGACAAGTGGCATTATCATGTTGCGACATATATTAATTTTTCAAAAAAAAATCGTTAAAGTTAACAATTTACGTTGGTTAAATTATTTTTTTTCTTGACTTTGAAGACTTTTTTTTTGAAAGAAATAGGAACGCACCTATGACACGCCTCGTTAAAAAACCTCCCTAAGCCTAACGGGGAAAAAGAGTACGTGACGTAGGGCGAGAATAAACAAAACAACCATAATGTCAAACCCGAAACAAAACCGAATACAACCCCGAAAACCCATATAGCACCTTCAAACAACAAACCAAGCAAAACCATGCACAACATGCACACTGCCAAACTTAAAGGCTCCAACATACACAACATGCACACTGCCAACATGCACACCAGCTAACACCATACCAAAACATGTTAATGCCAACGCAGCAGAAGACAAACCTGTCCATCCTAGCCATTTCAACTGGGAAGGAGCATCAAACCAGAGCCAATATTCCCCACAAAGACGAGAGAGCAGTAGGCAACACCCTGTAGCTTAATCAAACATACCAGTCCGCATTTAAAGCTTCCAACACACTCAAGGGGGGATCAAGAAATCTATGGTATGGCGTTGGAAGATCATTAGCTAACTTCGCTAGAGTGTCCGCAAGCATATTTACCTCGCGCCGTACCCAAGAAAAGCGAACCTCCCAATCTCTAGCCAAGATAGCAGCTAAAGGACCCCGAAGTGAAGACGAAAGGCGCGTAGGGTCACCCATCGCTAACACATCAAACACCTCTTTGTTGTCCGTCTCAAGAATAATTCGAGTATGCCCCAACGACCAAGCCGTCTCGAGCCCCTCGTACACCGCCCAAACCTCAGCTTCAAAACTAGAGCACACACCAATCTTCTTTGCAAAACCAAACCGCCATCCTCGACTAGTGTCACGGCCAACCCCCCCCCCCCCCCCCCATAAAAAGCTAGCCCTGATGCCGTACTACTCGCTCCATCTACGTTAACCTTAATCCATCCCATGGAAGGCTTAGTCCACCGCATCACCAGCTTCGATTGAGTCAAATTCCCTTTACAATGCTGCTCCAAATTCGCTGCATGCACAGCCTCACTACAACACTTAGTCGCCGCTTGTAGCAACCCCTCATGACCCGTCCTCATCGGCTCAAAGATGAACGCATTCCGTCTCTTCCACGCTAGCCAAACAATAGCACCAAACAATAAATCCCAATTAGCCATAGTCCCGGGAAAGTAATCTTGATCCGATAAGTTTACCAATACCCAATCCTTTATATTCATCTCAAAGAACATTCGAATCCTATCTGGACGGACCACCCTAAGCCACACATTCTTCACCTCGATACACTCCCGAAGCACATGCGACACATCCTTAACACCAGCTCCACATATCGTGCAACTTGCGTCATCCGCAATATGTCGACGCACGCGTTCCGCGTTCGTTAAAATCCGGCATGACAAGCCTGCCACATAAACAATCTGATACGCGGCAACCCTTTATAATCCATCAACACAGTCCACAACCACTCCCCACTCACAACAGTAACATTCGACCGCAGGCGATACGCTGACTTGACTGAAAATCTACGCGAGCTCTCCAACGCCCAGCCCGGCCGATCCACAACTCCAAAAGCACTTGGGGGCTTGACTGCTGCGATGCCCCACACTATGTGCTGCGGCAACAAATGCGCAAAGCTTTCCAAGCGCCATAAACCCATGTTGTCCACCACGGTGTATATAGGGGTAACGCGCTGCTCCTGCACCTCACCATCAGCTCTGTATTGACACAAAGGGCCAAAGTTAGCCACCCATGCATCGTCCCAAAAATCAACAACACGACCATCCCCGACATTCCAAACCATGTGGTTCCGCACATCCTCCCACACTAGACATAATCCTTTCCACAACCGCGAACCAGACCCACTAGGCAGCACATTCGGCACCAACTCATGAACATTATACTTCGATCGCAACGCCCTTACCCACAACCTCTCCGGATTGTCAACCATGGTAAACGCCAACTTCAAAAGGAAAGCATCATTTTGATGCTCGAGCCGCTTGAAACCCAAGCCACCAGCCTCTCTCGGCAAACATACCGTGGTCCAATTAATAGTGTGCATCCCTCTTGAAGCACAAGAATGCCCTCACACAAAATTTCTTATGATCCGTTCGATAGCCTCACACACATTCTTAGGCAAACGTATTGATTGCATCGTATACATAGGGATAGAGGCAAGGACTGATTTCGCAAGGACAATACGCCCAACGAAAGAGAGACAATGAACCTTCCATCCTGCTAATTTATCCGAGACCCTCTGAATTATGTAATTGTAAGTCGCCTTGGTAACTCTACCGTGAATAAGAGGCACACCCAAATAACGACCAAGATTTGAAACACATTGAAATCCAAACGCACTACTGATATCTTCCTTTAAAGCCATGTGAACATTATGCGAAAAGAAAATATTAGTCTTAGCTATGCTTACTTTGTGCCCGGAGCAAATACAAAAATCACTAAGCACCCGGTGTATCACATCAAATTGGCCGAGAGATGCCTCAGCGAACAAAACCAAGTCGTCTGCAAAGAACAAATGCGATATCATAGGGCCACTGCGCCTAAAGCAGAAAGC
Source organism: Hibiscus tridactylites (assembly GCA_958450335.1). Lineage (NCBI taxonomy): Eukaryota > Viridiplantae > Streptophyta > Magnoliopsida > Malvales > Malvaceae > Hibiscus > Hibiscus tridactylites. The sequence goes on from OY288282.1 coordinate 54,003,526, forward strand.
TTTCCAATTCCCTTGCTCCACTTCATTCTGAATTGCATGAGCAAGTCTTTCCATACAAAGAACAAAAATGTAAGGCGAGAGCGGATCACCTTGAAGAATGCCCCTCGTTGGCTTAAACACCATTGATTTACTACCATTCCAGAGGATTTGTGTTGACATAGAGGATATGCAGCTCATGATTAGCGTACCTAACTTCAACGGGATACCAATCTCACCCAAAGTATCATCTATAAAAGACCATTCCAATCTGTCATAAGCCTTTTCCAAATCCACTTTAATTCCAAGCCACCCTTTCTTCCCCTTTTTCCTTCGCATCGAATGAATAATCTCTTGCGCCAGGACGACATTATCCGTAATAGACCTGCCAGGAACAAAACTGGTCTGGTTCTCTGATATCCACATCGGTAGGTAAGGTTTCAATCTGTTTACAAGAACCTTACTCAAAATTTTATAAACCACGGTGCATAGACTGATCGGTCGGAACTGAGAAATCACTTCTGGCGAGTCCACCTTAGGGATGAGAACAAGTAACGTTCGGTTTAACTCCGGATAGACTTCGCCCTTATCAACGATATCCTGGATAACTTTGCAAACTGCATCACCCACAATTGTCCAGTGCTGCTGAAAAAACATTGCATGAAACCCATATACACCTGGAGCCTTCGAAGGAGCCATTTGAAAAAGAGCCTGACGAATCTCCTCTTTAGTCACTGATTGCTCCAAACTTTCCTTCTCGCATTGAGGGAGGCGGAAAAACTTACCACGACAATTATACATATACCCCTGATTACCCTCCGAGGTGAATAAATTTTCAAAAAAATCCGTGCTCATGCGTTTAAGAACCTCAGGATCCGAAATCCATTATTCAATTTCATTCTTAAGGGAAAGGATCGAATTTCACTTCCGTCTTCCGTTCGCAATCGCGTGGTAATATTTTGTGTTTCGATCACCACTATTGATCCATTCACATCTAACCTTTTGTCGCCATACACTCTCCTCCAATGCAACAATCTCATCTAACTCTTCCTTAAAAGATTTTTCCAACTCGCACAGAAAAGTCGAATGCCGGCGATCCAGAGCTTTATCAATGCCACGGAGTCTATCTATAATACGCCTTTTCCTCTTACCCAGCGCACCAAAAAAATGTTTGTTCCAATTCGCCAAACCATGTTGTAGCTTCACAATATTATCACCATAAGGTATAGAATGATCCCACAAAGATGCAACCACAGCCCCAAAATCCTCTGCGTGTTGCCACGCAAAAATAAACCTAAATGGTTTGTCACCCCCACGCGATATACCAGGGTCCGTACGTAGAATGAGAGGCCGATGGTCGGAGCCAATCCGATCAAGGTGCTGGACTAACGTTCCCGGAAAGATATCCGACCACTTTGAATTCATGAGAAAACGATCCAACCGTTCAAAAAGATTACCTCGAGACCAAGTGTACCGAGGACCCTTAAAATCAACATCCATTAAAGCCTCATCAAAAACAAAATTCTAGAAGTCGCGGCTCACATAGTTTCTCCCAACAACACCTCCACGACGATCCTCCAAATGCAAAATAGCATTAAAATCACCGCCGAGAACCCAAGGATACTCACCACCCGGATTAAGGTCGTGCAATTGCGGCCAAAGATGCCTCCTATATTGTACATGCGGGCTAGCGTAAACAATGGTCCAAAAAATGGGACAAGGGAGCGCACCTCCTTCAATCTTCACATGAACATACTGATTTGATACATACATAACATTTACCTTCCAATTCCCATTCCATGCAAGCCAAATGCCCCCACTAAAACCCTGTGCTTCGACACGAAAAGAAAACTGAATCTCAATGTTACTAATAATACGATCAGCCCTGTCACCGCTCACGCGAGTCTCCAGTAGAGCAGCAAAATCAGGCCTACACTCAGCAACTAATCGTCGTAGATTATCCCTAAAAGCAGAGCAAGCTGCCCCTTGTATATTCCACGCAACAAAACTAATCATTAAAAGAATGAATAAAAGAGAAAGGGGCAGCAAACCGACCTAATCAATAACCATAACTGTTGTCGACGCCACACCTCCGCCAGCATCCAAAGGCGCCTCAATCACACCAGCGACAGCACTACCCGCATTGATATCCCCTTTCCCGGAACCGTCAACAACAACCTCCACCTGGGTACCTGTATCCGGTGGACGTGAATGTGGTGAAATTTGTTGCAGGGCATCTAATTTATTAGTTTCCGCTTGCACCCATTCTGAAAGTAACGGCTTCGACAGTAAATGATCAGATTTTTTCTTACCCCGTAATAGAGGCTTAGCCACATTTTGACTGCTCTTCTGTACCCCTTGAAACTTCACTTTCGCGCTGCTCATGTTGCTCGTATGAACCTTGCGACCATCATTGAGTATTGAGATCGCCATATGTTTCGAACCTGCCCCCATAGACCCATGTTCACGCACCAACGGGACAGTGCTTGGGACAGTTGGATGGATACGCAGGGGTGGTAACGCTATCATCTTGTCGCCACTAAGCGTGCCCGAAGAGCCTCCTTTGTCCACTCTCAATGTAGGTCCGTCCGCAGAAGCAACCTGTTTCCCTTTATTTTTCTTAAACACATCCCCAGAAGTTTCGGTACGATCACCCGCATCATCTCCCTTATCCTCCACAACCATGTCATTCATTTCCAAGTCACGCAAAATATTAAACCTCGACGATTCTTTCTCAATATTTCCAATCCTTCTTGATCCACCGCTTCCCCCACTGGTCCGCGGCCGCCGTTTCCTGTTTTCCACCACCATCCACAGACCATACAGCTCAGCCCGATCATCCCGATGAGACCTATCCACCTCAGATTTTGAGGATTGCTCAGCAATCTCCGATATCTTTGTAGCACAAAAATCCATCGTGTGACCATACACCCCACAATGAAAACAAATTTGGTTAAGCCCCTCATATTCCAATTTTTGCACAAAATTATCGATTCCAATACATGGCAGAAGATGCTTCGTGAGATCCACCAAAATCGCCAGACGTGCGAACTTGCCCCTTTCCCCAGCAACAATATTATAATCCACCTTGATAACCTTTCCAATGATATCAGCGATCCGACGAAACAAACTATTCGTATAGTATCGTATGGGTAACCCCGGTAGCCTCACCCAAACCACAACATGCGAAGGAAAAGCTTTGGCAGTCGAGAAGGCCCTGCTCCAAGGTTGTACAGTGAGATAACTGCCAAAAATCGTCCACGGACCAGTCGTTAATACTTCGATATAATCATCCTCCTTCTCAAACTTTACTAGAAAATACTCGTTCTCAAGATCGACGAGCTGAATTCGACCAACTAGTTTCCACAATGTTTGTAACCGGTTCCAAAGGACCCTATAACTTATCGCCCTTCCAAGGAGGCAGACAATTAAAGCGTGCCCCATGCTGCGATCAATAGATTCATGGACCCGTTCGAAAAACCGAATAATCGGATACAGACCATCCTCCTTAATTATCACATCATCATCGTGCACAACAATATCATTGTCCACCACCCCCCGCGTCGGCCAGTAAGAACCGTTGCATAAGATTGCTTATCTCCCACCTCTTTCATAACCAACACAACAACTTCTGTGTTACCCGGTACGTGGCCCTCAGCCCCAACCCCTTCAGCGTTGAAAATAGGGTTCTCCAAAACCTGTATGTGTCCCTCAACAGCGTCAATCACACTCGAAGCCCCTCCACTACCGTTTCCCCTTGATCAGTCACACCCAAACTCCCATCTTTCGAACGCTTTCCATCCCGCTAAACCTCCATAGCCAAAGGAGAACCTGGCCGCTCCAAGGCCCCAGCCGTCGAGATAGTTGAGGGCAAATAAATTTAAAAACTTTATTGATTTTTTATAAAAGTTTAGGGATTTATTGAACCTTAAGTAAATATTTTATATTACTCGAAAATTAAAACCAGCCGTCCCTACTGAATATGCACTCTTCCACCACTACTTGATATGACCTTCCTATCTTCCATATCATCCCAAGTCAAAATAAATTAAAATTGGCTAAAATACATCCAAGGTCACTTAGGTATAGTTTTTATAATAAACATGTTATTTTTTTCTTCTAAAAGTTGCAAACACGTCATTCAATTAATCTATTGTTGCAAACAATTACTCAATAAACATAAAGAGGTCACTCATTTAACATATTGTTACAAACATTTCACTTTTCTTTGTTATAACAACATTTTTAATCCAAAAACTTATACATCTTATTAATTTTATCATAATTCAAAACTATTCAATAATTTAATCTTTCATACTTAAAAATTCCATTAATTTAGTCATTTTTGTGATATTGCTAAAGCAAGTGAGCTCATCATATTAAATTAGTACTTCGATAATTATATTCTGTCAAGAAGCAACAAGTCAATGGTAACTCGTTATTATACAAAAAAAGTAACAAGAAAGTAATATAACATTTCTGAGATAAGAACAAGCAATTTAATAGAAGAATGAAGATTAAAATGATGTAATTTTTAAATATTAGGATCAAAATGATAGATTGTATAAATTTTGGGACTAGAAATGTCATTGTACCATGTCACATTAGAAGAAAAGTGCTATGTTTGTAGCAATACGTTAATTGAGTGACATGTTTGTAACAAAATTTTAATTGAGAGATATATTTGTAAACGGAGTGACATGTTTGTAATAAATTTTTATTGAGTGGCTTCCTTGTAAATCTTAGAAAAATGATTTGTTTAATACAGAACTCGTAGTTAAGTGACCTTAGATGTATTTTATCCATTAAAGCTAAGGTCTAGTTATATATATCGCAATTATTAAGAGTATTTCTATACAATTTTAGGGTAGACAACACTATTGGTCACTAAACTATTATAGCTTTTCTGTTTTGGTCATTATTTTTTTTTTGTTGATAAAATTTCTCGGTGACCAGAACAAGGAAAGTGGGGATAGTTTAGTAAGCATGCAATGGTGATGTTTACCCTACTTCTAATAATAAAAAGGACGGTCCCCATCTAAGCATAGATTCGATCCTCGTATGGAACCGATCTGAACACCAGATAGCATTGTTCAAAAACTCTGTTTCCAACCAATTTCAAGGGTGAAAATTGCCACTCAGAACATTTGAAGGAGAGATTTCAAGGGTTATTGGAAAGCTTAGCTCCCTCTAAGGGCTTAACCTTTCTCACAATAACCTTAGTGCCGGTGGTAACATTCCCACATCAACACCGGAATTTGAGTAATCTGGAATGGCTAGATCTCTCCTCAAACAAGTTCTAGATCTAGCATCTCTTTCTGTCTTAAACCTTAGTGCCTGTTGGATGCATACCTCATGAGAAACAGTCTCTGTTCCAGAATGTAGACGAAGAACACGTGGTTTCTTAAACTTGGAGACACAAAGATCTATAACAGATTTATCAATGGTATTCGATTCCTTCAAAACCTCTTGGATGATCATTGTTCTAACTCTCTCCAATTTCTTCAAGTCTTTTGGAATGACTTGAGCTTGTCATCGTAGAATGATAAATGTCAAACTGCTTCGTCAACCGTTGTTTGGCTAATCACTGTTTTGCAGTCCTTTTGGGTCACTTTCAATGCAAAATCAAGGACCAGATCGTGCATTCAAAAGGCAAAATAATTGTCATAATCCTTCTCCTTCTGGACGAGGCCACTTGACAGTAATTCATTCAGATACCGATCCCCAACATCCCCCCACTCTTCCTTGCCATTCGGATCCTCAAGCAGTCCATTTGCCATCCATAGTTGGATAACTTCATGACTACGGAAAATCTCATCCTTTTGGTACAATGACAACAAAGCAAGACATCGTAGCAAATGAGGCGGCAGATTATTGTAGAATACCATGTTCACTATGCTCAAGTCTCCATGTTTCGCCATCTCTTACAGAGATCCAAATAGATTCATCTGTTTTCCGATGCAGTAGGATTCCAAATGTCCTCACTGCCAAAGGTACCCCTTTGCATCTTTTCACAATGTCCTCCCCAATTCGCATGAGACTCGGATATCGTTGCTCATCACCATCATTAAAAGCCCATTTCTTAAACAACTTCAAACAATCTTCGTGAGGGTGATCCTTCAGTTCAATAGGGTCAATTGAACTCATGATCGAGGCAACCGTCAAACTCCGAGTGGTCAGGATAATCTTGCTTCCAAACCAGCCACGCATTAAGCTCAATATATCTCTGAACTCGGCCCATCTCTCTTGATTATCACTCCCGACATCGTCTAGCACGAGAAGAAACCTTTTATCCTTCAAAAGACCCCGTAAACAGTTGTGCAAGGCATCAAGTGCTTTCCGAGACAGATATGTTGGGGCAGAGTATCTAGTCAAGTGTCAAGAGGACTTTATAAATCTGAAGCAAAATGTCATGACCATGAATGAGTATGAGATCGAGTTTTTGAGGCTGATACAATACGTCCCTAGGTTAGTTACTACAGAGAAAGAGAAGTGTGACTGGTTTCTGAGGGGTCTGCGACATTCGATCAAGGTTGGTGTTGCTTTGCATTTGGACAAAGAGTACAAGGATATTACCTTGCGAGCTAAGACTATTGAACGCAATGAGGCAGAGTTGAGGCAAGTTGAGTCTCAGGGTATGGATCGAGGTAAGAGGCAGTTGACCGCGTCAGTTCAGTATAGTCAGGGTAATCAAACCAAGAAGAGGGCAAGAGATGAGATTGATCATCAGAGTTATTCCAGAGCCAGACCAGTGACCACTGCTGTTCCGACTTCTACTGTTGGAGGATCGACTAGCACACGAGGGGTACCACAATGTTCTTTCTGTAAGAAATGACATTCAGGAGAGTGTAGGAGACAGTCTTGGGCTTGTTTTCGTTGTGGGTCGTTCGACCATCTTTTCAGAGATTGTCCGCTTGCACCTCCGTCAGCTCATATGACGAGTCAGTCACAGACATCAGTACAGACTCCTATTAGAGGTAGAGGTCGAGGTAGACTTGATACTAAAGTTTCTGTTGGTAGAGGTAGGCCAGTTAAGAGTGGAGGATCAACTGGATCCGGGGTGAGACAACCAGGGTTGGTTTATGCTACCAGGAGACATGAGGACCATGATGAGCCATATGTTATTGCTGGTACCTTTTCTATCCACTCTATCTCTTATTTTGCATTATTGGATATTGGTTCTACTCATTCGTATGTTGCGAGTTCGGTATCTGAGGGGACTTGAAATTCCGATTGAGAATACTTGAATGTGGTTTCAATTTATAGTCCAGTGGGTGATCATGTCGAGGTTACTAAGGTGTACAAGAATTTCCCTTTGGAGATTCAAGGGAAAATATTTTCTGCTAATTTGATGGAGTTACCTTTCAGAGAGTTTGACCTTATTCTCGGAATGGATAGGTTATCCGCTCATCGAGTCAGTTTGGATTGTGAAAAGAAAAAGGGCAACTTTGAAAACCTCATATGGCTGCGAGGTGATTCTTGTGGGAGAGCGTAGATGTTTCATGCCCAATGTTGTTTCGGCTCTCAAAGTGGAAAAGATGATTCTACATGGGGCTATTGCCTATCTTGCATATATTCTTGACTTGAGGCAGTCAGATTCTGGTTTGGGTAAGATCCGAGTGGCTAGGGATTTTCTAGATGTTTTTCCGGAGGAATTGTTGGGGGTACCGCCAAAACGTGATGATATTGAGTTTGGCCTAGATGTTTATCCGGGTACAACCCCTGTTTCTATAGCTCCTTACAGGATGGCTCTGAAAGAGCTTAAGGAATTGAATATTCAGTTGCAGGACAGGAACTGCTAAATAAGGGTTTCATCCGACCTAGTGTTTCTCCCTAGGGAGCCCCTGTTTTGTTTGTGAAGAAGAAGGATGGATCACTTCGGCTTTGTATTGACTATCGGAAGCTGAACAAGCTAACGATCAAGAATAAGTATCCGGTATCCCCTTCCTCATATTGAAGACTTGTTCGACCAGTTCCAGGGAGCTTCGATATTTTCTAAGATAGACCTGAGATCGGGTTATTACCAACTCAAGGTTAAGGATTTCAATGTGTTCAAGACCGCTTTTCGGACTCGTTATGGTCATTATGAGTTTCTGGTGATGCCGTTTGGATTGACTAATGCCCCTGCATCATTTATGGATATGATGAATAGGGTGTTTCAACCCTACCTGGATCAGTTTGTGGTGGTTTTCATTGACGACATACTAGTTTATTCTAAATCGGAGGCAGAACATGAGGAACATCTCCGGATTGTCTTACAGACTTTGCGAGAGAAGCAGTTGTATGCAAAGTTCAGTAAATATGAATTTTGGTTGACCGAGGTTACCTTCTTGGGACACGTGGTTTCTGCTAATGGTATTCAGGTTGATCCAACAAAGATTGTGGCTATTTTGAGCTGGAAACAGCACAAGAATGTTCATGAGATTCGAAGCTTCTTGGGTTTAGCCGGCCACTATCGGAGGTTTGTGGAGGGTTTCTCGATTATTGCAGCTCCTTTGACTAAACTTCTGAGAAAGGATATTCTTTTTGTTTGGACTGAGGCTCAGCAGACCAGTTTTGAGAAGCTTAAGACCGTGTTGACTGAAGCACTAGTTCTGATTCAGCCTGAGCCTGGGAAGACTTATACGGTATACAGTGATGCCTCCCACACAGGATTGAGATGTGTTCTGATGCAGGAGGGGAAGGTAGTGGTGGCCTATGCGTCTCGTCAGTTGAAAGCGCATGAGTGCAACTATCCTACCCATGATTTGGAGCTTGCTACTATGATCTTTGCTCTGAAAATCTAGAGGCACTATCTTTACGGAGAGAAGTGCTATATCTTCACTGATCACAAAAGTCTAAAGTACCTCCTTACGCAGAAAGAGTTGAATCTGAGACAACGTTGCTGGTTGGAAGTTCTCAAGGATTATGACTGTGAGATAGAGTATCACATGGGGAAGGCGAACGTGGTTGTCGACGCCTCTATTCGTAACGCTATTTCAGATTTGAGGACCTTGTTTGCTCGGATGAGTTTGTTTGAGGATGGTAGTTTGATGGCAGAACTTCGGGTTATTCCTACGTTGATATCTAATATTCGAGCTGAGTAGTCTACTGATCCTTTTCTTATACACCGTATCTGAGAGGTTTCTGAGGGTACATCTGAGGATTTTACTATTGATCAGGATGGTGTTTTGTGTTTCCGAGGCCGGTATTACATTCCGAGGAATTCTGAGTTGAAACATGTTATTCTTCGCGAGGCACATGACAACCCCTATTCTATGCATCCGGGTGGTGACAAGATGTATAAAAACCTTCGTCAAAGGTACTGGTGGAAAGGTCTTAAACGGGATGTTGTCGGATTTGTGTCTAAGTGTATGACTTGTCAGAGAGTCAAGGCAGGGCATCAACATCCATCTGGGTTGCTTCAGCATATCGAGATTCCTCAGTGGAAGTGGGAGCGTGTGACTATAGATTTTGTTAGTGGTCTTCCGATGACTCCGTCTAAGTTTAGGGTTAAATTATTTTTAATTAAAATATGGCTAAATTGAAAAAATGTGTAAATAATGAGAGTTATTTTTTTTGAATTAGGACAAAATTGTTTGAATGTGAAAATGTGAAGGACTAAATGTGTTATCATACAAAAAATTTTACTGCCATGTCACCCTTTACCGTCTGTTAACAAGTCAATGACCAATTTAGAGAAAAACTAAAAGTTTACTGATAACATTGAAGCAATTGAAAGTTTGATTATCAAATTGAATAATTTATTATAGTTTAGTTACTAGTTGTGCCGATATTTCTGTCGAACTTTCCAAACTAGTTTTGATCCTCATGAGCAGACGAAGTTGAGAAATTCACATTTTTAAGATTATCCTTAAGAAAGGATGGAATTAAGAAAACCCAATTTTTGAGAAATAGTATCCTTAAGAAATGACGAAATCTAAGAAAATGTGTCCTTAAGAAAGGGCAGAGTTAAAAAACTCTTGTCTTGAGAAAATGTGTCCTCAAAAAAGAACGAAGTTAGGAAACTCCTGGTTCGAGAAAAGTTATCCTTGAGAAAGAACGGAGTTAAGAAACTTTAATTTTGAAAAAAAAAGTTGTCCTTAAGAAAAGACAGAGTTAAGAAACTCCAATTTTGGGAAAAGGTGTCCATAAGAAAGGACGGAGTTAAGAAACTCGTGTTTTCGAGAAAAGATGCCTTTAAGAAAGGACAGAGTTAAGAAACTCTTTTTTTTTGAGAAAAAGTGCCCTTAAGAAAGGACGGAGTTAAGAAACTCCAATTTTGGGAAAAGGTGTCCTTAAGAAAGGACGGAGTTAAGAAACTCGTGTTTTCGAGAAAAGATGCCCTTAAGAAAGGACGAAGTTAAGAAACTCTTGTTTTTGAGAAAAAGTGCCCATAAGAAAGGACGGAGTTAAGAAACTCCAATTTTGGAAAAAGGTGTCCTTAAGAAAGGACGAAGTTAAGAAACTCGAGTTTTCGAGAAAATATGCCCTTAAGAAAGGACGGAGTTAAGAAACTCTTGTTTTTGAGAAAAAGTGCCCTTAAGAAAGGATGGAGTTAAGAAACTCCAATTTTGGGAAAAGGTGTCCTTAAGAAAGGATGGAGTTAAGGAACTCGTGTTTTCGAGAAAAGATGCCCTTAAGAAAGGACGGAGTTAAGAAACTCTTGTTTTTGAGAAAAAGTGCCCTTAAGAAAGGACGGAGTTAAGAAACTCCAATTTTGGGAAAATGTGTCCTTAAGAAAGGACGGAGTTAAGAAACTCGTGTTTTCGAGAAAAGATGCCCTTAAGAAATGACGAAGTTAAGAAACTCTTGTTTTTGAGAAAAAATGCCCTTAAGAAAGGACGGAGTTAAGAAACTCCAATTTTGGGAAAAGGTGTCCTTAAGAAAGGACAGAGTTAAGAAACTCGTGTTTTCGAGAAAAGATGCCCTTAAGAAAGGACGGAGTTAAGAAACTCTTGTTTTTGAGAAAAAGTGCCCTTAAGAAAGGACGGAGTTAAGAAACTCCAATTTTGGGAAAATGTGTTCTTAAGAAAGGATGGAGTTAAGAAACTCGTGCTTTCGAGAAAATATGCCCTTAAGAAAGGACGGAGTTAAGAAACTCTTGTTTTTGAGAAAAAATGCCCTTAAGAAAGGACGGAGTTAAGAAACTCCAATTTTGGGAAAAGGTGTCCTTAAGAAAGGACGGAGTTAAGAAACTCAAATTCTGAAAAAAAAAGGTGTCCTTAAGAAAGGATAATGTTTAGGAAAATTTTTAAGTAACAAGTTCCAAGTTAGCTCCTGATAGTATTTATGCAAATGATGTTCATGTGCTTGCTTTTGCGATGATGTAGAGATGCAAGAAATTCTTGTAGAAGTCCCTTTCTTCTGACTTAGTTTGATCTCCTGATTTTTGTTTAAAATTTGTCTCAGCAGAAGTTTGCCCCCAAGCCTCATTGTCCTTATTCTTTTTTTGGACTTGAACTTTAAGCTGAATGATCTCGATGTCATCTTGTTTTTTCTTTTTTCCAGGGAAATTTACTTGGCTCACCACCACTAACGAAAGTGAGATTGGAAAAAGGTTGATTCCGAAACTTCATGGACTTATGACCTAAAAATGGAACATTAGTTAGTAATATGTTCAAAAAAATTACCACTTTTACCTGGATGTTCGATCTTTTTCGCGTATTTGGCCTCCTTCATGGCTAAAGGCCTATCATGATGTTGTTCCCTCCACATTTGGGGTCTTCAGTCTCTTTCATGAACATGTTTATACGTTCAAGACATAAATGTGCTATGGATGCACCTAGCTTTGTGCTTAATGCATGTGTCTAGCCTAAATGCATGATGACTTGAATGCATGTACAATGTATGTAGATGATGCATGATGATGGACATGTGAATGGGATTCTATTTTTCCCCTTAAACGGATGCCTCTGGTTCTCTGCTAGTCAGATATTTGCTTCTGATTAAACAGTGCTCAGTGCCTTGTTTGTAAAGATGGCCCAACTTTCCTTGGGTTTGATCATTTTTTGAATTACTTCCTCATGTGAATGCCTCAACATTTTTGTCTAAGACTGCTCTTGAAGCGAACTCGAAGCTTGAAGTATGTTTTCATCTCTTCTTGAAGAGTTGTCATTGTTCTTGTGAACACGTTAGGTTGCCCCCGGTCGGGTCTATAAATTTGTTGTTGGTTCATGGCAGCTCATTACTTTTGGCTCTAGCGAAATGCTATAAGCGATAATTGATGTAGTCATCTATAGGATGCAGAAGTCTGACTTGGCATCGGAGGCTCACTTCCTGAACTCGTCGAGGAAAGCTCTCAGCTTGGGGCCTTGTAGAGGTATGGTGTTTGTATGAGTGCAAAGGTTATTTGAAAATGCCCATGGACCGGGCTCTTGCATGATGTTAGATTGGTCAACTTTGCTTTATCCGGTATTTGCTAACATGGGGCATCCCAAGATCGGTTTCAAAGTTTCGAAATGAATGCATGTAAATGCAAGGTACATGTTCTAGATGTGAAGGTACTGATTCAAAATAGAATGTATGCATGTAAATGGAAAATGCATGTCCTAAATGAGAAAGCACTGATTCAAAAATGGTTCACGTGGTTCCACTTCTGAATTTATGGGATTTATTCGCAACTTTTAAATGTTGCATCGATATCTAGGGAACTAGATTTTCTCCCGATGATAATTTTTCAAATAGGGAACCAGATGTGAATCAATATTTCATGCTGATGAAGTGCAAAAATTAAAATGTTATAGTGGTGTCATGTAATTAATATGGAATGAATGACTTAATGCAACATGATCACCAAAGAGAAGAAACGAGTTAGTTCATAATAAAAGAGTCAAATGGATAAATTGAATAATGAATAAGACAAAAATTAGCAGCAAAGAAAAATGAACATATATAGCAAATAAAGGCATCAAAATCTAAACAGGGTGACTGCTAACGGGCAGAGTTCTGATTTGGCTTTAAGGGGTAAGCTCTTAGGGTTTACTATATGTGTTTTGGTTCTAAAGTAACGACACCCGAACTGTTGCTAGGACATCGATTCGGGAGGATACATTTCCCTAGGTCTGCACGGAGACAAAGGTCTCATGAAGACAAAGGGACCTATATCCCGAAAGCGTTTCACCATCCTACACCGAGGGAGTACCTCACGAAGGCGTGGTTTCTCGCTCCCACTTAAGGGACAGAGCTCGGGTATAAAGCTCATGATATGAAAACTCAAAAAATAAATTTATAAAAAAATTGTAAAAATTTTAGAACAAAAGGATCACAAATTAATTAAATGGAAGTCATAATTTACACCTATAGACAAAAAGTAATAGACTTGTGGCTTGATTCTCTAAAAAAAATCCCCAGCGGAGTCGCCAAGCTGTAACAACGGAGGAGTCGCCACCAATCCTTAGTTTTACTTTAGGTGCGATTGGAACACCTGAAAAACCCGGTTATTTTAATAAAACTTGTTTTTATTAAAACAACGAGCTTTGGTCTGCGAAACCAGAAAATAGGTTTGGGAGTCGGTTACGTGTGGGGAAGGATGAGTACCCCCACAACGCCCAAAATTGGTACCTGTCGATTACGTAATGTCTTAACGGTGTAATGATGAATTCAAATATAATTTATCAACGTGATCCTTTAAAATATTTAAAGGAATATTTTTGTATAAAAGAAAATTTACACCCCAACACCCGGGGCATAATTTTCGTATATAAAAGGAATTTACACCCCTACGTTCGGGGCATGATTTCCGGTAGATTCCCAACTGAAAGGAATTTACTTTAAAAATTATAATTTGCGATTAAAAATAATACTTTTATAATAGAGACTAAAAGAAAGCGGCACCTTTACGCTCGAGGTACGTTTTTCATGATAACCCCTAATAAAAGTTTTTAATTTAAAATTCAATTAAACAATATAAATGAATATATTTAATTCAAACATTGCATACAAAATAAAATTAAAATATAGAAACATGACATATAAAATAAAAACATACAAACAAATATAAAAATATCTTATATTTCATACAAAAATATTTATTACAAAAAGACAACATTAAAATAGACGGTGATCAAAATTTACCCTACTAAAAGCTCGAAATAAGAACTTCACCCGACCCCTAGCAGGATCTCCGCATCACCTCGCTATAACTCAAAAATTAATTCGAACGAACCTCGACAGGATCTCCAATTGAATCAACTGTTCGAACCATTGAAAGGGCACTGCCCCTAAGGTTCGAAAGGGCACCGCCCTTTTCTTGCGCCATTTCCATGGCTTGTGCCATTTTAATGGCCATTTTTTTCGTTTGTCCTGCTGAAAGGCAGCCTCCCCTATTTATAGTCAATGGGTGGGGAGGTGAGTCACTTAGGTACATTGCGTGGATGCCTTGCATGGCATCCACGGTAGGTTTTTTTTTGCCTTTTTTATATATTGTTTTTTTGCTTTTTTTTTATTTTTTGCTAATAAGATAATATTAATACATTCAAAAAAAATAATAGTTATGGATCGAACATAAAATGAGTATTACATCAGTAATTGCCGCCCAAACAACAGCTTGTTCTTCCCGTCTGCACAGAGCATAAACAGATATCATTCCAAAATCCCACCCCTCACTCACCCAAGTGCCCATAATTGCAACAAAGTTCCTTTCAACCCAAGATGATGAGACTCGAAAATGTGCCTCTTCCCATATAAGAACAATTCCACCCGACTAACCTACCAATGGCGAAAAAAGGAATTCAAAATTGTTTGTATGCCATACCTTCCTAATCACATGAACCGATATGTATTCTAATTTAGATTCCTATAATAGGGCCAACTTGCATTGGTGCTACATCAATAAACTCTAGACCGATTTTCTCTTCGCCGATGATCCAAGACCCCGTAAATTCCACGACAGCACCCACATCGCTCTCCTAAGACTAATGCTCTCTTTGTTCGATTAGCCTTGCAATATCATTCACAATTTCTTTCTCATTGCCAATTGTTTTTTACCCCTAACAGCCTGCCCAGATTCACTGTTTCTCTAGCCTCCTGGAAGATCGCTTGTTGTTTCTCAATGTGATCCCGTCGCTCCTCTTTGTGGGCTAGACTGGTTTTTGCGTCCCTTCCCCACTTGTTTCGCCACAACCCCTCGATCACCTAGAGTTGCAAAATTTAGAATTAATTATGTTACCTGATTGTTTGTTCTATTAGAGTCCCTATTGTTCACAAGAATCACAACTTCCACTTCTAATTCGATAGGCTCAACCTCACACGGCCCAAACCTTTACTTAGCTTCCTTGATCGATAATTTTCCCACAGGGCAATCAACCAGATTGTCATCAAAGAGTATCAACTGATCGGATTGGACTCAACATTCTCCTTCGGTCGTACCCAATGCACAATTCTTTCTATTTTGGTACCACCGTTGACTTAACGAAAACAGTGATGTGAACTTGCACATTTTGAACCAAATCGAGTTCGGTATACTAAAACCCTTTGTTTACTTTACCTTTCCTCATAAACCGAATTTAGGGTGGACAGAATATGGTGAAGGGTTGGACGTTGAAGTTTGTGGTAGGAGCTATGGAGAACATGAGGATGACCGAGAGAGATGAAATTAAAATAAAAAAAGGACAATCACATAATAAGTCCCTAAATTTCGACAGTTTTAAAAGTATGCAAAAATCCTTAAAATATTAATAAATTATTTCAAATTAAAGAGGGCTGAATCGATAAAATTTTTAAATATCAGTGATTCATTAAATTATTTTGAATTAAGATCAATTTGATAGAATATGCAAGGTTTGAAGACTAAAATAATTATTATATCATGTCATTAGACCTGGCAAACTAGACTCGAGAACCAAAGGAGACCCGAAATCGACCAGAACACGATGACCCAAAAACCGAAATAAACCAAACCAAACTGAATTTCAGTTGAACCAAAAATGGACCTGAACTAATTTTAAACCGAATCGAATGGGCCCGAACCGATTTTCAACCAAACTAAACTGATTTCACCCGAACCGAAAGTAACCTGAAACGAAGGCAACCCAAAATAAAAAAATATATATTAAAATAAATAAATAAATAAATAAATAAATAAATAAATAAAGGTGAGATGTGAATTATCGCACAACTCACCAAAAAGTCAAATATACATGCTATATAAAGTCATATATGGTGAAAAAACATAACTTGGCCTGAAAACCCAACTAAAACCAGTCGATCTTCTATTAACTCAATATTAACCCAACCCGAAAATAACCGACCCGGATGTCAACCGAACCGAAAATCAACCAACCCATCGTCTTTACTCGATACCCAAACCGAAAATCTACCCAACAACTCTACATGCTCCAACCTTTTACAATTCAGAAGGACCTCCTAGAGCCTTAAATTTGGGATGACAATGGATACGATGTATGAAACTTTTATAATATCTAATCTTATTATGTGTAATTGTTTTAAAATCAGGCAGTTTATAATGTGCGGTAAAATTTATCTGAATCCAAATCTGATTTAAATTAAACTCAACAAGTGATTCCAGTAAAAAAAAGATGTTGTTCGTCATATGAAACTCGATTCAAATCACTCTATCTGCAAGGTGTATGCATTGTGAGTTAACAATAAAATATCTAATATATGAATCAATAGTCTACAATAAAATTTAAAGGTTGATATGACATCTGCATTGAATCTACTTCAATGTGCAAACAATAATTTAAATATTATCTAAATATATAAAAAGATAGGTTGAATATCTACAAATATCTTAACCTAAAAACATGATTAATGATTGTGACGGATTGGCAGGGGTGACATCGGTGGCATTGCATGGACCGGAAAAGGATAAGCTGATAATTGTAGGAGATGGGGTTGATGCGGTGTGCTTGACTAAGGCATTGAGAAAGAAGCTTTTCCATGCAAGCATTGACATCGTTGGGGAGGTGAAAGATTCCCCGCCGTGTAAGAAGTCGGCGCCGGAGCTGATCATATACTGTCAGCCACCGCAGGTTGAATATTACACAGTGGTGCCGGTGCCTGATCCTGATTCCGATCTCGCTCCTTGTACTATCATGTGAAACTAAGTGTCGCTAATAAAGTTATGTTCTGCGGTTGTAACTCCAAAACATGCATGCTTTCTTCAGTGTTTTTTTAGCTCATTTTTGGACTACTAATAGAGAATAATTGTTGCTATAAACTAGGTAGCAAAACTTGATTCGATTTGAAAATGATTGATTTCTTTAGTTTTGAGTTATTTGAGTTAATTCAAATTAATGGCCCATTTTAAAGTACGAGTCGAGTTTGAATTTTACCAACTCGAATAATTGAAAACTCAAATTTTCACGCTTTGCAATTTGATCATTGATTTCCTTATATCTTCACTTCCTCGTCAGTTTTAACTTCATTTTTTTTACCAAATTTGAACTACATGCTCCCAACCAATATAAAATATCTTTGTTATTTCAATTTTTCATTTTAAAAATATTTTTTTACTTTCTCAATTTAACCACTCAACTTTGCATGATTTCTTTGTTTATTCAACTCTTTGCAAGTTATTTCTTCCATCAAATTTTTTCATCAATCAATTGAAAGATTGTATGATCTTTTTCAAACCCCACATTTTTTTGGATGAAACTAAAATAACCAACAAAAGTTCTCAAAGGTTACTCAAGTAGAGCTAGAAATGTTATAATTTATAATTTAAGCACTTATTTTATAGTTAAGCATATTTTATATTGAATTTATTAAAATTTATAAGTTGATACTAAATTTTGATTTTGTTATATTAAATTAATGGATTTATATCCAATGCACTAGCAGTGAAAACTAAAAGTTCCTACAAGTGCTTTAGTTTTAGGGTTTATGAATTTATTTTAGGGTGTATAGATTATGGGTTTAGGTGTAAGGTATAAAAGTTAGGGATAATGGTTAGAATTTAGGGTTTAAGGTTATAATTTTGGGTTTATAGGTTAGGGTTTAGTTTTTAGGTAATATAGTGATGATTTGGGTTTTAACCTATAAATCCTAAATTCTAACCCTAAACTCTAACCACTATCCCTAAATTCTAAACCACTACGCCTAACCCCTAAGGCCTACACCCTACACTGAATCCCTAAACTAAGGCACATATGGAAACTTTTAGTTTTGACAGCCAGAGTGTATTAGATAGTTACGCTAAGTTAATAGGTAATATCTTATTTGGTTCTCGTTATAACTAAAATTTTGTTTTTGATATTTTTATAATATTTTTAAGTAATAATTTAAAAAAATAAAAAAAATGTATGAAAATTCATAGTTTATTTTTCAAATTATAAAAATATTTTTTTAGGTTCATTACAGTGGGTGAGACCCACAACAATCGCTAAAGCCTTCCATCATAGACCATATAATTTCTTTCTGTAGAACTTCAAAGGTGTGTTCGACCGTTGTAGCGATTATACACATCGGGACGAATTTGTTTATAAGGCAATAGATCACCACGACATGGTTATAATTTCTTTAGTCAGATTATTTTATTGTCCTGCCAGTGCTAACGTTTCATTTGCAATCAATTTTACCAACATATCACCATATAATTTATATCTCTCTCCCACATATCTTATACACAAGTTTGATCAAGTTACATTGACATGTTAGTTTAAACAAACTATATGAAAGCTTTAATCAAACACATCTTGGTAGACTTGATGCACTCCAACCGAATCGCCAATGAAATGTGTAAAGACTCTTTTTGAATTTGAGAATAAAAAAATCGAAAGAAAAGAATGGACAAGATGACACATTCGATTTTATAGTGGTTCGACATTCTCAACCAAGGTCTACATCCACTACCTTAGCATCCACACTAAGGATTTCTCAATTCACTACCATGAACTCTTTCTTTTTAAAGGATCAAGAGTAACCTTTACAACTTTCTTTTCACGGGCTAAGATAGAACCCTCTCCCAAGCTTTTATAAGGATCAACTATAACCTATCCCTCAACAATGAGATCTTGATATTTGTAAATAAAATACTTCTCTACATGGATGTTTAAACTTTTTGGATCACTAGGATTGGAATAAAAAAATACAAGAGATTACAAGAAATAGACAATAAAATTTACTCTCTTGATCTTTAAGCTTGGATGTCCATCCTCTTATTCTTCAAGTGTTCATGGCTTGTATTTATAGTGTGGAATGAAAAACTAGTCGTTTATAGCCGTTGGGGATGAAAACTAGCCGTTAAAAACCAACCATTGTGGACTTTAATTCCAATCATAAATGAATTTCTGGTACAATAGGTATCGGTACGTACCTTGCCGTATCAGTATCTGCTAAAACAAGAAAGAGCCGTTAAAATATACAGAACGTACCAGTACGCGATACATATGTATCGGTACGTGGGCTTGCGTATCAGTACGCGAAGTGTTCTCTCAAATCTAGAACACAAAACATATCAGTGCATGTCATTGTTGTACATGTACATGCAACTTCGTTTCGGCACTGGGAGTATTGTACTGGTACCGAAGGTCTGTTTTTAACTTTTAAATCACATGAAAATATTTATTTGAGTAAAAACACTACAAAATAATTTTAAACACATTTTTAAGTATTTTGGACTTTAAATTTTTTTAAGTCGAAAAATAGTTTTCATTGAATTATATAAAAAACATATGCCAACACATCTATTGTCTTCGGGTTTTTTCTGACAAAAGTATAATATTAAATGTATAATATTAAAATAAAAAAGGCGTATTTTGAGAGGTGCCTTGGGAGGAGTTTGGACTTTGGATGGATAGAATCGGACCAATCAACTTGCAGAACCAATTCAATATTTTATCCATAAAAATAAACATAGTGTCTCAAGGACAAGTAATAAATATCAAATATATTTTATCAAAATAAAATAATAAAACATAATCAGCAGATCTATTCTTTTCTTGTATTCTACCTATTCTTTTGTTCACTTTCCTTATATAGTATAAGCTTGTTTTTTCTATCTAAAATTTCGATAATATTAAATAGGCTTTTTCTAACCTATGCATGTCATTTAAGAGCCTTCATTAAATACAAAGATTTTATTTGAAAAAACCATAATCATTTAATGTATTAAAAACCTTAAAAGATTTTATTGAAAAAAATTCTTATTTAATGCATTAGAGTTTATGATTTAGGGGTTAATGTTTAGGGTTTATGGTTTAATATTTTTAGGGTTCAAGGTTTAGGTTTAGAGTTGTGGTTTATGGTTTATGATCTTAGGGTTTATGGTATATGATTAAGGTTTAGAGTTTATATTTTATGTTTTATGGTTTTATGGTTAGGGTTCTATGGTTTAGGTTAGAGTTTAGGGTTTTGTTTTTAGGGTTTAGAGTTTACTACATTGAATGAGTGTTTTTTCACTAGAATTTCTTAGGGTTTTGTAATACATTAAATGGTTGTGATTTTTTCAAATAGAATCTTGTATTTAATGAAGGATTTTAAATGACCCTTAACATATGGCATATAAATTCTACGAAACATTACTGAATCGGATAAAAACACATAATAAAATTTATTTAACTTTAATTTTCATGATGGATCATCGTCTGATCATCGTCTAATACATCATGGTTTATGGTTAGGGTTCTAGGGTTTTGTTTTTAGGGTTTATGGTTTACTACATTGAATGAGTGTTTTTTTCACTAGAATCTTTTAGGATTTTGTAATACATTAAATGATTGTGATTTTTTCAAATAGAATCTTGTATTTAATGAAGGATTTTAAATGACACTTAACCTATGCACGTATGCATAAGTTAGACAAACCATATTAAATATTAGGATGAGTCTACCACGTGCGACGAACATTGATGAACACCACTAACGATGAACACCGATGAACACCATTAATTTTTTTTAAAAAAATTTAAAAATCTAAAGGACTAAAATTATAATTAAAATTATCTCTTAAAAAAATAAAAATCAAATTTAATAGTTATTTTATAATATTTTTTTAATAGGTTAGAATAAAAAATACCCAATTCTCTTAAACCCTAACAAAATCAATCTCTTACAAAAAAAAAATAGAAATTATAAACTGATCATCATAATAATTATATACTACTCAATCATCGTTTTCGATCATCACTAAGAAACCCATAATTGATGAAACAAAGTAAAACAATTTAAACTCTAAACATAAGAAAAAACGTAATAGTGAAGAAAATGAAGAACACAAATCGGTTCTATGCTCTCTTTAAGAAATCAGAAATTATAAATTAATTTTTATTCTTTTAAGAGATTGATTTTGTTAGGGTTTATGAGAATTGGGTATATTTGATTCTAACCTATTAAAAAATATTAGATTTTTATTTTTTTAGAGATAATTTTAATTATAATTTTAGTCCTTTAAATTTTTAAAATTTAAAAAAAATTAATGTTGTTCATCGGTGTTCATCGTCAGTGGTGTTCATCAATGTTCGTCGCCCGTTGTAGAATTTTCCTAAATATTATTATTTGATATATAATTTTTTATTTTGTATTTATGTATTGATGGTATATAAATTCTACACAACATTACTGAATCAAATGAAAACACATCATAAAATTTATTTAACTTTAATTTTCATGATGAATCATCCTCTGATTTATCTATCGTGCATAAAATCACACGACTAATACATCATATGTTATCATTTTCTGCTAAAAAGGACTTAGTAACGTTAAAGTCCCTTTTGAAGGAAAAACCATCTAACACATAAAAAAAATAGTAATTTTCGTTGGTGGTGGTTGCACAAAAATATTAAATAGTAATAAATATCAAATATATTTTTATCAAAATAAAATAATAAAACCTAACAAGAAAATCTACTCTTGTATTTCACGTATTCTTTTATTCACTTTTCTTATATAGTACAAGCTTAATTTTCTTTTTAAAAAAATTATGATAGTATAAAATAAATTATTATGATTCTATACATATATTTTTTAAATTTATATTTGATGTATTGATGGTATGTATATTCTATGCGTCATCATTGACTTATAGGAGAACACATCATAAATCCACCTAATTTTAATTTTTATGATGTATCATTGTCTAATTTATCGATCGTGCATAAAATTTCAAAACTAATAATCAAATGTAATCTTTTTTTTTACAAAAAACTTAAGAAAGTTAAAGCTGCTTTTGAAGGAAAAGCTCATCTAACACATAAAATAAATATTCGTTTAATAATTTAAACATGTAATCACAAATTTGTTATATAAAATAAAATTAAATTATGAAAATCACTAGTGACAACACTGTAACACGACACATTGTACCAACTGATTCAGAAAAATTGTTAAATTTAACAATCAATTTTATTCAAAGGTGTGAATTGGTGAAGTTTTTGAGTATAAGAGCTTCGTGGGCGAAAAAGTTCAAGGACGTAATTGATTTTCCCCCAAAATTTGAGGATTTATGATACCCTAAACGTCTCGCCTCTAAACTCTAAAACTAAGACATTTATATAAAAATTTTTGTTTTCACTACATGTATAATGAATATAAATCCTTTTAATTAATCAATTAATAAAAGTAACGTTGGTGGTTGTGCGCAAAAAAATCTGATCCGTTATTCCGCTTCGAAATTTCAGATATCCGATTCGATTTTTATTTTTTAAAAAATAAAACGGTTAAATTTAACAATCAATGTTATTTAGAGGGGTGAATTGGTGAAATTTTTAAATATAAAAGTTTAATGGGTGAAAAAAGTTGAAGGGCCTAATTGATTTTTTTTCTCTCAAAAGTTTAAAGATTTATGATATTTTAAATGTCTCGCCTCTAAACTCTAAAACTAAGAGATTTATAGATTTATGTAAAAAGAAAAATAAGATGGGTCCAGGGCATTCAAAGTCAGGGAATAAAAGAAAAGAAATAGAATTAATGACATTTATGTAAAAAGAAAAAAGAAATAATTTTATTGACATTTATGTAAAAGGAAGAAAGAAATAGAATTAATGAGAAAATATATTCTAAATCCCCATCTTTGATGACTCGAATCTGAATCAGCGGAGCCTATATATACGGCACGAGACACAGCCTCCTAACCAAATCAGCGCGCACACACTGCCTCCCAAGCAAATCAGCGCACACACAGCCTCCGTCGAAGATATGTCCGACTCTTCCGCCGCAGAGGAGGCTAAGAAAGCCGGTCCTACAATGAACCCCGAGTGGGGTTTTCAGACAGAAGAAGTTGACAAGAAAGGTGAATTAGATGAAGAAGGAGAGACCCTGGAGAAGAATGGGGCGACGTGGTTTCTCAATGGGTGTTCAGAGGGTAATAGGAACAACAATGTTCCCGTGGACATGGATGAATACGGGCCTTTTCTTAACTTGACTTCTGCCACCTCAAGGGTAAGTGAAGTGTTTAAGGAAATCATGAAAATCTTATTCATACTAATAGTAATAATATTATTATTTGTTTTGATTCATTCTCCCTTGAACATAGAATTTGGATAAAGAAAGTATCTTTTCATGTATTTGAAGATCATACCCCATGCCTGTATTCGGATATATGTACATGACTAATTCTGTTATATAAATATCAAACAGGCAGCTTTTGTGAAACCCCATGACTCTGCTGCTAGAGCTCAGGTGAGGCCAAGAACAATTGGATCATCGTCGGAAGAAGATGAACTCGTAGGAGAGAACAGGGATCTAATGAGGTAATCCTTGCCAATGCTTACCCTTTTTCTAGATTGCTTGTTCATAATTTTCTATTTTATCAAACATTTTCCATTTAGCTTCTTGCAAGTTTTTTGTTGATTTCTATTCTTAGCAATCAATCCATATGGTGGCTTAGGATGATTTCAGATCTAGAGTCCGCTTGCAGAAGAGAGGAGATTGATTTGTGCAAACTAAGAGTCCAGAGGGCAATCATTTCGCAGCGAACGGCTTGGTTGGACCATCAACTAAAGCAGATCTACGGGGGCGTGAGCCCCTGTAAGTCCAAGTTTAACAGTGAGGAAAAGTAGCACAAAAGCATACTGTGAAGAAAGCTAATTTCAACTGAAGAATGTGACCGAATAGTAGTATAATTTCTGGTTTCAACTGTTGGTAACAATGTTATTCTTTATGTTAATTATGCAGTAATGAATGCAGTAGTCGACTTTATGCTATTATCTTTCAAAAGTGACATGCAATATATATGGAATTGAATCCCGGTTACCCTGCCCTTTGATATGCAAATTTGGTTGGTTTATTTTTTTAAGACGCTATCAATTTTAAAGTTAATGGAACCAAGTCTTGCTCCTAATAATGGTACGAAAAACATGTCAAAAGTGACTATCCTCTCAGTAAAATCCCAACTCTCATGTGTGAAAAATACGCAAACCTCCCAACTCATTCCGAACCACCCCTCCACTTGATGTGCAATCACTGCCCAAACTGTCTCGCCCGTAACTATCCTTTGACGGACTCGAACATCATACGCCGTTTTAACCGAGAACGCTCTATCCTCCATCCATCTCCATCCCAGTATATCCTCCTATGCAGAGCGAAGAGGTGGCTTAATCGCCGTTTTAACTGCTCTTGACTCTTGAGTCTTAACCAAGGCACATTCAACGATTCATTCATCACATCTCCTACTCCGTTAACGTTTGTGCTCTGAATTTTGATTTTCTCGAAAAATTTATGGTACAATTCAATCGGTGAAAAAAATTAAATCAAGATCGGTGTTGGACACATCCAGTCCGTACATGATTTCTTTCTCATTGAGTAATATGTCCTTTAAATGGATAATAGGGTTTTAAGTAATAGATCCAAGTCAAAAAGATGTTAAACTGTCTTGTATTTTTCAATATTATAATGAAGGTAGAAGGATAACGGCAAATATGTGATTGTAAAATAAAGAAAAAAACACTAAGATTAATGTGGAAAATTCTTTCCGAGAAAAGTCACGAATAGAAGAGGAGAAAATTGTTAATGTTGAAAAAAAAAAAGAAATACAAGAGGATTGTGACTTAGTACAGTTTGTCGGTTATACGATATATTCTAACCCTAACTCAAAGTATCTATTTATAGAGATAAATACTTGATTACAAAATAATTCTACTCAAAATGAATTTTTTACGCTAAACTAAAATATAATTGTAGAAGTATAGACATGTAAATATGTGTTGCAACTTTTAACAGTAGACATTTTGCCAGTGGTGAATAAATGGAACAAAAATTTTCTGCCCTTAAGTATGTCCATTTCAATGCCCCAACAGTAAAAACTAATAAAAAATTAAATTTTAAGTCCTAACCCTATATCCTAAACCCTATGCCCTAAAAATACACCCTACACCCAATTTCTTATACCCTAACCATAAACCCTAACTTTAATATCTAGAGTCTAAAGTCACTTTTTTAAAGTGGAGCATTAAAGGGGGCAGACGATTTCCATCCACATAAATGATTTTTAGTTTAGTATTTCTTTATAAATTTAATATGGAAATATGATGAGTTTTTTTTAATAGTCTAAAGGTGATTTATAAGGTAATATTTGTTCATTTATATTTTTAACCTTTTGATAATGCACACAACTTGTAGATAAAACGATTGAACCCGTGTCTACTAAAATAAACATCATCCGTTTTTTTCATTGAGACCATTTGTTGGGTTCAAATTTGATGGATCTAGAATCTTACAAACATCCCACTAACCCTTCCTGAATGTTGTCTCCCTCAATTCTGAATTAGGAAACATCAGCAACACTCTTTTCCAATTCAATTATACCCATTGGTTGTCGGCACCAACCCAATGCACAATTCTTCAGAATCGCGAGTTTCTCCTTAGACTCTTCTCTTCAACGATGTTGATGTATTTCCCATCTCTCTTGTGATCTTGGACTCAACATTCTCCTCCGGGCGTACCCAATGCACAATTCTTTCTATTTTGGTACCACCGTTGACTTAACGAAAATACTGATGTGAACTTGCACATTTTGAACCAAATCGTGTTCGGTATACTAAAACCCTTTTGTTTACTTTACCTTTCCACATAATAAGTCCCTAAATTTCTACAGTTTTAAAAGTATGCAAAAATCCTTAAAAAATATTAATAAATTATTTCAAATTAAAGACGGTTGAATCGATAGAATTTTTAAATATCAGTGATTCACTAAATTATTTTGAATTAAGATCAATTTGATAGAATATGCAAGATTTGAAGACTAAATAATTATTATATCATGTCATTAGACCTGGCAAACTAGACTCGAGAACCGAGAACCAAAGGTGACCCAAAATCGACAAGAACACGATGACTCAAAAACCAAAACAAACCAAACCAAACTGAATTTCAGTTGAACCAAAAATGGACCCGAACTGATTTTCAACCGAATCGAATGGACCCGAACCGATTTTCAACCGAACTGAACCGATTTCACCTGAACCGAAGGCAACCCAAAATAAAAAATATATATTAAAATAAATAAATAAATTAAGATGAGATGTGAATTATCACACAACTCACCAAAAAGTCAAATATACATGCTATATAAAGTCATATATGGTGAAAAAACCTAACTTGGCCTGAAAACCCGACTAAAACCAATCGATCTATTAACTCAATATTAACCCAACCCGAAAATAACCGACCCAAATGTCAACCAAACCGAAAATCAACCGACCCATCGTCCTGACTCGATACCCAAACCGAAAATCTACCCAACAACTCTACATGCTCCAGCCTTTTACAATTTAGAAAGACCTCCTAGAGCCTTAAATTTGGGATGAGAATGGATAGAATGTATGAAACTTTTATAATATCTAATCTTGTAATTATTACAATATTCACAATTATGCACTTTTTATAATGTGCTTTCTCTCAATAATTTATTGTTCTTCTGGAGCATCGATATTTCTAGTACTTTGAGATATAGTACTCACATTTTCCCCTTGCATTTAAATGGGAAAATATATAATATGCTTAATCGCCGTTTTAACTGCTCTTGACTCTTGAGTCTTAACCAAGGCACATTCAACGATTCATTCATCACATCTCCTACTCCGTTAACGTTTGTGCTCTGAATTTCGATTTTCTCAAAAAATGTACGGTACGATTCAATCGGTGAAAAAATTAAATCAGGATCGGTATCGGACACATCCAGTCCGTACATGATTTCTTTCTCATTGAGTAATATGTCCTTTAAATGGATAATATAGTTTCAAGTTATAGATCCAAGTCAAAAAGATGTTAAACTGTTTTGTATTTTTCGATATTATAATGAAGGTAGAAAGATTACGGCAAATATGCGATCGTACAATAATGAAAAAAACACTATGATTAATGTGGAAAATTCTTTTTTAAAAAAGTCACGGGTATAAGAGGAGAAAATCATTAAGGTTGAAAAAAAAAGAAATACAAGAGGATTGTGACTTAGCACGGTTTGTCAGTTATACGCTATATTCTAACCCTAATTCAAAGTATCTATTTATAGATATAAATACTTGATTACGAAATAATTCTACTCAAAATAAATTTTCTACGCTAAACTAAAATATAATTGTAGAAGTATAGACGTGTAAATATGTGTTGCAACTTTTAATGGTGGACTTTTTGCCAGTGGTGCATAAATGGAACAAAAATTTTCTGCATTTCAATATCCCAACACTAAAAACTAATAAAAAATTAAATTTTAAGTCCTAACCATATATCCTAAACCATACGCCCTAAAAACACACCATACCCCGATTCCTTATACCCTAACTTTAATATCTAAAGTGTAAAGTCACTTTTTTTAAAGTGGGGCACTAAAGGGGCAGGCGATTTCCATCCACATAAATGATTTTTAATTTAGTATTTCTTTATAAATTTAATATGGAAATATGATGAGTCTTTATTTAATGGCTAAAAGGGTACTTTTGCCCCTGAGTTCGACCCAAAAATACAATTTTGCCCCTCGTCGAAAAGTGCACTCAATGTGGTCCTCCAGTCCATGAAATCGACCAAATTGGCCCTTTGACCGACGTTGACCGTTACGGTGCTGACGTGGTAGTTAACAGTGATGACGTGGCAGTCTATGATGTTGACGTGGTGGTCAACGATGCTGACGTGGCAGTACACGTGGGATGATGACGTGGCAGGAGGGGCTGAATTGATTATTTTAACAGAATTCAAGGGCATAATTGATTTTTTTCCTGAGTTTAGGGGAAAAATTAAAAGTTCGATAACTTATTTAATCTTTAAGCTAAAAAAATAAAAACTATTAATATTTAAATAATCATAAAATATTAAAAAAATAAAAACACCATAATGAATTAAATATAAGTAAAAACATTAAAGTTGTAAATATAAAAAACTAAAAAATATTTATAAACCATTAAAGAATCTTTCGAGTTATGCTATGCGTACTAATGTTTCTTGAACATATTTTCAATTGAGATATCCTTGTATTAAAGTATTAATAAAGCCAAAATTCTCTTTCATTTCTGTACATATTAATGAGCATCAATTTGATGTAAAAAAGCGGGAAAAAATTGAATTCTATTGTTACTCTAGTACAATGTTAATTCCACTAAAAAAATCTAACGAATAGTAATACTCAAAATGACGAAGTCGAATTTTTTTTGATAAAAGTGTTTAATTTTTTAATAATTTATAAAAAAATTATTAAGTTTTTAGATTAAATTTTATCTTTTTAATTCATAATATATTTTAATTTTTTATATATAATTTTTATTTTCAGTAACTTTTAAAATATTTTATTTATTTTTATTAACTTTATGAATTTTTATAAAATAAATTGAAGAATATTTTGATCTTCTGTAAGAGTCTTCACTTTGTTTTTTTTAAATTATTCCCACTTAATAAATTTATTTATCTAGTTTTAATATTTTAAAATTTTAATAATTTCATAAATTCTTATTTTTCAACTTAAATATTAAATAAGTTATCGAACTTTTAATTAAAATCAATTATGCCCCTAAACTCAGGAAAAAAAATCAATTATGCCCTCGAATTCAGTTAAAATAATCAATTCAGCCCCTCCTGCCACGTCATCATCCCACGTGTACTGCCACGTCAGCATCGTTGATCGCCACGTCAGCATCAAGAATTGCCACGTCAGCACCGTAACGGTCAACGTCGGTCAAAGGGTCAATTTGATCGATTTCATGAACTGGAGGGCCACATTGAGTGTACTTTTCGACGAGGGGCGAAATTGCATTTTTAGGTCGAACTCAGGGGCAAAAGTACCCCTTTAGCCTTATTTAATAGTATAAAGGTGATTATAAGGTAGTATTTGTTCATTTATATTTTTAACCTTTTGACAATGCTAATTAACATAGTGTCTCAAGGACAAGTAATAAATATCAAATATATTTTATCAAAATAAAATAATAAAACCTAATCAGCAAATCTATTCTTTACTTGTATTCTACATATTCTTTTGTTCACTTTCCTTATATAGTAGGAGCTTAATTTTTCTTTCTAAAAATTGATAATATTAAATATTATTATTTGATATATACTTTTTTATTTGATGAATTGATGGTATATAAATTCTATGCATCATTATTGAACCGGATGAAAACACATCATAAAATTCATTTCACTTTAATTTTCATGATAGATTATTGTCTGATTCATCGACCGTGCATAAAATCACACAACTAATACATCATATGTTATCCTTTATGGCACAAAGAACTTAATAACATTAAAGTCCCTTCTCTAGGAAAAACCCATCTATCTAGGGGTGTTCAAATCCGGATACCCGATAATTCGGGTACTCGAAATTCCAGGTACCCAAAATTTTCGGGTAGTGAAACCTCGGCCCGTTACCCGGCCCATACAAATCGGGTACCCGTAAATTGGGTACTCAAAAAATTTAGGTACCCGGTTCACTTTATATATATATATATATTTTTAATCTATTTTTTAGAAAAATACATAGGAAACACATAATGAAAGGTGGATACATCATGTAAAATATTACTCTAAAGTTTCATCCCTCGCGATCTTTAGAAAAAAAAAGTATTCAAGTTTGAATTATTAAGATTCAAAGATTTTTTGTGGTGTTTTCATGAGGGGAAGTAAATACGCGTTGCACTTTTTTTCTCTTAACTGAGGTTTTGTCCCAATGGGTTTTCCTGGTATGGTTTTTAATGAGGCATCATGTTATGCGTATCAAAGATATGTGTACTCTTTTTCCTTCACTAAAGAAAATTTTTGTCCCTCCGGGTTTTTATCTTAGTAAGGTGTTAACGAGGCACATTATCTTCATAGACATTCTAGGGGGAGTGTTATGAATATTTATCTATGTGTATGTCTATCATGATAAGAACTTTATCATGGAGATTTGACTTACTTTATTATTAGGAATATTATCTACATTAATTAAAGTTTAATGTATTATGTACTTCTTATGCCTATAAATAGATGATTTACTGAAGGCATTGTATACACAAATCTATATTTGAGAGTAATAAAAATCTCCCTCTTTCTCTCATCTCTTTGTTTTTCATGTTCTTCGTATTTATTCTTGTTCTTCTTTATTTTATTCACAACATAAATATTATTTTCCAATTCAGTTATACCCATTGGTTGTTGGCACCAACCCAATGCACAATTCTTTAAAATCGCGAGTTTCTCCTCGTGTATCACTCCTTAGACTCTTCTCTTCAACAATGTCGATGTATTTCCCATCTCTCTCGTGATCTTGGACTCAACATTCTCCTCCGGTCGTACCCGGTGCACAATTCTTTCTATTTTGGTACCACCGTTGACTTAACGAAAACAGTGATGTGAACTTGCACATTTTGAACCAAATCGTGTTCGGTATACTAAAACCCTTTGTTTACTTTACCTTTCCACATAATAAGTCCCTAAATTTCTACAGTTTTAAAAGTATGCAAAAATCCTTAAAAAAATATTAATTATTTCAAATTAAAGAGGGTTGAATCGATAGAATTTTGAAATATCGGCAATTCATTAAATTAATTTGAATTAAGATCAATTTGATAGAATATGCAAGGTTTGAAGACTAAATAATTATTATATCATGTCATTAGACCTGGCAAACTAGACTCGAGAACCGAGAACCGAAGGTGACCCGGAATCGACAAGAACACGATGACTCAAAAACCAAAACAAACCAAACCAAACTGAATTTCAATTGAACCAAAAATGGACCCGAACTGATTTTCAACCGAATCGAATGGACCCGAACCGATTTTCAACCGAACTGAACCGATTTCACCTGAACCGAAAGTAACCTGAACTGAAGGCAACCCAAAATAAAAAATATATATTAAAATAAATAAATAAATTAAGATGAGATGTGAATTATCACACAACTCACCAAAAAGTCAAATATACATGCTATATAAAGTCATATATGGTGAAAAAACCTAACTTGGCATGAAAACCCGACTAAAACCAATCGATCTATTAACCCAACCCGAAAATAACCGACCCAAATGTCAACTAAACCGAAAATCAACCGACCCATCGTCCTGACTCGATACCCAAACCGAAAATCTACCCAACAACTCTACATGCTCCAGCCTTTTACAATTTAGAAGGACCTCCTAGAGCCTTAAATTTGGGATGAGAATGGATAGGATGTATGAAACTTTTATAATATCCAATCTTGTAATTATTACAATATTCACAATTATGCACTTTTCATAATGTGCTTTCTCTCAATAATTTAGTGTTCTTCTGGAGCATCGATATTTCTAGTAATTTGAGATATAGTACTCACATTTTCCCGTTGCATTTAGATGGGAAAATATATCATATGCTTATGCTAAGCATAAATCGTCACCATAAATTGTATTTGATAAGTAATCATGTTAAACAAAATAAATAAATATCATAATATATAAATATAAATATGAAACGTAAATAATTAATGTGTAAAGTAAATAAAAATAAAGCAAAATAAATAAAAAGATAAATAATTCTCTTCAAAGTTATGGGAATAATTAGAAGATGATTTATTCCCTTCGAGGGTTATAAGGAAATGAACAACGTCTAAATGAGTTGGACCAACAATGTCCAAATAATCGCATGGAATAAACATTTAACCGAGAACATCATACGCCGTTCTAACCGAGAACGCTTTATCCTCCATCCATCTCCATCCCAGTATATCCTCCTATGCAGAGCGAAGAGGTGGCTTAATCGCCGTAATTCTAAGTACAATATTTGCGAGAGTATGTGAGCAAACTTCGGCCACAACCATTCACCGGTTGCGTCTACCATGGAAGCAATAGGGGTCGGCCTACCGCCTACCCTCCAAATTACAGCCATGGGGAAACATATTACATAAAGAGCCAATGTTTGCAATCCATGGATCCATCCAAAAGTCAATATTGTGACCATTTCCTAGATTCCAAATGATACCATGACCAACATCATCACACACCAAACTCCAATTCCTTTTAACAACAATTAACTACACAATACTCTTTTTGTAATAAAATTAAAAATTCAATGTCAATTTTAAAAAGTTTAATGACTAAAATAATCATTTAACGTAACTTAAATGGTCATTTATGTGATAAAACAAATCCAACAGTTAGAAAAAAGAATAATTAAAAAAATCTTGGCTGCAATTCAATCCGACCACCTGTGAAGAGGATTTTGATGGAACAACTCCAACGAAAGTGTTAATTTTTTAGGCGTGTATTTTCATTTTTCAGTCATATTTTTTGAGTAAACTACATATATGTCTACTGAACTATAGGTTTAATGTCGATTAGAAACACATAAACAAGCATAATGATAACGGAGCTTTCTTGTGAAAATAGAGAAGGGCAGAGAAAGCTTAATCCTCCTTCAGCAAACTTGATAGAACGAAATTTCAAATTTACAACTATAACATAACCTGCCTCCATCATCAAAGCAAAATAGGGTTTTATATTATAAAAATAGGGTTGGCTTAGTGGTAAGCATGTGTGCTTTCCACTCAAATGTTCTAGGTTTGAATCCATCCAACATCATTTTTTCTTCTTCAATTTTTCTGAGCACTAATACTATTTAAATATATATCAAAGATTGTATCTCATAGCACAAAAAAGTGATTGGCCTAGTGGCAAGTACTCGCCCCTTCCTTTCTAAGGTCCTAAGTTTAATTCCCCTTGGAAGCAATTTCCATGTTAACATTTTTCCACCTCTAATCAGGTGGTGACACGTGATTAAATAAAGTGGTGACATGTGTGAAAAATACGCCAACCTCCCAACTCATTCCGAATCACCCCTCCAATGAAGCTTAAATGAAATTGATATTGACTATCAAATATTACATACCATGGGCTCAAAGACATACACGGAGTCCATGGTTTATAGCTAAACAAAGAGCTTCAATGCCTTTGTTGCGAACCTATCAAAAAATGAAGCTCAATTGTTAAAGGGTACATGATATTTTCGTTTAATTGTCATTTCCCTTGACATTTACAAGATTTGTTTGACTCGGTTTTGGAATGTTTAGAACTGGATGAAGTGGCTTATATGTTTCCGAACCAAAATCACAAGCTACACACGACGAAATCATGGGACTTCATCGGATTTCCTCAAACCGTTAAAAGAAATCTGAAGCTTGAGAGAGACATAATTGTGGGTTTGCTTGATACAAGTTGATGGACCACTCTGTTGTCTCATTAAACCTCTTTTGTGTTTTAGGTTTTGTGTACAAGCTAACTAATATAAAGGTTTCCTGACTCAATGACTCTAGGATTAAAAATACTATATATGTATGAGTGTCTAGTGGCGACCATTTTTGGATCAGGTTTAAGATTTTGGACTAAAAACGAAAAGGAATAAATTGAAGGAGAAAAATTATTTTAAAGAACTCATCAATTGAATGTTTGACCACTCGAAATCAAACGTATTGTGTTATTTTTTGTTATGAAAACAAAAAAAATGATCCACTTTAAGTATTGTTGACGGAACAGAGAAGAAGCTGGAGAGAAAGGAAGAGCGGCTAAAAGTGTTGTTGCGGAGGGAGAAGAAAGAAAATGTGAAATTTGAGGTTTGATGCATATATATGATGCGTTAATGTATAAATTTTAGGACTAAAAGTATTATTATCCCATGGCATGTCACCATCTTCGGTGACCAAAATGATAACAAAACAAAACGTTAGTGCTGGTTTTGACGAAAAAAATTTAATTAGGTGACCAAAATAAAAACAGTGATAGTGGGTGATCACCCGTGTAGTTTACCCTTAAATTTTCTACTTTAAACAAAAGTATAACCGTAGAAATATAGACATGTACGAATATGACTCTAGATATTAGTCACAACTTTTAACAGTGGACATCTTGACCGTGGTAGATAAATGATTTTTGGTTTAGTATCTGTTTATAAATTTAAGGGTAAAGTTTACAAATGAACACTAAATTATGATAAATTATTTATTTTGGTCACTCAACTTTTAAAAATTATAAAATGATCATTAAATTTTGATTTATTACAAAATATCAATGGGTCGTTAATTGCCGTTAAAGAGGTTACGTGATAGTTATGAAATTTTGTATAACAACACATTTAGTTCTTTATGTTTACGTATTTAATCAATTTAATTTTAATTTTAATAAAACAATAAATTTAATCTCATTATTTACATATTTTATCAATTTAATTTTTAATTAGAAATGATTTAATAATTATTAAATAAGATCAATTTTTATGCAACGAACACTTGGTATTAATGTTTATTACTCTATTTTTTGGTTTAATTTTTGTGCCACAATTATTGCTAGAAAACAAACACAACTAAAGTGCATAACCAGTTCTAATATAATCATTTCATTTCTTCAGAAGTTTCTTTTTGATTCAAAAGGCAAAAGTCATGGAATCAAATGAAGAAGAAAACAGTCCCAGCATAATTACTAATTATGTTATATAAAGTAAAGGCAAAATGATAAAAGATGCCCCAACGTTTGGATGTTTTGTTTTTTGGAGAAAATAACTCCTAACGTTTCAATTTGGTCCAAATATATCCTTGTTGGATGGAAACTGCAATTCAACTAACGATCAACAGTTGATTCTGATTAGACTTGTCATGCGCTAAGATCGGCTGACGTGGCATATGCCACGTCATATTTTTTTAAAAAGAAATATTTTGTTGTACCCTTCTTTATGATGACACGCGGCTGACTATCATGTTGATACGTGGCTGAACCTGATGGAGACATGTGGCGAATATGATGTTGACACATGGTGAATATGATACTGACACGTCAGCAGATCTTAACACGTGACAAGTCCAGTCAACTCAGTCGTTGACTGTTAGTTGACTGATAATTTCTATCCAATAGAGACATATTTGGACCAAATTAAAACGTTAGAGATTGTTTGCTCCAAAAAAGAATTGGGGGGCAAATCACAAAGATGCAATCCTTGAAGGGATTTTTTGTCATTTTACCTAAAGTAAAACCAAACCTTTTGCTTTTAGGAAAAAAATTGTTTGTGAAACACAACGGCTAATCAAGCAGCAGAAGGAAAATTCAAATTGCTGCCATATACAATGAAAATCCCAAAATTTAAATTCAATGCAGAAAAGCTAAAAGCTCTGGGGTCAATTCGATGAAACAAAAGCTTTCTCCATTTTAGAAAAAAAAATGATTTGTTTATTACTGAACTCATAGTTAAGTGACTTTCTATGTAATTTATCCATTAAAATTAAGGTCCAGTTATGTAAATCCCAATTATTAAGAGTATTTCTATATATTTTTAGGGTACACAACACTGCTAGTCACTAAATTATTCTCTCTATCTTGTTCTGCTCACCGAACTTTTTTTTTTCAAGATCATTTGGTGACCAAAATAGAAAAGTAAAAAGTTTAATAATCAACAGTGTTGTTTACCTTACTTTTTAATAGGGGTGTTGAAATTCGGGTACCCGATTCTTGGAGTATCGTATTTTTCGACCCGTGACTACTAGGTACTTGTAAAACCCGAGTACCCGGGTTACATTTTTATTATTATTGTTTAATTAATAAATTCTAGAAAGTCACATATAAATTAAAAAAATGTTTTTAAAGTTCACAACAAATAACCAAAATACAAAAAAAAAATT
Organism: Hibiscus tridactylites; assembly: GCA_958450335.1. Lineage (NCBI taxonomy): Eukaryota > Viridiplantae > Streptophyta > Magnoliopsida > Malvales > Malvaceae > Hibiscus > Hibiscus tridactylites. The sequence goes on from OY288282.1 coordinate 54,039,484, forward strand.
GAAAAAAATATATATCATGGTTCCTTTCCGCCATGTCATTCATGGACCAACCAATAAAAACTATCAATTTTATTGATTTGTTTTATGTCATCTTTTTAACAAATGAATCTTCATTCATATTTACTATAAATTAAATTAAAAACAGTTTTTACCAAGTGAAGATTCACTTGATAAAAAAATAACAAGGAAAAAATTAATAAAATAAATATTTTTTATTAATCAGTCTCAAGAATGACGTGACGGAAAGAACTCATGATATAATTTCTTTGATTTAATTGTAAAGACCCCGATATTAAAGTCATATGTATCGCAAAATCCACAAAAGTAGCTCACAAAGCTATCACAATTGACGTCCCACCAGTGGAAGCGGTTGCTGCATTGCTCAATGATCTGCAAGGCGTGGTGTAATCTTTATGTTTATCTATATTAGCAAAAAAAAAAAAAAAAAAGCTCACAAAGCTAAAAGATTTGGATACTAATTGGGTTGAATAATTGCATGTATAGCCACTGCCAACTGTCGCTACTACTCTTAACTCTAATGCTTTAGTTTCTCTACTTCCATTTTCTTCCTAATTAATTGAGTTGCTCAATATATATATACATATATATATATATTAAAGTTTATCACCTAAAGAATGTATTAAAAATATGAATCTCGATTGTAATTTTTTTCTTCGAATCTCATATTGATAAATTAATATAAATATTTCTGAAAATTTTAAAACACATACTACAAACATAGAAAGAATTTAGGAATTTAAATTTAATTTTAGGGTAAAAATATTATGAACCTAATATATATTAAAAATACCGGGTCGAGTGCCTGGTTACAAAAATATTTCAGCCCAGATGTTGACGCTCCAAAAGTATTGGATTATATACCAATTTCACATGCTTTTACTTGTATTTTAAGTACATTTAGTTGCTTTTTGCTTTAGGAATCATCCATTTGCATTAAGAGTTAGGCTTTTGTGTTATGCCAGTTTGAAGGGTTGTTTTTGACACCTTTTTGCAAGATGTCATAGCAAGAGACACAGTTTCTGGCAGGGCAAAGCAAACCAAGGAAGGAAGGAGATGATGCCGAGAAGGATGTCGAGTAGCCGTTGGCACAGAAAGACCTTTAATGCCAAGCACCGGTTGGCAGAGAAGAGCATTTGATGCCAGGCCAAGAAGTTGTTGACTCCGAAAAAATAAGACCAAATTAGGCTGCGAAAAAATAAAGATTAGATCAATCCCCGAAAAAATAGCAAGTAGTGCCAAGTGCAGTTGGCAGAACCATGTCAAGATGCGATGCCAAATGAGCGTTAGCATGATGACATCAGCCATAATTCGATCAGCCTTGAGATTCAAACACCAGATAAGATGATCCTTTTCCTTATCCCATGCACGTTCAAATTCAAATTCAAGATAAACCAAGGCTATATCTTGAGTCCTATTTATACCGATCAATCAAGAATGAACGAGTGATTTTTGGGAGGAGAGAACCGGAGAGTGATCGGAGTTCAAGGAGTTCAACCTTCGACCAAGGCCTGGCTGTGAAGAGCTGCATTGAAAGATCCTCTTCTAGCCTATCCTTATTCGGATTATTTTTATTTTATTTTTAAATAATGATGGATGTTAAAAACGATGATGATTTTTTGGTTGATACCCTCACCATAAACTGATTTTATAGTTTGTGAGGGGTGTTTGCGTTTGAATGTTGTTTTCCCTTTAATATTTAGTTTTTAATAAATCAACACTGCCTCGGTACTTTTTTTCCTATCTGACATGTTCTTTATTTTTAAGTATGCTTCCAAGCGACAACTGACACTATCTTTTTAAATATTATGCCAAGCGATTGCTGACATAGTTGGCTTATTGCAACTCAATATCATAACCGACTTGGGTGACAACGATCGATTGCTAGATACTAAGGAGAGAAGCTTCGAAAGAAGATGTTCAAGTAGATGAACTTACTTTGGGAGTGAACTCTACCCCTTAGGAGTAAAGATTGGAACATAATCAAATTAATTATGTAAAAACATGCACTATAGACATATAGGGGTTTTTCCATAATTGATTTAGGGGAATGCCATCGACAGAGGCATTGCTATCTTTGAATCTGCTCGGCAAACAATGTCAAGACATGATTTATTAAAGGCTGACATGGCACAAACAGCATAAAAATCAGGCACTCCTTACCAACACTCATCATTTGTGAAGACACTCTCTTGCCAACGTTTTATTTTCTTTCCCTTCAGTCATCTCAATTTCAACTCAAAACAAACATTTTTTCTTGAAGACAAGTAAACCTGCAAAGCAATCGAAATTCCAAAACGCATTCCTTGTGGGATCGATAACTCAGCTTAACTGTTGTATTACTTGTAGACCGTGTATACTTGCATGCAATAGACTTTTCTTGGCATTTTTTTATACTTTTCCAACATCTTTTACGACCTATTGCCATCAATTTCCTATTCACGCTGAGAGTCTATAAGTTTTTGGCACCGTTGCCGGAGACTGCAACGGAGTTTCATTTGTTTTGTCTTACTTGTTTTCTTTCATTTTTGTTTTTTTATTTGAATGTTTTATTCGGTGTATGACCAGGAACTGCCTTGACACGGAAGAGTGGCCATACGACCCTGAAATCGAACGTACTTTACGCAAATTGAAAAAGAAAGTAAGAGAGATGACACATGTTAATGGGGGCAATAATGCCCATAACAACCAAGCCAATGACGGAGGGATACCAAGAAATAAAAATAACAATGCCGAAGAGGAAAGACCCATTCGAGAACAATCAACACATGAAATCACTGGCTTAATGCCAGGAGTTATTGGCAATGCGGTAAATGCATCAAATTTTGAACTTAAACCTGTAATGATTTCAACTCTTTTGAATGTAGGACAAGTCGATGGTGCATTGACGGGAGACCCAAGGCAACATCTAAAACAATTCATGGAGATATGTCAATTGTTTCAGCAACCAGGAGTGTCTGAGGATACCGTGAAGCTAAAATTATTCACTTTTTCTTTAAGACACAAGTCAAAGTCATGGCTAAATTCTTTACCACCTGGTTCGGTCACCTCATGGGCAGACTTGTGCCATAAATTTTTAACACGTTCCTATCCACCAACACTCACTGCCAAGCTGCATGGTGAGATCATTACATTCAAGCAGGGTGCTGATGAATCTCTCTATGATGCCTGAGAAAGATTTAAAGATTTGTTGAGACGATGTCCAATGCACGAGTTTCTAAATAGGAGTCAGATACAAACCTTCTATAATGGAATAGATGCATAGACAATGAATTTTGTTGATGCTTCAGCAACCAGTTCATTGCTTGACAAAAACTACATCGAAGCTGTTGCTATCCTTGGAAGGATAGCTACCAATGATTTCGAATATCATGTTGCTAGGCTCGGGACTGGAACCAAAGCCCGTGGGAAATTACAGTTGAATGAGCTAACATCCATCCATGCCGAGCTTTCCAACCTCACCATCATGGTGAGAACTTTTCAAAAAATCAATGAGTCCCAAGCAGTTAAAGCATTGGAGCCATTCTGCACTATTTGTGGAGAAAACTATCATATGGATGAATGCCCTGCAAATCCTGTGTCGGTAAATTTCATTGGCAAATCTGGACGTTATTACAATTCTAACTCCAATTCTTATAATGTAGGTTGGAGACAACACCTTAATTTAGCTTGAGGTAATCAAGGAGGAAACCAATACAATGTACAACGCTAGAATGCCTAGAGACAAAACCAGAATTTTCAGAGGTAGAATCAGAATGCCATGCCAGCATTCTATCAAAAGACAATGCCACATAGAGTTCAAAACAATTCAATCAAGGAGGAAATCACACAGAGTACATGGAGAAGCATGATATAACAGTCCATAGCTTGGTAGCATCAATAAGGAATCTGGAAGTCCAAATTGGGAAACTCGCTAATGCCCTTAACAATTGCCCTCAAGGTGCGTTTGCAAGTGACACTGAAGATGCTCGACACCAAAATAATGACCAATGCAAGGCCATAACCCTTCAGAGTGGTAAGCACTGTGAGGCAGAGATGGCTGCCAAACGGCCAGTCGATTGCCAAGGTGAAAAGCCAATGTCAGCAGACAAGACCAGGGAAGCAGAAAAAGAGAACCCTAAAACTGATTATGCTAGTACCAATACAAGTTCCGATACCAGACCTAATGCCAGTAACGATGCCATACCTGATGCCAATAACAATGTCAGACTTAATGACAACCGTGATGCCAACATCAAGGACAAACAGACTGAGGTTAGACAGCACCCTAATGCCAGGATTGTGTTTGCAAAGTCATCGACACCAGCATATGTTTATCCGCCACCACCATTTCTAGCAAGACTTCAAAAGCACAAGCAAGATCAGCAGTTTAAGCGCTTCTTGGAAGTTCTCAAAAAGCTGCAAATCAACATTCCATTGGTAGAATCCCTTGAACAAATGCCCAACTATTTGAAATTTATAAAAGATATTTTATCCAAGAAGAGGAAGTTGGTAGAATTTGAGAGTGTATCACTCACGCAAGAATGCAGTGCAATGATCCTAAATAGATTGCCGCCAAATTTGAAAGTTTTAGGGAGTTTCAAAATTCCCTACACCATAGGCAACATATTCGTGGGCAAGACACTATACAATTGGGTGCCAGTATCAACCTAACGTCAGCGTCTATTTTCAAAACGCTTGGCATAGATGCGAGACCCACCACCGTGACGCTCCAGCTGGCAGGCCGATCTGATGCACATCCCAATGGTATGATTGAGGATGTCTTGGTAAAGGTAGATAAATTTATATTCCCAGTTGATTTTATCATTTTGGATTATGAGGCCAATCTGAATGTTCTAATTATTTTGGGTAGGTCATTTCTTGCCACGAGTAAGACTCTTATTGATGTTCATAAAGGGGAATTAACAATGCGAATGAATGATCAACATGTTACTTTTAATGTGTTTAAAGCTTTGAAGTGTGCAGATGAGCCAGATGAATATCAGAATGGGGAGACTATGAAGTCTGTTTTTATGATGAACACGACATAGTTGTGCCAGGATGCATAATTTGATGCCAACATGCTTGATGGCATTGTTGAACTTTTTGAGGAACCTGAGGAATCAGCCTTGGAGGCTGAAGATGTGGGCTATTTTGAGCCATTGGAGTTGGCCAGTAGGGCGACAACCAAACCGAAACCATCGATTGAGGAACCACCAGAGTTGGAGCTTAAGCCACTACCAAAGCACTTGAAGTATGCTTATCTAGGTGAACACTCAACTCTGCCGGTGATTATTACCACTGATCCCACTAATGATCAGGAGGCAAGATTGCTAACAATATTAAAAACCTACAAGCAAGTGTTGGGTTGAACCTTAGCAGATATATGAGGGATAAGCCCAACCATTTGCATGCATAAGATTATTTTGGAGGCATGTCATGGTAAGACTATTGAAGGCCAACGGAGGCTGAACCCAAGCATGAAAGAGGTCGTAAAAAAATTATTAAATGGCTTGATGTCAGAATAATCTATCTCATATCCGATAGCTCCTAGGTTAGCCCAGTACAGTGCGTGCCATAGAAAGGTGGCATGACTGTGGTTCAGAATAGCAAGGATGAGTTGATTCCCTCAAAAACAATTATAGGATGGAGAGTGTGCATAGATTATAGGAGGCTGAATAAGGTCACGAGGAAGGATCACTTCCCTTTGCCTTTCATTGATCAAATGCTAGACAAGCTGGCATGTAAAGCTTTATATTGCTTTTTAGATGGTTATTCAGGTTATAATAAGATTGCAATAGCCCTGATGACCAAGAGAAGACCATATTCACCTATCCATATGGAACATTTGATTTTAGAAGAATGACATTCGGTTTGTGCAATGCACCGACAACATTTCAACGTTGTATGATGTCCATTTTTCTGATCTGATTGAGCACAACATGGAAGTATTTATGGACGATTTCCCAGTGTTTGGTATCACATTCGAGGAATGCATTCTAAGTTTGGATGAAGTTCTTCGGAGAAACATTGAGACCAATCTGGTCTTGAACTAGGAAAATGCCACTTCATGGTGAAGGAGGGAATTGTTCTAGGGCATAGCGGGACCAAGAATGGACTAGAGGTTGGTCCAACAAAAGTTGAAGTAATCAAGCAACTACCACCCCCACGAGTGTTGTGTGTAAATAGTGCTCCGCAATTGTGCAAGTATACATGATGCAAGTAATATAGGGATAAGTATATGAGTATCGTCTAAACAGGGATTGGTACTCAACCTTCAATTCTACTCCCTCGCTGTAACGCCCCGGTTTTGGGCTCAGAAGTTTTGGGCGTTGACCGGTTCGGTCAAAGTGCTGATCGAATACATAAGAGTGAATTTAGGAAAGCCTAGTTCGGGTTGCATTAAAAATATGGAAAAATGTCCTAAAATCATCTTTTAATATATATAAGTGAACTGTGAAATCAATTTTGAAAAATGAGGTTTGGAAGGGTGACATTTTGGCTAGTGACCAAAATGTAATTTTTGAAAGTTGCGTGACTGTTTTATAAAGGATTGAAACTTTGAATCTTTAAGGAGCTATTATTCCAAAAAGAGTTTCTCCAGATTTTTCTAAGATATTTTAAGATTTATTCTGATTTTAAAACATAAAGAAAGAGGAGGGAAAGTCATTTTGGCTATTTTGTAACTAACTTTTCCAATTTTCCTTTTCTCTCATTTTCTCTCAACCCAAACACATTTCTCCAGATTTTCTCATCTTATTTTGTCACTCAAATCACTCATTTCAACTCTCTTTTGATTCCTAATCATCACATCAACAAAACCTCTCAATTTACTAGTTGATTCTTCAAGCTTTTTGGTTCCAAAAAGGGAGAAACTCAAGTTTGGAGGTAAGAACGTCCTTCTCCTCTAAACTCTCAGTTATTTACTGAAATTCCTAAGTTCTCAATCCTTGATTTGTGATTTGTTAATGACTTTTCAATTGAAATCTTGATTTTGGCTAAAATGCAAGATTTGCTTGATTTTGGTGGAATTTTCGTGTGATCTGTTTGGGCAGTGTTTTGAGGTGTCAAATTGATGTTAAATGAATGCTAAATTGATTAGAAGTTGAGGTTTAATTAATGCAATCCCGGATAGGTTGAATTTCCTAAGTTTTGCTTGAGTTTTTGGTTGTTTTTGGAGTGTTTTTGGTGATTTGTTATACCTGGAGGTATAAGGACGTGTTTGTGATCATTTTGGATGTTAATTGATGTTTGAAAATAGTTAGAAGTGATGGATCTTGGCTGGGTTAAGTTTTGGAAGTGTTTGGAGGTGATTTCGGTTGTGTTTGGTAGCCGAAATGTTGGATTTGGGATGAGCAGCGAGTTGAGTCTTGTTGCTGGTGTTTTTAATGCATAATGATGCATTAATCCTCTGTTGTTGTGTGCTTGAAACAGGGGAGTTTGATCCGTGAGCTTTAGTGGTGGTGCGGAAGGCTTCGGATGCTTGGAAGGCTTGTTGGTTAGCCTTGTTTTGTGTATCGGTGAGTGAAGTTGGGTTTTCAGCTTTTAAACCAAGGTTTGAAGGTTTTGGGAGCTTAGTTTAAGTCTAAACAACTTTGCTAAGCTCATGAGTAAGTAATTGGATTTTCGCTCTTGAATTGTGTTGTGATTTGGCTTTTAAGCAATTGTGGAGGATGATTGAAATGCATGTGTTTTGCATGATTTAAAGTCTATTTTGAAAGCATATTTTAGCATGGTTTAATGCTGGTTTTGAAAGCCATAAGTGAAGGATGCTCAAGGTAAGAGATCCTTGGTTTTATACATTGAAAATGTGGTTTTGATGCATGGTGTTGCATGTTATTCAATGGCTTTGTGTAATGCTTTAAAACAGTGAATTAATGATGGTAAATGATGGTTTTTGCATTATGGTTATGCATGTAAATCATTGGACTAATGAGGTAAGGTGGTTATATTGGCAAGTGATGTAAGTGGTTCTTGGTTCTTTGATCGGATATAGTTAGCCGGCTATAGGATTGGGTGCACCGTGAATAAAGTCGCCTTGGAGGTGGAGTGGTTAAGAGTGAACCGGTAAACTCCCTTCAAGTATCCTAACGAGATGGTTAAGGTCATAATGGAGGTGAATGCCCATTCGAGGACCTTGGTTAAGCAAAGGTTATATGGTGGTTAAAAGTTCATATATGGGAACCTTGTGCTTGTTAAGATCACAATGGTGGTGTAAAGTCCATGTGTGGATCTTGTGTAGGGTGTCCCGGATCTCGTTAGTGATGTTATACAACTACCAATCGGTGAATGCAAAGGTTGTATGGTGGTTAAAAGTCCATACATGGGAACCTTGTGCATGTCAAGGTTGTATGGTGTTTAAAAGTTCATACATGGGAACCTTGGGAAAAGTTGAGGTTGTATGGTGTTTGAAAGTCCATACATGGGAACCTTGGGAAAAGTTGAGGTTGTATGGTGTTTGAAAGTCCATACATGGGAACCTTGTGAAAAGTTGAGGTCGTATGGTGTTTGAAAGTCCATACATGGGAACCTCGGGAAAGCTAAGGTTGTATGGTGTTTAAAAGTCCATACATGGGAACCTTAGGATGGTGAGGTCAAATGGTGTTTAAAAGTCCATTTGGAGACCTTAGATTGGTAGTGTGTATGAAGCGTGGGGGACAACGCTTGTGATCCGCGTATCCGATTGGATGTTGAGTTGAAAAGTGGATGTGGTTGATCACTTGGAAGCCAATATAATGTTCTTGATTATAAAGAAGCATGAGATGCTTGAAAAGATGCATGGTTGCATGAAAAGTGTATAATGCTTGTGAATGCATGGTTGCTTGTTAAGTTGAACAAGTGTTGTTTATCATTTGGTAAATGATGCAAGTGTGCATGAAATCTCTTTAATGCATTAGAGTCTTGATAAGACTTGTTTTAAAAGGCATGTGATGATGATGTTGTGGTTCATATATTGCCTTGGTTTAATGCATGTGTTGGATTGATTGAGTAAATGGTTTTAAAGGGTTTCTTGCTTGGAATTGTTTTCAAGTATAATAAAGGTATGTTGTGAAATGGAAGTGTTTTCCAAGGTTTTGAATTTAACCTTGCATATGGTGTTTATGCATGGAATGGTTAAATGGATGATTTTGCGAATTATGCTTTGAAAAGGTTTTCTTAGCTTGCTAAGCTAAGGGTTGGTTTTCATGATTGAGCAATGCATGGTTTAAGCATGTTGCTGAAAAGGGGTTTTCAAACTTTGTTGGGTAAACAAATCGAGTTGCTTTTCAAAGAGGTTTTATGACTCGCTGCAATGATGGTGTTTTGGTTTTGAGCATTCCTCACTAAGCATTATGTGCTTACTCTCCTTTTTGTCCATCAATGCAGTTTCTTGAAGTTTGGACAGCGGGAAGCAAGGGATTCAAGGAGGACTCCATTTGAGATGTATGTCTCGGTGAATAGCTATAGTTAATAAAGGCAATGGGGTAGAATCTCTTGGGTTGATGTTTATGTGTTCGTATATGTTCGGACAAGGATGGTTTTACGTTGTTGTTAATGTTGTTGGATCATGTATTTGGCTAATATGAGATTGATTTGGAAGTTTATGCTTGAATGGTTTGCTTGTGTAGGAAGCATGCCTATAGATTTGGGGCTTTTCATATATGTTGTTATTTTGTTGAATTGTTGATGCAAGTATGTCTCTTATATGTTGAATCGCATGTTGGTAAAGTTTGGTAGCATTTGGAGCATGATTGGATGTTCGATTGCATGTTTAAGTATGCATATGGTGGCTTTCTGTGCAGGGTGTTTCGGAACAGTTCATACCGTTTCGGAACAGGTGCCCTAAACCAGCCCAGGCGTCCGAAACGGGAGAGACCGTTCCGAAACGGAAAGGCTACTGCCAGCCCGTGTTTCGGTACGCGTTGCGGAACGGCCCCGCGTTTCGAAACGGGCTCTGCCTGTTTCGGAACATGTGACCGTTGGGGGCTGACATTGGCAGTTAAATGTTTTGAAATGTTTGCATTTTGGTCCTGAAACTTGTTTGTGCAATTGTATGGGTTTGGGATGCCCGTTTGAGCTGAAATTTGGCAGAGAAGCATGAAACATGATTAATTTTAAGTTGGTAACTTAAAATCTGGTTAAGTCCTTAAAATTTTCAGAATTTACAATTTGGTCCCTAAAGTTGTAAATTGTTCAATTGGGTCCCTGTTTGATCTCTGATGTTTATGATCTTTGAGTATGCTGCTTGTATAATCATATCTAAGGTTAACGTGCATCTAGACAAGATTAAAAAGAAAAAAAAGGGTCGTTAATCAAGGTTGACTTTCGGGTTGACTTTGGTTTTCCCTGTGTGACCTTCTTAATTCGGGTCAACCGTCTGGGCCGGGTTAAGGGGGTTACATTTGGTGGTATCAGAGCTGTGTTGCGAATGCTTGGGGAAAACGGTAAGTTGTTGTAAGGTGTGTTTGATGTTTACCTTGTTGTGTGGTTGAAAGTTGGTTGAAACACGTGTTTCTGAGCAAGCTGCTGATGTTTTGCAAGCATGCTTTGTGATTATGAATCTTGGATGAGCTAATGTGGATATATGCTGATGATGTGAGCTGGTGTTATGCATGATGTAAGTGCTAGGAGTATGTTATGTTGTTAATATGCTGTTGCAAGTGGATGCTGTTTGGTGTAAGCATGATCAAAGTATGTTGTTTGATATGCTTGATGTTGTGATATCCATGTTTGTGTTGGCTGTTATGTCATGTAAAGGGGAGGATTCGGGATACCCATTGCCTTATTAATATAGCTATTGTGTTATTTTGGAGTTGGAGTTTGAATCCTTGCTTAATGCTGGTCTAACTGGTTTGTTTGTTTTGTTGTGAATGTTTGTTGTTGTTAGTAGTATGGCAAAGTCGATGAAAGAATGGCAGTTGGGTGAGATGGTTGCTGCCTTGGGGCAGGTTGTTAAGGCATGGAATTCACCCTTTTGTAGAGGTGTTTTGTCTCAGTCTTCTGTGCCTGGAGTTGAGGTGGTAAGGCAAGGGAAAGAAGCTGGTTCTGTGGTGAAGAGTTCATCACCTGTTGTTCAGGAGGTGTTGGGAACATCTCAGGCTATGGTAAAAGTAAAGTCAGTGGATGTGCTGGCTGTAGGATGTGTGGGTTTGCCGAAGCAGCGTTTGTTGGATTTGGGTGCTGTGGAATATCATGGTTCGATACCTGAGGCATTTGAGGCCTGGTTGGCCAGTGTGATTCTGATTCTGGATCAGGAAGGTTGTGATTATGCTTGTAAGCTGGGAAGTGTTGTCTCTTTGATGTTGGAGGATGCATGTGTCTGGTGGACATCTGTGGCGGTGGCGTCACATATCCATGATATTGACTGGGATTTCTTTGTGTCTGCTTTTTATGAAAGGTATCTTGGAGAGAAGTTTCCAAGGGTTAAGCAATGTGAAGGTAGTGTTGTTGTAGAGCAAGTGTTGCTTGAGCAAGGAGTGGAAGCTCAGCTACCTGTGTGTGATCGCTGTGGAAGGCGCCATGTTGGAGGTTGTTGGGGCGCGGGTGCTTGCTGGAACTGTGGTTCTAAAGTGCATGTGAAGCGTGATTGTCCTCTTGGGGTGAAGTCAGCTTCAGTGATAGCCAAAGGGTCTCTGAAAGGTCGTGGGTACGGCCGAGGCAAGGTTCAGAGGTGGCAGAAAGAGCAGAAGGATGTGAAGAGTTTGGAAAATGAGAATTGCTGGAAATGTGGGTCTGCTGGTCATATGAGGCGTGATTGTTTGATGTTGGCTCGGAACAACCAATGTTCTTTACCGCAAGGAGTTGATGGTGATCTTAGTGTGTTAGCTGGTGCTACAGCGGTGCGGCAGGAGGATGATGGTTCCGCAAGGAAGAGAGCTCGTCAGATGAAGCTTCAGGGAGGTGTTGTGTTTTCAGGTAACTTTGTTTAGTAATCTTTGCTCTAGTTACCTTAGTTTGGTTTCTGTTGGTTTTCCTTGCGTGGTAAGTTTAGTCTTGTTGCTAGCATGTTGGGGTAATAGTTGTAGTTTGGAAACATCTTGGGTGTGAAGAAGGCTTTAGTGAGTATCTGGTGGTTAATGGTTGTTGGTATGATGGAGTTAGATAAGTTAGAAGTGTGGTAGGAGGTTGTTTTTAGACGGATTCAGAGGATGTTATTGGAGGGTGTGAACTGGCATTCATGCACATTTAAAATCATTGTTATATGCTATATTATATATATGTGCTGGTCCATGCATACATGTGGCATGACATTAGAGGTTTTGCATACATGTACATCAGGCATTGATAGGGCATGTTGGTGATCATGCATACGGCGTTCACACTCGCTAATAACTAATCGAATCTGTTAGTGTGGTGGTTGGGTTAGGTTGGATGATGGGTTTTTTTTAGAGGTTGTTTTGGTGCTGAGTGAGAGTTAGAAGTAATATTAAGTTAGTTGCTAGTAATAGTGAGGGTGGTATAGCATGTTGGTAGAAGGATAGTGTTTGATGCTTAAAGAGTTTAGTGGTTGGGTGGTGAGGAGTACCGGTTGAAGTAGAATCGGTTAAGTGGTTTGTATAGCTAAAAGGAAGTGGTAGTTCCTTGGTGCTAAGTGGTGTTGCAGTTTAGTGGTTGTGTTTCCAAGTGCTGAGGTAGCTTAGCATTTAAGTTGTTGTGGAAGGGTTGTGTTGGTAAGTGTTGGTTCTTAGCAACCTTTGAGGAGTTGAGGAGTTGTTGTGTGTGTTTTGGTTAAGCGATGTTCTGGTAAGACAGGAGTTGTGGTCAAAGCTTGTGGTGGCAATGAAGGGTCGAAGGCCATTGTTGGTTGTTTGGGTTCTTGTGAGAAGTGGTTGGCTAGTTGCGAGTCTGTGAACTTCTTTTGTAGTCAGCTGGTGGTGTGTGAAACGGCTGGCGGAGTCGAGTTGGGGTTGTGATGTAAATTTTGGATTGTGGGTAAGTAGTCCTGGTGAGTCGTTATGGTAATGATAGCGGCAGATGTGAAGGAATGTCAGCTTTTGTTGAGGAGTCCGAGTAAATAGTTGATGCTTAAGAATTTTTGCTTGTTGGGAAGATCCTTGGAAGAGGTTTGAGAGTTGCAAGAGTTTTGGAAGCAGAGAAGTTTGCATAGTGGCTGAATTGGATTGGTTGGTGTCACTGTGTAAACAAGCCTTGGGAGTTTTGTGTTACAGTGATGTGTGCTGTAAAAGTTGAGGTTCTTCAGGTTGAAGTTTGGGCTGTGTACGGTCTGGAAATGTGAAAGGTTAAGTTGTGGCTATCTTTGAGTGTTCTGGATTTTTGTGAACAGTATGTGGTGGTGTTGAGTTTGGTGGAGTTTTTGTGTTCAGTGGTGGTTGAGGCTTTTGTGTTGCCTTGTGTGTTGCTTTGAGAAGGTTGTGTTTCTCTTTTCACCAGTTGAAATTTCGAGGACGAAATTTCCTAAGGGGGGGGGGAGAGTTGTAACGCCCCGGTTTTGGGCTCAGAAGTTTTGGGCGTTGACCGGTTCGGTCAAAGTGCTGATCGAATACATAAGAGTGAATTTAGGAAAGCCTAGTTCGAGTTGCATTAAAAATATGGAAAAATGTCCTAAAATCATCTTTTAATGTATATAAGTGAACTGTGAAATCAATTTTGAAAAATGAGGTTTGGAAGGGTGACATTTTGGCTAGTGACCAAAATGTAATTTTTGAAAGTTGCGTGACTGTTTTATAAAGGATTGAAACTTTGAATCTTTAAGGAGCTATTATTCCAAAAAGAGTTTCTCCAGATTTTTCTAAGATATTTTAAGATTTATTCTGATTTTAAAACATAAAGAAAGAGGAGGGAAAGCCATTTTGGCTATTTTGTAACTAACTTTTCCAATTTTCCTTTTCTCTCATTTTCTCTCAACCCAAACACATTTCTCCAGATTTTCTCATCTGATTTTGTCACTCAAATCACTCATTTCAACTCTCTTTTGATTCCTAATCATCACATCAACAAAACCTCTCAATTTGCTAGTTGATTCTTCAAGCTTTTTGGTTCCAAAAAGGGAGAAACTCAAGTTTGGAGGTAAGAACGTCCTTCTCCTCTAAACTCCCAGTTCTTTACTGAAATTCCTAAGTTCTCAATCCTTGATTTGTGATTTGTTAATGACTTTTCAATTGAAACTTGATTTTGGCTAAAATGCAAGATTTGCTTGATTTTGGTGGAATTTTCGTGTGATCTGTTTGGGCAGTGTTTTGAGGTGTCAAATTGATGTTAAATGAATGCTAAATTGATTAGAAGTTGAGGTTTAATTAATGCAATCCCGGATAGGTTGAATTTCCTAAGTTTTGCTTGAGTTTTTGGTTGTTTTTGGAGTGTTTTTGGTGATCTGTTATACCTGGAGTTATAAGGATGTGTTTGTGATCATTTTGGATGTTAATTGATGTTTAAAAATTGTTAGAAGTGATGGATCTTGGCTGGGTTAAGTTTTGGAAGTGTTTGGAGGTGATTTCGGTTGTGTTTGGTAGCCGAAATGTTGGATTTGGGATGAGCAGCGAGTTGAGTCTTGTTGCTGGTGTTTTTAATGCATAATGATGCATTAATCCTCTGTTGTTGTGTGCTTGAAACAGGGGAGTTTGATCCGTGAGCTTTAGTGGTGGTGCGGAAGGCTTCGGATGCTTGGAAGGCTTGTTGGTTAGCCTTGTTTTGTGTATCGGTGAGTGAAGTTGGGTTTTCAGCTTTTAAACCAAGGTTTGAAGGTTTTGGGAGCTTAGTTTAACTCTAAACAACTTTGCTAAGCTCATGAGTAAGTAATTGGATTTTCGCTCTTGAATTGTGTTGTGATTTGGCTTTTAAGCAATTGTGGAGGATGATTGAAATGCATGTGTTTTGCATGATTTAAAGTCTGTTTTGAAAGCATATTTTAGCATGGTTTAATGCTGGTTTTGAAAGCCATAAGTGAAGGATGCTCAAGGTAAGAGATCCTTGGTTTTATACATTGAAAATGTGGTTTTGATGCATGGTGTTGCATGTTGTTCAATGGCTTTGTGTAATGCTTTAAAACAGTGAATTAATGATGGTAAATGATGGTTTTTGCATTATGGTTATGCATGTGAATCATTGGACTAATGAGGTAAGGTGGTTATATTGGCAAGTGATGTAAGTGGTTCTTGGTTCTTTGATCGGATATAGTTAGCCGGCTATAGGATTGGGTGCACCGTGAATAAAGTCGCCTTGGAGGTGGAGTGGTTAAGAGTGAATCGGTAAACTCCCTTCAAGTATCCTAACGAGATGGTTAAGGTCATAATGGAGGTGAATGCCCATTCGAGGACCTTGGTTAAGCAAAGGTTATATGGTGGTTAAAAGTCCATATATGGGAACCTTGTGCTTGTTAAGATCACAATGGTGGTGTAAAGTCCATGTGTGGATCTTGTGTAGGGTGTCCCAGATCTCGTTAGTGATGTTATACAACTACCAATCGGTGAATGCAAAGGTTGTATGGTGGTTAAAAGTCCATACATGGGAACCTTGTGCATGTCAAGGTTGTATGGTGTTTAAAAGTCCATACATGGGAACCTTGGGAAAAGTTGAGGTTGTATGGTGTTTGAAAGTCCATACATGGGAACCTTGGGAAAAGTTGAGGTTGTATGGTGTTTGAAAGTCCATACATGGGAACCTTGTGAAAAGTTGAGGTCGTATGGTGTTTGAAAGTCCATACATGGGAACCTCGGGAAAGCTAAGGTTGTATGGTGTTTAAAAGTCCATACATGGGAACCTTAGGATGGTGAGGTCAAATGGTGTTTAAAAGTCCATTTGGAGACCTTGGATTGGTAGTGTGTATGAAGCGTGGGGGACAACGCTTGTGATCCGCGTATCCGATTTGATGTTGAGTTGAAAAGTGGATGTGGTTGATCACTTGGAAGCCAATATAATGTTCTTGATTATAAAGAAGCATGAGATGCTTGAAAAGATGCATGGTTGCATGAAAAGTGTATAATGCTTGTGAATGCATGGTTGCTTGTTAAGTTGAACAAGTGTTGTTTATCATTTGGTAAATGATGCAAGTGTGCATGAAATCTCTTTAATGCATTGGAGTCTTGATAAGACTTGTTTTAAAAGGCATGTGATGGTGATGTTGTGGTTCATATATTGCCTTGGTTTAATGCATGTGTTGGATTGATTGAGTAAATGGTTTTAAAGGGTTTCTTGCTTGGAATGGTTTTCAAGTATAATAAAGGTATGTTGTGAAATGGAAGTGTTTTCCAAGGTTTTGAATTTAACCTTGCATATGGTGTTTATGCATGGAATGGTTAAATGGATGATTTTGCGAATTATGCTTTGAAAAGGTTTTCTTAGCTTGCTAAGCTAAGGGTTGGTTTTCATGATTGAGCAATGCATGGTTTAAGCATGTTGTTGAAAAGGGGTTTTCAAACTTTGTTGGGTAAACAAATCGAGTTGCTTTTCAAAGAGGTTTTATGACTCGCTGCATTGATGGTGTTTTGGTTTTGAGCATTCCTCACTAAGCATTATGTTCTTACGCTCCTTTTTGTCCATCAATGCAGTTTCTTGAAGTTTGGACAGCGGGAAGCAAGGGATTCAAGGAGGACTCCATTTGAGATGTATGTCTCGGTGAATAGCTATAGTTAATAAAGGCAATGGGGTAGAATCTCTTGGGTTGATGTTTATGTGTTCGTATATGTTCGGACAAGGATGGTTTTACGTTGTTGTTAATGTTGTTGGATCATGTATTTGGCTAATATGAGATTGATTTGGAAGTTTATGCTTGAATGGTTTGCTTGTGTAGGAAGCATGCCTATAGATTTGGGGCTTTTCATATATGTTGTTATTTTGTTGAATTGTTGATGCAAGTATGTCTCTTATATGTTGAATCGCATGTTTGTAAATTTTGGTAGCATTTGGAGCATGATTAGATGTTCGATTGCATGTTTAAGTATGCATATGGCGGCTTTCTGTGCAGGGTGTTTCGGAACAGTTCATACCGTTTCGGAACAGGTGCCCTAAACCAGCCCAGGCGTCCGAAACGGGAGAGACCGTTCCGAAACGGAAAGGCTACTGCCAGCCCGTGTTTCGGTACGCGTTGCAGAACGGCCCCGCGTTTCGAAACGGGCTCTGCCTGTTTCGGAACATGTGACCGTTGGGGGCTGACATTGGCAGTTAAATGTTTTGAAATGTTTGCATTTTGGTCCTGAAACTTGTTTGTGCAGTTGTATGGGTTTGGGATGCCCGTTTGAGCTGAAATTTTGCAGAGAAGCATGAAACATGATTAATTTTAAGTTGGTAACTTAAAATCTGGTTAAGTCCTTAAAATTTTCAGAATTTACAATTTGGTCCCTAAAGTTGTAAATTGTTCAATTGGGTCCCTGTTTGATCTCTGATGTTTATGATCTTTGAGTATGCTGCTTGTATGATCATATCTAAGGTTAACGTGCATCTAGACAAGATTAAAAAGAAAAAAAAAGGGTCGTTAATCAAGGTTGACTTTCGGGTTGACTTTGGTTTTCCCCGTGTGACCTTCTTAATTCGGGTCAACCGTCTGGGCCGGGTTAAGGGGGTTACACTCGCACTGTTCTTGAATGCATGAACGTATTATTGTCGTGGCAGTGATCTAAATCCCTGCCACGGCCGCAATGGCTGAATCCCTACCGCGACAATCCCTTGCTCGACAAAGCGTCCTTGGGTGGTTCCGCCTTATCCTTAAGCACAAAACGCTGGTTGATGGCTGAACTCTGATGATACCTCCCAGCGTGAATCAAAGGGCAAACACCAAATGTTCATACACTTCTTTTAGCTGCTGAAACTCTTACCTATCCCTAGGCCGAGTTAGTTAACACCACGTGGGGCGAAAACCATACTTATTCCTTTCGTGAGCTCAACTCTCCCGATATTGAACAAATAGGTGATCTCACAGACCCTCTCCCGAGTAGAATGCGAAAATAATTAAAGCTAGAATAAGCAAACCTTAACTTTTATTGCATTAAGAACAAAAACTAAGTACAAAGAGTTTTCACACAACTACTAAACAAACTAATCCTATCCCTAAGAAATTTAGAACATAATTAAACTAATACTAAGCTTAATCTCTCTCTAGCGATCTCTCCTCTCTTCCTCCCTGATGTCGTTTCTCTATGGCGGCAAGCCCCTTATATAGGGGAAGGTGTAGGCACAAATCCTTCTTTGAGAGGAAGTTAAGTTGGACTTGGATTAGACTTTATTAAAGATGTAAATCTCTTTAATTTATTACAATAGACACTTTTCACCAAAAGTCTAACTTTATCCTTCCATCCACGTCTTCACCCTCTTCTCGAACTTCGATTGCCATGCAAGGTATGCAAAAAAATCCAGCGTTAAAAGCTCTAAAGTTGACTACCACTTTGCCCATTTCTCCCTCTGGCGAAATGCTGCCGTGACCTGGCTTTTGCCGCCTCGGCATCGGCCTGCTCCGCTCCGCAAGGCTTCATCAGCTTCCCTGAGTAAAAGATGTGTAACCCCCTCGTCCCGGTCTAGACGATTGACCGGTCCGAGTAGGCTACACGAGGAAACCAAAATGAAACCCGTTAGGGCCCCACCTCGGTTAGCAACACTATAAAATTTCTTTTAATTATTATCTTGTCTAAAGGCACTCATACATCCTATGCGTGACACGACAGCAAAAAGACAACAAGCGATGCGAACAATCAAGCAAACAATTTAAAAGAGTCCATTTTAGTTTACACAACAGGCCGTATCGATACTCTTGAAGAGGGTATCGATACGCCTTGACTAGGTCAACAACCCATAGTAAAAATAGGGAGACCGTATCGGTATACTGGTTGACCGTACCGATACGCTCTCACTGGTCAACTTCTCACGGTCAACGATATAAGACCGTACGGATACACACTAGACCCGTACCGATACACCAAAATCTCGTCAAAATCTCATATTTCCAGAGAGGCTTTGGCGTATCGATACACCCCCATGTACCGGTATGCTAGGCCAAACTTGAGTCCCAAAGAGTAGGACCGTATCGTTACGGCCCTTGGGCGTACCGATACAACCTGCATCACAACACTCAAATTTGCGGCAAAATGCAACAAGACTCGACCCTAGATGCAAGTTAAGACTCACCTAGCCACACGCAAACATACATACAACATCCAACATCCATAGAACATCATACGATTCATTCAAAACGAACAAGGAGCATACGATCAAAGGAATCATACATTTACCATGAGGAGACATACATTGCATTTATAAGGTTTCATGCTTTAGACAAACACACATAGCATTCATGGGAAGGGTATAAGTCCTCAAACACAAGGCAAATATGCATCAAGTAAACATGGTCTACGATCCATGACAAAAAGGCATAAACATGGCCAACATAAAATCAACAATTTAACATGCTCGTCCAAGCACAAAACCAAACTAATAAGTTTGACCCCAACTCCTACAAGTCTACACCCCCATCGTCTAGGCATTATTACAACACGTAAATCATACTTGAGCTACTTGAGAACTCCAAAAGCTCCTCCCTTGCCAACTTTCCTCCCGAACTCTAACGATCTGCATGTTGGAAATAAAGGAGAGCGTAAGCTAACTAGCTTAGTGAGTGAAGCTCTAAAACTCAACAAGCATGCAGTTTTCAAAACACTTTTCATAATTGACAATTAAATCGAAGGATGCACGAATGATATAACAACAAGACTACACATGGTTTGCACATGCACAACCAGCATACACACGGTGGGACTACACATCACCGTTCGACTAGTAGTTTTCCGATGGGACCACTCATCACCTTACTCTACTACTAGTCACTACCGGTGGGACAACTCATCACCGTAGTTATGACAACCATCACGTGAGGCTCGACTTCAACACGACTACACAACAGCAACGGTGTAAAACAACTCAAGATGCACATGATACCACAACATATAGCCACTCATCAACACATAACAAAAAGGTAGTAGTAGAAACTTACACTCGGGTTTAGGTGAACCCTCTAGGTCCCACCCAAACCCCCAAGAGTCCCATTTCAAAATCAAAACAAGTTTGACAATTCTACTCACCGTTGCTACCCAAATGAAAGCCGAAAACCAAGCTCAAGTCCCCAATATCTCCGGAATCGTTCCCGAGGCTTCACCAACTAAATTCCTTGCTTCTAATCATCCCAACACAATCAAAACAATCACAAATCAGTCCACAATTCAATGTAGTCAACCCAGAACACAAACCAAGCACAAAACACACGATTTCAAACTAAAGACAACCCTAAATTCCTCATTCCCGAGCAGCCCTAAAACATAACCTAAAACCAATGATTCCAACACTTATATTACTCCTAAAAGCCTCCAAAACAACCTTTATATATAGCCTAACCATCAGCCAACCAATTTCCACATTAAGCACACCCAAAACTCAACCTAAAACCCTTAAAAAACCTCTATAAAACCCAGTTTCGGGAAGCACCATAAAACCTTGTAAAAATCGAATATGTTGGACCTTATAGATGACAAACGACTTATATATAATTAATAAATCAAAAGCATAAGTCAAAGCTAATAAAGTTCACATTTTTAATCCAAACTTTTAAAATTCCAAAATGAGAAATCATGAGTTTAAAGGAAAAATAAAACCATAGACTTGTAGAGAACGATGAGGACAAGTCAAAAGTGAGTTTACCTTTGAGAAATCTCCAACAATGAGCAAGAGAGATGATGGAATAGTGAACACAATGGAGATGGTGTTTATGTCGTGAAAAAAAGAAATGGAAGAGAAGGGAAGAAGATGACAAAAGGCTATTTTAAATAAAAAGGGGTTTTATTTTGCAAGCCCACTATTTCAAATATCTAAAATCCATGGGTTTTGGATTTGAAATTAGAACAAGTCCAACATAAAATATTTGCTTTGTAAACCCGAGGCCCAAAATATTATTTTATTATTTTAATACTATTTTCATCCGACTCCCAAACCTGGGTGTTACAACTCTCCCCCACTAAAGGAATTTTGTCCCTGAAATTACCTGACGGGAACAAGTACGAAAACTGCTCAAGCATATCAGCTTTCCTTTCCCACGTGGCCTCTTCCACACCTCTATCTCTCCATAACACCTTGACCAATTCTATGTTTTTCCACGCAACACCTTGCTATCAGAAGCAAGTATCTCTATTGGTTCTTCATTGTAAGACAAGTCCAGATTCAAATCAATATCTTCTATGGGCATTACATGGGACGGATCCGATCTATACTTTCGGAGCATCGACACGTGAAACGCATCATGAATCTTCTCTAGTTTGGTCGGGAGTCTCAATCTATACGCAACGAGACCAATCCTCTAAACTACCTCATAAGGTCCAATGAATCTTGGACTTAACTTACCCTTCCTACCAAACCTCATCACCTTCTTCCAAGGCGAGACTTTCAAAAACACTTTATCTCCCACGGAATACTCTACCTCTTTCCTCTTTAAGTCGGCATAGGACTTCTATCGATCTGAAGCTGCCTTCAAACAATCACATATCAACTTTACCTTCTCGGTGGTGCCCTTAAGCAAATCGGGCATCGATACAAGTTTCTGTCTGGCTTCGGCCCAACAAATCAGAGTTCTACACTTCCTACCATACAAGGCCTCATAAGGAGCCCTCTGAATACTCGACTGAAAACTGTTGTTATACGCAAACTCTACTAACGGTAAATGTTTCTCCCACGACCCCTGAAAATCAATGATACAGCATCTAAACATATCTTCCAACACTTGAATCACTCTCTCAGACTGACCATCTGACTGCAGATGATACGAAGTGCTGAAGTTCAACCAAGTACCCAAGGCTCGATGCATACACTCCCAAAATCTAGCTGTAAATCTTGAATCTCGGTCCGACACAATCGATTTCGGTACCCCATGTAGTCTCACTATCTCACAGATATACAGATCGACCAACTTGTGTAAGGCATAAGTGGTATGAACTGGTATGAAGTGAGCACACTTAGTAAACCTATCCACTATTACCCACACTGAATTCTTCCTCGAAGAAGTCAACGGTACCCCTGACACAAAGTCCATGGTAATACATTCCCACTTCCATTCCGGAATCTTCAACGGCTGTAACAATCTTGAGGGAAACGGATGCTCGGTCTTGACCCTCTGACAAACTATACACCTACTGATAAACTCGGCCACGTCCTTCTTCAAACCAACCCAATAGTACTCTTCTTTTAACCCCCGATACATCTTCGTGCTACCTGGATGCATAGCAAAAAGACTGTTATGAGCTTCATTCAAGATCGTACGCCTCAACTCGGCATCCTCCGAAACCACTATCCTATCCTTGTAACATAGAACCCCATTCTCACCAAAACAATACTCGGTAAGCCTATCTTCGGTTATGCCTTGCACGTGAGGTGCCAAAGACTCATCTCGCAACTGCTTTTCTCGAATTAACTGAACTAACGAAGGCCTAACCTGAAGCTCGGCTATCAATCCACCATCATTGGACACGCTCAATCTCGCAAACATAGCTCGTAACTCAACATCCACTTTTCTACTCAAGGCATCGACCACTATATTTGCCTTACCCGGATGGTACTCTATCGTGAGGTCATATTCCTTAAAGAAGCTCTAACCACCTACGTTGCCTGAGGTTCAACTCCCTCTGAGACATCAAATACTTCAAACTATTGTGATCGGTATACACGGTGCACTTCTCACCATAAAGATGGTGTCTCCAAATCTTCAATGCGAACACCACTGCGACTAGCTCTATGTCATGGGTGGGATAATTCTTCTCATGAAATTTCAAATGTCGCGAAGCATATGCTACCACCTTACCCTATTGCATAAGCACACAACCTAGCCCTACATAGGAGGCATCACTAAAAATCACAAGTTCTCTCCCCGGTTCAGGCTGAATTAGGATAGGAGCTTCGGTCAAAGCTTTCTTCAATTTCTCAAACGCTTCTTGTCTTGCATCTGACCACTCATACGGAACATTCTTCTGTAGCAACATAGTCAAAGGAGCCGCTATTCTAGAAAACCCCTCAACAAACCTTCTATAGTATCCCGCCAAACCTAGGAAACTACGGATTTCTGTCACTAACTTCAGTTGTTTCCAATTCACTATAGCTTCTATCTTCTTGGGATCCACACTAGTCCCACTAGCCGAGATCACGTGACCTAGGAAGATTACCTCCCTAATCCAAAACTCACATTTGCTTAGCTTGGCATACAACTGATTCTCTAGTAGGGTCTGAAGTACTAACCACAAATGCTCATCATGCTCCTCTTCGGTCCTAGAGTATACTAAGATGTCGCCTATGAACACCACCACAAACATGTCCAAGAACTCATGAAACACATGGTTCATCATATCCATGAAAGCTGCCGGAGCGTTAGTCAACCCAAAAGGTATCACCAAAAACTCATAATGCCCATAACGTGTACGAAAGGCCGTCTTCGGTATGTCCACATCCTTTACCTTCAATTGGTAGTACCCGAACCTCAAGTCAATCTTCAAGAACACAGAAGCACCTCTCAACTGGTCTAGCAAGTCATCTATCCTAGGCAAAGGGTATTTGTTCTTTACTGTCACCTTATTCAACTGCCTATAATCTATGCACAGCCTCATGCTACCATCTTTCTTTTTCACAAACAAGACCGGAGAACCCCACGGAGAAATATTGGGCCTAATGAAACCTCTATCGGTCAACTCCTGAAGCTGTGTCTTCCAACTCTTTTAGTGCCATTCTATACGGAGCAATCGACACTAGTGTAGAATCAGAATACGTCTCAATAGCAAACTCAACTGCTCTGTTTGGAGGCAAACCCGATAACTCTTCCGGAAAAACACTCGGAAAATCACATACTGCTCTGATGTCTTGAGGTCTCACCTCACTCATAATCGGATTCATTACATAAGCCAAGTAAGCCTGACACCCCGAACTCAACAACTTTTGAGCTTCCAAAGTCGAAACCACATTGGACAAGAACCTAACGTTCTCACCAACTACCACAACCTCAAAGTCATCGGTATGCCCAAAATCACGTCAAAACCGTAGAAGGGTAACTCCATCATATCGACCGGAAATATGTGGCCCTGAACCATCAATGGATACCTCCTATACACCTTCCTAACTACCACTGTATCACCAAAAGAGCTAGTAACATTTACATCTATCTCTAGCCATTCACATGGTAACCCTAATGACCTTGCGTGCTCACCCAAAATATACGAATGTGTCGACCCCAAATCTATCAAAGAAAGGAAACTCAAAGACTGTAATGAGAAATTACCTGCAATGACATATGTGTCATTCCCAGCCTCTCGCTGAGCATACACCCTAGCCGGTCCTCCTCCCTCGGGCTGGACTGCTACTACATGAGCCAAGTTCCTCTGACCCTCATTCCTTGGCTGAAAGTTTCCACGACCGCACCCACGACCTCTCTGATTCTAAAAACCCCTAGCTAGAGCCAGTCCGCCCGTAGCCGGATGTGGACAATTACGCCTCATGTGGTCTCGGGATCCACAGTTCCAACACGGCCCAAAGGTACCCATACACTCGCCCTGATGGTGTCTCCCACACCTATTACACTCTAGTGTATGCATAACAGCTCCTTGACCCTGATGGCCCTGACCATAGTTACCACCCCTATGTCTCGAATCGAGCTGGTACCTCATATCCCTATGCCTCTTGGCACAATTTCTATCCCAGTTCGCATGTCTCTTTCCGGAATCGGACCCACTAGCACGTGCACTAGAGCCTAAGTTCTGCTCAATATCCTTGGCCCTAGAGACCAAAACATCAAACTCAGTGTAGTTAGAGGCAAGCATGTAGGTCTTCACATCTTTAGTCAACCCATACCGAAAGCGCTCACACCGCTCTCTCTCATTAGGGACCAACTCAGGCGCATATTGGCTCAATCTCACAAACTGGACATCATACTCAGTCACGGTCCTGTTACCATGAACCAAGGCCATAAACTCCCTCTTCTTTTCATCCAAGTACCGAACTCCAATATACTTCCTCTTGAATGCATTTATGAATAACTCCCTCGTGATATCCGCTTCGGCCATCCCCGAAGTAACAGTGGTCCACCAAGTATAAGCGTCCCCCTGAAGCAAGGAGACAATGCAACCCAACTTACGGGCGTCTGAACACTCCATCTGTCCCAAGATATGAGTAGTACTCTCAAGTCACCCCTCCGAACCTTCGGGAGTCAACCCACCATACTCAACTACTCCCAGGTTACGAAGCCTTTCTAGGGGTAATCATGTCCCCGCACCCTGAGGTGGTGCTGCAGCTTGTGCACCGGCCAAAGTTGTCTGAAAGACCCCGGCTATAGTCAGAATTACATGGGTCATGTCTGCGCCCGCTGGACCCTGACCCGCCTGAGCCCCAACACCTCCAACATTAGCACCGGCCTGAGGCCCATTACCATCACCTCCGACTTGCGCACCAGCCTGAGGCACGTCACCTTCACCACCCACTCCATTACCACCGGGAGCAGGAGAAGCAGGAGGCTCACCTCTGGGTGCCTGGTCACCTGCTCTAAGTCGCCCCTTGGTCTCACCATAGCAATTTAGATCTAAAACAACAAGCACACAACAAACAAGAAAAACGTTAGGTTAGCAAAAGGGCAAGGACTCCGGTTCTTAAGCTCGTTAAACCAAAACAAATTTTCCTTTTTGACAACAACACCTAACAATGGGGACATTTGACTAGCCCTTAACCCAACCAGAAAATGCCACTGAAACATGCTTTCAAATACTGTACTAGCAAGCAAACTTCATGCAATTCATGGTAAAAACACTTATCGAGGCATAGCAACACATAACAACCCAAACTTACCTCACTTACCTACCCGAGGTCTCGGAAACCTCAGGCTATGATACCACCAAATGTAACCCCCTCGTCCCGGTCTGGACGACTGACCGGTCCGAGTAAGCTACACGGGGAAAACCGAAATGAAACCCGTTAGGGGCTTACCTTGGTTAGCAACCCTAGAAAAATTCTTTTACTTATTATCTTGTCTAAAGGCATTCTTACATCCTATGCGTGACAAGACAGCGGAAAGACAACAAGCGATGCGAACAATAAAGCAAACAATTTAAAAGAGTCCATTTTAGTTTACACAGCAGGCCGTATCAATACTCTTGAAGAGGGTATCGATACGTCTTGACTAGGTCAACATCCTATAGTCAACATAGGGAGACCGTATCGGTACACTGTGTAACCCCCTTAGCCCGGCCTAGACGGTTGACCCGAACTACGAAGATTACACGGGGAAAACCAAAGTCAACCCGAAAGTCAACCTTGATTAACGACTTTTTTTCTTTTTAACCTTTTCTAAATGCATATTAACCCTAGGTGTACTCTTGAGATAAGCATACTCAAAAATCACAGCAATCAGAAAACATGAAGGGACTCAATTACACAACATACGAATTTAGGGACCAATTTGTAAATTCCGGAAATTAAAATGACCTTGCCAACTTTTAAGTTAATATTATGAAATTAATCATGTTTCATGCTTCTCTGCCAAATTTCATCTTAAACGGACATTCCAAACTCAAACAATTGCACATATAAAAATCAGGACTAAAACGTGAGGATTTCAAAACATATAACCATAAGATTCAGTGCCCAACGGTCGAGTGTTCCGAAACAGGGAAGGACCGTTCCAAAATGTGGGACCGTTTCGAAACCTGTTCCGAAACAGGGCTTGGCAGTAGCAAAAACGTTTCGGAACGTCTCTACCCGTTTCGAAACGCTAAGGCCATTTCAGACCCCTGTTCCGAAACGGTAGCACCCGTTCCGATACAGCCTGCCCAGAATTGCAGAAATTTACTGGTTTAACAAGCATTCGACCCATCAAACGCATACCTGTGACGCCCAAATTATGCCAACAAGTCATTATGCACTAAAGGAACATAATAGCATCATCAAAACACATCCATAGCATCGATTAGGAAAAACCTCAAACTATAGGCATGCAACCTAATACTCAACACCAACCAAACATCAAGTCATCAAAGCAAATACCAAAGTGGCCAATTACATAACCAAATCATCATAGGCATAAAGCCAAACTTAGGGAGTCCAAAACATCTCCCAAAAATCACAACCTAGGTTCCCATTGCCAAATACCAAAAGCTAATAGTGTTGTGAAAATAGTCACCATACATGAGCTTAGACTTTCACTTGGATCCTCGACCTCCTTGCTGCCCTTTAAGCACTTCAATGCTCTGCATTATTGGTTCAAGAAAGAGAGAGAGTGTAAGCACATATGCTTAGTGAGAAATGCTCTAATAAAACAACACAATAATGCACTTTGTAAAAACACCTTTCCAAGGCCTTTAATTTCAAAACAACATTTATCATGCATCTATGCACACAAACCAAGCATCTCATGCTTCAATTCAACAACATGTCATATTGGCTTTCAAGTGATAATCCATAACCATTTTTCAACTCAAAACACAATCGGATACGCGGATTACAAGCGTTGTCCCTTACGCTTCATACAAACTACCAACACTCAAGGTGGAGTTTACCGGTACAATCACAACCCCTCAACATCCGTGATGGAGTCTACGGTACAATCACAACCCCTCCACATCACTAGTTGGTAGTTGTAATACATCACTAATGAGAACACGGGACACACAACACAAGATCCACACATGGACTTTTAACCACCATTGTGATCTTAACCATCTCGTTAGTGTACTTGGATGGAGTTTACGGTACAATCACAACCCCTCAACATCCAAGGCGACTTTATTCACGGTGCATCCAATCCTATAGTCGGCTAACTATATCTGATTCAAGTACTTTTAAACCAACACATCACTTGCCAATATACATCATTTACCAACAACAATCCACTGTTTTAAAGCATTTAACAAAGCCATTAAACCATCATGCATCACTATGCATCAAAACCACATTTATCAATGTCAAATCAAGGATCTCTTACCTTGAGCATCCTTCAACACATGGCTTTCAAAACCAGCATTAAACATGCTAAAATATGCTTTCAAAACAGAATTTAAACATGCAAAATAAACGCATTGCATTCAACCATCTCACGGTTCATCAAAAAGAGAGTTTCTCCGAAAACTTACTCTTGAGCTTAGCTAAGTTGTTTAGACTTAAACTAAGCTCCCATAACCGTCAAACATTGGTTTCAAAGCTGAAAACCAAACTTCACTCACCGATTCCGTTTCGCAAGCTTGCCGAAACGCCGATCAAGCCTCCGGATCAACACCACAAGGATCCGAAGATGTCTCCCCTGTTTTAAACACATCAAAGCAGAGGATTAATGCATCATCATGCATTAAAATCTTCAGCCAAAACACCTAAACTCGCTGCTCTCATCAAAACTCACATTTCGGCTACCAAACACAACCGAAATCACATCCAAAAACCTCTACAACATTACCCAGCCAAGATCCATCAATTTCAATCATTCTTAGACATCAATTAACATCCAAAAAGGACATAATCACGTCCTTATACCTCCAGCTATAGCAGAACATCAAAATCACCCCAAAAACCACCATTAACTCAAGTAAAAACTTAGGAAAATCAACCTATTCGGGATTGCATTGATTAAACCTCAATTACACATTATTTAGGCATCCAAAATACATCAAAAAGACATCTCAAAACAGAGCCCAATCATTTATTACGAATTTCTTCAAAATTAAATCCAAATCTTGCATTTTAAGCCAAAATCAAGAACACAACATAAAAACCTTTAATAAAACTCAAATTAAGGATTGAGAACTTGGGAATTTCAGTAAAGAACTGAGTATTTAGAGGAGAAGGACGTTCATACCTCTAAATGTGAGTTTCTCCTTGTTTAGAGCCAAAATCCTTGAAAATTCAATAAACAAATTATGAGGATTTGGTGTAGAAATGATTAGAAATCATTTAGAGATTGAAATCTCAACTTTAGGTGTGAAAATCAAAGGAAAAAGTGGCTGTGGAAATGTGTTTGGCTGAGGGAAAATTGAGAGAAAATGAAATGGGAAATTTTTTGGCAAAAGTTAGTTATAAAACTAAAATATCTCTTTTCCCTCTTTTCTTTTTATTAAATAACATTAAATAAATCTTTAAAATCTAAGAAAAATCTGGAGAAACCCTCCCTTGGGTAAATTAGCTCCTTAAAGATTTAAAGTTTCAATCCTTTTAAAACAGTCACCAACTTTTCAAAAATTACATTTTAGTCACTAACTTGAAATGTCATATTTCCAAACCCCATTTTGTAAAATTGATTTCACCACTCTCTTATATATAATAAAAGAGGATTTTTAGATATTTTTCCATATTTTTAATGCATCCCGAACTAGGCTTTCCCTAAACCCACCTTTTATATTCGAACCGTAATTTAAACCGGTCCGGTTCAGACCCTAAACTTCCAAGCCCAAAATTAGGGTGTTACACACTGGTTGACCGTACCGATACGCCCTCATTGGTCAACTTCTCACGGTCAACGATACAAGATCGTACCGATACGCCAAAATCTCGTCAAAATCTCAGATTTCCAGAGAGGCTTTGGAGTATCGATACACCCCCGTGTACCGGTACGCTAGGCCAAACTTGAATCCCAAAGTGTAGGACCGTATCGTTACGGCCCTTGGGCGTACCGATACGCCCTACACTGCAACACTCAAATTTGCAGCAAAACGCAACAAGACTCGACCCTAGATGCAAGTTAACACTCACCTAGCCACACGCAAACATACATACAACATCCAACATCCATGGAACAGCATACGAGTCATTCAAAACGAACAAGGAGCATACGATCAAAGGAATCATACATTTACCATGGAGAGACACACATTGCATTTATAAGGTTTCATGCTTTAGACAAACACACATAGCATTCATGGGAAGGGTATAAGTCCCCAAACACAAGGAAAATATGCATCAAATAAACATGGTCTACGATCCACGACAAAAAGGCATAAACATGGCCAACATAAAATCAACAATTTAACATGCTCATCCAAACACAAAACAAAACTAAGGAGTTTGACCCCAACTCCTACAAGTCCACACCCTATCGTCTAGGCATTATTACAAAACGTAAATCATACTTGAGCTACTTGAGAACTCCAAAAGCTCCTCCCTTGCCCACTTGCCTCCCGAACTCTAACGATCTACATGTTGGAAATAAAGGAGAGCGTAAGCTAACAAGCTTAGTGAGTGAAGTTATAAAACTCAACAAGCATGCAGTTTTCAAAACACTTTTCACAATTGACAATTAAATCGATGGATGCACGAATGATAATACAACAAGACTACACATGGTTTGCACATGCACAACCAACATACACACGGTGGGACCACACATCCCCTTTCGACTAGTAGTTTTCCGATGGGACCACTCATCACCTTACTCTACTACTAGTCACTACCGGTGGGACCACTCATCACCGTAGTTATGACAACCATCACGTGAGGCTCGACTTCAACACGACTACACAACAACAACAGTGTAAAACAACTCAAGATGCACATGATACCACAACATATAGCCACTCATCAACACATAACAAAAAGGTAGTAGTAGCAACTTACACTCAAGTTTAGGTGAACCCTCTAGGTCCCACCCAAACCCCAAGAGTTACATTTCGAAAGCAAAACAAGTTTGACAATTCTACTCACCGTTGCTACCCAAATGAAAGTCGAAAACCAAGCTCAAGTCCCCAATTTCTCCGGATTCATTCCAGAGGCTTCACCAACTAAATTCCTTGCTTCTAATCATCCCAACACAATCAAAACAATCACAAATCAGTCCATAATTCAATGTAGTCAACCGGAACACAAACCAAGCATAAAACACACAATTTCAAACTAAAGACAACCCCAAATTCCTCATTCCCGAGCAGCCTTAAAACACAGCCTAAAACCAATGATTCCAACACTTATATTACTCCTAAAAGCCTCCTAAACAACCTTTATATATAGCCTAACCATCAGCCAACCAATTTCCACATTAAGCACACCCAAAACTCAACCTAAAACCCTTCAAAAACCCAATTTCGGGAAACACCATAAAACCTTGTAAAAATCGAATATGTTGGACCTTATAGATGGCAAACAACTTATATATCATTAATAAATTAAAAGCTTAAGTCAAAGCTAATAAAGTTCACATTTTTAATCCAAACTTTCAAAATTCGAAAATGAGATATCATGGGTTTAAACGAAAATAAAACCATAGACTTGTAGAGAACGATGAGGACAAGTCAAAAGTGAGTTTACCTTTGAGAAATCTCCAAAAATGAGCAAGTGAGATGATGGAATAGTGAACACAATGGAGATGATGTTTATGTCGTGAAAAAAAAAGAAATGGAAGAGAAGGGAAGAAGATGACAAAAGGCTATTTTAAATAAAAATGGGTTTTATTTTGCAAGCCCACTTATTTATAATTTTGCCATTAATGAGATGGCTATCTCAAATATCTAAAATCCATGGGTTTTGGGTTTGAAATCAAAACAAGTCCAACATAAAATATTTGCTTTGTAAACCCGAGTCTCAAAATATTATTTTATTATTTTAATACTATTTTCACTCGACCCCCAAACTCGGGTGTTACAAGATGTCATGTGGCTTGGCTCAATCAGGGTTGTTGTCTGCTAATTCTGCCTCATCTTCCCTCCTGCTTTCTGTGTTGTGGTGGCATCTTCTTGTTTCAGCAATATACAATCTGGAAAAATACCAATCATGCATTAAATAGTACCTTTTTCATAGAATAAATATAATATAAAGCTTGAAGCCATAAATGATGAAATCTATGCATGAAAGGCGATAATGCAGCTCAAATGGGTGTAGGTTGAGTGATAATATCCATGTAAAAGGGGTCAAAATATAGGACTTTTGGGCACTTATGACACCCCCAAATTCAAACTGTTGCTTGTCTTCAAGCAATGCAAACCATCAATTGCCAAACCTTAGTTTTTATAAACCGTCTCCTTGGTCTTACTTTTCCTTCTCTTCAAACCATGGCAAAGAACTTTTGGCCCTTAAGTCTTTGGATGCCCTAGGAATTCCCTAGAATCAAACTATAAGATTTGTGAGTGTGTGCATGTATTATGAACAAGATGATTATAAGGATTCTAAGCAAACACTTAAGCATTAAACTACTTAAATTGGGTATTTTTTCATTTACGCAACCTAACCAACTAGAGCCAATTTCGGGCACCTCTAGTGATTAGCCTAGAGCCGGTTTCGGGCACCTATAGTGATTAGCCTAGAGCCGGTTTTGGGTACCTCTAGGGCTTCCTTAAGATAGAGCCAGTGGTGGGAACCACTAACTTTTTACCCAATTTTCTTTCTAAGCTAGTCTATGTCCTAAGTGTACTAGAATTCCTTTAAGCATAGTGTGATCTTAAGTTATCTTCCTTTAAGCATCCTAAAAATAAAGGCTCTAAACAGTCCTAAACAATGGTAGGAAGAGAGAGTTCTATTGCAAGAAAGAAGATTTCATTAAAACTAAACTAAGGCAATTAATAGAAGGTACTGTCGAGGCATAAGAATAATTTAGTTAAGGCAATTCAATTAAAAAAAATTGACAGTTAAGAACAAAAACTACAATTATATTTATATGCCGAGGCAGACAGTGACTCGGCCTCTCAACCTACACCCCAAACTCGATTTAGAGGTGACAAAATGAAGAGGAATTTAAATGGATTTAGAGGTGACAAAATCATCCTCCTCTTCACCGCCAGCCTGAAAAAGTAGCCTCTTCGGCTTAGAAGTTCCTCGCTTGATTCGTTTGGATTCTCGGTGTGGCTGGATGCTGGATGGTGGGGTAGGCTTTGCTACCGGGGCATCCACTTCTTCAAGGGAGTCAAGGTCGATGTTGTCCATGTTCACTCTCTTGTGGTTGATCAAGTCGAACACCGGCTAACAGAGTGGTCGCTATCTGAGGTGATGTGGTGTATGGATCCGACCGGTATGTCTAGGCCCACCTTGCGCTTGCCTTTCCTTGCCGCGGCAGAAAGTGTATCGGAGGCTGCGGCTGGCTGTGACTGGTGGTGCCTGGCAGTAGCGGCATCACGGGTCTCTTGGGCTCTGTGTTGAGGTTCGACGGCAGCAAGGAAGATGTGGAATTGGACCATTGGATCTGGGAACCTCTTTTGGATTAGCTGAGTTATTGTGGTGTGGAAGTCCCTGGTATACGCTATAAGCAGCTATTGGCGTTGGTCCGTTATCTCCAGCTTGTTCAGAATCTGCTGGAGGTCTATGGCGGTAGGGGCTTGTGTCTGAGGTGTCACCGGGACGATTGCCGAGGTTGTTTCCTTGGTAATACTCTACATCGGTGTGGCCTGCAGAGGCTCGACATTTGAGATCTTCATTATTCTGTGGCAAGTCACCTTTTCCTATCCTTGTCTTTCTTTTGTGAATTCGTTGATTCTCTTGAACTGGACTTCATTCTCCATGCAGAGGCCGGTGATGAGTAACGGGAAATAGAGCGGCCCCTTCTCCTTCGCCGAACATTTGTAGATTTCCTGCACAATTAAATTACCAACATTAATTTTATGATTTTGCATAATAGAATGGATGAACTTGTTCCATAGTTTGGGTTCCAGTCTGAGTTGTTTTTGCTGCACCGAACTTATGTGTGATCCGGCCTCCCATGGCGTGCCGACGAAGCAAAGCTCTTCATTTATGCGCTGGAAATCGTCTTCATTTAGGGCCTCCAAAACCTCGGCATGCTCATCTCTTTCAATGTGCAAGCCGTAGAACTTGTTGATGGTGTCGGCATCGATGCGGATGGCTTTTCCCCTCACATGCACAGACAGTGTGTCGGCACTCGGCCTATGAGCATAGAAATCTCACACTATCGTTAGATTGGCCTGTGCAGACTAGAGGCAGAAGACTTGCCATTGCTGGTGTATGATCTTGTTAAAAATGAAGTGCTTGATGTCGTAATTTGGATCACTTGAGGCATGGAACCCTTTCTCTTCCCACACCTGTCACGAGATGTAGTGCGTTTTGAACCTCTCTTCCACCGATGCTGGTGCGAAGCGAGTATAAGCTGGTGCCGTGGCAGCGCTGGAAGATGTTCCTCTAGTTGCCATCTGAATTTGATAAGAGCGGTGAGAGAAATTGAGAGAGAGTATATAAAAAAATTGAGAGCAAAATAGAGCGTGAATAACTGTGAGATTCAAGAAATTAAAAGAGAGTAGGAAGTGAAAAAAAAGGAGCATAGTGGCCCTTTTATACAGTCTCGACACATTGTGCCATTGGAGCGCAATTCGTGACTGCGGCTGTTACTAGCCGTTGCAGCCCGCTGCAGTTTCTACCCGTTGGAAAACTATCTCGTAGCGCATTGGGCGTCAGATGTCGCGGTAGCTAACGATCACTTCTCCAAGTTGTTTGTTCCTCTCTTCTTTCTTTCTTGATCTCCCTCCTAAAAAGAAAAGAAAAAAAAAAGAAATTATTCTGAATAAAAATGTGATAAATAAATATAAATAACTAAAAATAAAAATTTATTCTGAAAAAAAAAACTGAACCTAAAAATAAAGTAAAGAGAGAAAGATTAGTGCACTAAAGGAGTGCACTTGGATGCATCCCCTAAAGTGTATACTTCCTTATCCCTCATAACATGTGCTCTGGTATGTGGTAGCAGCCTTTTTCCATGTTATCCCCCTTGCATGCCGCGTCATGTGTCCTGGCATGGTCCAATATGATTGCCGCGGAATTTTACCGCTTCAGTGCTGGTGGCATTTGGTTCCTTACTGCTACCTTGTTGCTGAGTGGCCTAGAGTACATAACAAGTTGTTGTATCGTTGGCATGTTTTCTACTATTAAGGACATGAATTTTAGCATGCTCGTTATTAATCCTCATTGACAGTTCTCCTTTCTCCATGTCAATTACAGTCCTCCCAGTTGCGAGGAATGGCCGTCCAAGTATCAACAGAGCTTTTTAATCTGCAACGCAATATAGGATGAGGAAATCAGTAGGGAAAATAAACTTATTCACTTTTACCAGTATGTAAAGTGTCCAGAAGTTCTATATTTAATGCACATTCCATCTCATATTATTGTTGTTTTTAAGTACATTTTAGGCATAATTAGGTCATGCACTCCATAAATACAATATTCTTTGTTTTGCCATGCTTTTATTGAATATTTGTTATTTGGTGAAGTAAAGATGTTGTTTTAGTGTAGATTTAGTTTTCCAGGGCTAGAAGCTGACAAAAGGAGGACATACGAGAGGAGAGGATATTGAGGCAACAGACGAGGGCAGCAAAGTGCCGCCCAGTTCTGCTCAGGCAGCAAACTAAGGAGTTGGAGAATTAGAGTGCAATTGATAGAGCAAAAAATCCTGATTCTAACGGTGCCGATCACACAATTTTCTGACACCTGGAGCAGCATACAAAGCCGCCGGAGGAGAAGAAGGAGCTTACTTGTGGAACAAGGCAATGCGAAAAGAAGTTAGATTTTAAAGTTGCATTTAATGCAAAAGCCATTTGAGAACTTCTACTCCAAAAAGGGACTTCTACTCCAAGAAGGACTTAGACTAGACCTTTGCCTATATAAACCTCATGTATTTATTAAATCAAAATATATAGATCTTATGTTTTCTATAGACATAGCTAGTGTTCTTTGCCGCCGCCATGTTCTAAACTCCATTTGGGTTAAGGTTATGTTGTAAATTAGTGTGAAACGGTTGTATTATGTTTTGAGTTGTTTTCTTTTAATAAAATATTCCAAGTTTGCTTAATCTATGCACTTCATTCTTTCAATTAGTCCACACCAGTCAGTTGAGAGAATCCATTTGTCTGGCACGAAAGTGCAAGGCTCACGAAAGGGTTAAGCACGGTCACAACATGTTGGGGCGTGACTAACTTGGTTCCTAACAAGTTCACAAGTTTCAGCGGCTAAAAGAGATCACCAACCGAGTTTACTAGCATGTGTTAGGTTCACGCTGGGATTGCTAGGTATTGCCTACGTCACGCTAGGTTTTCGAGCATCCTTGCATAGAAATAGGGAGGATCACTGTCGACTATCCCACCAAACTTGGAGTATCTGCAAGACTTGCCGCCATGACATATTTCCATCTCACCTACCGAGACAACAAAAGTTGCAAAAGCAGTGACTCGCTACGGCCGCGTGATAGGGTCGTAGCCTACCGCCCGCCATACCCGCCGAGGCAGCATATCGTTGCAGCACGAAACAACTCAGTCCTTTACAACACTGTTTTCACACTAAGGGCCAGCATAACCCTGCCTGCTTTATCAACCTTATTCACCTCCTTTATTGCATGTGTTTTCATTTACTTTTCATCTCAACAATCGATTCACTTGTGTTTTATTTTACCTTGTGCAGGGACTACAAAATGAACCAAGCTGTCCAATCCTCGTGGGATTCGACATCTTTTATACTATAACTTGGAAGGAGTGTGCACTTGCGCTCTACAAGATTTTTTGCGCCATTGCCGGGGATTGGTAATAGCGAAATTCGTTTTTAATTTCTGCACTTTTACTTAATTTCTAGTTTTTATTATTTTTATTTTTAATCAAAAAAATTATTATGTGGGAAAGTGCTTATTTAGTTGCCCCACGAGTTAAGGGCATCAATGTTTGGGAAAGTTCTTGCGAATTTTGTGAAGGCAATCATGCATTCGAAAGTTGCCCTCAACTCTTTGCAACAGACATGTCGAAAAAAAAACCACTTGGGAGTGGATGTCTAAATATAAACATCAGATGTCGTCGCAGCAGCAATAGGGACAATAGATGCCACCGCAGCAGCAATAGGGACAATAGATGCCACCGCAGCAGCAACAGGGACAACTGATGTCGCTGCAGCAGCAACATGGACAGTAGATGCCAACGCAACAACAATAGGGACAACAGATGCCACCGCAGTAGCAACAGAGACATCATATGCCGCCACAGCAGCAACATGGACAGTTGATGTCGCTGCTACAATTGCCACCATAACAACAAGATTTTTCATGGTATAATCAAGAATCTCAAAAAAAAAATTACCATAACAGTTTTGCTGCAGAAATCGACATGCCCTGGCAATATAGTTATCCGCAAGAACAATCAAAATCCTTGGAGGACACACTTCAAACTTTCCTTGCACTCACGGATAAAGTGTCAACTACTATGGACGCCAGCAACACTAAGATGGATGCACTTCTGAGCAATTAAGTCCTCATTGATGCTATGGATGAACCTCCATAATTAAGGGATACTGATGTCCCAGGATAAGAGGACGAAGAGCAACGCGAGAAAAGATCTCCAATGTGTATGGAGCAATTCGAACCTCTAAGCCAAGAGGATACAGAACGCTGCCCAGAGAGCAAGATTGATAGCTGTTCCAGTAGCTACCCAGAACCCTGCCTTGAGGACGAACTTGCAGCACCTGAGCAAAGCTATACCTCAACAGAGAGGCCCACCACAACAGAAGCCTCCATATTGACGCCCGCCTCAGCAGACACCTCGGCAGCTATGGATTATACATATCTAGAGGAGCTGATGCATGCAGATTTACAGCTGTCAAAATCTCTATTGATAGAGATTTTTTAGAAGCCTAAAGAGTTTTCCCTTGACCAGCACAACATTATGACAGAAGACTACCACAACATCTGGTTGCCGCAGTAGCTGCCTCGACAGCAAAAGTAACTTTCCCCTATGATGTACTTCGTCAAAAAGGTGGTAAGTACATGGTTAGGTAGTTATATAATTTTTCCTAATCACATGTTCATGCCCTCAAGAATAGGAACAAGAAGGAAGGTTCACATGGATTACAAGGGAACGAGGAAGAAGGACTCCTCCACCATGAGGATAATCCCTAGATGGAGGGTGCGGATGGATTACAAGAAGTATTGAAAACGACCCTCTTGATCTAAACCGATAAGGGAGTAGTTACTTTAGGAGATGCATACCAATGCAGTCCTAGAGTAACAAAATTTTTAAGTTTTTATTTTTCCACAGCTTTATTATTTTATTTAGGAGTAAATTTTATCTACTTAGAACTAGATTTTATTTGCATTTTATTCCCCATCTCACAACTACTTACCCAGATTCAGACCCTAAAAAATCGAGCCGTTGAGCACAACAGGGGCAACACTGCCGCAACCCGCAACTATCGGAAGAGCAAATAACTCCTCCACATCTTCTCCACCATCTGACAACAACTAGGCCTGAGTTTTCTTTGCCTTTTTCATATTTATTTTTCAGTTTTAGTTTTATTTTGTGCATTGGGGGCAATGCCCATCTCGAGTTTAGGGGGATAACTCTCGCGTCATTTGTCAAAGCATACTTAGTAGCATATAGGTTGCATTGTACTTGTCTTAGTGATAATCGGAACAGAAAAATTTGTTATAACTTGTGCCTATGATTGGATAGCCGATTAATTTATTTTCGCACCAAATTAAGATTGAACTTAATTTTGGGAAAAGCACGAAAACTGACTTAGAATTTTTTTTATTTTTGCCAAAACTGTCAAACACCTATGTTACTTGCTGAATGTGTTAGAATATATGATGAACATTGCATGCTTGTTTTTAGAATTCTCTGCAAAGTTCTAACAATGATTGCAGGTAGCCGCCGAGGCAGGCAAGAGAAACAGAAAAATACAGCACTGCCACAGCAACTGAAGAAAAAACAGAGAAATTGTTGTTTTACCATAGAGGTGCCCGCAACAGGCTCTTGGAAGAATCGTGTGCGAGGACACTCTGTTGCTTTCAAAGTCCATGAAACTGAAAGCCTTGAAGTGATAGAAAAATTAGTATGAGTGAATGAAAGTCTTCACGGGATGACTCTACTCCAAGGGTTCGGGGTTTTGTAGCTTGCTCCTATCTTAACTCCAGACCTAGAAGAGTAGTTGTGATAAGCTGAAGCTCTCGTTGCCATGATTAAATTAATGTGCTTAACTGTGCTACCTAGGCAGCAACCTTTAAATCGTAACAACATCTTTGTTTATTTATTTATTCTGCATATATTCAGCCTGTACATAGACACGCACACACTGCACTGGCATGAGAAATTAAATTCTAAGTTATTTTCTTGCTAATTTCACTTCACTAATTTAATATAGGTGCCACGGCCTTGAGGCATAAAATCAAGTTGAATACATGTTTTTCTTTCTGATTATTATTAGAGCAAGTATGTTAGGTAGCATTGCTTGAGGACAAGCAATAGTTCGAGTTTAGGGGTGTATAAACTGTCATGAAGTTCTATATTTAATGCACATTCCATCTCATATTATTGCTATTTTAAGTACATTTTAGGCATAATTAGGTCATGCATTGCATAAATACAATATTTTTTGTTTTGCCATGCTTTTATTGAATTTTGTTATTTGGTGAAGTAAAGATGCTATTTTAGTGTAGATTTAGTTTTCCAGGGCTAGAAGCTGACAGGAGAAGGACATACCAGAGGAGAGAATGCTGAGGCGACAGACGAGGGCAGCAAAGTGCCGCCCATTGCCACCAAGTCCTGCCCAGTGCTGCCCAGTGCCGCCTAGTGTCGCCCATGGCAGCAAACTGAGGAGTTAGAGAATTGGAGTGTGATCGACAGAGCAGAAAATCCTGATTCTAACGGTGCCGATCACGTAATTTTTTGACGCCTGGAGCCGCAGACAAACCACCGGAGGAGAAGAACGAGCTTACTTGTGGAACAAGGCAATGGGAAAAAGTCCATATTCAACTCAAAGAAGTAATATTTTAAAGTTGCATTTAATTTCAAAGTCTTTTGAGGACTTCTACTCCAAGAAGGACTTAGACTAGACCTTTGCCTATATAAACATCATGTATTTAGCAAATAAAAATATATAGATCTTAGGTTTTCTATAGACTTAGCTAGTGTTCTTTGCCGCCGCCATGTTCTAAACTCCATTTGGGTTAGGGTTATGTTGTAAATTAGTGTGAAACGATTGTATTAGGTTTTGAGTTGTTTTATTTTAATAAAATATTCCAAGTTTGCTTAATCTATGCATTTCGTTCTTTCAATTAGTCCACACCAGTCAGTTGAGAGAATCCATTTGTCGGGCACGAAAGTGTAAGGCTCACGAAAGGGTTAAACACGGTCACAACATGTTGGGGCGTGACTATCTTGGTTCCTAACAAGTTCAAAAGGTTCAGTGGCTAAAAGGAATCACCAACCAAGTTTACTAGCCTGTGTTAGGTTCACCCTGAGATTGGTAGGTATTGCCTACGCCACGCTAAGTTTTTAAGTATCCTTGCCTAGAAATAGGGAGGATCACTGTCGATTATCCCGCCGAACTTGGAGTATCTGCCAGACTTGCCACCAGGACGTATTTTCATCTCACCTGCTGAGACAGCGAAAGTTGCAAAAGCTGTGACCCGCTTTGGTCGCGTGACAAGGTCGGAGCCTGCCGCCCGCCATACCCGCGGAGGCAACATATCGTGGTAGCACGAAACAACTCAGTCCTTTACAACGCAGTTTTCACACTAAGGGGCAAAATAATCCAGTCTGCTTTATCAACCAGATTCACCTCCTTTATTACGTATGTTCTCATTTACTTTTCATCTCAACAATCGATTCAAATGTGTTTTATTTTACCTTGTGCAGGGACTACAAAATGAACCAAGCTGTCCAATCCTCATGTGATTTGACATCTTTTATACTATAACTTGGCAGGAGTGTGCACTTGAGCTCTCACAAAAAGGGAACACCTACACGCCCTACCCAGGATATCTTCGATTTTTCCTTCTAGTTGCACATGTGATCCGTCGGCAAGCTGTAGCATCACTGTGGTCGGTTGTGTCGTCCCAATCCCCAATTTTTGAAAGACAGATTTGGGCATGATATTGATGCTTGCACCTAAATCACATAGTTCTCTCCCCTTATATGTGTTCCTGATTGCGCATGTTATGAGAAAGCTTCCGAGATCCTTGAGCTTGGTTGTTGCTCGATTGTGTAATGCGGCCATGCATTCCTCCGTTACACCCACCTTTTCAAATTCCCCAATTCTCTTTCTTTTTGACACTATGTCCTTGAGGAACTTGACATAGTTTGAAATATGCATAATAGCCTCCACCAAAGGTATATTAATATGTACATGTTTAAGCATATCCAAGAACTTTTTAAATTGGTACTCTTGCTTGGGTTGTTTAAGCCTTTGTGGGAATGGTGGAGCAAATGGGCTGTCTCTGGGCTTTCTAGGTGATGTCATAGGGTCTGCGGCGGCATGATTTATCTTGACTGGTGTTGCGGCATCCTTGTCCGTAGACTGTGTAGGGATAGTTGGCACTTGTGGTTTTTCCTTTGCTGGTTGTTTGGCCTGTGGATCTTTTAGTTGGATACCGCTCCTGGTGGTCACGACTTTGCATTGTTCATACGATGTCCCTACAGCGACTTCAGTGTCACTGGGTAAACCTCCCACTAGCCTAATGTTTAGGATCTGAGCAATATGCCCCACTTGTGTTTCCAAGGATTTTAGTGTGGTCTCATTATTCTGCAGCCTCATCGCTATCCTGTCCATAAAAGTTTCTGTCTTTTTGATGAACCTATCAGTGTTAACCATATATGCACTAGTTTGAGATATAAAAGCATTTAAGGTGTTTTTAGGAGTACTAGACTACATTGGCTGTTGGCCTTGTTGCTGCGACATGACTTGTCGCGGCTGTTGCCGAAATACTGCTGCTAGAGCATTCTGATGCTACAGATTGAGGGCATTGTTAGGGTTGCTCCAGGAGAAGTTAGGGTGCTTTTTCCAGGTTGGGTTGTAAGTGTTGGACATATGATTGTTGCGGTTGAAGTTTTAAACATAACAGGTTGACTCTAGGTTTTGCAGGCAATCAGAAAAGGCATGGTTACCTCCATAGTTTTCGCAAAATAAATCTATTACCTTGACTTCCTGTTGATTGTTTTGCGATTGCAAGTTCAGAACTAGCTTCGTCAAGGTGGCGATCTAAGATAAATTTGAGTCTGTGGACTCTATTTCATTAACTATGGGTTGACGGTGAACTCCTCCCCTTCTGGTCGTGGGGAACTGATAATTATTTTTGGTCGTCCTGATTAGAATCTCCATGGATACTTCCGGCTCTTTGTCTAAGAGTATGTCGTTTGTCGAGGCATCGGGCATCATCCTATTTGTCGTGTTAACCGCATTGTAGAACATGGTCACCTGCGTCCATACTAGGAATCCGTGCAAGGGGCATCAATGTTTGGGAAAGTTCTTGCGAATTTTGTGAAGGCAATCATGCATGCGAAGTTGCCCTCAACTATTTGCAACAGACATGTCAAAAAAAAACCACTTGGGAGTGGATGCCTAAATATAAACATCAGATGTCGTCGCAGCAGCAATAGGGACAATAGATGCCACCGCAGCAGCAACAGGGACAACTGATGTTGCTGTAGCAGCAACATGGACAGTAGATGCCAATGCAACGGCAATAGGGACAACAGATGCCACCGTAGTAGCAACAGAGACATCAGATGCCGCCGCAGCAGCAACATGGACAGTTGATGTCGCTGCTACAATTGCCACCATAACAACAAGATTTTTCATGGTATAATCAAGAATCTCAAAAAAATTACCATAATAGTTTTGCTGCAGAAATCGACATGCCCTGGCAATACAGTTATCCACAAGAACAATCAAAATCCTTGGTGTACACACTTCAAACTTTCCTTGCACTCACGGATAAAGTGTCAACTGCTATAGACGCCAGCAACGCTAAGATGGATGCATTTCTGAGCAATTAAGTCCTCATTGATGCTATGGATGAACCTCCATAATTAAGGGATACTGATGTCCCAGGATAAGAGGACGAAGAGCAACGCGAGAAAAGATCTCCAATGTGTATGGAGCAATTCGAACCTCCAAGACAAGAGGATACAGAACGCTGCCTAGAGAGAAAGATTGATAGTTGTTCCAGTAGCTACCCAGAACCCTGCCTTGAGGACGAACTTGCAGCACCTGAGCAAAGCTATACCTCAACAGAGAGGCCCACCACAACAGAAGCATCCATAGACACTCGCCTCAGCAGACACCTCGGCAGCTATGGATTATATATATCTTGAGGAGCTGATGCATGCAGATTTACAGCCGTCAAAATCTCTATTGATAGAGATTTTTTAGAAGCCTAAAGAGTTTTCCCTTGACCAGCACAACATTATGACAGAAGACTACCACAACATCTGGTTGCCGCAGTAGCTGCCTCGGCAGCAAAAGTAACTTTCCCCTATGATGAACTTCGACAAAAAGGTGGTAAGTACATGGTTAGGTAGTTATATAATTTTTCCTAATCACATGTTCATGCCCTCAAGAATAGGAACAAGAAGGAAGGTTCACATGGATTACAAGGGAACGAGGAAGAAAGACTCCTCCACCATGAGGATAATCCCTAGATGGAGGGTGCGGATGGATTACAAGAAGTATTGAAAACGACCCTCTTGAGCTAAACCGATAAGGCAGTAGTTACTTTAGAAGATGCATACCAATGCACTCCTAGAGTAACAAAATTTTTAAGTTTTTATTTTTCCACATCTTTATTATTTTATTTAGGAGTAAATTTTATCTACTTAGAACTAGATTTTATTTGCGTTTTATTCCCCATCTCACAACTACTTACCAGATTCAGACCCTAAAAAATCGAGCCGTTGAGCACAACAGGGGCAACACTGCCGCAACCCGCAACTATCGGAAGAGCAAATAACTCCTCCACATCTTCTCCACCATCTGACAACAACTAGGCCTGAGTTTTCTTTGCCTTTCTTATATTTATTTTTCAGTTTTAGTTTTATTTTGTGCATTGGGGGCAATGCCCATCTCGACTTTAGGGGGATAGCTCTCGCGTCATTTGTCAAAGCATACTTAGTAGCATATAGGTTGCATTGTACTTGTCTTAGTGATAATCGGAACAGAAAAATTTGTTATAACTTGTGCCTATGATTGGATAGCCGATTAATTTATTTTCGCACCAAATTAAGATTGAACTTAATTTTGGGAAAAGCACGAAAACTGACTTAGAATTTTTTTTCTTTTTGCCAAAACTGTCAAACACCTCTGTTACTTGCTGAATGTGTTAGAATATATGATGAACATTGCATGCTTGTTTTTAGAATTCTCTGCAAAGTTCTAACAATGATTGCAGGTAGCCGCCGAGGCAGGCAAGAGAAACAGAAAAATACAGCACTGCCACAGCAACTGAAGAAAAAACAGAGAAATTGTTGTTTTACCATAGAGGTGCCCGCAACAGGCTCTTGGAAGAATCGTGTGCGAGGACACTCTGTTGCTTTCAAAGTCCATGAAACTGAAAGCCTTGAAGTGATAGAAAAATTAGTATGAGTGAATGAAAGTCTTCACGGGATGACTCTACTCCAAGGGTTCGGGGTTTTGTAGCTTGCTCCTATCTTAACTCCAGACCTAGAAGAGTAGTTGTGATAAGCTGAAGCTCTCGTTGCCATGATTAAATTAATG
Source organism: Hibiscus tridactylites (assembly GCA_958450335.1). Taxonomy (NCBI): domain Eukaryota; kingdom Viridiplantae; phylum Streptophyta; class Magnoliopsida; order Malvales; family Malvaceae; genus Hibiscus; species Hibiscus tridactylites. Next base: position 54,083,839 of record OY288282.1, read on the forward strand.
TGCTTAACTGTGCTACCTAGGCAGCAACCTTTAAATCGTAACAACATCTTTGTTTATTTATTTATTCTGCATATATTCAGCCTGTACATAGACACGCACACACTGCACTGGCATGAGAAATTAAATTCTAAGTTATTTTCTTGCTAATTTCCCTTCACTAATTTAATATAGGTGCCACGGCCTTGAGGCATAAAATCAAGTTGAATACATGTTTTTCTTTCTGATTATTATTAGAGCAAGTATGTTAGGTAGCATTGCTTGAGGACAAGCAATAGTTCGAGTTTAGGGGTGTGTAAACTGTCCTGAAGTTCTATATTTAATGCACATTCCATCTCATATTATTGCTGTTTTAAGTACATTTTAGGCATAATTAGGTCATGCATTGCATAAATACAATATTTTTTGTTTTGCCATGTTTTTATTGAATTTTGTTATTTGGTGAAGTAAAGATGCTATTTTAGTGTAGATTTAGTTTTCCAGGGCTAGAAGCTGACAGGAGAAGGACATACCAGAGGAGAGAATGCTAAGGCAACACACAAGGGCAGCAAAGTGCCGCCTAGTGCCACCAAGTCCGGCCCAGTGCTGCCAAGTGCCGCCCAGTGATGCCTAGTGTCGCCCATGGCAGCAAAGTGAGGAGTTAGAGAATTGGAGTGCGATCGACAGAGCAGAAAATCCTGATTCTAACGGTGCCGATCACGTAATTTTTTGACGCCTGGAGCCGCAGACAAACCGCCGGAGGAGAAGAACGAGCTTACTTGTGGAACAAGGCAATAGGAAAAAAGTCCATATTCAACTCAAAGAAGTAATATTTTAAAGTTGCATTTAATTTAAAAGCCTTTTGAGGACTTCTACTCCAAGAAGGACTTAGACTAGACCTTTGCCTATATAAACCTCATGTATTTAGCAAATCAAAATATATAGATCTTAGGTTTTCTATAGACTTAGCTAGTGTTCTTTGCCGCCTCCATGTTCTAAACTCCATTTGGGTTAGAGTTATGTTGTAAATTAGTGTGAAACGGTTGTATTAGGTTTTGAGTTGTTTTCTTTTAAAAAATATTCCAAGTTTGCTTAATCTATGCACTTCATTCTTTCAATTAGTCCACATCAGTCAGTTGAGAGAATCCATTTGTCGGGCACGAAAGTGTAAGGCTCACGAAAGGGTTAAGCACGATAACAACATGTTGGGGGCGTGACTATCTTGGTTCCTAACAAGTTCAAAAGGTCCAGCGGCTAAAACGGATCACCAACCAAGTTTACCAGCCTGTGTTAGGTTCACCCTGAGATTGCTAGGTATTGCCTACGCCACGCTAAGTTTTTGAGCATCCTTGCCTAGAAATAGGGAGGATCACTGTCGATTATCCCGCCGAACTTGGAGTATATGCCAGACTTGCCGCCATGACGTATTTTCATCTCACCTGCTGAGACAGCGAAAGTTGCAAAAGCTTTGACCCGCTGCGGTCGCGTGACAGGGTCGTAGCCTGCCGCCCGCCATACCCGCGGAGGCAGCATATCGTGGTAGCACGAAACAACTCAGTCCTTTACAACGCAGTTTTCACACTAAGGGGCAAAATAATCCTGCCTGCTTTATCAACCAGATTCACCTCCTTTATTACGTGTGTTCTCATTTACTTTTCATCTCAACAATCGATTCAATTGTGTTTTATTTTACCTTGTGCAGGGACTACAAAATGAACCAAGCTGTCCAATCCTCGTGGGATTTGACATCTTTTATACTATAACTTGGCAGGAGTGTGCACTTGAGCTCTCACAAAAAGGGAACACCTACACGCCCTACCCAGGATATCTTCGATTTTTCCTTCTAGTTGCACATGTGATCCGTCGGCAAGCTGTAGCATCACTATGGTCGGTTGTGTCGTCCCAATCCCCAATTTTTGAAAGACGGATTTGGGCATGATATTGATGCTTGCACCTAAATCACATAGTTCTCTCCCCTCATATGTGTTCCTGATTGCGCATGGTAAGAGAAAGCTTCTGAGATACCTGAGCTTGGTTGTTGCTTGATTGTGTAATGCGGCCATGCATTCCTTCGTTACACCCACCTTTTCAAATTCCCCAATTCTCTTTCTTTTTGACACTATGTCCTTGAGGAACTTGACATAGTTTGAAATCTGCATAATAGCCTCCACCAAAGGTATATTAATATGTACATGTTTAAGAATATCCAAGAACTTTTTAAATTGGTACTCTTGCTTGGGTTGTTTAAGCCTTTGTGGGAATGGTGGAGCCAATGGGCTGTCTCTGGGCTTTCTAGGTGTTGTCATAGGGTCTACGGCGACAGGATTTATCTTGACTGGTGTTGCGGCATCCTTGTCCGTAGACTGTGTAGGGATAGTTGGCACTTGTGTTTTTTCCTTTGCTGGTTGTTTGGACCGTGGATCTTTTAGTTGGATACCGCTCCTGGTGGTCACGACTTTGCATTGTTCATACGATGTCCCTACAGCGACTTCAGTGTCGCTGGGTAAACCTCCCACTGGCCTAGTGTTTAGGATCTGAGCAATATGCCCTACTTGTGTTTCCAAGGATTTCAGTGTGGTCTCATTATTCTGCAGACTCATCGATGTCCTGTCCATAAAAGTTTTTGTCTTTTTGATGAACCTATCAGTGTTAACCATATATGCACTAGTTTGAGCTATAAAAGCATTTAAGGTGTTTTTAGGAGTGAACAATTCAGTTTTCGTCTCTTGAAGGAAAATCAATTTCGGTTTCTTTTCTTTCACTAGCGCTCTAACCATTCTTGCCTTTTCATTCCGACCAAGCCCACGCACATTCCAGCATACTATTGATACAGACATTTAGAAAATTAAAGAATCCAGGAAGAAGCCAGGGTTAAGAGGCTTACTGATTTGCAGAAATTTCCAGGGAAACCACTTTGTCGATGAAGACTCTCTGACCTCCCACAAAGGAGACACCAATCATCCGACTTACTCCCCAAACAGCTAAGGCTTCTTCGATGTAGTTCAAGTGAACTGAGCCATGGAGGGAGCTTGAGGCAGCAGAGCCCTTAGAGCAATCATTTTCTAAGTTGTCGATAGAATCCCTAATTTGCCTCCTAAGCTTTTTTCGATATGCAGCATTGGAAGTTGGGTTATGGTCTTTATCTTCCATTGGAATCGGAAGAAAATTCTGGGTTGCAACCTGTGGATTTCTCTCAAGAAGATGATTAAAGGAATTCGCTGAAGATTGTAGATCCAGACACCGACCGATAATATCAACTGAATTTCTTTGGTCTGAAAGCCCTTGCTGAGAAAAGCTAAGGAGATCGCCTCTATGTTCGAAGGTGTCACTAACATAATCTGGGTCATTGGCCGACTGACCCACGGAGGATTCTAAATGGTTAGGGGCCCGGAGGATAGGGGATGGGGCCAAGGGCTGATTTTCACGAGGTCCGCCAGACTTAACCGCCATAATTGGGCTCGCAAGATCAGGGCCCAAAACATTGTGCTGGCCATGATATTCAAGATGAGCTGGACCATGGGAAACACGTGCTTCAATACCCAATATAACAGCGTCCTTTTCACCTTCTAGCACTACATTGATAGGAGAGCCCTCTGCCTCTGAATGCATGGCTCGCCAGATTGTCCAGAGAGTTGCATATGCTCCTTACTTGTATGATGACTTGTTGGCATGATTAGTAAGTCATTAGGATGTGTTTGAGTGGTTTTATGCACGTTAAACCAGCAAAATTTGCAGCTTCTGGGCAAACCGTATCGATACACTCATTGGCGTTTTGAAACGGGGGCCTGTAGTGGCCTTGGTGTTTCGAAACGGCTTGTGACCGTATCGAAACGGTTTGGCCACTGGAAAGCCCTGTTTCGGAACAAGTATCGAAACGAACCCGTGTTTCGGAAGGGTCAACACCGTTCCGAAACAGGTGACCGTGGGGCACTGATTTCATTGTATTGAGGTTTGCAAGCTTTACGTTTTAATCCCGAAAGTTGTAATTGCAATTATATGAGTTTGAGATGTCCGATTAAAGTGAAATTTGACAGAGAAGCATGAAATATGACTGATTCTATATTGGTAACCTTAAAATCAGCTAAGACCTTCTAATTATCAGAATTTACATTTTGGTCCCTAACATTTGTATTTTGTGCATTGAGTCCCTTATTGAAATTCGATCGCTGTGCTTTTCACGTAAATGTTCTTCAAGAGTTCGCTTAGGGTTAATGTGCATCTAGACAAGATTAAAAAAGAAAAAAAGGGTCGTTAATCAAGGTTGACTTTCGGGTTGACTTTGGTTTTCCCTGTGTAATCTTCGTAGTTCGGGTCAACCGTCTAGGCCGAGCTAAGGGGGTTACATCCTTCTTCCAGATTTGTAACTCATTTAAAATTCAGGAAGTACATGAGGATATTCTGAGATTAAAGATGTTCCCCTATTCACTAAGGGATAGGGAAAAACATGGCACAATAGTATCCCAACAGGATCAATTGGATCATAGAGTGATCTTTATCGTGATTTCCTAGCTCGTTTTAATCCTACAAATTTAAATGACAGATTAGGTGACGAGATCACTTCTTTTCAATATGTTGATGAAGAGTCCATGCATGAGGCTTTGGAGCGATACCAAGATCTATTACACAAATGCAACCTTGCACGGATTCCTAGTATGGACGCAGGTGACCATGTCCTACAATGCGATTAACACGACAACTAGGATGATGCCCGATGCCTCGACAAACGACATAATCTTAGACAAAGAGCCGGAAGTATCCATGGAGATTCTAATCAGGACAACCAAAAATAATTATCAGTTCCCCATGACCAGAAGGGGAGGAGTTCACCGCCAACCCATAGTTAATGAAATAGAGTCCACAGACTCAAATTTATCTTAGATCGCCACCTTGACGAAGCTAGTTCTGAACTTGCAATCGCAAAACAATCAATAAGAAGTCAAGGTAATAGATTTATTTTGCGAAAATTATGGAGGTAACCATGCCTTTTCTGAATGCCCGCAAAACCTAGAGTCAACATGCTATGTTGAAAACTTCAACCGCAACAATCATATGTCCAACACTTACAACCCAACCTGGAAAAAGCACCCTAACTTCTCCTGGAGCAACCCTAACAATGCCCTCAATCTATAGCATCAGAATGCTCTATCAGCGGTATTTCGGCAACAGCCGCGACAAGTCATGTCGCAGCAACAAGGCCAATAGCCAATGCAGTCTAGTACTCCTAAAAACACCTTTTTTTTATAGGTAATAGGGCCTCGTTAAAAACCCCCTCTAAACCTAATAGGGGGAAAAGAGTGCCCGGATTTATTTCATGGATAAAACGTTAAATTACAAAGTCTCAAAAAAGTTATTACAACCAGAGAAAATTAACCAAGCCAGCTATAATGGCACTAAAGGAAGAAACTAAGTAAGGTAAGACCAGCAATCGAAAGGCTATCCTATACCAGATTTTGCCAGCTCGTCCGCCTTGGCATTGGAGGCTCTCGGAATCCATCGGATGATGCAATTGCAAGACAAAATAGTATCTGCAATCTCCTTGATAGAGTTTTTCAGCATAGTAGGGCAGTTTGAGTGATCGTTAATCCACCCTATCACCTCCCTACAGTCACTTTCCAAAATCCACCTTACTTTGCTGCAACATTCCAGAGACCTAGCAAGAGATAAGCCAAACTTCATTGCTCCCATCTCAGCAAGAAACGGTGGCCCTCCCGGGAAAGGTTCCGAGAAAGAAGACAGTAGATTGCAGTTATGGTCATAAATAGTACCACCAATCCCTCCTCGCTCAAAGTCTTTTCTCATCGCCCCGTCAACGTTAATTTTGATAAAGCCAAAGGGGGCGGCAACCATTGATACAAAGGGGTACTAAGCTTGCAGTCAGGAAATTTGGCTTTGAACCAGCATGAAGCTCTGTATCTGATGAGAAAGAAGGATAGAATAGGATCAAACCTTTTATTGTTGAAGACTATATCACGATAAAGATCACTCTATGATCCAATTGATCCTGTTGGGATACTATTGTGCCATGTTTTTCCCTATCCCTTAGTGAATAGGGGAACATCTTTAATCTCAGAATATCCTCATGTACTTCCTGAATTTTAAATGAGTTACAAATCTGGAAGAAGGATGTAACCCCCTTAGCTCGGCCTAGACGGTTGACCCGAACTACGAAGATTACACAGGGAAAACCAAAGTCAACCCGAAAGTCAACCTTGATTAACGACCCTTTTTTTCTTTTTTAATCTTGTCTAGATTCACATTAACCCTAAGCGAACTCTTGAAGAACATTTACGTGAAAAGCACAGCGATCGAATTTCAATAAGGGACTCAATTGCACAAAATACAAATGTTAGGGACCAAAATGTAAATTCTGATAATTAGAAGGTCTTAGCTGATTTTAAGGTTACCAATATAGAATCAGTCATATTTCATGCTTCTCTGTCAAATTTCACTTTAATCGGACATCTCAAACTCATATAATTGTAATTACAACTTTCGGGATTAAAACGTAAAGCTTGCAAACCTCAATACAATCAAATCAGTGCCCCACGGTCACCTGTTTCGGAACGGTGTTGACCCTTCCGAAACACGGGTTCGTTTCGATACTTGTTCCGAAACAGGGCTTTCCAGTGGCCAAACCGTTTCGATACGGTCACAAGCCGTTTCGAAACACCAAGGCCACTACAGGCCCCCGTTTCAAAACGCCAATGAGTGTATCGATACGGTTTGCCCAGAAGCTGCAGATTTTGCTGGTTTAACGTGCATAAAACCACTCAAACACATCCTAATGACTTACTAATCATGCCAACAAGTCATCATACAAGTAAGGAGCATGCTTGCAACTCCAAAACACATTCATGGCATCAAACGTGAATCATCACAAGACTATAGGCATGCATCCTAATATCCAAAACCAACAACCAACCAAAACTCCAAAACAAACATCAAAAGGCCAATTGCAAATCCCAAAACATCAAAAGCATCATTCCACAACTAGGGAGTCCAAAACATCTCCCAAAACACATCTTAGGTTCCCATTGCCAAAATATCAAAAAACTAATAATGTTATGAAAACATCACCATACACGAGCTTAGTTTCCCTTGGTCTCTTAGCCTCTTTGTTGCCCTTAAAAACTTCAATTATCTGCATTATTGGTTCAAGAGAGAGAGCGTAAGCACAATTGCTTAGTGAGGCATGCCCTAAAGAAACAACACAATAATGCCTTTTATAAAACACTTTTAACAAAGCCTTCCATCACATAATCATCATTATTCATGCAACCTTGCATACATAACAAGCATCTCATGCTTCATTAAAATAAACATGTCATATTGGCTTCCAATTGATAATCCATAACCATTTACAACACAAAACACAATCGAATACGCGGATTACAAGCGTTGTCCCATACGCTTCATACACACTACCGAACACACAAGGTGGAGTTTACCGGTACAATCACAACCCCTCAACACCCGTGATGGAGTTTAACGGTACAATCACAACCCCTCAACATCACTCATCGGTAGTTGTATAACTCCACTAACGAGAACACGGGACACACAACACAAGATCCACACACGGACTTTTAACCACTGTTGTGATCTTACCTTTCTCGTTAGTGTACTTGGATGGAGTTTACGGTACAATTACAACCCCTCAACGTCTAAGGCGACTTTATTCACGGTGCACCTAATCCTATAGCCGGCTAACTATATCTGACTCAAGTACTTTAAAAACATTACATCACTTGCCAATATACATCATATAACATCAACAACTCACTGTTTTAAAGCTTTAAACAAAGCAATTTAACCTCATGCATCACTATGCATCAAATCCACATTTACAACATATCAAACCAAGGATCTCATACCTTGAGCATCCTTCAACATATGGCTTTCAAAACCAGCATTAACCATGCTAAAACATGCTTTCAAAACAGAATTTAAACATGCAAATTATAAACAATGCATCAAACCACTTCATGGCTCATACAAGAGAGTTTTTCCGAAAACTTACTCTTGAGCTTAGTTAAGTTGGTTAGACTTAAACTAAGCTCCCAATACCTTCAAACATTTGTTTCAAAGCTGGAAACCCAATTTCAGTCACCAATTCTGTTTCGCAAGCTTGCCGAAACGCCGATCAAGCCTCCGGATCAACACCACAAGTATCCGAAGATGTCTCCCCTGTTTTAAACACGTCAAAGCAGAGGATTAATGCATCATCATGCATTGAAATCTTCAGCCAACACACTTAAACTCGCTGCTCTACATAAATCCAACATTTCGGCTACCAAACACAACCGAAATCACCTCCAAACTCTTCCAAAACGTAACCCAGCAAAGATCCATCACTTCTAACCATTTCTAAACATCAATTAACATCAAAAATGAACCTAAACTCGTCCTTATACCTCCAGCTATAACAGAACACCAAGATCACCTCAAAACCACCATTTTCATAAACAAAAACTTAGGAAATACAACCTATTCGGGATTGCATTGATAAAACATCATTTACACATCATTAGACAACCAAAATACATTTAAGAATCATCTCAAAACAGAGCCCAAACAATCACAACGAAATTCTTCAAGATTTCTTCCAAATCTTGAGTTTTAAGCCAAAATCAAGTTCATATCAATAAAACCATTTATAAAACTTAAATTAAGGATTGATAACTTGGGAATTTCAGTAAAGAACTGAGTATTTAGAGGAGAAGAATAACCTTACCTCTAAATGGTGATTTCTCCTTGATTTGAGCTAATTTTCTTGAAAATCCAATGAGGAAATCAAAAGTATTTGATGTAAGATGGATTAGGAACTAATTGATGATTGAAATCTCATCAATTGAAGTGAAAATCAAAGCAAAAGCTGATGGAGAAAAGTGTTTGGATGATGGAATTTTGAGAGAAAAAGAGATGAGAAAATTTTAGGAAAAGTTAGTTATGGAATTCTAAAAAGTGGTTTCCCTTTTTCATTTAATTAATTAAACATTAATTAAATCACTTAAATTAATGAAAAATCTGGAGAAATCATTTTTGGGTAAATTAGCTCCTTAAAGATTCAAAGTTTCAATCCTTACAAAACAGTCACCACTGAACTTTTTAAAAATTGCATTTTAGTCACTATTCCAAAATGTTGTATTTCCAAACCTTATTTTGCAAAATTGATTTCACCACTCTCTTATATATATTAAAAGAGGATTTTTAGATATTTTTCCATATTTTTAAAGCATCCCGAACTAGGCTTTCCCTAAAACCTCCTTTTATATTCGAACAAAAATTCAGATCAGTCCGGTTCAGACCCTAAACTTCTAAGCCCAAAATTGGGGTGTTACAACTCTCCCCCCCTTAAGAAATTTCGTCCTCGAAATTTACCTGGAGGAAAAAGGTACGAAAACTGCTTCTTCATGTCATCATTTCTTTCCCACGTGGCTTCCTCAACACCACGATGCTTCCACAACACCTTAACCAATTCAATGGTCTTGCCTCGAAGAACTTTACTGTCCGAATCCAGAATTTCAATCGGCTCCTCATCATAGGTCAAGTCTGGATTCAACTCCACTTCCTCCACATGCATAACATGCGAAGGATCCGATCTATACCTCCGAAGCATAGAGACATGAAACACATCATGAATCTTTTCCAAATCTTGCGGTAACTTCAGCTTGTACGCAACATGACCCAAACGTTCAATCATCTCGTATGGTCCAATGTTCCTAGGGATCAACTTACCCTTCCGACCAAACCTCATCACCTTCTTCCAAGGCGAAACTTTCAAGAACACACGGTCACATACCGCAAACTCAATCTCCTTACGCTTCAAATCCGCGTAAGACTTCTATCGGTCAAAAGCTGCCTTCAATCGCTCACAAATGAGCTTCACCTTCTCGGTGGTTCCTTTCAACAAAGCTGGCATTGAAACCAACTTCTGACCTGTTTCAGCCCAACAAAGAGGAGTTCTGCACTACCTCCCGTACAAGGCTTCATAAGGTGCCATTTGAATACTTGCCTGATAGCTATTGTTATAAGCAAACTCTACCAAAGGCAAATGCTTCTCCCAAGAACCCTGAAACTCAATCACACAACACCTCAACATATCTTCCAGCACTTGGATAACACGCTCAGACTGTCCATCCGACTGTGGATGATAAGAAGTACTGAAATTCAGCCGTGTACCCAAAGCTTGATGCAAACATTCCCAGAAACGCGATGTAAACCTCGGATCTCTATCCGACACAATAGACTTTGGCACACCATGCAACCGCACAATCTCAGCAATGTACAGCTCTGCAAGCTTATCCAAGGTATACGTAGTATGCACAGGTAAGAAATGAGCACACTTCGTAAGGCGATCCACAATCACCCACACCGAATTCTTCTTCGATGGCGACAAAGGAAACCCAGACACAAAGTCCACGGTAATCCTTTCCAACTTCCACTCAGGAATCCTCAACGGTTGCAACAACCCAGAAGGAAACTGATGCTCAGCCTTAACTCGCTGACAAACCATGCACTTACTCACATACTCCGCAACATCTTTCTTTAATCCCACCCAATAATACTCATCCTTAAGATCACGATACATCTTTGTACTACCAGGGTGCATAGCAAAAGGACTACTATGAGCTTCAGTCAGAATAGCACGCCTCAACTCCGCATCATTCGGCACTACTATCCGACTCCCAAAACATAAAACTCCATCGTCATTAAAACAAAAATTCGATGGTCTATCCTCAGCAATATCCTGAACATGTGGCACCAAGGAATCATCCAACAGCTGCGTATCCTTTATCAACTGAACCAAAGATGGTTTCACTTGCAATTCAGCCACAAGACCCCCATCTCGCGAAATACTCAAACTGCCAAACATAGCCCTCAACTCCACTACCACTTTCCTACTCAAGGCATCCGCTACAACATTAGCTTTTCCCGGATGGTACTCGATCGTCAGATCGTAATCTTTAAGCAACTCCACCCAACGCCGTTGCCTAAGATTCAACTCTTTCTGAGACATCAGATACTTCAAACTCTTGTGATTCGTGTACACAGTACACTTCTCACCATACAGATAATGTCTCCAAATCTTCAAAGCAAAGACCACCGCAGCTAACTCAATATCATGCGTAGGATAATTGCGCTCATGCACCTTCAACTGGCGCGATGCATAAGTCACCACCTTACCCTCTTGCATCAACACACACCCCAAACCAACATAGGATGTGTCACTGTACACCACAAACTCTTTCCCTGATTCAGGTTGAATCAAGATAGGAGCTTGCGTCAAAGCTGCCTTAAGCTTCTCAAAAGCCTACTGCCTCGCTTCTATCCACTCATACCTAACATCCTTCTGCAACAACTTCGTCAAAGGTGCATCAATATTAGAAAATCCATCCACAAACCTCCGGTAGTATCCTGCCAACCCAAGGAAACTACAGACTTCATGAACAGACTTAGGAGGCTTCCAATTCATCACTACCTCAATCTTCTGAGGATCAACACGAATCCCCTCAGCAGAAACCACATGTCCAAGAAAAACAACTTCCCTAAGCCAAAATTCACACTTGCTCAGCTTAGCATAAAGCTGATTCTCCAACAAAGCCTGTAACACAATCCTCAAATGCCCTTCATGCTCCTCCTCAGTACGAGAGTACACAAGGATATCATCAATGAACACCACAACAAACTTGTCCAAATATTCATGTAACACTCTATTCATCATGTCCATAAAAGCTGCAGGAGCATTCGTCAAACCAAACGGCATCACAAGGAACTCATAATGCCCATACCTCGTTCTGAAGGCTGTTTTCAGCACATCCACATCCTTCACCTTAAGATGGTAATAACCTGACCTTAAGCCAATCTTAGAGAACACAGCCGCTCCCCAAAATTGATCAAAAAGATCATCAATCCTCGGCAAAGGATATCGATTCTTGACAGTCAACTTGTTCAGCTGACGGTAATCGATGCACATTCTTATAGTGCCATCTTTCTTCTTCACAAACAAGACCGGTGCACCCCAAGGTGACACACTCGGCCGAATGAAACCACGATCAAGCAACTCCTGAAGTTGCGTCTTCAGCTCCTTTAACTCCTTAGGTGCCATTCGGCAAGGAGTAATGGACACTAGAGTTGTCTTTTCATACAGCTCAATTCCAAACTCCACCTCTCGACTAGGAGGCAATCCAGGTAACTCCTCCGGAAACACTCCAAGAAACTCCCACACAGTCCTGCTATCTTGAACTCGCAACTTTTTAGAGCTAGGATTCCTAACAAAGGCCAGGTAAGCCTCACAACCTTACCTCAACATTCGGCTTGCTTCCAACGTAGACACCACATTGGCAAGAAACTTCACATTCTCACCAACCACCACTACCTCATAATCATCAACAAGTTTCAATGAAACCCGCTTGTTCTCAAAATCCACCACAGCTCGATGTTCAACAAGCCAATCTATTCCAAGGATTACATCAAAACCATAGAATGGAAATTCCATGAGATCAACAAGAAAAACATGTTTTTGCACTACCAAAGGACATCTTCTATACAACTTCTGTGTCACAACGGTCTCACCAAAGGAACTAGTTACACGCATACCAACATCCAAAGACTCAACAGGTAAACCAAGCGATTGAGCATGTTCACGCAATATGTATGAGTGTGTAGATCCAGAATCAATCAAGGAAAGTAATGACGAGGATTGCAAAGTAAAGGTACATGCGATCACATCCGTATCATTTCTCCCCTCTCGCTGAGCATACACTCGAGCCTGGCCACCACCCTCAGGTTGGACAGCCACCACATGCGCCACATTCCTTCCACCATCTTCTCTGCGCTGGAAGTTACCACGGCCGCGCCCATGACCTCTCTGTGGTGCAACAACCCCAGGAGCACGTCCCTGACCACCACCGGCCAACAAAGGATACTCCCTCCTCATGTGGTCTTCCGAACCACAATTTCAGCACGAATTACCAGTCACATCAACATGAACCTGAACCTCCCTCGCTGCCCGAGGACAATCACGCCTCAAATGGCCACGCGATCCACACGTCCAACACGTGTTCTGATCAGCTCTCATCCTGTCTCCCTGAATAGGCGCACCATGCCCTCCACTACCACGCCTAGCAGAAGACTGATACCTCTTATCTCATCCTCTCTTGTTCCGTCCACCACCGGAACTATAATCAGCAGCTCTTTTGCCCGAGCTAGAACTAACGCCTCTGGAGGACAGACCCAAGTTCTGCTCAATGTCCTTCGTTCTACTCACCAGCACATCAAAATCTGTGTACTCAGCTGTAAGCATAAAGGTCTTCACGTCCGTCACCAAACCATATCGGAAACGTTCACACCTCTCCCGCTCATCAAGGATAAGCTCAGGTGCGTACTGACTAAGACGGACAAACTAGATCTCATACTCAGCCACCGTCATGCTTCCTTGCACAAGAGACATGAATTCTCTTTTCTTCTCATCTAGGTATCGCACACCTAGATACTTTCGCTTGAACGCGTTCAGAAAGAACGTCCAAGTCACATCAACTTCCTCCATCCCGGAGACAGTGGTCGTCCACCATGTATACGCATCATCATGTAACAACGATACCACACAACCTAATTTCTGCACATCGTTGCAGTTCATTTGTTCCAATATCCTCTTGGTGCTTTCCAACCAAGATTCAGAACCTTCAGGAGATAAACCTCTGAACTCAGTCCCTCCCAGACTGTGAAGACGTTCCAAAGGTAATCTCACGTTAGCTTCACACTGATGCACAGCTCCGTGAGCTCTAGCTACTACTGCCTGAAAGGCTCCAGTAATAGCTTGTATCAATACAGTCATGTCAGGAGCAGCTTGCCCTTGCACAGCTTCAGGTCCAGCGACCCCAGCACCAGCACCAACACCAGCATTTTCACCTCCAACACCACCACCACCGGGTGGTCCACCACCAGGGGAGGAGGTATATCCACAACATTCTCAACGTTTTCCTCATTCTCATTCAGAGCCATAGCTCTCGAATTCATCCTCATCTCTCTACGAGGCCCCATTTACAAGAAAAACAATACGCTGACACAAATGCAATAAACATAATTAGGCTCAACAAGGTAAGTAACCCAAGCACTCAAGCTCATTTTCCAAAAGCAATTCCTTTCATTAGTTTTGATATGGCAATGGGTTCTTCTAACATGCTTCAACATAGCATAGCATCACAATTGCAACATACTTTACAATTCATACAACATACTTTCATCCAAAAGGCATATCAGGCAAATACACATACATCACCCACATAACCATTCCCATTTACTCGAGAACTCAGCTCTAATACCACCAAATGTAACCCCCTTAGCCCGGCCTAGACGGTTGACCCGAACTACGAAGATTACACGGGGAAAACCAAAGTCAACCCGAAAGTCAACCTTGATTAACGACCCTTTTTTTTCTTTTTTAATCTTGTCTAGATGCACATTAACCCTAAGCGAACTCTTGAGGAACATTTATGTGAAAAACACAGCGATCGAATTTCAATAAGGGACTCAATTGCACAAAATACAAATGTTAGGGACCAAAATATAAATTCTGATAATTAGAAGGTCTTAAACTGATTTTAAGGTTACCAATATTGAATTACTCATATTTCATGCTTCCCTGTCAAATTTTACTTTAATCGGGCATCTCAAACTCATATAATTGCAATTACAACTTTCGGGACTAAAACGTCAAGCTTGCAAACCTCAATACCATTCAAATCAGTGCCCAACGGTCACCTGTTTCGAAACGGTGTTGACCGTTCCGAAACACGGTTTCGTTTCGATACTTGTTCCGAAATAGGGCTTTCTAGTGGCCAAACCGTTTCGATACGGTCACCAGCCGTTTCGAAACACCAAGGCCATTACAGGCCCCCGTTTCGAAACGCCTATGAGTGTATCGATACGGTTTGCCCAGAAGCTGCAGATTTTGCTGGTTTAACATGCATAAAACCACTCAAACACATCCTAATGACTTCCTAATCATGCCAACAAGTCATCATACGAGTAAGGAGCATGCTTGCAACTCCAAAACACATTCATGACATCAAACGTAAAACATCACAAGACTATAGGCATGCATCCTAATATCCAAAACCAACAACCAACCAAAACTCCAAAACAAACATCAAAAGGCCAATTAGAAATCCCAAAACATCAAAAGCTTCATTCCACAACTAGGGAGTCCAAAACATCTCCCAAAACACATCTTAGGTTCCCATTGCCAAAATATAAAAAACTAATAGTGTTATGAAAACATCACCATACATGAGCTTAGTTTCCTTGGACTCTTAGCCTCTTTGTTGCCCTCAAACACTTCAATTATCTGCATTATTGGTTCAAGAGAGAGAGCGTAAGCAAAATTGCTTAGTGAGGCATGCCCTAAAGAAACAGCACAATAATGCTTTTTATATAACACTTTTAACAAAGCCTTCCATCACATAATCATCATTATTCATGCAACCTTGCATACATAACAAGCATCTCATGCTTCATTAAAATCAACATGTCATATTGGCTTCCAAGTGATAATCCATAACCATTTACAACACAAAACACAATCGGATACGCGGATTACAAGCGTTATCCCATACGCTTCATACACACTACCGAACACACAAGGTGGAGTTTACCGGTACAATCACAACCCCTTCACACCCGTGATGGAGTTTAACGGTACAATCACAACCCCTCAACATCAATCATCGGTAGTTGTATAACTCCACTAACGAGAACACGGGACACACAACACAAGATCCACACACGGGCTTTTAACCACCGTTGTAATCGTACCTTTCTCGTTAGTGTACTTGGATGGAGTTTACGGTACAATTACAACCCCTCAACATCCAAGGCGACTTTATTCACGGTGCACCCAATCCTATAGCCGGCTAACTATATCTGATTCAAGTACTTTAAAACCATTACATCACTTGCCAATATTCATCATATAACATCAACAACTCACTGTTTTAAAGTATTAAACAAAGCCATTTAACCTCATGCATCACTATGCATCAAATCAACATTTACAACATATCAAACCAAGGATCTCTTACCTTGAGCATCCTTCAACATATGGCTTTCAAAACCAGCATTAACCATGCTAAAACATGCAAATTATAAACAATGCATCAAACTACTTCATGGCTCATCCAAGAGAGTTTTTCCGAAAACTTATTCTTGAGCTTAGTTAAGTTGCTTAGACTTAAACTAAGCTCCCAATACCTTCAAACATTTGTTTCAAAGCTGGAAACCCAACTTCACTCCCCAATTCCGTTTCGCAAGCTTGTCAAAACGCCGACCAAGCCTCCAGATCAACACCACAAGTATCTGAAGACGTCTCCCCTGTTTTAAACACATCAAAGCAGAGGATTAATGCATCATCATGAATTGAAATCTTCAGCCAACACACTTAAACTCGATGCTCTACATAAATCCAACATTTCGGCTACCAAACACAACCGAAATCACCTCCAAACTCTTCCAAAACATAACCCAACCAAGATCCATCACTTCTAACCATTTCTAAACATCAATTAACATCCAAAATGAACCTAAACTCGTTCTTATACCTCCAGTATAACAAAACACCAAGATCACCTCAAAACCACCATTTTCAAACACAAAAACTTAGGAAATCCAACCTATTCGGGATTGCATTGATAAAACCTAATTTACACATCATTAGACAACCAAAATACATTTAAGAATCATCTCAAAATAGAGCCCAGACAATCACAACGAAATTCTTCAAGATTTCTTCCAAATCTTGAGTTTTAAGCCAAAATCAAGTTCATATCATTAAAACCATTTATAAAACTTAAATTAAGGATTTATAACTTGGGAATTTCAGTAAAGAACTGATTATTTAGAGGAGAAGAATAACCTTACCTCTAAATGGTGATTTCTCATTGATTTGAGCCAATTTTCTTGAAAATCCAATGAGGAAATCAAAAGGATTTGGTGTAAGATGGATTAGGAACTAATTGATGATTGAAATCTCATCAATTGAAGTGAAAATCAAAGCAAAAGCTGCTGGAGAAAAGTGTTTGGATGATGGAATTTTGAGAGAAAAAGAGATGAGAAAATTTTAGGAAAAGTTAGTTATGGAATTCTAAAAAGTGGATTCCATTTTTCATTTAATTAATTAAACATTAATTAAATCACTTAAATTAAGGAAAAATCTGGAGAAATCATTTTTGGGTAAATTAGCTCCTTAAAGATTCAAAATTTCAATCCTTACAAAACAGTCACCACTGAACTTTTCAAAAATCACATTTTAGTCACTATTCCAAAATGTTGTATTTCCAAACCTTATTTTGCAAAATTGATTTCACCACTCTCTTATATATATTAAAAGAGGATTTTCAGATATTTTCCCATATTTTTAAAGCATCCCGAACTAGGCTTTCCCTAAATCCTCCTTTTATATTTGAACCGAAAATCAGACCGGTCTGGTTCAGACCCTAAACTTCTAAGCCCAAAATTGGGGTGTTACAAAGGACTTGAGGTGTTGTTTGGCATCTTCAGTTGTTGAGCCGCCAAATTGCCCCATAGTGTTGATAATGTTAAAAATCATAGGCTTTAACTCAAAGTCGGCGGTCTTGATCTCTGGGGGTAACAACTCCAGGGTTTAGTCAGTTTAGGTCCTCTTCAAGGTAGTCTCGGACTATTAGTTGTCAAACTGGTACGAATGGAGCTTGCAGATTTGCTCCATCTCCTGTCGGGTTTTGTTGTTCATCAACAAGTGGCTGCCCATTGGCATGGTGCTGCCCTATGACATTGTGTGTCGGGGGCACTTGGTTAATGCCTCAGCTGCGACCTCAGGTTGCTGCATTGCGGCTTTGTTCTCCCGTCTAAGCCTTCGGTAAGTGCATTAGATTTCTAGATCTAGATCACGCAATGGGCTTCCTTGGTTAGCTCTGGTCATGCACCAAGACAAAACCAAGTTTTATTAATACTAAAATAAAAATAAATTAAGTAAATTGAATAAAATAGAAAGTGCAAGAAAATAAAAACAAAAGTTGCCAATCCTCAGTAACGGCGCCAAAAACTTGTTGCGTGTAAAGAGTGCTCCGCAATTGTGCAAGTATACGCGACACAAGTAACATAGGGATAAGTATATGAGTATCATCTCCATGGGGATTTGTACTCAACCTTCGGTTCTACTCCCTCACACTGCAAAATAAATAAAGTAAAAACACAAACTAATTGGGTGGTTTGAGATAATCTAAAAATAACTATACTAAGAAAATTCAGTAAAGAAAATAAAGAAGTAATCAAGATGAGAAGATGGGTTAGATTAGAGTGTTTCATAGTGTGGAATCCTCTTGACTTTGTTTCTATTCTTGAATGCAGCAACACACTACTGCCGTGGAAGTAAACTAAATCCCTACCGCGACCGCAACAGCTGAATCCCTGCCACGACAATCCCTTGCTCGTGGGCAAGTGCAGTTAAGGCTCAACAAAGCGTCCTTGTGTGGTTCCGCCTTATCCCTAAGCACGAAACGCTGGTTCATGGCTGAACTCTAATGATACCTCCTGGCGTGTATCAAAGGGGAAACACCAATTGTTCATACACTTCTTTTAGCCGCTGAAACTCTAACATATCCCTAGGCCGAGTTAGTTAAAACCACGTGGGGTGAAAACCGTACTTTTTCCTTTCATAAGCTCAACTCTCCCGATATTGAACAAATGGATGATCTCACAGACCCTCTCTTGAGTAGAATACGAAATTAATTAAAGTCAGAATAAATAAACCTTAACTTTTATTTCATTAAGAATAAAAACTAAGTACAAAGAGTTTTCAAACAACTACTAAACAAACTAATCCTAACACTAAGAAATTTAGAACATAATTAAACTAATCCTAAGCTCAATCTCTCTGGCGATATCTCCTCTCTTCCTTCCTGATGTCGTTTCTCCATGGCGACAAGCCCTTATATAGGGGAAGGTGTAGGCACAAATCTTTCTTGGAGAGGAAGTTAAGTTGGACTTGGACTAGACTTTATTGGGGAGGTAAATCTCTTTAATTTATTACAATATACACTTTTGGCCAAAAGTCCAACTTTATCCTTCCTTCAATGTCTTCACCCTCTTCTCGAACTTCGATTTCCACGCAAAGTGTGCAGAAAAATCTAGCGTTAAAAGCTCTACAAGTCGGTTACCACTTTGCCCATTTTCCCCTCTGACGGAATGTTGTCGCGGCCTGGCTTTTGCTGCCTCGGCATCGTTCAGCTCTGCTCCGCAAGGCTTCATCAGCTTCCCTCAGTAGAAGTTGCCATGTGGCTTGGCTCGGTCAGGGTCTGTTGTCTTCTAATTCTGCCTCATCTTCCCTCATGTTTTCTGTGTTGTGGTGGCATCTTCCTGCTCCAGCAGTATACAGTCAGCAAAAATACCATTCATGCATTAAATAGTACCTTTTATATAGAATAAACAGAATATAAAGCTCAAAGGCATAAATGATGAAGTCTATTCATGATAGGCGATAATGCAGCTCAAATAGGTGTAGGTTAAGTGATAATTGCCATGTAAAAGGGCTCAAAATATAGGACTTTTGGGCACTAATCAACGAGTGTTAAAGGTGTAAGAAGTTTTTTAGGTCATGTCGGATTTTATCGTCGATTTATTAAGGACTTTTCAAACATGCTAAAGGGCTTATTTTTCCCCTGAGTTCGATCCCATTTTACAATGTTTCCCCTTGCGCGAAAATGCGTTCAAATAGGTCCTTCAGTTCGCACATTGTAGTAAATTATCCCATTGACCAACGTTGACTAACGGAACCTTTAGTCTGGCCGTTAACTATTAACCCGTCAGCTGTCTTCGCTATTGTGGCATGCCATGTCAGCATTGAAAAGTCAGAATGCTGATGTGTCATAGGTGATGACGTGGAAAAAAACAAAAAAATGATTTTTTATCTTAATTTGATATTAAAATTTAACCAATCAGATGATGACATGTGGCATCATCTGATTGGTTTTAAAGTTAAGAGTTAAAATAACTCATGAAATTGAGGTGGCGATGCTTGAACCCAAGTTTGGGCAGTGTAAAGCCTAGTACTTTACCACCAGACCAATCTCTTATTCTTGTCAATAAACATCTAGTAAAACATATAACCTCATCCAAATAACATACCTAGTGCTGCTGCTTCTTCTTTCTCCAGCAATGGTGAGTTCACTGGTTTGAGTATGTTTTACATTTACATTTTCCCATTATTTTACATTAGGCTTCTGGGAAGGCTGCGAGATTTTTTATTTAGGACCAGCCCTTATATGTAGGTATGCTATGGATGAAAGGACTGGTAAAGTAGAGTTGTTTCATGAGTAAAATACCGTTTTTAATATAGATAAGGGAAGTGTTTTTGTAAGGCTTTACCATTTATGATTAAATTGTTATTAGCAATGTTAATTATTGTGTACCATTTCTAGGCCCAAGGGAATGAAAAAATGTTGGTACTTATTACTCATGTTAGCAGGCCATGATAAGGAAACTGGACACCATTTTTTAGGACATACTTCTACAGGGTCCTGAGAAAGGAATTCCATTAACTTGGGTATCAGAATGATCCCAGCTGCAACCCTTACTAATGGAGCTAAGAGGACGATATCATAGAAAAAGAATGATAGCCTGGGCTAAGTGAGGTTGAAATGATCAGCTCTGCATTGGCTAGAGGTGTTGAAATTGGAGAGGGAATGAGTGAACTTTCAGATTTTGCGCTAATGGGCTGAATTTAAATTTGACAGTGACTTGAAACCATTGTCCACTTTGGGTTATAATGGCTTGATCAAAGTAGCTGAGAACCATCTCCTAAGGGGAAATATGATTATGGTGAAGACAATAGGGAGCATGTATTTTATTTGGATGAGGAAGAAGAAGAAGAAGAAGAAGCATGTATGTTATTTGGACGATGTTATATGTTTTATTGGATGTTTATTGACAAGAATAAGAGGTTGGTCTGGTGGTAAAGCACTAGGCTTTACACTGCCCAGACCTGGGTTTGAGCCTCACCAGCTCAATTTCATGAGTTATTTTAATTCTTAACTTTAAAACCAATTAGATGATGCCATGTGTCATCATCTGATTTGTTAAAATTTAATATAAAAATAAATATGAAAAATAAGATTTTTTTGTTTTTTGTTTTTATTTTGCCACGTCAGCACCTATGCGACATCAGCACTTTGACTTTCAACACTAACATGGTATTCCACGTCATCGAAGACGGCTGACGCATTAACAGCCAACAGCCAGACTAACGGTTCCGTTAGTCAACTTTGGTCAAGGGGCTAATTTGCTGCAATGTGCGAATTGAATGACCTAATTGAACACGTTTTTGCGCGAGGAGCAACATTGCAAAATGGGGTCGAACTCGGGGGCAAAATAAGCCCTTTAGCCTTTCTAAAATTTCTAAACCTTTATGCTTGTTATTAGAAAAGGATGTCGTCTTTGCATTTGATTATTCTTGTGTGAGAGCGTTTTAGGTCCTTAAGGAGAAGCTGGTTAATGCCCATATAGTTGTGGCGCCAGACTATAATGAGCCTTTGCAGCTCATGTGTAATGCCAGTGACTATTCCATAGGAGCAGTACTTGGAAAGCGACGTGGCATAGTTTTTCACGCCATATTGATAACTGCATGAATATCCTTGTTTTCATACATTTTTCTATAGCATTTGCTTGTTCTTGAGCCCATATCATAGCATTTAGACTGCATTTAGGTTGCAATTCTTCTTCTGGGTGCATCTTTATTTTTGCTGGTTATTAGTAATTGTTGAGGGGTACTGCTCGGAAGGTTGGTTTTGGGTCTGATGATGCGCATGAAGGGAACCTAGCGAGAGAAAGCTGGCACTGGGAATTGCTATAGCTTAGTGGAAGTGGATATTGGCCAACACGTGAGCTGTGAGGACACGTGAGCTGTAGTAGCATGTGAATATGCAGAAAAGGACAACTTCACATGTGCAGCAGTCGGTACCCACCTGAAGACTGTCCTCCTTGTCCCCTTGTGGCAAAGCTTGTCGGTGGATATTCCTTGGGGTTATCAAGGAATCTTTAGGGCACAAAACCCTAGGAGCCTCCACTATATAAAGAGGGAGAGAAGTGGGAAAAGAAGAGAGAGAGAGGTGTGTGCTGAACAAGGAGAGATAAGCGTTCTTCTTCATCTTCTCCAACTTGGTGTCCTCCATCGTTGAAGCACCAAGGAGTGGCCTCGCCATCCTCGAGAGAGGCGATGAGCCTAAGACGGTCGGGCAGTCCATAGCAGAGAGGAAGTTCACCTTTCTTTCTATCGCTTTAGCATTTCCTGTTTATATCTTTATCTTTGGGGATGTTATCAAAATGATACGTTGGATGACATCTCCCAACCACGAACTCTTTTAGGTGGCTTGGGTTTGATGGATGATTTTATTCGTAAGTACTTTTTCATGCATGTTATAGCTTTCCAGTGTTTATCATGTTCTATGCTTTGCTTATGCGTTTTATTTCCTTAAAGTTGTAAGAGCCCTCGAGAGTTGGCCATTCTTTAAGTGTTTGTTGAGGTTAGTAATCGAAAGAGCTAGCCTTAGAACCCCCATAAGCAATGAAGTTGCTGTCAAGAGGCGGACTCTAACCTACCTTAGAAATAAGTGATAAGTTTCAAGGGCTAAAAATGATAGTTCATGAAGGGTAGGGGAGTGTTAAGAGTTTATGCCGAGAAGTATGGCTGTAGCATTTCTGACTCCTAGTTTCCTGGCTAGAGATAGTTTAGGAACAGTTTTAGCAAATCCCGCCTAGCATAGAAGATAGTTGAAGAGCCTTAGTATCGTTAAGAAGCTTAGTTTAGGTTGTCCAGCATTCCCAGCCAGTCATTATGTAGTGAGTTTCACATACGAAAGGGGACATGTTTATCATATTGTTATCTCAGCTTTCTTTACATTGTTTTGCTACAACATTATTTTACACCGTCTCTTTTACTATAGCATTTTCACCTGCAAAAAGTTCATTCAATATTGTTACAGCAAACCGCGAATACCTCCAATCCCTGTGGAGACGATACTCACTCGCTCACTTTACTACTCTTTCGACGTGTATACTTGCACCATATTTGCGTATCATTTATAGTACATCACGCGCAAGAACAAGTTTTTGGCGTCGTTGCCAGGGATTGTCAATTGGTTGTTTACATTTTTTTGCTTATATCTCTTGTTTTTTATGTTTTTGTACATATTTATTTGGGATTTTTTACTTTTCTTTTCAGGCGTCCTGCTAGTGCATGACCAGA
Source organism: Hibiscus tridactylites (assembly GCA_958450335.1). Classification (NCBI taxonomy): domain Eukaryota; kingdom Viridiplantae; phylum Streptophyta; class Magnoliopsida; order Malvales; family Malvaceae; genus Hibiscus; species Hibiscus tridactylites. The sequence continues at coordinate 54,107,090 of OY288282.1, forward strand.
AGAAGACCTATAGGGCCCCTGGAATCACCTACTTCTAAAATCGAGCATTTCTTGTGACTCAGGAGACGTGTTCGAAGAGAAGAGACCATAAATATGAATGGAGAAATACCACAACCTTCAGGTAACGAAGATGCTATGGCAAATGTCCAGGGAGAAGCGGCTCGACCTTGAGCCATTAGAGATCATTTGACTCCTATCTTGGACGATCTCTATCCCGGAATAGTAGCTCCAGAAATTCAGGCAGCCCAATTCGAGCTTAAACCTGTTATGTTCAACATGTTGAACACTATTGGTCAATTTGGAGGTATGCCTCACAAAGATGCAAGACAACATATATGTGCTTTCTTGGAAGTTTGTGACTCGTTCAGACAGCAAGGAGTGCATGAGGATGTGCTAAAGCTTAAATTGTTTCCATATTCTTTACGAGATTGTGCTAGAGCTTGGCTAAGTGGAGTGCTAGTTGGATCAATGGAGACTTCTACAGATCTACACAAAAGTTTTCTGCTACGGTATAATCCACCCAATAGAAACACTCAGTTGAGAAATGATATTGCTTCTTTTCGTCAAGCTGATGATGAATCCATGTACGAGTGTTGGGATCGATTCAAGGGATTATTGAGGAAGTGCACAGATCATGGTTTTCATGATTGGACCCAAGTGGTTATGTTATATAATGGAGTGAATGCTCCTACAAGGATGATGTTAGATGCTTTAGAAAATGAGACCTTGTTAGACAAATCACCAGAGGAAGCATTCCACATTCTTGATAGGGTAGCCAACAATGGCTACCAGTTTCCGTCCACAAGGCTTGAAACGGGGAGGAGAACCCAAGTAGTTTGAGAGAGTGAAGCTGATGACTCGGTAGCCACCCAGTTAGTTGCTATCACCGATATGCTAAAGAACCTCCAACATCCCAGCAAAGTCAAGGAAGTGAAGTCTGCAACCTCATGTCTCAGATGTGATGGCGATCACCATTTGAGTGAATGCCCTAACAATCACGAGTTAGCCAACTATGTGGGGAATTATAACCGCAACAAAAATCCATACTATAATACCTACAACCCATGATGGCGTCAACATCCAAATTTTAGTTGGGGTAATCAAGGGCACAACAATTCTACACAGCCAGCGCCACAGCAAAATCTGATCGAAGCACCACCTTCTAAACAGATGATGTCTTGGCAAGGTCACAAGGGAGCAACATCTTCATCAAACAGTTCGTTGGAGACTACATTCAAAGAATTTATGGCTATGACTAAATATTTTATGGGAACCACGAAAGTTTTTCTATAGGACCATGCAGCAAACACTAAGAATCAAGGAGCCTTATTGCAAAGCTATAGTTCTTCTCTCAGAGCCATAGAGACACAAGTTGGTCAGATAGCTCAAACCTTATATGTGCGACCGCAAGGGAGTCTGCCTAGTGACACTGAAGCCACTACGCACCATAGCAAGGAGCAATGCAGCACACTCACATTAAGAATTGGAAAGGAAATTAACAAAGAAGACATGTTTGGGGGAAAGGAGAAGGAGGAATCTCAGCCTAACTTGCCTCACAAAGAAGATAACTAACAAGACCCTCCAGCTGAAAAGAAGGATGATGAGGAAGTCATAGCAAAAGAAACACTGGAGGATGAGCCTGGTTTTGCTACAGCAAAAGATGCAACTCCACCAGTCCAGATAAATGAAGTTAGACCCCCACCTCCTTTTCCTCGACGACTCAAGAAGCAGAAAGAAGACCTTCAATTCCAGAAATTCGTGGATATCCTGGACAAATTACATATCAATGTCCCATTTCTGGAGGCCATTGATCATATGCCAAGTTATTTAAGGATAAAGTTACAAAAAGAGGAAGGTCGAGAAGCAAGAAATTGTCGCTATAGCAAAAGAATGTTGTTCTGTGTGGAGTAAGCTGCCACCTAAGAGGAAGGACCTAGGTAGCTTTTTCATCCCATGCTCTATTTGCGATAAGTTTGTTGGAGGAGCACTTTGCGATTTGGGATCAAGTGTTAACTTGATGCCTAAGTCGATTTTTCTGAAACTGGGAATTCGAGAGGCACAACCCACCAAGGTTGTGCTACAGCTAGTAGATCACTCTCATGTTCGCTCAGAAGGAAGAATTGAAGATGTCGTAGTAAAAGTGGACCGATTTATCTTTCCAGTCGACTTCTTAATCCTCAACTGTGAAGCTGACAACAACACACCCATTATCTTAGGTAGGCAATTTTTAGCCACCGGGCGAGCTTTAACCGATTGTGAGAAGGGTGAGTTCACGATGCGAGTGACTGAGCAAACGGTTACGATCAATATTCATGACACCCTCAAGTATGCAGACAATCAGGGAGCATGCAAATATATAGATGCTACAACACATAATGGAACTGTTGAGTTTTGCTATAGCAATGAGATGCAAATGAAAGAGTTTGAAGCGCTCTACAAAGATGATGATTCAGACCTAGAAGAACTCTCAAAGGAACTGGAGTAGTCTAGTCGACTCGAAGCTAGAACATGTACGCACTTTGAACCTCTTGATTTTTCAGAATTTATACCTCCTAAGCCTTCCCTTGAGCATGCACCTACTCTAGAACTGAAACCTTTTCCATCACATCCTATGTATGTTTACTTAGGGAGCCATAAAACTTCGCATGTGATAATCTCATCTAATCTCACACCTAAGCAAGAAACTAGCTTAGTAAATATGTTGTTATAGCATAAAAATGCGCTAGGGTGGACTATGGCTGATTTGAAGGGTGTAAGCCCTGCTATATGTTTGCACAAAATTTTGCTTGATGATTGTCACAACAATTCTATTGAGCCCTAGAGAAGATTAAACCCAATTATGAAGAATGTGGTAATGTAAGAGATAATTAAGTTGCTTGATGCTGGAGCAATCTACTCGATATCCGATAGCTCATGGGTCAGCTCAGTGCAATGTGTACCGAAGAAGGGAGGCGTGATCGTGGTAAGCAACGAGGAGAATGAGCTATTGCCTACTAGAACCGTCACGGGGTGGAGGATTTGCATGGACTATAGGAAGCTCAACAAGGCAACCAAGAAGGACCATTTTCCCCTCCTATTCATTGATCAGATGTTAGATCGACTAGCAGGCAAGGCATTCTATTGCTTCCTTAATGAGTATTTTGGGTACAATCAGATTGCTATAGCACCCGAAGACCAAGAGAAGATGACTTTCACATGCCCTTATGGAACTTACGCTTTCCGTAGAATGCCCTTTGGTCTCTGCAATGCCCCAACAACTTTTCAAAGATGTATGTTGGCTATTTTTTCAGACATGGTCGAGGATTTTTAAGAAATTTTCATGGATGACTTCTCGGTCTCCGGAGATGACTTCGACACATGCTTGGGAAATCTCGCCAAGTTTCTAAAGAGGTGTGAGGAAGATGACTTGGTGCTCAATTGGGAAAAATGCCATTTCATGGTAACGGAAGGAACGGTCTTAGGCCACAGGATCTCGAAGCAAGGGATAGAAGTTGACAAAGCAAAGGTCGAGGTCATTGAAAAACTACCTCCCCCTACTACTGTCAAGGGAGTAAGAAGCTTTCTAAGGCATGATGGCTTCTATCGGAGATTCATCAAGGACTTTTCAAAGATCTCAAAGCCGCTTATCTCAAGAGCTAAAAGAGAAGCTTATCTCAGTACCAGTTATCATTCCACCTGATTGGAATGAGCCATTTGAGCTAATGTGTGATGCAAGTGACTACGCCGTCGGTGCAGCACTTGGACAATGCCAAGGTAAACTCTTTCATGTTATTTATTATGCTAGTCGCACTTTGAATGATGCACAAATCAATTACACCACTACTGAGAAAGAATTGCTTGTTGTAGTATTTGCCTTTGATAAGTTTAGGTCATACTTGATAGGCACTAAGGTTATAGTTCATACCGGTCATTCAACCATCAAGTACTTAGTGACTAAAAAGGATGTTAAGCCTAGACTTATTAGATGGATACTCTTGCTACAAGAATTTGATTTAGAAGTTAGAGATAGGAAAGGATGTGAGAACCAAGTAGTTGATCATCTATCTAGGCTAGAAAATGATATCGCACAAGGTAGTGAATCTAAAATTAAGGAGGAATTCCCTGACGAGAAACTGTTGTCCGCTACGGCAATTCTGTGGTATGCTGATATAGTTAATTATCTTGTTAGTGATATTTTCCTCCTGGTTTATCTAGCCAGGGACTCAAGAAATTCAGACATGGTGCAAGATTCTACTATTGGGGTGAACCCTACTTGTTCAAGCAATGTCCTGATCAGGTCATAAGGAGATGTGTTCAAGAGGAAGAATATCATAACATTTTGCACCATTGTCATTCATCATCGTGTGGAGGGCATTTTGGTGGTGTTAGGACTACTGCAAAAATTCTTCAAGCAGGATTCTATTGGCCTACACTTTTCAAGGATGCACACGAGTTCTACAAGACTTGTGATAGATGCCAAAAAACGGGGAACGTCTCTAGACGGAATGAAATGCCACTGCAAAATATTCTAAAGGTTGAAATCTTTGACGTGTGGGGAATTTACTTCAAGGGCTCGTTTCCTGCATCATATGGAGATATATATATATATATATATATATATATTGCTTGTAGTCGACTACGTATCAAAATGGGTGGAGGTTGTTGCTACCCCAAGGAACGACTCCAAGACGGTCATGAAGTTCCTTCACAAGAACATCTTCACGAGGTTTAGAGAACCCTGAGCCTTCATCAATGATGAAGGAACTCATTTTGACAACAAACTTATTGCTAAAGCATTACATCGATATGGAGTCAGGCACAAGATTGCTACAGCATATCATCCGCAAACGAATGGACAAGCTGAAGTTTCCAATCGTGAAATCAAGCAAATTTTGTAGAAGGTGGTCAACCCTAGGAGAAAAGACTGGTCCCCCAAGTTGGATGAAGCACTATGGGCATATAGAATAGCCTTTAAGACACCTTTGGGCATGTCACCCTTCAAGCTCGTATTTGGCAAGGAATGGCATCTACCCGTTGAGCTTGAACACAAGGCTTATTGGGCAATTAAGAAACTCAACATGGATGCCCAACTAGCTGGTGAAAGAAGGTTTCTAGAGCTTAGTGAGCTGGAAGAATTTCGAGCCCAAGCATATGAGAATGCCCGCATTTACAAAGAGAAAACCAAGAAGTGGCATGACAAACATATTTTTGCCAAGGCATTTCTCAGAAGGTCATCAAGTGCTTCTCTACAATTCAGGGCTGAAGCTTTTCCCTGGAAAGCTGAAATCAAGATGGTCAGGACCATTCATTATACACAAGGTGTACCGTCATGGCACGGTTGATATCAAGAAGTTGGAGGATGATGAAGTCTTGAAGGCCAATGGCCAACGCCTGAAGGTTTACAGTGGAGTCCCTATCCTCAGAGACAAGTCACACATGGATCTACACGATCCTTGAGAGTTTGCTTCTCTAAACCCTCTCCTTTATGCTATAGCATGTTCATAAATAATGTTTTTCTTTTTAGTTTAGTTTTTGTGTTATCTTTGTCTTTATTTTCTTATCTTTTCACGTGACCCTCGTACAAGCTTTCTCTTTCATAGTACCATGTCAGGTGCAGAGGTAGGTGAGCATGGTCGCCTACAGAGTTGGTAGCAAAAAGGAAAAGGACATGAAGTTTTGTTTTTATCCACTTTAGGGAGTAAAAAAGGAGGAAAGGTTTTACCTAAAAAATGGGAGAGGGTGAATAAAAAAACAAAAAAAAACAAAGGAAAAGAGAGAGAATATTCATCCAATTAATATGGTAAAACCCTAGCCACAAAACCTATTTATTCTCTCTCCATCCATCACCCATCACATTAAGTTCTAGCCTTTTTCTCTCTCCCTTAAAGCCGACAGACGTCGCCATCACTCTCATCTTCCCTTTAATTTGTCTGTTTCCTCCCCTCACCTTTTTCAACTTCCCACACGTTATCATCATCATCAGTCACTTCATCTTCTCCACCATAATCTTCTTCTTCAACACTCAAACCCTTTTCTTCTTCCCTTCTATTTTCTATTTTCTCCAAACACTGAAAACTCTCCATTACTTTCCCTTCAACCATTCACCCCTCCCCTACTTTCGCTAAATCACCATGGCACGTTCCAAACACGCTCCCGAAACCTCTGACCGCCCTCAAAAGACCTAGAGATTATCAAGTTCGTCGATGAAGCTGCAAAAGACCGGTGGAAGAAACTAAAGGACAGAAACGTTCTTCATGAGTTAGGGTTCAAATATCCTAAGGAAGGGGAAGACCAGTTTGACCAAGCTGTTATGGATAATATCGGTAGGCATGAATGGAAGTCATTCGCTGCCCACCCTAATGAAATTTGCACTTCACTGGTCAAGGAGTTCTATGCCCATCGTACAAGCCCTACTCAGTCCATTGTCTATGTATATGGCGAGCAGATCAAGTTCACCGCTGCAGCAATCAACAAATACTACGGGCTGAAGCATATCGTGGACCATCATACCACATTTGCGACGAGCATGGACCCGCAAATGCAACGCGAGGTTTTCGAAGACATTTGTTTCGAGAGCACACTGCTGGACAATAGTAGATATGTAGAAAGAGGACGCCTCAGGCCAGAGGCTAAGGTATGGAATCACTTCTTGCGACACAAGATAATGCCCACGTTGCACACAGCCACAGTCCATATTTCTAGGCTATTTCTTCTCCATTCTATACGGCATGGTAGACCGATAGATATAGGAAAAAATATTGTGGATGAAGTTTATGCTTGCTTAAAAAGGCCTCGTAGTCCTTTAGTGTTTCCTAACCTGATAACAGCCATGTGTAAGAGGAATGACGCCTTTGTAGACGATCTTGTAGATGGGGGAATTTCAAGAAAAACATGTCACACACCAGCCCTAATCACTGAGATCCGAGGATTTAACGAGGATGCCCCTCAGCAGACGGTGGAGAGGGCACTAAAAGCTTTGCTGCAGCAAAGGTAGCTGCATTGGTGGCCACGACAAAAGACTTGAGCGCTGAGCTCAATCTGATGAAAGCACATCAGATGACGTACTTTAAGTATGCCCACCATTGTGATGGTGCTATAGCATCTTACTTCACCAAACTCCTCTTGGACCAGAACATTTCATTCCCTAAATTTCCCCTGGAGTTATTGCAAGCTCCCACCACTGCCACCGCAAGCCCAGCCCCTCCCAGTCAAAACGGAGTTGACCCTAGCTCAGTCCCGCCGCCTGCTAAGAAAAAGACTGCAAAAAAGTAAAAGCATGTGACTCCTCCTGCCCAACCCAAAAAAGCAAACCCCCTAGGTTCCACCTCCCGTAGAAGAAACTGCCCCTGCGCCCACCCCGATCAAAAAGAGAAAACGCAGCAGGAAGGCAAGCAACCCCGCGCCTTCATGACCGAATAACCCACTATCTGAGCCGGACCATATACCGAGTGATCATGAGGACCCCCGTCAAAAGGAGACAACCCCAGTACCCACGCCTGAGCCTACCCCCACACAAACAGAGGATGCTATAGAATCTAGACCTAAGACGCTTATCAAACGTACCGCAGGTCATATCTGTTCTTCACCTAGTGCTCAGCAAGTCTCCTTCGAAAGTGTGGACGATCTCCCAAATCCCCAATGCTACTCTTCTAAAACTTCCATGAACAACACCAACAACACCACATAACCTCCGTACCCATGAGGTAATTTTTCTTTTTCTTTTCATTTATTTCATTTTTCATTATTCTTCATTGCATGTCGTATAGTATCGATTAGTTCATGCATTGAGGACACTGCATTCCTTAAGTTTAGGGTATTGGTGTTCTTAGTTAGTATTTTTCATTGTTAGTATTTTGTTTTAGCATATGCATAGTAGGAAAGAACAAAAAATTTACTATGGCATTAAGTTTAGTCTAGAGACAGCTTATGAATATATCTATGATGTCTAATGACGAAAACTTAAAGGCTTGCATTAGTTTAGAACAAACACAACTAGTTGAGATTTGTAGAACTGACCTTAGGATCTAGTTGTTAATTTTTTTACACAACTGCCCTCTTTCTATAAGTAAGTTCGTTAGAAATTTTTTTAGGGAAGAACCCTAATGAACTCTGGTATGTAAACTCTAGAGAACTTAAGAAAAATTAGACGTCCCTGTGCTAAAATGAATGAATAAATGCTACGACATATCTGTAGAAGGACACTCCGTTGTGCTATAGCATAATAATAAGTCCAAAAAAATAAAAATAAAATTTAAAGTTTTGCTATAGCACACGAGTGAATGAAAGTTGTCACAGGATGACTCTACCTACTAGCTCTGGGGTGAGAGGTTTGCTCCCTACTCATCTAGAGCTAAGGACGGTAGGTGTGATGAGCCGACACCCTTCGTAGCAGAAAACCTATATCTTTGGGAGTCTGAAAATTAGAAAAGAGCTAGAGAACTTTGTTAGGTTATAACTAGGGAGCTTCCTTGAAAATTTGTCTTACTAGCTTAAGTATAGGCGAAGGCAGACACGCACACACGCACACAACTTAGTCCTAAGGAATGTTCTTAAGGATCTCACTTCTAGTTGTTTATATTTTAATTGCCTATATCATTTCTGAGGACTGAGATTTTTCCATAGCAATTCTCTAGGGTAAATCTTTGCCATAGTATTTCTTTTGTTCTGTTCTACTCATTGCTTAAGGACAAGCAATAGCTTAAGTTTGGGGCTGTGATAACTGCATGAATATCCTTGTTTTCATACCTTTTTGCTATAGCATTTGCCAGTTCTTGAGCCCATATCATAACATTTAGACTACATTTAGGTTGCATTTTCTTCTTCTAGGTGCATATTTATTTTTGTTGTTTATTAGTCCATGTTGAGGGGTACTGGTCTGAAGGTTGGTTTTGGGTCTGATGATGCGTAGGAAGGGAGCCTAGCGAGAGAAACATGGCACCGAGAATTGCTATAGCATAGTGGAAGTGGATATTGGCCAACACGTGAACTGTGAGAACACGTGAGCTGCAGTAGCACGTGAATATGCAGAAAAGGACAACCTGACATGTGCACCAGCCGGTACCCACCTGCAGACTGTCCTCCTTGTCCCCTCGTGGCAGAGCTTGTCGGTGGATATTCCTTGGGATTTTCAATGAATCTTTATGGCACAAAACTCTAGGAGCCTCTACTATATAAAGAGGGAGAGACGTGTGAAAAGAAGATAGCGTGAGGAGAGAGTGATGTGTGTGCTGAACAAGGACAGAGAAGCATTCTTCTTCATCTTCTCCAACTTGGTTTCCTCCATCGTTGAAGCTCCAAGGAGTGGCCTTGCCAGCCTCGAGAGAGGCTATGGGCCTAAGACAGTCGGGCAGTCCATGGCAGAGAGGGAGTTCACATTTCTTTCTGTCTCTTTAGCATTTCCTGTTTATATCTTTATCTTTGGGGATGTTATCACAATGATACGTTGGATGATATCGCGCAGCCACGGACTGTTTTAGGTGGCTTGGGTTTGATGGATGATTTTATTCTTAAGTACTTTTTAATGCATGATATAGCTTTCCAATGTTTATCATGTTCTATGTTTTACTTATGTGTTTTATTTCCTTAAAGTTGTAAGAGCCCTCGAGAGTTGGCCGTTCTTTAAGTGTTTGTTGAGGTTAGTAATCGAGAGAGATAGCCTTAGAACCCACATAAGCAATGGAGTGGTTGTCTAGAGGCAGACTCTAACCTACCTTAGAGATAACTAATAGGTTTCAAGGGCTAAAAAGGATAGTTCGTGAAGGGTAGGGGAGTGTTAAGAGTTTACGTCGAGAGGTATGGCTGTAGCATTTCTGACTCCCAGTTACCTGGCAAGATATAGTTTAGGAACACTTTTAGCAAATCCCGCCTAGCATAGAAGATAGCTGAAGAGCCTTAGTATCGTTAAGAAGTTTAGTTTAGGTTGTCCAGCATTCCCAGCCAGTCATTCCGTAGTGAGTTTCGCATACGAAAGGGGACTTGTTCATCATATTGTTATCTCAACTTTCTTTACATTGTTTTGCTACAGCATTATTTTACACTAACTCTTTTACTATAGCATTTTCACCTGCAAAAGGTTTGTAGAGCGTTTGGGTGTTCTCTATTTATGAGTGCAAGTGCACACTCTTGTCAAGTTATAGTATAAAAGATATCGTCTCCCACAGGGATTGGAGCAGCTTCTACGAATGGTTTCATACACAAGAATTTAGTAAATGCACAATTAAATCTCACAATGTGGAAATATAAAAACACAAGTAAAATAAAGATAATGATGATAGGGAGAGATTTGATCGATAGATTGGGTAAAGCAAATGCAACTCAGAAGCGTGTAGACTGCGTTGTAAAGCCTAAGAGTGTTTTGTGCTGCCATGATTTGCTGCCTCGGCAGGTAATGGCGGGCGGCAGCTACGACTTTGTCACGCGGCCGCAGCGGGTCACTGCTTTAGCAATTTTCACTGTCACGGTAGGTGGAACGGAAATAAGTCATGGCGGAAAGTCTGGCAGATACTCCAGGTTCGGCGGGATAGTCGACAGTGATCCTCCTTATGTCTAGGCAAGGATGCTCGAATGCTCGCGTGATGTAGGCAATACATAGAAATCTCAGCGTAAACATAACACGGGCCAGTTAATTCGGTTTGTGATCCCTTTTAGCCGCTGAAACTTGTAGACTTTTGGAACCAAGTTAGCCATGCCTCGACCTGTTCTGACAGTGCTTAACCCTTTCGTGAAATTGACACTTTCGTGCCCCATAAATGGATTCTCTCAACTGAACGGTTAGAACTAATTGAAAGAATGAAGTGCATAGATTAAGCAATCTTGGAATTTTATTGAAAACACACTTAAACACTTACAACCGTTTCTCACAACTACTTAACATACAAAAGCCTAAATCCTAGGGGTGTTGGGCCACGACCTCCAACACCTCCCATCTATCTAGCTACCTCTCCGTCTATCCGAGCGTCTAAGTGTTACGTGTAAAAGTGTCTATCACAATGTAGTGCAAGTGTACACGACGCAAGTAGTAAAGTGATACGTAAGTATCGGATATCGTCTTCACAGGGACTGGGCTAATAGCTTCAACGTGGAATTACTGCACGAGAGGAAAAAGAAAGAGTTTAAATTTTTGTCACGAGATAATAAAGAATACTGGGAATAAAAGAGTAAAGAAATCAAGATAGAGAGAATGGCTCGATATTGAATTGCTCGGTAGTGTAGGTGTTGCAAAGTCTAGGAATACTTGTTCTGTCGTTGCGCCTGTCGCGGCAGCGGTCTGTTGTTAGTCGCGGCAGCGATCACACAACTCTGTACTTCAAGCTTGGCAAGAATCCCTGATGTGCCTTGGCCTATCCCTAGGTCCAAGTCTGTCGATGATCACATCTTTGATGATACCTTCCGGCGTGAATCGAAGGATGAACATCGATGTTGTTGAATTCTTCCTTAGCCACTTAACCTCGTCCTATCCCTAGGTCCGAGATAGTTCAACCATAAACTGGAGAACCCGTACTTATTCCTTTCGTATACTTAACTCTCCCGATATTAAGTAAATGTATAATCTCACAATGCTCTCCCGATACTCTTGCAAGATGTTGAAAACTAGAATAAGCAAACTTGAAGTCTATTTTATTGAACAGAAAAATTCCTAAAACAAATGCAATCCTTGCAACTACTTTAGAAATCAACCCTTAGCCCTAGGGGAAGTTAGAACATGATGAGAAGGGGAAAACGGCTGGGGTTTTGGGAAGAAGGCTATAGAGTAAGATATCCTTCCCTAGGTCGAATTACATGCCTTTATATAGGCATTGGGTTCAAGTTTTCTAATAAGGCAAGAATACAAGTTTAAATTAAAGTACAACTCTATTAAAGACTAAATCTTCAGAGCATATATCTTTAATTCGTCCTTCCTTCTTGCTTGAAGTTTCTTCCTTGAACTTTGGGCTTGGCCTTCATTCTGATCCAGGACTTGGAAAAATATAAGGGTGCTCCACGACAGACCGGTTTAATTTTCTCTTTATGTCGAGGCCCACTTTGCTTCTTCTCTTCACTGTTGAGTGTGTAAAAGTTCTATTATTTACACCCTTTTTAACCCATTTTTATGCCACATTCAAGCATCATTGCATTGCATTTAGGTCAGTTTATAGCAAAACATCACAAATATATAAAAGGCACGGATTCTACTAAAAGATGGCGTATTTTGCAGGTTGCTGCCATAGTTGACGAATAAGGCAGGCGCAGGGCAGAGAAGCAGAAGAGCTGAACTGGACAAGCAGACGACGAGGACGATGCTGCCATGGATCTGCCGTGACAGCAAGGTGACAGCAATTTTGCGGAGAGAAAAAGCAAAGTGGACCTCGATAGACAGAGAAAATTATGCTCGTCTGTCGTGTGAAAACCATATATTTTTCCAAGCCCCGGATCAAAAGATATGTCAAGCCAAAGCTCAAGGAGAGGAAATCCCATGAAACAAGGAGGCGGCTGAAAAGTAGGATACTTAGAGATTAAGTCTTTATTAGAATCTTACTTTTAATTAAAGTTGTAATCCTTATTAACTTAGAATACTTGAGCCCAAAGCTTATATAAGGGCATAGATTTTAACCTATGGGAGATCATACTCCATACCCCATAATCGATAACCTAAATCCCCCTGTCGTTTACCCGCTGTCGTTTTGTTCTAAAAACCCCCTAGGGCCACGGGTTGTTTTGTAAAGTAGTTGCAAGGGTTGTTTTGTTTCAGGATTTTCCAAGTTCAATAAAATAAACTTCAAGTTCTCTTATTTTGGTTATTAACATCTCGCAAGAGCATCGGGAGAGCATTGTGAGATAAGAGCAAGTTCTCTAGTTTATAGTTGAACTATCTTGTGCCTAGGGATAGGGCAAGGTTAAGTGGCTAAAGAAGAATTCATACACATCGGTGTTCATCCTTCGATTCACGCCGGGAGGTATCATCAAAGACTTGATCATCGACAGACTTGGACCTAGGGATAGGCCAAGGCAGATCTGGGATTCTTGCCAAACTTGGAGTACGGAGTTGGTGTGTTCGCTGCCGCGACAGCTAACGGACAGTCGTCGCGACAGGTGCTGTCGACGACGGGCGCGACGACAGAACTGGATTTCCTAAGCATTGCAATACCTGCACTACTGAGCAATTCAATACCATCCCATTCTCTCTATCTTGATATTCCAACTCTTTTATTAACGTTTTTCTTTATTATTCTCGTGGCAACTTTCTAAACTATTTCCTTTACTTTCGTGCAGTAAACTAAGGTGAAGTCATTAGCCCAATCCCTGTGGAGACGATATCCGATACTTCGTATCACTTTACTACTTGCGTCGTGTACACTTGCACTACCATTGCGATAGACTATTTTACACGCAACAAGTTTTTGGCGCCATTGTCGGGGATTGGCAACATAACTACACCTTTCTTTTATTGCACTTTTCGTTTTTGTTTTTGTTTTTCTTTTAATTTTTCTTTTTCTATTTTTCGTTAGTACTTTCAACTCTTGCTTTTCACGAGGTTTTCTTGTTTATGCGCAGATCTAAAAGAGGTGAAGATCCTGAGTATAAATTAGATCCAGAAATCGAACGTTCTTTCAATCTCAAGAAACAACTTCGCCACCATTTAGACAGGAACGAGTACCTTGAGGAACAGCTAGAGCAGATGGCCCGTAACCAGCCCACTGGTGGAGGTACACCGCCTGTCGGCGACCCGCCCGCGGCAGCTGGACGACGGTCCTGCCGTGACTACATGTTGAACGATCATGTAGAGCTGGAAACCACGCTGCCGGATATTGATGTTGACAACTTCGAGCTTAAACCTGTCATGTTCAGTATGATCAACAATGCCGGGCAGTTTAGTGGTGCTGTGACAGAAGATGCTAGGGAGCATCTCAAAACGTTCCAGGAGATCTGTGGTTCGTTTAGACTGCCAGGAGTTAATCCGGAGATACTGAGGCTTTGGTTATTTCCCCATTCATTGAGGGACAGAGCTAAAACTTGGTGGAATAAACTTACGCCGGGTTCAATCATAACTTGGGCAGATTTATCTCGTGAATTTTTATCTCGTTTTAATCCTTCGCATTTATCTGAGCGATTACGTAATGAAATTGCTACTTTTCAACAGGAAGATGACGAGCCGATGCACGAGGCCTGGGACAGATTTACTACTCTTCTACGGAACTGCCCAATGCATGGATTCCCCGTCTGGAATCAGGTAACAATGTTTTATAATGCTGCTAACTTACAAACTCGTATTCGAATTGATTCTGCAGCAAACGGACTATTATTGGATAAAGATCCGGACGAGGCATTACAAGTTTTGAAAAATCTGGCTAAGAATGAGGAGCAGTTTCCGACAGCAAGAAGAGGGGGTAAACGAGTACTTGCTGTCAAGGATTATGAGGCCGACAGCACTATGAAATCACAGGTAGCATTCCTTACTAAAGCAATGAAAAGGTTATTGAATGATGATGGATTACAAGGATTTGCTGTTGAGGAAGTATGTGACATCTGTGAGGGAAATCATAGTCGGGATGAGTGCCCAATACAAATAGAAGAGGGAAAATACGTTGGAAATTACAGGCCAAATTATAATTCCAACAACTATAATCCCAATTGGAGGAAGGATCCCAAATTTTCCTGGAGTAATCCCAACAATGCCCTGAATCCGCAAGCACATAATCAGAATCAGGGAGGTCCTAGATTGCTGACGCGACAGCACCTGCCGCAGCACCTGCCGCCGCAACTACCGCTGCAGTAGCAACAGCAGCCACCACCTGCCACGAGCAGTATATTGGAACAGACTCTGGCCACTTTTATGTCTCAGACCGGTACTTATATTGAGAATATGAATCAGTTTGTCAAGAAGACAGAGAATTTCATGGATAAAACAGAGATGAGGATGACAAATCATGAAGCTACTTTGAAATCTCTGGAGACACAAATGGGTCAGGTGTCGCAACATATTAAGCCGAGGCAGAATGGAGGATTCCCTAGTAATACTGAAAATGCTAGACCGCCCACACATGAGCAATGTAAGGCAATTACTACTAGGAGTGGGAAGAAACTACCAGGGCCGGAAAAAGAAGCTGAAACGGTAAAGGAACCAGCCTTAGACAAACCTGCCGAGGAAACTGCCCCGACAGGTGACAAACAGACTGCTGCCGATGAGCCTGTCACGACAGCAGAAGCGACAGAGGAGAAAAAAGATGATTACCGTCCTCAGATTCCCATGCAGTGGGAAGGACGTATTGCTGATTACCGTCCCCCACCTCCTTTTCCCCAACGGATACAGCAAGCTAAGCAAGAATCTCAACTTAAAAAAATTTATGATATTTTTAAGCAGGTTCATATTAATATTCCGCTGTTAGATGCCGTTAGGGAGATGCCCGGTTATGCTAAATTTCTCAAGGATGTTATGTCGAAAAAATCTACACTTGGGGAATTTGAAACGGTAAAGATGACAGAAGGTTGCATGAGTATTCTTCATCGGCATCCACCCCAGAAAAAGAAGGATCCGGGGAGCTTCATCATACCCTGCGTAATCGGAAATAAATTTGTGGGTAAGGCACTTTGTGATCTTGGTGCTAGTGTTAATTTAATGCCAAAGTCTGTTTTTCAGAAATTAGGTATTGGAAAGGCGCGGCCCACGACAATAACTCTGCAGCTGGCAGACCGCTCTTACGTTCATCCAGAAGGAAAAATTGAAGATATTCTGGTAAGAGTAGATAAGTTTATTTTTCCTGCTGACTTTCTTGTTTTAGATTGTGAGGCAGACGAAAACGCACCAGTCATCCTTGGGCGACCTTTCTTAGCCACGGGAAGATCACTGATTGATGTGGAGAAAGGAGAACTCACCATGCGAGTAAACGATCAAGAGATTAAGTTGAATGTTCTCCAAGCAATGAAACATGCTGATGTGGACGAGGAATGCAAGGCTATAACTGACGTTAACCTTGATCAACCCTGCATCAGGTCGGGCTGTCACGATATTAAATTTGGGCACTGCCGCGGCAGCCATCTACGTGTCTGTCACGACAGCACTGACGACAGCACCGACGACAGCAACTCCTCTGAATCTGATACATCTGATACTGAAGGTCAGGAGGAGGTAAACTGGTTAGGCCATCGTCCAGGTAAGTTATTCGAACCTTTGAATTACACTTCGGATAACCATTTAATCCAAAAGCCATCTACTGTTGAACCACTTGCCTTAGAACTTAAGCCCCTGCCAGGGCAGTTAAAATATGCTTACCTTGGTTCCAATGACACACTGCCCGTAATCATCTCTGCTAAGCTGCCGCAGGAACAGGAACGGCAGCTCATCGACATGCTAAGGCAGCACAAGAAGGCGATTGGATGGACGATAGCAGACATTCAAGGCATTAGTCCGGCGTTATGCATGCACAAAATCCTCCTTGAGGAAGATCATAAGCCGACTATTGATGCCCAAAGGCGGCTAAACCATGCGATGAAGGAGGTAGTGCGTAAAGAGATAATCAAATGGTTAGATGCTGGTATTATTTACGCCATCTCTGACAGCAAATGGGTGAGCCCGGTGCAATGTGTTCCCAAGAAAGGAGGAATGACCGTGGTGACCAATGAGAACAATGAGTTAATCCCAACCAGGACTGTGACTGGTTGGAGGGTTTGTATGGACTACCGGAAGCTCAACAAAGCTACCCGAAAGGACCACTTTCCTTTACCCTTTATTGATCAAATGCTTGATAGATTAGCGGGTAAACCTTACTATTTTTTTCTTGATGGTTACTCAGGTTACAACCAAATTGCTATCGCACCAGAGGATCAAGAAAAGACGACTTTTACATGCCCCTACGGAACATACTCTTTTAGGAGGATGCCGTTTGGACTCTGTAATGCACCTGCAACCTTCCAAAGGTGCATGATGGCCATATTCTCCGACATGGTAGAGGACTTCCTTGAGATTTTCATGGATGATTTTTCCGTCTTTGGAGACAATTTTGAGAGCTGCCTCGGCAATCTACAAAAGGTGCTTGAAAGATGTGAAAAAGCTAATCTTGTTTTGAATTGGGAAAAATGCCACTTTATGGTGGATGAAGGGATAGTCCTTGGCCATAAGATTAGCTGCCATGGGATAGAAGTCGACAGGGCTAAGATAGAAGTGATCGAGAAGCTGCCGCCGCCGACCACAGTCAAGGGAATTAGGAGTTTTTTAGGGCATGCTGGTTTTTATCGGAGATTCATTGCAAATTTCTCAAAAATCACCAAGCCCCTATGCCATCTTTTAGAGCAGAACCGACCCTTTGACTTTAATGATGAATGTACTGAAGCATTCAAGGTTCTGAAGGAAAAACTAGTAACAGCCCCCATAGTACAGCCACCAGACTGGACACAGCCATTTGAGATCATGTGTGATGCTAGTGACTATGCTGTCGGGGCAGCACTTGGGCAGCGCAGAGATAAGCTGTTTCATGTCATATACTACGCCAGCAAGACATTGAATGACGCCCAAGTAAACTACACCACCACAGAAAAGGAGCTGTTAGCTATGGTGTTCTCCATCGACAAGTTTCGTTCTTACATACTTGGGACGAAGGTAACAGTGCACACAAACCATTTTGCCCTGAAATATTTGTTCGCAAAGAAAGATGCAAAGCCTAGATTGATACGGTGGATCCTGCTATTGCAAGAGTTCGACCTTGAGATCAAGGACAAAAAAGGGACATAAAATCAGGTGGCAGATCACTTGTCAAGGTTGGAGAAGGGACAGAGTCTACCAATCGACGAGACAAACATACTAAAGACCTTCCCAGATGAGCAGCTCTTTGCTGCCGCAATCGCTGCTGCGACAGCCATGGCGGCAGGTAAGTCTTCTGAACTCCCCTGGTATGCTGATTTCGTTAATTTTATAGTTAGCGGAATAATTCCTTCTGATCTTAATTATCAAGCCAGGAAGAGGTTCCAAAATGATGTTAAGCATTATTATTGGGACGAACCTCTTCTTTTCAAACTATGCGCAGATCAGGTTATAAAGAGGTTTGTACCACAAAAAGAGCAAGAAGACATTCTCCATCACTGTCATGCTTCACAATATGGAGGTCACTTAGGAGGCAACAAAACTGCTGCCAAGGTGCTGCAGTCAGGGTTCTACTGGCCGACACTATATAAGGATGCACAGGACTTTTACAAGAACTGTGACAGGTGCCAGCGGACAGGTAACATCTCGAGGAGAAACGAGATGCCACTGCAGAACATTTTAGAAGTCGAGATCTTCGACGTTTGGGGGATCGATTTTATGGGACCTTTTCCATCTTCATGTGGAAATCTATACATCCTCCTAGCAGTGGATTATGTCTCCAAGTGGGTTGAAGCTATCGCCACTCAAAAGAATGATGCCAAGACGGTCCAAAAGTTTTTACATAAAAACATTTTTTCTAGATTTGGCATCCCTAAGGCGATCATCAGTGATGAAGGGAGACATTTTGATAATAGGGTAATTGCTGCCGCCTTGAAGAAATATGGTGTCAAGCACAGGATCGCGACAGCATACCACCCACAGACCAATGGACAAGCTGAGATATCTAATAGGGAAGTTAAGAACATTCTTGAGAAGATGGTTAAGCCAACTAGGAAAGATTGGTCTTTACTTCTAAATGATGCATTATGGGCATATAGGACAACTTTTAAGACTCCGTTGGGCATGTCTCCATACCGACTGATTTATGGGAAAACATGTCATCTGCCTGTCGAGATAGAGCACAAGGCATATTGGGCAATCAAGGCAGTGAACATGGACTTGGACAAGGCAGGCCAGAAAAGGCTGTTAGATTTGAACGAGATTGAAGAAATACGGACAATGGCCTACGACAATGCAAGGATCTACAAGGAGAAAACTAAGAAGTGGCATGACAGAAAGTTGCTGCCACGACAGTTCTGCCCAGGGCAGCTTGTGTTGTTGTTTAATTCTAGGTTGAAACTCTTCCCAGGGAAGCTAAAATCTAGATGGTCTGGCCCGTTCCAAGTAGTACAAGTTTTTCCCCATGGTGCCATCACTATCTGATCATTAAAAGACGGGCACCAATTTAAAGTTAATGGACAGCGCCTCAAGCATTATCAGGGGACTGAAGCCCCATGAATACAGGAAGTGGTTACTTTAGGAGATGCCCCACAAGGCATCCATAATTTAACCTAAAATTTATTTTTATTTATTTATTATTTATTATTTATTAGGAAATAAGGTTTATGTTATTCCAATAATGTTTTGTTTTTATAATTTCTGTTTTTTAGGAAATAAAGGAGACAAGAAGAAAAGGAGAAGTGACCCAAGCCCACCATCCATCCATCAGCCCAATAGAGCCCATTTATTGAAGCATGTCGTTCCAACTGCCGCCGCAGACACGGATAAGACAGGCTGTCAACAGACTGACACGGCAGACGCAGAAGCGTGTGGCAGACGCGTAACTGATGCATAAATGCGTGTCAGACATGCCAAATCTCATCAATGGCCCCGTTATTCACGCCTGCCGTTACAGCATTAAACGGGCAGCAACTCGACCGCTATAAAACCCCGTTTTCATTTTCATTTTCCTCACTTCTGCTTATTCTTACTTGCTTTCTCCTCTAGTTTTTATTTGTTTTCTTTACTTTCGCAACCCTTGCAACTAAAATGTCTTCCAGACGTACCCGTCGCAGTGTTGCTTCCACCTCTTCAGCAGCAGCACCCACACCTCAATCGTTCGCCACCAAGGAATTATAGGAGGAAAGAGGATTCATCTACGTCCGCAAGGCAGCAAATCTGGGGCTCCGGCCATTCATCGCTAAGGCGATACGGACTCAGCTATGGGAGCAGTTCGCAGCACAACCTGCAGAACTCAATGACACATTGGTGAGAGAGTTTTATGCTGCCATCGACAGCAGAACGGCAACATCAGTCACCGTCTGAGGGGTAGAGGTACCATTTACAGCTGACAGCATCAACCACATGTATGGCCTATATTTTGGTCCCAACGATGATGCCATCAACAATTTTTAGACACCCTCGATTCTGCCGCCTATGGTGATGTCATGGCCGAGGTGACAGAAGAAGGAACGGAGTGGAATACGAGCAAGAAAAACCCCAACTCCGTAAAAAGGGGGCAGCTGCTCCCAGAAGCAAAACTCTGGAACGCTTTCATCAAAAAGCGTATCCTGCCGTCTTCCCATCACACGACGGTGGACCAGCAGCGGCTCGCCCTCATTCACTCAATCATGAACGACCGACCTATCAACGTGGGCCGCTATATGAGGGAAAGTGTTTTGGACTGCACATTTCGGACAACCTTGCGCCTCTGCCTACCATTTATGATCACTTCCCTTTGCCGTTGCGCTGTCGTCCCAGAGGCCACCACCGACAAACTGATCCAGGGCAGAGGCTGGACAGACAACAACATTAACAGCCTCATGGAGCTGATAGTCGCAACACCTATCAACTTCTTCAACCCGGCTGCCTCCCCAGCAGAATCATCCGATGAACCTGCTCCTGAACCTGCCGCAGCCGCCGCTCCGACAGACCAAGCTGCCCAGATCCTTGCTGCAATACAACGGGTAGAAGACAGACAGATGGGGCTGATGACATTTATCCGGGATTTCGCAAACTCAACGGTAAATTTCATTACCAACACTTTAAATTATCCCGACGTTATTTTCCCCACTTTTCCTGCCCACTATTTCCACATCCCCTCCCCTGTCCACACACCTACACCACCTGCCTCCCTCCATGCACACTCTGCCGCCTCCACCCCTTCACCTGCCCCGACGGCAGCTGGCAGTCCTCCGGCCGACACCTCCGCCAGAGGAACGAAGCGACAGCCCTCGGACGACCCTAATGCATATGTAGCTGGTTTCTCCCCTTCCTCTGTCTGGGCTGACAGCGAAGCAGACCCTCCTATTCGGAGGAATTTGGAGAAGGAATTCAGGCCTGTCAAGAGGTAGAAACATGTGGCAGACAGAAAATTGATGCCCAAAGCCACCACCACCACCACCAGCACTTGGGATAGCGGCAGCAGCTCAGACATCCAGGTTGTGGAGCAACCTGCCCAGCCTGCCCCACAGCCCAGACGCCGCCGCCAGATCCGTGTCAGCAGCAGCAGTGAGGACAGCGATTGAAAATTTAAGTCTTTTATTTTCCTTTTAATGCTGCCTACCTTATATATTTCATGATGTATCTGCCTTCATATTTTTGTTTTCTGTCATTTGCATTGAGGGCAATGCAACCCTCGAGTTTGGGGGTGGCAACCCTCCATTTTAATGGAGTCTTAGTACATTTTTAAATTATTGTTGTGTCTTTTATTTAAGTTCTCTAAAAAAACCGTTGGCTAAAAACTGTGAAGTAAACTTACCTGTCATGATAACTCTGTCGTGGCAGCATCTTTAGGACAGTTTAAGGAGAAGTTTAGAGCCTTTCTATAGTTCTGAAAAACTTAAACACCTTTGTGACTGTTATATTGCTTAGATTTCTTTTAGCCAAACTAGAATAGGAAGCTTAGTACTTGAATAGCCCCTAGAGGTGCCTAACACTGGCTCTAGGAAAGAAGTTTAGCAAAAGAAACTCAAAAACCTAGAGGTGCCCGAAACCGGCTCTAGGAAGTTACCTAGAGGTGCCCGAAACTGGCTCTAGGAAGTTAACTAGAGGTGCTCAAAACTGGCTCTAGTAAAACTTAGCATGAAAAATAGAAGAAAAAGAAGCATGAAAATGTGTCTTCAAAAATAAACTTTGGCATAAAAATTCGAGTTAAAAAGTTTAATATTCTAGTGAAACTAAGAGAGTCTTAGCATATAACTGTTCACAAGCATGCACACACTGCACGGGAACTATAGGGAGATTCCGGACAGATCCTAATCTTTCCGACAGGTTGCTGCTGCCACAGAGAATGAGCGACGGGTAAGGGACAGTTCACTGTTTGAAAGCCAACACAAAAAATATTCATTTTTCTTTTAGGTCTTAATTGCTTGAGGGCAAGCAAAAACTTGAGTTTGGGGGTGTGTTGAGTGTGTAAAAGTTCTATTATTTACACCCTTTTTAACCCATTTTTATGCCGCATTCAAGCATCATTGCATTGCATTTAGGTCAGTTTACAGCAAAACATCACAAATATATAAAAGGCACGGATTCTACTAAAAGATGGCGTATTTTGCAGGTTGCTGCCATAGTTGACGAAGAAGGCAGGCGCAGGGCAGAGAAGCGGAAGAGCTGAACTGGACAAGCAGACGACGAGGACGATGCTGCCATGAATCTGCCGTGACAACAATTTTGTGGAGAGAAAAAGCAAAGTGGACCTCGATAAACAGAGAAAATTATGCTCGTCTGTCGTGTGAAAACCATATATTTTTCCAAGCCCCGGATCAAAAGATATGTCAAGCCAAAGCTCAAGGAGAGGAAATCCCATGAAACAAGGAGGCAGCTGAAAAGTAGGATACTTAGAGATTAAGTCTTTATTAGAATCTTACTTTTAATTAAAGTTGTAATCCTTATAACTTAGAATACTTGAGCCCAAAGCTTATATAAGGGCATAGATTTTAACCTAGGGGAGATCATACTCCATACCCCATAACCGATAACCTAAATCCCCCTGTCGTTTAATCGCCGTCGTTATGTTCTAAAACCCCCCTAGGGCCACGGGTTGTTTTGTAAAGTAGTTGCAAGGGTTGTTTTGTTTTAGGATTTTCCAAGTTCAATAAAATAAACTTCAAGTTCTCTTATTTTGGTTATTAACATCTCGCAAGAGCATCGGGAGAGCATTGTGAGGTTATCCATTTACTTAGCATCGGGAGAGTTAAGTATACGAAAGAGATAAGAGCAAGTTCTCTAGTTTATAGTTGAACTATCTTGTGCCTAGGGATAGGGCAAGGTTAAGTGGCTAAAGAAGAATTCATACACATCGTTGTTCATCCTTCGATTCACGCCGGGAGGTATCATCAAAGACTTGATCATCGACGGACTTGGACCTAGGGATAGGCCAAGGCAGATCTGGGATTCTTGCCAACTTGGAGTACGGAGTTGGTGTGTTCGCTGCCGCGACAGCTAACGGACAGCCGTCGCGATAGGTGCTGTCGGTGACGGGCGCGACGACAGAACTGGATTTCCTAAGCATTGCAATACCTGCACTGCTGAGCAATTCAATACCAGCCCATTCTCTCTATCTTGATATTCCAACTCTTTTATTTACGTTTTTCTTTATTATTCTCGTGACAACTTTCTAAACTATTTCCTTTACTTTCGTGCAGTAAACTAAGGTGAAGTCATTAGCCCAATCCTTGTGGAGACGATATCCGATACTTCGTATCACTTTACTACTTGCGCCGTGTACACTTGCACTACCAACTGTTGTCGTCCTTGGCTGCCACGGCAGCGGCCATGGCAGCATCGTCCTCCTCGTCTGCACATCCAGTTTCAGCTCTACTTTCTCACTGCCCAGCGTCTGCTTCTCCACTGTCCTCCATCTGCTACAGCAGCTACCTGCAAAAGCAACCAATTTCAGTAGAAACTGTGTCATTTAATATATTTGTGATGTATAAATGAAATCTAACCTAAATGCAATGAATTATGCTTGAATGCAGCAGAAATGTGGGTTAAATAGGGGGTAAATTATAGAACTTTTACACACTCAACACACCCCCAAACTCAAGTTTTTGCTTGCCCTCAAGCAATTCATACCTAAAAAAGAAAAAGAAAATTTTTGTTTGGCTTAAAACAGTGAACTTTTCCTTACCTACCAATCATTCCCTATTGTGAGCAACACCTTGTTGGATAATTCAGGATTCATCCGGAACCTTGCTATAATTCTCGTGTAGTGTGTGCATGCTTGTGAACAATTATATTCCAAGACTCCCTTAGTTTACTAGAATAGTTAAGCCTCTAACTTGAATATTTATGCCAATTTTCTTATTTTTTGAGGCAATTCTTAGGCTCCTTTAGTTTTTATTCAGACTCGGTTTTATTTTCTCAAGCTTAAGTTTGACTAGAGCCGGTTCCGGGCACCTCTAGGTGTATTGGGTCTATTTTTCTTAACTTCTTTTCCTAGAGCCAGTGTTAGGCACCTCTATGGGCAACTCAAGTGTCAAGCTTTCTATCCTAGTTTACTAGTAGAGTTCTAGGCTGTATAAAAGTCACAAATGGTGTTTAAGATTTAGAACTATAGTAAGGCTCTAAACTGCTCCTAAAACTATCCTAAAGGCACTGCCACGACAGAGGCTGTCACGGCAGGTAAGTTCAGTTCAAAGACTTAAGCCAAATTTTCATCATTTTTTGAGCAAAAATAAACTAAGTAAAAGACACAATTTTTTAAACTTAAAAGACTCCATTAATGGAGGGATGCCACCCCCAAACTCGAGGGTTGTATTTCCCTCAATGCAAATGACAGATAAGAAAAACAAATACATCACAAAATATAAAAAGGCAGACAATAATATAAGATAAGAAACTTAAAATTTCAGGTGTTGTCGTTGTCGCTGCTGCTGCTACTGCTGAGTTGAATCTGGCGACGGGCAGTGACTTTCTTGGCTGGTGCTGGCAGACGGATGGGAGAGGCAGAAGTATTCTTGGTTTTGGCCTCCCGTGGAGGTTGAATACGGGTAGGGGAGATATGAGGTGGTTTCTCCACTACCTGAACCTCGGAGCTACTGCTGCTCTCGCTGTTGATGCCGCTGCTGCTACTGCTGCTACTACTACCGCTGTCAGATTTTTCTTTATCTGCTCCTGTTTTCTGCCGTTTCTCTGGTGTGAACTCCTTGGACAAGTTCCTCTTGACAGAGGGCTCGTTGTCGGATGCCGCCCACATTTCAGAGGAAGAGAAACCAGCAATATACCTATCGAGGTCGTCTTCAGGCTCCTTTCTCTTGGTTCCCCGGGCAGATGTGTCGGCTGTGCGGCTACCACCTGCAGCTGTTGTGGCAGGGGTCGGAGTAGACGCAGCAAATGGCGTTTTTGGCGTGGCAGCAGGGGTAGGGGTATGGGCAGGGGTGGGGGCAGCAAAGTAATGATTGGGGAAAGTAGGGAATAGAGCATCGGGGAAATGAAGAGAAGTGTGGATGAAATGTACCGTGGCGGTGGTGTGGCAGCAGGCTCGGTGTTGGTGGGCTATGTTGGCTCTACTGTCGTGGCAGTAGGATCAAAATATGACAGGGGCGTGGCAGCTTTGAGTTCCATCAAGCTGAGTATGTTCCGGTCGGTCCAGCCTTTCCCTACCAATCATTCCCTATTGTGAGCAACACCTTGTTGGATAATTCAGGATTCATCCGGAACCTTGCTATAATTCTCGTGTAGTGTGTGCATGCTTGTGAACAATTATATGCCAAGACTCCCTTAGTTTACTAGAATAGTTAAGCCTCTAACTTAAATTTTTATGCCAATTTTCATCTTTTTGGAGGCAATTCTTAGGCTCCTTTAGTTTTTATTCAGACTCGATTTTATTTTCTCAAGCTTAAGTTTGACTAGAGCCGGTTTCGGGCACCTCTAGCTAACTTCCTAGAGCCGGTTTCGGGCACCTCTAGGTGTATTGAGTCTATTTTTCTTAACTTCTTTTCCTAAAGCCAGTGTTAGGCACCTCTAGGGGCAACTCAAGTGTCAAGCTTTCTATTGTAGTTTACTAGTAGAGTTCTAGGCTGTATAAAAGTCACAAATGGTGTTTAAGATTTAGAACAATAGTAAGGCGCAATCCAATATCCCCTCTCGAACATATCTACCAACGTTAATTGCCCTCTCATGTAATATGGAATGGATGAGGGCTAACCTTGGTTGGTCGACTGTTGTGTTGTGAGAGGAGGGCATAATCCATTTCTTGATAAAAGCATTCCAAAGCTTTGCCTCCGGGGTGAGTTGGACTCTCTTTACTGTTCTCGGATGTTTCAGATCGGTATTCCACTTGGTACCCTCGTCCGTGAGTTCTTCCATCACAACATCATAGTCGACAGGCTCTAGACTCTCGAGAAATCTTTGGTGGCCATCTTCTTTTCTTCCCACATAGAACCAGTAGAGTGTATTTATGTATTCGGGCTCGAATGGTACCTCTTTCCCTCGGACTGTAACAGCTGTCGCGTTCCTGCTGCCGATGGCAGCATAAAATTCCCGGACGAGAGTTACATTCATCTCCTCTGCTGCTCAGCGAATATCTGCCACTGCAGGGCTCTGATTTTGCGAGCTATGAACGGCTGTAGCCCAGGTTCCCCGTTTTGGAAGTGTAAATGAAACCTCTCTCCTCCCACATATCACGGATCTGGAAGGAACTTGGAGTGGATGCTGTTGGGGCAGATCCTGAGGCAGTGCTTCGGCGGGTATTTCTAGTGCTCATGTTTGCAAGGACTGTGGAAAAAAAATGAAAGCAAGTAAAATTTTAGAGAAAACAAGTAGAGAGAGTAAAAGTGAGTGAAAAATGAATAGTAAAATGGGGTTTATATAGAGGGGGAGTTTGCTGCCCGTTGGAGCTGTAACGGCAGGCGCGAATAACGGGGCCAGCTATTACGTGGTTTCTGACACGTCTGTCACGCGTTTCCGTGTCTACTGTGCGTCTGTTACGTGTTTCCGTGTCTGCTGCGACAGCGTGTTGACAGGTTGGATTTTCCGCGTCTGTCGCGGCAGCTGTAACGGTAGGCTCCAAAGTTGGGCTTTTTGGGCTGATGGAAAGATGGTGGGCTAAATTCACTTCTCCTCTTCTCCTTGTCTCCTTTATTTCCTAAAAATAATAAAAATAAAAGCTTTAGTTCCTAAAATAAAATAATTCTAATTACCTAATATATATATATATGTATATATAATAACAATAATA